>JAGSMP010000043.1:0-2400000 GCA_029286625.1 Parnassius orleans | reverse complement strand
TAGGCCTCATCCATCAATTGCCATGGAGGATATATGCCATAGTTGCCACACTTGGCAGGCGGGTTGGCAACCGCAGTTCTCTATGTTATAGTTGTAATTAGGAAGACGCTATTGCCCATCGCTTGGTTTGTTTCCCTATGTCGCCTTTTACAACACCCATGGGACGATATGGGGTAGTGGATATTCTTTCACCGCTAGTACACAAATTGTATTAGATAATATTGCTCTTACATCTTAAAATCTTTAGATGCGTAAGGGACGCAAACAAACAGATATATAGTGTTTATCAGTTGCTTTGTATGATATGTATTCATATTATTTTGTATATAAGCATATGGCAATTCACAATGCTGTGTTAGTCCCTACTTTAATGTATGGTAGTGAAAGTTGGGTGTGGCAGAAGAAGCATGAGAGTAGAATAAATGCTGTAGAAATGCAGTCATTAAGGAGTATGTTAGGGCTGAATCTGAATGACAGAGTGACAAATTGTGTGATAAGAGAAGAGTGTGGTTTGCAAGATGATGTTGTGACCAGGATTAAGAAAGGAATGCTTCGGTGGTTTGGTCATGTAGAAAGAATGAATAAGGAAAGAGTGACAAAGCAAATTTATGTGGCAGAGGTGAACGGCAGAGTCGGGAAGGGACGCCCTAGACGAAGGTTTATCGACCAAATTGGCGATATACTGAAAATGGGCCAAATTAAGAGTACCCTTAACCGACGAGCGTGTATGCGTAGGTATATGGATGTGGAGGAGGCGAGAGAGGTGTGTCAGGATCGTGCCAAATGGAAGTCCATAGTCTCTGCCTACCCCTCTGGGTGACAGGCGTGAGTGTTTATGTATGTATGTATAAGCATATTTCTGTGCTATGAATTTAAAAGAACTCGACCATACTGTAAAAAGGACTAAAAGTATAAAAAGTATGTCAAATGCCACTGCTTTAAAAATAGCGTGTTGACCGAGCATTCAATAGACTAGTATGTAGTGGACACATGTGCCACAGACATCGTTTTCAGTGTGTGTCTACTACTGATAGTTACGTCTTACAGAACATCAAAACTTATTTCTGTTCAGTATTGAAATAATTATTAAAGTAATATATAGAATAGCTTTTTAAAACATACTAAGGTTTAAAACTAATAAAAGGCACAAAGACGACGTCTCAACAGCCACACATTCTCGGCGCGAAAAAGAGAACAGTTTAAAAAAAAACTTATTGTTGGTTCGCGAGTCAAGGCGAGGGCGGGGGTGCAGAAATAAGTAAGTCAACGGCACGGCACCCGCATTACACGACAGATAACCCGCTCGAGCTACGTCTGGAGCATGCGCGATCCGCTCGCAGAGACTACACCAGTGACACATTGCAAGCGGAAGCGAAGCGAACTTTTCTGCAAACAATTTATTAAGCTAACGTTTTTCTAATATTACTAAGCATTCATTTTAGATTAAAATGTTTAAAGTTGGTAATAAAATTATTTCTTCTTAACGATATCAAAGTTGTTTTCATAAATACGAACTATAAACATAATCGATATAAGAAGCAACAGCAAGGGCAATAATAGTAGTCAATATTTAAATAGAAGAATGCTTTAAAAAGATAGAGGGATTTGTGCGACATTCAGATTCATTGTAGATTTAACGAATCTTTTTTACCTATTAAAAGCTCGTAAGTAAACTACAAACACATGGTAAGGGTAAAGTGATAAGGGATGATGTATCTTAAGATGGTAACGCACACTGACTTAGCTTAACAAAAGCATTTTTACATCTAAATAAAAAAAATTGAATAAGGGTGACAAACGAGCACACAGTCCAGCTGATGATAAGTTTTATACGTGGTAGAGCCATGCTGCAGCTATATTAATTGTATAGTTGTAGCACGAATAGGTCGGCTCGACCGGGGAAGGACCACGATCTCACAGAATACCAGCGTGAAATAGCAGCTTAATGCCGCTGTTTCGTATGGTGAGTGTAGAGAACCGGAGACCCTTTTTACTGGAAACGAGGCATTCCATCTCAGTCCTCACGGGTGACAACACATCTGCATTTTGAGTCGTAATCGAAGATAGATGTAGCTATCTATGGGCCACAGCAACCACTTACCATCAGGTGGACTGTGTACTCTTTTGTCACCCTTATCCTATAAAAAAGTGGATGCTGTGGCCTACATTTATCCTCGATTAAGAATCAAAAGATACCGCTCTTCCTTAAAAGCTTATTTTTTTAAATGACGGAATACAGACGATACCGACACCAGTTTGATACACAATACGAGTATGTAAAAATTCACGCGATAATATTTTTCGTTTCAATGCCTACATAAATAGAAACAAGTCAAAACCTATTAAAATGAAAAAGAGAAACATGAAAAAATTTGAACTTTAAATTAAGGCATGTCGATGTTACGTGGTCCTTTTTTTTTTAAGTAAACGAATAAACAGAATGTCTGATAAATAGCTTCCCGATTCGCTTGGCACAAGAGCTCCTCGGTCGATGCTACAATCAGAGCACAGCGGGAACGAAATCGAATCTAGCAACGGGCAATATAACTCCAGTCAAATAGCCATTTGTTTTTGGTTAACTGTGTGTGTAAAAATGTGTTTACAAGTGAATGAAGTTATTTTAGGAGCTATCTTTGATTAATGAAGAATATTTATTTTAACGACGTCCTAGGCGAGTATATCGACCAAATTGGTGATAATACATTGAAGATGGGTATAAATCAAGAGTATCCTTAACCGACGAGCATGTATGTAGATATGTATATTTCTGTGAAAGTAGCGGGATGTCAGGATTGTGCCAAATGGAAATCCGTAGTCTCTGTCTACCCCTTTGGCTGACAGGCGTGAGAGTTCATGTATGTATTATTTTAAACATAACATAAACACTAACGCCTGTCACCCAGAGGGGTAGGCAGAGACTACGGACTTCCATTTGGCACGATCCTGACACACCTCTCTCGCCTCCTTTACATCCATATATACGCATACACGCTCGTCGGTTAAGGGTACTCCTAATCTGGCCCATTTTCAATATATCGCCAATTTGGTCGATTTTGTATTATTTTATTTTATTATATCCTATTAAAACTCCACTGCTGAACATAGGCCTCCCCATAGATTGCACATAAACATAAGGGTTCCCTCTTCTCCTCCCATAGTTGCCACGCTTAGCATGAGCGTTGGCAACCTCAGTTTTTATTATTATTTTGAATTGTCAAATTATGTTTATTTTGAATAGGTATATAACTGCAGCGTGGCTCTAACGTAACGTAAAAACTAAAACTAAAAACAACTCACGATATATTAATTAATCATTTGTAAGAATTGTGCCTTTTTAAATATAAAAATTTATTTATGTTTTAAGTGAAAAGCAAGTTAATTAATAAGCATTACAGGTAATTACATTATCTTGATAACGTTAAGTAAAAAGCCAAGACTAAGGAGGTTATTATCTATACATAAATAAAATTGAAGTATCTGTTCGTAATGTCAGAAAATAGCTTTTTACTAAATTGAAAGTATATACGGTACTTTTAACAAAAAAATATTTTTAAAACTTTTGTCTGTCTGTCTGTTTGTTTGTTGCGGCTAATCTCCGAAATGGCTGGACCGATTTTGACGGGACTTTCACTGGCAGATAGCTAATGTTATGAGGAGTAACTAAGGCTAATTTTATTTTAGAAAACTAATTAGGGTTCCGCGCAGAAAAATTAAAACCCATAAAATCCAATCGTAATAAATTCTACGTTGAAGTCGCGGGGAACACCCAGTAAAATATGAAATGAAATATTTATTTGCGTTTGCGTTATTAATATAAATTTACTGTTAGTTTCTCGCGTTGATTTAACAGAAAAGAGGCTCACTAATTCCCTTGGCTGCACCGTGCGAAGCTAATCCAGACATGGTCCATAGCTCATGTATACAATACGATCGTCCGCTACTAACCTATTTTTTAAATATGCTATCATTAACGTAAAAGATAGATTTGTAGCTACCGAACCACCGAGTCCTAAGCAGGGATGTTCCCGATTATGTTTTAAACATACGCATCCGTAATAATCAATGCGGAGTTTTTACGGATATACTGCAGCTTGCGACAAGAAGTTGAGCGGTGGCCAGCGAGTAGTGCGTATCGTAAAAAATTAATTATTATGATTTCTTATATTTACGTGAACATTAATCATTGAACAAAACACATTATCAATCATTATCATCAACATTTTATCGCGTTTAATTATATTTATTTTTAATTCCCGACGTTCATGGTCACGAGGGACTGAGGTGGTTGACGTTCCGATGTCATTATCCTTCACAGTTAGCTACCGTGGGCAAATCTTTGTCACAGAAAGCACAAGGTATCTGTGACAGCAAACACGTCGTCGCCGAGCTTCAGCACGTCAAGCAGGTTTTGCACGGCAAACTTCGGATCCGGCGCTTACGTCACAGTGACCGAGTGAAGCCGGCCACAGTCGAGAGGGTCCCTGCTGTACTACTATATGCCAGAGGAGTCACAGACAAGATTGGCTACATCTTAAATTTTCATTTTTTCATTCGCATTTGCATCCGTGTATGTAAGCCTCAAGAAATACGCATTCGCATTCGCAAATTAAAAAAAAATCTCCATCTGCAACATCCCTAGTCATCATCATTAAAGCCCTTCACAAGTCCACTGCTGAACATAGGCCTCCCCCACGGAATGCCACAAAGCACGGTCCCGAGCCACCTGCATCCATTGACTTCCTGCATGTCTTACCAGGTCGTCACTCCATCTAGTGGGGGGACGCCCTACACTTCGCCTGCCGGTACGAGGCTGCCACTCGAGAACCTTTCTTCCCCAACATCCCTAGTTGTAGATACAAAATTCTATAATCATAAAATCATATTTACTCTAGTAATAATACGAGTTAAGTTAAGTTAACACAAAAAAACGTATTAAATTTATTTTTTGTATTTTTGATTCTTACTTTGGTGGTGCGACTGGTACAAAGTCAAAACTAGCCTACACATTAAAAAAAAACTTACCCCGTCCGACACAAAGGGGAGATGGGGGTAAAGTCCCGGAGTTTTAAAGCAAAACAAAGACGAAAGCTCGCGGCGTATCGCCAACATCGGCACACGAGGGCCCTCCGTTGCTTTGTGGAGACAAAGGGTGCTCTGGCTGGTAGAGACTGGCTAGAATATATCGATATTTATATGCGATATTCTTTGATATTCTTTTGACATATTTGTGTCCTTATTGCAGAGCGAATTATTTAAATAAATAAAGGTTAGAAAAAAATATACGACCTTTAAAACCAAAAACACTCGATGTGTCGTAGCGACTTTTTTGACTTTCGAAGCGATACTGTCGTGCCGTTCTACCAAAAATCCGAGGCATGACATACATTGACGCGATGCGGCCTTGACACTTATATTACCAATTTTAAAGATTAGCGCTGTAGTCGTATGTTTAAACTTATTGTTTAACTCAACCGTTGTTTTTATAGAATAAGGGTGACAAACGAGCACACAGTCCACCTGATGGTAAGTGGTTGTTGTGGCCCATAGACATCTACATCTATCTTCGTTTGCGAATTTAAATGCAGATGCGTTGTCAGCCGTGAGGACTAAGATAGGTTGCCTCTTTTCCAGTAAAACGGGTCTCCGGTTTTCTACACTCTCACCATACGAAACACAGCAGCATTAAACTGCTATTTTACGCTGGTATTCTGTGAGAGCGTGGTCCTTCCCCGGTCGAGCCGACCTATTCGTGCTACAACTATACTATTAATATAGCTGCAGCATGGTGCATGGTACGTACACGTGGTAGCCATAACGCGAAATCATTGTTGTGCGGACAACACACCAGCGAGGCAAACCATCCTGTGGCTCCACTCTTTAAGGTTAAATGATTACTGAGGCAAGAGTACAAATATGCTTAATAGAAATTATTCAATTCTTTTTCAAGCCGATGTGTACATTTAAATAGTAGCATTTCATTTTTCTATGCGTCTCTCAATTTTTAATATAAAATAACACAAACACAAGTATTACCCTACTTAGGATAGAGTAATTTTTATTCAACATAGAGTACAAGTAATACTTATTGATAGTCATTTATGCTTTTACTCCTTGTTATGCAAAAAGCATCAGTCCTGAGAAGAACTAGCAAGAAACCCTCGATGAGAAAGTATATAAAACGTAAAAAGTATCGACTCTTTAAACGCGCTTATGTCACCGCACTAGAGTACGTGTGCAGCCTGCACTGTACTGCACGCTCGAGTGGCGCCACAATGCGACTTTTAGCGATACGGCCAAGACGAGCGAGCCAATTAGGCGACAGCTTCTTGACACCTGATAAAGCCCCAATGACTAATTGTGGAGAATTTTGCATTCAACATTATTTCCTCTACCGGAAGTATCTTCGCACTAAACATTTTTAAACTAAGATAAATTATAACTACAACTGTTCATTTTAATTCACAATTCATTTTAACTCACATCCCATCTATACAAATAAATAAAATTGAAGTGACCATTACAGCCTAATAAAGTCCAATGCTGAACATAGGCCTCCCCCATAGATTGTCTTATAGCGGGGATATTTGCCGTAATTGCCACGCTTGGCATGCGGGTTGGCAACCGCAGTTTTTTTTATTTTTAGTCGTTATTAAGAAGACGCTGCTGCCCACCCCTGATTCCTTTCCCTCAGTTGCTTCTTACGACACCCACGGGATGATATGAGGTAGTGGATATTTTTACACCGTCACTACACGGTAACTTCTTAAGGATGTTTAACAATAAATATTGATTAATAAATAAATAGATTTGACACTAAAAATATATTAAAATTGACGATACTTAATGTAAGCCAAAGATAACTCCGTACAGTTCCCGGGGGACAAAGGAAGTAGATAGGAAGTAAAACGAGCAAAATACACAATAAGGCAAAGTTTCCCGAGCGATATAAGAGCACCGGTCCCACGTCGGGCGCCAGTTTCAGAACAATCCCGATGTTAACATCCGATGCGACCGGGTCGGCGCTGCTGTGTTTAGGGATGTTCGAAACGAGGCAAGTACTAGTACATGTATAGATATACCAACCGATTATTATTAAAAGTATCAAGCGGGAACGAATCCACTGGGCGATTAGTGGAAATGAAATATTATTAAAATATAATAGACTTTAAAATACTTTACCTAGGATTGTTATTTGCATGTAAACATTGCGAATGTATATTATTTCTTTGATAGCAAAAATTGGTCTACTAATTTCGTAAATAATGAAAATAAAGACATCCTTCTAATTTTTTCCGAAAGTAGAAAGTATTTTAATGAACTATAACAAAGCACACAATTTATAAGAACTAAAACCAGAACTACACAAGTAACACACACTAGGCTATAAATTAAAACATTTTTAGGATAGTCCAACGAAACAACAAGCGGACTTGTTCAAGTTAATCTTTTGCTTACAACGGGTCATCAAGTGCCAAGTACTTGAAACTACCGCCGCGTCAGTTATACGCGAGAGGGGTTGTATTCGCTCGAACTAAGCGGCAAGTGAATTAGCTACGGGAGCGCTACTACCAACTTTCAACGACCGTAATATCCTAATATAGCAAGCGGGACCTCCCAGCTCGTTTAAAATATAAAACCACTGTTTCTTGGGAGCCGCTATAAATTTCATAGTGCGCTAGCAACTGTAATTAGTAGAATTTTTAACCTTTTAAGCGCTGATAAAACGATTAAAAGAAAGGCAATAAGTCTCCAATACTTAAGTTTCGTAATCCTTTAGAGCTGGCCGTATAAGGAAATACGAAGTCGCTCAACGAACTATGGAGATGGTTATTATGTTAAGAGTTTCTATGCATGATATAATTGGAAATGAAGAAATAGAACCAGATTAACCGACATATACCAACGGATTGTAAGCTGGTGGCTATAGGCCGGCAATATAGCTCGAAGAACCGACAAACCATGGGGAAGAAAGCCTCCGCGACCCCTATTATTGAAGTACGAAGACTGGGTAAGACATGCAGGAAGCCAACACAAGTGGCTTAGGGCCGTGCTTTGTGGCATTCCTTGAAGGATAATGTCAGTAGTGGACTTGTGAAGCATTGTAATGGATGGATTCTTTTACAGTGTTGTACACACACACACGTTCACGCAAACACGCACACACGCGTACATATAAGAGCGATGTACGCACATGCAGATTGAATGATATATTATGTTAAATTGTTACCCGACTATCCCATAAGGAGGGTAATGTTTTTCTAAAGTATGTATGTATGTCTATTTCTTCGGCATGTTCTGTGGCCTAAACGGCTTGATGGATTTTAACAAATGAGGATTCGTTATATTCGCTTTAATTGTAGGAGTGGCATAGGATTTAAAACTTTTCCCTTTTCAGTAAACGTTTCTACGCAATCGGGGTTTTTTTTTTAAATTACTATTTTCACTTTTGGTCTTGTTTACAATTTGAAACACTCGAAAGATTCATAGTTATGAGTGCATAGGTAGTAGTGGTAAGTTCATAGCTATGAGTTCCCAATGTGTACAGCTGTGTCATGTAAGATTGGATCGATGAGCGCTGTGTACCGTGCCGATGTGTTGTCTAGTTGATTGTTTCAAGTGAGCTCCAAGATAAAAGCTTAAGCGAGTACATAATAGTATTTAAGATAGTATTTTGTCTTAAGCTTATACCTCTATCGACTGTACAGTGGAGATGTTTTATCGTATATTACTTTTAAAATATATAACGTGCTCAGGACAGACGCTCAACAAACCAATTAATGAAACTGTTAGATGTAGTTTTCTTTATAGCCTTTAAAAGTTCACTGCTGAATAAAGGCCTCTCCCATAGTTTTCCTCATAGGGAGGTTTTTGCCATAGTTGCCACGTTTGCAACCGCAGTTTTTTAATTATTTTCAGCAGTTATTAGGAAGATGTTGCTGTCCATCTCCTGTTTCATTTCTCTTTGTCGCATCTTACGACACCAACGGGACAATATGGGGTAGTGGATATTCTTACACCGCCGCTACTCGGTTAGATGTAACTAATGCCGTAAACACCACCTTAGGACGACGGATTAGTAATCGCAGTATCTAAGTTTCCCGTCACTGGTCTAGCGTTTTTAAGTTTAGTATTTCTCCAACTGAGAATATTTTTACTATTATATTTCCTCACAACACCCATAAGGGGAATAGGCGTATGAGTCTCTACTAGAGACTCATACGCCGTTATCCACACAAAATTATAATTTCTAAAAAGTCCGTAGCCTAATAAAAGCCTATTGCCCTATCCACTCAGTCCACTCTTAAATAATAATAATAATGTCCTCTAGACCGGATTTCGGTCACAGCGGTCAGTCTCAACGTAGACTAGCCATCTGCGCAGGACAGGATTATAGTGCCCGAGTGTAGGCGCAAGCACAGGTGCACTCCATATTCCCTCACACTCATAATCCGATGGGATGGTAAACCGACACGACCAGAAGGAGATTAGGCGCAGGATCGACGGTTTTACGTGCTTTCCGAGGCACGGGGTTGAGACACCGCCAACTTCCTGACTCCGAGCTGCTCTACTGAGAATTTCTTGACAGAAAAACTCAATAATTGATTTTTTATTTGGTCCGAATCAGTAGCGTTTACAACTACTAGACCAACGAGGCAACGAATTAACTTAACCTTGTCATATAAGTGGGTAATTAAAATATTTTGATCAGGGTGCGGGTCGTTTTGAAGTGAACCGCGGGCGGCATACGGCGCACGGGCTGTATTCGGCCGCATTTTTTATTCTATTAATAGCCCGTAACAGGCCATGGACGAGGGCATTTGACACAATCGCCACGCTTGGCATCGGATTGGCGATGACAGAAATACATGCCTTCCAACTATGAGGCTGCTTCCCATTACCGGTCTAGGTATTTTATATATGACAAGATGTTACGTAAAAGCGGGAAATTCAACAAATATAAAGACAAAAATAAAAACTGTACACAACGCAATCCTATTCGGATTCACAATACTTCAGAACGTTAACGGCACCGGAAAACGTCAACGGGGACATTGCAATATGCCGTAGGTAATACTTTTGGTATTCGTAGCAGTGCAGCGATTCAAGTCATGAGCTTAAGCGGAATGTAACGAGGGTTTTTTTTTAATTAACAGAATATCAACATCCAACAGATCATTGTATTTAATTTAAATAACATACTTTTATTTCAAAAAAAAAGTCTATTAACATATTATGTAGAAAACATGAGGCATCTAACAGTGGAATATTATTATTCATTCAATCATTCATTACGCCCTATCAAAGTCTACTGCTGAATATTAGTCTGCCTATAAATTGCCTCATAAGGAGGATATTTGACATAGCTGCCACGTTTGGCAGGTGGAAACAGCAGTTAACGACACCCAAATAAGATAATATGGGGATAGTGGATATACTTATGACGCCACTACACGGCAAAACAGTATAGCAATATAACTGAGCTGAACCAGGAGGTAGGCTGTAGAATCTTCGTGATAACAGCTAAATAAAAATTAAAAACTGCGGTTGCAACCCCCTAGCCAAGCGTGGTAAACGTAGGAAATGTCCTCCCTAATTGGCAATCTATGGGGAAGGCCTATGTTCAGCAATAGACTTGCTGTAATGGTAATGGTTAAAAAGGGCTATTAAGACATCAATACATTTTGATTATTAAATTACATCTAAAAATATTTTTAATTCGGTTTACTGCATTTCATAAAGAATCCGCTTTCCGCTACCACTTATAACACACACCCTCCACCCGCCGCAAATGGCTTTCCAATAATCCCGAGCGTCGAGCACGCCGTCAACGCGGATTCACGGGCGGGCAAACACCTCCCTTTCCCTTCCCGTCGGCGAACGCGTCGAGAATTTATTGACGCATCTGTGACATGTGAGCACTCCGCGTCGACAAAGTTTCCGTCGATAAGACAGAGTTCGCAGACGCGCAGTAAGCGAGAAATAGGTGACAGGGGAAACGTAAGGAGATCGCTTATCGTTGACATCCCATTAGGAGATATTTCTCGGTAGTGTGGGAGAGTTGCGAAGATATATGATAGGGATATTGTATAGTAAGGAATTGGTGGTTTTAGGGAGGAGACGTCGTATTATTATCGAAGGCTCGATGAATATTTGCTTTAATACGAAATTGAATACATGAACTCGTTCTATATCTTATCCTAAATAGGAATGCGTGAGGTTGTCAACAAACCGTTTATCACGTGCTCAGCGGTGAAGTAAAACATCTTGAGAACAGCTGCATGTCTGAGAGATATAAAAATATTTCAAAGATATGTGAAGTCCGCCAACTCACATGAATTACTTGCTCTAAAACACTCTCATAAATGAGAGGAGAACTGTGCCCAGCAGTGAGAAGCATATAGACTGTAGAGAAGACAAGAGATCGTAGTATTAAATGGCAGTATCGTGGTACCTTATGTCATGCAGCTGAATACCATTAAAAAGTAAAACCTACCCATCACTGAAAATTGTTGCCTAAGTTAGATCGTTACCCGAATAAGCAATAGCTGCGGCAAACAAAGCCCTCTCGTCTAAAACAGTCTGCTTATTTTTAAATTGGGTATAACAGTAACAAACAATGTTAGGAACTCCTACAGCATGATATACGGCGGCGACACTGAAAGTTCAAATTTTGAAAATGGAACTCTTTGCCAATATTATTGTGTATGTATTTTATTTGTTTACGATTTATTGTCGTTTGTTTACGATTTAGCGGCAAAATGAAAATTGTCTGTGTCACGTTAGCATGAATTTAACGCGAGAAAATTTTCGTACAATGATTTTTTATGACTTTCGATGTCATTTAAGTCAACAAGAAAGTTATGATAGACTTCGATTGGCCTTTCACGATGAAGCCCCATCTCATGCCACTGTTAACAACTGGTTTAATGAGTTTAAACGTGGTCGCACTAATCTCACCGATGATCTGCGTGAGGGACGGCCTTCTACGGCGACGACTGAAGATAACATCAGTGTTGTGCGGCGTATGATAGACACTGACAAAAGAGTGACTTATCAGCAGATTCGGACAAGCTTAGGCATCGGTATGAGTCAAGTGCTCAAAATCCTCCATGAACATTTAGCGGTCAGGAAGCTTTATGCCCGGTGGATACCTCATAATTTGACAGGGGCCCAAAAACTCCGTCGTATTGATTGATGTCATGAAATGGTTCAAAAATTTAACGGAGGTGACTCAAATGCTGTGTTCGACATACTTACGGGTGACGAAAGCTGCATTTATTGTTACGATCCTGAAACTAAGAGACAGTCTGCTGTCTGGGTGTTTCCTTCCGAGGAGTTGCCAACTAAAGTGAAGAGAGTTCGAAGCGTGGGAAAAAAGATGGTGGCCTCGTTCTTCGGAAGGACAGGTCATTACGCATACGCATATAGCCCTGACCTCGCATCTTGCGATTTTATTTATTTCCGAAAATAAAGAAAACTTCGAGGAAAACGTTTTATGGACGCCGAGGAAGCAGTGGCTGCGTTTCAAAATGCCGTCGAAGAGAGACCCCTAAGGACGAGTAAAAGTGCTTTTCTCAGTGGTTCCATCGGATGCAGCGATGTATTGATGTAAATGGACACTATTTTGTAAAGATATAATAAAACTAATAACTTTCAGTGTCACCCTCGTACATATTAATTAATCGATATATATGATATATTTATATAATGTGCATTGAAGTTAGAATAAATATTCGTTAAACATTCGACGAACGATAATAATATAACCTAATAAAAAAATTAAAAAGCCCCAAAACAAAGAGCTGATGATCTTCAAACGGCTGAACAGATTTTCTTGAAACATTCTAAGAACAACATTCAAAAAAGAGCTAGGAACACTCTCGATTAAGACACCTTTCGAACGAAAAAAATTAATCAAAATCAGTTCATCCGTTCAGGAGCTATGACGCCACATACAAACACACAGATACACATGTTAACATAAATCATAAATCATAAATCTTTATTTGCAAGAATCACGGTATAAAAAGATGTTACAATATATATAGTGCAGTCGTGTTTCGCTAATAATAGCATGCAAATTATAATTTTAAATGTTTAGACAATATTAATACGAGGGTGGATTGAAAAGTACTCGGCCTAACACAGATCCATTCAATTCTAAAATCAAATCTACCCACATTATTTAGTTCAGTTCAGACTAGTTCATTGTGTGAAGTTCGAAACGTGTGCGATAATTAGTTGTGATTTTATAAATTTATTAACAAAGTAATCGGACATAATTTCCGCGAATGGAGCAAATCGAGCAGCGTGCCGTCATTAAGTACCTCCATAAGAAGGGCTATCATCAAAAGCCATCCATGATGACATGGTCAGTACATTAGGCGATTGTGCTCTGTCATATTCATCCGTCAAAAATGGATAGCAGAATTTAAGCGTGGTAGAGAGAGTGTGAAAGATGAACCCCGCTCTGAAGGCCTTCGACGTCAACTACTGACGAAAATATTAAAAAAGTACTTGATTTAATAATGGGAGACCGCAGATTAAAAATTAGAGAGATAGCCGAGATTATAGGCATCTCTTATGAACGAACTCAAAACATCATTGTCAACGAGTTGGGTTTCCACAAGGTGTCTGCGAGGTGGGTTCCGCGACTGCTTTCAGTTGAACAAAAGGACGCGATTGACTATTTCACGCGACTGTTTGGAGTTATTTGAAGCCGATGCAGATGATTTTTTGAATCGTTTTGTTACTATGGACGAAACATGGGTTCATTACTGTACACCGGAAACAAAACAACAATCAAAACAGTGGAGAAGACCTGGTTCACCACCCCCAAAAGGCTAAGTCGATTTTGTCGGCAAATAAGGTGATGGCTTCAGTATTCTGGGACTCGAAAGGTGTGATTATGATTGATTATCTTGAAAGGGTCAGACTATAAACTCTGATTACTACTGCACCTTACTACGTCGTTTACGAGAGAAATAAAAGAAAACGTCGAGGAATGCTCAGAAGAAAAGTCCTGTTTCATCAAGATAACGCCCGTGTTCACACGTCAGTACAGTCAATGGCTGAAATTCACAACTGTGGCTTTGAACTGTTACCGCATCCGCCGTATTCACCTGATCTAGCACCATCAGACTTCTTTCTGTTCCCTAACCTAAAAAGCACTTGGGAGGTCAAAGATTTTCGACAAACGATGAGGTCAAAGCAGCTGTAGACGCATATTTTGACTCTAAGGAAGAATCATTTTTCAACGGTCTAAATGCTTGGAAGGAGGTGGCAAAGTGTATTGAACTTGATGGTGATTATGTAGAAAAATAAAAATATTACTGATTTAGTATGTGTTTATTTTCTTGGTTAGGCCGAGTACTTTTCAATCCACCTCGTAGTTATTTAAATTCAGAAAATGAATCTCAAAAATATTTTAAGTCATAAAAGCATTCAATTTTTAACCAATCACAAATGTTTCTTATATAGTATTTCGCTTAATAGTTTAAATTCTTAGTATTTTATTATATATTTACACACATTTTAGGCAGCTTTGTTATATTTAACGAGCCTAGGAATAACATCTAGGACAAGTTTGTCTGGGTCACGTCGGTTTCGAGGATATATATCACTTGCTTTAACAAATAATGAAGCCAACTTCATAAATGTATAGTGACGGGAGGGGTAATATACCAAGTCTTTTAAATAGCGGTTTACAGGATTCCTGGCGATATCCCGCATATTGCACGAATACATTTTGGGCAACAGAATGCTCTATTACGGTCAGTACCATTACCCCATATTATAAGTCCATAGCGTAGAATAGACTCTACATGTGCGTGGTAAGTTGCAATTGCCGTTTTAATATTTGTAATTTTTTTTGACATGTTTAAGGGCATATACAAATTTATTAATTCTACTGCATACGTTATCTATTTGTTCTTTCCAGTTTATATCTTCATCTAACGTTATTCCCAGAAATTTTGTACATGTGGCTTCTTTTAGTTTTAGTATATTAAATTTCATATTATGATTGGAATTGATATATTTATTAAATTGTATATAATGGGATTTATCTAGATTAATTTTCAAATTATGTCAAGCCATTCTATTAGTGTGTCAATTGTATTATTAATGTCATCTTCATGATTTCTAATTGTATTTTATTTTTATTACATGTCACAATAATTGAAATGTCATCAGCGTAGAATACATTTATGATTCGTAATGTCAACAATGTCATTAATATATAACAGAAAAAGAATCGGTCCTAATATACTTCCTTGCGGAACGCCGAAATTATTATATTTATATCCAGATGAATAAGATGTCAAGTTATTGTTTTTATCTATTTTATCAATGATAACACATTGTTGTCTGCCATTTAAATATGACGATAACCACTGAAGTACTAGTCCTCTGATCCCAGCTGTCTCTAATTTTTGCAATAATATATCATGTGAAACGAAATCAAAGGCCTTGAGAGGTCAAAGAATAATCCTGTTGTCAATTGTCTATTGTTTATGTAACTAAGTATTGTTTTTACTAATGAAAACATGGCAAGCGGAGGTCGATTTGTGTTTTGAAACCCGTATTGTTCGCTTTTAATTATCTGGTATTTATCACAGTAATCAACTATTCTTTATACATACATTTTTCAAAACTTTGGCCAGAATAGGTATCAAGGTGATTGGACGATAATTTTGAATATCATCCTTTCTTCCTTTTAAATAAAGGTTTTATTATTGACAACTTTAGTGCTTCTGGAATTTGGCTGATGAGAATGATAAATTAATAAGATAAGTCAAAATTTTGATACATTATCAACGCATGATTTTAAAATTTTCGTGTTAATTTCGTCATATCCCTCTGAGTTTGTATTGTTTAATGATATTTCCATTTTACTTCAATTTCTGTCATAGGTTTTAGGTACATCGAATTCACTTTTGAATTTCTACTTAAATCGTATTTTACATTTAATTTTTTTGTAGAGGATTTGTGGCCGTATCTATAAAATAATCATTAAAAGCAGTAGCTATTTATATGGGATTTGATAATACGTTATTTCCAATTTTAATGGTGTCTATTATCCTTAACTTTCAGATTATGAACTTCATTTTTAATAATTCTCCATGCCTTGCATTTGTTATTATTACTATTATTTATATATTTAATATTATCAATTTGTTTGGATTTATAAATACATTTCTTTTAAAATATTAGAATAGTTTATGTAGGTAATTTTATTACGTGTACTTTTTGCTTATAGTATGTGTATCGAAGGACCCGTTTAGTCTCGAGAACTTTTTTTAACTTGACTTATCCATTTATTTTTCCTTGCGTGACTATTATTTAATTTTAATTTTATTTTGGAAACATAGATTGTAAAAAGACATATCAATTCGTGAAAACGTTAAAAGCCTTAGTCAGTTTCCATATAAATTTCATACCACGATAAGTTTTGTAGACATTCTTTAAATTTTTGAATATGGTCCAAGTTATAATCTCTCTTAAAGATGTTATAAGATGGTGCCGATGTTAACTTATTTTTTACTGGAAAGGTTAACATTTGTGCTGTGTGATGATCCGAGAGATGAAGTGGTAATATAGTTGCAGTGGCGTTTGGAATGTTACTCACTATGTGGTCTATACAAGATAATTTCGCGTAGGAACGTTTATATGGATTTTAAATTGTAATTGTGACACAATTCTTGTAACTCTCAGTGAATGTTCCTTTTAATGTATTTATGTTTATGTCTCTGCTATAACCATGCGCTTAGTATTATACTTTGTGTTGCTTTACAGAGTTATCTAATTTTTTAAAAAGGCTAGGATCTGATTGGTGGTGTTCTATATATACATATTATTATTAATTTATTTGCTGTAATTTCGATACCGCATACTTCAAATATGTTTTGTACTGCCTGAACTTTTACAAAGGATAACTCTTGCATAGTAAGCCCTTTCGAACTAAAATGCAATTCCTCTCTTTGTTTGTCCCTACAATAATAAGTTATTTCATAGTCACTAAGTTTTACATAATTATCGTCACCTTTTAAAATGTTTCGGAGACATATAACGTCAGGATCATTATGTACTCTTGCAACTCTTTTTAGCGTTAGTTTAAAATATCTTTCTTTGACAAAATACTTGCGATATTTTGATGAAGGATTTTAAAGTTCAGTGATGCCTTTGTTTGAAAAATTACCTTTTTACTGTGGAAAATAATAGGGTATATCTTTTTGGTGATAGTATTTTTGTGACAGGCGAAATAGAGTTTGTAATGATTTGTGTCACTAAATTGTTACTGCGTTTAAAATAAAATGGATGTGCCTCTTTTGTAGTGGTTAGATTTAACTTCTGATCTATCTTGCTTGGTTTATTACCCTATTATTTTCTTAAGTTCACAAATATTTAAGTATTTATTTTCATAGTCACTACAGTCAATAAGGTAATTGATTTTTTACAAATGTCATTTTTGTACAGTAATTACATTACAGTACATTGAGGTAATATGTCACTACGTAACTAGATTCGCTACTACCAACAAGCACTGCGTTGTACAAAACATTGTGCACGCCCTCAATGGGCCTCCTTAGTGAGCAACGAAATACACAGTGCAGAGATTACGTAAATAATTAAATATGCCGTATTGCGTTCTTAGATACTGCAAAAATAGTTCTAGAAATGCATCCAAATCTGAAGGAGTAACATTTCATAGGTAAGTAATACATTATTAAGTGAAATTCGTGTAATATAGGTAAATTTTCTGTGATTTGAAAGAATCAAATAAATCATAATTGCTTGCTCGCTTGCACGCGATGCTGTTACGTAAGCGCGACAGAGATAAAAAAGAACGAGCATGGATTAATGTACCTATGGTGCAGAAGCGACAACTCTTTTTTACATACATAAACACTCACGCCTGTCACCCAGAGGGGTAGGCAGAGACTACGGACTTCCATTTGGCACGATCCTGGCACACCTCTCTCGCCTCCTTTACATCCATATATCTACGCATACACGCTCGTCGGTTAAGGGTAATCCTAATAAACTCTTTTTTAGTTAAGTCATAACCTATATTAATGTTGTTCTTTTTCTTTTATAATTTCTAATATAGTATTTACTATTATATTGTAAACACTCTTCTTTAATTTTTATAACGCAATAAAAAAGAACGTAAAATAACCATTCCACTACAATAATGTTTTAATTGTGTGTAAATTTTTTTTTCTACATTTGATGTATCAATGTATTTTTAAGGTTTCAAGTCATGACAACAGAGAAAATTGGATTAAATATGTACAAAAGGAACGCAGAGAGGATACGTGGCTGCCTACAGAACACTCTAGTATTTGTTCAGTTCAATTCAAAGATAGCATATCGCTACCTGACTAAACATGGACGGCGTATTTAAAAAAAAAAATGCAGTTCCTTACATAAGGGTATTTTTTCTAATTGTCTGTGACAATGTGACATTACTTATTTTTTGTATAAAATGTAGACATTATTTTTCTTTTCAGCTAAATGAAATGTCTTCTCGGCCAATAACACCAATATCAGTTGTCGTGAGTGATTCCGAATCCATTTTTGACACCCCCAGAAAAATAAAGTTGAAAAGAAAAATGAAGAAAATAATTACAAATATAAATATTCTCTCACAAAAAGTTAAAAAACTTCAACGCCAGTATAAACAACTGAAGAAAAAAATTCACTGTTAGCTCTTTTAAAATCTGCAAAACAAAAATATGGCCGGGATATGATAGCAGAAACCAATTTAAGCATGAATGTGGAACTTGTAGAATTATATAAAAATATAATATTAAAAAGTAAGACACCCAAATCTAGTTTTAGATATGCCCCTGTCTTACGAAAATTTGCTTTAACATTAAATTATTACTCACCCTACAAGTATGTTAGAGAACGCTATAATATGCCTAAAGACTGGCTGAAAGCGGCGGTAGTCTGTCCGAGAAGTATACTCTTCAGTACATAGTTACAAATGCCATAAAATGTTTTATTGATTCTGCTATTTTCGAATGTCTAAACAATCACTCCCTAGACCAACCTGGCACTTTTAATCATCGAGTTCATCTGATCAGGGCTATCATACGAAAATACGCCAAAATACGTCTTTATCATGAAGCGAAATCTGATCCATCAGTCAAATCAACTTCGAAAAGACAAAAACAATGAAATTAATACTATTCGAAGGCAATTAACTAACGTGAAACTTTGTTATGAAACTTTCAGAACTTCTAATTTTTAATTTTATTTTGAATGTTATTTTTTTATTAATTAAGATTTTTCATTTAATTATTATTTATGGGTTAAGTATAAAAAATAAATAAAAATGCTTTTCAATACTTTTTGTTTAATTTAACACTATGTAAAGTAAGTAATGTAAAATGTATAATATCACCTCTATTTTATTAATCTATGACCGACGTCATCGAGAAGCGTGGTGGGGTGTAATCGGGACGCGAATTTACTGAGAAGCGGCGACTCTCATGTTAAACGTATAACACCCCTCTGTTTGCGTCGGAGTTAATAATAGGGTTGAAATAGAAACAGCATCATTTTACTGAATCAACTTTTCATTTAAAATCATGGGAATCGGCGCCCCATGCATGGTCAGCAGGCTGTAAAGCATTTAATCTTAGTCCTCAAGGATACATATCTGTAGCATTTCTTATTTAAAGTTGGTAGTGAGTTTCTATGAACTGTTAGTTCATTTGCCACTTTAATGATATAAAGAAAAAAATAATTAGAGAAACGATATCTTTTGACTATGTTATTTAATTTTAAGGCATTATAATTTAATTATTACAGTTATTATATTATGTGTTAAATTGTTACGGTGTTAGTAATAAAAATAAGATTATTTTATGTAAATGAATTATCAGAAATGTTCATTTTAATTATTATAAAATATCTTGTATTTATTTATTTATTATTTATTGCATTCTTTAATATAAAAGAATACAAAGGGCGGACTTAATGCCTTGAGGCATTCTCTACCAGTCAACCCATGGAGTGGTGAGAATTTGACGTAGGTGTAGCAATATAGAAAAAAAAACAAAATATAAATGATAATTACATAAACATAAACATAAACAGTCACGCCTGTCACCCAGAGGGGTAGGCAGAGACTACGGACTTCCACTTGGCACGATCCTGGCACACCTCTCTCGCCTCCTTTACATCCATATATCTACGCATACACGCTCGTCGGTTAAGGGTACTCCTAATCTGGCCCATTTTCAATATATCGCCAATTTGGTCGATAAACCTTCGTCTAGGGCGTCCCTTTCCGACTCTGCCGTTCACTTCTGCAGCATAAATTTGCTTTGTCACTCTTTCTTCGTTCATTCTTTCTACATGACCAAACCACCGAAGCATTCCTTTCTTAATCCTGGTCACAACGTCATCTTGCAAACCACACTTTCTCTTATCACAGAATTTCTCACCCTGTCATTCAGATTCAGCCCTAGCAAACTCTTAATGACCGCATTTCTACAGCATTTATTCTACTCTCATGCTTCTTCTGCCAGACCCAACTTTCACTACCATACATTAAAGTAGGGACTAACACAGCATTGTGAATTGCCAAACGTGCCTTTTTTGACACATTCTGACTCTTCACAATAGCGTGTAGAGCCCCATTCACTCTATTTCCTGCGTTCACTCGTCGTTCTATATCCTTATCATATCTACCATCCCTACTAAATAAACATCCCAAATATACAAACTCATCCACTTGCTCAATCAACTCCCCTTCTATTCTTATTTCACATAACGTTTTACTTTCTTCTCTTTCAAAAACCATCACTTTCGTCTTACTTGCTTCCTTTCATACCTCTTTCTTTTAATTATCGGTTCATTAAAGTAACCATCATTTGCAACTCGGCCGCCGACGAAGCAAATATGACTTGATCATCGGCGTACAAAAGGCATTTAACGGTTAACTCACCCATTCTCAACCCACATTCTTCAACTTTCAAAGTTTGCAAACAACTGTCCATGAATAGGTTAAACAGCCAGGGGGAAGCTACACAGCCCTGTCTGACACCTTTTTGGATGCCAAACCAGTCCGAGTAGACCCATTGATCCTGACACAAGCACTAGAGTCCTATAAAGAGACTTCAATGCCTGTATCAAACCAGCGCTCAAACCAAATGAGTTAAGTGTTTGCCATAACTCATTCCTGTCCACTCTATCATAAGCCTTTTCAAGTCCATAAGCACAAAAACTTTCTGGTTTTGGCCAAAACTTCTCCGCA
The DNA here is from genome assembly GCA_029286625.1 of Parnassius orleans. Classification (NCBI taxonomy): domain Eukaryota; kingdom Metazoa; phylum Arthropoda; class Insecta; order Lepidoptera; family Papilionidae; genus Parnassius; species Parnassius orleans. The sequence continues at coordinate 2,378,726 of JAGSMP010000043.1, read as the reverse complement.
ATCATGCGCAAATACTGCCAGTCCCCATTCCTTTCTAAATCCAGCTTGCATCCCAAATTTTTCCATCAGTTTCTTCCATAACTCTTTCAATTAACACCTTAGCATATTTACAATACTAAGCAAGCTGATCTGGTAGTTTTTACAGTCCTGCTGTGACCCTTTTCCTTTATATATTGGTACTATAACGGCTTTGCACCAGTCTTCCGGTACCCTTCAGTTCCCAACATAAATTAAACAAGGTGTACAGCAGGCCTCCCACCACCTCTCCAGCCCTTAGCATTTCAGTGATACTCTATCATATCCGGCTGCCTTACCTGCTTTCATGCCTTTCATTGCTTTTATTATTTCATCTACACTTATCTCCTTACCTCTCTCCACTTCTTTCGGAATTTCTTTTTCACTTAATTCAGACGACCCTTCACTCATAAACACGCTTTCAAAGTATTCCTTCCATCTCTTTAAATTCAAACTTCATCATTCAGCATACAGCCATTCTCGTCTCGTATAGCATTCATTCTAGGCTGTTTTGAATTTCTTCTAGCAGTTCTTACGAGTTTCCAGAACATTTTAATATTTGCCTGGAAGTTATCAGATATCCTTCTATCATTCCTATCCGTTCTTTCTTGCTTTTTCCTTTCAACAACTTTTTACTCTCTTATTTATAAGTCTAAAGTCTGCCTTTTTCTTTCAATCTCATCATTCATACCGCCAGAATTACCAGCTTTGGTTGCCAGTAAATCTAGCAATGCTCTCTTCTTTGCTTCAACTTCCATCCGAATCATCATCCCACCACCACGTATTATTTTTCCTTTCATTCGTTCTCTTACTTACACCACATACTTCGGTGGCTGCATCCACCAAAACTTTCTTAACATTATTCCATACAGTCTTCAGGTCTAAATCATTCATACATATTTCATTCAAACCATTTATATTCTCTCTCAGTCTACATTTATACTTCTCTTTCACCTTCATCTTGTAACCTCTCTGTTCTTATACGCTGTAACGCTGTGGTAGACACAGATGTCCGATGCCGCCAACGCCTGAATAGACCATTAATTCGGCATAAGACCAAGTAATGATCCGTCCCTACGTTGGATCCCCGGTAAACTCTTGTATCTACCACTGCGCTCCGCATTCTTTCATCCACAATTATGAAATCTATCATGCTTCTATCATTACCTCTTTCCCATGTATACATGTGAATCCTCTTATGGCGAAAGAAAGTATTCGTCACAAAAAGATTATTTTCCTCACATACGGCGAGGAGGTCTTCACCATTCTCATTTACACTTTCATCGCCAAACATTCCTAATATCCTTTCATAACCAGACCTCTTCACCCCAACCCTTCCATTAAAATCTCCTAACATAATGATATTTTCATTTCCTTACATTTCATCAACACCATCCTTACCATGTCCCAAAACTGCTCTCAGGTATAAGTGGGCTTAGACATGTCTGGGGCGTATATTGATAATAACCCTGGGAATGAGGTGATCGCTACCAAGCAGTTTCTAAAATAAATTTTGTACTTAAATAGTTTGTACAACCATTAATGTAAAATTTACTTTTTAAAAAGTCCCGCTGGGTTTCTTGCTGGTTCTTCCCAGGACAGAGGTTTTTTTCGAACCAGTGGTAAAGTAAAATGACTTTCAATAAGAATTACACATGTAATCTATATTGAATAAAAATTATTCTATTCTATTCTATTCTATTCTATTCGTACACGCCTAGCACAAACAACTTCTTTAAGCCCACTTTCATTCGTATCCACAGCAGCCTTGGGCTTACACATTCATACTCTTTCACACATATATATTAATTACGTTATATATACCTTTTACTAATATATACAATAAATAAACTATAGAAATATCAATATATCATCATCATATATCATATATCAATATCAATTAATTAGTTTGTACACCGTAAATCGTAAACGAATAAATGAATTTGAATTTGAATTTCATTTGAAAAACTGTTTTCATAAGTCAAAGTCAATATCATAAGCTTCGATCTAAATTGGATTTTTCCAGTTTATTAATAGAGGACTATATCCAGGGAGTTCCCGAACTATTTTATTTGAGTAATGGTGAAACGTTTTTCACGATTTTAGTTTTCTTTTTTGTATAATATGGGTGACAAACGAGCACGATCGGTTCATTAAAGTAACCATCATTTGCAACTCGGCCGCCGACGAAGCAAATATGACTTGATCATCGGCGTACAAAAGGCATTTAACGGTTAACTCACCCATTCTCAACCCACATTCTTCAACTTTCAAAGTTTGCAAACAACTGTCCATGAATAGGTTAAACAGCCAGGGGGAAGCTACACAGCCCTGTCTGACACCTTTTTGGATGCCAAACCAGTCCGAGTAGACCCCGTTGATCCTGACACAAGCACTAGAGTCCCTATAAAGAGACTTCAATGCCTGTATCAAACCAGCGCTCAAACCAAATGAGTTAAGTGTTTGCCATAACTCATTCCTGTCCACTCTATCATAAGCCTTTTCCAAGTCCATGAAAGCACAAAACTTTCTGGTTTTGGCCAAAACTTCTCCGCAATCATGCGCATGGAAAATACTTGATCCATGCACCCCATTCCTTTTCTAAATCCAGCTTGCACATCCCAAATTTTCCATCAGTTTCTTCCATAACTCTTTCAATTAACACCTTAGCATACAGTTTACCACAATGCTAAGCAAGCTGATCTCACAGTAGTTTTTACAGTCCTGCTGTGACCCTTTTCCTTTATATATTGGTACTATAACGGCTTTGCCAGTCTTCCAGTACCCGCTTCAGTTCCCAACATAAATTAAACAGGTGTACAGCAGGCCTGCCACCTCCCTCTCCAGCCCTTAGCATTTCAGAGACTACGGACTTCCATTTGGCACGATCCTGGCACACCTCTCTCGCCTCCTTTACATCCATATATCTACGCATACACGCTCGTCGGTTAAGGGTAATCCTAATAAACTCTTTTTTAGTTAAGTCATAACCTATATTAATGTTGTTCTTTTTCTTTTATAATTTCTAATATAGTATTTACTATTATATTGTAAACACTCTTCTTTAATTTTTATAACGCAATAAAAAAGAACGTAAAATAACCATTCCACTACAATAATGTTTTAATTGTGTGTAAATTTTTTTTTCTACATTTGATGTATCAATGTATTTTTAAGGTTTCAAGTCATGACAACAGAGAAAATTGGATTAAATATGTACAAAAGGAACGCAGAGAGGATACGTGGCTGCCTACAGAACACTCTAGTATTTGTTCAGTTCAATTCAAAGATAGCATATCGCTACCTGACTAAACATGGATTTTATGTTAAAAAATGCAGTTCATATAGTATTTTTCTAATTGTCTGTGACAATGTGACATTACTTATTTTTGTATAAAATGTAGACATTATTTTCAGCTAAATGAAATGTCTTTCGGCCAATAACACCAATATCAGTTGTCGAGCGATTCCGAATCCATTTTTGACACCCCAGAAAAATAAAGTTGAAAAGAAAATGAAGAAAATAATTAAATATAAATATTCTCTCACAAAAGTTAAAACTTCAACGTCAGTATAAACAACTGAAGAAAAAAATTCACTGTTAGCTCTTTTAAAATCTGCAAAACAAAATATGGCCTGGATACGAGGTGGATTGAAAAGTACTCACCTAACACAGATCCATTCAATTTAAAATCAAATCTACCCACATTATTTAGTTCAGTTCAGACTAGTTCATTGTGTGAAGTTCCGAAACAAAAGCGATAATTAGTTGTGATTTTATAAATTTATTAACAAAGTAATCGGACATATTTCATGAATGGAGCAAATCGAGCAGCGTGCCGTCATTAAGTACCCATAAGAAGCTATCATCAAAGCCATCCATGATGACATGGTCAGTACATTAGGCGATTGTGCTCTGTCATTCATCCGTCAAAAATGGATAGCAGAATTTAAGCGTGGTAGAGAGTGAAAGATGAACCCGCCTGAAGGCTCGACGTCAACTACTGACGAAAATATTAAAAGTACTTGATTTAATAATGGAGACCGCAGATTAAAAATTAGAGAGATAGCCGAGATTATAGGCATCTCTAGAACGAACTCAAAACATCATTGTCAACGAGTTGGTTTCACAAGGTGTCTGCGAGGTGGGTTCCGCGACTGCTTTCAGTTGAACAAAAGGACGCGATTGACTATTTCACGCGACTGTTTGGAGTTATTTGAAGCCGATGCAGATGATTTTTGAATCGTTTTCTTACTATGGACGAAACATGGGTTCATTACTGTACACCGGAACAAAACAACAATCAAAACAGTGGAGAAGACCTGGTTCACCACCCTAAAAAGGCTAAGTCGATTTTGTCGGCAAATAAGGTGATGGCTTCAGTATTCTGGGACTCGAAAGGTGTGATTATGATTGATTATCTTGAAAGGGTCAGACTATAAACCTGATTACTACTGCACCTTACTACGTCGTTTACGAGAGGAAATAAAAGAAAACGTCGAGGAATGCTCAGAAGAAAAGTCCTGTTTCATCAAGATAACGCCCGTGTTCACACGTCAGTACAGTCAATGGCTGAAATTCACAACTGTGGCTTTGAACTGTTACCGCATCCGCCGTATTCACCTGATCTGGCACCATCAGACTTCTTTCTGTTCCCTAACCTAAAAAGCACGTGGAGGTCAAAGATTTTCGACAAACGACGAGGTCAAAGCAGCTGTAGACGCATATTTTGACTCTAAGGAAGAATCATTTTTTCAACGGTCTAAATGCTTGGAAGGGAGGTGGCAAAAGTGTATTGAACTTGATGGTGATTATGTAGAAAAATAAAATATTACTGATTTAGTATGTGTTTATTTTCTGGTTAGGCCGAGTACTTTTCAATCCACCCTCGTATGATAGCAGAAACCAATTTAAGCATGAATGTGGAACTTGTAGAATTATATAAAAATATAATATTAAAAAGTAAGACACCCAAATCTAGTTTTAGATATGCCCCTGTCTTACGAAAATTTGCTTTAACATTAAATTATTACTCACCCTACAAGTATGTTAGAGAACGCTATAATATGCCTAAAGACTGGCTGAAAGCGGCGGTAGTTTGTCCGAGAAGTATACTCTTCAGTACATAGTTACAAATGCCATAAAATGTTTTATTGATTCTGCTATTTTCGAATGTCTAAACAATCACTCCCTAGACCAACCTGGCACTTTTAATCATCGAGTTCATCTGATCAGGGCTATCATACAAAAATACGCCAAAATACGTCTTTATCATGAAGCGAAATCTGATCCATCAGTCAAATCAACTTCGAAAAGACAAAAATTAACGAAATTAATACTATTCGAAGGCAATTAACTAACGTGAAACTTTGTTATGAAACTTTCAGAACTTCTAATTTTTAATTTTATTTAAATGTTATTTTTTTATTAATTAAGATTTGTCATTTAATTATTTTTTTATGGGTTAAGTATAAAAAATAAATAAAAATGCTTTTCAATACTTTTTGTTTAATTTAACACTATGTAAAGTAAGTAATGTAAAATGTATAATATCACCTCTATTTTATTAATCTATGACCGACGTCATCGAGAAGCGTGGTGGGGTGTAATCGGGACGCGAATTTACTGAGAAGCGGCGACTCTAGTTACGTAGTAACATATTACCTCAATGCATGTTAAACGTATAACACCCCTCTGTTTGCGTCGGAGTTAATAATAGGGTTGAAATAGAAACAGCATCATTTTACTGAATCAACTTTTCATTTAAAATCATGGGATCGGCGCCCATGCATGGTAAGCAGGCTGTAAAGCATTTAATCTTAGTCCTCAAGGATACATATCTGTAGCGTCATTTATTTAAAGTTGGTAGTGAGTTTCTATGAACTGTTAGTTCATTTGCCACTTTAATGATATAAAGAAAAAAATAATTAGAGAAACGATATCTTTTGACTATGTTATTTAATTTTAAGGCATTATAATTTAATTATTACAGTTATTATATTATGTGTTAAATTGTTACGGTGTTAGTAATAAAAATAAGATTATTTTATGTAAATGAATTATCAGAAATGTTCATTTTAATTATTATAAAATATTTTGTATTTATTTATTTATTAATTATTTATTGCATTACTTAATATAAAAGAATACAAAGGGCGGACTTAATGCCTTGAGGCATTCTCACCAGTCAACCCATGGAGTGGTGAGAATTTGACGTAGGTGTAGCAATATAGAAAAAAAACAAAATATAAATGATAATTAATTACGTTATATATACCTTGTACTAATATATACAATAAATAAACTATAGAAATATCAATATATCATCATAAATCATATATCAATATCAATTAATTAGTTTGTACACCGTAAATCGTAAACGAATAAATGAATTTGAATTTGAATTTCATTTGAAAAACTGTTTTCATAAGTCAAAGTCAATATCATAAGCTTCGATCTAAATTGGATTTTTCCAGTTTATTAATAGAGGACTATATCCAGGGAGTTCCCGAACTATTTTATTTGAGTAATGGTGAAACGTTTTTCACGATTTTAGTTTTCTTTTTGTATAATATGGGTGACAAACGAGCACACAGTCTATCTGATGATAAGTGGATGGCGTGGCCGATGGACATCTTTGATTAAAAATCAAAATACAGATGCGCTGTCACCCGTGAGGACTAAGATGGAACACCTCGTTTCCAGTAAGAAGGGTGTCCGGTTCTCTACACTCACCATACGAAACACATCAGCATTGAGCTGCTATTTTACGCTGGTATTCTGTGAGAGCCCGGTCGAGCTGACCAATTCGTGCTACAACCATAATATAGCTGCAGCATGGCTCTGCCACGTAACTACAGTAAAACTAATAACCTTCTTCTAAAATAAACGTGTAAAACTAATAACGTTCCTACTTCTAAGTTAGTTTAAATATGCCAAAATATGAATACACAGAGTCGGAATGAAAATGCACTTGTGCGACGTGTCTGTCTGCTCGTCAAATAACAAAACGACGCAACAAACTAAAGCAAATCAATTCCGATATCAGACGGGGCTGCGGGAGGCAGGCACGGTGGATACGGATGAGTAGTGGGGTCTAAGTGAAGAGCCGAAGCGACTTTTTATTCCAAATCTCCATTATATTTAGGGTTCCGAATGTCAAAAGGAAAAATGGCATCCTTATGAGATTACTGTTTTATACGTACGAAGTTTGTCTGTCTGTCAGTAAAGACCCTATTTCTGAGGAACGGGAAAAGGTTTGCTGAGAAAAAGGGTCTTTTAAATAATATCAAATACTAAGGTCTGTGGTCCCTTGGAGGTATAAAAAACTAATTTTAAGTCTCAAGCTTGACATCATGATATTTTATCAAGTATAGTTTCTCAGTAGTAATAGATTAGGTTGTCATGACTAAACACAGTGTTGCTTTTGGTGGTCCTATCCTATCTTAATTTTAGAATGAGTGAGTGCTCAGTATGTCGCGTACACACACACTCCTAGCACTACATTTTGTTTAATTGCTAACCATAGTTATAGATGTGAAAAGTTGTCATATTGGTAAAATTCTATACAATACATTAAGTGGTAAGATTACAAGTATAATTTTATTCACATTAATCTCAAATGAAATAACAAAGACATTATAATCAAAAATCCCCTCAGTGAATCAAATCGCTAAACTCTTATACTCTACGCCGGCGTTAAACAATCTACTCAAAATACCAATATGTTGTGATATCCCCAGCTTCCGCTCATCATTCCTATGACATCGAAAGCGAAACGTTCTAAAGCATACACCCTAGCTACGCGAAAACAAACTGTAAAACGAACGATACTAAAAACAATATACCCTGCATTGAATTCTTATAGGAAGCACTCTAGCTTAATAGGGGAGGAACGGCAACAAACTTTATAATTTAGTGTGGTAGCCTTTGTCCCGCTCTCGTTAAACTAACTGTAATCAGTGCTTTGTACGCATTGCCCAATTTAACTATATTTGACAACTCGAACTAAATACACGCTAGCGTTGGTTTTGGATAGCGAAACGATCCAACTGTTTTGTTTTTGAGATTGCGTAGGGCACAAATTTAAATAAGTGAAATCTGGTTAACAACCAAATATGGTTGAAAAATGGAAACTGCAAAGTTATTCCCGTTAAGAAATCACTTTACAATGTACACTTTACAATGTGTACGTAAATCGGAAATATTTTATAAGAAAACACTTTATAACTTGCGTACATTTCATATTAGACACTCTTACATTTATATCACAACAAATCACTATTCAAGCTAGCTTTTTATTTTAAGTTAAATACCATTCGTCGAACAGAAAGAATGATTTTAGACAACCCATACTAATAAAATAGTAGCAAATCTCAGAGAAATCTAAATTTGAAATGGTTTCTTGAAATAAATCCTCTTGGCTGTAATAAAAAAATAAACAATATACAACTAACATCGTGACGTCATGCCACTTACCTTGATCTGGTTTCTCGATCTTCGTGGACGCCAATCTTCTGTCGGGCAATGTCGTCGTTTGCTTTGGGCTATTCCGTTTTGATGAACTCCGCGACACCACCAGGGATTGTGGGATCTAAGAAAAATATTACTTGTCACTTCCCATTCCTTTATATTAAGGATATGCATATTGTACTTGGTCATTTTAAATATACGCTCTCTCCTACAATGCGTTTATTTAAAAAAAAATCATAATTCAACAGCAATTGAAACAAGGTTGTTTCTACTTCAATTGAGATATTTTTTTACAATGAATTTAATGTGGTCCTTCGGGGCGGATTTGTATAGATGGAATTGGATGGATATTACATCCATACAATTGGATGTTTGTTGCTAAAGCTGAGGAACTAGATACTATCACCTTTCCTGCTTTTCAATGTTGTTAAAAGCGAATGTGGAAAGTGCCATAAAAATATTATGCCTTCCGAAATATGGTGGTAACCACCTAGTTTAAGCCTAGAATAAAACACTCAGTCTCAAAGGTTTGAGACGTTTTGGTACTGTATCTACAACGGGAAAGGACTGTGTCCAGCGGTCGACTGTTATGGGTTAATGATTTTCTTCATTAATTACAGCCTTTTAAAAGTTCACTAATGAACATAGGCCTCCCCCATAGAATGCCTCATTTGGGGATTTTGCCACGTTTGGCAAGCGGATTAGCAACCACAGTTTTTCATTATTTTCAGCTGCTATTGGCAAGATGCTGCTGCCCATTTCCTATTTCATTTCTCTTTGTCGCATCTTACGACGCCCACTGAACAATATGGGGTAGTGGATATTCTGACACCGCCACTATGTAGGCTGATGATGGAGAAGAATAATTATTGCATGGTGTAAATTATATTGCAAAGGTGTTCGTTAATTGGATGGTTAGTGGTCGAGATGGCCGCTAGTGGGTCGACTGCTGCAGCCAGTTGTACTGGCGCTGGTCCCCAGGGGTGCGCAAGCTGCGGGCTCACCACTCACCACCACCAGTTTGTCGGAGCGGTCTCCGGAGGGCAGGCGCGCGATGGTGACGTCGGCGCTGTCCTCGGGCGGCGGCGGCTGCTGCAGCCAGTTGTACTGGCGCTGGTCCCCAGGGGTGCGCAAGCTGCGGGCTCACCACTCACCACTCACCACTCACCACTCACCAGTTTGTCGGAGCGGTCTCCGGAGGGCAGGCGCGCGATGGTGACGTCGGCGCTGTCCTCGGGCGGCGGCGGCTGCTGCAGCCAGTTGTACTGGCGCTGGTCCCCAGGGGTGCGCAAGCTGCGGGCTCACCACTCACCACTCACCACTCACCAGTTTGTCGGAGCGGTCTCCGGAGGGCAGGCGCGATGGTGACGTCGGCGCTGTCCTCGGCGGCGGCGGCTGCTGCAGCCAGTTGTACTGGCGCTGGTCCCCAGGGGTGCGCAAGCTGCGGGCTCACCACTCACCACTCACCACTCACCACTCACCACTCACCAGTTTGTCGGAGCGGTCTCCGGAGGGCAGGCGCGATGGTGACGTCGGCGCTGTCCTCGGGCGGCGGCGGCTGCTGCAGCCAGTTGTACTGGCGCTGGTCCCCAGGGGTGCGCAAGCTGCGGGCTCACCACTCACCACTCACCACTCACCAGTTTGTCGGAGCGGTCTCCGGAGGGCAGGCGCGCGATGGTGACGTCGGCGCTGTCCTCGGGCGGCGGCGGCTGCTGCAGCCAGTTGTACTGGCGCTGGTCCCCAGGGGTGCAAGCTGCGGCTCACCACCACCACTCACCACCACCACCACCAGTTTGTCGGAGCGGTCTCCGGAGGGCAGGCGCGCGATGGTGACGTCGGCGCTGTCCTCGGGCGGCGGCGGCTGCTGCAGCCAGTTGTACTGGCGCTGGTCCCCAGGGGTGCGCAAGCTGCGGGCTCACCACTCACCACTCACCACTCACCACCACCACCACCAGTTTGTCGGAGCGGTCTCGGAGGCAGGCGCGCGATGGTGACGTCGGCGCTGTCCTCGGGCGGCGGCTGCTGCAGCCAGTTGTACTGGCGCTGGTCCCCAGGTGCGCAAGCTGCGGCTCACCACCACCACTCACCACTCACCAGTTTGTCGGAGCGGTCTCCGAGGGCAGGCGCGCGATGGTGACGTCGGCGCTGTCCTCGGCGGCGGCGGCTGCTGCAGCCAGTTGTACTGGCGCTGGTCCCCAGGGGTGCAAGCTGCGGCTCACCACCACCACCACTCACCACTCACCACTCACCAGTTTGTCGGAGCGGTCTCCGGAGGCAGGCGCGCGATGGTGACGTCGGCGCTGTCCTCGGCGGCGGCGGCTGCTGCAGCCAGTTGTACTGGCGCTGGTCCCCAGGGGTGCAAGCTGCGGGCTCACCACCACCACTCACCACCACCACCACCAGTTTGTCGGAGCGGTCTCCGGAGGGCAGGCGCGCGATGGTGACGTCGGCGCTGTCCTCGGGCGGCGGCGGCTGCTGCAGCCAGTTGTACTGGCGCTGGTCCCCAGGGGTGCGCAAGCTGCGGGCTCACCACTCACCAGTTTGTCGGAGCGGTCTCCGGAGGGCAGGCGCGCGATGGTGACGTCGGCGCTGTCCTCGGGCGGCGGCGGCTGCTGCAGCCAGTTGTACTGGCGCTGGTCCCCAGGGGTGCGCAAGCTGCGGGCTCACCACTCACCACTCACCACTCACCAGTTTGTCGGAGCGGTCTCCGGAGGGCAGGCGCGCGATGGTGACGTCGGCGCTGTCCTCGGGCGGCGGCGGCTGCTGCAGCCAGTTGTACTCGCGCTTGTCCACCGGCACGCCGCGCCGCTCGTAGTCCTGCGCCTGCGTCCTGACCCACCACCCCACGTTACTACACACTACATTTCTTTTCAAAGGAGGTGACTGTTCACACACAAAAAGATAATGGCGCGCAGCAGAGGATGCAGGGGAGCGGTGGTGGCATAGGCCGTGCGCCTGCGACTATACCTACCTACATCGAGGGCACTTCAATCTCTAGCACCATCGCAAACGCTCATATAAAATAATTAATTATTTTATTGTAACTGCTCAGTTCATCTTTATTTATCGGCTCTAACATAATAGTCCTTCAAGCCGGGTCTGAACCAGCGACCTATGGATGAAACGAGCACACTATCCTCCTGATGGCAACAAGTTGCCGTAGTCTATATACATCTCGATTCTCAATTAAGAATCAAAATTCAGATGCGTTGTCACCGCTGAGGACTAAGATGAAATGCCTCTTTTCGAGTGAAAAGGTTCTCTACACTCAACATACGAAACAGCAGTATTAAGCTGCTAATCTAAGCTGGTGTTGTTCTGATGTTACGTTGTGAAAACGCAATCCTTCCCCGGACGAGCCCACCCATTCGTGCTACAACTATAATATTACTGCAAAAAAGAACTGACAAACTACTCTTTCTATGACATAAATAACATTTCATTTTCCAACTAGTAAAATCGATCGTCACTTTCTTATGTATTGAAGAAAAAATACGAACTACAGAAACTTGGTATCTCAGGAGTTAAGCGCTCGACATATCAAGTCGGTCAACACGGCTTAGAGCAGAATGGCGGACTAATTACTCTATAATTTTCTCAGAAAAGAAATTATACCTGTGACCAGTGGGACGTATAAAGCGCGTTACTTTATCTTTATAAACGAGCTAAAAATTAACATACACACATACAAGAAGTTAAAAGAAAAGCTGATTACAGTTGTTGTCACCTTTTAGAACTAAGATGGAATAATAATCATCGTTTGTTATGATAGTGATCCTCTTACCCTTTAAAGCGAAACACGACAGTGGATGCACTGCTGCTTGACGTCAAAAACAAGGTTAAGGTCATCCGCGTATAAAAGGAAATTACAGTTATGAAAACACTTTCTTGTCGTTTGTAAAAATGAAGAAGAGGACGGGACCAATAATAGAGCCTTGGGGTACACCAAATGTGACAACAATCTGTTCGATACAAAGCTATTAACAACCACCCTTTGAGTTCTATTCTGCATGTACGAGAGGAACCAGTGTAACAAGTTACCACGAATAAGATTGAACGCCATTTTTTTTAAAGTATGGAGATCTATATATACAAAAATCTGTATATACTGCTTCGATTTATATTTATCCTTCTGGATAAAAATTTTCGAATAAAAAATTTGTAAACACTAAAAGATTGCTTACAGGAGATCGTTTTAACAAATCCGTACTGTTCAATGATGATGTACAAAGTGTAACTTGGGATATATAATTATGATTTAACATTTCGAGGACTTGTGTCAACTTGGATAGCAGAAAAATAGGACGATAGTAAATACGTTGCTTTTCTGACCGGTTTTGAACACAGGGACAACATTAGCAGCTATAGAAGCAGAAGGAAGGACATCTAGAGATAAGTTTTTTATTGAATAATATAGAGATTAGTTCTCTAATTGTGTTAGCAAATTATGTGGGTCCGGGCGTTGTTTTACGTTCAAACTCTTTAATTCTTTTATGACTTTCCTGAGCCAAAAAAATTGACAAGTCGCAATTAAATTATTTAATGTTACTTGGTTCATAGGCCGAGTCAAAAAGAACGAGAACATATCTAAAATGCATGCCGGGATCAGTTACAGTTACATCTATGTTGTAGTTTCTCTATTTAGAATAACAATCTTTTTCCTGCACCTAATGATGACCAGAAACAATTTAACATCTTTTTAAGACCATTTTCTTATGAAATTAAATAATTGATTTTGTTTTGAACTACACGCAAAAAATAATTAAAAATAAAATCGGGCCCAAAAAATGATTCATGTGTGATACTCATTCGCACAATTAACTAGGACAATGCAATTGTAACGTTAATCGGTTATGATAAATAACTTTGGAGAAATTCGGTGAACATTCCTAGTAGTTCTTTTCTTCTTAAATCTGAACTTTTGCATCCATTAATTTTTCGTATCATACTGATCATAAAACAGAAATAGGACGGTAGCGGTCCAGTACCACTATTAAGCCAGTTCGGCACATAATCATTATACTCCACCAAATCTAAGAAATACCTTTTAACTAGCTCAATAAATGTGACAGACATTTATTGAGCTAGGCATTCTAACTGAAAAATCGATACCTACAAAATTCGATTCTTAAGGGGTATCGATATCGATTCAAATTTTTTATTGGTAATCATTAACAGTTTTATTTAGATTAATACCAGATGAAATTAGAAACAGATAACTCAAAACACAAAATTAATCAGATTTTTTATATTTATTGCTTAGTGCTAATTTCTAGAGATTAAGTTATATAAATTAAATGCTGCACTAGATTAAAAACAAATTTATTTAATCACTCACTTAATTATTACTTGACTTTCTATAATGCATTCAAAATTAATGTCTCTTTAATGGTCAATTTTTAAATCAACTTTCTTTATTTTCTCCATAACTTTGGTCAAGTCATTCTATGTGTAGTAGTTGTATTTTCCACAAATCCTCCTCCGGCGGATTCGACTTTTCCCACGGGCACGTGTGGTTGGCGTTTACCAATGTTTCATTAATGTAAATAATGTTGTCTCAATTGGTTATATGTAATTTCTCGAAAAAATGTTATTCTTAGCATTCATATCTTTAAATAATTATTGTCAATTCTTTTTCAAAGTGTATCAATGACTATACTATCATTGTACAAGCCGGCATCTTCTTAACTTGTTTAATTCATGATTTATATAATTTAATAAACTAAAAATAAAATAAAAAATGTAAAGATTCGATTATTTGAACATTTTACTGATTATTCGCATTAGCATGAATTTGAATTATCCAAACACTACGGTAAGGTGCATAACGACATATCGTTGAAACAACGTGTCGCGTAAAAGTTGATTCTGGTAATTTATTTTATATTTAGCTTTGTTTGAAAGATTAGAATTGAAATTAGTGACAAAGACCTAAACATGTTGCAATGAAATATAGATAACTTCATAGTTCTTTGGATTTATGTAAAAGGTTATTTTAAATCGTGTGAGTACACTTGTATAAAGTTATTGCGGAATGGTTAATGTGAAACGACAAAAGGTATTTCTTATATTTGGTTGAGTATCACTAAAACGTAATTAACGTTAGAAATTTCTTTTGCTTACACTGTTGACACTATAAATACTACGATAAAATTTTAGGACAGTAAGTTAAATAAGGAAAAAATACAATAAATAGTATTGCACTCACCTTAAACTTTCGTAACAGTCTAAACATACTACTGCGTAGTCGCCATTTTCTAATAACAACGAATTTTCATTCCGCCTTTGAACTAAAAATGGAAATTCCTGCAACAAAATATAGGGTATTATATTAATGGAATGATTTGCCAAATGGCTTTCCGTTTAATCTGAGGTGACTGAGGTATTTGACGTCAGCTCAGTCCCCCCCGTTTAAATGTGTAGTATTCGCGTAAATATAAGAAATCATTAGAAAATATAAGTTATTTTTTGTGAAAAAGCTATTTAGGAATTTTCAACTGTAATAAAAAGTAAAAAAAAATAGAAAAATATTTGATGGTTAAACTACTTTTTTGCCAAGGAGTCTGTCTGGGTTGATACCATTAGCTGTCCTATTTGGTAGGTAGAGTTGGAAGGCACGAGTAATCGTGCGTGTGTACGTACTTTGATGGGCAGCGCCCGCACTCGCTTCCTGTAAGTCTTGATGCCGCACAGGTGGCAGTGGTAGTCGTGCGTGTTGTACACGCGCCGCTCCGCCGGGTACCCGCCCAGCGCCTCGTACCTGCACACGGACGATACGCATTTTTATACGTGGTAGAGCCATGCTGCAGCTATATTTGTAGTATAGTTGTAGCACGAATGGGTCAGCTTGACCGGGGAAGGACCACGCTCTCACAGAATACCAGCGTAAAATAGCAGCTTAACACTGCTGTGTTTCATATGGTGAGTGTAGAGAACCGAAGACCCTTTTTACTGGAAAAGAGGCATTCCATCTTATTCCTCACGGGTGACAACGCATCTGCATTTTGATTCTTTATTTAGGATAGTGTGTGTGCCCACGTGTAGTGGCGGATAAGAATACCCACTATCCATATCTTCCCGTGGGTGTCGTAAGAGGCGACAGAAGGAAACTCAGATAGATGGGCAGCAGCATCTTTCTTATAACAGCAAATTACAATAAAAAAACTACGGTTGCCAGCCCGCTCGCCAAGCGTGGCAACTATGGCAATATACCCCCCATGACAAAAGCTACAAAAAGACGGCCCCCAGTCCCTGGCGGCCCCGCTATTCCTGGCTACGATGGCGACCATGGTAACGGCGGGGCAGCGGATGCTAAGAATCTCCGGTGGAGGTTCGGTTGCCACCAAAGACGAATCGACCTGGCAACATACAACGCACGCACCCTGAGGACTGACGAAAGATCCTGTAGCTGGAAGAAGAGATAGACAACTTGCGCTGGGATATTTTAGGATTATCTGAGGCCCGAAGAGAGGGGGAGGACACGGTAATCCTCGAATCCGGCAACTTGTTCTATCACCGGGTGGGCGACCATCTGTTCCAAAGTGTCGGATTTATCGTCCACAAGTCTCTCGTTAACAACGTAGTAAAGATTGTGAGTGTGTCGACGAGTGTTGCGTACCTTATACTCAGAATCACCATACAGTATTCTTTGAAGGTCATACAGGTTTACGAACCAACCTCGGCACATACCGATGAGGAGGTGGAGGAAATGTTTGATGATATCTCTTAAGCCAATCCTCCAGAATCCACCATACGGTGTTAATGGGAGACTTCAACACAAAACTAGGCACAAGAGAGAACGGCAAGCTGTTGCATGTTGCATCTCTTTGCGTATTTTATCGCATGTACCACGGGGAGTGCTCTGAGGAATTGTTCGGACTAATTCCAGCCGCTCAATTTGACCATCGCACATCGCGACAAAACTCGCGATACCATCCATACCATCTGGATGATTGGCGGTCCACCACTGTGCGATTTAGAAGATGTTTTCTTCCTCGCACAACTTCCTTGTGGAACCGATTACCACCAGCGATTTTTCCGGACCGATACGACTTAGGGACCTTCAAGAAAAGAGCCTACTCCTTTTTAAAAGGCCGGCAACGCATCTGCAATTCCCCTGGTGTTGCAGTTGTTCATGGGCGGCGGTAGTCACTTAACATCAGGTGAACCGCAGGCTCGTTTGCCCCTCTCCTATAAAAAAAAAAAGCTGAGGGTAGAGAAATTTGGAATAGGGCAACGGAACCCCAGGGGCCGCAGCAGCTGGCCTACTACATGGAGAAAGATGGACTGTTTATGATGAACTCTTTCTTCCAGAAGCGGCCCCACAGGAAGTGGACCTGGTCGAGCCCCGACGGTTCAACAAAAAATGAAATTGACTTCATTATGACGACTACATGGCAACTGTTCAGTGATATCTCAGCATTCGCGAGGGTGAAAACTGGTAGGGATCACCGAATGGTTAGAGGCACACTGAACCTAAACGTTAAGTTGGAGAGGTGTCGTCTAATGAAGTCAACGCTTCGTCCCCCTCGTGCTCTAATTCGAAGTCCCGAAATCTTTCAATGATTGTTGATCAATGACAACAATGATTTTTTATGACTTTCGATGTCATTTAAGTCAACAAGAAAGTTATGATTGACTTCAATTGGCCTTTCACGATGAAGCCCCATCTCGTGCCACTGTTTACAACTGGTTTAATGAGTTTAAACGTGGTCGCACAAATCTCACCGATGATCTACGTGAGGGACGGCCTTCTACGGCGACTACTGAAGATAACATCAGTGTTGTGCGGCGTATGATAGAGACTGACAAAAGAGTGACTTATCAGCAGATTCGGACAAGCTTAGGCATCGGTATGAATCAAGTGCACAAAATCCTCCATGAACATTTAGCGGTCAGAAAGCTTTGTGCCCGGTGGATACCTCATAATTTGACAGAGGCCCAAAAACTCCGTCGTGTTGATTGGTGCCGTGAAATGGTTCAAAGATTTAACAGAGGTGACTCAAATGCTGTGTTCGACATACTTACGGGTGACTAAATCTGGTTTTATTGTTATGATCCTGAAATTAAGAGACAGTCTGCTGTCAGGGTGTTTCCTTCCGAAGAGTTGCAAACTAAAGTGAAGAGAGGTCGAAGCGTGGGAAAAAAGATGGTGACTCGTTCTTCGGAAGGACAGGTCATTGCGCAACAATTGTTTTAGAGGATCGAAAAACAGTTACTGCAGAGTGGTACACTAACAATTGTTTGCCACTTGTCTTGGAAAAAGTTCGGGAGAACCCTCGTATTTGAATGATATCCCGAACGTCAGTCAGGGCGAGATTAGAATGTCTCTCCAGCACCTTAAAAACGGCATGCTGCAGTCCCTTCAGCGGTGCCAAGTTGACTGTCGGTATATCGAAGTGCTGAAGTGTTTGTATAGTAGGGCTACGATGGCTATCCGAGTACAGAACCAGGGTACGAAACCTATCCAACTGCAGAGAGGTGTAAGACAGGGTGACGTTATATCCCCGAAACTCTACACCGTTGCATTGGAAGACGTTTTCAAGCCACTGGACTGGAAAGGATACGGTATTAACATCAACGGCGAGTACATAACTCACCTTCGATTTGCCGACGATATAGTCCATATGGCAGAATCGCTGAAGGGCCTAAGCACTATGCTCAATGACCTCAATAGTGCCTCCCAACGGATAGGTCTTAAAATGAACATGGACAAAACAAAGATCATGTATAACGTCCATGTCACATCTATGCCGGTAGTTGTTGGGAGCACTAAGCTCGAAGTTGTTGACCTGGGACAAATAGTCCGACTAGGTAAGTCCAACTTCGACCGAGAGGTCAATCGACGGATTCAACTCGGCTGGGCAGCGTTCGGGAAATTACGGCACATCTTCTCGTCAGGTATACCTCAAAACTTGAAAACGAGACTGTACAACCAGTGCGTGTTGCCAGTGATGATTTATGGAACTGAGACGTGGTCCTTCACTGCTGGCCGGATGAGGAAGCTCAAGCACAGAATAAATAATAGTACCACGTACAGAAGTTGCACTCCTTTGATGTTGACTGCTTACCGACGTTTTAATAGCCTACATAGTTATTATTAATCAGATAAATCGTGCACGCAAGCTAAATAAAACTTTATCGCTGCGCGCGAGTGTCTGTATTACTTTAAATCTGTTCTCATTTCTACGTCACAACGGACTTTCCGTGGTTACTAAGGGCTGTTAATAAAGAGGAAAAAAAATACATTGTGAAATTGTAAGTAAGTTACTTAGGTAATGTACCTATTCTGACTATGATCGACCATATTTCCGCTACTATGTGAGTTCTGTGATACAACGCATGCAACTTGCAAGCCCATTCGTCGGGGATCGCGATGCTGGGCTCGTAAGACATAGGTAGATAGGTAGATTATTCGGTATAATGTATGTTAGTCGGTACAATGTATGTTAGTCGGTACAATGTATGTCCATTATATAAAAGTACTGTGTGATATCTATCTACGCCACTTTGAACTTCTACTTTGTGTTTTTGTTTTGATTTTATTGTTCTGAGTTAGATGGTACATAATCTATGTTACTAATATTTATATAGAGGTAATAACAATGTTTTGACCACAGATTATAAAGATTGAATTGAGAGTTTTGATCACAGATTATAAAGTTCCTATTTAACACATTGAGCAAAGAGTATATAATCATTATGTTTTTTATCTTAGAGTAATATCCACTCGATACAGAGTATAATATATTCTATGGTATTATCATGGTGATTTGACCCATAGACTTAGAATAATACGCCAGTATATTCTTTTTTTTTTTTTTTTGTATAGGAATCCATTCTCATGCTGCCTTGTCGGACGTGTATTTTGTTTCCAATATTAAGATTTAATTTTATATATATATATATATATATATATATATATATATATATATATATATATATATATACTCGCAAATGTGTGTGTTCTAATGTTTTAACCACACAACATTATTCTATCTGATGTCTGTGTCCGGTAATTTCAGTTATTTCTTATCATTCAGTACCATGTGTTATATGTATGTATAATTTTTTTTTATTCAATCAAATATGATCTGAATCACCTATGTGTAGTATTTAATTTTTTATTTTAAATATTTGCATTTATTTTCTATTCTGTTAATGCTGGTAGGTAATAGATATAATTAAAAGTAAATCTTTGTAGTCTATAATTTTTATCTGTTTATAGTTATTAGTATTTTTTTTTATACTTTATAGTTATTCGTATTTTTTCTTGTTGTAAAAGATAACATGTCTTTTGTTGAAAGTGATCATAATCAAAGCTCCTCTTCTTTCATCCGATGTACTAAGTAATGGCGACAGTTTTGAGAGCATTACTCCATTAAAAGATACTCTTGACTCCCATTTTTCTCAAGCTCTAAAGAACTTCAATATAGTTCACATAAATGCACAGAGTATTCCGGCTCATTATCCCGATATGTTAGCTAGCTTTGTAAGTGATAACGTTCATGCAATTCTCGTTTCGGAGTCATGGTTAAAGCCATGTCTTCCATCCATATCCTATTCCACTCCAGGATTCCAGTTAATACGCAACGACAGAACTTCGCGGGGTGGTGGTGGTGTTGCCATTTACCATCGTGCTCATATACCTTTTTCTATTGTTCGTTTATCATCGCAATTTCTAGCTGAGAATGGCGTGGAATACTTATTTATTGAGGTACTTCTTTCGTACAACAAATTACTTCTCGGAGTTTTTTATAGTCCTTCTTCCACAGTTGACTATTTTACTACATTGGATAACTTTCTTGAAGAGCTCCATTATAAACACATACAGTGCTAATGGGCGATTTTAATACTTGCCTTCTTAAGAATTTTGCCCGATCTCTTCGGCTTAAGTCCCTTATAGAAGCAGCCAATTTAAATATTCTTACTATTTCTGAAACTCATTTTTTCCCTAACTGTGTCCCATCTCTCCTTGATTTGGTTATCATTTCTTCTCTCGACCATGTTGATAAATTTGGTCAATGTGCTGCCAACGCCATTTCCTATCATGACCTCCTGTTTATTTATTTAAACTTTATTGAACCTTACACATTCAGTACAGGAACAAAAGGCGGACTTAATGCTAAAAGCATTCTCTGCCAGTCAACCTTAGGGCAGTGATAGAACTACGAAGGCGGTTACAAAGAAATATACATACACACATACATATACATATATACATACATATACACACATACATACATACATATATACATACATCAATATACACAAATATATAAATTTATATATTATAAGGAAATATAATATAATACAAGATACATAAAGATACGTAATATACTGATGAAACTAATATACAGAGATTACACCTATAATGATGACGGAACTTAGCAGTTGTAAAGCAATTTTAGAAAATGATCTCGAACATTCTTCTTAAATGTTTGTTTGCAGGTAGGTTGTCTTAATTTTTCAGGCAGGTCTCATTCCATAGGCACGCGGCTTGGACAGCAAACGATGAAGATATGAAACTCGAACGGTGAAGGGGTATAAAGAGAGCAAGAGTATCCGATGAACGAATCATGATGTCATGAGTGTGCCGCAGAAACTGAAACTTATGTTTCAGATAATTTGGATAGTGGTTATCGAATAAAATAGAAAAAACTGTGTTAAGTATCCTAATGTGTCTTCGCTGACGAATCGGAAGCCATTTAAGCTGTATGCCGAATGAGGATACATGATCAAACTTGCGAAGACGAAAAATAAAACGGATACAGTTATTGAAGAGACGATCCAGCTTATCAAGGAAAACCTCATTGAGATCAGGAAAACATACATCAGCATAGTCAATAATAGGCAAAATAAGAGATTGCACCAGATTATCTTTACCTTGACCGGAAGAAAGTTCCTGAGACGGTTCAAAGCACTGAGCTTAGCAAAAACAGAACCACTGATATTCTGAAATGGACGTCAAGCTTAAACAATTGTAGAGCACTACCAATTATTATAGCTTGGCATTTATTGGGGTTTACACTAATACCAAACTTACGAGACCAACTATGGAGATTATATATATTGAGTTTGGCAATAGCCTCACACAAAGAGTTGACGTCTGCTTGAACATATATTTGCAGGTCATCAGCGTAAAGATGGTAAGAGCAGCTAAGTTGAGAAGAGAGAAAGTTAATAAAAATGGAGAACAGTAGTGCAGATAACATTTCACCTTGTGGTACGCCAGTGGAGAGTTGACACCAGTCAGATATCTCACGACCATTAATGACAGCTTGCTGACGGCCGCAAAGGTAGGAAGAAACCAGTCTACAGCAATAGACGAAAATTTGAGATTTTGAAGCATGGCAAGGAGGATATCATGGTCAACCATGTTGAACGCATTTGTGAAATCAATCAATACAAGTACTGTGACCTTTCTATTCTCTGTTTCTATCTTATAAAATAAGACCAACGAAAGCCAAATCAAGGATACTTCTGCAGCGTAATTTTGAGGAAATGGATTTGGAAAAGCTACAAAAAGACGCTGCTTATATGGACTAGACTAGTGTTATAACAAAGGCTTGTTCTGTTGACGAACAGGTAGCATTGTTTAATTCATTTCATGTTCAACTCTATGATACACATGCTCCTGTCAGTCCAGTGCGTCACGTCATCCTCCAGGCCCGTGGTTGACTGAAGATCTTAAAAGATTGATAGGTAGGAAGAATAACGCAAAGTCGAGTTACAGGTCAGATCCAAAGAATGACAGAATTCGGGAGAAGTACAGACTCCTGCGGAATCAATGCAACAAGATGTGTAGAGATTTACGACGCTGCCATATCCATAAATCAGAACAAAACGAAGATCCATGTCGTGTTTGGAACTTTTTAAGGTCTATAGGAGTTGGGAAAACACGTTCAAGTCCTATACCAAATAACGTCGATTTAAATCTGCTTAGTCAGTACGAGGTGGATTGAAAGTACTCGGCCTAACACAGATCCATTCAATTCTAAAATCAAATCTACCCACATTATTGGTTCAGTTCAGACTAGTTCATTGTGTGAAGTTCGAAACGTGTGCGATAATTAGTTGTGATTTTATAAATTTATTAACAAAGTAATCGGACATAATTTCCGCGAATGAAGCTAATCGAGCAGCGTGCCGTCATTAAGTACCTTCATAAGAAGGGCTATCATCAAAAGCCATCCATGATGACATGGTCAGTACATTAGGCGATTGTGCTCTGTCATATTCATCCGTCAAAAATGGATAGCAGAATTTAAGCGTGGTAGAGAGAGTGTGAAAGATGAACCCCGCTCTGAAGGCCTTCGACGTCAACTACTGACGAAAATATTAAAAAGTACTTGATTTAATAATGGAGACCGCAGATTAAAAATTAGAGATAGCCGAGATTATAGGCATCTCTTATGAACGAACTCAAAACATCATTGTCAACGAGTTGGGTTTCCACAAGGTGTCTGCGAGGTGGGTTCACGACTGCTTTCAGTTGAACAAAAAGGACCCGATTGACTATTTCACGCGACTGTTTGGAGTTATTTGAAACCGATGCAGATGATTTTTGAATCGTTTTGTTACTATGGACGAAACATGGGTTCATTACTGTACACCGGAAACAAAACAACAATCAAAACAGTAGAGAAGACCTGGTTCACCACCCTAAAAAGGCTAAGTCGATTTTGTCGGCAAATAAGGTGATGGCTTCAGTATTCTGGGACTCGAAAGGTGTGATTATGATTGATTATCTTGAAAGGTCAGACTATAAACTCTGATTACTACTGCACCTTACTACGTCGTTTACGAGAGGAAATAAAGAAAAACGTCGAGGAATGCTCAGAAGAAAAGTCCTGTTTCATCAAGATAACGCCCGTGTTCACACGTCAGTACAGTCAATGGCTGAAATTCACAACTGTGGCTTTGAACTGTTACCGCATCCGCCGTATTCACCTGATCTGGCACCATCAGACTTCTTTCTGTTCCTAACCTAAAAGCACTTGGGAGGTCAAGATTTTCGACAAACGACGAGGTCAAAGCAGCTGTAGACGCATATTTTGACTCTAAGGAAGAATCATTTTTTCAACGGTCTAAATGCTTGGAAGGAGGTGGCAAAAGTGTATTGAACTTGATGGTGATTATGTAGAAAAATAAAAATATTACTGATTTAGTATGTGTTTATTTTCTTGGTTAGGCCAGTACTTTTCAATCCACCCTCGTATCTTTCTTCTGTTTCTTGCTATGATAATATGGCAAAATCAACAACACTTCCTCAACTTTCATCGCTTCCCACTCCTGACTTTTCCCCATTTGTGTTTAGGCAATTTGCAGATTGTGATGTTAGGAAACACATTCTCTCTCTATCCATTCTGACGCTGTCGGAAGTGATGACGTCAGTCGTAAAATGATCATTCCCTTGTTAGATTTTTTAACACCTATTCCATTCCAGAAAAAGAAATGTGGTACAATGGGTGGTCTTATCGCTAAGAGCGATCTCTTCCAGACAACCTTTGGATGGATAGGATTGCAAGAAAACAATAAAAACGTGTGTGGTTTGGCGACATAAATAACATTATTTTTATTAAAGCCATAAAATAGAAATATAGAATGGTATATAAGTACATAGATAAGATAAATACATACACACATATAAATATATAAAAGTGCAAATATATACTTTAAAACTATTACATATAACATAAATGTGCCATACATATAAACAAATATTGTAACTAAATAAAGGTAGAATAATTATATACAAACTGCGCTTTATACAAAAAAATTGGCATTTTTTTTGTATAAAGCACAGTCAGTCTGTGCTTGCATGCGGTGCGTGAGATTAGAGAGACGAGACGCGAACTACTACGTGCTAGCCCTCGGCCAGGGCAGTCGGCGACGGCCCGCTCCACGCCCCCCACATCCAGACACCCACACATAGCCGCAAGCGATTTTACGTGCACACATGCTTAAGTGTCGTTTCTTTTCGCGTAGTGTATATTTTCTTTGACGTTGGTGCAATGTAGGTATCTATGGATCACAGCATTCACTTACCGTGATGTGGGCTGTGTTTTCTTTTATGACTTACTTCTAATAATAATGAAAAACTATTCCATTTGCTTATATTTACGCCATTTTTAAACATTAAATAAAACAAATTCTTTTACAGACTTTATTGTGATTATTTTAGCTTGTTATACAAACCACAACACGCGTTTTAATGCGAAGACTGCAAACTATACAAATGTTAGGAATTTAAAGCTAAAAATAAAAAAAAACAAGGCCTTAAACTTTCTAACTACGATTTTAAATCTAAAGTAAGGCTTTCGTTAAATTAATGAATGTAAAACCCTAAATTAAATTAAATTTTAACAAAATATATTGTTTCAAAAATAGCAATAAGTAATAAAAATTACAATATTAGTGAATCAGGACATACCTCCTCCACTGACTTAGCAGTGAATGGTAACAAAAGTGCAGACTAGAGCCGAGCCGTTTTCCCTTAACTGCTCAGCGTTGGGGTGACTCTGAAACAGAAACACATAAGATAAGTAGTGCATCAAAAATGTTCTAGAAATTAAAATTAAATAATTTAAAGCAAAAATTCTTTTATCATAAACTAAAAGAAAAACAAGCCAAATGCAGTTTAAGAATATAAATCTCTTATTCACAAAAAAGATGATATTGAAAACTTTTGTACAAACAAAAAAACAAAATTATTGTAAAGTTTAATATGTTAAAAATAAAGTCCCGCTGGGTTTCTTGCTGGTTCTTCCCAGGACAGAGGTATTTTCCGAACCAGTGGTAAATAAAAAAATGACTTTCAATAAGTATTATGTAATAATCTATATTGAATAAAAATTATTGTATTTTATTCTATCTAAAATTACAAAAATATACCTGATGAGTCAATAAACAAGGGAAGTAGGGCGCGTTGCCCTGAGGTTGGCCGTACAATATCCGCGCCAGCGTGAAGTCCGAATGCAACCCGCAAAGGAAGCAATATATTGACGTACAAACTGCAAAACAAATAAATTCGCACGATACAAATATTTTCATCACATATGCACATACAGTCCACCTGATGGTAAGTGGTGTTGCTGTGGCCCATAGACATCTACATCTCAGTTAAGAATCACAATGCAGATGCGTTGTCACCCATGAGGAATAAGATGGAATGCCTCGTTTCTAGTAAAAAGTGTATCCGGTTCTCTACACTCACCATACGAAATACAGCAGAATTAAGCTAATATTTACGCTGGTATTCTGTGAGAGCGTGGTCACTCCCCGGTCGAGCCGACTCCATTATGCTACAACCATAATATAGCAGCAGCGATTGGTGCGATTCTATAACAGAATTCCACTAAAAGAGGTGAACTAAATACCAAAGCGCGTACTGAAAACTGTTATCAAATGACAGAAGCCGATGCATAGCGCCAATATTTGTGTAGTGGTGGCGTAAAATAATCCATCACCGAATCTCGTCATGTGAGAGTCGTAATAATTGATCATGAACAATGCGTAAAAAAAATTCATGGCCTCCGATAGATGTAAAATACCCGAACCGAAGAACGGAAAGCAGATTTAAAGTTGGAGACACCTTTTACTGCGATTACTTATTCACCAGCTATAAGAGTGGCGATATGGTAAATTAGTAGACAGAATTTACCATATCACCACTCTTATGGCCCAGTGGCTTAGCAATGAGTTGCAGAACTAAGGGCCGTGGGTTCGAATCCCGCACGGAACTAGTATTTGTATGGCCTACAAATAATTATTCCGGGTCTGGATGTTTGTCTTTGTGAAATTTATGTATGAAAACTGCCCCCACGATACAAGGAAAAATCCTAGTGTGGAATTTAGGTTTATTTCACAAAAAAAAATTAAAGGGCATACAAAATACTTGTTCCGCCTAAAATTGCGGGTTCGATTCCTTCAGCTAAACGTTTAGCCACTGCGCTAATAAACCGTCCCCTGCTTTCTTTCTCTTGTTTCTTATTTGCTTATTTTTCTCGAGGATGTCGTAAAATTTGACTAAATGCCAATAATATTTCATGGCATCCGACTTATGATGGAACAGTCATTTTGTCATCGACAATTCTTGTATTGTCGTCAGCCACGATGTTGTTTGTTAACCTAATCGTATTATATTTGCATCGTCAATCAGTAAATTATTACAAATGAAACCACAAAAGCAATTTTTGAAACGTGGATTCCATACCCTTTTAAGGAAAATTAATTAATTATAGTATTTCAGTTCTTCATTTTATTTTTAGGCTCTAGTTTAACTCACCACTATTACTGGCAACGGTCCTATCCGACGTGGTTGAAGGTGGGGTGGGTATCACTCGCTCGCCATTCATCGATGAATTCGATGGCAGCGGCGATGGGATGTTGTACCTGGAACGAAGAGACAATAAAGCAATCAGCAAATGTTCAGCCAAATAAGTAATATTTAGGAAAAGAAATGAAAGAAAATAAGATCTAGGTTATGATATTTTAAAGATTAATCTGTTTCACACGCACAGCTATATAACAATACATTAGATAAAGCTAAATTATTTTTAATGTAAAATATGTAAAACAAATAACGATCTATGTGACAAATCATAATATCAACTTAATATGTTATTACCATTTAACAGAAAAACCCCACAACAATGGTATAATTTTATTTCACTAAAGATTTAAAACAGTACGAGACCCATATGGAAACCTTGAGGTACACCACTAGTATTTCATAAAAATGTACAAGTGAAGCACATAAGTTACTCAATATTATGTACTCTGCTTTTTAGAAAAAATTATCAATGTAACTGTTATTAATTTAGTACAATGCTTCCGCATGTATTTACTAAAAATAGGAAAGGAACATTGTCAAAAACTTGATCCAAGAATTAAATTTATCGAGTTGATTATTCTTTGATAGTTGCATCGCAGCTCCGCCGTTTCGTTTTAAGGTTTTACTTTCATATATAATGCTACATAATATATTCATTTTTCTATCATCTGGACAAAAGACATGGCGAATAGGATGTTGACGTGAAAACGCTTGACTGGTTTTCGACTACGGCGATAACTTGGGTTGTTGGTAATTATCATTGTAGAGATGTGTAACAAAGAGCTCATGCGATAAGATGCAAGGAAGGCTAGAAAGCAGTGTCAGAGATGTGGGTATTACATCAAAAAACTATTAATAATTGATATTTTAGTATTTGTACTAAAATACGAATTATTAGTATTTTGATGTCGCACAGGTTCTGCTGGGATTTGAGCGTAGAATTAGCGGTTGAGATTGTGTAGGCGACAACGCCTGTAAGTGCATATGTGTGCGTGGTGTTAGGTGTCGTATATGTGTACGTGCACGTGTTACGCGTGTAAAACTGCGTTGTTCGAGCGGCACGCACTCGGTACAAGTCACAAGTACGCTGTGTGCCGTGAACGTGTGCACGTGTGTGCGTGCGTACCTGCGGTGCTCGAGCGGCACGCGCTCCGCGTCCATGAGCTCCCACTGGCGCGCCAGGTGGCGCACGCAGCGCGAGCACGCCAGCACGCGGCCGCCGCGCGCCCCGCCCGCGCCCGCGCCCCCGCCCCCTCCCCCTCCCCCGCCCCCCACCGCCGCACCGGACCCCACACCCGCGCCCGCGCCCGCGCCCGCAGACACCAGGCAAGGGAAGTGCATCGCGTGCGAGTTCATGTACTCCGCGGTCGTCGACAGCCACTCCATCGACTGCTGCGGGAACAGGCCCGCGCATACGTAGCACCTGACGACGTCAAGGCTAACATGTTAACGGTTCAACGGGTTCACTAAAACGAAAATAGAGACGACCAAGGACGGAAAGTGACGTAAGATTTGTGAGACGTCTGCCCCTTCGATCGCCAATGTAAGACTAACCATAGCTGTCGATTGCGGCATAAAAAATCAAAATCATTATCGCTATAAAAAAGCCTCAACCTAGCAACAGACTACACCAGGAAGACACTCCTCAAACCATAGTATCTATTTTACTATATATCATTACCTTTTATCACGTTTAATATACTTAGGTAATATCTTGATGCATACTCGTAACAATTCCTTAACTAACTTAATACATTTATTTAAAAGAAACTACTAATTCCAAGCTGATATTAAAATTACTTCCAGATTCTTGGTCAAACACTATAAAAAAGCAAAATGTCCACAACCGTACGTGATTATATATTCTTAGCAATCGCAGGTCCTGACTGACGTCTAGTGGTGCCAAGTTAGGCGACTTTTCTCAAAGGGTGTCGGGGCGACGAAAAATTGCGATTGGCGACTGAAAAAACAAGGGCGCTTTTTGGCTATATAATTCTCTCTCTTATTAAGTAAGTCTCTTAGGATATATAATAAAAATGCGTGTAATGAAACATATGTTTTTGACACAGAAGACTAGATTTGAAGGTATCAATGACCTAAGAAAAAGAGGTCTTTCTTAGAGAGAAAGAAGGATATATATATATAAGACATTAACGGAGAGTATATATATATTAGGTCCTTACATATGAAATTAGCGTTTTGTACGGGAGGAATATAAAGTCAATTTTTTCTTTTTTGTAAAATATATTTAATTAATCAAAGTATGCACCGTTGTTATCTATGCACTTTTGCCGTCTCATAGGTAGTTCATTGATCCCTTTACTACAAAAACCATGGGGGCGAGAATCAATAAACTCTTTGAAGGCGGTTTGGCCTGCCGATTTTAGGCTACATTACAGAAAAAAAAATTAGGCGAATTTAGGCTACTTTTTCTTTAATTTTTGGCGACTCAGAACGGTCTAGACTTGGCAACACTGTTGGACGTCTTTATTTCTTATTTCTTTATTTCTTTCTTCCCTTGGTCGACCATAATCGATTATTAGAAACTACGCGAGTAAGCTAACTGAGCATGGACATACATTTTCTTATACTAACATCATAATACGTAAACATTTACAACACAACTCACACAAGAAATTAATAATTCTAAACCATGTTAAAATAAACACAATTGAGTTGTACTATTCGCTTTTTAAAATTCCTTTCAATCGCGATATTAAAAAACAAGTAGTTAAATATATCCGAATAATAAATATAAGACAAATATAAAATGGAACAGTTGTAAACAAAATTATTTCAAAATGTACTATCGGCTGCATTCACCTGTACAATCCCATGCCATTCTCCCCGGAGATAATTTGGCTCTGTGGACTACTTGAGAGCGCGTTAGAGGGCCGCTTATTTGATTGACTGGAACTAGAACTCTTCATATCGTATGGCTTAAACCTGCGACAGATCTTTAAGTTATTTCCCTTGGCCCCAATTAAAGTTAATTTAGAAAAAAACAATAAGTGTAACCTATAAATAATGAAATAGGCTACCACAGATGTTAAATTTCACGAAATTCTGTAACATATAAAGCTGTATGAAAAAATAATAGAACTTTGAATAAAAATATTAATACAAGATTAGCGCAAGGTAATATGTTAGGACCTCAACATTTTTAACGGCAAAAATTCGATATAAAGGAACACTGTTTATAGCAATAGTCTCAATGGATTATAGATATTTAATTATTCCGTTTTAGTGCTATGAGAATTATTTTTTTATACATATTAAGAACTTTTAGTCTTATAACAGATGGTAATGTAAGATGATGTAAGAATATGTATTAAACAATTTAAAACCATACTTAATAAAACCACTGTTGATGATGATGAACCCGTAAATGGATATATTGTCTCTTACGTGGTAGAACCACTCTGCATGCAGCTTGTAATGACTGCAGCATAATTGAGTCGGCTTGATTGGAAAAGTATCACGCACGCACAGAATACCAACGTGAAAAAGAAGCTTATGCCTAGTAAAAAGTTTTTTGCGACACCGAAAACCTTTTTACTTGGTAACGAGACATTCCATCTTAGTCCTTAGGGAAAATAACGCATCTGCAATTTGATTCGAGTGAACTTAATCGAGGATAGGTGTTTATGGACCATAAGATCCACTTACTCAGGTGGACTGTGTGCTCGTTTGTCACCCTTACTTGCGTTAATAAATCTCCGAAGAATTAAAATAATGAAACAATTAATCACAGATCTTACGAGTTTATTTTTACATCATCACGAAAAGTTGTGATTAGGAATGAGGCGTTGACATGATATTATACATATTTTGATAATGTGGCCCGAACTCCATAGAAAATAATTGTGATTTACATTTTATCCTCGATTGGTAGTTGTAATAGTATTACATCAGACCCGTTATCAGATGATGCAAAAAACTTTGTTAGCTAATAAGAGATTAAGTAGTTGGTAATTAATAAGTAATAAGTAATTATTAAGTAGTTAGTAACTAAATTACTAGACGAAGTGTAGGGCGCACCCACTAGATGGAGTAAAGACCTTTTAAGGCATGCAGAAAGTCGATGGATGCAGGTCGCTCAGGACTGTGCTTTGTGGCATTCCTTAGGGAAGGCCTATGTTCAACAGTGGACTTGTGAAGGGCTATAATGATGATGATGAATTTAATGCGTTATTTGTTATTGATTAGTTTATATAATATTTTTTGTTACCAGGGCGTTATAAACACATCGGCGACAAAACCTTTTGTTTATGAATAATAATATTGTGTGCAGTTCACATGCGGTACAAGTGAAACCTTCAGAAAACTAAACTCAAGAGGATGAGACGAATGCAGAATATCAGGAGTAGGATAACTGAAGGGCATAAGTAATTAAAATATAAATAAATTTATAATAAACTCTGTATACTGTATTCTATCTCATTCTCTCGCAGGCTGTATTCTATAGATGTATAAAGTTGTCTCTTTTTAGTGACGCTTTTTCGTTTCATCTAGTTTCAAATCACAACGATTCTAAAGAAGTTTACTTCAAAAACATTTACAATACGATCTATGTTAGGACTCACCTAATATTGTTTGTATGCGTGTTGTTGTGCGCGGCGTTGGGCTCTCCGTTCTCGCCGTACGCGGGGTATTTGTGTGGGATGCTCTTGTAACACGAGGCACATATTTGTACCATTCCTAAACACACAATTGTAGTGCTGGAGCGTTCGAACGCTATTATCCACGCGTTCACAATCCGCTGGATATTATATTCACGTTCCAACATTAAGGAGTACCTTTTTGTTTCAATTAGAGTAATAATGGACCTTTCAATTCCTATTAGTAGTGTCAGTAGTAACATTGTCCATTACACAGAACAATGGTGTTTTTATAACTGGTAGAATGACCAAAAATAATAATCGAGTACAAAATTTCCTGAGCAATGTCGCTGTATAAATACCAGCTATCATATTATAATAATAAAATGAGCTAATATAGTAATTAAATTGATGTGAAGTGGATAAGTAGATAAAGTCTCCTTATTATGCATTTTAAGTTATAAAACAGCAAGCACATGATTTTGTTGATTATATATATTTCAAAAATTAAATAAATGGTTGTGAAATACATCAAAAGTTATAAATATACTATAACTGTATTTCATGTTTCATCAATGTACTTTACAAAAATTAACTTGAAAGTTATTATAATTAGATAACTCGCAAAGAGTATAGTTACAAGTATCGAGATAATAAATGCAACTTTGTAATTAAAAGATCCAACGTTAAGTATTAAAAAATTAAGTATACATCACTGTAGTAATTTATAGTAATAAAATCTAATATAACATACTAAATTTTCCCGACGTTTTGGCAAATTGGCAATTGGAATTTATCAAGTTGAAAAACTCTGAATGATTTAAATAAGAAACTTTTCATCTTAGTATATTGATACAAAAAGTTCTGTTTATTTAATTGAAAACCATTAAACAGAGGAATAGAGAAAAATGCATATGCACATGTAGAAGTAAAGGAATTAAGCACATACGTAGAAAATTACAGAAACCTATATTTTGTATCAATGAAATTCTTCTAAGTTTTATTCACATTCGTAGATATATTATGTACTGTTTTTGAGAATTATTATTTGGAACCTGTGGCTATTAATTATAACATCAGAATTAAAAAAAAAACAATATGCCACCTTTTAAAAATAATAGAATAATGAAGAAAGAAAATAAAAATACGCCAGCGTTTTAATGTGACACGTGTAAATTTAATTATTGTAACATTTAAACAATTTAAATATTCATCTCCATCCATCCATTGTCTATAAAAGTCCACTGTTGAACATAGGTTTTACCCCAAAGATTTCCTCTTAGGGGTTATTTTGTTAAAGTTGCTACGCTTGGCAGGTGAGTCGTAAACTTCAGTTGTTTTGATTTGTCGATAGTTGCCCCTTACATTATTATGGGGTAGTGGATATTCTTACACCGTCATAACGCGGTTGAAAAAAATCCATTTAACATTATTTATTAGAATTTACAACAAAAGTATTTTAAATATATGAAGATTTTTATAATAGGTTCAATGAGGATGATCTTTTGTGGTAACACATAATGGGGAACTTTTAAAAACTGTAATGAACAACACTTTTTCTCTCACACGACATGTAAAAACCTATGGAATCGCGTTCTAATTGCATTAACAAATGTTTACTTTATCCTAATAATATAAATTACCAAAAAAAAAAATCATATACAACATTTTTGTATGAAAATGATCCCTGGGAATGAGGTGATCGCCACCATGCAGGTTTAATTAAAATTCATATTAAAATTGTACAAAATTATTTTAAAGTTACATATTATGTTTAAAAAATATAATCTCGCTGGGTCTCTTGACGACAGAGGTATTATTCGAACCAGTGGTAAATAAAAAATGACTTTCAATAAGTATTATACAATAATTAAACTTGCAACGAATATTCGGGTACTATTAGGTATTCGGCCGCATACCAAATATTTAACTAAAATGTTTTGTTGTATTCAGATAATTGGTAAAATGAAAATATTGATTTATTTTATAAAAATGTATTTTTCTTGTAAACATTAAAGAAGTCATAGGTACATAATTAACTTTGGTATTGAAAAAAATAACAAGAAACTTTCAAATAGATGTTAATGCACTTGAATTATCGTAATGCAGGCTCCGTGGCGCGGTGGCTTAGCAATTGCGTATAGCGCTAAGGGCCGCGGGTTTGAATCCCGCACGGAACAAGTATTTGTATGGCCTACAAATAATTGTTTTGGGGTCTGAATATTTGCCCTTGTGTAATTTATGTTTGTAAACTGCCCTCGCGATACAGGAGGAAGTCGTAGTGTGGCGGTTACGTTTTAAAAAAATTATAATATTTAGAAGTGAAAGTTTATGGTGCAGAGATTAATTTTGTGAATTTTCAGGCTGTAGTTTATTCTTTTTCTTTTCGTAATTACAACTTCAGAGAAAAGACGTTTTGAATAAACATTACTTTCTTATCGGCCGAATAAATTTTTGCCTAATTACATAAAACCTATTCGGCCAGGAAGCCCGCAGAATATTCGATATTTGGCGTGTGGCCGAATATACAATTGTAAGTGTAGTAATAATAATGTAGTTATATTGAATGAATGTATTGTACTGACCCTGCGGACTGATGGGGCTCGCGTCGGGGTGCGGCTTGAGCGCGGTGATGAAGGGGTAGTAGGGCTCGCGCTCGGGGTTGGCGCAGCAGTAGACGAGGCGCAGCTGGCTGCTGGGCGCCGGCACGCCGCACACGTAGCACACGAAGCTGGCGGTGGGGGGGGCGGGCGCGCCGGGCGGGGAGGGCGAGCGCGCCGCCGCCGCCAGCGACTTGTCGCCCGACGACGCCAGGCTCAGCGGCGACGGCGGCAGCAGCGACGGCGGCCGCGGCGGCCGCGCGCGCAGCGTGTACACGCGCTCGTGCGCCGCCACGCCGCGGGCCTGCGCCAGACCTTCCCTTGTACATACTACACGGACACTACAGTACGCTCTATCACGCCCAATAATATTACGCTCACCATATCATTTAACTAATATTTCAGAAAAATAAACTGGTAACGTGGTAGACAGACACGTATGCTTTTAGCGCTTTCTAATCTAATATAGAGTGAATGCTATTATGAAAAGTTAGAATGTGTCAAAAAAGGCACGTATGGCAATTCATAATGCTGTGTTAGTCCCTACTTTAATGTATGGTAGTGAAAATTGGGTCTGGCAGAAGAAGCATGAGAGTAGAATAAATGCTGTAGAAATGCGGTCATTAAGGAGTATGCTAGGGCTGAACCTAAATGACAGGGTGAGAAATAGTGTGATAAGAGAAAAGTGTGGTTTGCAAGATGACATTGTGACCAGGATTAAGGAAGGAATGCTTCCTTAATGTATATATGTAGAAAGAATGTAGAAAGAATGAACGAGGAAAGAGTGACAAAGCAAATTTATGTTGCAGAAGTGAACGGAAGAGTCGGAAGGACGCCCTAGACGAAGGTTTATCGACCAAATTGGCGATATATTGAAAATGGGCCAAATTAGGAGTACCCTTAACCGACGAGCGTGTATGCGTAGATATATGGATGTAAAGGAGGCGAGAGAAGTGTGTCAGGATCGTGCCAAATGGAATAGTCCTTAGTCTCTGCCTACCCCTCTGGGTGACAGGCGTGTGTTTATGTATTATGTATTATGCTTTCTAATATTTTTGCCACACTGCAGCTATAATATTACGGTTGTTGCACGAATGATTCGACTCGACCGGAGAAGAACCACTCTCACAAAATAACAGCGTGTTTCGCATGTTGAGTGTAAAGAACCGAAAAAAAACCTTATTTATTGAGTACGAGGCATGTACATTGTACATTATAAACGCAGCCTGCGCACACGCACACGTTCGCAATCAGGGCATCCATCACTTTTTTTTTGCCACCAAGACGGCGCCACATAATAGTAACGTGAAATATTTAAAAGATTTCATACCAGGAAGGAAAATGTAAAGGTCGATGTACTAGGAACAGACACAAATTACGAATAAAGTTCACAAGATAAAAAGTTCGCGGAATGAAACGGAAAGAGGGTGAAATTAAACATAAAATTATTTTTCCTTTTCGATATAATATTCTCCATTAACCCTAATACACTTCTCAGACCATTCAAATGACTTATTTATACCTTCGAAAAAAATGTACTTTTTTCATATTTGGGAACAAATAATAATCCGAAGGGGCCAAATCTAGACTATAGAGAGGATGGTTTAAAGTTTCGGAGCCGCACTTGTGTGAGGAAGCAATCGCAACATGACTCTTATGAACGGGTGCGTTGTCGTGCAAAAGAAGCACACCTCGATACCACTATTACCTTCTTTTTTCTTTAATCACATCTTTCAATTTCTCAAAAAAAACTTGCTGTGAAATAACTTGTAGTCTTGTACTATGGTATTTTTTGTGGTATTTTTTTTTATAGGATAGAGTGACAAACGAGCACACAATCCACCTGATGGTAAGTGGTTGCTGTGACCCATAGACAGCTACATTTATCCTCAATAAAGAATCAAAATGCAGATGCGTCGTCACCCGTGTGGACTAAGATGGAATGCCTCTTTTCCAGTAAAAAGGGTCTCCGGTTCTCTACACTCACCACACGAAACACAGCAGTGTTAAGCTGCTATTTTACGCTGGTATTCTGTGAGAGCGTGGTTCTTCCCCGGTCGAGCCGACCCCATTCGTGCTACAACTATACTACTAATATAGCTGTAGCATGGCTCTACCACGTAAGTATACTACTAACAAACTAACAATATATAGATCATCACTATAATTGAAGTTTTACTTAATATCCGAGAACCACAACACAATACCAACACCAATTATAATAGTAAATAGAATTCAATTAATGAATGAAGTCAATTATCGCCTATCACAAAACTACTGACATAAGAACAATAGAATTGAATTGCATTATCAAACCCCTAACGTAGCGAAAGACTTACAACGCACCGAAGAGGTTAACAGGTTATCATCGTAAAAAGAACATAAAACAATCTAGAAGAGTCACAACTCGCCACTGAGTGCAAGATGGGCGACCTTACCGGGGTTATCTGCGGCTATCACAGGCTAGTGGTCGCCGGGCCAATAAAGACTAACTTTGATGCAAATAAACAAACAAATACGTGTCGACGTAGTAAAGTTAACTAGCCGAATATAGGAAGAGGCAATAGACCAATGAAATGATAAAATTAGAATGAAACTTTACAACTTCTACACAAAGTCAGGGGTACATATTTCATTATTTTACCAGTATTCAAAGCAAGATATACAGTTTCGAGACCATAGCTTCCAGATTTACCATTAATTAATTCCTTTTGAGTCAGGAGTACCTATACCACTTCATAAATTCCTACTCTATTCTCATAATGTTATCCAACTATATCTCACTACCTTTTTCTATATCCCGATTTTCCCCTCTTAATACTAAGTACAGGCATTGGACAGCAGCATAACCTTAGTAAAAATACCCAGCCACCGTAATAACTAACCCTCGTGCGCAGTGTGTTGGTTATACCGAAACAAAGCGACGCAAGGCGTGAGAGGTCTATGTCCTAGGTGCGGTAACAGTGGACTTTTATACGCTGATGCAATAGGATTAAATTTATCAGAAATTACGCCTTTCTTTAGTGGATACGCAAGTGTATAACATAACATAACATAATATAGTTAAAATAATATTTTTTATCTTAAAAATAAACTCTATATCGAATTAAGGTACCTTAATTTTTATCTAAACTTTAGAAGTAAAATAGATGTAACACATCAGGTAAAAAGTAGGACGACATAATAAAGAGTTTAAGCCCCTAACTGCGTAAACCTACAAGGTTAATAAACAAACTCATCCCAAATCTGAATTTAGCAACACAAGCAAGTTGCGTTTTTAAATAATGTCATGTATATTATCACCGTGTTTTATAATGTCAATGCACTGTTTATTTTAAACAACACTTTTTTATGCTAGAAAACACGATGAAAATATTATATAGTAGGAAAATATTGTTATGCAAGTGCGACAAACGAGCCCACAGTCCACCTGATTGGAAGTGGAGCTGTGGTCCATAGATAACCCTACATCTGTCCCGGATTATGAATCAAAATGCAGATGCGATAATAACACTAGAGCTAAATCTAAATCTAGCCGTCCATGAGTAACGAGGCGGACCTCAGCGGCAAGACAAGCATTTTTTTCATCATTTCGTCCATTATATAAGATGACCTCTTAATAATCTGAAATTTTATTAAGAGATCTTTTTTTTAAGAAACCGTGTAGGGGCGGTGTATGAATATCCACTATCCCATATCGTCCCATGGGTGTCGTAAGAGGCGACAGAGGAAAACAAGCCAGGAGGTAGCAGCGTCTTCTAGCTATAAATAGAAAATAAAAAACTGTGGTCGGCAGTGTTGATGTGGCAAAACTACGTTCAGAAGTCAATTTTAATAGACTGTACCAAATGATTTTTTAATTGCTTATTTCTCCGCTGTCCTTCAGTGCTAATACGTAATTGTGAACACAGCTTGGGATTATGTTTCCAATTCTGAGACGTCAAATATTTGACTTTGGAAGTTGGACCCATTACGATAACATGCACGCACGCACTAGATGACGAGCATTCTTGGTAAGACCTATGCCCAGAAGTGTGCTCAAAAAGGCTGTTGATTTGAGTATTTGTGTTGATAATGATAAGATATTATTTAAACAGATTATATCTAAACAGAACTGAATGAAACGACGATTTCAAAGATAATGAACAGGTTAAGCGTCAAGTGCACTTTCTGAATTTATCAATAATACTATGTTCATAGTTATTCCTCTTCACAATATTTCCTACTTATTTCAATTTGATTAACCAAGTTGTATGCAATACTTCAGACATACTAGTAGTTAGAGATGGGCCGAATATTCGTTTTATATTCGGTATTCGGCATATTTTGCATCTTTACCGAATATTCATATTCGGCTGATTATTCGGCTAAATCACCGAACATTCGTTAAAATGGTACTCAAAGTGTCCACTGTATTGAAATGTACGAACATGTTTGTCCACATGTCAGATGTAGCCGATAAACATTGGGAATTAGATAGCTCACCTTGAATAGTGCTATTAAATTTTTCATACAGTCGTGGAATCATTGTTTCACCTATACATTTTCGACTCGGTATTTGGTATTTGGGCTTTACCAACTGCGTGAGCCGATTAAACCCTTTATCTTCCACTATAGAAGATGGCTGGTTATCTATTGCTATCATTTCAGGAATTAAATTCGTAATTGGAAGTGATTTGGGGTCGTCGATTCGCCATTTGGAAATAATTTAAAATTTTGTACAACCGACTTCAATATAAATTATTAAGGATAACTCAAAAACTATTGGTCAGACCTTGATCAAATTTATATGGGACCACGTGAGAAGCACCAGCTTTTAAATAAAAAAGAATCATCGAATTCGATTCACCTACAAAAAAGTTATGAGGTAACACACATAAAAAAGAACATACAGTTTA
Source organism: Parnassius orleans (assembly GCA_029286625.1). Lineage (NCBI taxonomy): Eukaryota > Metazoa > Arthropoda > Insecta > Lepidoptera > Papilionidae > Parnassius > Parnassius orleans. The sequence goes on along the minus strand of JAGSMP010000043.1, from coordinate 2,339,802 downwards.
CAGTCGAATTGAATACCTCCTCCTTTTTGAAGTCAGTAGATAAATTATTTTTTTATAGAAAGTATTTTTTCGCAAATCGTACATTTCACTTTACTTTGGTCGTCAGTTTCTCTGAAATAAATCCAAATAGTAGATCTCCTCCTGCCACTCATTTTTATCATATAATTATCTCTAAGAATAACAACGAAACACTTTTTTCTCACAAAAACAGTCAAAACATGAGCACGTGCCGGCAATTAGCTCAGTACTAGATGATGCAATAACATGTCAGGTGTGGCGGGGGAGCGAGGGGCAGGGTCCGGTGCTAATCCCGCGCGCTTTACGTAAACAAGTTTCGACATGAATTGGTCAGGTACCGAGGTGATCCTGTCGAATAATGTTGGGCCGAATATTCGGTTCGGTAAAAGGTTTACCGAACTTTCGGCCGAATATTCGTATTCGGTGATATCCATGTTCGGCCCATCTCTACTAGTAGTATTTAGCATGTAAAATATTTTTGAAAAAACTCAGCAGAGCAGTGATTATGCGTATTTTGTAGTCCAAATAAATAATTATTTCGGGTCTGGAGATTGTCCATAATTTATATGTATGTAAACACCTCCGCGATATCGTAAAAAATGCTAATGTGGTACCCCCCACTTTCCATTTCATCCATCCATTTCAGCCTATAAAAGTCCACTGGTGAACATAGGCCTCCCCCATAGATTGCCTCGTAGGGGGGATTTTGTCATAGTTGCTTGGTTGGCGTGTTGGTAACCGCAGTTTTTTGTTATTTCGAGTCGTTATCAGGAAGATGCTGTTGCCCATCTCCTGTATCACTTTTCCTCTGTCGCTCTTATGACACCCACGGGACGATATGGGGTAGTGGATATTCTTACACCGCCACCACACGATTAATTGCGGGGGTAACTTTCAAAAAAAAATCATAAGGCGACTGGCATATATCGAGTCAAAAATAATTCAAATGAAATATAAACATATTATGTAGCATAACACAATACAAAAAAACTTTTTTGTGTTGTCTTATGTACTATATTTTAACGTGGTAGAGCCAAGCTACAGCTCTATTATGCAGCACAAACGGGTCGGCTCGTCCAGGGAAGAAACACGCTCTCACAAAATACCAGCGTAAAGTAGCAGGACAAAGCGGCTGCGTTTCGGATGGCGAGTCTAGAGAACCGGAGACCCTTTTTACTGGTAACGAGGCGTTCCGTGTTGGTCCTCGGGGTGACAATATTGCATTTGTTATTAGTTATAGTTGTTTAGAGATATTGAAGTCTATCGCGTTTAATTAACTTAACGCTTTTTTTTTATAAAAAAAAAGCTGAAGGTACTCCGGGTCAACTCTGACATATGGACGTCAATCACCTTAGTCCCCCGTGACCATGGGTGCTGTAAAGCACCCGAAACTGTATGAAGAATGTAAAAATAGTTTTATTCATGTGTAGTGTTCGCGTAAATATAAGAAATCATTAGATATTAAAGATAATTTAAAACAGACAAGATTAGACACATACACACATACATATCGGAATGGTTTCCTTTTAATCAAATTATTATAAAATAAAATAAAAACAAACACCGTCTAAAAAATAACTCTCGCGACAGATATATACATATATGATATATAAGATAACTAACGATCCGTCCCGGCATCGCACGAGTGATCCTGGATGTGTGCGTGCGCAGTAAAATCAGTTAAAATAATGCATTACCACGCATTTTGAATTTAAAAGATAAAACGTACAGAATGTTTGATTTTTTTAGAATTAATTTTTCTTCACCATTTGCCAATTCTTATTCTGAACCTTCTCTGCAAATTTGGCCGGTTATTGCAAAATAATGTATATAAGGATAACAAATAAATAAACTGTACATTGCACCCACTCGCAGTTGGTTAACAATTAATTAAAAGCGATGAAGATAAGCTGCCAAATCAAACTGATAAAAGCAGTCGCGATAAAATTCAACGCGGAGTTTCCATCGCGGTCAATAGTCCGGTTAGAGTACTCATCCAGAAATGAGTTAACAATAATTGGACACAACATACGGCGGACACGCAATTGCACCTATTACATGAGATTATATTGTATTTATTTATATAGTGTATGTATATTGTTCATATGCGTATATTTATTTATTTAAAATCTTTATTGCACAAATAGTGTACAATTGGCAGACTTAATGCCTTAAGGCATTCTCTTTAGGTACCATAAAAAGCATGAAAATATGTATACATACATATTAATATAAAAACACAAATACCATACAAATAAATACACTTATATGTTTTTTATTTTACATTTTGTAATATAACAAAGTTAGAATTTATCTTTATTATTATATTGTGTATCAAAACAAGTATGTAGATATTATTATTATATTCTTATAAAATTTCAAATAATTTATGGCACCTGCCACTGATTCTCACCACATCCTGGTTCACTGGCAGAGAATGTTAAAAGACATTTAGTCCGCCATTAGTAATCTTTTTGATAGAGTTGCAATAAAGAATAAATAAAATATATTTTTTTAAATTATAAAGTAAATTAACGATACGGTGTATTGATAACGGGAATCAAGTAATTTATCTTGAAACAAGCTTAATATTATGAATGACTGGCTGTTCACATATATCATAACGAAATACTCTAAAACAATTACTTTGTAATAGAAAGAATAAATGATAATATGCACAAGTATCAAAAAGTGTACTATATAGTAAAATTTATTAGCCGCGCGATGGCAGCTTTAGAGTCGCCCTACGAGGGTGATCCAAAAGTAATGATAATCGGTTACTTCAGGTCCGCATAAAATCCAAAAAAATATTTTTGCTTGCTTATATACTCACTACGTCAGCCTAAAACATCATATAAATAGATCACGATTTCCGGAGATACATTCATTTGAATACGAACTGTCAAAGAGATAACATCAACATGGAGAAAAACGAAATTAGAGCTGTCATCAAGTACCTCTGTTTGAAAAAAATGTCTTCAAAAGACATACACAGTGACTTAGTGAAACATTGGGGACTCTGCCTCCATATTCTACAGTTGCACGCTGGGCCAAGGAGTTTAAACTGGGCAGAACATCCACTGAAGATGAACATCGCGAAGGACGCCCATCCACGTCCCTCACTGAAGACAACGTGAAAAAAGTCGAAGATGTTGTGTTGGCAGATCGAAGAGTGACCATCAGGCATGTAGCTGAGGTCACAGGGATCTCATATGGCAGCATTCAAAGAATCCTTGCGAACGAGTTGCATATGAAAAAGGTCTCTGCGCGTTGGGTACCCAGAATGTTAACCGACGAGCAAAAGAAAAATCGAGTTGACATTTCGAGGGTCAATCTCGAAAAGTTCCAAGCAGATCAAGAAAATTTTTTGTTCCGTTTTGTGACTATGGACGAGACCTGGATCCACCATTTTGATCCTGAAACGAAACAACAATCGATGACTTGGAAGCGAGCCTCCTCACCGACGCCAAAGAAATTCAAAGTTTCAAGTTCGGCGGGAAAGGTTATAGCATCTGTTTTTTGGGACGCTCAAGGCATAATTATGGTGGAATATTTGGAAAAGGGAGCCACTATTACGGGCTCTTACTATGCAGACCAAATAAGAAGATTACGGAGGCCATTAAGGAAAAAGACGCGGCAAACTGCGAGCTGGAGTACTGTTTCACCAAGACAACGCACCGGCTCACAAAGCCGCAGTTGCGATGGCTGCCTTTCAAGAAACGGGATTCGAACTGCTCGAACACCTCCCTATTCGCCAGATCTAGCTCCTAGTGATTTCTACCTCTTTCCTCGGCTCAAGGAACGCCTCCGAGGCAAGAAATTGAAGACGATAGCGAAGTAATGGCGCTGTTGAAGCGTTTTGGGAGGTCAAGAAAAAAATTTTTCAAAGGAATCCTGGGTTTAGAAAAAGATGGACTAAATGTATTGATTTGTTAGGAGACTATGTAGAAAAATAAATTATTATTTTAACTTTAATTACCGTGTTTTATTTTCATTATCATTACTTTTGGATCACCCTCGTATTTCCTCCTTCATGTAACAAATGCCAACGTTTCATTATAAGATGTAATGAGGGAATTATTAGGTGCTTACATATGAAATTAGCGTTTTGTCGTACTGACCACTTTGATCTGAAATATCTCCTCTTTGTTAACCAAAACCTCTTTGTTGAATTCCAAATTCAAATTTATAAATTCATTTAGCTGGTACATTTGAGTTTTGAAAACAGGCATTCATTTGCTTTTTCCCCATTATTTTATTCTTTGGCGTCGCTTATTACCGCACAATGGAAAACATGAAATATCGGTATATTTACGAGTACGAGTTCTACCGTGGCACCAGTGCTGCAGAAACAGCGCGAAGGATTAATGTTGTTTACGGCGCTGGTGTCGCAAAAGCACGGTACGTTTTGGTTTCGACGTTTTCGTTCTGGAAATTTCGACCTTCAGAACCAACCCCGTGAACGGCCGGAGACCAAAGTGGAAAATGAAGAATTAAAGGCTATTGTGGAAGCGGATCCATCACAAAGCACTTCAGAGATAGCTGCAGGCTTCGGGTAAGTGATAAAACTGTATTAATCCACTTGAAACAAATCGGAAAGTAAAAACTTGAACGATGGGTTGAATTAAGTGGGGAATTAAGTGAATTAAGTGGGGCATGAATTAAGTGAATCGAACTTGCAAACACGCGTCGACTGCTGTGTTACTTTGCTCAACAGACACTATAATGAAGGGATTTTAAATCGAATCATTACTTGTGATGAAAAGTGGATACTGTACGATAATCAGGCGCTCGTCGCAATGGCTGAGCCCTGGAGACCCAACCAAATCCTGCCCTAAACGAAAATTGACTCAGAAAAAGTTACTTGTGAGTGTTTGGTGAACTAGCGCCGGTGTTGTTCACTACAGCTTTCAAAAATCTGGCCAAACGATTACGGCAGATATCTATTGTCAGCAACTGCAAACCATGAAGGAAGAACTAGCTGCTAAACAACCGAGATTGGTCAATCGCTCTAGGCCACTGCTGCTTCACGACAACGCAAGAACACACACTGTACAACAAACAACCACGAAGTTAGATGAGCTACAATTGGGATGTCTGCGACATCCACCGTACTCCCGGACCTTGCTCCAACAGATTACCATTTTTCCGGAATTTGGACAACTTTATAAGGAAAAAATTCAACTCCGATGCGGCGGTCCAAACCGCCTTCAAAGTTTATTGATTCTTGCCCCATGGTTTTTTTTAGTAAAGGGATCAATGAGCTACCTATGAGATGGCAAAAGTGCATAGATAACAACGGTGCATACTTTGATTAATTAAATATATTTTACAAAAATAAATGACTTTATATTCCTCCCGTACAAAACGCCAATTTCATATGTAAGGACCTAATATTATATCATTAATAATAAAATACAAATTATTCGCTTTTACAAAATAATTAAATTTGTATTATTCACGACAATAATCTTTTCCATTGGGCACATTTTTTAAATGTACCATTAATTTTTAAATCAAGGAGGGCTAATAATCTTCCGCACATCAGATGTCGCACGTCATCAGTTGAAACTAGGGTGAAGTTTTTAGTTACACAATGTCATTTAATTGAGACATAGGGCTCTCCTGTTGTAGGGAGGATTTGCGTGAATCGCCACGCTTCGCAGTTGGATTGAGATTAACGTACCAGACGTATCGCATCTTTGACCCTGCCTCCCTTCGCCGGTCTAGACGTCAACCAGATAGTTAAACCACCATCTTTAAAATCCATAAAATCCCTTTAGCATCCCATATCCCATAGTCACCTCCTACGATAACCACTGGACGAAATGGCATGAATGAATGGGATTAATTTATTTTAATGCGTCACCACACAACAAGGAGTGTTCTAAATAACACTAATTAATGAAGTCAATAATGATACGCTAGAAATACATTATTGAACAATCCTATATAACAGAAACATCACAACAGAAACGGCATGCAACAAACACTTGGTAATGAACGGACTCAATATTGACTTTACAAGTAAGAAAACAATTTGTATTCAAACACGACACGAAGCAAATGTTTCGATGAGGTCGGATCTAATGATTGATAAACAATGTGAATAAAAAACCACATACTAGCAATTTAAAGTTGTTTTGTGATAAAACGATTTTTTTTTGTTGAATAAGCGTGACAAACGAGCACACGGTCCTCCTGATGTTAAGTGGATGCTGTGGCCCATAGACATCTACATTTATCCTCGATTAAGAATCAATTGTAGATGCGTTTTCAATCAAAATTACAAAAACAATACAAAATAAACCGAACGAAAACACTTAATACTTTATTTAAGACTAGAACCATAACATCGTTCACAAATCACCTTTCCATCGGTCGTCGCATGGCCCTCCTTGAAGGAGAGTCGTGCCGCTGAGTTCGCTTCGGGATGCTGCAACAGCGCCAACATTACCACCTCTCGGTAGTCACGAGATGCACTCAACTACCACACTACCTACTCACACTCAGCACGGGCACCATGTTTCCCCTGTACCACATAGCACAAAAGCCGCATAGTCACTGAGAGAACGACCGGTGCAGTCGCGTATCGCGGATTATCAGAAGTGACGCGGAAGCGTGCATCCGCTAGAGACACGATCGTACGAATCGACTACTACTAGCTGAAAACGCTCTTCAAGCGATTTGAACGGAAACAAAAGTCTAACTTAGCCTCCCACCAAGTTTAAATATTTTAACAGAAAGTGTATAAAAAGGCTTATCATACATAATATAAATGAATACATGGTTGATAGTAGCCCCTGGGAATGAGATGGTCGCTTCCAAGTCGTTTATTAAATAACTTTTGTAAATAGTCTGTACAAACTTTCTTATTGTATAATTTATTTTGAAAAAAAAATGTCCTCATGGGTTTCTTGCTGGTTCTTCCCAGGACAGAATTCATTTTTCCGAACCAGTTGTGAAAGTTAAAAATTACTTACAATAAGTATTACTTGTAATTTATATTGAATAAAAAAATATTTCTAATCCTCTGTTCAATTCTATCAATAATTACCTAAGCATTTGGACAAAAAAAAGCATTACATAAACTTCTACAACCGTTTACGATTTTTCTGACGTAGGACTTTATCCTGGAAGTAAATGGAATAAAACTATAGGAATAATTTCTCAAAAAATATTAACTTTATTTATCATTCAATTTGTATCAAATAGACCAGTCATGTAAAATGTTAAGAACTCTTTAACACGGACTCTTTTATAAGCTTAGTATTTATTTATTTATTTACACTTTATTGTACACGGACGTAATGCCTTTTGGCATTCACTCCCAGTCAACCCGATTAAAACGTGGACACTATGACAAAACGGTTGAAAATGGTTGACATTTTTTTAACAAATTTAAAGTAATCCCTGTATTTTTTGTAAATGAGCCGCTTAACCTATTTATATCCCTTAAATGTGATCATTTGAGTTCATTCTTAACCTTTAATTGTGGTCACTAAATACTTTTAATGCAGTTCCACTAATATCTTAATAAACATCTCATTTATAGACCACTATTGCTTCGCGGTGAAGATATTTGATTTATTTAATTATTCATTTTTAAAGCGTGTTCGAAAATGACAGAAAAAAAACCAAAGCTTTGATTATTAATGAAAACAGATTCTAGTTTGTGAATGTTTTAATACAAAATTAAAAGCAATAGAAACCGTAAAAATCGGTTTTATTCAGTCCGTCTTCACAATCTAAACTTCACTACTTTCGCAAACATTCATTTGCAGTAATAATTAATTTGTCAAGAAATTTAGTTATTTAGTACGTGATCAATATAGTGAGAGATCATCAAGCTTGTAAACGGAACACTGTTGCATGCACGTCTTATTTACCCAAGAAAGGGACCTCTACATTTTCTACTTGTTGCTATTAGTAGACCAAGAATGCAGATAACACAAAAGGTCAACAGTAGGCAGAAATATTTGTCTCACTATTATGACGAAATCCTTAACGTCACCTTCACACCTGAGCTTTAGCTCGCTGAAGTGCTAATTGCTGATCCGATGGGTTCACTTTTCACATAAGTTCGTAGGCAAGATTTTTGTACACAGAAACAAATCACCAATTAACACTAGCACACTTATAACCCACACAAACACATCGACGTTATGGCTCTATCATGTCTTTTATGTCAACTAAATATAGACGTCACAAAATTAAAAAAAAAGAATCGCAAATAAAAAAAACTTTCTATACCTTTTTTAATTCCGTATAAGAGGCGGAATCCAAACACTTTTTAAACACCATTAACTCGATTGCAACGGACGAAAAAAACAGCCAACAACACAAGTACAAAGACTGTTCATAACAGATTATAAATAAACTTGGTTTCAAGCCGTATCATAGCAAAATATACATGATCAATAATATAATTATAGCTTAAATAGTCAAATTGCCACGTATTGCCAGTGCACAGGGTTCATTTTCGATCAACAAGTGGACTCTATTAACACAGGGATCATACCGTCGCCGTTATCGGCGCAATTGATCCCGCCCTTAGACCTGAACTGACCCAGCGATAGCTCCTTAAGTGAAGCTATTATAAAAATAAAACAACGGTCCCTCTCTCTCACTCGTGAGCTCGTGACAAAACATGCTTATCACAATATCCCGTATATTTAGAATAGTTATGGCATACTCATAATGTGTTATCTAAATAGTAATGGAGGTAAATAAATAATATATTGTATGTCCTGCCAAAAATATTTTTTTTTTACTTATTATAAGCCAGTGCTTGAACACAATCCCACCTGCTGGGTAAATGGTGATGTAACGCTAGATGGTATATCCTATACCTATATCCATGTAAACGACGGTATTTAATATTTAACATACAAAAATTAATGTTTGTTTGTTCATATTTTACTCGCTGCCATACCGTTTATCTGATTGCGGTAAAACTTTATCAACTTATTGCTTTTGCACTTGCCAAAAAAATTAATAATTCAATTAATCAAGCTAAAAAATTATGGTCCACGATAAATGAGATTACGCAATATAAACCACCAAAAACGAATAATGCTGACCTACTTAATTCAAAATCGCATCCTCAAATCTCAGCAATTCATGTTAATAATTACTTTATCAACATTGGGTCTAATTTAGCAAACCTTATAATAAGTCACTCTGGACCCGACCATCACATTTCAAACGTCCCCTCGACTATTCCTCCTCGTTATCCCTCCTCGTTTGTCCTGCTGGAGACAGACCCTAATGAAGTTAACAGCATACTCATGAGCCTGGACTCCGGCAGTGCACCTGGCTGGGATGGTATAAGCACTGCATTTTTAAAATATGCCAGAAACTTTATGGTCCCATATACGAGTATCTGTAAGTTGGCAAATCTTTGTTTTAGTACAGGAGTCTTTCCTAGTGCTCTCAAGCGATCTATAGCAACCCCTGTTTACAAGATTCAATAATTATAGGCCAATCTCTCATTTGACTTCAATTTCAAAAATAATTGAGAAGCTCCTTAATAAAAGGCTGATTAATTATCTTAACGAATACAATATTTTATCAGAATTTCAATACGGGTTTCGTAAAGGAATATCAACTCAAAACACAATTCTAGATTTGATCTCTATTATAGCTAAGGAAGTCGACAAAGGATACAAATGCCTTACGGTCTTTCTAGACCTTAAAAAAGCCTTTAACACCGTTTCTAACTCCATTCTTGTAGACAGGTTAGAGAGCATTGGCATCAGGGGGATTGTACTCTCTCTTTTTAGTAGTTATCTTCGTGACAGCCAAGCCGTAAAATAGATAGCAATTAGTGACGAAGATACCGTTAAAATTGGTCTTCCACAGGAGTGTCCTTGGCCCGACTCTCTTAGATTCCGTACACAATCTGGCTGCAAAGGGCTTAGCTCGTGTGTCGAAATGACTCAGGGATAATCTTTTAATTTTAAATATCCAAAAAATGTACTACATCTGTTTTGCTCCCTGTACATCGTCGCAAGCAGGATATAATTTATGTATCAAAATCCACAGCTGCCCAAATCTTGAAAATACCTCGTGTGAGTGTCTGCTTATAAATAAGGTGAACGAAACTAAATACCTCGGCATCATCGTTGATCAAAGGCTTAGTTGGCACTCGCAGTTGGAATCTGTTATAAATCTGATCAGAAAGTTAATCTGGGTATTTAAATCATTGAGGTCAGCAATGTATAGCACTCATTAAATAAAATTTACATAGCCTTAGGACAATCGATAATTTCCTATTGCATCCCAATCTGGGGAGGAGCCACCAAGACCAATTTTTTAGATCTGGAAAGAGCACAGAGGTCTCTTATAAAGGTCATGTATTTCAAACCTTATAGATTCTCTACTAACACCCTATATCAGATTAGTAAAATTCTCTCAGTTAGAAAGCTTTATGTTCTTAACCTCATTCTAAAATGTCATAAATCCCTACCGTTTAATGAATCCCTTCAAAAAAAGAGAAGAACTGATATTGTGGCGCCTATACCTCTTGTACGTACTGTCTTTGCTATTAGACAGTACCCATGTCAGTCTGCTTTTATATATAATAAATTAAATAAAATACTTAAAATATATCCTATGCAATTAAATATATGCAAAAAAACTTTGATGCATTGGTTGTATACAGTGACCTATGACGAAGTTGAAAATCTTTTAAATAGAATTGTCTGAAATCTATCTCACCAACATCTTATACATTTACAGGTAACAGTCTAACAATATGCCGTCTTTCATATTTGATCAGAAAATTTTTATTTTGCAAGGCAACTAGTCTACTTACTTACACACACACACACCCACATCATACATACAACAACACTCCTACACTCACATTCACACACTCTTTAATATACACATACATACTAATTACAAATTTTCTAGAGGTTAAACTTTTTATAATCTTACTTTTGTGTAATCCTTATGGGAAGTAGCTGGTCATTCCCAACACGGGTATCCTCTGATTACTCACTGGGAAGTCTCAGTATTATGTTATTAACAAGATTACCGAAATAAACGTATTATTTATTTATTATTATTACTTGCGCGAATGTTATAGGCATAGTACAAATTAACTTACGGTACAAATATTTTTGAAAGTTATATATCATCGTCATTATCATTCGTAATTAAACAATATAACTCTTCCAAATTTAAAAAGATATTTCCACAATTATTTTTTCTGCGGTAGCAACGCGCCGGATACCAGCTAGTTGTATTTAAGAAGCTGTGCTAGTCTATAGAGCTAAACTAGCTAGAGAAGCTCTTCTCCATTCGCGAATAAAACTCAAGTCCCTGACCAACTTGTTTTATTTCTCAGTAGCAACGAGGATGGAGCGACGAAATTAGGATAAAGGAGAATTTTTATTATGACAGTTGAAATCAGAAATCGGTCTTTGTAAAGAAGTAGGACAACTCTTAATACCCTCTGATTTTTTGCTGAAACTGTTTGATATTAAGTCGTAAATTGAACATAAAATATTTTTTTCTTTGGTGGATGCAACAACCTAAGCATGTAGTATGAGTACGATAAAGAAAACTGGCATAATAATACGTTATGGTGGGATTATGAGGGAACAATGGAAGCTGAAGCAAAGAAGAGAGGCTATATCTATGAACTAGCAACTAAGAACTAGCTAAAATGTTTTTTCATAGGCCGACCCAATTACGGTATATATGGTCACCGATATACCGAAGGTTTTCATTGACCGACACGACACCAATATATCAGTATATCAGGTTTTACATGCTTTAATTCCTCTCTACCCTTTCTACCATCGGACAACCAGGTGGTCGGCGGCGGTTTTCACCCTTTTGTTGTCTATATTCAACACATTCGAACCAAACAGTTTGCTTCGTCTTTCGTAATGCGTACAGCAAAGGAATGGAATAATTTGCCCGGCGTCTGTCTTTTCATCCGAATACAATCTGGGCGTCTTCAAGGTAAGAATGAATAGGCTTTTGTTACGCTAAGACATTACGATTTACCATCTAGGGCTACATCACCAGTTACCATCAGGTGTGATTGTGGTCAATCAATGGCTTATAATAAGTAAAAAAAAAAAATTTCGTCGCCGACAGGTTATCGTTTACATCTATTCGACAAGTTTGTTGACGTATTAAATATAAAACAAATAGCATATATTGTTACGTATAGATTAATTAATATAAACAAATAGCACGTACGCAAACATTGGAGGTGGGTGCGAACAGCAAATGACGGTTGTGCAAATAAAAGAAAATTTCAAGCGGGTCACGCACACATGATGTATCTGTGTGTACGAGGGATGATCCAAAGTTATGATAATGAATATTGAACACTGTTATTACGTTTAAAAAAATAATTTAGTTTTCAACATAGTCTACAACAAGTCAATGCATTTAGTTCATCTTTTTTCTAAAACCAGAATTCCCTTAGAAATAAAATCTTTATCTTGACCCTCCAGAAAAGCCTCAACAGCGTCCATCACTTCGCTATCGTCTGCAAATTTCTTGCCTCGAAGGTATTCCTTGAGCCGAGGACATAGATAGAAGTCACTGGGAGATAGATCTGGGGAATATGGTGGGTGTTCGAGCAGTTCAAATCCCGTTTCTTGAATGGCAGCCATCGCAATTGCGGCTTTGTGAGCCGGAGCGTTGTGTTGGTGAAACAGCACTCCAGCTCGCAGTTTGCCGCATTTTTTTCCTTAATAGCCTCCTGCAATCTTCTTTTTTGGCCTGCGTAGTAAGAACCCGAAATAGTGGCTCTCTTTTGCAAATATTCCACCATAATTATTCCTTCAGCGTCCCAAAAAACGGACGCCATAACCTTTCCCGCCGAACTTGACACTTTGAATTTCTTCGGCGTCGGTTAGGAGGCTCGTTTCCAAACCACTGATAGTTGTTTCTTTTTAGGATCAAAATGGTGGATCCAGGTCTAGTCCATGGTCACGAAATGTGACAATAGTTTTTCCTGATCTGCTTGGAACGTTTCGAGATTCACCCTCCAAATGTAGACTCATTTTTTCTTTTGCTCGTCGGTTAACATTCTCGGTATCCAACACGCAGAGACCTTTTTCAGACGCAAATCGTTCGCAAGGATTATTTGAACACTGCCATATGAGATACCTGTGACCTCAGCTATATGCCTAATAGTCACTCTTCGAAGTGCCAATACGACATCTTCGACTTTTTTCCCGGTATCTTCAGTGAAGATGTGGATGGGCGTTTTTCGCGATGTTCATCTTTCGTAGATGTTCTGCCCAGCTTAAACTCCTTGGCCCAGCGTGCAACTGTGGTGGAATATGGAGGAGCAGAGTCTCTCAATGTTTCCACCAAGTCGCTGTATATATTTCAGGTAGACATTAGTTTTAAACAGAGGTACTTGATGACAGGTCTAATTTCGTTTTTCTCCATTTTGATGTTATCTTTTCGATTATTCGTATTCAAATAAATGTACCTCCCGGGAATCGTAGCCTATTTATATGATTTTTTATGCTATCTATGTACCCAACATACGCAAGCAAAAAAAAGGACTTTTACGAACACTGGCAATAACCGATTGTCACTACTTACTTATTATCATTATTATTATCATTACTTTTGGCCCCTTGTATTTACTTCACACATTCACGATTTTTTCAGGACGATTCTGTGAGGAGCAGACGTGGTACTGATATGTCTTTTTTTTTTATAGAATAAGGGTGACAAACGAGCATACAGTCCATCTGAAGGTAAGTGGATGTTGTGGCCCATAGATATCTACATTTATTATCGATTAAGAATCAAAATGCAGATGCGTTGTCACACCTGAGGACTAAGATGGGATGTTTCCAGTAAAAAGGGTCTCCGGTTCTCTGCACTCATTAGCATTAGCATTAAGCTGCTATTTTACGCTGGTATTCTGTAAGACAACCAAAATATAGCTGCAGCGTGGCTCTACCACGTATAAATTCTCGTATACATTCTTGTGCGTGTAATTTCATGGAAAGAGCAAACACGGCAACGTCGTGGTGTTTAAATTAGTGCGTCCAATATTGCGCAGCGCGAGCGCTCGTACTGTTAGCAGGCACTGCATAATTTTCCGTACAATATTTGCCGATGGGACGTCACGAACTGGGTCGCCAGATCACAAAATAATAATATACGTATATGAAACAAAATAGCAGTTTATTACTGATTGATCTCAGATTTCACTTTATATTTGAATTGCAAAAAATGAAGAGATTTTTAATTCGACTGTTTTTTTGGTATGTTACGCGAAAGCGACATCTCTGCCAATTCAATTGTAAATTTATTTAAGGTGTAGTTTTTATACTTTTGCTTTATACATAAGCTTAATATAACTGCAAATTTTTAAATAATTTGTGCAATAGTCAATTTTTTTTGGTACCGTGAAACCTGGCAACTTTGCCATTTTTGGAAGGACTTAAAAGTTTAGGACCAATTTTCCAAGAAAAAATGTACTGTCAGACTGGGCGTCAATGTTAAATGTGACATTATATTCTTCATAGATTTGGTATTTAGCAGTGATTTAAACAAATACTAACATTAAATAGACAAAATACTCAAAAATAGAAAATGGCAAAGTTAACCTCACTTTGTGGCAACTTTGCCATCAGGGTTTATAAAGAAAATAATAGGATTTGACTTAATGGTTGAAGGTAAGTTTATCTCATAATATAATACACAACACTCAGAGTCATGATTTGCTCCTTTAATTGTGTTGTAAATAGTAAAATTTACTCTTATGGCAAAGTTGCCCTCCCATTTTTCAATATTTCATACAAACTTGAAAATATGTGTCAGGGTTGTCAAAAATCCTTGATTCCGTACTTAACTTAATTTTTTTTTATTTTAATCTTGTCACAATAATTTCTTAAGCAAAAATCTAAAATATATCTAACAAAAAATCAAATCCATCAATTTCATCAGTGTGCGTGTGCGTGTGCGTGTGCGTGTGCGCGTACCTGGTGCGCGTTCCACTGCTGCAGCAGGTGGTGGTGGCAGGCGGCGCAGGCGCGGACCGTGCCCTGCGCGTCCTTGTGTGTGTGTAGGTGAAGGGATGCGTACGTGTGGCGTGTGCGTGTGCGTGTGCGTGTGCGCGTACCTGGTGCGCGTTCCACTGCTGCAGCAGGTGGTGGTGGCAGGCGGCGCAGGCGCGCACGGTGCCCTGCGCGTCCTTGTGTGTGTGTAGGTGAAGGGGTGCGTACGTGTGTAGGCGTGTGCGTGTGCGTGTGCGTGTGCGCGTACCTGGTGCGCGTTCCACTGCTGCAGCAGGTGGTGGTGGCAGGCGGCGCAGGCGCGGACCGTGCCCTGCGCGTCCTTGTGTGTGTGTAGGTGAAGGGGTGCGTACGTGTGTAGGCGTGTGCGTGTGCGTGTGCGCGTACCTGGTGCGCGTTCCACTGCTGCAGCAGGTGGTGGTGGCAGGCGGCGCAGGCGCGGACCGTGCCCTGCGCGTCCTTGGGCCGCGAGCGCGGCGGCCGCGGGTGCTGCTCGCCGAAGATCGGGAAGTACGCCTGCTTGTTCTGCCACAACGACACGCCGATATATCACACAACACCTTATACCCTTACCTAACACATAATACTGCACACCACCTCAGAAACATTGCTTATTGGTAAATATCACTTGAGTATTCTAGAACGTACAATGCTAACACAGTTTTCTAGTAATTATTTTTGAACACAGTAAAGGTTCACAACAAGGGAACACAGTCAGTCAAGACCGAACATCCGTCGCGTTCGAGCATCCTTCATTCTCCTACATATTATTGTAATTTATAATCTAATAAACGGGGTTCCATTTCTCAAGCTCTGTTTTAAAAAACATTACTAAAACCTCGACCTAACAGTTCGGTACGTGCTAACTTTTTAATCATCACGAACTTACACAGCTATACAATCAATGACCATTTATGAAATCGATTTTTTTTAAATATTTTAGAGGATAATTTTTTGTTACTTGACACTGACAAAAGTATAAGCATGCGAGTTTAAAATAAACGAAATAAAGAGCTCTCTAGCTTTAGATTACTGGCTTTTTTTTATAGGAGAGGGGCAAACGAGCATGCGGCTCATCTGACGGTATATGACTTCCGCCGCCCATGAACAACTGCAACACCAGTGGTATTGCAGATGCGTTGCCGGCCTTTTAAGAAGGAGTAGGCTCTTTTCTTGAAGGTCCCTAAGTCGTATCGGTCCAGAAAAATCGCTCGTGTTAATCGATTCCACAAGGTAGATATGCGAGGAAGAAAACTTCTTCTAAATCGCACAGTGGTGGACCGCCAATCATCCAGATGGTATGGATGGTATCTCGAGTTATGTCGCGATGTGCGATGGTGAAATTGAGCGGCTGGAATTAGTCCGAACAATTCCTCAGAGCACTCCCCGTGATAGATGCAATAAAATACGCAAAGAGATGCAACATCTCTACGCAGTGCCAGTGAGTCCAGCCGATCGGAAAGAACTCGGTCGTCGACGATTCAAGCCGCTCTGCGCTGGATGCGGTCAAGTGGAAGGAGCTGGCACTGGGGAGCCCCTGCCCAGAGATGGGAAGTATTCCATGTGGAGCCGAACCTGCGCCTTGTAAAGTTTGCAAGCGGTGTGCCGGCATGAAATACTGTCCCGTTCTGCTGAGCACGCCAAGCTTTTAAAAGGCCAATTTGACCTTCTCTTCCAAGTGACCACGAAACTGCACATCACTCGATATGTCGACACCGAGGATTCCGATACGGGCTGAGACAACAAGGGGAGTGCCTTGAAACTGAGGAGATACGACAAAGGGGTTCTTTTTAGCGGTAAACGCGCAAACTTGTGTCTTCTGGGAATTGAACTGGACTAGATTTAGTCGCCCCCAGTCTGAAACTTTTTTCAACAAAGTCTCGACTTCAGACACAATTTTGTTCCGGTACTCAGCCACGTTTTCCCGACAAATATTGGCACGGCCGGTGTATAAAACATCACCAATGCTGTCGTCTGCATAGCAATGAATATTACCGGTTTGCAGCATATCATTGATATGCAGAAGAAACAGCGTTGGTGATAGCACGCAGCCTTGTGGAACACCAGCGTTAATGGGCTTGTAATCGGAGCATGCACCGTCTACTACGACCTTGATGCTCCGATCTGCAAGAAAACTGGTGATCCAATTGCACAATTTCTCGGGAAGCCCATAGGAAGGGAGCTTCGAAAGAAGCGCTTTGTGCCAAACCCGATCGAAGGCCTTCGCTACGTCCAAACTAATGGCCAACGCCTCTCCCTTGGACTCCACTGCCTCCGCCAATCTATGAGTTAGGTAACCTAGAAGATCACCAGCTGAGCGACCTCGACGGAAACCGTACTGGCGGTCACTAATCAGCTGGTGATCCTCAAGGTACCGCATGAGCTGGCAGTTAACAAAAGTTTCCATAACTTTGGAGAACAAGAAGGTGATAGCGATAGGCCTGTAGTTGGACGGATCTGAGCGGTCGCCTTTTTTAGTGATCGGGTGCACCAAAGCTGTCTTCCATGAGTTCGGGACTACGCCTAGGGAGTAGGAGTACCGGAAAAGACGCGTTAAAACCGGTGCCAACTCCGGAGCACACGTCTTCAGCACAATAGGTGGGACTCCATCAGGCCCACTCGACTTGTTGACGTCCAGAGAGAGGAGTGCTTTACGCACCGAGCGCTGTGTAAACAGCACTTCCTGCATGGAGCACTCACACCGCGGGATGGTAGGCGGTGTGTTCCCCCCGTCATCAAGAGTCGAGTTGGAAGCAAACAGAGAGCCTAGCAGATCGGCTTTCTCCCTTGCGTCATGGGCCAGTGAGTCGTCCACCCTGTGCAGAGATGGCTGACAGAAGTTCCCTTGGACAGCCTTGGCGAGAGACCAGAATGCACGTGTTCCCGAAGAGAGGCGAACTAGTTTCTCGCCAATTCTGCCGATGTGCTCTGACTTTGCCTTGGCAATGACACTTTTGAAGGACCTGGAGGCGGAATTATTCTTCTTTTTAAGAGCGCTGGTGTTTACATCCCGGGACGTTGATGCGTCAGCCCAGGCCCGGTAGCACTCCTGCTTATGTCGTGGTGCAATTTTACAGGAGCGACTAAACCATGGCTGAGTTCTGCCTCCGATAGGCACCACAGATGATGGAATAAATAATTCCATTCCCTGAAGTACCACATCAGCGACAGAATCAGCAACAACGCTGGGATCATCCGGCGAGAAGCAAACCCGCCCCCAAGGGTAGGGTGCAAAAAAAGACCGCATCCCATCCCAATCGGCCGACCTAAAGTGCCAAACACGGCGGCGAGCTGCAGATCGCAACTGCGATGGGAGCGTGAGTGGCACCGTACTCCGGATCGGACAATGGTCCGAAGAGCCAAGAGGAGCGTCGACGGAGACCTGATATCTGTCCGGATGAGAGGTCAACAGAAGGTCCAACAGCGAAGGTACATGGTCCTCCACATCTGGGATCCGCGTAGGCGAAGTAACCAGCTGTGTCAGACCATATGCCAAGGCAAAGTCATAAACAGATCTACCCGCATGAACGGTTAAACGGGAACCAAGCCATTCAGCGTGGTGGGCGTTAAAATCACCGAGCATCACGATCTCTGCGGAAGGGACCTGTTGTAGCACGGAGTCTGCAGCCATTTGGACGTGGTCGATGAGTCGGTCTGTGTCGACGTTACCGCTATGGAACCTATAGAGGCACCCGTAGACGCGGGGATGGTCGTCGCTGTCAACGCGCAGCCATAGGATCTACCGAGGCGTCGAAAACAGATGTCTTCTCTGACGTACACGCAAACTCCAGCCCGGGGCACAAAGGAGTGTTCAAATTTGTACCCCGGGCAGGAGAGATACGAAGTATCAGCCGGAGAGGACACCTCTCGGTTAGAAAGAGCAAGGCCGGCTTTGCCGTCTCCAGATGGTAGTGGACGGCGTTAAGGTTTGAATGAAGTCCCCTGATATTGCAGAAATCCACGTAAAGCGTGGCAGGGGTTGCCTTTGTCTTTTTGCTCCGCTTGCCCCGAGCAGGTTTCGTCTTGAGCGGAATTTCGCCCCAGAATACGCGGGGCAGCCTGAGCACTCATGCTCAGAGAAAGTAGGGTAGCATGGGCGTGGATGCTCAGCGAGGGATTCTCCAGGGATGCTGGTACCCTCCTGGGGTAGTCTTTCATTTGATTCCACTACCATGTTGATGGGGGGGGGGGGGGATTGGGCCTCCGGCTACCTGCACTCACCAGGCGAAATGCAGAAGTAAACCTCTACTTCACGCTGGTATTCTGTGAGGTCGTGGTACCACCCCGGTTTGAGCCGGCCCATCCATGCGACAGCAAAAGCTGCCGCGTGGCTCTACCACTGGCTACAAGCCCTATCACATATTTTACAAGAAGCTGTAAGTATTACGTAATACTTTTATTATCAAACTAACTCGGAAAGTTTCTTAGTCAAAGCCACGTGATCTTGACCTCATTGATAAGAGCATTAATAGCCCTGCTAATTGCATCCTAATCATTGACCTGTTTACGACTGAAAAGCTTCAAGTCAATTAAGGTACGAAATACATATAAACATTATTTGTTGCACTTTTTTATACAAGTAAGGTTGATTACACACAATTAAACTTAAGTGGATGCTGTGGCCTATAGACACCAAAATTTATCCGTCTTAAATGCAGATGCGTAGTAACTCTTGAGGACTTAGATGTAATGATTTATTACCAGTAAAAAGGATCTTCGAATTTCGTCACTAACTATACAAAACACAACAGCATTAAGCTGCTATTTTACGCTGGTATACTATGCACGTGTGGTCCTTCCCCGGTGGTACCAGTTTTGTTGCTGCCATAATACAGCTGCAGCATTACTCTACGTTGAAAAATGTTAAAAAACCACTTTTTTCTTTATGTGAACATTAATAACGAGCAGAAGAAGTTCTCAAGAATGAATGAATTTAAATTCGGTGCAATTATGTGTGAAGACATGACAGTCACGTGAATTGCCTCTGATTATCGGCATTCATCATACACAGTATATTTTAATTACGATCACCCTTATCATTACAACCTCTCAAAAGTCCACTTAACATTGGTCTCGTGGAGGTGACATTTGTCATAGTTGCCACGCTTGGCACGCGGATTTGCAATTAAAGTTTTTTTTATTGTTATGAAAGAGAAGTGGGATCGAAAACCTGAGCTCCTGGAACGCGATATCGCAACTTTCATCTCAGCAGAAATGTCGCTTCTCCTCGGTTAACTTGTGTAGAGGTTTGGCTATATCTGCAAAGTTCTTCACAAATCGCCGATAATAGGAACACAATCCCAAAAATGCTCTAACCTGCGTCTTGTCTTTTGGAACCGGCCAATCCTTGACAGCGGCAATTTTCTCTGGATCCGTGCGGATAACTTCTTCCGACACTACATACCCCAAAAAGCTAACTTGCCGTTTGAATAGTAAACATTTCTTCAGACTCAACTTGAGGTTGGAACTCTGGATCTTCATGAGCACGCCAAACTTTTAGAGGCCAATTTGGCCTTCTCTTCAAGTGACCACGAAACTGCACGTCACTCGATATGTCGACAGGATTTCGATACTGGCTGAGGCAATATGTCGACGCCGAGTTCCGATACTGGCTGAGGCAACAAAGTGCTGAAACTGGAGGAGATACGACAAAGGGGTCTTTGGCGGTAAACGCGCAAACGTGTCTTCTGAGGATTAAACTGGACTAGATTTAGTCGCCCCAATCCGAGACTTTGTTCAGCAAAGACTCGACTTCGAACAATTTGTTCCGGTACTCGGCGACGGTTTCCCGAGAAATATTGGCACGGCGGTGTATAAAACATCACCAGTGCTGTCATCCGCATAACAATGAATGTTGCCGGTTTGCAAAATATCATTGATATGCAGAAGAAACAACGTTGGTGATAGCACGCAGCCTTGTGGAACACCAGCGTTAATAGGCTTATAGTCGGGCATGCACCGTCTACAACGACCTTGATGCTCCGATTTGCAAAGCTGGTGATCCAATTGCACAATTATCGGGAAGCCCATAGGAAGGAGTTTCGAAAGAAGCGCTTTGTGCAAACCCGATCGAAGGCCTTCGCTACGTCAAACTAACGGCCAACGCCTCTCCTTGGACTCACTGCATCCGCCAATCTATGAGTTACGTAACCTAGAAGATCACCAGCTGAGCGACCTCGACGGAAACCGTACTGGCGGTCACTAATCAGCTGGTGATCCTCAAGGTACATGAGCTGGCAGTTAACAAAAGTTTCCATTAATTTGGAGAACAAAGGTGATAGCGATAGGCCTGTGGTTGGACGGATCTGAGCGGTCGCCTTTTTGGGATCAGGTGCACCAAAGCCGTCTTCCATGAGTTCGGGACTACGCCTAGGGTAGGAGTACCGGAAAAGACGCGTTAAAACCGGTGCCAACTCCGGGCACACGTCTTCAGCACAATAGGTGGGACTCCATCAGGCCCTCGACTTGTTGACGTCCAGAGAAGAGTGCTTTGCACCGAGCGCTGTGTAACAGCGCACTGCATGGAGCACACACCGCGGGATGGTAGGCGGTGCTCCCCCCGTCATCAAGAGTCGAGTTGGAAGCAAAAGAGAGCCTAGCAGATCGGCTTTGTCTTTTGCGTCATGGGCCAGTGGTCGTCCACCTGTGCAGAGATGGCTGACAGAAGTTCCTTGGACAGCCTAGGCGAGAGACCAGAATACGTGTTCCCGAAGGAGGCGAACTAGTTTCTCGCCAATTCTGCCGATGTGCTCTGACTTTGCCTTGGCAATGACACTTTGAAGGACCTGGAAGCGGAATTATTCTTTTTTTAAGAGCGCTGGTGTTTGTCGGGACGTTGATGCGTCAGCCCAGGCCCGGTAGCACTCTGCTTATAGCGTGGTGGTAAATTTTACAGGAGCGACCAAACCATGGCTGAGTTCTGCCTCCGATAGGCACCACAGATGATGGAAGAAATAATTCCATTCCCAGAAGTACCACATCAGCGACAGAATCAGCAACAACGCTGGGATCATCCGGCGAGAAGCAAACCCGCCCCAAGGGTAGGATGCAAAAAGACCGCATCCATCCCAATCGGCCGACCTATAGTGCCAAACACGGCGGCGAACTGCAGATTGCAACTGCGATGGGAGCGTGAGTGGCACCGTACCCGGATCAGACAATGGTCCGAAGAGCCAAGAGGGCATCGACGGAGACCTGATATCTGTCCGGATGAGAGGTCAGCAGAAGGTCCAACAGGAAGGCACATGGTCCTCCACATCTGGGATCCGCGTAGGCGAAGTAACCAGTTGTGTCAGACCATATGCCAAGCAAAGTCATAAACAGATCTACCCGCATGATCGGTTAAACGGGAACCAAGCCATTCAGCGTGGTGGGCGTTAAAATCACCGAGCATCACGATCTCTGCGGAAGGGACCTGTTGGCACGGAGTCTGCAGCCATTTGGACGTGGTCGATGAGTCGGTCTGTGTCGGCATTACCGCTATGGGACCTATAGAGGCACCCGTAGACGCGGGGATGGTCGTCGCTGTCAACGCGCAGCCATAGGATGTACAGACCGTCAAGACTGCCGAGGCGTCGAAAACAGATGTCTTCTCTGACGCATACGCAAAATCTCCAGCCGGGACCCAAAGGTGTTCTAATTTGTACCCCGGGCAGGAGAGATGAAATATCAGCCGGAGAGGATACCTGTGTCTCGGTTAGAAAGAGCAAGGCCGGCTTTGCCGTCTCCAGATGGTAGTGGATGGCGTTAAGGTTTGAATGAAGTCCCTGTTATGCAGAAATCCACGGAAAGCGTGGCAGGTTGCCTTTGTCTTTTGCTCCGCTTGCCCCGAGCAGGTTTCGTCTTGAGCGGAATTTCGCCCCCCCCCCCAGAATACGCGGGGCAGCCTGAGCACCCACGCTCAGAAAAAGTAGGGTAGCATGGGCGTGGATGCTCAGCGAGGGATTCTCCAGGGATGCTGGTACCCTCCGGGGTAGTCTTTCATTTGATTCCACTACCATGTTGATGGGGGAGTTGGGCCTCCGGCCACATGCACTCACCAGGCGAAATGCAGAAGTAAACCTCTACTTCACGCTGGTATTCTGTGAGGTCGTGGTACCACCCGGTTTGAGCCAGCCCATCCATGCGACAGCAAAAGCTGCCGCGTGGCTCTACCACTGACTACAAGCCCTATCACATATTTTACAAGCTGTAAGTATTACGTAATACTTTTATTATCAAACTAACTCGGAAAGTTTCTTAGTCAAAGCCACGTGATCTTGACCTCATTGATAAGAGCATTAATAGCCCTGCTAATTGCATCCTAATCATTGACCTGTTTACGACTGAAAAGCTTCAACTCAATTAAGGTACGAAATATAAACATTATTTGTTGCACTTTTTATACAAGTAAGGTTGATTACACACAATTAAACTTAAGTGGATGCTGTGGCCTATAGACACCAAAATTTATCCGTCTTAAATGCAGATGCGTAGTAACTCTTGAGGACTTAGATGTAATGATTTATTACCAGTAAAAGGACTTCGAATTTCGTCACTAACTATACAAAACACAACAGCATTAAGCTGCTATTTTACGCTGGTATACTATGCATGTGTCCTTCCCCAGTGGGACCAGTTTTGTTGCTGCCATAATACAGCTGCAGCATTACTCTACGTTTAAAAATGTTAAAAACCACTTTTTCTTTATGTGAACATTAATTACGAGCAGAAGTAGTTCTAGAATGAATGAATTTAAATTCGGTGCAATTATGTGTGAAGACATAACAGTCACGTGAATTGCCTCTGATTATCGGCATTCATCATACAGTATATTTTAATTACGATCACCCTTATCATTACAACCTCTCAAAAGTCCACTTAACATTGGTCTCGTGGAGGTGACATTTGTCATAGTTGCCACGCTTGGCACGCGGATTTGCAATTAAAGTTTTTTATTATTATCATCGATATGCTGCTGCCCATATCCTAGTTCGTTTCCTCTGTCCTCTTACGTCGCCCACGGGATATGGGGTACTGGATTCTCTTACGCCATATAGGTTCCATTTACAGAATAAGAAAATGGTTATGAATGTAATAGTCAACGATACACAAAACTATCACCTAACTTAGGCGGTAATTTTATAGATCGGTAACTTTGAATCATCTATCCACCGAATTGTTTAATTTTCGATGACATTTAAATGATCAATTTCAACAATGACACTAGATCGTATCTCTGGATGACGTACCTACACGCGGTGCATCTGAGTCACAGATATCATTACGGTCCGTTAGTGTAGCGTCATAGTCTAAGAACATACAGTCAGTCATCGTGTTTGATGTTGTCGGAAAAGCCGACATCTTCAGACTTTCGTCGTAACGAATAAAATTACTAGGTTGTCACAAAGGAAATAATAAAATTATAAACTGATTTTTACGTTTAAACAAATTAAACAACTTGATAAGACAGTTGGTGTTCAGAAATTCTACTTCTGCAAAATATTGCGCGCCACAATTAATACATGTACATGGCGACACTAGTTACCACTAGCGCCCTCTAGTATCGAGTAGCAGAACTAAGAAATTCAAGAACCTTCTAAATTACCAAGGAAGAACTTTCTAGAACTATCTACTTAGTCAATCGGGACCGATATGTACTGAACATTCTGATGTTTCTACAGTAGAAGGTTCTGAAACTATCTGAGGCTCTATAAGGCCGATATAGACCGACCGAGTCAGTATTAATTGGCGATACAAGCGAATACTTCGAAGCGATACAACTGCGAACTAAAGTGATCAGTACTACAATTGTATTTAATTATTAGTATGGTTTTAAGTTGTGATTAGTGTTCTGTAATTAAAGTGTCAATTTTGGTAATTCAACCGCAGTTTGAATTGTCCCGAACTCCAAGCTCGTAACAATTGGTGTCAGAAGTGGATGAAATCCTAGAGCTCCTGGAACGCGATATCGCAACTTTCATCCCAGCAGAAATGTCGCTTCTCCCCGGTTAACTTGTAGAGGTTTGGCTATATATGTAGACGTGACATGAATAGGTTATAATAAGCACAGCACAAAAAAATATAAAAAAAATAGTCGCTTCATATGTAGAATCGACTAGCTAACAGAGTTTTACTATTTCAAATTGGAATATAATACAATTAATAAACAGCTGTATGAACCGTTTTAACAGGCTTATAATAGCTTCACTTGTATCTATCTATCTATCTACGAGGGGAGGTCAAAAAGTTCGCGGAATGACAGGGAAGGATAATGAAATGAAACATTAACTATTTTTACTTTTCAATGTATTCTCCCTTAACCTAATACATTTATTACATCTGTCAAATAAATTATTAATACCGTCTAAAAAAAAATTTCTCTTCGGCGTCAAAATAGGCCGAAATTGCCAACTTCACTTCATCATCGTCGCCAAATTTTTTCACACGCAGTTCTTTCTTAATTTTTGGAAACAAATAATAGTAGCTTAGGGCCAGGTCTGGGCTGTAGGGTGGGTGGCGCAGTTGTTCAAAACCGCACCGGTGAATGGCAGCCGTCGCAACATTGCTTGTGTGCACGGGCGCATTGTCGTGCAAAAGGAGCACGCCTTCTGTAAGCTTTCCTCGCCTTTTTTCTTTAATAACTTCTTTTAACTGATCTAGTAAAGAAGCGTAGTATTCTCCCGTTATGGAAACAACACGTTCCTTATAATCAATCAAAAGGATACCTTCTGTATCCCAAAAGATCGTCGCCACGATCTTTCCGGCCGATTGAGACACCTTATACTTCTTAGGAGGGTGTGCTATTTTTTATGCCACTGCATCGACTCTTGCTTTGACTCAGGTTCATAATGGTGAAACCAAGTTTCATCGCCAGTTACAATTCGGGCCATAACTTTCTCCCTTTTTCTCTCCACAGCGGTCCAAAAACTCGCGACAACTTTCGACGCGCTCGTGTTTTTGATGCGTAGAAAGCATTCTCGGAAGCCATCTTGCACAGACTTTAGTCATGCCAAGGTGTTGATGTAGGATGTTTAAAATGGTTGTTTCTGATACTCCAACTAATTCTGCAAGCTGTTTTTTATTTAGCCTGATCTTCCGATACAAGTTTTTCAACTTTTCGATTATTTCTGGCGTGGTAGCCTCAATCGGCCGTCCAGGTCGGGGGTCGTCTTAAACGGAGTCCCTCCCTTGTTTGAAAAGGGCGTACCATTTATAAATCATGGTTTTTCTCAGGAGCAGAGTCCCCATAAACAGCTGACATCTCTTGAAAAATGTTTTGAGGTGTCTTTCCTTGTTTGGTGAGAAATTTAATGACGGCGCGATATTCAATTTTCTCCATAGTGGCTAGTTTCTTCCCGATTGACTTGTTTACTCGTTGATAACTCAAAAGCTAATGACCCGATTAGGCTGAAACTTGGTATATATACTAACAATGAGTCACGCAACTAGCGCCTGGGCATACCTGGATGAGTAAACTCACCCTCGCCAACCCTGCCATTCCGCGAACTTTTTGACCTCCCCTCGTATCTATCTATGTTACAGAATATTTTAATGTAATTTTCACCAACTTGTACTGCCGATTGACTTGAAAATTTGCACTCGTATCAAGGACCGATGACAATACAATAATTTAATAACTTTATATACTGATCTGAATCACCAGGATAATTCTCTCTAGAATCATCACAGCTCATGACCAATGCGTGTTTTTTAGTTTTATTAAATTTTAATATTATAATTTATTTGCAACGTGTCGGGACAGCCCTGCCGGATAGCTCCCGAACGAATAATAAGTAGATAAGAGTAGTTTTTTCGCAACATGTTACAGCAACACGTTGCGTCTAAAATAAAAATGTTAAACTGAGATCAAACAATCAAAATCACAATTATATAATAAGGTAACCCTTTTTAAAGGGCAGTCAATTAATTAGATTTTTGTGTTTGATTAATAATTCGATTTCGTAAATTCGTGCCTATGTTTTATTGAGCTAAAACATACCTTATAATTATGGACCTACCTACTATTTCCAAATACTAATATAATTCAATTAATAACTTAAGTACAATAACGCATAGGCGTCAATCTTGGTGCATAGCTAGCTATTCAACCGCTCTAACTATGTATCAGTATCTATAGAACATCTGGTTAAGCTTAGCATAATGGACAATGAGCGATACGCGCGCTCTATAGCTTGTTTATTTATACTCTAAGTAACGACTAATCAAAACAATAACTAATAGTTCGTAAATATGTTTTTTAAATATGATGGCTATTACAAACCTGATGCAGAAGAAACCTATAGTCGCAACAGGTTTCCGAAGAGAAATGTAACTGGTTGCATCAATGCGTTAAAGCAACGATAACGCCCATCTGTACTAATAAGTGGATGTTTGGCCGCACGATTGCAGCGTCTCGATGACTGACTGAATGTTCTTAGACTGTCACCGTTACAGCCTATTAAAATCCACTGCTGAACATAGATTGCATCATAAGGGAGATATTTGCCATAGTGGTCACGCTTGGCAAGCGGGTTGGCAACCGCAGTTTATTTTTTATTTTAGTCGTTATTAGGAAGACGCTGGTGCCCATCTCCTGATTTGTTTCCCTCTGTCGCTTCTTACGACACTCACGGGATGATATGGGGGAGTAGATACCGCCACTACACGGTAATATATTGGCCATAGTCAAGAAATTATTGCACTGTTATCGGTTCTTAATATGTCTGCAAAGTTTAACACGGTTCTTAGACTGTGGTCGCGTTGTAATTCACGAATGATACGGCCGGTCGCAAGGTCGCCATGTTTTCCACCGCGATAGCCCCCTCAATCCCGCTCGATAGCCTCTCACCCGATATATCAGATGTTCAATTTATTGCTCCCAGACTGTCGATGCTCGCGACATCGTCCGTGATATTGCTTTTTATATATTTATAACGGAGTGAATCACTTTCACAATCAAAATGGAGGGTTGAAGATTTATTATTGGTTTATATATTTCGTATATTCCATTTCCAATTCCATTTGCATCCATTACAGCTTATAAAAGTCCATAGTGTATACGGGGGATTTTACCATAGTTGCCACGCGTGGTAGGAGGGTTGGCAACTGCAATTTTTTTATCAATTTAAATTGTTACAATGACGATCCTGCTGCCCATCTCCCGTTTCTGTTTCCCTCTGTCGCCTCTTACGACACTCAACATCATCAAATATAAGAATAACAAAACATTAATTTTGCAATGTACTATACCCTATATATATAATGGAATGGTTCAACGGACCAACGGACAAACGGACAAAATTCAATCAAAAACGATATCGCGCTGCGATTCTGTCGAGCGTCACGCCACGGCCTCGGGCAGGTCCGGGTCAAGACGCTAGTGTCAGTGTATTTCACTGACACTAGCGTACACGCTCTTGCGTCCTCTGACACGAGTCACACGCTATCCGCTTATCGCCAATAACTATTTCTCATTTCGGTAGTTAATGTCAACGATAAGTCTTAGCGATAAGCGTTACAACTTATTAATAATATTACATTATTTATATATTTTTTAATATAACCCTGATGACGCCGTGAGGCGAAAGCGGTCGGTTTTATAATTAGTATTTTTATTTTTTATAGGATAAAGGGTGACAAACGAGCACACAGTCCACCTAATGGTAAGTGGTTGCTGTAGTCCATAGACATCTACATCTACATATATACAAGGTAAAGGTCTCGGTTCTCTAACACTCACCATACGAAACACAGCAGCGTTAATCTGATATTTCACGCTAGTATTCTGTGAGAGCGTGATCCTACCTCAGTCGAGCCGACCCATTCGTGCTACAAATATACTACGAATATAGCTGCAGCATGGCTCTACCACGTAACAAATAGCATAATATTAATTTAAAATAAATATTGTGAAACTAGTGCAAGTATTTATCCAAATTTTTACTGGACACGACGCATTCCATCTTAGTCCTCAAGGGTGACAACGCATCTGCATTTTGATTCTTAATTGAGGATAAATGTAGATGTTTATGGGCCACAGCATACTTACTTTCAGGTGGACTATGCTCGTTTGTCACCCTTATTCCATAAAATAACCTATTGTCTGATTAAAATCTTCTCTAAAAATATGTGATACTATACAGTTCTTCAACAAAGCAAAAAGGGGGAAAATAACAATGCAACGCACGCCGTGCACAACTAGTAACATATAATTTAATATATAAAACCTTAAAATACAAGGTCTTGTAGTTGAAGCGTAAGTAACCACTACCCCATATCGTACGGAGGGTGTCGTGAGAGGCGACAGAGGGAAAATGAAGCAGACCATGGGCAGCAGCATCTTCCTGATAACAACTCAAGCATAATAAAAAACTGCGGTTTCTGTAAGCCATCACTACCATCTCTGCACAGGGAGGACGACTCACTGGCCCACGCCGCAAAAGAGAAAGCCGACCTTTTAGGCTCCCTTTTTGCGTCCAACTCGACTCTTGATGACGGGAGGAACACACGGCCGACCATCCCGCGGTGTAAGTGCTCCATGCAGAATGTGCGGTTCTCACAGCGCTCGGTTCGCAAAGCACTCCTCTCCCTGGACATCCACAAGTCGAGTGGGCCTGACGGAATCCCCCCAATTGTGCTGAGGACGTGTGCTCCGAAGTTGGCACCGGTTCTAACGCATCTTTTCCGGTACTCCTACTCCCTAGGCGCAGTCCCGAAATCATGGAAGACAGCTTTTGTCCAACCGATCCTTAAAAAAGGCGACCGCTCAGACCCGTCCAACTACAGGCCTATCGCCATCACCCCCTTGTTCTCCAAAATAATGGAGTCCGTTACAAACTGCCAGCTCATGCGGTACCTTGAGGATCACCAGCTGATTAGTAACCGCCAGTACGGTTTTCGTCGGGTCGATCAGCTGGTGATCTTCTGTCTACCTGACTCATAGATGGGCGGAGGCAGTAGAGTACAAGGGGAGGCATTGGCCGTTAGTTTGGACATTGCGAAGGCTTTTGATAGGGTTTGGCACAAAGCGCTTCTTTCGAAACTCTCTTCTATGGGCTTCCCGATAAATTGTGCAATCGGATCACCAGCTTTCTTGCAAATCGGAGCATCAAGGTCGTTATAAACGGTGCATGCTCCGACTACAAACTATTAACGCTGGTGTTCCATAAGGCTGCGTGCTATCACCAACGCTGTTTCTTCTGCATATCAATGATATGTTGCAAATCGACAACATTCATTGTTATGCGGATGACAGCACTGGTGATGCTCTATACACCGGCTGTGCCAATATTTCTCGGAAACCGTCGCCGAGTACCAGAACAAACTTGTGTCTGAAGTCGAGTCTTTGCTGAACAAAGTCTCGGAATGGGGCGACTAAATCTAGTCAGTTTAATCCTCAGAAGACACAAGTTTGCGCGTTTACCGCTAAAAGAACAACTTTGTCGTATCTCCTCAGTCTCAAGGCACACCCTTGTTGCCTCAGCCAGTATCGGAATCCTCGGCGTCGACATATCGAATGACGTGCACTTTCGTGGTCACTTGGAAGAGAAGGTCAAATTGGCCTCTAAAAGCTTGGCGTGCTCAGCAGAGCAGGACAGTATTTCATGCCGGCACAACGCCTACAACTTTACAAGGCGCAGGTTCGACCTCACATGAAATACTGTTCCCATTTCTGGGCTGGAGCTCCCCAGTGCCAGCTCCTTCCACTTGACCGCATCCAGCGCAGAGCGGCTCGAATCGTCGACGACCGAGGTCCTTTCCGATCAGCTCGATTCATTGGCGCTGCGAAGAGATGTTGCATCTCTTTGCATTTTCTTTCGCATTTGCCACGGGGAGTGCTCTGAGGAATTGTTCGGATTAATCCCAGCCGCCAAATTTCACGAACGCACATTGCGGCAGAACTCGATATCATCCGCACCATCTGGGTGATTGGCGGTCCACCACTGTGCGATTTAGAAGATGTTTTCTTCCTCGCACAACTTCCTTGTGGAATAGTTTACCACCAGCGATTTTTCCGGACCGATACGACTTAGGGACCTTCAAGAAAAGAGCCTACTCCTTTTTAAAAGGCCGGCAACGCATCTGCAATTCCTCTGGTTCCTCTGGTGTTGCAGTTGTTCATTGGCGGCGGTAGTCACTTACCATCAGGTGAGCCGCATGCTCGTTTGCTCCCTCTCCTATAAAAAAAAAATACCGACCCGCTTGCCAAGAGTGGCAACTATGGCAAAATCCCCTCATGAGGCAATTTATGAGGGAGGCCTATGTTCAGCAGTGGACTTTATAGGCTGTAACGATGATGAGATCATGGAATAGTCATTCCAAACTAATTGCCAGATCTAAATTAATCCTGTCACATGGACCGAGTGTTGATGATACATAATTGGTCCTACAATAGCTAATGTGGCAGACACATGCATGACGATTATGATAAAATAAACCTTTCGTATAATAGATTCTCTGTTTTTTTAAAGAGTTCTAAAATAAGATGCCATTCAAAACATTCAGTTCTGAAGTTCTTTATGCCAAACATTTTTAAACAAGTGGCAGAGAAAACTACGTAATTGTAAGGTCTAGAGTTTATCGTTGAATGGGGCCCTAATAAATATTCCACTATAAAGACAGTTGTTTAAGGCGAAAATCTACAAAGCAACTTTAACCTTTATAAACATTGATAAACTTAATTGTGAATTCAATTGATTACTACTAGTACACAACACGCTGGTAGTGACTAGGGTTGCCATCCATGCTGTTTTTGTAATGTATCTTTATACAGTACAGTACAGGTACAGAATAAATAATAGTACTACGTACGGAAGTTGCACTCCTTTGATGTTGACTGCTTGCCGACGTTTTAATAGCCTACATAGTTATTATTAATCAGATAAATCGCGCACGCAAGCTAAATAAAACTTTATCGCTGCGCGCGAGTGTCTGTATTACTTTGCATCTGTTCTCATTTCTACGTCACAACGGACTTTCCGTGGTTTTAGGCTGTTAATAAAGAGTAAAAAAATTCATTGTGAAATTGTAAGTAAGTTACTTAGGTAAAATCCTATTCCGACTATGATCGACCATATTTCCGCTACTATGTGAGTTCTGCGATACCCAACGCATGCAACTTGCAAGGCCATTCGTCGGGAATCGCGATGCTTGGCTCGTACGGCTCAATTTACATTGCGGCGGAATGGAAGCGTCAATTTCGCCTCATCGCGCGGGAAGACGCGCGAATTCGCGGGAATGCTCGAGCATTCCCGCGACTGCGCTCTTTTATTTGACAAGATGGTTGATTGGATATTATTTTCATATTGCTTATTTGTGAGGCAGAAAAAGAAAATGATGAAAAGGAAGAATATCAGAAAAGGAAAAGAAATATTTGGGTTCATGATTTATGAAAAAATGAAAATGTCACCCTTCGCGCCAATTCCTGGATTCCACAGACTGCGCCGACAGTAGCTACGGAAATTCTCGAGAATGCGCGAGAATTCCACGGAAGACGCGCTACGTTTTTTTGGCTCATATCTGGTTTGAACTTTACACAATTAACATGAAACTCATTTTACTATGTACAATTTCGTTATAAAAATTCGCTTCCGTTCCGTTCCGCGGCAATGTAAATTGGGCCTAAGAAATAGGTAGATAGTGTAAACAACAAATAAACCCGAAATACGATTCCTAACAGAAATGTGATCGTATTCTACTTAGTTAAAAATCTTGTAAACAAAGTTTTAATTTCAGTATTTTGTGTTATTATAACGTAAAATATTTTAATTACAAAAGACAAGTATAGGTATGTAAGTAGGTACTTGGATCATCATTATGATTACAGCCAATCACAAGCTGCGAGTAATAGCCACGTCGAATTAAAAAAAATTGTTTCGGATTTGGTTGGTACTTATTTTAAATATCTAATATTTTTACATAACTCCATAACATTTCCGGAAATCTTCATTGTGATAATTGTATCAACAGTTAAGTTTAGAGATGACCTTTAAGCAGCGCCCTCTATCTACGCGCACGTTCAACACAACGGGCGCGCTAGCGTAAACTAAAAACGACACTACATCAAACAAATGGCAAAGAATTTATTACGGGTCGAAAAGGTCATCACTGTTAGATACTCCGCCATTCAAAATAGATAAATCATATTTTTAAATATCATTTACAATTTACAAATGAAATCTACTATATAATCATAAAATTTGAAATTGAGGTTTGAATATTAGTTACCAAATATAATTATTAAAATACCAAATAAAAATGAAAAACAAAGAAGAATCCATTTTTCT
The DNA here is from genome assembly GCA_029286625.1 of Parnassius orleans. Classification (NCBI taxonomy): domain Eukaryota; kingdom Metazoa; phylum Arthropoda; class Insecta; order Lepidoptera; family Papilionidae; genus Parnassius; species Parnassius orleans. The sequence continues at coordinate 2,306,501 of JAGSMP010000043.1, read as the reverse complement.
CCCAAATACTACTGAAAGGATATAAATTTATTTTTAAACAAGTTTGTTTATAATAAACTCTTGCAAGTGAGAAATCGAATAAACTAGATTTTAACGACATTATAATTTCTAAAAATTTACTTTTTATTGTAATAGAGAAATAAAAGGCGATAATTTACATCAACAAAATCAACACAGAGCAGAGCTGCAATCGGCATATTATGTACAATGTGTACTCAACACCTAATCAATGAACTGATTGATTCCGAATATACAATACGATAATTTTACTGACTCACTGCAACCACACGGATTACTTCCAAATTACAATTATTTGTAAGAATTATTATAAGTTGTGAATGATGTTGAACAAATATAATCAATACCTGAGCAAACTTCTAACAAAAGCCACGTAGGGATACGGCTATAGATTATTTTTACAATGAAATTTAATTTCTAGGCTGAATCCAAAAACCTCCTTTACCATCAGGACCTTCCATTACCACCACATCAACGGAATACCCTTAAATGTAATTCTTAATACTAATAAAACGTTGTAGTTACTAATTACACTTATGTATATAAATATTAAATCTACCGCGAGAGGTCCCTGTTCAGAAATTAACTTTATGAGCTTATGAAGTAGAAATGTTAAAGCAAAATAAATCCAAAACGGGTAAGGCCCGTGACTATAAACTATCCGTTACCGTTACAGCCTATTAAAGTCCACTACTGAACAAAAGCCTCCCCCATATAATGGGGGGATATTTGCGATAGTTGCCACGCTTGGCAAGCGGGTTAGCAACCGCAGTTTTTTTTTAATTTTTAGTCGTTATTAGGAGGACGCTGCTGCGCATCGATAACACGACGATATGGGGTAGTGGATATTCTTACAACGCCACTACACGGTAAACTATCACCAGTCACTATTCCTGAACTAATAATTCCGCGAAGCGTTGCCACAGACCGTAACTCGCTAACAAGGAAACGTCATAAGTTTAAACAAAACGCACACGCTTATAAACTGTTTGTACACAAATCTGCAAGCTGCACGTAACAACCGAGTGAAATTAAATATTTGCACATATAACTAAGTTAATTATGACAATGCTGTTGATAAATAAGTTATCGCGTATAGAAACCATTATTATATGCATAATATATAAATAATATTGAGGTGACTATCTGTATTATATTTAATGACATACGGTCGAATTTTGACCACTAGGCGACCACTAGTAGCTACTAAATATATACAGAGGCATCGCCTATCGAAATAAATTACAATTTTCTATTTTTTTATTTATTTGCTTTTTCAGGGAAATATACAGTACAAAAAAAATTACATTATAAAACATATAAAAGTAATCCTAAAACCAATGAAGTTTCCACAGATATCTAATACATAGTAAAAGCTTGCCACCACAATATGTTGTATAAAAATTAAAAAAAATATATAAAAATATAAATGAAGAAAAATAACTTAATGGTATTTATAATTGAATATATAATTACTTAAGCAGTTAAAAGTAATATTATACATACAACCTGCAGCGAGTTTTAAAATGTATGAAACTGCAGAACATCAAACAGCTGCATGATTTCGGATTGAAAATATGAAAATTAAAGATATAATTTCATGTTAAACATTCTATCGCGAAATATAACCTTTAGAAAATTCTGCAAGTACTATAAGCACAAGTGTAAATAAAAATACATTTATGACATGTTAGAATGAAATTTTTCTGTAGAAACTGTATACTCATACAGTTTCTAAAGAAAATTAAACAGTAAAATAAATTCTCTTGCACTACTGTGTAATTGTGACGGGGATATATTGCGGTATGGTCGAACTGTAATTGCCCTATACTGAATGTATAGTGCAGTACACTGTTTTATTACCAATAATCATTAATTTCGTAAGCAGGAGAGCAAGTTAAACATCCACTCTCAAACTATTATTATTTTTAACAATTGACCTTCTGATGTATTCTCGATATTTCCGAAATAATTATAACATGTTGTACACTTTAGGATCTGACTCTGCTATTAAAGTCTAGTTTTAAGGAACTAAATAGTAACGAAAGGAGAGAGAAAGAGAGAGTGAACGGTAACTTAAACTAGAGATGCGATATTGCGCGGTTACAATTACGTAAAAAAAATCGATTATGATTTGATTTCATTTTATATTTTTTATGTTTCATTGCTGTGTAAATGCAACATGTCGTTTTAAATACAGTTATTATGATGATGTGCAATAAAGATTTTATTGATTTTTTTTAAAGTTATATTATGTTAGGGTTACTGAAAGAATATGTTGTCCCCGCTAATATCGTGTATTTACTATATATTCAAACTGTTTATCGTAATTCTTTATTAGATACTATTGTTTTATTGAAGTACATAAAGATATTTTCATTATAATAATAATTTATTCTATAAACGACATCGTTCTTCGCTATCTTATCCGGCACTATGCCGATGATATTCCGGACGTCCGTCTGAGCGAGATTAGAATAGCTCTCCATCACCCTAAAAACGGCAAGGCCTCGGGCGAGGATGGAATAACAGCGAAGCTTCTGAAAGCGGTTGGGAAACCGGTACTTGAAGTCCTTCAGAAGCTCTTTAATTCCATCCTTCATGTTGGCACTACTCCGGAAGCGTGGAGCAGAAGTGAGATGGTCTAGTTCTTCACGAAAACTGACAACGCTCTATTGAAGAACTACAGACCGATTTCTCTTCTGAGCCGCGTCTACGTGCTGTTTTCGAGAGTCATTACGATTCGTCTCGCACGCAGACTCGACGACTTCCAGCCTCCCGAACAAGCCGGTTTCCGAAAACGCATATAGCACCATAGACCACATACATATCCTACATTTAATTGTACAGAAGACCGAAGAGTACAATCTGCCACATTGTCTTGCGTATGTGGACTGTGAAAGTCTTTGACTCCATCGAAATTTGGGCGGTGCTGCAGTCCCTTCAGCGGTGCCAAGTTGACTGTCAGTATATCGGAGTGCTGAAGTGTTTGTACAGTAGGGCTACGATGGCTATCCGAGTACAGAACCAGAGTACGAAACCTATCCAACTGCAGAGAGGTGTAAGACAGGGTGACGTTATATCCCCGAAACTCTTCACCGCTGCATTGGAAGACGTTTTCAAGTTACTGGACTGGAAAGAATACGATATTAACATGAATGGCGAGTACATCACTCACCTTCGATTTGCCGACGATATAGTCCTTATGGCAGAATCGCGGGAGGACCCTAAGACCTATGCTCAATGACCTCAATAGTGCCTCCCAACGGATAGATCTTAAAATGAACATGGACAAAACAAAGATCATGTATAACGTCCATGTCACACCTATGCCGGTAGTTGTTGGGAGCACTAAGCTCGAAGTTGTTGACGAGTATGTTTACCTGGGACAAATAGTCCGACTAGGTAAGTCAAACTTCGACCGAGAGGTCAATCGACGGATTCAACTCGGCTGGGCAGCGTTCGGGAAATTACGACACATCTTCCCGTCAGGTATACCTCAAAACTTGAAAACGAGATTGTACAACCAGTGCGTGTTGAGAGTGATGACAAAAGAAACTGTTTCCGTAATCAATCTTAGGAGCGAATATGAAGTGGCACATCTTTATCGACTAGCGTCTGTACTATGCGCGAATGTTTCGGAAAGCCAACTTCAGCCCGACCAAGATAGATCGCCCGGACCGTATATTTTCGTAAATCATTATAATCATCGTTACAGCCTATCATAAGTCCACTGCTGCACTTAGATCTCCCCCATAGATACATATATTTACCACATTTACTACGCGCAGGCTGAGGACTCCTACCTAAAGCATAAGAATGCCAAATGGAAAATGTTATGTACCTCTAAAAGAGCTCAATTTATAAAACTATAAATTCATATAGTAATATTTATAAATAAATATTCACGTGGTAGAGCCATGCTGCAGCTATATTACTGGAATAGTTATAGCACGAATGGGTCGGCTCGATCGGGGAAGGACCACGCTCTCACAGAATACCAGCGTAAAATAGCAGCTTAACACTGCTGTGTTTCGTATGGTGAGTGTAGAGAACCGGAGACCCTTTTTACTGGAAATGAGGCATTATATCTTAGTCCTCACGGGTGACAACGCATCTGCATTTTGGTTCGTAGTCGAGGATAGATTTAGATGTATATGGGCCACAGCAACCACTTACCATCAGGTGGACTGTGTGCTCGTTGGTTGCCCTTATCCTATAAATAAAATAAAAAATTAATGATAGCGTCATAGCGTTCACAATTCAATTAATTATGTTTATTTTTTTATTTCCAACTCATCGGAGACTATATCAATAACCTTACATTAAAATTTAGTTACAATTTCTGTTAAGAAGCATACATTATTTAACCTCACGTGACTTTTAAAATCGCAGCATTTAAAATAGAAAACGGTATTGGAGTTCGTTCCAACTGTGACAAGATGCATTAAGATGTAAGCAAATGATAAATTATTACAAATTTGTACAAATATTGTACTAACAATGTTATACCGTAGTAGGCTGTTCTAAAATGGGTGTTAGGCTAATGATGTGATAATTTCTGTTTGTTTAAGCTAGAGACGATTTAGCAAACAGGCGGCTATCAATTGATCATTAAATCTACACTAAGAACAAAAATAAACAAGACTCGAACAAAATATTACGTCTTGTGAATACTAACAAGTCAGCTGTTGGGCAAATCCTATTACGACATCAATATGAAATACAACGAAATTAAAATAGTGTTTGAGGAATGTCTACTAAAGTGTTTATTGCTTATTTATACATCAGATTAGTAATAGATTTCATTCTCGGTTCTTTTGTTATCTAAATAGAACCGGTTCTGCAGAGCAGCATCCCAATTCTCCCGCTTCTTAAAATAATTTATGTCATGGTTTCGTATAGTCTTTACAATCATGCGCGCACGCACCACTGATGTTTTATCGCATCATATTGTAATTTAAAAGTTCATTATTTTATAAGAAACAATTAGGGAAATACCTATTTCCAATTGTAGTTATCATTATAGTTTCCAGTCCGATTTTATAAAGTATTTAACTAAATAACCGCCCAAGTGTCGTTGTCGGACTCGCGCATGAAGGTTTCCGTACCAACGTAATACACGTTTCTAGGAGGGGAACCCCCTTCAATTTTTATTGAGTGTTGTTATAGCGGCAACAGAAATACACATTCTGTGAAAATTTCAACTGTCTACCTATTACGGACGGACGGACGGACGGACGGACGGACGGACGGACGGACAGCGGAGGCTTAGTAATAGGGTCCCGTTGGTTACCCTTTGAGTACAGAACCCTAAAAAGTACCAAAATATTACACTAAGTGTTTAGTTTACTTCTTAAAAATATATTCATATTATATATATATACAATACAATAAATATTATAAATCTTCTACGTGTGCGAAATATTCTTTAATAAGAGGAACTAAGTTTTCCCTTCACGAATTAATTATATAGATATTCATAGGGGAAATATAGAAAGAAATCTCATCGAGAAACAAACCCATATTTAAGATCGTTAAGTAAGACGTGATCCCTGTCACTTGTCCGAATAATAATAGATTACAACAGAAAACACCTGAATAAGTTCGAATTAGTCTGTAACAGTTCGCAGCTGGGCAGCTGGGCATAGATCAGTCGCAGTGTTTAAAGGATTTGTCATAATAGTCACATAAGACAGGCGGACTGGCCATCGCAGCACCTAAGTTCGATTTAAAAAAAATCAACTCCTTCCTACCCACACTTAATTATTTGTTTATAGAATAAGGGTGACAAACGAGCACACAGTCCACCTGATGGTAAGTGGATGCTGTGACCCATAGACATCTACATCTATCCTCGATTAAGAATCAAAATGCACATGAGTTGTCACCCCTGAAGACTAACATGGAATGCCCCGTGTTTAGTAAAAGTGTCTCCGGTTCTCTATTCTCGCTGCTATTTCACGCTCGTATTCTATGAGGCGTGATCCTTTCCAGCCGAGCCTACCCATTCGTGCTACAACTATACTATAAATATAGCTGCACCATGGCTCTACCACGTATAAAGATGATATGTGTAACAATAACAAAATAAACAGTTAACAGGTTTAATAAAAATTTAATAGATTTTCTAAGGTCGGTATGATTACTTTGACATGTATATTAATCGTACCATGTGAGCCACAGGATAGAATATTGGATCATAAAATATCTTGCAAAGTAAAACAAAATAAACCGAGAAACTAAACTTAAATAAATAAATAGCAGCTACGTGCGGAAGCATCATTTTCTAATAATATATACCGTGTGGTGGCGGTGTAAGAATATCCACTACCCACACCGTCCGTGGGCGTCGTGAGAGGCGACAGAGGAAACTGAAACAGGAGATGGACAGCATCTTCCTGATAACAACGCAAAATAATAATAAAAATGCGGCTGCCAACTCGCCAGCCAAGCATGGCAACTATGGCAAAATTCCCCTATGATGCAATCTATGGAGGCATATGTTCAGCAGTAAATTTTATAGGCTGTAATGGATGGAACAGAACATAAAACAACAATAAAAATGCTGATGAAGTAACAGTGTTTTAGTTATTAAACGTTTCTGGGAAGCTTTCCTCTTCGATGAGATTCACATTACAATACACTTCACAAAATTCAGTAATCACAAGCATCAGTGACAAAGAGGCACTCAGTCAGTATACCTGATGCTAAGTGAAAGCTATGACCCATTGATATCTTCACCCATTTATATACGATAAGGAATTAAAATTCGGATGTGTTGTCACTTCAGAGGACTAAGAATTTAACTGAATCTACAATTGAATACAAGTGAATCTTTTAACATGGCCTCATTAACTACAAAATGACGAATGTCAAATACACATAATAAACATCTCAAATAAATCTAATGCACGCGTGACCTTCTTGAGTTTTAACAGTTATTATTAACTAGCTATTCCCCGCGAGTTCGGCGCGTGGAATTTTTCGCAGAACCCTAAAATAAAAGTAGCCTAAGTTACTCCTTATAACATCAGCTATCTGCCAGTGGATTTACACATCTACTAGTTTCTATATTTTATTTACAGAATGAAGATGACAAACGAGCACACAGTCCACCTTATGGCAAGTGTATGCAGTGGCCCATAGACATTTACATTTATCTTCGATTAAGAATCAAAATGCAGATGCGTTGTCACCCCTGAGGACTAAGATGGAATGCATCGTGTCAAGCTTAAAATAGCAGCTTATCACTGCTGTGTTTCGTATGATGAGTGTAGAGAACCGAAGACCCTCTTTACTGGAAACGAGGCATTCCATCTTAGTCCCGTGAGGACTAAGATGGAATGCCTCGTCATTCCATCTTAGTCCTCACGGGTGACAACTCATCTTCATTTTGATTTATAATCGAGAATAGATGCAGATGTCTATGGGCCACAGTATCCACTTACCATCAGGTGGGCTGCGTGCTCGTTTGTCACCCTTATTCTATATAAAAAAATAGGGTAAAAAAAAATGAGTACACAGTACACCCAATGGTAAGTAGATGCTGTAGTCCATAGACACTTATATCTGTCATGGATTAAAAATCACAATGTATTATACGTTACCACCCTTGAGGACTAAGATAGAATGTTTCGTTACTAGAAAAAAGGGCTAGTTAAAAAGGAAATTATAATTTAATAAAGAATTTTATTAAGGTTACTAGGCGTAGCTACAGTTTGCCTTTACTTTTTCAGTCAAATTATAAATAGGAACAATTTTACAATAATGTATGGGCTAGTCGGTTACGTCGGCCACAAAGCTTAAAATGACCAGCGTTTCAAGTTACTGCAGTACTGTGCTGAATGCAGGCTGTTTCGGTGTGGTTAAGAATATAATTACCATTTTGTCCTTGGGCTCCTTGGTATTAAGATTGCAGAGCGTCCCACGCTTGTATTCGTCGCCGCACACGTAGCACACCTCCGTCATGGAGTTCTTGTCCGGCATAGACAAGTCCAAGATGTCACGGTCCGAGCTGGAGTTGGAGTTGCCCGAATACACCGACACAGTCGACCTGGAAATTACGAGGGGAATTTTTTAGTTCAAAAGGCATATTTGTAGTGTGATTTTTAATAATCGCCAGTCCGATTACCGAACCTAGCGATCCTTAAAAAATCGCCTCACTACGATAGAGAGCGCAATGGTACAGGCAGTTCAGTAGATAATGAAGAAGATAATTCTGTCAAGGACGCTATTTAATTGTGTTGCAAATAGTTGGTCGTTTTGAATTGAAAGCGTAATCTACTTCTAAATTTTAAAATATTTACTACTGAATTCATGATATAAAAACTGTACAATGAACTTTTAAAGTCAAATGTCACCTATTTTCTGATAATAATTACTTTGGCAGTATCAAATTATTATATATAAAGTATAAAGTATAATAGTTGTTTATGTGCTGCTCCAGAATGATATTTTCCTTTTATCAGCAAATTATCAACTGTAATATTTTATAGCGCCTCCACACGTTCGTCTGTATTTACCGGTATTGCCTTTATTTACGTTTTCGCGATGATCGTTGCGAATGTGTGGAAGACCCAATTCAATAAATGATAGGAGTATCGTATGTATCTTTCCTCTATTTAATTTCGTGCATACAGGTCAATCAAAATTTATTTTCTAGATTGAGATTCTTTTAGTGAAATATAGTATAAATAATTGTTCCACTGCAGGTCATCGATTTGTTGTTAATTTTGTCGATGAGATCGATTGTTAGTTATTATTCAGTTCATCAGTAGACTTTTGATAGGCTGGAATGAATTAATGAACTAGGGTCTTTTAATAAACATGCGACAACAATAAATACATATACACGATTTTTATTTTTTTATTTTAAATGTTTTTTTTGTTTGTTTGTTAATAAGTCACTTGTTTTATATTTAATTGTAATTTGTCATGTGTGTAGATGTAAGTCTTGAATTAAATGTCTTTATGTCTTATACATCTGTTTTATTTCTATCTGTCGCCTCTAAAACACCCACGGGATGATATGGAGCAGTGGATTCTCTTTAACAAGCTTGAAGTTAGTGCGCCCCAGTGTCCTATTGCTGTATGTAACAAGAGAGTCCTACACTAAGAGGTATTATACAATGAGGTAGAGTGATGCTGTAGCCACATTATGGTTGTAGCACGAATGGGTCGGCTCGACCGGGGAAGGACCAAGCTCTCACAGAATACCAGCGTGAAACAGCAGCTTAATGCTGATGTGTTTCGTATGGTGAGTGCAGAGAACCGGAGACCCTTTTTACTGGACACGAGGCATTCCATCTTAGTCCTCAGGGAGAGACAAAGCATCTGCATTTTGATTCTTAATTGAGGATAGATGCAGATTTTTACGGGCCACAAAATCCACTTACCTTCAGGTGGACTGTGTGATCGTTTGTCATCCTCACTCTCTATAAAAAAGGGGGCGTCAGGTAGGTTGTGTTGAGTGTGTGGAGCGGGTGTGGGCGTGCGGCACGGGTACGGTTACCTGACGGCGTCGAGGAAGCCGGCGGGCTCGGAGACGCCGGAGTGCTGCGAGCCCACCGAGATGACGGACGGGTCGCGCGCGCGCAGGTCCAGCACGCCCTCCTCCTCGCCCGCAACCCCGCCCCCCGCACCGCCCCCGTACCGCTGCTGCAGGGTAGGCGAACGCTGCTTTTTAATCAACACCTGCAGTAATCGTTTCTGAGAATGCAGATACCATTTTGTCATATTTATTCATCCTTTAGAATGACAACTGTTTGTCAACATCGAGATGTAATAGAATGGTTTCATACCATCCTTTCACCCAGTCGTATTCTTAGAAAGAAATGGAGTTCTAAAACCTACTACAATAATACTTTGATATCGGTCTAATATCTGTATTATTCAAATGTTGTAATAGTTGACCTAAGTAATGCCGAAAAAAATTGAATGCTAATGTCTAAAGACATTAGCTTTAACATTTTGTAGTAAATCATGTTGAATCAGCAGTGGACTTTACGACCTAATAATTGTAATAATTATTAACGTTAAATGAAACTAATTTTACGGATTATATCGCGTTTAAGAACATATATAGCTGACTTGAAGCACCGACGTATCGGGAAGTCTACAGTTTATGAACATGTTCAAGATCGTCCCCGCCATTACATTAGAATTGATAGACCACAAATCCTCGCAAAAGAACACCGATTCCTACCAAGGATGTTTCGCGAGGCTATTGAAATTAAAAAACATCCTAATTTCAATAGAGAAGATGGATCGGTGCTGCCATCTGCTTGGGATCCTATAATTAATAAAATTAAATCCAAACCCAAGTATACCACTGCTAGACTTCAAGATACTGTAAGCTCATTCTGCGTAGATCGAACCAAAAATAAATATTAAAAAACTGAAGGTAGCCGGGCTAACTATAACATCAGGACGTCAAACACCTCAGTCACCCCCTGGACCATGGGTGCTGTAAAGCACACGAAACGTCGGGAATTAAAAAGTTAAAATTAAACGCGATATAATCCGTAAAAATTAGTTTCATTTAATGTGTAGTGTTCGCGTAAATATAAGAAAACATTAACTGTTTGTACGTTACATGACGAAAACCATAATCCAGATTATCAATCTAAATTTCATCTTATTCAGTACATATTTCCAAATAATCATATTCTGATTATTTGTTTGTTTGTTCTGCCATAGGGGGTAGTCTGCTAACCTAAATTATTTTTATTAGTTGTCACATTCATATACAAATATGATTAAACACCCCTTAGCTTCTAGTAATATCTACACTGCAAAACAGTTTTAATGCTCAAATTACATCTTTGCAATATTAGACGGCTCCGTGGCACAGTGGTTTAGCAATGACTGGCATCGCTAAGGGCCGCGGGTTCGAATCCCGTACGGGACAAGTATTTGTATAGTCTACAAATAATTGTTCCGGGTTTGGATGTTTGTTAATGTATGTAAAGTGCCCCTACGATACACGTGAAAATCCTAGTGTAAAGTAAAAAAAAATTTTTTTATTTTATTCATATGGTTTACTAAGAGAACAGAAAAGTTTCCTAAGCTAAGTGTAGTGACTATTTACTAGTAAAAACAGCACGCACTATATAACTATATGCACTTATAACATAATGTCCTCCAGACCGAATTTCGGTCACGCCAGCCAGCCTCAATGGAGACTAGCCATCGGAGCAGGACAGGATTATAGTGCCCAAGTGTATGCGCAAGCATAGGTGCACTCTCTATTCCCTCTCTTTCATAGTCCGATGGGACCGTTATCCAACACGACCGGAGAGAGATCAGGCCCAGGACCGACGTGCTTTCCGAGGCACGAGAGTGAGACACCACCAACTTCCTAACTCCGGGCAGCTACTGAGAATTTCTTGATGGAAAAGTTCAATAACTGATTTTATTTGGCCCAACCCGAGATTCGAACCCGGGACCTCATGATCAGCAGTCGCACTACTAAAACCACTAGACCAACAAAGCAGTCATTTATAACATATTCTATTATTCAAGAGTCTGCAAACATACTACTGTGGGGCAGAAGTTTTTTATCATACCTAAGAGACTAATGAAGCTGATAGGAATAGGCGCACGCTTCAACTATGGGAATATATACTAGAGCTTTACCATGGATAAGTGTTACATCACAGTTAACAATACAAATAATTTCATTGGTTCTACTAAACTATCAAGGCTCCTATTCCATCTCGACTCGATTGTGAGATACTTACGTTATTAAACTTGGCGTTGTGGTTGGTATCGAGGTCCTTGGGGCGTGGCGTGGTGGAGGGCGCGGCGCTGGCGGCGGCGGGGGGCGCGGGGGGCGGCGGCTCAGCGCCACGAGCCGCGGTCGCGCTCGTGGCGCCAGCAGCTCCCGGTGTTCCAGATTCGTCCCGACCTCCCGTCTCCGCGCCCAGGCCCAACACCTGCGCAGCGTACTCCCCTTGGAACGACATGTCGGCGCCTGTAATTTAACGCGTGTTAAATAACGTGTGGCCAATCAAAAAAAAAATGTCAATTCTGTAAATGTCAATTTACATCAATAGCAGTACATAGAGTTTTCCTTTACCATGAAGTCGAGTTAAGTTATATTATGGTTGTTGCAGGAATGGTCCAGCTCGACCGGAGGACCAGAGAGATCCTTTTTACTGGAAATGAGGCATTCCATCTTAGTCCTCAGGGGTGACAACGCATCTGCATTTTGATTATAATTTGAGGATAGATGTAGATGTCTATGGGGCACAGCATCCACTTACCATCAGATGGACTGTGAGCTTCTTTCCTAACTATAAAAAAGCCGTATCATTAAACTAAGCATTGTGATTTGAATCCACCTTTAATACTTTACTATCAGTCTGTAAAAGTGCCCCTGCTGATCATGGGCCTCTCCAGTTATAGGGAGGATTACTACACACTATTAACACACCTTTGAAAATGTATCATTAACGAAAAGATTTATCTCTAGCATCAAGATCCGCATAGCGAACTATGGGTAGGGTTATGCCCGGAGTTTAACTGCGTGATAGACTTCGTAATGGGGATATCCGCAGTAGAAACCAGAGTAACCGACATAGTCCAACGGATCCGTAAGCTGAAGTGGCATTGGCCATATAGCTCGAAGAACCGACACCCTATGGGGAAGAAAGGTTCTCGAGTGCCAGCCTTTTACCGGTAAGCGATGCAGCAAGTCGATGGATGCCGGTGGCTTAGTACCGTGCTCTGTGGCATTCCTTAGGGGACTGTTCGGCAATGGACTTAGCACTCTGTCATCTCATCTGTGTGACATATTTCCCTAAAGTCCTCCGTTTAGAACAAGCTAACATAAAGCAACAATAGCTTAATAGGTTGACGAATGATCGGCCTAGCAAAGCATTGTTGTTATCCATCCATCAACTCTATATAATATAGTATAGTGCCTAATGCCTGCTCCCGCCCGATGTAAAGCATTTGCGATGAAACCCAAAGACAACACACAGTATTAGGTCTCGCGTTGAATTTGTCCGTCTGAAAACTAAATGAATCTACATAATTTGAATTTTCAGGATTTGTCAGTTTTGAAATTTCTGAAAATGTTTTCAAAGCTACCATTTTAAGCCACGACAACATTTTTATGCAAAAGTGAGAAGGAGATGATATTATACGTAATAATCGTTATGAGAATAAAGCAATCAATTCAACACCAAAAATTTATACTAAGTAAGGAACTTAATAATTTGTTTGAACACCAGGCTACTGGGTAGAGCTCACTCTAGAAGTAACTATACAAGACATTATACGCCTTATTGCAAATGAAGTAGTTATCATCAAATAATATAATGTTGAGTCTCAGTTTTAAACTAGATTGTTTCACGAAAGAAGTGCTTCAGAAATATTTGAATTAAGCTTTGTTTTTATAGAATAAGAGTGACGAGCAGACATTCCACTTGATGGTAAGTGGATGTTGCAACCAATAGAGACATACACATCTATCCTCGAATAAGAATAAGGATTGAAATACATTGTCACGCCTGAGGACTGCTGCTGTTCTGCTGCAGCGTTGCTCTACCACGTAATATAATATATTGATTTTGCCAGCCAATGTCAAAGTTCAGGAAGACTGTGGCGCCGCGGCTAAGTGACTTCTTTTATTAGATAGACTCTTCATAAATTAGACCATAGTTAAAATCCGAGACTATCAACAAACCACGTTTTTGCACAAATTCCGCTTTGCGCATTCCCCCGATGCAGTTGGGTTATGGAATTCTCTTCCTGCTGCAATTCGTGAGGCACAAACAGTCTCAGTGTTTAAAAGGCGAGTTAAAGAGCACTTTCTTTCTATTAGATATATATATATATATATATATATATATATATATATATATATATATATAGTATTTAGGTATATGTATGTTCGTATGGATATATGTTTTTATTATCTTTACTTTATATTAAGTATATTAATATTATAAAATTTATTATGAGAGTGTACACTAAATCCGCTTCTCTTTGAATTTGTCCAGTATCAGGCCTGCTGGAAGAAATTTCAGTATGAAATAAGCAGTGCCTTTGTACAAAATATCTTTTTTTATTTTTCATTGTAACATTACTTTGTGTGTATATAAATTGTTAAATAAATAAATAAGACGGTATAAGTTCAGTGGGTGGATTGTGTATCTGCGATGACAATTGCTCTTGGCTTTACTTCGATAGCGATCCAGTAAAAATGTACTGAGCTTTGAAAGCTACTGTGTAAAAAAAATCTCTTTATAACTATAACGAGTGAATGGGATTGCTGGTCTTGATTTTTTAAATACAATAAGGTGTCACCCTTATTGTAGGTGACAAACGAGCACACAGTCCACCTGATGTTAAGTGCATACTGTGGCTCACATTTATCCTCGATTAATGCCTCTTTTCAAGGAAAAGGGTCTCCGGTTCTCTACACTCACCATACGGAACACAGCAGCCTTGAGCTGCTATTTTACGCTGGTATTCTGTGAGAGCGTGATCCTCCCCCGGTCGAGCCGACCCATTCGTGCTACAACTACGAGGGTGACACTGAAAGTTCTTAGAAAATCAAAAACTGAACAAACTAACAAGTTATTAGTTTTATTATATCTTTTCAAAATAGTGTCCATTTACATCAATATATCGCTGCATCCGATGGAACCACAGAAAAGCACTTTCCCACTCGTCCTTAGGGGTCTCTTCGACGGCATTTTGAAACGCAGCCACTGCTTCCTCGGCGTCCATAAAACGTTTTCCTCGAAGTTTTTCTTTTATTTTCGGAAATAAATAAAAATCGCAAGGTGCGAGGTCGGGGCTATAGGGCGGATAACCCAGTAATTCCACGTCTGACGTCGCCAAGTAGTCGATTGTTTGCTTGGCGGTGTGCGACGAGGCGTTGTCGTGGTGAAGGAGGATCCTACTGCGAGGTCGTTTCTCCCGAACTTTTTCCAAGAACTGTTTTTCGATTCTCTAAAACAATTGTTGCGTAATGACCTGTCCTTCCGAAGAACGAGGCCACCATCTTTTTTCCCACGCTTCGACCTCTCTTCACTTTAGTTGGCAACTCCTCGGAAGGAAACACCCAGACAGCAGACTGTCTCTTAGTTTCAGGATCATAACAATAAATCCAGCTTTCGTCACCCGTAAGTATGTCGAACACAGCATTTGAGTCACCTCCGTTAAATCTTTGAACCATTTCACGACACCAATCAACACGACGGAGTTTTTGGGCCTCTGTCAAATTATGAGGTATCCACCGGGCACAAAGCTTCCTGACCGCTTAATGTTCATGGAGGATTTTGAGCACTTGACTCATACCGATGCCTAAGCTTGTTCGAATCTGCTGATAAGTCACAACGCACAACACTGATGTTGTCTTCAGTCGTCGCCAGAAGGCCGTCCCTCACGCAGATCATCAGTGAGATTTGTGCGAACACGTTTAAACTCATTAAACCAGTTGTAAACAGTGGCACGAGATGGGGCTTCATCGTGAAAGGCCAATCGAAGTCTATCATAACTTTCTTGTTGACTTAAATGACCATCGAAAGTCATAAAAAATCATTGTACGAAAATTTTCTCGCGTTAAATTCATGCTGACATGACGCAGACAATTTTCAATTTGCCTAAATCGTAAAAAATGACAAATTAATAAAATACATACACAATAATATTGGCAGAGTTCCATTTTCAAAATTTGAACTTATTTTTTTATTATATCGTTTACAAGTGGCCAGTTCTAAAAACTTTCAGTGTCGCCCTCGTAATATAGCTGCAACGTGGCTCTACTACGTATAGAATATTTAATAATTGATAAAACTGATATTTCCTTCGCCTTAATTGAGAGATGAACTTCGCAATAATATAACTACATACAAATTTCTTGAACCAAAAAATTGTCATGCTTGAAACTAAAACTCGCAACTAATTGGACATTAATAACCGAATATAAATCAAAATGATCAGCAATTACAGCGAGCCAATCGTGTGACACACATGAGGTAAAACAAGACAATCGTCAGTAAAAACGAGGGCCATTTTCCTCGAATCGGGCTCCAGTAACTTGCAACAATGTCTCGTTCCACTGCCAGCCGTGTAATTGCCGCTTGTTAATACTGGCGGCCGAACAGGAGAAGGAAACATCAGAAATTTATTTATCGTTGTCATTAATCGATGGCAACTGCTGTGATAGAAATGCAATGGCAGAAATTGTAGCAAAAATAATGAAGTCAATACAGATATGTCTATACTCTATATAAACTAAGAAATCGGAAAGTTATCGTTAACAATTAATTACTTTGCAAATGAAAAGATCGTAAGTACAGAAATCATAGTAAAAAATGCATTCAGTGTCAAGTTTTCTTTTTTAACTTTAATTATAGTTCCAGTGGTTTTATTTAACTTTTTACGCTACCGTTACCGTTACAGTCTATTAAAGTCCACTGCTGAACATAGGCCTCCCCCATAGATTGCTTCATAGGGAGAATATTCGCCATAGTTGCCTTACTTTTGCTTGGTAAGCGGGTTGGCAACCGCATTTTTTGTGTTTTATTGTTATTAAGAAGACGCTGCTGACCATATCCTGATTTGTTTCCCTCTGTCGCCTCTTACGACACCCACGGACTGATTAACAACTGCAGTTTATTTTTTATTTTTTTCTAATATAACAAAACTGATAAAATTATATGATAAATATCTTTACTCCTTCGACATAAGATTTTTTTTTGTCAATCTTTAGTCTTAGCAGACCAGTAAATATGTTTTTTTACCTTTTAAACTGCTACATAGGAATATATATTTTTTTTAATTTCAATAAGTACTGTTTTTACTGACCGAATTTTGTTACTTAAATATATTTACAATTAACTATTATCGTTTTAGTATGTGAGAGTTTAAAACCTGATAAAAAAAAACATGCGTGAGTGTCGTGGAACACTCGGTTGGAGCGAAATTCCTTTCGTAGTATTTTTTTTAAACTAGTAATGCTATTAAACATTACTAATATTCCCTTAAACCACTTCTGGTAAGCTTAAGATGCTTGTGTTAGAAGTGGTTCACGATAGTAGTCGAATGGCGGATTCGAACCCACAACCTTTCAATTCGCGGTCCGCGGCTTGCCATTAGGCTACTGACGCTTCTAATATATTATTATTTATAAACGTATTATATTATTGATTAACAAATACAAATAAATGAATTACTAGCGTCTATTTAAATGATGCGTCATTTCAAATAGGCGATGGATATTATTCCATCTCGCTTCCTTGTAGCCGCTAAAGCCGTCAGAAGGGGTCGTGACGGAAAAATCTTACACTTTTTCTCGCCATCCCCCATCCGCCATATTCGTACCGTGCGTTAAGGAACTTCGTTCCAATAACGCTTATCGCTTGGCAGCCGATAAGGTGTTGCTAAAGCGGAATTATCTGGTTTACGGTAATTTGTTAATTTTGTAAAGTGTGACGTGGCGAATATTTGTTTTTACTGACTGATTACGGTTACGCGTAGGGTTGCTATCAAACTCTACGTTCTACTTGAGAATCTATATATTAATACACGAACAGAAAACACGAACCCACTTTTAAGCATATTGCGCATTAAAATAAATAAAAATAAAACAATACTGATAACGTTCATACTACCAATGTCAAACATATCACAGTCTGTGATGCAACAGTCGCAAAGATTAGAGATCGTAGATCGTATATGATTATTGTGCGTAGATTGTGTCGCCAAAAAATTATAAAATATTCCCAACAAATAATTACTGAAAGATTGATTGAAATTAAATTTTGTGTGATTTCAAATGTTCCTTTTCAATAAACTGTGGAGTGTATGTAAAGGCAAAAAAAGCGTTTATTTTACATTTTGTATATTAGACATCTATGTTTTAAATATGATGCGCAGTTTCAAGTGTAACACAGCTTGCGTTAACAAATAAACTTAGAAATTTAATAAATCATAGTCGAATTACAACCACTAGGCGACCACTTGTTAACTTTTATTCTGTGTGTGTCTTAGATCCTCTACATGCCGTGTGATGGTTACGAGGCATTCCATCTTAGTCCTCACGGGTGACAACGCATCTGCATTTTTATTCGTAATTGAGGATAAAGGTGCAGTGTGTTCGTTTGTCACCCTTATCCTATAAAAAATGGTGACGTGTAGTGCACGGTAAGTGCAACTATGGGAAAAGCCAGAAGAAATTTATGCGAAAGACGGCGGTATACCATCTTGCTTACGTCAGATGTATGATTCTCAGACCGGCGACGGGCAACAGCGTCCAGGATGCGAGACCCCTAGTTTTTTTTTATAGTATAAGGGTGACAAGCGAGCACACAGTTTACCTGATGGTAAGTGATTGCTGCGGCCCATCGACATCTACATCTTTTTGCGTATAAAACGCAGAGATGCGTTGTCAGCCGTGAAGACTAAGATGGAATGCCTCTTTTCCAGTAAAAAGGGTCTCCGGTTCTCTACACTCACCATACGAAACACAGCAGCATTAAGCTGCATTTTACGCTGGTATTCTGTGTGAGCGTGGTCCTTCCCCGGTCGAGCCGACCCATTCGTGCTACAACTATACTACGAATATAGCTGTAGCATGGCTCTACCACCACGTATTAATATGGTACTGCGATCATTAAAACTTCTCTACAAGGGGAGCTTGCCAGCATCATAGAAATTATAATTACGATTTTAAGATCTGTTTTACCACTGTACTGACAAATAATGTAAATTTATATCGAGAACAACTGTGAAATTCTGTCAACGCTCACTTTATTCTCATTCCGTTTAATGTATACCTACCTCTCAAATTTTAAGGTGTCGTTTCTAACAGCTCAATATTTATAGGCTTGTGCTTTATGCATACGTTATTTTCGCTATACTAAATCATGTCCGGCCGTACGTCTACCCACTGACCGAGTGGTTATGACGCGGTGACTCCCGGCCGCCGAGTTATTTTAAACATTATGCATCGAAACCGGCTGGAACCGGTACCCGAGCGAGCGATAGCGAAGTTAATAAATAGCACAATTGATCCAAATTCGGATGTTTGAGAGGAGCGAACTGGATTTAACCGGTCGGTGTCGTTGTCTTTTAAATCACTTACAGGACGTATCGCAAGATTTGCGTACGGTGAATAATGTATAATTTTGACTGCGTGCAGGGCACCAGCGGTCTAAGCAATAAAGGAAAAATCGCAAAGAAACTTGCATGTTTGAGAAGTAAATACTATGTCGGTTAGTTTATTACTGCATACGTGGTAGAGCCATCCTGCGGCTATGTTACGGTTGTGGCACGAATGGGTCGGCACGACCGGGGAAGGACCACGCTCTCACAGAATACGAGTGTAGAGAACCGGAGATCTGAGATTTTTATTGGAAATGAGGCATTCCATCTTAGTCCTATGGGATGACAACGAATCTGCAATCAGAATCAAATTCTTAACTGAGGAAAGATGTAGATGTGTATGGGTCACAGAATCAACTTACCATTAGGTGGACTATGTGCTCGTTGTCTGGGTGACAACGATATTCTATAATAAAAGTACGAGGTTTTATATTAAAGAGAATGCCGCCTGTACTAGATGCAGCATGTGTCTGTACTATATATCATAAAAGAAAATTCTGTATAGTCAGAATTTTACTACATTTTAACCGGAAAGTAAACGAAGCAAACATTCAGCTCTGACGTAAACACAACTGCCTAAATATTGGATGGCGTGCTCATTGAGCGGTTGAACGTAAACTTGTCATTGTAAAGTCAAATAAAGCAAAATCTAAACAAAACTGTACACGAGAAATGAGAATAACTAGCTAAACACGACCTGACGGACACGTTTAAAATCCGTGACTTCGACATACTCGATCGCCATACTATATCAGGGCAGGCAGGCAGGTAAATCTGTGCCTGAACCTCGCCGTACATTCGCAGAATATTTTTTTACGTGGGTAAATCCTCATGGATACCCAGCTGCCCTAGTGGGAAGCAAGTGGGTTATATCGGACTTCTACCGATTAAAACCCCACGGTGATCTCCCTCAGCGTCCATACTGATCGCGACCATGGCCACAACACTCCACCGCTAAGCTGTTGATTCAGGCCGTCCCGGGGGGTGCTACCAAACCCCCCAGCCCAAGCGAAAATGTTACGATGTTTCAAGACCGCGTAGAAACATCGTCTTCCTCGGAGCCGCTTTACTGGGCGGTCGGGGCCCCCACGCCGATCTACCACGACACCGAAAGTTCTATCCTCCCTCGTTCCTTCTTAAGAGCCTTTTTCCGAGCCATCACGGACTCATAGAAAGAGTCAGATTAGCAGATCTATCCATCAGGTACGTCTGACAGGCAGATCTGTCGGGTAAATCTGTACGTATATGGTTTATATTCCAAGTATGTAATTTAATTTAGTCTTAATTTAATTTGGTATTTAGTTTAGCATGAATATAACATAACTTTAAGTACCACACTTTATTGTTAATTACAGATAAATTTTGCGCGTGCTGTGTCTACATATATTAGAATACAATTTTGAAATCTTTGTTTTATATAATACCTGTCAGCATGTTGAAATTGTGTTCTGTTTTGTAGACCAAATAAAGAGGAAAAAAAAAAGACTAATGTCACTCGATTTAATTTTTATCGAGTAGATGAGGGTGAAACAGTTGTTTCTAATTATCGCTGGAGATTTCACTAGGTTAAGGCTCCTTTTCTGCCTAGGAGCCAGGCTGGGTAGGCTCCACCCACTTACCTATTTCTGCCGCCAAATCGCAGTTCGCAATCGCACGGCTGTGTTCTGATCGGAAGAGTATATAGGGAGCCAGTATAATTACAGACAGTGAGGCTCAGAGATGACAACGCATCTGAATTTCGACTCCTAATCGAGGATAGACGAAGGTCTATGGACCACAACATCCACTTACCATTAGGTGGACTGTTTGTTTGTCACCCTTATTTTATAAAAAAAAAAACCCCTAAGGACTAAAGTAGAATTCTCCATTACCACGGTGCCACGGTTAACGGATTGACAATCGCATGGTCAGATGCAATACTTTAGCTTTAATACTCCTGCCCGTCGCCTTTCGTTAAGTATGAAAGCTAGCTGTTCCCCGCTACTTCGTCCGCGTGAAATTTATTACGATTGAATTTCATGGGTTTTAATTTATTTGCGCGGAACCCTAATTATTTTTCTAAAATTAAAGTATTCTAACTCACTCTTTATAACATCAGCTACTGCCAGTGAAAGTCCCGTCAATATCGCTCCAGACATTTCGGAGATAAGCCGGAAACAAACGGACAGATGAAATTTTTTCAAAAGTACCGTATACATATATTTTCATATCTATTTAGTGAAAAGCTGTTATTTTAACATTACAGACAGACACTTCAATTTTATTTATTTGTATAAATGTTATACCGCCATCTATTATAGACAAGGTCTTGTAGGCTCTTCCCATTGTCGCCCTTAACGTCACAAACTAGACGAAACGTAATGATGAATTCTCTTACATCACCACCACAAAGCGTTCCAAGCAAATTAATAGTCCTATAACCAAACAAAATTGCCCTATTACCTCATTGTAATTTCTCGGACATGTTATGACATTCAGACTCCGAGTTCTTTTGTTTTCTACAAGGCCGTTCTTCCCTTTTACTAAACATATCCAATAATAGACGTAGTTCTTAACGCAAAGTGGGCCAATCTGTCCATTACGACGGTTAACATTTGGCCCGCGGTTCGGCTTAAAAACGCTATCCAATTGAAACTAAGGTCAAACTCGTTACACTATAGGTCATTTCAAGTTTAAGGATTATTTCCAAATGTATACTACCAAAGTACAGCTTCGATAGAATGTTACATATTATTCTTAATATGTTCAAAAATGAAATGCGAAATGTAAAGGCGGCCACCAACTAGATGGAGTGACGACCTGGTCGCATGCATAAGGTCGATGGATGCAAGTGGCTCAAGACCGTGCTTTGTAGCATTCCTAAGGGAGGCCTATGTTCAGTGGACGAATAGCTCTAAGGATGATGAGGACAATGTTCAAAAATATTAAGTTCAATTTTGCGTTTTACTGCGACGTTGCTAGCCGCGGGTTTTCGGATCCACAAGTGTTTGTATAGCCCACAAATAATAATTCCGCGTCAAAATGTTTGTACATGTGCAATTAATGTAATGTAAAAAGCTTGCACGTTACCGGAGAAAATCCTAGTATGGTGGTAACGTTTTAAAAAAATAACAATATGGGATTACTGCAAAGTAACGCCTGATTTCGCTCACCAACCATGCCTATGGTAGGCCAGTTCGACCTAAATCCAGTTATGGATACTAGATCTTTAAAGAAAGAAACCAGTATAAGAAAGGTAAAGAGAGAGAAGACTTATTCTATCAACTACTAAAAGTCACATATTACATTAACATAATACACCAAGGGTTCCCAGCTTTTGTGTAGGTATATATGAGAAGTACGTTTTTTATCTTAAAAATGTGTGGTGATAGATTTGTTATCACAGGCGTAGTCTAAATGGGGAGGGGGAGGTCTAAAATATATAGGTACTTAAGCTGTGTTGTTGGGCTGTGTGTTCCGCCTTAACTAGCGACCTATACTAGTGCCCTATTAATCATATTTATATAGAGGTTCCTAAGTTAAAAGCAGCAGCGTCTTCCTAATAACGAATAAAAAAAACTGCGGTTGTAAATCCATCTGCCATGCGTGGCAACTATGGCATGTATCCCCCCTATGAATCAATATATGGGGGAGGCATATGTTCATATGACTTTAATAGGCTGTAACGGTAACGGTTCCAAGTTAAAACATAGCGAGTGACCGACCAAAATTAGCTTAGTGATCAACTGGTCGATCGCGATCGACACTGTAATTACAGTAAGTTCGTCTCAGCAGATAACTTGCTCAATCGCGAATAACGCCATGATGAAAACAGGCCAGCTCGACACATCTCTCACTCAGCTGACATTTACTGCCCCGCTAATGTCACCCGCGTAAATCTCTCGTAAAATACCCCGCTTAGGGCAGCCTAAAGAGCAGTATTTTACTCTTAACGTCGCGTTAAATGGCCGCGTCCGAGTCACGCCTCGTATCGCATTTATAGACGTGAATAATAAATATTCCTCACTAATAAAGCATTCGGGTCGAAACACATAAAACTATTTTCAACGGATCTTCCGATGTCCGTCTGTCCGTATACCCCGTAGGTGAATCTGTTTCGATGTTGCTCCTATGTATAGCGGTGCGTTCATGTTTTATGAATGTGTTTCAACATAGCTCTATAAAAGGCAAGAAGTGTTATTGTAAAATTAATATAATATTGGGGGCTTAGCGCACGCCGTATATTTCACTACTATGAAAATACGTGTGTGCGTTTGTGTGTGTGTGTGTGTGTGTGTGTGTGTGTGTGTGTGTGTGTGTGTGTGTGTGTGTGTGTGTGTGTGTGTGTGTGTGTGTGTGTGTGTGTGTGTGTGTGTGTGTGTGTGTGTATATGTGTATGTGTATATGTGTGTGTGTATGTGTGTGTGTGTGTGTGCTCGCGCTAATTTGTGCGACGTGCTCGGCGGTAACAATCAAAACATCATGAGGAATAAAATATCTAAGCGATAAAATAAATAGATATACATTGAGTGAGACGGATCAATTGTTCTGCTTCAGAGAACCCTCTTTTTTATTTAAATCAACCCATGTGGCTTAGAGAACACATTCCAAAAAGCCAACACACAATCTTAATTTATACATAGATTAACATTCCTTGTATGTCATGCAAATTAAAATAATAAATTGAGTACATATACACAAAATAAAAAATTACGTTATATGTCAAATTAAATAGACAATTAACTGATAAGCTGATAACAAATGGTGAAATGTCAAACATCTTTAGAATTAATAATTAACAATTAAATAAAAAACTAACATTCAAAAAATAAATTTAAATATATTATGATATATTATGTCGACATTTTCGTGTAGAACGAACATGTCACCGATAATAGCTCTTAGGGCCGAAACACATAATCGCGTTACGGCGCCGCGCCGCTAAAATCGGCGGATTGTGTTGCGGCGATGCGGCGTCGCGAAAAAGAGCGTTACTGCAGGGTAACCAGTTCCTCGTAATTTTTGAGTGTGGATAGACGTCTCTCTGCCATGGATCGTAATAAACTTATTGCTTATTTGTTTGTAAGAATACATTACTCTATTTTAAATAAACGACAAAGAAGATACTTAATACATCCATTTAATAAGGCTATGAATCCCGATGGTGAGTACTTTTCTCGAAAATACGAAGCATTAAATATGTTGCAAGAATGTTTTCGCCTACTTTAGAATGAGTATATCATCATTTGAAGAGCTACTATGCGAGTTATCAAAAAAACCTGTTGCTGCTTTGGAAATGCTGGGCTTGGCTGTAAGGTAAAGTAAAACAAATACGTTTTTTATTGATATTTATAGCACTAGGAATCAAATTAAGTTTTTCGCATTATACTTCATTACTTACTTTAAGAATACTTCCTACAAACAAGGGCGTTCCTGAACCAAAGATATAAATAAATCGACATCAACGTCAGACATTTTGATTTTAAAACTGTTTCCGGGTTGACACGTGTTGTTTGCAAGAGTATTAGAAACAAACTGCATCATTGTCAACAAATATGACGTCATAACGCTAGACTTCGCGCCGCGGTGCACACCGCAAAGCGGCGGGTGTCACTGCCGATTTTAGCGGCGCGGCGATGCAACGCGGTTATGTGTTTCGGCCCTTAGAAAACAGGGGGGCCTGTGCCCAGGAGTTGGACGTATATAGGCTGAAATTTTACTTTTACTTCAATGGTAACACTTCCACCTAATATATTACCTGGTAGTGCCACGCTGCAGCTATATTACGGTTGCAGCACGAATAGGTCGGCTCGACCGGGGAAAGACCACGCTCTCATAAAATACCAGCGCAAAATAGCAACTTAATACTGCCGTGTTGTATTTACCGTGTAGTGGCGGTGTAAGAATATTCACTACCCCATATCACCCCGTGCGTGCCGTATGAAGCGACAGAGGGAAACAAATCGGGAGACGGGCAGCAGCGTCTTCCTAATAAAAAAAAAAAAACTGTGGTTGCCAACCTGCTTGCCAAGCGTGACAACTATGGCAAATATGACCCCCCTATGAGGCAATCTATTGACTTTAATAGACTGTAACGGTATATTATAGTAAGTGTAGTATATCTTAATCCCCACAGACGACAATGGATCAACATTTTGATTATTAATCAGGGATAAGATGCAGGTGTCTATGGGTCACAGCATCCACTTATCATCAAGTGGACTATGTGCACGTTTGTCACAATTATTTCATAAAAATTGTGCACCATGTTGATAGACGAACTAGGCTATGGCATTACAATTTCGAGAGTGTCATCTCGACGATCAACAATCTGAGTCTGTAGGCTTGTGTGATCAAATCTTCCAAGTAATTATAAGATTAATAAAATATACGTTCTTAAATGTCTCATAAATTATGTTAACACAGATGACTAATCTATTATACATCTATACACGGAGAGTTTTAAAGAAGTTCCAAGTGATGAGATCAGCGAAAAACGGATCTCCGCAACACTCCGGTCTATTGTTTACGCATACGACTTTGTATGTACGTCCATTCGTGCGTATAGGCATCGCGTGTAAGATAAATTTGAAATTTAATGCGTCATCAATATTTAACAGTATCGATGGAATCATTGTATGTTCAGCTGCCAACACAAAATTGATTTAAGACCAAAGACCAGACACAGTCAACATAATATCTTCCACATGCGGTTACGAGACACAATAGCCAGTTTCCATATTCTGTTTACTCAACTGCGTATGGCGGCGGTGTAATGGAACGCTTAATATTGACTTTATTTTATTAAATTGAACTGACAAACGAACTTACTACTTTTTTACGTGGCAGAGCCACGCTGCAGCTATATTGTGGTTGTAGCACGAATGGGTCGGCTCGACCGGGGAAGGACCACGCTCTCACAGAATACCAGCGTAAAATAGCAGCTACTGTGTTTTGTATGGTGATTTTGATTTATAATCGGGACCCTGACCAACTGATGGTAACCAAATGATTTGCTTCACAGTTCGTCATGCGTACAGCAAAGGATTATAATGAGTTGCCAGCATCTGTCTTACCATTCGATTACAATATAGGTATGTAATTCAAGAGAGAATACAAGTATATATATGTATGGTAAATAACGTCCTGCAGATGGCCAGTCACAACGGAGACTAGCCATCTGCATAGGTCAAGATTATAGTGCCCGAGTGTATGCGAAAGCACAGGTGCACTCTATTCCCTCACACTCATAGTCCAATGGCACGGCAAGCCGACACGACCGGAGAGAGCCTTCATTGTTTGAAGTTGGTTGTACGTGTTCACGGTCTACAGTAGCCACTTCCTCTCAGGTGAACTGTAAGTTTGTTTGTCATTTTTATTTTTATATTATTTTCCCCATCCATACAAACAGTGACTGGAATTTGGATTCGAGAACGTTGACTAATTTGATTCAAATACATTAACTAAAATATCTAGTTTCTTACGCCATCAGATCACCGCAGTCGTTTAACAATCGCGCAATTGATAGTATTAACTATGTAAATTAAAATATCTAAATTAACTGTAAATTAAACTTAACAAGCTCATTATAAACTCATTAATAAGTGATAAGCAATTAACATGCCAGGTACATTTTTAATACATTAAACACGAATTGTGCGAAACATATTCCAACTTTTATTTTGCGATACTAAAAATCGATATATTAGGTCCTTACATATGAAATTAGCGTTTTGTTGTAATGACCACTTTGATCTGAAATATCTCCTCTTTGGTTAAGAATTCCAAATTCAAATTTATAAATTCATTTACCTGGTACATTTGAGTTTTGAAAACAGTCATTCATTTGTTTTTTCCTCATTATTTTATTCTTTGGCGTCGCTTATTACCGCACAATGGAAAACATGAAATATCGGTACATTTACGAGTACGAGTTCTACCGTGGCACAAGTGCTGCAGATACAGCTCGAAGGATTAATGATGTGTGTACGGCGCTGGTATCGCAAAAGATGGCACGGTACGTTTTTCGTTTCAACGTTTTCGTTCTGGAAATTTCGACAGTCAGAACCAACCCCGTGGACGGCCGGAGACCAAAGTGGAAAATTAAGAATTAAAGGCTATTGTGGAAGCGGATCCATCACAAAGCACTTAAGAGATAGCTGCAGGCTTCGGGGTAAGTGATAAAACTGTTTAATCCACTTGAAGCAAATCGGGAAAGAAAAAAAAAACTTGAACGATGGGTACCTCATGAATTGAGTGAATCGAACTTGCAAACACGCGTCGACTGTTGTGTTACTTTGCTCAACCGACACAATAATGAAGGGATTTTAAATCGAATCATTACTTGTGATGAAAAGTGGATACTGTACGATAATTGAAAGCGCTCGTAGCAATGGCTGAACCCTGGATACCCAGCCAAATCCTGCCCTAAACGAAAATTGACTCAGAAGAAGTTACTTGTGAGTGTTTGGTGGACTAGCGCCGGTGTCGTTCACTACAGCTTTCTAAAATCTGGCCAAACGATTACGGCAGATACCTATTGTCAGCAACTGCAAACCATGAAGGAAGAACTAGCTGCTAAACAACCGAGATTGGTCAATCGCTCTAGGCCACTGCTGCTTCACGACAACGCAAGACCACACACTGCACAACAAACAACCACTAAGTTAGATGAGCTACAATTGGAATGTCTGCGACATTTCACCGTACTCCCCGGACCATGCTCCAACAGATTACCATTTTTTCCGGAATTTGGACAACTTCTTATAAGGAAAAAAATTCAACTCCGATGCGGCAGTCCAAACCACCTTCAAAGAGTTTATTGATTCTCGCCCCATGGTTTTTTTAGTAAAGGGATCAACGAACTACCTATGAGATGGCGAAAGTGCATAGATAACAACGGTGCATACTTTGATTAATTAAATATATTTTACAAAAAAAAAATGACTTTATATTCCTCCCGTACAAAACGCCAATTTCTTATGTAAGGACCTAATATTTCTTTTATAGAATAAGGGTGACAAACGAGCACACAATCCACCTGATGGTGAGTGGATACTGGGCCCATAGACAGATGTTTATCCATAGACAGATGTAGATCCATTGTCACATCTACTTCTACGATTAAGATGGAATGCCTCACTTCCAGTAAAATGGGTCTCCGGTTCTCTACACTCACCATACGAAACACAGCAGCATTATGCTGCTATTTCACGCTGGTATTCTGTGAGAGCGTGGTCCTTTCCCGGTCGAGCCAACCCATTCGTGCTACAACTTAAAAGTATTTAGAAGAGTAATATCATTGTAATAATCATTCATAAACCAACAAATTTTTAAATCTATCATAAGTCAGTGCTTTACTACCACTTACCACTTGATACCTACTCGTATGTTCAAGGGGGGGTCTGAGGTGATTGTTAACCACGGCTACCTTCAGTTTATAATGTTAATTACAACCCCCACCCGAGTACCTCGAAACGTCGGGAATTTAAAGTAAGTCAAAGTACGCGATAAAAATTGTAAAACTTAGTTTCATTTAAATGTGATATTTTTTACAATTTAATCATCTCAAATTTCGAAAGGGAATCAATAATACCATTCAAACAACCCATAGTTCCTCAAGTCTGGAAATAGGAAAGTTTGTATCATCGATAAGAGCGGGATTTGTGCACGTCCGTCGTTCGACAGATAAAATGTCGGAGCGGTATTACCTCCGGGACGAAGCCCCGGGGTAACTGCAACTGTACAATGATCCTTAACCGGATATTTGGCCCCTCCTTCCACAATACTATATTGTGAATTTCATTTGAAATTCCACAACGTACGTATTACAAGTATTTCAAGATATACTCGTACGTCAGGAAAATGCACCCATAAACTTAGGACATCTTAATAATCTTTATCTTTTATTTGTCAGGAGTCTATACTTACATTCAACTCTCATGTTATAATATAAATCATTTACAACTTTCATCATTGTCATCGACTGTTTGTTGGCTCAAGCTGCCGTCAAAATCTCACAAGAGAAAAGTGTGGTTTCTAAGATGGTGTTGTGACCAGGATTAAGAAAGGAATGCTTCGGTGGTTTGTTCATGTAGAAGGAATGAACGAGGAAAGAGTAACAAAACAAATTTATGTAGGTGAACGGCAGAGTCGACAAGGAATGCCCTAGACGAAAGTTTATCGACCAAATTGGCGATATATTGAAGATGGGCCAGATTAAGAGTACCCTTAACCGACGAGCATGTATGCGTAGGTATATGGATGTAAAGGAGACGAGAGAGTTGTGTCAGGATCGTGAACATCTGGTGATCTGGGTGACAGGCGTGAGTGTTTATGTTATGTTATGTAATAAAATAATATCAATGGGTCGACTCACCAATGAACGGCTTGCCATCGAGCCGCTTCATCCAGTAGAAGCGCTGCGAGTGCGGCTTGTTCTCGCGGTCGTACTGCTCCCACTGCTGGCGCAGGAAGGTGTAGCACACGCAGCAGCAGCGCACTGTGCCCTCCTCCTCGCTGTCGTCGGCGCGGTACCCAGCAGGAGGCGGGTGAGCGCCAAGGAACGGGAAGTACGGCTCCGAACTCTGCACAAAACCGTCGAAAATTTTTTTTAACTGAAAACTTCTTTAGAATTGTTGTGGTTTGAAACTCGTAGAAACGAAACAAACGACACTATAAAGAGACAAACATATACATTAGAGTGGAGTGAAAATGTATGGAGATTTATTTTTCGTTACATTTATAGATGGTAAAAAGGTAAAAAGCAGGGGTGAGATAATGAAGTATCTTAAATATATTTTACGTATTGTAATTGTTTCAGGTGCCCCAGCACGACATAGTTTTGAAAGAAGTATAATTTCGTTCATTTTTTACAGACTTATTCAGATGTATATAATACCTAATAATTTATTGGAATAATATTTTGTATGTTTAAAACGCTTACTAGCTACATGATGGATGGCGCAAATATGCGTGCGTTACAACATAAAATATAAGAAAATATAAGTAAAAAAAATATAATAATTAGCAATTCGTCGCAAATATATGGTACGCTTTTCCGATGATTTTAGTTTCAAAACTCCTATACATCAACCACGGTTGCCACGTTACGTTTAGGAATTTGAAATGTTTACGTTTTAGGAATTTACTCGATGAGGGATCATAAGTGAAGACCAGTTTCAGACGCAGTTTCTTTAAATCCGTTTCTTTCCTAAGGGATATGCTATTTTAGTAAACTTAGGCTCGGTAAGACAATTAGCTGCATGATCTTTTAAAGCGATTGTAAATGCTATTAACAAATCAAATCATTTTCTATCTAAGCGTTTATTTTGTGCAATAATTTTTAATACATTATACCATCCTTCTATATCCGAGGTTGAATAGTCTGGATTATTTTTACTCTCCATTGACATATGCGGCATTACCAACACTCATGATAAAACGCCTCCTTTACGTCCACATATGTACCTACGCATACATGCTCGTCGGTTAAGGGTACTTAACAAAACATACTTTATACAATAATAATTACGGAGTAATAACACTTTTGGTCACTCTTCCCGCCAATTTTTCCGGAAAAATTCATGATGTATAGTGTGTCAAGAAACAGAGAAATCATTTAAGTTATCTACATATTTGATTACACACAGTGATCACAATGACGCAATGACTAGCAACAAACTGTTGCTAAATCTTCATCACTTCTTGTGATACGATCTACTGCAGAGACAACGACTATCAGGTCGTTCCAAGTCGACCAACAGCAGTCTCTACGAGACAAAAGCCTGCCACCACACCATCAGATGTTCATCGCTCCTGAATGACTCACAAGTAAATCGTAGTTACAACTACGCACCAATTCGTGCAATGCGACTAAATAGTAATAACAAGTGACTAAGAGTATGAACGCTTAAAAATACCTCCGGCAACTTCTTCAATACTTAATTCTACTTCAACTAGATCAATTCAAAGGAAACTTTACATCACAAAATAAAATGTCCAAGAGCCATAGCCTTTTTAATCGTTCGTTACGCAAGAAATGTATACTACCTACACTTCATTTTATTTTTACGAGCACTCATCTCTATGTTCAGTCATCCCCGTTACATCTCAACGACGACTAAACTAGACCTCTACCAAAACCACACGCGCACCGAACCCACTCTTTCGAGCTACGGCAACGGTATGGCTGTTGATATAGTCATAACACAAATAAAATGAAGTAAGCAACTCTACAATTTAACAAGGTCATTAAACACCCAAATAGACTCAGGTTAGTCAAATGAAATAAGCTTGGCTTTCAGGCATTTCTCTTAACCAATTAAAAAGTTAACCACTTGTTACTACAACATTTTTTTTTCAAAGCAATATTTAAGACAA
Organism: Parnassius orleans; assembly: GCA_029286625.1. Taxonomy (NCBI): domain Eukaryota; kingdom Metazoa; phylum Arthropoda; class Insecta; order Lepidoptera; family Papilionidae; genus Parnassius; species Parnassius orleans. Next base: position 2,274,995 of record JAGSMP010000043.1, on the reverse strand, counting down.
ATTTACTTCCCTCACGCATCAAATATCGGCCCGCAGCAGCGTTAAATAATCTGCCCGCGGCGTCCCACGCTGACAGCATACTTCCATTCAAGAACGATCGGCAGATTATATGTAGGTGAAAGAGGAACTTTATCCCACTTCTGATGTAGGCGAAAGAGGAACATCCCAGATGCAATCATGATGGATGGCGCAAATATGCGTGCGTTACAACATAATGTACAACAAAATATAATGAACAGATCGTTAGCAATTCGTCGCAAATATATAGTACGCTTTTCCGATAATGTTAATTTCAAAAATCCTATATATCAACCACGGAAGCCACGTTACCACAGACACGACGCTTCGCAAGAGTAAAACCTTCTCTGGATCTGGCCAGTATTATATAGACGCGCCTACACACACACACACACATATATATATATAAAGCTGGAATGGTGATTTGGACAAAATCACAAAAATTTTAGTGCTAATTTAGTGCTGCTAAATTAAATTTCACGCCAAAATAGCTTGATCAAAAATTAGAAAATTGTTAACTTTTAATTAAGCTAGCAGTGTTCTACCTCCTAAAACGATAACCGCTTAATACAGCACCAAATAGAAGCATCAATGCAATACGTCACAAGCATGTCTCACGAGTATGTCAGTATTCAGTATAGCGGCCTGTGTACATGTACCTATACCCATATATCATTGAGTTTTCACTTCTGTCGGCAATTCTTATGACTGCCTCTGTTTTTTTTTAATATCATAAACTGCTACTCTGACATCTTGAGCAGAGTATGTAATAAAAAATTGACATCAGCACGGCTAGCATGGGCTGGGGACAAAAAATTTATCCCTCGATTATATCCACTGACAAGAGATAAAATTATCTTGTCCTTATGCCAAAGCACGGCAACGGGGAGAAGTATATCCCCTTTGACATAACGAGTAGACATATATCCCCAGTCCGTAGTATGGAGCCAAATGAAATATAAAAAATTATGCTTTTTTTACATTTGAAAGGGACAGTTTTATCCTAGTTCATTGAACGTGGGTTTAAGTTTATATTCATAGAAAAATCTATCGAAGTCTAAGTCTATCTCCCATTTTATGTACTGTGGATATTATATCCACCGGTGTGCCCATGCTCGAAGGGTGGATAAAACTAAGCGAGGGGATAAACATTTTCTTCTTTCCCCGGGGATAAAATTGTCCCCTGCCCTGCAGAGTGGGTTATCAGTTATCACTCAATGATATCAGATCAGAAATCAGTGCTCAATTAGTGCTGCAAGCACATACGAAAAAAAATTTTTTTTTCCATATACCGAAAACTGCTACTTTGAAAGGTTCAGCAAAGTACGTGATCCAAAATTGACAGGTGGGTTATCACCTAGTGATATAGGATCATAATTCAGTGCTCATTTAGTGCTGTCGATATACGAAAAAGGATTTGGGAAATTATTTTTTTAAATACCGTAAACTGCTACTTTGACATCTTTAGCAGTGTATGTACTGAAAAAATTGACATCATAGTAGGTAGAACACTGCTAGCTTAATTAAAGGCTAGCAGTTTTCTAATTTTTTATCAAACTATTTTGGCGTGAAATTAATTTTGCAGCACAAAATTAGCACAATTTTTATATTGATTTTACCCAAATGACCATTCCAGCTTTATAGATGTAAAATTGACGTGTTCGGAAACAAGAGAAGAACAATTTCAAATATTTTTTATAAAGTTTTGCATTAATGACATATTTAGGACTTTTTTTTAAAACTTTGTTCTATCCGGGGCACCTCTAAATATAAACTTAGATAAGAAATATTTTCGCATTTGCTTATTGAGCCTATTACATAGCTTTTTGCGGATATGCCATAGTAAAAAAAATGCATTCCACCCTAATGCTATATACATCTATAGGATTTAACCTGCGAGAAAATGAGATTTTTTCTGAAGGTTTCACATCTACCATGTGAAACTGAAAAATAGACCGAGCCGTATGAATTGCACAAATGCTTTTTTAACTTATTATAAGCCAGAGCTTGACCACAATCTCACCTGGTGGTAAGTGGTGTCTTAGCGTAACAAAAGCCTATTCACTCTTGATTTGCCACTTTTTAACACTTACAGTTACAGCCTATATATCCATCCTACTGCTGGTCGTTGGGTTTTTCCGTCAAGAAATTCTCAGTAGCAGTAGATCGGAGTCAAGTAGTTTTATCCCCGTGTCTCGGAAAACGCAGGGTTGATTCGTAGGGTTGGCTCCATGGTGCGGTGGCTTAGCAATGAGTAGCAGCGGAATTTCCGTGCGGAATTCCAACCTCTGGGTTGGAATTTCGCACGGAAATAAGCATTTTTATGGCCTACAAATAATTGTTCCAGGTCTGGATGTATGTCCTTGTGAAATGTATGTATGTAAACTGCCTCCACGATACAGGCGAAATTCCTAATGTGGAAGTAATGTTTTTCAAAAGAAATAAAAAATAAGAGAATGCCATAAGGCATAAAATCGGGCCTTTCTAACCCATAGTTGTAGATGTTTGCAATAATGGACATATAAATAAATGAAGTAGTAGGCATGTAGTGGCATTGTAAGAATATCCATTACTCCATATCGTCTTGTGGGTGTCGTAAGAGGCCACAGAGAGAAACTAAACCAGGAGATGGGCAGCAGCATCTTGCTGATAACATCTCAAAATAATACAAAAACTGCGATTGCCAACCCGCCTGCCAAGCCAACTATGGCTAAATCCACCTATGAGGCAATCAATAGGGGAGGCCTATGTTCAGCAGTGGATTTTACAGGCTGTTATTGGTGGATGGATGAAATAAATGAAAGGCACGTATGTTGCTCCGTTGCTCCGTTGGTCCCTTGATCTCTCTCCCATCGTGTATGATACACACGTGTGTTTGCGCACCCACTCGTGCACTATAATCCTGTCCTGCGCAGATGTCTAGCCTCGTTTGATATTGGCCGCCGGGACCGAAATTCGGTCCGGATGAGATAAATAAAACTGCTGGGACACAGGCCTCTACTCATTACTGATAGGGTTACAGAACACTCAGTACGCTGCATCGCCCAGTGCATATTTGCGGACTTCATAATATGTACTCGAAACGCGGTAGAGACATGCTACATACGAGTAGTTGTTGCACGAATGGGTCGGCTCGACCGGGGAAAGACCACGCTCTCACAGAATACAAGCGTGAAATAGACATTTTTAAACCGGAGACCCGTTTTACTCGAAACGAGGCATTCTATCTTAGTCCTCAGAGGTGACAACACATCTGCATTTTGATTCTTAATCGAGAATAAATGTAGATCTCTATGGCCCACAGCATCCACTTACCACATCAGGTGGACTGTGCTCGTATGTCACCCTTATTTTATAAAATTCAAACTTCGTTTCTTGTTACAAAAATATCATGCTCGCATCATATTAATATCAATATTATACATTTTTTATTCCGTTGCAAGTTGAAGTAGAGAGCGAAAAGTTGAACTAACCGCATCAAATCGTAGGGAATGAAAACTCCAAGCTTTAAACTTAGTAGCGACAACTTCGCTTTGAAAAGTTTTACATTAGGATAGTTCCCCTGCTTATTGGAAACTTACTATCAAAACTCGATCACATGTTGGAAATATTAAAACATTTTTATTTAGTTTGGATCCCCCCACTAGATGGAGTAGTGAAGGTTGATGGAGAGATGGAGCAAATAATAAACAATTCTAACAATATACATGGAAAGTGGCCCTCTTTCCATGTATGTGGCAACTCAAAGAAACTGCCAATTAAGCTCGTTCGCATCATTAGATACGGACGCTACTGAGGTATAAAGGATTATAATAGGACTGAAAGAAACGAGCGCGGTTGGTTGGGACGACATACTCACTAGTATATTGAGAAAATTTAGACATATTCTAGTACCACCATTAACTCATATTTTCCGAATTTGCCTGTCTGAAGAAATTTTCCCAGATTGTCTAAAAAAGCCATTCTAGTTCCAGTATATAAATCGGGGGGCAAATCTACGTCTAAAATATTAGAAAAATTATTTAAAAATAGATTAATGAATTATTTACAAAATAAATCCATATAGTCAAATATGCAATATGGTTTCAGACCAAAACTGTCCACTGCTGATGCTGTGCAGGAAATGACCGATTACGATTCTGAAGAATAAGATAAAGGCAACCAATCAATTAGCATTTTCCTTGACCTAGCAAAAGCTTTCGATAGTTTCTATTCCCATCCTGTTAAATAAGCTAGAGAGCATAGGTATTCGAGGTCAACCAGCTTCAACTTTTAGCGAACTATTTAGAAAAATCGATGTCAATGCTTAAAAATCGATAATGTTGCTCTGAAAAAAAAATACTCATCATTTTGGGGTGCCTCAAGGCAGTGTATTAGGGCCAACACTATTTTTTAAATATATCAATGGCCTTTGCAATCTCGAACTTAACTCAGGTAAAATAATATCTTACGCAGATGACAGCGTGCTTCTTTTTTCCGCAAATACAATAGACAAGGTTTATTTATGTGCACAGCAAGGTTTTGATAGGATTAATAAATGGATCCAACAAATTATATTACAAAGCCAAATATATTTATTTTTCTATGCGCAAGCTCAACCAGCACAATTCCAGAAATGTATCAATGTTTCTCATTTGCAGAGTCTAAATGTAATTGCCCAGTTAATTTAAATTCAAGGACTATTAAATATCTTGGAATTGCTATATGGAGTTACTAGATTCTACTTTTACATTTAAAAACCACATGACCACCTGTGCAGTTGAGTCCATAAACTAATGTTTGTCTTTAAAAAGATTCGTTCTTTTGCTGATATTAAGGTAAAGAAAGTATATTTCGCATTATGTCAATCGATTCTCACCTATTGTATAACTCATGAGCAGCTAAAATTACACTGCTACCACTGCAACGCGTCCAAATATTAAAAGTCGCAACATTGCGACCTATCTTGTTCTCGTCCTATCTCTTATATAAATCCTGTAGTGTCCTCTCAGTGCACCAGTTATTCGTTATGGGTACCTTACTAAAACAACACTTAAAATTGCCCTACAGAGTAGAGAGGGCACTGATAAAAGACGCAAAGATAAAGTATATGAAACTAACATTAGAATAAGGCTTTCTTTCATCCATAGATTTTTTACATTCCTTGGCCCTTTTCTGTATAATCAAGTCATTGCAATTCTGTACATGCATCCATTAAAAATAGCAGATTGTAAAAATGTAATTCGAATATGCCTACAAAATTTGTCATACGATAATACGGAAAAGTTGCTGATTGTTTTAACTTAATAAATGATAAAACATTTTACCGAAATTAACCGTAATTAGTTGGTATGTTATTCATTTTATATAAGAAACAGAAAATATTTATTAATGTATGTATTAGCACATATACCTGAGATACCGGTTTATACTAGTTCAGGTGCCTGTTATTTTAGACTATTTTAAATTAAGGCATTGTTTGTATTAATTGTACAGTTTATTGAAATATAAATTTAAAAAAAATTACATTAAAATCTACTACCGTCGAATTCCTTAATGTCGTACTATACTGAGTACCATGCCGCCATGGAGGATCCAGAAATTTTAACATAAAAGTAAAAATTAATAAAAACTTCGGTTGCCGACCCGCCCGCCTAAATTCGGAAATCAAATGATACAAATAGAAAACTTATAAACGACTTAAATGTTGTCAAACTTACTCCAATAAAAAACGCGCATTCGGTATTATACTTTTATATATTATATATTACTTAAATATTAGGTCTTTACATATGAAATTAGCGTTTTGTCGTACTGACCACTTTGATCTGAAATATCTCCTCTTTGGTTAAAAATTCCAAATTCAAATTTATAAATTCATTTAACTGGTACATTTGAGTTTTGAAAACAGTCATTCATTTGTTTTTCCTCATTATTTTATTCTTTGGCGTCGCTTATTACCGCACAATGGAAAACATGAAATATTGGTATATTTACGAGTACGAGTTCTACCGTGGCACCAGTGCTGCAGAAACAGTTCGAAGGATTAATGATGTGTACGGCGCTGGTGTCGCAAAAGAAAGCAAGGTACGTTTTTGGTTTCAACGTTTTCGTTCTGGAAATTTTGACCTTCAGAACCAACCCCGCAAAGCACTTCAGAGATAGCTGCAGGCTTCGGGGTAAGTAATAAAACTGTATTAATCCACTTGAAGCAAATCAGGATAATAAAAAAACTTGAACGATGGGTACCTCATGAATTGAGTGAATCGAACTTGCAAACACGCGTCGACTGCTGTGGTACTTTGCTCAACCGATACAATAATGAAGGGATTTTAAATCGAATCATTACTTGTGATGAAAAGTGGATACTGTACGATAATCGGAAGCGCTCGTCGCAATGGCTGAACCCTGGAGACCCAGCCGAATCCTGCCCTAAACGAAAATTGACTCAGAAAAAGTTACTTGTGAGTGTTTAGTGGACTAGCGGCGGTGTCGTTCACTACAGCTTTATAAAATCTGGCCAAACGATTACGGCAGATATCTATTGTCAGCAACTGCAAACCATGAAGGAAGAACTAGCTGCTAAACAACCGAGATTGGTCAATCGCTCTAGGCCACAGCTGCTTCACGACAACGCAAGACCACACACTGCACAACAAACAACCACTAAGTTAGATGAGCTACAATTGGAATATCTGCGACATCCACCGTACTCCCGAGACCTTGCTCTAACAGATTACCATTTTTTCCGGAATTTGGACAACTTCTTACAAGGAAAAAAATTCAACTCCGATGCGGCAGTCCAAACCGCCTTCAAAGAGTTTATTGATTCTCGCCCCCATGGTTTTTTTAGTAAAGGGATCAATGAACTACCTATGAGATCGCAAAAATGCATAGATAACAACGGGGCATACTTTAATTAAATATATTTTACAAAAAAAAATTACTTTATATTCCTCCCGTACAAACGCCAATTTCATATGTAAGGACCTAATACTTCGTGGAATACAAGCAGATGGGTCTTAATTTTTATTTATTTACTAGCGACCCGACCCGGCTTTGCTTCGACAGGATCAATTAATGTGGCGTAGATTTAAGATAATCAAATACCATTTATTTTATCAATTATACGTTTTTTGAACCAAGTTTTTCGAAAATAACTTGAATTAAAAAATTTTAGAACCCCGAAACAAAAATAGCTGATGATCTTCAAACGGCTGAACAGATTTTCTTAAAACATAGCTAAGAACACTCTCGATTAAGACACCTTTCAAACGAAAAAAAAAACTTAATCAAAATCGGTTCATCCGTTCAAGAGCTATGATGCCACAGACACACAGATACACACTACAAACTTATAACGCCCCTCTGTTTTCATCGGGGTTTAAAAATAGCCTAGATCCCTCCTGGTACTGCTCCTTATCTGTTCGTAAAGTTTCATCTCAATCGGTTCAGCCATTCCGAAGATTAGCCTGGATAGACAGACAAAAAATGGTGGTATAAGTCTTAACATCATGTAAGTAACCCCCTGAGTTTAATAGAAACCAGTTATTTCGATATTACAGACAGACACTTCAATTTCATTTATTATGTATAGGATAAGGGTGACAAACGATCACACAGTCCACCTGATGGTAAGTGGCTGCTTTCGCCCATAGACATCTACATCCATTCTTGATTAAGAATCAAAATGCAGACGCGTTGTCACCCGTGAGAATTAAGATAGAATGCCTCATTACCAGTAAAAAGAGTTAGCATATATCTATACCATTTAATACAAAAAATTTAAGTGTCAGTCAGCACAGGGGGTTATTTGCATTCTACTAAGACATGAATAACCATTATCAAAAATTTTGTCTGTCTGTCTGTCCAGGCTAATCTTCGGAATGGATGAATGGATTGCAACCAAACTTCACAAAAAGATAGAGAGAAATATAGCTATTTTATGCGAAAAGTTTGGAGAATTTTTTGTGAAATCTGAAAAAATGTGAAAAGATCGTCGATGATTATCTTAAATTTAAATGATAACATGATAATAATAAATACCACCCAGGCGAAGCCGGGGCGGGTGGCTTGTCTATAAATAACTACGTTCACATCGTGTAAGTAGCATCTGTCATTGTTAACGGCTCCCATATCATAAACAAACTCACGACAGCGTCGTGACACACGCACAAAAACACACTTTTTCCATAGTTTTCACACGGCCCACCGCGCTGCGCTGTTGTAACACCTCATTGTCTTTCCCACAACACAAAAACGTAACGCTAGGCCATAATTAAGGATATCACAGTGTAAAGTGAAAATCAACTGTTAGAGTTCTACTCCGGGTCGTGAGTTCAGAACTATTGACTATATTACTACGACTATATTATATTTAACAAAATTTGAATATAATATTTATCCAGCTCATGAATAGATTACAGGTAAAGCCTGTTCATTCCAGAGTGATGCATCTAGCTCTGGGGCGAAAGCCCTCGTGTGGCTGCCTCAGAAGAAGGGTAATTTTAACTTTTGATTAGGAAGATATTGTATTCTGTGAGAGCGTGGTCCCTCCCCGGTCGAGCCGAACCGATAATACAGCTGCAGCATAGCTCTAATGCGTATATCTCCTCAGAGATAGCGAGAACGAGTCCAGAGAGGTGTAGAAAGTCAATAGTTACCTGTGGTCCAGGCTTGACCCGCACGGTGTAGCAGTCGCCGAGGCCGGCCCCGCCGCACACGAAGCAGACTCGCGGCTCGGCCTCCGCCTCGCGAGCAGGAGACGCCGGCTTGCTAGCGCCCAGCGAGCTCTTTATGTACGCCTTCGCCTTCTCCATTGCCCCCACACTGCAACCCAAAGGTTTGACTTTAAGTCTAACGTATGTCAATTGCAACCAAAGGGTTTGCTTTGGTCAATAGAGACGATTCTACGTGATATTTAGTAACTAATTACAAGGCATTCCTTTTTACTGAAAACGAGGCATTCCACTTTAGTCCTCAAGGGTGACAACGCCATCTGCATTTTGATTATTAATTGAGAATAGATGTAGATATCTATGGACCGCAGCATCCACTTACCATTAGGTGGACTGTGTGCTCGTTTGTCACCCTTATTCTATAAAAAATTAATCAAACATTAACAAAATTAACACAATACGTGAAAAACAATATGTGTTGTTCGTTAATGTAAGCATGACATAATTGTTAAATGTCGATTTAATAGTTATTACATTCCTGTACATAAACATAAAGGTATTGTTCAGCCTACTCTATGACGTCATCGTTGGCAAATGCTTATGCTTTTAAAATAAACTATTGCCTAAAAAGCAAAAGTAATTGAAATTTATGTTTATAACCGACTTTTAAAAAAATTTTACATTCGCATTATGGAAAACTTTAAAAACTACGAACACGAACACACATCATGTCATTCCTGTTTACCAAACCTCTAAAATTCTTCAACGACCTTGAACTAGTTAATATACCATACGTAGCAAGATTCTAAAAACTAAATGGAGTTTCCCATTCAACGGGATATGAAAAGATCAATATATGAAAATGAAAAATTGTCTCCTCCATTAGCCGGCTTATAATCATTTTGATTATGAACACTTAGTATTGTCTATTAGCAGACTTTATTTTAAAGAAACTGTACTAATCCCACGGAAGTTAATACATGAAATAACTAATCATATTTTTAGAACACTTCAAACATCAAATAAGCGGAAGCATCACTACCATCTGACATCTAATGACCCATTTAAGTTGTGTCATCATACGCAACGTTCAAATTTAACCGCATTCCCCGGAAACATGTGCTATATAGTTAGTTTATTTATGAATAACAATATTATTTATTATTTTACATATAATTATTTGTTTTTATAAAGTACTAGCTGTTTCCCGCGACTTCTTCCGCAAGGAGTTTATTATGATTGGATTTCAAGGGCTTTAATTTTTTTTCGCGGTACCCTAATTATTTTTTCAAAATAAAAGGAGCCTAAGTTACAACTTATAACATCTGCTATCTGCCAGTGAAAATCCCGTCAAAATTGGTCCAGCCATTTCGGAGATTAACCGGAACAAACAGACAATTTTTTTTTAAAATTGTGTTTTTGTTATAAGTACCGTATATACTTTCATATGCATTTAGTAAAAAGCTGTTATTTTGACATTACAAACAGACACTTCAATTTTATTTATTTGTATAGATAACGTAATATAAGTACTAACGAAATAGAACTACCTCCTTTTATTTATTTAGAATACTTATTTTTTTAAAGCTTATATAAACTAATTATCGCACGTCGACCCAGTGTCAATTTATGTAAGCCATGTGTGAAAAGAAAATCGTAGCAGACCCTCACGACACAGGCATGCCCAGTGTGAGGACCACAGAACCACACACACTAGTTTATACACTCCAGCTTGATTGGTGTGATAAGATCGTATATTATAATCATATACATAATATAATAAACACTCACGCCTGTCGCCCAGAGGGGTAGGCAGAGACTATGGACTTCAATTTGGCACGATCCTGACACACCTCTCTCGCCTCCTCCACATCCATATACCTACGCATACATGCTCGTCGGTTAAGGGTACTCTTAATTTGGCCCATTTTCAATATATCGCCAATTTAGAAATAGAGTAAATGGGGCTCTACACTCTATTGTGGAAAGTCAGAATGTGTCCAAAAAGGCACGTATGGCAATTCACAATGCTGTGTTAGTCCCTACTTTAATGTATGGTAGTGAAAGTTGGGTGTGGCAGAAGAAGCACGAGAGTAGAATAAATGCTGTAGAAATGCGGTCATTAAGGAGTATGTTAGGGCTGAATCTAAATGACAGAGTGAGAAATTATGTGATAAGAGAAGAGTGTGGTTTGCAAGATGATGTTGTGACGTTGTTAGAATGTGAGAATTTGAGATTGTGAGATGATGTTGTGAGAAAGGAATGCTTCGGTGGTTTGGTCATGTATAATCATATACTAGAGAAATAAGTACCTACATCCATTTTATTATCTTATATTGTATATTATAATCTGTACCACCTTAGTTAATAAACATTGGGATTTTGGAGGAAACTTGACCGGTTTGTTTGTTGTTTGTGTGTGATTGTTTAAGTAATGGTTTGAAGTGGATTTTGATATGTAAAAGTGGTGCGATTAGGTGTATTAAATGTCTGCACATGTGAACTATTAGTGAAAACGATGAAACAAGTGCTCCGATGGTGATGTGAATCTCAAGATAAGGTGTCTGTCTGCTTAAGCACCTTGAGATACTATCGCCAACTGTCTGCTCGCTCAAGTTACCGTCAAAATCTTCCAAAGGCTAAGCAATGTGACGCATCAACATATTGTGAAGCAGTGTACTATAAAGGATTAATCACTTGATACTGAGATAAATGAAGCCATGGCTTAAAGGACAAGCATCCAAGCCAAAAATCTTAATTAAAAAAATTAAATAAAATAAATATATTTTTTTCCATATTTTTTTTCAGAGATGACTGCTGTGTTTCGGACGATATCACGCTTTAGTTCTGGGAAATCATTAGAGTTATAGTTACGAGTATAGTGAGACATTTTTAAGCGTGGTACAGTCACGCTACATTTTTATAGCTGAAGCACGAACGGGAAAGGACCACGTTCGCACTGAACACCAGCGTGAAATAGCAACTCAATGCTGCTGTGTTTCATATGCTGAGTAAGAATCGCAGACCCTTTTTATTGGAAACGAGGCATTCCATCTTAGTCCTCAGGGGTGACAATGGCATTTGCATTTTGAATCTTAATCGAGGATAAATGTAGATGTCTATGGGCTACAGCATCCACTTACCATCAGGTGGACTGTGTGCTCGTTTGTCACCCTTATTCTAGGGTAATTCCGGAAGAGATGGCCGTAAGGGAGAGATGGCCAATCAAAAAAAATCCCAGTCACACTTCCTAAATTGCAATACTTTCTCGTTAGTACACTTCGTGCAGTGCGTGGGATCGACATTTCGGTCTAACTTCGGCAAAAAAATAACAAAAAGTAAGTAAAATGTACCTATATTGATTTGTATGGAGCTTAAAGTTTTCAAAGGGTGTACGTTACACAGTTTTGGTAATAATGAATCATACAAAATACGTATTTTTTTAAGTTAAGTGTTCACTTTTCAATTCAACTTGTTCAATTCACGTTGTTTATATTTTTTTACAAATAATGTGTGGCCATCTATCCCGGGTGATTAGGAGAGATGGCCATACATGGTCGGTATGAGATGGCCATATATATACGTAATATTGAAAGTTATGTTATTATAACTTGTAGTATTTTGCTTTATCTATGGTGAATTATACTAATTAAGTTTCAGTAATAAATAACAGTATTTTATTTTAGATGCCAAATGAAAACCAAAGAAAAGCAGTAAGCTCACTAAGGAACTGGATTGAAAAATCATTTAAGGCAACCTTGGACACTGTTTGAAGATAAAATGACAACACAGCTTTTATAATGAGTATAGAAAGACGATACAAGTAAAATAATGACAAAAAAGGAAAATTACACCGAGTTTGATGATAAGTGTTCATTATGTGGACAGAAAAGAAGAATGTGCTAAAACTCAAAAACCTAAAGGAAAAGAGTGGTTAAAATGCAGATTACCAACTGGCAATCTCTCCCTTCCTACTATGGCCATCTCTACCGGGCACTACGGGAGAGATGGCTAATCGTGATTTGAAGAAAAAAGTAATTTATGACACTAATTATGTCAAAGTTCAATATTTTTATGTGATATTCAAAGATTTTAATGTCCAAAGTTTAATTATAAGTTGATTTTTGTAATTAATCTTTGTAGTTTTAATTTAACTGGTTCCTTAAAAAACTATAGCCAACTCCCCCGGACTTACCCTATATAAAAAAGATACTTATGACTGTTGACGAGAACGTTATTACGGGCAACGATTCTTAATCAAAAAAAGATAAATATATATAAACGTAATTTTTTTGAAAAATTATGGCTGATAAACGAGAACACAGTTCACCTGACGGTGAATGGATGCTGTAGTCCTTATACACATACAACTATACTCGATTAAAAGATGCGTTGTCACCTCTTAAGACGTTTCCAGTGAAAAGGGTATTCGGTTCTCTACACTCACCATACGAAACACAGTAGAATTGAGCTGCTTTTTACGAGAATATTCTATAGAATACTGTCCTTCCCTGGTCGAACCTTGTCATCGTAGTCAAAATAGTTCTTGAGAACATGAATGAACAATCACAGTGCTCGTGTATCATGACCACCACTGTAGAAATCAATTAAGGAAAAGGCTAAACTTAAAGTTTAAAACAGAAAACCATCTTCGCGTTAAAAATATGGTCCATAACGTGCAGATCTTAGTTCATCTCCGAAATTCAAATTGAACGATTAACGTACTGAGACTCATTAACATACCGCCAGTGTCACGCGGTCAAGAGCTGTGGTGATAGTATTACAAGAGGTCAAAGGTGCAGGTTCGAATCGAAATGGATGACGCATGGCCGCGCTTTAATTACCGATTAGTACAGAAATAGCTTTTGCGTTACAATTATTACGACCACTTTATAACTTTTAACGATTTAACGGTATCTCGCATAGTATACCCATCTTATTTCATCATCATCACAGTTATTAGGTTTGGACTAGGATATAGCATATTTTATATTAATAACAGTTCAACTATTTATGAACTATTTAATGTTGTTTTCCATTTAAGTTGCTGATCGAATAACTGTTGTATGTAATACGAAATGTTTTTACTTCCATCTCGTATGTTATAAAACGAATCGTTACGGAGAACGAAACGTTTCTTGAATATAGGAATCGAATCGGGCATAAGTGCACTAAATTAATAAATCCAGTTTTACTGGGTAAAATTTTTTAGCGTGTATAATTTAACACGTACACAGTCCACTGGTGGACATAATCCTCTCTCGTAATAGGAGAGATTTATCGTCCCTCCTCTTATTCAATCCCTCCTCTTGGCTGGTTGGTGCTGCCATCTACCAGAGGCCATTATATTTTTATTCCCCACCTTAGTCGCCTTTTAAGTCACCTACGCGACGAAATCTGGTTATTCATTGTGTTATAACACTACAACTAAATTAAAGATGATATTTTTTTTATTATAGAATAAGGGTGACAAACGAGCACACAGTCCACCTGATGGTAAGTGGATGCTGTGGCCCATAGACATCTATATTTATTCTCAGTTAAGAATCAAAATGCAGATGCGTTGTCACCTCTGAGAACTGAGATGGAATCCCTCGTTTCCAGTAAAAAGGGTCACCGGTTCTCTACTTAACATACATGTTACGCTGGTATTCTGGGAGCGTGGTCCTACTCCGGTCAAGCCCACCCATTCGTGCTACTACCATAATATAGCTGCAGCGTCCCAGTCACCACTAATCCCAACACCACTACACTAGGAAACTACTAAGTAAACTAGGTAAGACACATCATTTTATTTTATTACGCGGATGTTAGCTTTTTTGATTTTTATCATCTTTATTATAATAGATTTATATCTATAATGGAGTAACGCCTGATCTATTATCGACAACTAAAGCAAAAACACGTCCAAAAAAAAAGCTGGTAGCTGTCATTATTATGTCCTTTCTGCAGCTTCATCTAAGAAAAAATATAAGACACCGAGCACGGTGCCTTATATTTTTGTAAGTGGATAGGTATAGGAGATTTTCTTGGCATTTGCCAAGCACAAAATAAGATATGATAGGGTTTTCTCGCGATCTCGTAAATATAAACGTCATATATAAAGTAAGAGGTACTAAGTAGATACTTTGTCTCATAAAAGACAATGAGCGATACATTTGACTGTCGTCTGTACGGTCGACCAACATATTATGATACTATACAACGCATTATCAAAGCCTATAAAACAAGACAGACATATAAATCAATCAAATGATCCATACACAAACAAGTACATTCAGTACCATATATTATAACGTACGCACAACCCGCAGAGTACTGCAGCGATCGCCAAAATTTCACAAACAATTTTCGCTCGTATGACTACTGCAGTACGTCACAACATTCTGCTTATAGTCACTCCATCCGGTAACTTATCTATCGGTCAAAGGCCCGGCAATTAGAGCCGGACAAGCGTCACGCTGCGTAGATATATCGATCCGATTGTCCATCCGTCCGTACAATCCGATCCCTCATAACCATACCTGCGTATATGTTAGGGCTTTATCCGCATGATATGCAAGGGGAGCCCCGGCGGAAGGGAACAGGTAATGGAATATAGTTAATATGAATGAATACCTCATAATTAAATGTTATCAATCAGTTTCTTGTGTTCATAAAATTATCTTTGAAATGTTTAATGATGAAAAGATTATTTTAAAAACTGTTTTTTTTTTTGTTTAAGAATCAATATTTATGTTTAATTAATAAACAAATTTCATATCGCTTAGCATTATGTACTAACAATTACTGACACTTATTGAACCAAACCACTACTTTACTAGGTGGTCGAAGGGTCATAGAGCCAGTATTACATGCTGTCAAGCATTCCATTTTAGTATTCAGGGACAACAACGCATCTGTAGCCTTTTTTCTTTGGTTTCGGTTGCAGGTGCAGGTAGACGATGGTTCATAAATACATATAATACTCACGCCTGTCACTCAGAGGGGTAGGCAGAGACTACGGACTTCCATTTGACACGATCCTGACACACCTCTCGCGCCTCCTTTACATCCATATACCTACGCATACATGCTCATCGGTTAAGGGTTCTTTTAATCTGGCTCATCTTCAATATATCGCCAATTTATTCGATAAAATTTCGTCTAGGGCGTCCCTTCCCGACTCTGCCGTTCACTTCGGTAACATATATTGATCAGGTGGACGATGGTTCACTAGTTTTTTTTTTTATAGCATAGGGTGACAAACGAGCACACAGTCCACCTGATGGTAAGTGGGTACTGTGGCCCATAGACATCTACATTTATCCTCAATTAAGAATCAAAATGCACATGCGTTGTCACCCCTGAGGACTAAGATGGAATGCCTCTTTTCCAGTAAGAAGGGTCTCCGGTTCTCTACACTCACCATACGAAACACAGCAGCATTGAACTGCTATTTTACGCTGGTATTCTGTGAGAGCGTGGTCCTACCCCGGTCGAGCCGACCCATTCGTGCTACAACTATAATATAGTTGCAGCGTGGCTCTACCAGGTAAAACGTTTTTATTCTAGTATTGTAAAAATCCCTACAAACTGCCAAGAGAGGCTATGGCTGATCGAGTAAATTTTTCACTGCAGCCAGTCTTCGAATGGAGCGATGTCAATCTAGTGAGATTCAACGCCTCCAAAACACAAGCGTGTCTTTTACCGCAAAAAGGAGCCTGCTCACCCTAGTTGTTACTCTCCGTGATGTTTCTTTGGAGTACATCGACCGCCTAAGGTTGATAGGGGTTGAGATTTCTCCAAACCTTAACATCGGACCGGTTTGTTAAGGGAAAAAACAGCCGCAAGGAAACTACTCATACTTACAAGGGTGCGTAAGTACTTTCTGGACAGTTGTTTACTACATTAAGCGCAAGTCCAGTCGTGAATAATGCCTGTTCACATAGGGGTTGGTGCTACATAATGCCACCTATCAGCGTTGAATTAAGTGTAGAAGCGTGCTAAAAGGCTTATCGGTGACCTTGATTTATTTGGAACCGATTTTGTTAACCTCGAGCACAGGCGCAGAGTAGCTAGCCTCTCGGTATTGTATAGTATGCAAGTCGAAAAATGTGCGCAGGAATAACATGCCTTAATTACTATCTGCCCTTTCCACCATCGAACAACCAGGCGGTCGGTGTCCTTTCACCCCTTTGCTGTCGATATTCCACGCATTAGAATCAAACAGTTTGCTTCGTCTTTCGTAATGTGTACAGCAGTACAGCAAAGGAGTGGAATAATTTGCCGGCTCGTCTTTCCGTCCGATTGAGAATGAATAGGCTTTTGTTACGCTAAGAACAGTGCCTAGATTTCCCATCTAGGGCTTCATCACCACTCACCACCAGGTGGCATTGCTTATAATAAGTAACAAATTATTAAGCAATAGGACAAGTCTTGAAGCGCACCAGTGTTCAGTAGGGAGTAAAATTGTAAATTGCACTTTTCATCATGGGTATGTAATTAATTAATACAACCACGTGTTCATTGATAAGAAAGATTTTTATTACTTCTTCCTTGACCGACAGACAGCCACAAACGAACCAGAGACAACAATTACTAGTGTCGCCTTCTAGATTATAAATGTATAACAAAAACATTATCGTAAACAAATGTGTATGTGTGAGACTAGGAATTTAAAAAGATTTTGGGAACTCCCTCACAATCGTAAAGGACTGTAAAGTACCATCCGATCGATTTTAAATTGTATTCAAAAAATATGTCGGTTCACATGCGGTAGGAGTAAAATATTTCACGGCAAATGATTTATTTAATATGATCATTTTCAACTACAATTGCGGCATAAAATAAAATATAAAAGTTCAAGTTTATAGCAAATAGGTAAATGTTACATACAATCCTTATTTTTAGTCATGTAGCGCCTAAATTTTAATGTAATGAAATAAAAAAAAATGTTCTTTTGATCTGAGTAAAATTGCTTTGTAATAGCGCCATCTACATCATTGTATAGGTAAAGTCATTTTATCGAACAAAAAAATGATTGACTCTCAAGCCGCTTGTTAATTCGTAAAATAGACGCTGGATGGCCTAAACACGATTAATATTATATAATATTCTATCTCATTCTCTCGCATGCTATATCCTATAAATGCAGCTATATGTTTGTCTCTTTTTAGTGTCGCTTTTTCGTTTCAACGAGTTTCAAATCACAACGATTCTAAAAAAGTTTCACTTCAAAAAAGACAATCTTTTTTCAGACTAACTAGTCCAAAGGGATCATACCCCTCATAATATGATAAATAAAACGTACACAATATTGAAACACCTTATGATTCTCCTCATGACGTAAAAACAACCTAAACATAAACGACCAATGCTAAAAGCCTCCACGTTAGAGAAGACTTAATTGACCACTTAAAACTACAACCCAGCGGCGTATAAAAGAGTGCGTTTGAAAGGGGGCCAACTGTAGGATCTCGTAAAATAGAGCAATTCCCTCCAGACGCGAGGCTCGCTACAAAACCACCGAGGACACTTCACTTTTCATGTCCGGTTGCCCGCCGCTCATTACGTCGCCTTCTCGTATAAAAAATCTTCAGTTTCTTTTTTAAAGATTCGCAAGATGAGTTTAAAAAAGTGACGTCCATCTTTTAATCGCCTCGTACTAACCTGGCTCACCTAAACTAAGTTGCCACCGCGTAATATAATAAATTATATTATATATATATATATATATATATTTACAATTTTTTTTATAAACTGACAAATTGACAAACTTAATGTCCTCCTGATGGTAAGTGGCTACTGCAGTCCATGGACAAATGTCTTTAAGCAAAGATGTTGATGAGTGATGTGTTGTCACCTCTGAGGACTAAGACAATTGATTATTCTGGCTCTCTATACCCTCTCGTCAGTATTTGGTTAGCTGCAAATCGCAAGTAAACTAAATTTCAATCTTTCACGTCAAGTGTAACTCAAAAATAAAACACACGTCACGTCTGTAAACCCGGCGGGGGCAGGCAAAGAGCAGCGAGCCACTCGGACGTTACGCCAAAAAAATGTGGGTATACATGGAAAATTGTGAACAAAAGTAATAAGTGGCTAGCTCCATCGCTTAAGCCGCGTATCGATTACGCGCTCCTGGCGCGCGCGCCATGAATGATCGCGCCAACCAGTGCGCTCCGCAGAACGCGCTCCAAATGTTTGAAGTGTATCAACTAAGCGCTCCTGGCGCGCGCGGCAGCCGCTCCAGTGTTTGACCGTTCAACATGGATGTCGGTCGTGTACGAGCATCTGCCGCTTTCATAGTTCCATGCATCTTCTTTGAGTGCTTTATTATGATAAAAGCGACTTTTAATATTCCACAGCAGTTATTTTAAACCATATAATTTTATCAATTTACGGCAACTCTGGTTATCCATAGCTCGGAACGCAACGAACACATAAACGATGAAAACAACCATCCAACTGGCGCGCGCGCCAAAAGTTAAACTACTTTGATGCGCGGTAAAAAACCGATATTAGATGGAGCGGCCCGCTCCACGTTTGAGCGCTTCAACGAACAATTTAGCGCGCGCTCCAAGGCGGTATCCATTTCGCGCGGCTGGAGCGCGCGCCAATGTTCAACCTCTTGGAGCGCATAATCGATACGCGGCTTAACACAATCACAAAACCAATATCCTATTAGTCGCCCTTTACGACAACTTAGACAAGTAACACAGTTGGCACATTGTTTTTTTGTTAAAAATTATTAGTTCCACATAAATGGTTTTTAGTATGTTACATGAGATGTTATTAAATACTATGTATTACATACTAAGTCTTCAGTAAAGATATGCGAATTTATTATTGTTTTCTCTTCTTTCATATTTTGATGATTTTGACAAGGCACAACTACAAACAAGCGTATTCCTATTGAATTCCAACGGTAGCCGCGTTCAAGCAAATAAATCAACGTCCGTTAACGATCGGACATGTTTAACTCCCGATGAAACACCCATAACATTCCCGATATTAAAATAAGGTGTAAGGTTTTTTAACTGCGTATTTTGGCAAGAGCCCTGACTGGACATTGTTGTTTAAAAAAAACACATGTCCATCTTAGGACTAAGCAACTAAAGCATGTGCCGATTCTGTTCCTTAACGGTGTGGTCTCTTAATGCGCAAACGTAACCCTCATGTGGGATACTACGTACTTAGCCCAGAAGAAGTGGAATTGATCACAGCTAAGCAAATTTTGTAATATTTGAAAAATATATACGGGTTATATTTAGAATTTCTATTTGGTTGCAATGTTATGTGGGTGGGGTTTTATAGAATATAGAAATAATAGTGTTTATATTTAGAATTTCTATTTTTTTGCTACATTATGTGGGCGGTGTACTTATTTAATTATGTAATAGGATATAAGAGTGCATTTATTCGCCAAGAAACTGTCTTTACAGTTTGGCGAAGTTATATTATTATGTAATGTTTTTGTAAAGATTAGTAAATAAATTTAAAAAAAAAATCTTTCAATTAATTGAAGATATAGTGCTTAGCTGTGAACTATAGCCATAGCAGCGATCACAATATATCTTACTGATCAAAGAGACAATGGTCTTATTATATCTGCATAGCTGTTCGCACAAATAAAAGAAAGGTTCTCGACGATCGATATTAACGAGCGTCTATGTCGCCCGTACCATAAATATTGCCGAATATGAAAAAAAAAGCAAACGGACATTAGTGATTCAAAACGGAATCCCCCCGTGATCGAATAATGCAACGCGGGGGACACTCTTTCGCAACCCTCTAACAGACTAACTGTAGACAGAGGCTACGGATTCAATAAAACAATAAAATTTTGTTATATTATTTTATCTGGTATTTTATTTATGTTATCTTAAATATATTCCTAATTTTTAAATTGATTCTAATGTTTCATAAAATAATTTTTCAAAATGCCATATACCTGCGTTGTGGCGACATAGGAGAATGCATCATGCAATTCGTCCCGTGGGTATAGTAAGAGGCGATTATGGGTCATCATCACCGTCATTACAGCCCGGTAGCGAAGCCTCTATAGAAGCCGAGAAGCCAACTAATAAAATAACTCGTAAACTGTTTCAAACTATTTCAAATTTCCCGCGCGCTCCTCTGTTCTACACAGATCATGACCTAGTAGCCTTATCATGTAACGTCAACACGCGGCAAAACTGCGCGATACTGCTGTCATAAAAAAGGAGTTGAGTTGAGCGATTAGTCGTCTCTCTCGCACGCCTGGGCTTTTTACCGGGCTTTCGAGAAGACGATCGCTCCCTTTCTAACCTGTGGCAAAATGTTCTATAATGAAATATAACTACGATTGTTTATATAGCAATTAGTATGGAGCGTTAAGGCGGGCTTTCGGTGTGAATTTAGTCGAGCGCGGGGCGCTGGCGATACGTTTGCAAGTTCACTTCACATTTCAATGTTTACTCTGTGTGTTTACTTGAGCGAATGAATATTGCGAGTTGAAAATTTATGCTTATTTAAAGATTTTTAATGAAAATGGAGGATAATAGTGTTCCTTGTGATGAATTGAATTGTGTTTAAGTGCTAATCGGCGAGGAAAAGGCAAAAACCTTTAAACTTTTATGAGAAAAACAGCTCATATCCACGCCGAAACAAACGCCTGATCTGTGTATTTCTCAGACGAGTAAAACCCACAAACGGCAATTTAATAGATCTGTTGACAAAACTCATTGGATTGTTGGCTGCTCACATGCCAGAAGTTGTACTGTTGGTGCTGTATATTTTTTTCCAACGATAAAACAGCTTGGAATACTACTGGATATGATGATTTAAATAACTTATCTGGAGCCATTAAAAGGCATATGAATTCTCAAAAACACATGAATGCGGTAATTTCGTTTAGTAATTTTGGAAAAAATCGGATTGAAACATCTTTGTCGCGTCAGTTATCCGAGGAAATTACAAAACACAACATGCGTGTTGATCACAACCGTAGTGTTTTTCAAAGATTAGTCGATATTGTTTGCCATTTAGCACAACAAGAACTTAATATTAATTTCCTTTCAGAGGTCACGATGAGTCGAAAACTTCATTAAATAGAGGCAATTTTTTAGAACTTGTATCGCTTCTTTCGAAGTACGATCTCGTGTTAGAAAAGCATATGCAGCATCAACAAAGCGACAAACGGCCGAGTTATTTATCTAGTACAATCCAAAATGACATTATTCATTCTGTCGCTGATGTAATGAAAACTCGCATCGAGTACAGTAAAATTGTCAAAATTCGTTTCAATTATTATTGACGAAACTCCTGATGTTAGTCACAGAGAGCAATTGTGTCTGATTCTCCGATATTATTATGGAAACGATATTCATGACCGTTTTTGGGGTATGTAGATATGTCTGAAAGTCGCACAGCATACACACTTTGTAATATCAAATTGGAATTATTAAACAAACATGACTGCACCACAAAACTAGTTGCGCAAAGCTATGACGGTGCAAGTGTCATGTCCGGTGTAAGAAATGGAGTGCAACAAAAGTTAAAGATGTTTGTCCCTAAGCCATGTATATTTGGTGTAATGCACACATTTTGGCGTTAGTTTTATCTAAATCTTGTAACAGGATTGGGGAAGTCAGCACTTTTTTCAACCCTTCAGGCTTTATTTAATTTTTTAATAACAGGACAAAACGGTCGTCTTTTATGATGCACATTGCAGCAAAATTGCCTAATGCCCCACAACTCGTTGGACGTATACGTCACGAATTGTGAATACAGTATTCGAACAACAAGATAATTTGATTAATTTGTTTTCGGATATGTGCGATAATCCGCAGAACTGGGACGGCGATACGATCTTGGCCGCCGAGAATTTTGAAAACACATTGCGTTCATTTAATTTCAGTTTTTTTCTTTCAATTTTCCACCGGGTATTTGAAAAAACCGACTGCTTGTACAATATTTTACGAAAATCACAAGTTGATGTCGCTTATTGCATTAATAAAATAAAGGAGTTTCAGACATGGTTACGTACTGAATTTCAGTCAGATTTTGATCACATTTATGAAAACACATTGCAAAATAACTCTGCTCCTCGTTTGAGACGCAATGTGCGCTGTGCTCAGACAGAATACAAACGACTTTTTGTTGAAATAATTGATAACATATCTTCAGAAATTAATGGCCGATATTCTGAAATTTTCAAATTAAAATTTTTCCAATTGTTCAACAACAAACTATTCGAAAAATATCGTTCAGATTTTCCTTTAGAGGCATTAGATTCATTATTTGAAAATTACGCAAACCATTTTGATAAACAAACATTGAAAAACCAATTGATTTCATTGTATTCCTCCCCTGAATTAAAAGACCGCAATGTTTTCGAACTCATTGACTTTATAAACGAAAATAGTCTTGAAGAGGCCTTTCCCCAGCTTTTAAAGTTAGCTTATCTTGTCGTAACTATTCCAGCCACAAGTTCCTTCGTGGAACGTGCTTTCATCTCTGAAGCGCATCCATACTTATTTGAGAAATAGACAAGGTCAAGAGCGTCTTTCAGACTTATTAATTATCGCAATTGAAAAACAGTTATTGGTACAATTAAAACCTTCACCAACATTTTACGCGGACGTAATCAAATCTTTCCTAAAGAAAGAGAAACGATTCGATTTAGAATATAAATAATTTGTTTTCTTTTCACATAGTTTGTTTGTACTTTGTTCATGATTTTCTTTTGTTCATGTATTGTATTGTATGTAAATATCTTTTCTTTCGCTCAAGCAAACCCTAACGGCTTTTTCAAAGCCACCGAAGGTATGCGATTGCTGATATGTCATACAATCTATCTTAGCAGTAGTATGCCTTCTGTGTGCTTTGTTAAACACGTCCTCGACAGCACTGAATATGAAACTGAAGTGGACACAGATCAAGATTGGTGTATTTTATAAAACTGCTCAAAACAACAAAAGCATATCTTCGGCTTGCCCTGGTTTGGAGCCCTAGCTTCGCCACTATTACAGCTCATTGTTGTTGAACATTGGCCTCCCTGGAGGAGGCCAATGTTCAGCAGTGACATGAATGCCACAAAGCACGGTCTTGAGCCACCTGCATCCATCGACTTCCTTCATGTCTTACCAGGTCATAGCCCAACGGATTATTAAGCTGAAGTGGCAATGGGCCGGCCATATAGCTCGAAGAACCGACAACCGATGGGGAAGAAAGATTTTCGAGTGGGAACCTCGTACTGGTAGGCGAAGTGAAGGATGGGTCTCCACTCGATGGAGTGACGACCTGGTAAGATATGCAGAAAGTCGATGGATGCAGGTAGCTCAGAACCTTGTTTTGTAGGCATTCCTCGGGGAGGCCTATGTTCAGCAGTGGACTTGTGAAGGGCTTTTATGATGATTGTAAAGTTATTTAATAACAATATCTAACATATTACGTTAAACCAAATTTCGCATACCTTTTCGTGGTAGTTGGTGTATAATTTTGGATTATTTAAAACGATATACTCGTATAAACAGACTTCTTTAATTATGATCGGCTCTGGTTTAAATGTATGTAATATACACTGTGAAGATATCCCTTGGATAAAAATAGTAAATTCAAAGATATTACATACCTAATATTATATATTAAAAAACACGGTGCGAATGATAACCTGCTTATTTAGTAGTTACTTAGTTAAAATTATTTAAGAATATACTTATAATTGCTTACGAAACTATGGATTTTAAAAAATTATTAATGAAAGATTCACATAAAGCACCACGCACACGAACACTAAAAAACACTAATTATACTATATCAAAAAATAAACACTGAAGTATCTGTTCTGTGTATGAATTACTCTGTGCGTCACCCAACCTATCGGTCGTCTAGTGAAACGTGGAAAGCCTCCATGGAATATTATTTCTGTCAATAGGACTCAAATATAAGGGTCGGTCTGTCCGTGCACCGACTATTAATTTGCGACTGAGGACTCGCGCACGTAAGGGTTTGGGTGCGGGCGCGCCATAACCTGGTTGTATAACTTTTCTTCTATATTGATTTCTTTTTAAATACTAGTAATGCTATTAAACATTACTAATATTCCCTTTAACCACTTCTGGTAAGCTTAAAATGCTTGTGTTAGAAGTGGTTCACGACAGTAGTCGAATGGCGGATTCGAACCCACGAGCTTTCGAGTTCGCGGTCCGCGCCCTGCCATTAAGCTACTGACGCTATTCTATATTGATAAACCGTGTAGTGGCGATGTAAGAATATTCACTACCCGAGGGTAAGTATATCATACCGAAGGTGTCGTGAGAGGCGACAGAGAGATAATTTTAAGTTAAAAATGTTGTACAACCGAATTCAATATAAATTATTAAGAATAACTCAAAAACTATTAGTCAGACCATCTTCCTGATAGCAACTCAAAATAATAAAAATCCTGCGGTCGCCTACCCGCTTGCCAAGCGTGGCAACTATGGCAAAATATGGTCATAAAAGATATTTCATTGTTAGTAAACCATTTCTAGTGAGCTGATGAAATGTAACAGTGTGTGTACACGTATATCTTTGTTTAATTGTATGATTCAATTCATTCATTTAGATAAATGTTTAGTCCGATAAACATTACATTAAATATTACAAACACTATAAATCACTAAGATACACGTAGAAGCTAAACATTATATTTGTATATTTACATGTGTATTTACAAATCAACTGAATTCTTGAAAAGTGAAACGTAATCTGGATTCACTTATAGATCGATTTCATTTTTCGTTCAACACTGAACGGTGCCAATGTAAGCCAGCTGATGAGAAAAACTTTCATCGTGGAAGCGCAGCGCAAAAAACTAACAATTGAGAATATGATTAATTGAAAATGAAAGGCATATGAACTGTGTCGTATACCTAAAGCTGTCGTGATCCACATAAGACACGAGGCATGTGGGTGTTATTCGGAACTCAAAACCAAGAGTCGTGTCTGCTTCCTTAGGATGAAATGCAGTTGTGTGTGTGTGTGATTCTTTACGCGGTAGAGCCATGCTGCAGCTGTATTATATGGTTGTAGTTTATGTATGATGAATGGGTCGGCTCGACCGGGGTAGAACAATGCTCTCACACGCTCACACTGCTACGTTTCGTATGGTGTGTGTAGAGAACCGGATACCCTTTTTACTGGATACGAGGCATTCCATCTTAGCCCTCAAGGGTGACAAAGCATCTTTTCATATTGATTTTTTATCGAGAATAAATGTAGATGTATATGGATCACAGCATCCACTTACCATCAGGTGGACTGTGTGCTCGTTTGTCACTCTTATTATATAAAAAACAGTTTCAGTAGTGCCGGCGAAGGTTTAACTAGAGTTATTTTGTGCACTATAAAAATGCGCAACCCCCGAGTTACTCAAGTTAAAATATGCAATATCGATTTAAAAAATATGGACCAGTGTGGCGAGGAGTAAAATCTTTTCAGCTACGCAATGGCTTAGTAACTGTCATTAAGCATTTTTTAACCTAATATATATATAACACTTATCACTTCAAAGTTTGAGTAACTTCCCTTTAACCAACGTCCTAATCATATTATGACTGGATAGATATCAATTTTCAATGGCCAAGTCAAACTGTTGCCTGAATGCTGTCAAATCTGTTGAAGACTACAGCCTCATTTCCCGTCTAACAGCCATGAGATTAAGAGTGTGATCGTAGAGTTTTTGTGTTCTTCCGCAGGGGGTCTTGCAGAACTTAGCTACGACCGCATGGACAGTTTCCACAAGCTTGTCATTAATATCGTCCACTACATTGCAATCTTCTAGGCACTGAAAACGGTTTTGTAACTCGAGCTGAAAGGTTTCGGGACTATGGACTAGAGAACGAGGTGGACGGAGCGTTGACTTCATTAGACGAGACCTCTCCAACTTAACTTTTAGGTTCAGTGTGCCTCTAACCATTCGGTGATCGCATCCAGTTTTCACCCTCGCGATCACTGAGACATCACTGAACAGTTTTCGTCTAGTCGTCATAATGAAGTCAATCTCATTTTTTGTCGAACCGTCGGGGCTCGGCCAGGTCCACTTCCTGTGGGGCCGCTTCTGGATGAAGGAGTTCATCATAAAGAGTCCTCTTTTCCATGAAGTCGGCCAGCTGCTGGCCTCTTAGGTTCCGTTGCCCTATTCCAAATTTCCCTACCTTCAGCTCACCGTTCTGTCTTGTGCCTAGTTTTGCATTGAAGTCTCCCATTAACACCGTATAGTGGGTTTTGGAGCAGTTAACAACATAATCAAAGAAAGAAAGAAACATTTATTTGACTAACACACGACATTGAGGAACATAGAAATTCGTACATATTAAAACTGGTAATTAAATCGAAGACAATTTCTTTTATCAATTTTTCATTTTTTTTTAATTCTCCAAGTTTTTCAGGTGAAATATAGTCTAAATCATTCTGACATTGCTGTCTATCTGTTTATGAAGTATCATCGCAATCAATTCAGCCACTAGTACCTAAAATAACTGGCCAAGATAGATGGGTTTACTAAACGTATAAAAAGAAATAATGTGTCCTGTCCGTCACTCGAGACACAAATAAAAACAAATAGCCGCCGGGGACAATAAGTGTCGTTTATACGTACGCTGAATCTACATACGTCAGGGGGAAATCAATAAAGGTATTGTTGGTGATGGTGTGGCCAGTAGATTAAGGTTTTAGCAAAAAAAAAAAAAACTACTTATAATGATTTGTTATATTTACGCGAATACTACACATTAAATAAAGCTACAATCACTACCTATTTCAGTCAGCCGCAAGTCGCCACGAAATTTTGCCCAAGACCAAATGTAGAAACGTCGACTAGCGTTGTCGGAGTCAACTCTGATCTCATGAGTAGCGATTTTCTAGAACGTTCGCAAAGCACTTGATAGCTTTGCATTTTAGGACCTAAAACCCCAATATTTAATAAAAACTCTTTAGTGATGGGATGGATAGGAACAATGGGGTGCTTTGTGGCATTCTTTGGGGGAGGCTTATGTTCAGCAGTGGACTTGTGAAGGGCTGTAATGATGATGATGAACGATGGGACAAGTTTAGTCGTAGCTTAGGGTTCGGTTGTGTGGTGACACTAATATAACTTATCTTTTATATATATATATATATATATATATATATATATAAATATAGCTGAGGCAGTTATTTGCATGTCAGTAAGACATGAATAACCATTTTTAGAATTTTTGTATGTCTATCTGTTTATCTGCCTCTCTTTCTATCTGTCTGTCTGGGCTAATCTTCGGAATGGCTGAATCGATTGTAATGAAACTTTACGAACAGGTAACGAGCAATACCAGGAGTGATCTAGACTATATTGTAAGTGAAAAACTATCGAAATATATAAAAAACCGAAAAATTATATAATAAATAATCTAAATAACGCCACATTAATAAAACCCAGGCGAAGCTAGTTTAGAATAAAAAGCACGACTATTTCTCTCTGTCCGCCCGACTCTCATGGCCCAACGAGTGTTTTCCAACGCACAAACGCGTACGTATTTACGTATTCAAATTGCATCGAGCACGGACGGGCACGTCGGCGAGCGCGCGTCATGCGTACATGCGTACATACACGGGTAAGCGATAGCCCCGGCTTCACTGTTACTGCAGTTGCATGGAAATAGGCATAGCTGGAAATGTTGACAGTGTGTTTTTAGTAACAGTTAGTAAACATATTATACGGTTTTACATATAATCGTTGGTTATCGCTTACTTAAATTAAGTAAGTATTAGTTATTTCTTAGACTGTTTTTTTTTTCAATTGTCAAATTTATATATAATATATGTGTTATAAATATATTAAACAAAATAAAATAAAACCTTTTTTTGTTATACCTCCTATTTACCTCCAAACACATAATAGTCCGTGGCCAAACAGTCGCACAGAGTAGTGATTGTCGCCAAAGACTTAAAATGTTGCCAACAAATAAGCAATAACTGACAGGTCGAGTGCTTTAAGAGTTTCAATAGTCTGTGGAGTGTATGTCAAGGCAAAAAATCGTTTATTTTATATATTTTGTACATCAGATACATGTGTTTTATTATCAATGTGTGGTTAAAAGCATAGATAGTACAATTTTACTAGGAGTTGAAAATGAAATACAGCTTGCTTAATATACAAACTAAAAAAAAATAATGTATTACGGTCGTATTTCGACTATTGGGCGACCACTAGTTCATATAACATTACAAACGTTAACGACGATGATGATGGTGATGATGATGATGAAACAAAAAGCCAAAATTATCAAAACTTGTAATACAAAACTAAATAGCAAAATGTCGTTTTCGGATAAGATACATAATAATACAGAATAATTTACCCAGCCAGTGGAAACGAAACAAAATTGAAAGCATTTAATAGATTTTCAAGTATGCAAACACTTTGGAGCAAATCAAATAATTTTATTCGAAGAGCGCTTCGAACGATAGACTAAGACAACTATGATAAAAGCTTTTTTTACCCAGCAGACACCACAGTGCAAATAATTTGCTTGAGGTAAAGTGTTGCTAAAAGGTATTTTTTACGAAATCCCTTGCGGAATTTTTTTTTTCATCTGGTCGATGATTAGCGTAAAAATTAGGTAAAAAATAAGGTAAGGTAACAGGTATTATACACATCCCATCGCTGGACAGAGCCTTCACCTCATTTATGAGAAGGTTTTAAAACAATGAAGGGTCCATAGCGTCACTCAATTGCGTGTCGGTGGACTTCACATAATCAGGAATTATTTTAATTCCTTAGTCGTGCAGGTTCCCTCAGAATGTTTTCTCTCACCGCTGAGTACAAATTCATCGGTGCTGACATGAATTGAACCCAATTTAATAGCGTAATATAAAATCAAGGCGACCGCTTATCTCTAGACTTACAGATGATACGTATAAACAAATGTCTAAAGAAAAATCTATACCACAGGTCTCGTATTTGTGCATAATAAATATTGTGTAAAACAATATTATTATTTTATACAAACTGTAAGCCAGTGCTTGACCTATTGCACTGGTGTTTAGTGATGATGAAACCCACAATGTAACTTTATTAAACAAAGTTTGTATAAAAAGGGTTCGCTACCAAGCTATTTCTAATTTGTATTGTGTGGTTAATTGTGTAACATACATGATTGTAAGCTGTTATTTAAAAAAAAAAGTCCCGCTGGGTTTCTTGCTGGTTCTTCCCAGGACTGAGATATTTTTTTCGAACCAGTGGTAATTAAACAAAAGAGTGACTTTCAATAAGTATTATTTATAATCTATATTGAATAAAATAGTTTCTATTTCTATTTCAATGCTAAATTGCACTGTCCTAACGCAGCCTATTCACTCTTGCCTTTAAAGCACCCACAATATAATCGAACGGGAATAAAGACGCTGGTAAATTATTCAATTATTTGCTGAACGCATTACGAAAGACAAAATAAACAGTCTGGTTCGAATATCTGCGACAAAGGGGTGAAGGCAAGCAAACATTGAAATGAAATCCTTATTATAAAAAGTTGAAAACAAATATTCGGACAATTATTGTTAGAGACCGAGAGCAGAGGGAGCACTGGGTATGAAGCGACTAAATAGCAGCTTTTTAGCAGACTTCAAAATAAAAGGAGTTTTACAATTCGACTGTATGTTTTATTCTATGTACGTTAATTGATATCTTAGTCAATTGTATAGCGATTTTGATATATCATTTTTTTCTTAGAATAAGAGTGACAATCGAGCACACAGTCCACATGATGGTAAGTGGATACTGTGGATAAAAGTGACAAACGAGCACAGAGTCCACATGATGGTAAGTGGATTCTGTGGCCCATAGACATCTACATCAACCCTCGATGAAGAATCAAAACGCAGATGCTTTGTAACCCCAGAGGACTAAAATAGAAGGCCTCGTTTCCAGTAAAAAGGGTGTCCGGTTCTCCACACTCACCATACGGAACACAGCAGCATTGCCGGTTTCTTTACTCATGTGGCATTGCGCTGCTGTTTTAAGCTGATATTCTGTGTGAACGTAATCCTTCCCCGGTCGAGCCGTTTTATTCAAGCTACAACTATAATATAGCTGTAGTATGGCTCTAACGTACATACAAAACAGATTATACTTCAGAGGCACATATAAATTTGGAGAAAAATATCTACCCTCCAGGGTGGCAAAATTAGGGATAAAGTTTTTGATGTAACTATTTAGACGATATTGTGATATTTGTCAGTCCACTTAAAAGGGTAAGAAAATTAACTTTTGGTGCGACATAGTGTATGGAAGAATGAAACTATTTTATCTATTTTAGTAATTTGAAGTCGGCTTTACTTTTTATTAATACTAACCATTCTTATAGTCTTATTTTATAGAATAAGGGTGACCAACGATTACACAGTCCTCCTATTACTAAGTGGAAGTTGTGTCTATAGACAATTAAATCTCATAGAGATTCAAAATGTAGAAGCGTTGACAACCCTAAGGGCCAAGATAGAATACCTCGTTACCAGTAAAAAGGTTCTTCGATTCTCTACACTCACTATACAAAACACAGCAGCATTAAGCTGCTATTTTACGCTGGCATTCTGTGAGAGCGTGATCCTTCCCCGATCTTGTTGGGCTTGATCGGGGTATCTAAAGCGTTTAACAGTTTGACAGTTTGGCATTTGACATACCAGACTTCAGATGTGACAAGGCACATAAATCGACGGTTATACCATCAAGTATATTAAGTGTATGTTGTCACCATTACTAACATAAGAAATAGGTTACAATAGGACTGTCATAAAAATTGTTAGCGTCAAATTTACGACAGTTTTTTTTAGCTAAACTGTAAAACCTAATTTTACACAAGCCAGCCGATTATTATTTGCAGAGTTTTGAGTAAAAACTATACGCTCGGACCTAACAGGTTTAATGTCCCGTACATTAAGTACGAGTGTGGCTCCCGTCGAAATTGGTTTTCTCAGTAAACTCAGCGATATTAACGACATTTTAAAATGACCACCGGCGCTCTTGTTCTTGCTAAAATTTAACGATCCCGTTGCCGAGCGTTCTTACCACTACTATTTTTTTTATGAGCAGTCGTACTCTTAAGTATCGATCGCCGCCCATGGACAACAGCAACACCAGGGGGCCTGCAGGTTGTGCCGGCCTTTTAAAAAGGAGTAATGCTTGTTTCCTTGAAGGTCTTCAGAGGATTTAAAAAATAGCAGATTCTCATCATTCGTCATATGTACGGCAAAGCAGTGGAATAAGTTGCCAGCATTTGTCTTTCCATCCGATTACAATGTGGGTGTCTTAAAAGCAAGAGTGAATACTGAATAGGTTTTTGTTAAGTCAGTGCGCTTCACCATCTTCGGCTGCATCACCACTTACAATCAAGTGGGATAGTAATCAAGCGCTAGCTTAGAATAGTAAAAATAAAACAAAACAATGAAACAGAAACGTTCACGTTCGTGACTCGTAAAGTCGCGTGTATACTAACATAGGTTTCAAACAATTGTATAATTGATGCTTTTCGTTTTTCACAGTCTGTAATTATACTGGATCTCTATACTACTCTTGCGAGCGAGCCTTAAAGTAGTTGGTAATAAGTAACATTAATATTATATCCTGAAAAAAGGCATTTTTTAAAATCAAAATTAAAAACATTAGTTGAGCAGTGACAGAAATGAACCTTAAAATTTATAAAAGCTAAATACTGAAATATTTATTCTAATAATTCATTATTACTCACTTGCATTTTTTATCAACGATCTGCACTTCTAGACACTTAGTAGTAGTTTATATAACAGCACACTTTACTACCACCGCGCGCGCCCATTGCTCAAATCAAACAGCGCGCGCTTTCTCGGCATCCTGTCACACACTTCCGTCCCTTTTCACGAAATCACTCCCACAGATTACGAGAAAGCGAGAGGAAAGATGTTACACATCAAAAGGGAATTTTACACTAACCTAAATTTTTTTAATGTGAATAAGCGACGATATGCTAATATACAGAAAAAGAACATACAGCCGTATTGAGAACCTTCTTCTTTTCTGAGGTCGACAAAAAGGAATAGGAGTTGCACATACCATCAGGTATTAATTAAGTATTAAAAAAGACATTCAGTTCACACGCGGTTGAAGACTAAACTTCGAGAGAATGAGACGAATGCGGAATAGAATAGAATATTTTTTATTCAATATAGATTATTACATAATACGTATTGAGTCATTTTTTTATTTACCACTGATTCGGAAAATACCTCTGTCCTGGGAAGAACCAGCAAGAAACCCAGCGGGACTTTTTTAGAGAGTATCTGGAGTAGGATAGTTGTAGGGTTTATTTTTACATGCCTCATAATGCGAAGCATTAGGTAGTGCATTACTCTCGACTCAAGGTCAAGCAATTTTGTGTTCTTAAAATGCCTCTGTTATAGCCATATTGCACTTATACGATAATATGAGTAGCTGTATAATATCAAGAAAACACTAATTATTTTCTAAGAAATCAATTTATATTGCTACTTTGAAAAAGAAACGGTATGAAAAACATTTTTCGTGGACGTCCGGATATTGATTTTGTATGTGGTCACGATAACTCTCGAAAAAATTGATGTATCGAATTTTTTTTATTTGCTTCAGAATTACATCAACTGGTTCTCTATTTCATATCAATAGCCTAGTACGCGTAGTTTGTGAATAAAATGAATTTAAAGTTTTATTTCTATTAAAAATTTAAAGGCGCTTTCGTATTTTTTAGCCCTTGATAGACAAAGGACAAATGTACCATACAGCCTATATCGATTTTATACTTTGTGTAATCGATTTATTTTGGTAAACATTATAATTTTTTTCCCTGTAGGTGACACTACCTATTAAAATAATGGAGCGCTAAATTGAAAACAAGTAAATAAATATTTTAAGAGTCAGGAATACAATTTACTTTTTTCATCAAAATTAAATGAAACGCTCGTGAGTCGTGCATTTTTTGATTTTCCAAACTATTATTATAAAATTGTTACCAAGTTTAAAAATTATTTTACATATTATTTTACATATATATATATATCAACAAATTTCGTTCTTAATCCTTACTGCTCATAGATCACATGCATAACGTTCATACATAATAGGAAACAGACAATTTCGAGTTTAAAACTCGAACTTCACTGTCAATTTTATATAGAATATTGGT
The DNA here is from genome assembly GCA_029286625.1 of Parnassius orleans. NCBI lineage: Eukaryota > Metazoa > Arthropoda > Insecta > Lepidoptera > Papilionidae > Parnassius > Parnassius orleans. Next base: position 2,241,145 of record JAGSMP010000043.1, on the reverse strand, counting down.
AACAAATGGTGATTAAGATTCAAAATGGAAATGCGTTGTCACCAGTGAGGACTAAGATAGAATGTCTCGCTTCCAGTAAAAAGGGTCTCCGGATCTCTACGTTCACCGTACGAAACATATCAGCATTAAGCTGCTATTTTACGCTGGTATTCTGTGAGAGCGTAGTCCTTCTCCGGTCGAGCTGACCCATTCGTGCTACAACTCTAATGTAGTTGCAGCATGACTCTACCACTTAATTTAAATCTAGGCCATACTATTTACACAAGTAGGAGAGGCTTATTGTCAAGCTGTCCACAAATAAAATTTGGTAATAATGAAGCAACTTTCTTTACAAAAAATTTTGGTATGTTAATCAGAAGTTTTTTTTTTACAAAATAATTTTTAATTTTCAAAATAAGTTTGTTGCATAACATTTGCTACAGCTTCAAATTAATTTTAGCCAAACTTTATCATAATATTATGGTAATATTTTCCATCCAAAATTTATTATGATTTACGATTCATTACTACATTGACCAAAATTTCGATATTCAATCTACTTATTTATTGGCAAAACTTTTGAATATTCATCGGTGATATATTTTGTAACACTTATTAACTTATTATAGGAAAACGAAACGACATTATTTCGAATAATCACAACCAAGATTATTTATATTTTATTATTCCAAGAGCTACAGCATTCATATGTAATTACGGAACTTCAGTCCAGAACAATCCCACAAGATCCGCACATTTATCCAGGATTAAATGTAGCCTTTTCCACTATCTGACCAATAAACTATCCCTTTTGCATAAAATCATGTCGATCTATTACGCAGTCGCCGCGTGAAACAAACACCTTTGCATCTATAATTTTAGTAAGGATTAAATCTTTCGCTATGTAAATCATCAAAAGCTGGACTTAAAGCTAGAAGCATTCTCTGCCAGTCAAACTTAGGGAAATGATAAACGTCGAAGGCGGTATACCTTATATCTTCTCTTACATAGTACGAGGGTGGATTGAAAAGTACTGGCCTAACCAAGAAAAATAAACACATACTAAATCAGTAATATTTTTATTTTTCTACATAATCACCATCAAGTTCAATACACTTTTGCCACCTCCCTTCCAAGCATTTAGACCGTTGAAAAAATTATTCTTCCTTAGAGTCAAAATATGTCTACAGCTGCTTTGACCTCGTCGTTTGTCGAAAATCTTTGACCTCCCAAGTGCTTTTTTAGGTTAGGAACAGAAAGAAGTCTGATGGTGCCAGATCAGGTGAATACGGCGGATGCGGTAACAGTTCAAAGCCACAGTTGTGAATTTCAGCCATTGACTGTACTGACGTATGAACACGGGCGTTATCTTGATGAAACAGGACTTTTTCTTCTGAGCATTCCTCGACGTTTTTCTTTTTATTTCCTCTCGTAAACGACGTAGTAAGGTGCAGTAGTAATCAGAGTTTATAGTCTGACCCTTTCAAGATAATCAATCATAATCACACCTTTCGAGTCCCAGAATACTGAAGCCATCACCTTATTTGCCGACAAAATCGACTTAGCCTTTTAGGGGTGGTGAACCAGGTCTTCTCCACTGTTTTGATTGTTGTTTTGTTTCCGGTGTACAGTAATGAACCCATGTTTCGTCCATAGTAACAAAACGATTCAAAAATCATCTGCATCGGCTTCAAATAACTCCAAACACTGCGTGAAATAGTCAATCGCGTCCTTTTTGTTCAACTGAAAGCAGTCGCGGAACCCACCTCGCAGACACCTTGTGGAAACCCAACTCGTTGACAATGATGTTTTGAGTTCGTTCATAAGAGATGCCTATAATCTCGGCTATCTCTAATTTTAATCTGCGGTCTCCCATTATTAAATCAAGTACTTTTTTAATATTTTCGTCAGTAGTTGACGTCGAAGGCCTTCCAGAGCGGGGTTCATCTTTCACACTCTCTCTACCACGCTTAAAATCTGCTATCCATTTTTGACGGATGAATATGACAGAGCACAATCGCTCAATGTACTGACCATGTCATCATGGATGGCTTTTGATGATAGCCCCTTCTTATGGAGGTACTTAATGACGGCACGCTGCTCGATTTGCTCCATTCGCGGAAATTATGTCCGATTACTTTGTTAATAAATTTATAAAATCACAACTAATTATCGCACACGTTTCGAACTTCACACAATGAACTAGTCTGAACTGAACTAAATAATGTGGGTAGATTTGATTTTAGAATTGAATGGATCTGTGTTAGGCCGAGTACTTTTCAATCCACCCTCGTAACTCACATAATCAATTTTTCTGTGTTGTCTAGGGTCTTTCCTGCCTCTTGGCGTAAAGCTTATATTATCCCTCTTCCCGAAATTGCAAACCCCACTCAACTCAACAACTATAGACCTACTTCTATCTTACCCTTTCTATCAAAACTTCTTGTATCTATAGTTCACCAACAATTGTCTGCCTTTATTTGTAGAAATAACTTGCTATCTCAGTTTCAATTTGGCTTTCGGCCTGGATACAGCACGACCACTGCACTTCTCAAAGTCACAGAGGACATTCGGGAGGGCATGGAGAATAGAAATAGAAAGGTCACAGTACTTGTATTGATTGATTTTACAAATGCGTTCAACATGGTTGACCATAATATCCTCCTTGCCATGCTTCAAAATCTCAAATTTTCGTCTACTGCTGTAGACTGGTTTTCTTCCTACCTTTGTGGCCGTCAGAAAGCTGTCATTAATGGTCGCCACCGAGATCCTTTTTCCCCATTGGTTGTAGCTATATGGCCGCCCATTGCCACTTCAGCTTACTAACCTTTGGCTATGTCAGTCATCTGTTTCTACTGCGGATATCCTCATTTCTAAGTTTATCACGCAGAGAAACCCGAGCATAACTTCTCCATAGCTCGCTGAGCGACCTTGAGCTCTAATCCGCCAGCAGTAGGACCACGTCTCAGTTCCTTAGGTCATCACTGGCAACACGCACTGGTTGTACAGTCTCGTCAAGTTTTGAGGTATACCTGACGAGAACATGTGCCGTACCGAACGCTGCCCAGCCGAGTTGAATCCGTCGATTGACCTCTCGGTCGAAGTTGGACTTACCTAGTCGGACTATTTGTCCCAGGTAAACATACTCGTCAACGACTTCGAGCTTAGTGCTCCCAACAACTACCGGCATAGGTGTGACATGGACGTTATACATGATCTTTGTTTTGACCATGTATTTTAATTCGTTAAGTCTAATTATTAAGTCCGACAATGGTTAGATGGAAGTCTTTCACACATTGTAACAACTCAACACAATATAATGTAATTTATTTTATTTTCTTAGGTATCAATATGAGTCAAGTATCAATATAAATCTGGTATCCTGTTTGAACCATACATAACTTACAATAATATTTTTTTTAACTATTCAAACACGGTACATAAAGTTACTAAAATTACTCCCATACGAAGGATCTCTTAAATACCCAAATGTTTTCACAAAATATGTCTTGGTGAATATAAAACATTGTTATTCGTTTTACACGTTCTTAGTACAGGTATTAGTAAACCAAACTTAATATCGTGTCACGTACAACGTGCATATTATTACGGATCTTTCGTTTGCATTGAGCTAATATGAATTGTACGTTTAAGACTCAGAGTTTACATTTCGGGGCACAGCTTTGAGTTCAGAAAGTATTCAATCATTACAATGTGCTACGGCCTTTAGCAAGACTTTAACGTGGTAGAGCCATAATGCAGCTATATTATGGTTGTAGCAAGAATGGGTCGGCTCGACCACGGAAGGACTATGCTCTCACAGAATACGAACGTAAAATAGCAGCTCAATGCTGCTGTGTTTCGTATGGTGAGTATAGAGAACCGGAAACCCTTTTTACTGAAAACGGGGCATTCCATCTTAGTTCTCAAGGGTGGCAACGAATCTGCATTTTGATTCTTAATCGAGAATACCATCCACTTACCATCAGGTGGACTGTGTGCTCGTTTGTCAACTTTATTTTATATTAAAAAAGTAACGATACAGATAACCTATCCATTCTTCCCTGCTCTCCGACACACCACAATCCTGATTCTTCAGACACGTGGCTTGATTTAATCATAACCTCCTCTCCCCAACTCGTAGTTAACTATAGTCAGTTGTCTGCTTCCGGATTTTCGCGCCATGATTTACTTTACCTTGCATATAAACTAAAACCACCTAAATCTAAACCGGACACCATCTTGATACGAAATTTTGCCAGAATGGACCCTGTTAATTTAGAAAATGATGCGTTGACTATAGATTTTTCTCCGGTGTATGGTGCGTCTTCAGTGGACGATAAAGTTTCAATTTTCACTGATTTAACTCTGAAACTGTTTGATGTCCATGCACCGGTGCGAGCTATCAGAGTTAAGCGACCTCCAGCCCGTGATTACGAGTTCGCATGGCAATGACTCAACGTGACAGGGCTTTTAGAAAGTTCAAGCGTGACAGGTGTGATGACAACTGGCGTTTGTATAAAGTGGCTCGCAATCGCTGCAATGCAACCACATGGTAAGGGCAGCGAAGCGTTGCTATTTCCATGAAAATATTTCTAACTCTTCTCCGGCCGATGTATGGAAGTTCCTCAAATCTCTTGATATTGGTAAGCACTCTGAAAAAAGTCATAACATTTCTTTTCCTCTTAATGACCTTAATTCTAATTTTTCAGCTGGTTCTACATTATCTCCTATCATTAAGTCCACTACAATTTCAGAAATTAGTTCTTTGGCCACATCTCAACATGAACCATTTTCATTCGCGTTTGTCTCTGTCGACGAAGTTCGTAAAACTTTTGTATCTATTAAAACCAAAGCTGTGATAATGTGAGTCGCCTTATGATCTCCTCTGTTCTCGAAAACTTTCTCTCAGTCATAACTCACATAATCAATTTTTCTGTGTTGTCTAGGGTCTTTCCTGCCTCTTGGCGTAAAGCTTATATTATCCCTCTTCCCGAAATTGCAAACCCCACTCAACTCAACAACTATAGACCTACTTCTATCTTACCCTTTCTATCAAAACTTCTTGTATCTATAGTTCACCAACAATTGTCTGCCTTTATTTGTAGAAATAACTTGCTATCTCAGTTTCAATTTGGCTTTCGGCCTGGATACAGCACGACCACTGCACTTCTCAAAGTCACAGAGGACATTCGGGAGGGCATGGAGAATAGAAATAGAAAGGTCACAGTACTTGTATTGATTGATTTTACAAATGCGTTCAACATGGTTGACCATAATATCCTCCTTGCCATGCTTCAAAATCTCAAATTTTCGTCTACTGCTGTAGACTGGTTTTCTTCCTACCTTTGTGGCCGTCAGAAAGCTGTCATTAATGGTCGTGACATATCTGACTGGTGTCAACTCTCCACTGGCGTGCCACAGGGTGGAATATTATCTCCACTTCAGTTCTCCATTTTTATTAACTTTCTCTCTTCTCAACTTAGCTGCTCTTACCGTCTTTACGCTGATGACCTGATGATGGCAATGATGGCAAATATATGTTCAAGCAGACGTCAACTCTTTGTGTGACGCTATTGCCAGACTCAATATGGATTTAACGAATCTCCATAGTTGGTCTCGTAAGTTTGGTATAAGTGTGAACTCCAATAAATGCCAAGCTATAATAATTGGTAGTGCTCAACAACTTTGTAACCTTGACGTCCATTGCGTTCCACCTGTCACGTTTGATAATTCTATCATACCGTATTCTGACAGCGTTAAAAATCTGGGTATCTACTTTGACACAACCTTAAGTTGGTCCACCCAAATTCAGAATATCAGTGGTTCTGTTTTTGCTAAGCTCGGTGCTTTGAACCGTCTCAGGAACTTTCTTCCGGTCAAGGTAAAGATAACTCTGGTGCAATCTCTTATTTTGCCTATTATTGACTATGCTGATGTATGTTTTCCTGATCTCAATGAGGTTTTCCTTGATAAGCTGGATCGTCTCGTCAATAACAGTGTCAGTTTTATTTTTCGTCTTCGCAAGTTTGATCTTGTACCCTCATTCCGCACTCAGCTTAAATGGCTTCCGACTCGTCAGCGTAGACACATTAGGATACTTAACACAGTTTTTTCTATTTTATTCGATAACCACTATCCAAATTATCTGAAACATAAGTTTCAGTTTCTGTGGCACACTCATGACAGGCAGCTTCGTTCATCGGAGACTCTTGCTTTCTTTATACCCCTTCACCGTTCGAGTTTCATATCTTCATCGTTTGCTGTCCAAGTCGCGCGCATAGGGAATAACACGCGAACAAACATTTAAGAAGAATGTTCGAGATCATTTTCTAAAATTGCTTTACAACTGCTAAGTTCCGTCATCATTATAGTTGTAATCTCTGTATATTAGTTTCATCAGTATATTACGTATCTTTATGTATCTTGTATTATATTATATTTCCTTATAATATATAAATTTATATATTTGTGTATATTGGTGTATGTATATATGTATGTATGTGTGTGTATATGTATGTATATATATGTATAATATGTATATGTATGTGTGTATGTATATTTCTTTGTAACCGCCTTCGTAGTTCTATCACTGCCCTAAGGTTGACTGGCAGAGAATGCTTTTAGCATTAAGTCCGCCTTTTGTTCCTGTACTTAATGTGTAAGGTTCAATAAAGTTTAAATAAATAAATAATATCTACAAGCATTGGCTTTTTACGAATACAAAAAATAGTTTTCGATCCAGACGACAAGGCAGTATCGAATGGTATCAAATACGCATTACAGGAACGTGTACACAGTGTAGGCACTTAATCTACCCGCATTCGCATAGGTGATAAGATCTCACGTAATCCTGGGCACAATGTCAGTGACCCGGAGACAATCAATACAACAATTCGGGTTTTATCACATCGGTCGGTTATCGGAGCCTCGTCTGTCGACAACAGTGTGCGCTGCGTGCAGATGAGGGCAACATTTGGTGTTAAAGTTGGCATATTTAACTATGTATTTTTTTAATAGAATAAGAGTGACACACGTGTACACTGATCATCTGATGGTTAATTTTTGCTGTGTAACTATCCTCGACTGTACCCGTTAATGTGCAGACGTATCAATAGTTTCTTTGGTTATCTCTCGTTAACCATTACCTCCAAATATTAAAACTATGTTTTTATAGAATAAGGGTGGCGAGCATACAGTTCACCTGATGGTAAGTGGATGCTGCGGTCCATAGACATCTACATCCATCCTCGATTAAGAATCAAAATGCAAATGCATTGTCACCCTTAAGATCTATGATGGAATGCCTCGTTACCAGTAAAAAGGGTCTCCGGTTCTCTACACTCATCATACGAAACAGCAGCATTGAGCTGCTACTTGACACTGGTATTCTGTGAGAGCGTGGTCCCTCCCCGGCCGAGCCGACTCATTCGTACTGTAGCCATAATATAGCAGCAGCATGGCTCCTCCACCATGTTTGTGAAAACTAGTAATGTCATACTGTTAATGTAAATACTGTGTATAAAATAAATGGTAAACATTTTTGTCTCTTCAAACTAAGTACAGATAGATACTTAGTCACTAACACCAGTAGTTAGCAAATTATATTAAACACTAGCGCCCCGCCCTGGCTTCGCCTGGGTAAGATCTATTAATGTGGCGTTATTTAAATTTAAGATAATCATTAAAGATCATTAATTTCATCTTATTAATTTTTCGATTAAAGATATCTTGAAGCTTATCGGATAAAATATTGCAGACAGACATTTAATTTTTTTTATACTGTACAGATAAACAAAAATTAAAAAAGGACAATCTTTAAGCGTCATTTGTATTAATGAATATGATTAATTACTTAACGAATTAGAATGCATAATCAAAAGGCAATTTAAAAGTTGTTTGCTTTATTATGGACACAAATAACGAAACTAATTTATGATAACGAAACGGAATCTGTGCCAATGGTCGACATCGACTACGTCGAGTTTTAATTGCCCGTGTTTATGGCTTGTTTATGATAGAGTGAATTGATCGAAGATTAATTCTGGAGACTGGTTTTTGTTGAAAATTATCTATTTCATAAAGATACTAAATTTACATTCGGGATCGATAGATCATGTAACATAGAACATAAGTTCGTAGATAAGTTAACTTTGTTGTGTTTTCGCATGTTTAGAAATTTCGATCATATATTTTAAATAAGGAGCTACTCCTAGCGAACGACCTTGAGCATTCGGTCCGCCGACTCTCGCTACAATATATCGCGTAAGAAATCTGGAAGACGCCACCTACTGTACAAACGTAGTATTATTTTTTCAACATCAATAAACTATTTTATGGAAATAGACACGGCAGGCAATGATAAATGTATTTTCATTTTTTTAATTCATTATATTAGAACTATATACCTATTCTCACATATTATCTAATTAATAAAAATTACATCATTCATTTCGAACACCCGGGAAGGTATCTAACATGAGAAAATGAGGCATTGAAAATAGTGAGTTTAAAAGATACCTACTCACTATAGGTAAATAGGTAGTTAGGTAGGTATATTATATGTAGTAGTTGTTTCGCAGATGTGTTTTTTTATTATTGTTAATTTTTACGTGTCATGTATTGAAAAGTAAAATTTTTGAACTGAGCACCTCGTAACTTAGCCTGCTTATAAGTTACATGCTGGCTGACATTATCCTCACTCCAATGATTGATGAGGATGAAAAAAAACATGTTTCTTTTTATTTTTATTCAATTTTATTTCTACATACGTAATTATATTTATTTATACATAAGGGTTATGAACAGTCAGTCAGAAGCTGGTGAACTGGTGATCGATTTTTATTTTTTACAATTTGTTATAATAAAAATAATTATAATTAATGTGAATACTAATTGTATAAAGTTACAGTTTTTCGAAATAAATAACATTAAAAAGTTGTGTTTATTTTTATTGTTAACCTGCTTAACTGGAATTAACCCATGTCCCGTTTTGAGTTAAAAATAAATGGTCAGCTTAGTTATAGGGGTTTTTGGGTTGTAATTAAATGATGCCTGGGTAGGTATTAGTACCTACTTACTAAAAGTAGGTAACTATTTAGATGAGTACCTTTTATCTAATCATAATACCTACATAGGTACCTATACCCAATATTAATACCTACTTAGATACTTTTTACCTAATTACTATACCCGCAAAATAAAATAATGCTTACTTTACGAGGAGATGCATGTTATCAATAATTATTTCACATTTATGTGGTTTCGTTGTAAGGAGATTATTCAAATATTTACTCCTTTAAAAAAAAATCGGATATGACTATTATGGAATCAATATTATGTAGAAATTTAATGTGTTTTTTATTAGTTGGTATATTTTTTTTAATAAAAAGTAGATAGCTCCTAAAAACCGCACAAAAAACGACTAGCGCGACATTTTGCTCAACCATGCGCCTTAAGTATGATGTTATTTTTTTATATGGAATAAGAGGATAAACGAACTAACAGTCCACCTGATGGTAGGTGGCTACTGCACCTGCCACCAACTTTAAACAAAGAAGGCTTCGGTTGCGTTGTCAACTATGAGGATTAAAATGGAATGTCTTACAACCTGTAATAATACTGGCTCACTACACCCTTCAGACCGGAACAGAGCAGTGCAAACACTGCTGCTTGGTAGGGGAAAGTGGTAAGAGAGCGGACTCCTAGGCATAAAGAGTCCTAATATTAATTTAAAAATATTAAAACGTAAGAAGCATTTCTCCAATGCAACCAAATTAATTCATTTGTCTGAAAATAAGGCCACAAGCGGTACTTTTACGAGTCATTAAACAGCCTGCCCAGCCTTTCGCAAACGTTGCCAAGTATTGAGCGCCAAGTTGCCAAGAAACTTTACAGCGTTTATAATTCTGTTTATTTTTTATAGTAAAATTTTCATCGTTAAATAAAAAATGTTCATTTTTAATGGCGATTTCTTTTACTAGATGATAGGACTACTTTTCTGTTTAGGATTCCGACTGAGTAGGTACCACCCACTTACGAGGGGAGGTCGAAAAGTTCGCGGAATTAAAGAGAAAGGGGGTAAAATTCTTTTTGATATATTCTCCATTAACCCTAATACACTTCTCAGACCGTTCAAATAACTTATTCATACCTTCGAAAAAACATGTTTTGTCTAGGCCCTCAAAATAGAGACTAGTACAGAAATAGAGACAGAAATTGTCAATTTCACTACTTTGTCATCTGTAAAAATTTTCAGCGAAGCCCTTTTTTCATATTTGGCTACAAATAATAATCCGAAGGAGCCTAATCTGGACTAAAGGGAAGGTGGTTTAAAGTTTCGAAGCCGCATTTGTGTAAGGAAGCCATCAACAACATGACTTCTGTGAATGGGTGCGACCTCGAAACTATTTTCCCCTTCTTTTTTCTTTACGAGGGCGACACTGAAAGTTTTTAGAACTGGCCACTTGTAAACGATATAATAAAAAAATAAGTTCAAATTTTGAAAATGGAACTCTTTAAGAATATTATTGTGTATGTATTTTATTAATTTGTCATTTGTTTACGATTTGGCGGCAAATTGAAAATTGTCTATGTCACGTCAGCGTGAATTTAACGCGAGAAAATTTTCGTACAATGATTTTTTATGACTTTCGATGTCATTTAAATCAACAAGAAAGTTATGATAGACTTCGATTGGCCTTTCACGATGAAGCCCCATCTCGTGCCACTGTTTACAACTAGTTTAATGAGTTTAAACGTGGTCGCATTAATCTCACCGATGATCTGCGTGAGGCACGGCCTTCTACGGCGACGACTGAAGATAACATCAGTGTTGTGCGGCGTATGATAGAGACTAACAAAGAGTGACTTATCAGCAGATTTGGACAAGCTTAGTCGGTATGAGTTAAGTGCACAAAATCCTCCATAAACATTTAGCTGTCAGGAAGCTTTGTGCCCGATGGATACTTCATAATTTGACAGAGGCCAAAAACTCCGTCGTGTTGATTGGTGTCGTGAAATGGTTCAAATATTTAACGGAGGTGACTCAAATGCTGTGTTCGACATACTTACGGGTGACAAAAGCTGGATTTATTGTTATGATCCTGAAACTAAGAGACAGTTTGCTGTCTGGGTGTTTCCTTCCGAGGAGTTGCCAACTATAGTGAAGAGAGGTCGAAGCGTGGGAAAAAAGACGGTGGCCTCGTTCTTCGGAAGGATAGGTCATTACGCAACAATTGTTTTAGAGGATCGAAAACAGTTACTGCAGAGTGGTATACTAACAATTGTTTTCCACTTGTCTTGGAAAAGTTCGGGAAACGACCTCGCAGTAGGATCCTCCTTCACCACGACAAGGCCTCGTCACACATCGCAAAGCAAACAATCGACCACTTGGCGACGTCAGACGTGGAATAACTGGATCACCCGCCCTATAGCCCCAACCTCGAACCTTGCGATTTTTATTTATTTCCGAAAATAAAAGAAAAACTTCGAGTAAAACTTTTATGGACGCCGAGGAAACAGTGGCTGCGTTTCAATATGCCGTCGAAAAGACCCTAAGGACGAGTGGGTAAAGTGCTTTTCTCGGTGGTTCCATCGGATGCAGTGATGTATTGATGTAAATGGCCACTATTTTGAAAAGATATAATAAAACTAATAACTTGCTAGTTTGTTCAGTTTTTGATTTTTTATGAACTTTCAGTGTCACCCTCGTAATCGCATCTTTTAATTTTTCTAATAGCGTAACGTAATACTGTCCCGTTATATTGACACCTTTATCTTTATTATCGATCAATGAAATCCCTTTTAAATCCCTAAAAATGAAGCCATAGTCTATCCAGCGATTGTGACACCTTGAACTTCTCATCAGGCGGTACTGCGCCATTTTATGCCACTGCATGGACTCCTGCTTTGACTCAGGTTTATAGTGATGAACCCAAGTTTCATCCCCAGTCGCAATTCGGTTCATAATTTAGTCTTTGTTCTCACTACACAGGTCCAAAAACCCACGCGAAAACTCGACCCGCTGCTGTTTATGAAGCGGTGTGGGCTTTCTTAGCACCCATCTTGCACAGACCTTAGACATGCCAAGATGGTCATGGAGAATGTTTAAAACGGTCTTAGATGTTACTCCAGTTATTTCTGCAATCTGTGTTTTTTTCAGATGAGCATCGTAAAGAACAAGTTTTTTAACTTTTTCGATAATTTCTGAGGAAGTTGCCTCAATCGGTCAGCCTGAGTGCTGATCGTCTTCAATTGAGTCTCTGCCTTTCTTGAAAAGGCTATGCCATTTATAAATCATTGTTTTTCCAGGGCAAGAGTCGCTGTAAACATTTAACATCTCTTCCATAATGATATGTGTCGATTTTCCTTGCTAAATGAGGAACTTAATCACGGCACGAAGCTTAATTTTCTTCATAGTTAGTGTTCACTTTCCGATTGACTTGTTAATCCTGTGATATCTCAATGGTTAATAGACCGATCTGGCTGAAACTTGGTATGTATAGTTGCTTAAGTCACCAAGTAGTGACAGTTAAAAAAAATCCCACCTCCCTTCTTGAACCCCTCCATTCCGCGAACTTTTTGACCCGCACAAGTACATAGACCCTTTTTAGTGGATGCGAGGCATTGAATTTTAGTCATCATGATAACAACGCATCTGCATTTTGATTCTTAATCAAATCAAAAGGATAAATGTAGATGTCTATGGTCTACAGCATCAACTCACCATAAGATGGACTGTGTGCTCGTTTATAACCCTCAATCTATAAAAAAAAATACTGACCAAGTCTGTCGGACCACGCACAATGTCGAGTTAGGGTTCCGTAGTTGCCCGTCACAATACGTGAATTTAGAAGGAGCCTTTTCGAAAATATGAGCATATTAAGTGAGTTCACGGAGATTACGACACATCTTCTCGTCAGGCATACCTCAAACCCTCAAAATAAGATTGTACAACCAGTGCGTGTTGCTAGTGGCCACAGTATCCACTTACCATCAGGTAAACTGTGTGTTCGTTTGTCACCTTTATCCTATAAAAAAAAGTCCACCTGATGATAAATGGATGCTTTGGCCCATAGACATCTACATCTATCCTCAATTAAGAGTCAAAATGCAGATGCGTTGTCACCCCAGAGGACTGCGATGGAATGCCTCGTTTCCAGTAAAAAGGGTCTCCGGTTCTATACACTCACCATACGAAACACGGCAGCATTAAGCTGCTACTTTACGCTGGTATTCTGTGAAAACGTGGTCCTGTGGTCGAGCCGACCCATTCGTGCTACAACCACAATATAGTTGCAACGTGGCTCTACCGCGTACATATAAATGCCTGGAGATAATAATATAAGATCGCACGGAAGAACGCAGCGAAACTCAGGGGTAGTATAAAAAGGTTTATTTCGCCTCCATGTGTATAGGCGATTTTTACAGACGGACCGTTTTTGTGAGTCGGCGTTTGAAGGTCGCCTCCTCCAATTCGGTTAACGTCCGTTGTGTATTGATAAAAGACTACGTATACGCTGCGATAAAACACTACGCATTTTCCCATAGATATTCTTGTACTTGTAGGTACATTAGATACTATTGTTAATTCGATTATAGGATTAATACTTTTGGTACTTAAGGCGCTGAATCGAAACTATTTATGATCTTACTTATCTTATATTAAGCTACTTATATTTAAAGATAAACATGCTAGATAATAATAAATTTGCATGTTGGTGACATAACACAATCTATATGCCCGTTCTAATTGAATGTACGAGGTGAATTCAAAAAGTCTTAAATGTTCTCTTAAAGGCGACAATCTTAGTTGAGATGAGAACGAATGTGTTAATCGACTGCAGTGACTACTTACAAGATGGTAGCGACAAACGAACCTTTGTAACTTAAGTTTAAAAAGTTCCGTCGTTACGGAGTACTAAACGTTTATATAGGAATCGGGGTAACGGTTTTATCAAACCCCAAATCAAAGATGTCAAGAGAGTTATTCCGGCTTGCTTCTAGGACGGAATAATTATCTTCTCTTCTTCAGTATAAGTTTCGTTTTGGGTTAGTAATTTAACTAGTACTCACAATTATACATTTTTATTTTGTTCTAGTGTTAGCAGTAATTATTATAAGGTATGATGGGATTTGCATGTTATTTTGACAAAAATCCCAATAAAAAAATAAAAGAAAAAAAAAACTCCCCATCTGCATTTTTCTTAATCGAGGATAAATGTAAATAAATGTTTTTGGGATACTCTAATAGAAAAAAAGTTGCACTTATGATCTCGAAAACCGTTTTCCAAGTTTAGCTATGCCACAAAAACCTAAATAAGTGTTTCAACGTCAACTGTCAAGTCAACAGCCTTTTTGCGAGCATCGCGGTTTCGTTGTCCAAGGTCGGCTTGCCAAATGACTGACATCATCATGTCAGGGGCCGACTAACGGGTTAGAAACTTTCGACGCTATCACTTAAAACATCTTAAGTGATAGTGTCGTGAGTTGATTAGATTATGTTTTAAGGCGGAGCACACGGAATGCGTGCACGTGACATGTAAGTGTGTGTGTGTGTGTTGTGTGGCCCGTGTATAAGTGGAAAAATGATATGTGACATCTTCCATACATCTATACAACAGTATTAAGCTGCTATTTTACGCTGGTATTCTGTGAGAGCGTGGTCCTTACCCGGTCGAGCTGCAGCATGGCTCTACCACGTATAATTGTATTCTATTTTTTTTATAGAATAAGTGACAAACGAGCACATAGTCCACCTGATGGTAGGTGGATGCTGTGCCCCATAGACATCTACATGTATCCTCGATTAAGAATCAAAATGCAGATGCGTTGTCACCCCTGAGGACTAAGATGGAATGCCTTGTTTCCAGTAAAAAGGGTCTCAGATTCTCTACACTCACTATAGGAAACACAGCTGCCTTAATCTTTTATTTTATGGTGTCATTCTGTGAGAGCGTGATTATATTCTAGCGAACACAACATATTATATGAATAGAACTTAGTACAAAAGCTAAGTGCACAGTAAAATATAAATTGAACGTTAAATTTACTTTGTAGCTAACTTTCACTTTCACATCAATCAAATGTCGATTGTAAAATATTGCCAATCGATGCTGCCAAGCATTGTATACGAGTTTATAATGACTCAATTGCATAGAGGTTAAATAAATAGTTGCAGCGGTGCGGGACGTGGGTTTGATTCACGTTACGCACAAAACAACAACTTGTATAGCACAAAAAGAACTGTTCGGGCTTTGATGTTGGTCCTTGTGCAATAGATGAATGTAACCGTTACACCATTAGAGCCTATTAAAGTCCACTGCTGAACATAGGCCTCCCCCATAGATTGCCTCATAGGGGGGAAATTTGCCATAAGTGCACCGCAGTTTTTATTTTAGTCGTTATTAGGAAGACGCTGAGCATCTTCTGATTTGTTTCCCTCTGTCGCCTCTTACGACACCCACGGGATGATATGAGGTGGTGGATATTCTTACACCGCCACTACACAGTGTCAATAGATATATATGTAAAAACGCCCCCAAATTACAAAACAGTCCTATTGTAGGGGGAGTGGGGTTCAAAATGAATGAAAATATAAGATAACATACATGTTAGTATAAAGATGATGAAAACTAAACTATAAAATAACACTAAGAAACAAAAGCATACTACAAAAGTAACTTGATAATGTATGCTTTTATACAAGAGTCATCCTCATCATCATTACTATTATCATCATCATTACAGCCTCTTACGAGTCCACTCCTGAACACATGCCTCCCCCAAGGAACGCCACAAAATAAGCCAATGTATTACCAGGTCGTTTCTCCATCTAGTGGTATACAACAATAAATTGGTGTAAAACCTATATAGCTCGACCATGAAATGACCACGGTCTCAAAGGATATCAATTTAAAATAGCAGCATAATACTAGTTTTTCTCGAGTCACGAGTGACGAGAAACGTAAAACGTTATTCCTTAGAGTTGACAACGCATCTGCAGTTTGATTCTTAATCGAGGAAAGATGTAGTACCTACCTATCTGTATGCCACTACATCTATAATGTTAATATATAATAAAATAATATATATAATATAATAAGATAATGAAATTTATTTAAATATATAAGTACAAAATAAAAGGCAGAGAACATCAATGTAACAACATGTTCAATACAAAAAAACTTGTAATGGAAATTGCATACATTGCGCATTTATAGCCTAAACAAAGTGCAAGCTCCGGTTCAATTAAGCCGTTAGCCTAACTGATGCTGCATCTCAGGGCTGCCCGGCGCTTTTTGATATTTTTTTAAATTTAAAACATGTTATATACAAAAGAAGGTATATAATTTCATCATAAGTCCACTGCTGAACATAAATACTGAACTGAACTGAACAAGGAATGCCACAAAACACGGTCCTGAGCCACCTGCATCCATCGATTTCCTGCATGTCTTACCAGGTCGTCACTCCATCTAGCGGGGGACTGCCCCAAACTTCGCCTACCGGTACAAGGCTGCCACTCGAGAACCTTGCTTCCTCATCGGTTGTAGGTTCTTCGAGCTATATGGCTGGCCCATAGCCACTTCAGCTTACTAATCCGTTGGGCTATGTCGGTTACTCTGGTTCTACTGCGGATATCCTCGTAGTGTTCCAACTAGTAGGTCTTAAGATGAACATGGACTAGGCAAAAATCATGTCCAACGTCCATGTTATACTTATACCGGCAGTTGTTGGGAACACTTTGCTCGAAGTTGTTGACAAGTATGTGTACCTGGGGAAAAATGTCCCATTATGGAAGTCAAACTTCCACCAAGAGGTCAACCGACAAACCCAGCTCAGTAGGGCTGCGATCGGGAGCGACAAATCTTCTTGTCTTTACAAACAAGACAAGAAAACTTTTCATGAAAGAAAGTAATGATTTACGGAACTGAAACGTGGTCTTTCACTGTTGGCCGTATGAGAAATTTCTCAAAGTCAGTAACCATGCGACGGAAAGGCCTACGCTCGATATTTCTGTGCGGGATAAAGTCCGTTACGAGGATATCTTTTCAGATTGGAAATGGTATAACATGATAAATTACATTAGCTAGTTCGTATAATAATGCGATTCAGACCGAATTTCGAAAACGGCGGCCGGTCTCATCCCGTCAGCCCGACCAGACACCACATGATCAGCACTCACGCTTACCATTAGAACAACGGGGCTGTCAAGTTGAAACACGCAGAAATATGTTCAGCAGTGGACTTGTGATGGGTAATAGATACAGTAGTAGTAGTGGTAGTGGTGGTAGGCAGATTATGATCATTTTTAATTGACGGCGTGCATTGTGTAGTGGGAATAATAGTCAACCAAGTTCAACATCAAAGATAACTTACAGATTATTAAACCTTAAAAGTTGGTGTTCAACGCGGAGAGCGGCCAACGCTCCGTCAAGTTTCACGGAGCTTTTATATTTATAGCAAAGTCATTCGGAAACTTCGATAGCGTGATTTTAAGGTTTCCTTTGATGTTCGGTTCATATAGGTCATTGTGGCGCGGTGAAAACATCGCTACAAGCTCTCGACATCAAGAGGGCCGTGTGGGAATGGGGCATTCTGTTAACGATTATTTTGTAAAGCTTTATTTCAATTAAGCCATACAAATCGAGTTTAATTTCCTGGCTAAAAAGTGTTGTCACGTGAATGAAAAGGTCCTATTCATTGGTTGTCTGAACAAAATGTCAATGTTCTATTAGTTCTAAGCATATTTAATGGAATAAACAAGAAGCTGGTACTTACTGGCGACGATCGACGATACAACCCGATAGTAAGTGGTAATGCAAATTTAAATGGCAACATGTTGGCACTTATCTTAGTAAAAACCTACTCCATTACGTTTACAGCCTATAAAAGTCCACTGCCAAACATAGACCTCTTCCATAGATTGACTCATAGGGAAGATTTGGCCATAGTTGCCACGTTTGGCAGGCGAGTTGGCAACCGCAGTTTTTTATTATTTTTAGTTGTTATCAGAAGATGCTGCTGCTCATCTTCTGTTTAGTTTCCCTCTGTCGGCTCTTATAGCACCCAATGATATGGGGTAGTGGATATTCATACACCGCCACTACGCGGTAAGCCTACTCACTCGTCTTGAAAGAAATACTCTACATTGTAGCAGTTAAATTATTAGGTATTATAGATGACGAAGCAGAACACCTTCTTCGTTAGCTACAGAGGTATACCCACAAGTAAAAGATGGAAACACAGAGAAAGTAAATCATAGATAATCTATACAAATAAATAAAATTGAAGTGTCTGTTTGTAATGTCAAAATAACAGCTTTTTACTAAATACATATGAAAGTATATACGGTATTTATAACAAACAGACAATTTTTAAAATTTTTACCTGTCTGTCTGTCTGTTTGTTCCGGCTAATCTCCGAAACGGCTGGACCGATTTTGACGGGACTTTCACTGGCAGATAGCTAATGTTATAACGAGTAGCTTAGGCTACTTTTATTTTAGAAAAGATTTAGAAAAAAAATTAAAAACAAATTACACGCGAGCGAAGTCGCGGGGTACAGCTAGTTTACCATAAAGCCACTTTCTACCCCAGCTATCTGATGTTTTCTATTTTACCAACCCTGGTGCCCAAAACAAAATACATTCGCGATTCAATTTTATTCGCTGACACAAATTTCGTCGATCGGGCCAAAACTACGCAGGTCCGGCGTGATTGCTTATTGATTTGTTTTGGACATTATTCGGATGTATTTTTGGATTTATAGCCTTGTGAGTTTGTTTAACGTTGTACGACAGTACTAATCCATTCCATTCCATTGCAGCTTCATTTAAAACATTAAACAGATGCGTTTAACGTAAAACATAGACATGGCAGTCTACCATGACTCCTACTGGTTATAGGACTCACTTTGATAATATAGTTTTTGCTAGTTACATTTGTGTTGTATATAAAAACAAGCGAGGGTGGAGCCTGGTGGCAAATAGGATGTGTGGTGAATGTTCTTGTGCCCTCAATATTGCAAACCCAACCACAATCTATCGATCCAATATAACTATTATGAAGAGTAATGGCTGTAGGTTTTTTTATATTGAATAAGGGTGACAAACGAGCACACAGTCCACCTGATGGTAAAAGGATGCTGTGGCCCATAGACATCTACATTTATCCTCAATTAAGAATCAAATTGAAGATGAGTAGTCACCCCTGAAGACTAAGATGGAATGCCCAGTTTCCAGTGACAAGGGTATGCGGTTCTCTACACTCACCATACGAAACACAGCTGCGTAAAGCTACTATTTTACGCTGGCATTCTGTGAGAGCACGGTCCTTCCCCGGTCGAGCCGATCCATTCGTGCTACAAGCATAATATATGTACAGCATGGCTCTACTACTGAAAACTTTCGCTTTACTTTACAGAACTATAAACTTTAAATAGTAAATAACACAATGTCAAAAAGCCTACACTTACGTACACTTCGTATCAGTTTTTTTCAATATATTCGAAACGCGTAACATATTACCCGTCACGCATAGCAGCTGCGAGAGACAAAAAACGAGTCCGTGCACAATGACAGCGTATAAATGAAAATTTACAATATCGATACCTGAATAAAAAATAGACGACGTCATTGCTCACGTTAGCGGGCGAATGCAGATGGCTGCCTGTGTTTTATTTTTTAATTTATTTTTTATAGGCAAATGTTTTATCAGCTTTCTGCCTCGCTTGAGATACGAAATTTGAGTTTGTAAACATGCGTACTTGACGAATATAATAAGATAAATAGTCAATTATATATATGTACATACATATTATACAAATATTAATAGAACAAGTATTTTATATTTTTGTGTATTTAATATTGATTAACCACGCATGCACATAATTATTATGTACTACATGCTTTTAGACTTATGACGTTATTGTACAGTGTATATAGTCATAGGTAGATATTTTACGTTATTATTATTTCTTCGAGTTCGAATACATAGTCTGTTGCCCTATACATGTACCTATATGTATATAGGTACTTATAGATATAATATATGGGGATATTGTACCGATATATAAATATGTATTAAGATACAATCTTGAGTTTAAACTCCTTCACAATGAGTAAATGAGTAATAATACGATCTCGACTCAAATTTGACATTGTGAAGTGTGATTTAAAACTCGAGATTGTCTCTGAACATCGGCCAACGAATTCATCTACGAATCATCACAGCTCCGTGGCGTCCCATTCATAGATGTGACATAGTTATACAATCGAAGGCGAATTTTGTGTCTAATTCTAACATTGGCGCGGGTCAGGGCCGGCCGGCAAGAAACACTCGCGTCAAATGCAATAGCACGATGCCATGGTGGGCGCGTCTGAAACGTCGTGAGCAGCTCATTAAGGCACATGGCAACCATAATTGCTTACGGACAGTCCACGTGCTCCTAACAAACAAAAGTTGTTCCGAATGCAGGACAACACTACGTATATGAGATGAAATAATATGAGTTTTAAAAAAAAACATTAACAATACGCATTGATGCATTGAGCTGTGATAATCCTAAGCTGGTTATTTTATTTTATCCTAGTGATCCTGATCATGATTCTGGGATAAAGTTATTAAATTATTGTATTGTCATCGGTCCTTGATACGAGTGCAAATTTTCAGTCGTGTTTTCGGTCGTCTACAATATGGTGAAAATAACTTTAAAATATTTATTTATTTTATTTAATCTTTATTGGACCTTACAAACAGTACAAGACCAAAAGGCGGAATTAATGCTAAAAACATTCTCCGCCAGTCAACCTTAGGGCAGTGATAAAACTACGAAGGGGATTACAAAAAACATAAATAATAAATATATTTTACATATAAGACTCCATAGATAGATAGATAGATAGATAGATACACGCGACGCTAATAAAAAGAAAGACAGCAAATATTGAGTATAAGTATTACTTTAGAAAAGCAAAAAAACTAGCTTTGTTTTTCCTAGAGACTGAGAGAATGGGCGATAGCTTCAAATAACATAGTTCGTTAAAAACCTTAATTGGATCCACAATGCCAAAATAAGTAAAATTGCTCAATTCAATTTTAAGGGCTAAGTTATTTCGTGCTCGATGGTGAATGGAGGCAACGTGAGGAAAAAATACATATCGGAAAAATATTAACAGTAGTTTTTTAGGTGTTAGGATTCCCGTCTGGGTGGGTGGTACCAGGCTCTTACTTATTTCTGGACCCAAAAAGTAGTGCTTGCACTGCTGTGTTCCAGTCTGAAGGATTTAGAAATAGATGATGGAATTCCACAGACAGGCTGTGACTGTGAGGCATTCCATCTTAGTCCTTAGAAACAACGGAACTGTTACATGTTTTAGTTACATAATATATTATCCGTAGCCAATTTTTAACTGTATAGATAGCAAAATACGTAAAAAAGAATTGTGAAATGTCAGAATCATCATCATCATGTTTAGAATCTTCGACTTTTGAATTACAGTTATATTCGTTCCGATAGCCTTCCTGGAAGCGAAATCAAACGCGTGGCTACCGCAATACCATTTTATCAGAATCACGAGGTTAAGGTATAAACCAGTTGCTGACCCAAAAACCACTCATAGCGCATTGCAAGTTTATCACTTTCACGGTAGCGTCACGATTGGGCGCCCGATTCGCTCCGCGAGCGCAATCAGCGTCCGCGACCTTCCCCACTCCCTCCCTCCTCTCAGCCTGGCAACAGTGCGTGTCGCCGCGTGACGAACACGCCCACTACGTCGAATAAGCTTAAGCTACGTTGCTATAATCACAAATTTTGCCCGCATAGGATTACCACATCATCATTTGAAAAATCCGGATAATCGCAACATTTAAACAATGTTATTATCAGCAATTGCAACATTGCTTATAATAAGTGCAACGATGAAATTCGGCGCATTCCAGTTTCTACAAAAAAAAGCTCTTTAAAAATATGTTATCTTTCAAAACTAATCTAAAGGTCAACAAGCAGGACAAGTACAAACAAATCTGGAGGTATGGTTACCCTTTGATCGCAACTTTGTTGATACTCTGCCTAAATCAATAACATAATTGGAAGCAGTGGTGTGTTTTCTTCATCTAATCAGTTCTGATAATGTGGTGACTTATTGATTTTGCTTCATAAAGATCAAAAAATATTGGGTAGTAAACACCTGGTCGCCGTGTAGTGGTAGCGGTAGTGTAAGAATATCCACTACCCCATATCATTCCGTGGGCGACAGAGGGAAACAAATCAGAAGACGGGTAGCAGCGTCTTCCTAGTAACGACTAAATATAAAAAAACTATGGTTGCCAACCCGGTTACCAAGTGTGGCAACTATGGCAAATATCCCACCTATGAAGCAATCTAAAGGAGGCCTGTGTTTAATAGTGGACTTTAATAGGCTGCTATGGTAAACCCCTGGGTACTGTTTATTAATTACGCCGTGAAGTGGCGTAAATATATGAGACAATTTATAGGGGAAGCCGATGTTTAAGAGTGGACTTTGATAGGATGTAATAATGATAATGATTGTTAATTCTTTTGAAAAATAAATGTTTAAGTAGTCTTATCATAACGCAGTCGTCATACATACACAAAGTAATAACAACATAGAATATATTAAAATTTAATTGATTTTTACATATTAATAAGCTAATTTAATTAATTTTTGAACTGAAAACTTATTTAGAATCGTTGATTTGAAACTCGATGAAACGAAAAAGCGACACTAAAAAAGAGACAACTGTATGCATCTATAGAATACAGCCTGCGAGAGAACGAGATAGAACACAGTATACATTGTTTCCTATTATCTCGGTCCCCTCTTTGTTCGGCGCTTTAAATATGGTTAATATAACTTTTAACTGTTACAATAACAGTTAAAAAAATTACAAATTTATTAAATAAATAAAATTAACCACATTGAATAAAACTATCAAATCCAATCCATTCATAACAATCCACGATTTCATAACTTAACCGATTTATATTAAATTAGTCGTGTTTAGGATATCTAGCGTCTATTATACGTACCACCTTGGGAGTGAATCAATTTTTGTTCGATAAAATGACTTTACCTATAGTAGACTGAAGTGGATGGCACTATTACAAAGCAATTTTACTCGCAACTAATACTTGCTAAGTTTAGGTTTCTTTTCACTTCTGCCGCGTGTGAATTGCACGCACACATGTTTTTATTTTATTTATTAAGATATACAAACAAAATGTATAAAAGTATTATCAAAAAAGAGTTTAGTATAGTACATTCAATACCGTAAACCAAATATTTTGAAGAGATAACAGTTACTATCACAAAAAAAACTATTAAACAGTACAAAAGAATCTTGCACGAACTAAATATTAAATTTGATATACTTGTAATTTATTCTTAATGTTTTTAAAGCACGAATGTGAGGCAACAAAAATACCAATATCGCTAAAATAGTTGTTATATATAATTAATAACATAACTAAATATTTTCACTGCTCCGTGGCGCAGTGGCTTAGCATTGAGTTGCGGCGCTAAGGGCCGGGTTCTATTCCCGCACGGAACAAGTACAGGTATAACTTACAAGTAATTGTGCCGGGTCTGCATGTCCTTGTGCAATTCATGTATGTAAATTTGCCTCCACGATACAGGAGAAAATTCTAGTGTAACGTTTTAGTGTACTTTAATAATTGTAAACTGTCCCGCTGGGTTTCTTGATAGTTATTCCCAGGACAGAGGTATTTTCCGAACCAGTGGTAAATTAAATATATGAGTGACGTTCAATAAGTATTATTTATAATCTATCTAATAAATAAAAATTAATGTTTGTTTGTTCGTATTTCATGCGCTGCCATACCGTTCATCAGATTGCGGTAAAACTTTGTCGACTTATTAATTGCACTTGTGCGAAGGTTATAGGCATAGTACAATTAACTTACAGTAGGAGACGCGCGTGTCGTACAGACAAATTTATTTGAAAGTTATATATCATTCAATTTCAATGAATGTATTATCATTCTTAATTAAACAATATAACTCTTTCAAATTTAAAACGATATTCCCACTATTATTTTTTCTGCGGCAGCAACGCGCCGGGTACCAGCTAGTATTGAATAAAAAATATTCTATTTCTATTAATAAAAAAAAACAAAGAAAATTGCTATTCCAACCAGTCAGTACTTTAAAACACCGATTTCATTGCCTTTTTTCAACCATAAAAAAAACAATAAAAGCCAAACAGTGTGAAGCGGTCGTGATTGAAGATAAGAGTGGGAGAGCGTTTGCGCAGCTCTGGCTTTATCAACGTTTATTGGAGCATCACGAGGCACGAGCGCGACACGAGAGCGATGGCACGTCGCCCAGCTGATGGAGGATGTCAGCGCGTCGGATGTGGGTTTGAACTTTGCGTCACAATACAAAACGTGCGTTATTTTCTTATTAAAAAAATAAGTTCTCTAAGTTTTTTCTTATTTAATAATTCTTCACACATAGCGGAGCCATGCTGATGCTATATTATGACTGCAGAACGAATGGGTCTGCTCGACCGGGGTAGGACCACGCTCTCACAGAATACTAACGTCAAATAGCAGATTAATACTGCTTTGTTTCGTATGGTGAGTGTAGAGAACCGGAGACCCTTTTTACTGGTAACGAGGCCTTCCATCTTAGTCCTCAGGGGTGACAACGCGTCTGCATCTTGATTCTTAATCGAGGATAGATGTAGATGTCTTTGGGCCGCAGCATTTACTTACCCTCAGGTGGACTGTGTGCCCGCTTGTCACCCTTATTCTATTAAAAAATAAATAAATGAGTATACTGTTGCAACTAGGGAAGCGTCCGATACAGATACCGATATATCGGCGATACTTTGGGTTTGCCGATATATCGGCATCGGCGATATTTTTATTGCCGATACAACGATACCTTTCAAATTCAAGGTCTCCTAACATATCGAGAAACTCAGATACACTTGTTTTCTGGTACAATCGGCAAAAAGGCTTATCGATGCATCGCTAGTTGCAACGTATTCATAACTTACTTGGGGGATAAAGTAAGTCAAGTTTGCGAATGAACTGGAACTGTACATATATTGTTTAAATGAATTCTATGTGCATTATAAAAAACTTAGATCTCCCGTCTGATGGTATTTTTGTATAATACTGAAGTGAAAAAAGAATTTACAGTCAACCTGATGGTAAGTGTACCTACTGCAGTCCCCGGACACTCTCACGTCAAACAAAGACGGCTACACACGCGGTGTCACCTGTAAAGGCTAGGATGGAATTCCACAAAGCCTGTAATTATACTGTCTCTCTTATTAGTAAATATAAATAATATTTAATTTATTATATTATTTATATAGAGACGAAAAAACATTAGTTAGCTTAAACTTCCTCGAACGGCCAGCAGTCAATCAATTTTATGTAACAATAAAAATCATGAACGCGCAAACGTAGTGCAATTTAAAAAAACAAAGATCATCGGACAACCTTACCACATAATAATAGAACATTTCCAGCAATAAAGCGATTCAGCAAGCGACAGAGAAAAATTGTGCCTCGAGTCGATAAATTAGTTATTTCCAAGGCACTAAGGAGCAGGTCGGTCGGCCGCCTATTGCCTACTAGTTCTATAGCAACGCGTCGCAGAGGGGATAAAAAACAACGAATCCATTTTACGTTACCAGCAGACAAAAACTGGACGAGCCCCGGTTGGCGATTAGTTGAAGCCTATACAGGGTTACCAGTCCAACGAATATATTTTTTATTGAAATAAAAAATATGGCGGGTACCTTTCAGACTTAAAACGGCAATAGGATTAAAATCATATATATTAGTCATAATGATGCAATATTGTACGCGGTAGAGCCACGCTGCAGCTATATTATGGACTGTGGAAAGACCACGCTCTCACAAAATGTTTCGTATGGTAAGTGTAAATAATTGGAGACTCATTTTACTTGAAAAGAGGCATTCTGTCTTAATCCTCAGAGGTGAGGTGACAACATATCTACATTTTCATTCTTAATCGAGGATAGATGTAGATGTCTATGGGCCACGGTATTCTTTTGCCATCAGTTGTGAACTGTGTGCTCGTTTGTCATTCTTATTCTATAAAAGAAAATTATGATTTTTTTTATATTTACGCCAACACTTTAGGTACACATCGAATAAAACTAGTTTTATTCAAGTAAATGTCACTCATAATCTATTAAATAAACTTAAAATTCCTGCTTACTTCTTAAAGAATAAAAATTTAATTTAATTTAGACATCTTATTTGATTGGGAAATGTAAAGTTTACTATAGTGAATGATAGAACAGGTTTCTCCATGAAGAAATATATTGCCTGAGATGATAAACATTATGTCAAGTTTTGATTAATATCCAGGTCAAATAAGTTCGCCATAAAGCAAGATGCTGAGATAATGATTTCCTTATATTAACGCGAATATTTCAACATTGAATAAAACTACATTTATGGATTTTATCGCATTTAAATAAAATTATCTATACTCTTAACTCCCGACGTTTTGCTGTACACTTGCTGTGACGTTAGCTTTACAGTACCTATGGTCTTGGGGGAACGGAAATAAAAATAAATTAGTTTGAAAAATCCAAAAGTGCACGCCTCATGAGAGTTTCATTTAATTATGATGAAAAAAATAAATTGTATTCCTGACTTTTAAAATATATTATTGACGTATTTTAAATTTAGCGCTCTATTATTTTGACAGGTAGTGTCACTTACAGGGAAAAAAATTAATAATGTTCACCAAAATAAATCGATTACACAAAGTATAAAATCGATATAGGCTGTATGGCCTTTAAATTTTTAATAGCAATAAAACTTGAAAATAATTTTATTAATAAACTACGCGTACTAGGCTATTGATTTGAAATAGGGAACCAGCTGATGTAATTCTGAAGCTAATAAAAAAAAACCGGTCTCGATACGTCAACTTTTTGGGAGTTATCGTGACCACATACAAAATCAATCCGGATGTCGTTTGTTTTTCAAAGTAGCAATATAAATTGATTTTTTAGAAAATATAAAATGGATTAATTCGAGTGTTTTCTTGATATACGGCTACTCATAACATTGTTTGAGTGCAATATGGTTATGATAGGAGCATTTTAGGAACACATAATTACTTGACCTTGACGTGTTGAGAGTAATGCACTACCTAAGAATGCTTCGCGTTATGAGGCGTGCAATACGAAAAATAAGAAAGTAGTTGTATTTAAGTTGCTTAGAGCCTATATAAAATAAAGATTGCCAAGACAGCCTGTTGTACTAACTTTTAATATTGTACTTCTTCATTCATTTCTGTATTTGGAGAACAATGAAGAATAACTAAATATTAATATTAAATTATTGAAAGCACGTCCTTTTAAGTATTTACAACCAACATGCCCATATTATGTGACAACCCTAGACAGACACACGCCAGTAAAAAAGACTAACGGAGTGACTGCGAGCCTTGGATTGTTTGAGATCTTTGTGCATTTTATGTCTAGTCTAGAAAAGAGCCTATTTTTGGCGACGATATAATAAGTGTTATCGTCCGCACAATAAGATAATCTAAGCATTAAGACTAAGTTATTACAATATCCAAATAGATTTTTTCGTATATTATTAATAAAATGTTACGTAGCTACGTGATGTTTATACGTAAGAAAATACATACTTAGAAACACTAAAAATTTAGGTTAAAAGATAAAGCAGGAGTTAAATTACAGTGATTCGAATTTTAAGAAATCTATAGATTATAACCCCTGGGAATGAAGTGATCGCTTCCAAGCTATTTCTATTTTGTTTTTTTGTAGTTTATTGTGTACCATAAAATATTATTGTAAGCCGTTCTTTTAAAAAAAATTCTGTAAAAATACCTCTTTTCTTCCCAGGACAAAGGTATTTTCCGAACCAGTTGTAAATTAAACATAAGAGTGACTTCCAGTAACTATTATTTATAATCTATATTGAATAAAAAGTCTCTTTATATTGTGTATAGGTGGATTCTACGGGTCATTTTAGAAAAAGTCGTAAACCTTTGGCCATCTTAGGGTAAGTTTAACTTGTATACAATACTGCAAATGAAATGGCTCCAATTTTAAAGAATTAATCGCATTAGATTTAAACTTATCTTCAATTCTAGTCCCCCAGTGTAAACGAGTTACCCTTACAGCCTATTAAAGTCCCCTGCTGAACATAGGCCTCCCCCATAGATTGCTTCATAGGGGGGATATTTGCCGCAGTTTTATATTTTGGTCGTTATAAGGAAGACGCTGCTGCCAATGTTCTGATTTGTTTCCCTCTGTCGCCTCTTACGACACCCACGGGATGATATGGGGTAGTGGATATTCTTACACCGCCACTACACAGTGTAAACGGGTGCTGTAAAAAACCCAAAAAGTCGGGAATGAAAAATAAATAAAGTGAAACGTGATAAAATCCATAAAATGTAGTTACATTCATTATCCACACAATTCTGTAACCAGCAGGGCTAGCATGGGCAGGAGACAATTTTATCCCCGGGGAAAGGAGAAAATGTTTATCCCCTCGCTTATTTTTATCCACCATTAGAGCATGGGCACACCGGTGGATATAATATCCATAGTAGATAAAATGGGAGATAGACTTAGACTTAGATAGATTTTTTTATGAATATTAACTTTAACCCACGTCCAATGAACTAGGATAAAATTGTCCCTTTCAAATGTCAAAAAAGCATAATTTTTTATCTTTCATTTGGCTCCATGCTACATACAACGTAAAATAGCAGCTTAATGCTGCTGTGTTTCGTATGGTGAGTGTAGAGAACCGGAGACCCTTTTTACTGGAAAAGAGGCATTCTATCTTAGTCCTCACGGCTGACAACGCATCTGCATTTAAATTCGCTAACGAAGATAGATGTAGATGTCTATGGGCAACAGGAACCATTTATCATCAGGTGGACTGTGTGCTCGTTTGTCACCCTTATTCTATAAAAAAAAAAGTTATAGGTCAATGGAACACGCAGACCGTTTTGCACTTAACAACAAGTTAGTTCGACGTTTATGCAGACAGAGAGTCGATACACTAATTGCGACATAAACTACGTCAACCGACGCTGTGCGATTTCCCACGATTATAATCGAAAGCCGATTACGAAATAGAGATCGCTCACGCTAGCGCGCCACCGGTTGCTTTAAGAATGGCTGAATTTATGCCTTAATCCTTGTTATAGAAGTTCAGTTTAATCTTGAATCAAGTTTTCAATGCATTAATTGATATGATCATACTACCTTTTAGTTTTAACCAGAGGAGTGTTATTTATATGTTTAACGGGTGTATTTGTGTGTCTATCTGTGGCATCGTAGCTCCCAAACGGATGAACCGATTTAGATTTTTTTTTTGTTTGAAAGTTGATCGAATGTTCTTAGCTATGATTCAAGAAAATATTTTTAGACGTTTTCTATTAAATAGAATTACGTCATTTTTTAGAAATAGACGGTATTTAATTTTTTTCATTTAAGTTATTATAGTTAGGGATAAGTGATCTTAGTCAGTACAAGTAATAATAGATACCGGTATATTATTAGTTATTAATATCCGTTACAACCCGTCAAAACTGCCGAACATTTGGTTGCCTCATCTCATACTTTCCATAGTTGTCACACTTTGCAGGTGAGTAGGTTATCGCAGGTATTTTGAGTTGTACCTACTACGCTTCTGCACATCTCTTGTTTCATGTCCCTCTGTCACCTTTTACGACATCCACGGGATGATAGAGGGTAGAGAATTCCATTACGCCGCTACTACATGACACTTATTTGATGATAAATTAGTAGTTAATTTTTAAAAAGAATAAAACTAGCAGGCCATATACGATATATTCAACAGCACTGCACGGGCTACTCCCATCAGGTGTTTTTTTAAAAATACGTCATGTAAAAATACAAGAGCAAACGCAAACTCATTTCAAGGCTGTAAAAAAACCAAAACGTGTTTCGTCCACACATATTGGTTCTATTCATTCTTAGACGCAAATAAAAACGTCTTCATAATAATTGCGTTTTAAAATATACGCTTTCCTGTTTACATAATAATAAAAACATATTGATAAAATTGAAACGTCTGTAAACTAAACAGAATATAATCATTAAATCCGGATGACGTGGTAAAGAATTATTCGAACATATGGTGCCTTTGCCTTGAAGATGCCTTTGCAAGTTGAAGAGTTTGATGACCTCTATTTCTAAAAAATAAAAAAGAATGATTGAAACCGGACAACATGGAAAAGAATTATATCGACGAACACATAAAAAACATTCCGGCGAATTGAGAACCTCCCCTTTTTTTAATGTCGGTTATAAAAGATGTGCGCAGTGTACATCCACACATTAGTGAACTTTTTCGATTCGAATATCTCGAAAAGAATATGTCCACTCCAAAACAACAAAACTTTTCATTGACATCTTATTTATTAATAAATTTATTTATTATTTATTACATTCCCTATAACAAAAGTGTTAAGTCAACCCATGGAGTGGTTGAGAAGCATACTTTCTGGGTGCTTTTCTGATGTCATCGGGCAAGAAGTTCCAAAGATGTGTAGCCTGAAGTGTGAAGGAGTTACCATAGAACTTAGTGAAGTGAGAAGGAATACAGATTTTATTGTTAGAGGAAGAACGTAGAACCCTATCGTGAGATGAGGAGAGATAGTTAAATTAACTCTTAAGATAAAAAGGCGAAAATGGGTCATTAATATGTAAAAAAGAACAAGCAATATTCTGGAATTGCGCCTCTGCCAGTTTGTAAACCAGTTAAGCTTGGAAAAAATTGAATTTACAATTACTTAGGCACTAAATGAGATGATGATATGGGGAGACAGATTTGCATCCATAACCATTTATCATATTTAAATTGCGACGTTATAAAACTTTTTAAGCTCGTTTAAAGTCGTCGGTAACTATAAAGGTGAGAGTAAACCGATTATCTCGCAATTAGCATTTTATAAAGGAATTACTTTTTTATTCTATTAAGTTTCATATGGTGAATGTAGACAATCGGAGACCCATTTTACTGGAAACGAGGCATTTCATCTTAGTCCTCAGGGGTGACAACGCATCTTCATTTTGATTCTTAATCGAGGATGATAGATGTGGATATTTGTGCACCACAGCATCCACTTACTAACAGGTGGACTGTGTGCTCGTTTGTCACCCATATTTGTACGATTCTGGTTTTATGTACGAGGAACAATGTTTTTTGTTATGTAGCAACATTCGTATTTCTGTAACCTACTTCCTTCTTTTGTATCACTTGACTTGAATGGAGGTACTAGAGTGTGCTAACTTGTAACCTCAGCTATTTTGTGGCATTAATAATTGTACAGTGTGCAATAAGTGTAAATTTATTAAATACAGTCCATTAAATTTACTTGTTGGTGTGTCATTTAGGCTAGGCACCTGACGATATTCTAAAAAAAAAAAAGATCGCGAAACTATTTTATCTACCACGTAATGGGTCTTTTGTACGAATTCCAGCTGCTGATAAGTCTGGATGTGTTAATTATGTAGTGTGGGTTCTGCCTGCCCCATTACGCAATTAGTCTTGAAGCACGACATGAATTAAACAGGTCGCGGCAACACAAAGGCCTGCGCTTAATCACAGACCTTGCCTACTTATGAATGAACTCTTGAGAACTGGTTACACTTAGTGCTTTGGCCAGGAGATTGTAAACAAATTATTTGCAGAATATGACGCACTTGTACGCTCGATACAGACGAAAACGTAAACTAACTGATAACTTGTGATATTATGATAGTATTTAATATTTTTTTTTAATTAGAGTGACACACAAACTTACAGTTCAACTGATGGTAAGTGGCTACTGTAGTCCATGGACACCCGCAGCCAACTTCAGACATAGAAGCCTACGTTTAAATGTGACCATAGGTGCTTGTAAAGTACATGAAACGTCGGGAATATAAAATAAATTAATATACGCCGTAGAAACCGTAAAGAATGAGTTTCATTTATATATATGTGTAGCGTTCGCGTCATCATCAAAGAAGGCTACGGATGCGATGTCACCTCTGAGGTTTAAGATGGAATGCCTCACAGCCTGTGACTGTGAGGCATTCCATCTTATACTGGCTCCATACTTTACAGAAAAGAACACAGCAGTGCAAGCACTGCTATTAAGCGACAGAAATAAGGGTGACGTCATAGTAGTGCGGACTTATCTATTCAGGACGTCAAGTTCGCTCTGAGTCCACCTGAGTATGCCAACGTTATGTGCGTGTGTTATTAACGCCCCACAAAAGGCTGTTAAGGTGCCTCGTATCAAAGTAAAAAGGTTCTCCGGTTCTTGATACTCGGCCAACGAAACAAAGCAGCATATTATTGCTATTTCACGCTGGTAATTTTGCGCGACCGTGGTCTTTTTCGGGTCGAGTCCACCAATTCGTGCTGCAGCCATAATTGAATATTCACACATCGTGGTTTATTACAGTAATATATGTATTGTGTTGTTATAAAACAAATCTGTTGTAATATTTTAAATATTAGAAAGAACTCCGTGGTAGATTAGAGATTGGTTAGGGGTCGAAAAAATAATTTGAGGACAACTAAAGTCTGATAACACGAATTGCGCACTCTTGTTTGCCCTAACCTCAAGCCCCCCGAATATAGTCCCAACTCGGGCAGACTCCTAGGCAAAAAAGGACCCGAAATAGACTACCATCTAGGAATGAGATTAGAGTTACCTTGTAGTTTTATTAAATCAATGATAGGTTTCATAAATAATCGACTCTACCACGTATAACAATAAATACATAATTAATAATTATCATAACTGGAATTTTTAAGCGTTTTTATATCCCATAATCGCCTAAAGTGCCCATCAGCTTGCTTTATGGCCGCACACATAAATATTAAGCTATATAAATACAAAATATACATGTGCGTTAATCCGTCATTGTCGGCGGCTGATGAATCGCCCCATTCGGCGTATTAACAACGCTACACCCGCGCACCGCATCCAATATATCTATACACTTATAATAATGAATAATGATCCGCCCGCCTAGATTTCGCTGCCTTTTGGCATTTCACTATGCCGTATATAACTTCGTAATGTTACGTTCCGCGGGCACAGCTCTAAAATTATTTTATATGGGCAATTATGGAGCTCTCACAGAATACCAGCGTAAAATAGCTACTTAACGCTACTGTGTATCGTATGGTGAGTTTAGAGAGAGAGAGAGAGAATATAAGTAGAGAATGATTTCTTATGTTTACGCGAACACTACACATTTTTTTACGGATTTCATAGCGTATATTAACTTTTTTATATTCCCGACGTTTCCTGTACTTTACAGCACCCATGGTCACGGAGAGACAGGTGTTCGACGTCTCAACGTTATAGTTAACCACGGCTACCTTCAGATTAAAGTTATTATTTTTTGTTCCGATCTACGCAGCATGAGCTTATAGTATCTTGAAGTCTTGCAGTTGTATGCTTGGGTAGGGATTTAATTTTATTAATTATAGGATCCCAAGCAGATGGTAGCACCCAGCCACTTTCTCTATTGAAATTAGGATGTTTTTTTGATTTCAATAGCCTCGCGAATCAACCTTGGAAGGAATCGATATTCTTTAGCGAGGATTAGTGGTCTATCAAATCTGATGTAGTCTCGGGTGCGATCCTGTACGATTTGGAAGTCTGCAGTCGCGAATGGTTCCAGAGGAAGCCGGGGCGCGTCGCTAGCATATTACATATTTTATTCAAAAATCGATACCTAACTCACCATGCGAACGCGAGGTGCTAGTCCAAAATATAACACTGTTTTCCTTATAATAATATAAACTTGATAAGAAGACAATCGATTTCATACTCATGATATTACATAAGTATATGCTACGTAATAGGTTCTTAAGAGCCTGTATATTTTTTTTAATGATTGCCGCGTCGAGTAAATCACTCCGACCTTACCTTTATGTAATGGTCATTATAATGCCGATTCGGTACAGCTATTAAGAAACAAGCTCTGAATGCAAACCATGTACACAAGGGACGTTCACTATACAACATTTTACATGTCGCACGTTATGATACAACACTTGTAACAGCAGACACTGGCTCCCCTGAATTGTTAAATGTAACTTTGTTTATCCAGCCGATTAATGTTTTTTGAGAGTATGTATGTATGTCTATTTCTTCGGCACGCTCTGTAGCCTAAACGGCTTGATGGATTTTAACATATGAGGTGTCGTTAGATTAGTCTTAATTTTGGGAGTGACTTAGGCTATGTAATATTTATTTATTTCATCTGCAAATACAACAAGTGGTAAATTAAAAATTTTGTACAACCGACTTTAATATAAATAAAGTGAGAACATCATCAATGTAGTCGAAGTCTAATACGCATTATAAGGACTCAAAAACTACTGGTCAGATCTTGATCAAATTTATATGGGACCACATGAGAAGCACCAGCTTTCAAATAAAAAATAACAAAATCGGTTCACCTAGAAGAAAGTTTACATATAAAAAAATACAGTCGAATTGAGTACCTCCTAATTTTTTCGAAGTCGATTAAAAAAGGGAGGGGAAAGTTTTTTCAGTTAACTTTTTGACGCAGTCGGGTTTTTTTAATTTAAAATTGTTTAACCATTAAGATTGTCATGGGAGACAAACGAGCATGCGGCTCACCTGGTGTTAATTAACTACCGCCGCCTATGAACAACTGCAACACTAGCGGAATCGCAAATGCGTTACCGGCCGTTTATAAAGGAGCAGGCTCTTTTCTTGAAGGTACCTAAATCGTATCGATCCGGAAAAATCTCTTCAGGTAGCCAATTCCACAAAGAAGTTGTGCGAGGATGAGAACTTCATGTCCATTGACTGCAGAAGCCACTTACTAGAGACTCTGAGACGTGGTCCTTCACTACTGACCGTGTTAACACTTACCATTAGGGTTCCGGGACGTCTCGTGTCTCGAAGTCCCGGGACTTTTCTTAATTTTAGTTGTCTCGAGTCCCGGGACTTTCGGTTCGAGACTCAAGACGAGACAAGATTGTCGAAATTGTTATGTAATCATTATTATTTTCAATTTTTTTTTAATTTGTTTAATTATTTTTATTTTCAAATAATTGAAGGAGCCTAGCGCCATCTTTCATTTTAATGAATAATTACTTGGACTACTACGTACCTACTGAGTACACAACACAATAAATGAAACAAATCTGTGATTATGAGAATTAACAATGTTGTGATTATGAACAAAGATTAGTTCGATTTATAGCTAAAAGATTTAACTGCTTAAAAGTGAATCTGTGTGATTAAAAGAAATAAACAAAGCAATTATTAAGGCTTAAATTAACGTTAAAGTTATTAAGATTAAATTTTCTGTTTAATAAATGTTGATTTTTACAAAAACTTGACTTTTTTTAATACGTTTCACCAGAAATTAACTCAAAGGCTTACCCCTCTTCAAAAAAAAACAGCTTTTTCTTAAAAGTCTCGAAGTCCCGGGAATTCTCGGGGGACTTTGATTGTAGGCTGTCTCGTGTCCCGGGACTTTGAAATTGTCGGGAATTCCAAAACCCTACTTACCATCTAGTGGACTGTAAATTAGTTTGTCATTTCAGTTATATAAAAACAAAATTATTTTTTTAATGATAACACACTTCCTACTTTTGCCCTTAACGTGTCTCTAAGAAATAGAAAAAAGTAACGATAAAAAATTGATATTATTTCACGTATAATTTAAAGTTATAGCAATCTATCCAGCAAAAAAGAACCCCGGGGGCACGACTACGGTTCTTATGGCGCCACGATTCGCATAGATCTCGACGAGATACGCCGAAAAGTAAGAATATTTTTTTCGATCTCTCGCTTAGTTTCTGTGATATCGATACTCAAAAATCGAATACTAAAAGCGAATCCTTCAAATCGCCTTGAAACGTAGAAGGGGCTTCTACGAATCCTACGGCGCCACGATTTGAAACTCCGATTCTCATCATTCATCACAATAAAGACAGCAATATCATGCTACTATTACGCTGGTATTCTGTGCGAACGTCGATCTCGTAGATCTCTTAATAGAAATTGAATATATTTATTCATTTTTAACACTGGTTAGGAAATACCTCTGTCCAAGAAGCAGCAAGAAATCCCGTGGTGGTAAACCAAAAAGTAATAAACTTCAATTCCTCCATATTAAACCAGTGCAAGAAAATTTTACAAGCAAGGTGAAACTAATAATATTAGAGTTAAAAAAATCTTAAACAACACGCATTGATCATGGACTGTTATGATCTTCATAATTATTTTATTTAATCCTGGTGATCCTGATCAGGATACTCGGATAAAGTTATTAAATGATTGTATTGTCATCGGTCCTTGATGCGAATGGAAATTTTCAAGTCAATCGGCCGTCTACAGGTTGGTGAAAATTACATTAAAAGATTCCGTTTCATAGAGATAGATAGATACAGGCGAACCTAATAAAAGCGTGTTAAAAACGCAGTGTGCGTCGCAAAACCGTCCTTATTATTGCACACACAGCAATGAACGCAACACGTGCACAAGCCCAATAACAGGAAGTCACTTTACACCTGCTGAGTGCACATAAAACGAAGTATGATTACTGGAATTGACCGTGTAGTGGCAGTGTAAAAATATAAACCAACAACTCCATACCTTCCCGTGTCCTAAGAGGCGACATTGGGAATCAAGCCAGAAGATGAGCAACAGCAGCTTCCTAATAACAACTAAAAAATAAATCAAAAATAAATAAATCTTACTCCTCAGGGGCGACAACGCATCTGCATTTTGATTATTAATCAAAGACTGATGTAGATGTCTGTGGGCCGAAGTATCTACTTACCATCAGGTGGAATGTGTGCCTGTATGTTAGACTATAAAAAAATATTCAAAGCCATTATATATATTTAACGATGGTGGCACTACACTGGATGCTTGGAGCAGAAGTGCGGTGGTCTTGTTCTTCAAGAAAGGCGATAACGCTCTCTTGAAGAACTACAGACCGATTTCCCTTCTGAGCCGCGTCTACGTGCTGTTTTCGAGAGTCATTACGAATCGTCTCGCATGCAGACTCGTCGAGTCCAGCCTCCCGAACAAGCCGGTTTCCGAAAAGACTTTAGCACCATAGACCACATACATACTCTTCGGCAAATTGTACAGAAGACCGAGGAGTACAATCTGCCACTTTGCCTTGCGTATGTGGACTATGAGAAAGCCTTTGATTCCGTCGAAATTTGGGCGGTGCTGCAGTCCCTTCAGCGGTGCCAAGTTGACTGTCGGTATATCGAAGTGCTGAAGTGTTTATACAGTAGGGCTACGATGGGTATCCGTGTACAAAACCAGAGTACGAAACCTATCTAACTGCAGAGAGGTTGCATTGGAAGACGTTTTCAAGCTACTGGACTGGAAAGGATACGGTATTAACGTCAATGGCGAGTACATCACTCACCTTCGATTTACCGACGATATAGTCCTTATGGCAGAATCGCTAGAGGACCTAAGCACTATGCTCAATGACCTCAATAGTGCCTCCCAACGAATAGGTCTTAAGATGAACATGGACAAAACAAAGATCATGTATAACGTCCATGTCACATCTATGCCGGTAGTTGTTGGGAGCACTAAGCTCGAAGTTGTTGACGAGTATGTTTACCTGGGACAAATAGTCCGACTAGGTAAGTCCAACTTCGACCGAGAGGTCAATCGATTCAACTCGGCTCGGCAGCGTTCGGGAAATTACGACACATCTTCTCGTCAGGTATACCTCATAACTTGAAAACAAGATTGTACAACCAGTGCGTGTTGCCAGTGATGACTTATGGATCTGAGACGTGGTCCTTCACTCCTGACCGTATGAGGAAGCTCAAGGTCGTTCAGCAAGCTATGGAGAGGGCTATGCTCGGGGTTTCGCTGCGTGATAAACTTAAAAATGAGGATATCCGCAGTAGGACCAGAGTGACCG
Organism: Parnassius orleans; assembly: GCA_029286625.1. Taxonomy (NCBI): domain Eukaryota; kingdom Metazoa; phylum Arthropoda; class Insecta; order Lepidoptera; family Papilionidae; genus Parnassius; species Parnassius orleans. The sequence goes on along the minus strand of JAGSMP010000043.1, from coordinate 2,203,154 downwards.
ACATAGCCCAACGGATTAGTAAGCTGAAGTGGCAATGGGCCGGCCATATAGCTCGAAGAACCGACAAACGATGGGGAAAAAAGGTTCTCGAGTGGCAGCCTCGTACCGGTAGACGAAGTGTAGGGCGACCCCCCCACTAGATGGAGTGACGACCTGGTAAGACTTGCAGGAAGTCGACGGATGCAGGTGGCTCAGGACCGTGCTTTGTGGCATTCCTTGGGGGAGGCCTATGTTCAGCAGTGGACTTGTGAAGGGCTGTAATGATGAACCATTAGTGGTGGAAATTTGTCCCTAATTTATAAGAACCACCGCTGATACATAACGTACTTAAAAAATAATTATCAAAATCAGTTCACAATTGAAGAAGAAATCACGTAATATACATAGGTACTAAAGAAATGCAGTTGAAAAGAGAACCTCCTCCTTTTTTTAAGTCAGCTAAAAAGTAAGATTGGAAGTCTTTATAAAACAACCACCAAATTGTTACTTACGCATATGATAAAAATCATTCAAGCCTGCATGACAATGCTAAATATACAGAGGGTTATTCCAATCCTTAATAAATCAAGATATTATACAATATATATCTTTCTATGTTTATCTATGTCTTTACTCTTTATATTTTCATGAAAAAGATAAAGTATTAAGGGACGGAACAACAATAATTAAATATTTATTAAAAAATAAATGAAATAATTTCTATATTAGCTTCTGAAAATGGTGCTACGAATTAGACTGGTATTTAGAGGCAGTTTTGAGTTTAAATTCAAAATTTACAATTTCAAAATATGCATATATCTATACATATAAATAAAAATGAAATATCTATCTGTAATACCAAAATAACCGCTTTATATTAAACTGAAAAGATTTTTTGCATTCCACGAAACCATGAACACCCATTTTTTTTAAAATTGTGTCTGCCTGTCTGGACTAATCTTCGAATTCGAAATGGCTGAGCCAATTGTAATGATACTTCACAAACAGATAGAGAGCAAAGCCAGGACTAATCTAGGCTGTATTTGATCCGAAAACCTATTTTTGAAAAATGAAAAACTTGGTAAAATAATTATTTCTTTATAATATAAATAATGCCGCAATTTTGAAATATAATATTGTGTTAATATATTTAATTTAATATTGTAGGTAAACTTTAAAATTATGGAGGATAAGTTAGCGTCACGCCTGTGAAAGAACAGCAAGCTACAGTACATTTAGCCAAAAAATATTAGTTTACATGGAAAATTGTAAAAGAAATGATAGATGCCTCCCATCACTTACACAATCACCTTAATATCCCATTAGTTCACTTTTACAACATGTTAGGCAAGTTTTTTTTTATAGAATAAGGGTGACAAACGAGCACAGTCCACTTGATGGTAAGTGGACGCTGTGGCCCACAGACATCTACATCTGTCCTCAATTAAGAATCAAAAATCAGATGCGTGTTCATCCCTGAGGACTAAGGTGGAATGCTTGGTTTCCAGTAACAAGGGCCTACAGTTCTCTAGACTCACCATATGAAACACAGCAGCATTGAGCTGCTCTTTTACGTTGGTATTCTTTGAATGTGTGGTCTTTTTCGTCGAGACGACCCATTTGTGCTACAACCACAATATAGCTGCAGCATGGTTTTACCATGTAAAACTAAACACATGTTGCCACATTCTATAATTTTTGTCCGACATAAACATGGGAATCATGAAAATTGCTACATAATTGGTATAGATTGAAGTCTTTCTTGAAGTCAGCAAAAAACACATAAAATTTTGCATTAGTTAATTCTAATTACAGTTATTTATTATTTTATAATACAATTAAGCAATGTTACATAAACAACTGTTGAACTGCAGTTTTATTCTTGTTGTTCAAAGACATTTCATATTTACGATATTCACTTTATAAACACCTACAACACATGCAACATATGCGCATTAGATGTGGAGTTGCAAAAAATAACCTGTTGTAAATTAATACCTACAAAAAAAATATCTATATTTTCAGTATAACAATGGATTGTATTTGGAAATCTACCTTTAAAAAGATTACTTTCGTTTTTTATAAGTTTACAAGCATAAATTTCATAACCATAAATAAATTTTATGGATGAAATTTATTGTGTAAATTTATTGCTAATTCTTAATGTTTACTTGCAGCACCCATGATCTTACCCGCGATCTGGGACTACATTAATTGAAAGTTAAGTTGAAATTGAATTTGATAAAATCTATCTAACAAATAAGAAAGCATTAAATATATCTCTACCCTGCATGTAGCTCATGTGAGTGTCTGTAGAGTCAACTGATAAGTATTTTTTACACCTCTTGTACAGAATATTATAACATATTATATTATAATTTACTTAATGATAAGTGATGGTAACATACCAAAAGTATTGACCAAGACTTTAATTTGCATATTTACCTAATTATATTATGTAAACTGAAATTTTGATTTTGATAATGTTGTGTGACACACCATGTAGTGGTGGTGTAAAAATATTTACTACCCCATACCATTCCATGGGTGTCTTAAGAAGCGACAAAGGGAAACAAATCAGGAGATGGGCAGCAGTGTCTTCCTAAAGATGACTAAAAATAAAAAACTGCGGTTTCCTACCTGCTTGCCAAGCGTGCCAACTATGGCAAATATCCCCCCTATGAGACAATCTATGGCTGCCTATGTCCAGCAATGGATTTGGATAGGCTGTAACAGTAATGTTGTGTGATAAACTAAGCTAAATCAATCTGTCCACATAAAAAATAGCAAATACAGTTACTGATAATATACAAATAACTAAAATTGTCCTAGCTCCAGGATTGACCTAGTAATTATTTCTTTACAATAACACAAACAGTTATAGTGACTCAAATTCTTAGAATGAACAACATCAACACAACTACTGATAATACATAACATTTTATTTGCACCAATGCATTGGAGATATAACAATAATGTAATATAATTATATAGTGGTAACACACATTATTTTAAGGATAATCATATCACTATATTTCTTTATTTATTCCTCTGTAATGTTAAGTGTTCATTATGATTGGCTATAGAAATCTATATTGTTTAAAGTGGTGAAGTATCGATATAAATATTGATACTGCATTTCTCATGAATGAACCCAATCGTTTTTGAGAACTGTCAAAGTTGATTTTATCATTAGTTCATTGGGCATTCGTGTGGTAACCTTCAAGAGAGCAACTTATGAAGAATAAATTTGTATCGATCTTTTAAATCTGCATTTATTTTATTAATCAAAAACACAAATTTTACAATAGTAATAATATAATGTTTGGTGAGTTTAAGATTTAATCAGTGACACAATGTACAGTTCAGAAAATGAAATAAATATAAATATGACTTGATATCCCAAATCTATTAGCTTTCTATTTCATTGCTAAATGCAAGTTAATTGTATTGTAAGTTTTATTACCATGCAGTAGGACCCCCTTTCTGGATAGTAGCCAGGCTAGGTAGGTACCACCCTCTTACCCATTTCTGTCGCCAAATAGCAGTGCTTGCACTGGTGTGAAGGGTATTGAGAGCTAATATGAACAGTATGGAAGACATTTCATCTTACAACTCGGGAGTGACAAATATGTAGCCTTTTTTGTATAAAGTTGCTTGCCAAGGGCAGCAGTAGCCACTTACCGCCTAGCAGACTGTAAGGGTTTGTCACTTCAATATTGAAATAAAGATTAAAATATTTATACACAGTCTTACAAGCAGTTTCTACTGACAATATTTAAATTTTAAAACATATTCATAATATTTAATGCAACAAGATTTTACATGTACATTGTGCATTAAGCATTGAACTACCCACATTGAGACAAAATTCTTTAAATATCTATATTATGCTTGATGTCAATAGCTGGATCCTTAAAATATCCATTAATTATTGCCTACTATTGAAAGATTAAACACAAATTATGTACAATAATTAGACATAGCTATGGATACCCAAATGTGAATTGGATCCTTTTTAATAACTATGTCAAATCAGATAAGAAATTTTAAGAAAATCCACTCATTTCAGGAAAGAAATGAGTACTGTTGGACAGGTTATTATTATCAATACATTTAAATCACAAGAAAATTCAGAATGTATAGTTCCATTTTCATTCTACAGTATAAGAATTTTTCAATGCAAATTATACACTAACACATAAACAACAAGAGAAATGTCTTTGTCACTACTGTAAAGGTATGCTTACAAAATTCCCAACATTCAACATTATTGTGTTGTAACAAAAGGATCTACAATGAAACTTTTGTGACCCACTAACATAAATACACTCTTTTTCTACAAACAGTTTTACTTTACCTGATCATGTACAGTACTGGATAATGATAGAAAATGTTTTAGGTCATAGAAACATTTTCTTTAGAAAGTTTAGCTTATAACTATTGTTCAAGCGAAATTATTCAATTAAATTATCTAAAAAAAATGTGTGGCAGAAACACATGTTTATATAACTTTTCTTTAAATATTTTAATTCTTTTCTTTAAACATTACTAATAAAAAAATTAAATTAATAGTGAAAAAAAATTTAAGTATTTTAAGAAATACTTAAAATGCTAGGTGCCAATAGAACCCTTTGTTTACAAAATTCTGTAGGATAAGGTAAATAAGTTTCAATAAATTTTGTTAAAACAACTCTCAAATAAATCATATTGCAGCACTTCATGTTCAGGCATCAACCCCTTTTATCTTAAATCAATAATTAATTAGTTATTTTTAGTAATTTAACTTCGGATATATAGTTACTTGCATTATGTGTTTAATATTATACAAGGTTTATAAAACCCTGCATAATTTCTCAAAAAATCTTACATATTAAAACAACTACTGTGTTAGCACTTTAAGTATATACCGAGAGTATTTAAATATTTAGTTAAAGATTACGGAGAAATATGAGACACGAGACAACGTCATAACGAAAACATAGATATCTGAAAAATTTCGAGCTTTGTATGAGAGTTAACTAAAGGAAGAATGTGAAGAAAAAAACAGCTGCTACGAGAAATGATCGGCTCGGCAACAAGCCGGCGCCTCGTTTCGCCACGCCACGAAAAACTCCCCATATAGTCAAATAGGTTAACATGATAAACCCTTTTTTGCAACTTACATAGGCGAGACTTTTAAGGATACATAAGTAAAAATATTACTCACATGAAATCACAGGTATCATCCAACAACAAGCATCATATTAGTCCAGATAGGACTGTCACTGAATAAATAATAATCACAACTCAACACAGAACATTTTAAATGCCTAACGCAATATTGCACGTACAGATTTTTAACCATCGAAAACTCATAACAGATTGCACGAAAACACATACACTGCAGCCAGGTAATATTTACAACAATACTATCACAATATAAACTTAAATAACCGAACTAACGAATATCACTTCACAACTCGTCCTTGCATTCACATAAATTGGCAGCCATCTTGCGCTCGTGCGAAATAATATGAAAAATGTTGCCACTGTTGTATATACTCCCAGTTATTGTTAAATTTTACAATTATTTAAAAGGCAAAAAGTTTTTTTTTTTGCCACTTAAGTAAATAATTGCAATGTTAATTAGTTGTATAAAATTTATGATTTCAATATTGATTAAAATATCAACTGTCTTTAAAAACAACTTTTTTATCTATACATTCATTATCCGACTTTATTTTGAATAAAACTATTTTTTACAGATTTTATCGCGTTTAATTTACTATTTTAATTCCCGATGTTTCGGGTGCTTTACAGCAATCAATGGTCACGGGGGACTGAGATGATTGACGTCCCGATGTCACAGTTAGCCCGGCTACCTTCAGTTTTTTAATATTAATTTTTGGTTCGATCTACGCAGACTGACCTTACAGTATCTTGAAGTCTTGCAGTGGTATGCTTGGGTTTGGATTTCATTTTGTTAATTATAGGATCCCAAGCAGATGGCAGCACCCATCCATCTTCTCTATTGAAATTAGGATGTTTTTTAATTTCAATAGCCACGCGTATCATCCTTGGTAGGTACATCCAAATCTGATGTAATGGCGGGGACGATCTTGAACATGTTTACAGGCTGCAGACTTCCCAGAGCGTCGGTGCTTCACGTCAGCTATATGTTGGGACGTCAAACATCTCAGTACCCCCGTGACCATGGATTGCTGTAAAGCACCCGAAACGTCGGGAATTAAAATAGTAAATTAAACGCGATAAAATCCGTAAAAAATAGTTTTATTTAATGTGTAGTGTTCGCGTAAATATAAGAAATCATTATGTAAACCAGTACGACTTTATTTTGTCAGTACTTTGCATTTTATTATCTTATAATTTTTTTTATTTTCGCTAAATGCAAATATCGTTAAAATTAGCAATATATAAACCAAAATCATTTAGTAGTAATAGAATTATTTAGGTGACACGGTTACACATGATTTCATAATGGCAATGTTAATATTATATCATAGACAAATTTAGATACTTTTTCATTTACAGTGCCGTTGGCTATAAGGCTTTCGCCCATAAGGAATACATCAAACGCTTTTTCCTTTTAAATATGAAAATTCATAAAAATTATTAATATATTTCTGCGTGTTACTACTCTTTTTTGACCTTTAAATAATGGTTTTATGGTTTGAATTGAATTTAAATACGTAAGTGTTGCAATGTTGTATATTGATTGTCTGCGCATGAGTAAAGAGTATATTATAATCATTACGTTTTATTGGAAACGATGAAACAAGTCTTCAAGGTTCTAGGAATCGTTTCTGCCTTGGGTTCCGTCTGGGTAGGTACAAAGCACGCTCCGTGGTTTAAAGAGCCAATGTGATTACAGACTATAAGGCATTCCATCTTAGTCCTCAGAGGTAACAACGCATCTGTATTCTGTAGCCTTCTTAGTTAGAAGTTGGCTCCAGATATCCATATCATATATATAAAAGTCACTTACAATCAGGTGAACTAGGTTCGTTGGTCTTTTCAATTTTTTTTTATTTTAAATTGCTCTAATGATGACTTAAATATATTGCGATCTGGTTCTATTATAATGTTAATACAAACTTTTATCGAAATCGTACGGACACGATCTTTATTTTATTAATTTATCTTTTTGAGAAACATCCAATATTTTTTATCTTCCCGAATCCAACACTGCACTTGGCTAACCGGGCCGTTAACAATTAACCGCAGTTTGTGAGATTCCCCTTCTTTCCTAAAATGTAACCAAAAGGCTGGTGATCCATTAACAACACGAAATTTCAACCATAATATAAATATTGGTGATGATTAAAAATATTGCAAGAGCCTTTTAATTAAATTGGCTAAGTTTTTTTTTTCGGATGTATTAAATGTTCGTGATACAGGACTCGGTCGCTGTGCCATCCGGATACAATATATTGGTAAGTACTTCGTCCAGACTGTACGCGTTGCTTTCTACCGCAAGATCTATTGGCTGTTTCCCGTCAAAACCACAAACTAATAAGAAGTTAGACACAGCCTTTTTAGCTTTATGGAAGGCTTGTTTTATTTTTGATTTATTTAATGTGTTATTTTCGCGTGGATATTAGAAATCATTATTTATTCCAATGCTCCCCCAATCCCCCATAGATTGCTTCGAGAGGCGATATTAGCCAAGTTGTCCAAAAATCTGCGGTTGGCAACCGCAGATTTTTGAAGTAAAAACTTCTTTAGAATCGTTGTGATTTGAAACTCGATGAAACGAAAAAGCGACACTATAAATAGACAAACATAATATAGATATATATAGGGCTATTTTTCAGTGTAGCCAAATTTTTAACATAAGTCAAATATATAAATAACGATATACCGTTATTGCAGTTTTTAAAAGTACGAGTAAATAAGACTTCTACTTTTATTTGAAATTATCCCAAATTGAATGTGATTTATGGGCAACAACGTTTTTGCCTATCGATCAACCCTTATGAATGTTTGCGTGCGCAGTAAAATCAGTTAAAATAGTGCATTACCACGCATTTTGAATTTAGAAGATAAAAAGGACACAATTATTGAGATTTTTTTAATTAATTTTTCTTCACCATTTGCCTATATTACTTATTCTGAACCTTCTCTGCAAATTTGGCCGGTTATTCCAAAATAACCTTGTATAGATAGCAGATAGTCTGCGAGAGAATGAGATAGAATACAGTATAGTCTTTCCTATTATGTATGGAGGTTATGCATGTGATGCAGTAAGGATTAAGGACGAAATTTGTTGATTAGAAAATATTTAAGTACTACGATGATGAAATTGAAAACTTGGAGAATGTAAAATAATTTTTAAACTTGGCAACAATATTATAATAAATAAAACCCACAATTATCCTCCCGCCTAAGGGTATTAGTGTTCTGTGATTATCCTACTCCTGATACTCTTATCGTCTCATTCTATCTGCTATCTCTATTCCGTTCCGTCGCCTCTTACGGCCCCCGTGGGATAATATGGTGTAGTAAATCCTCTTCCACCGCCACGACCAAACCACTACTCAGCATCGTTTTTTATTTCGAATGAACTCTTTTATTTAATAACGTTAAGCTTAATGCACACTCAAGTTCGGAAAAAAACTTATCATAATAATTAAGCACTTCAATTTGTATTTATGTCAGATTGTAAAGCTTCATTTCACCCATATCTATATCTAAACCTTCCGCAAGCAAATTTAGTTCTGCAGCGTATGTTGTAAAAAAGACTAAGTCACACCAGCGTTAAAACAGCTAGACGAGTTTATTTTAGCTACTTCTATAGGATAATTTCGTATGGTATTTTGCTATTATATCCGTAACTATGCTTGGTCCACCAAATTAATATCAGATATATTATATCAGTTTTAAGTTTGTGGCAAAAATTGTCTTAAATTTTCTTAGGGAATCTCATCTTACGATCTTTTTGTCTTCATCTAGTAGTAAGAAACCATTAACAAACACATAAACCGATAGTTGCGAATTCTCTAGTCATAAACAACAATTACTACTCCATTGTAACTAAAATAATAAGAAAATTTAAGACTTTAAACTGGCACTGCATCATAGACTTAGAATATACTGGCGTAGTATATTCTAAGTCTATGCACTGCATATACATTGCTCAAACTGTTTATGTGCCACATAAAATCATAATATTAATTATAATCCACCTACAAATATATTATAAGTATTTTGATGGTGGTTAAAATGAAACAAAATGTCATGTTCATACTAATTTTATTTTTTCTTTTACTGAAATAACTTATAGACCACAGGTCTTACAATAATTAATACGACTTACGTAAACAATAGACGTCATTTTAATTTTACACAATTTTCATTAAGAAAATGCATGTTCGACTTATCGTATGATTTTTTATTTTTTGGTTTAATTATACATTTTTTTTCTTTAATAATTAAGAAGGCAAAAGGACCTGATGTAAGGTTAATAATAACAATACTTAAAATTCGAATATTAAAAAATAAACGACGAAATATTAGAGCCTTCTAAAACGAAGGAAAAGAGGTTCTAACATTAAGTTAAGGGCGTTTTTATTGATTTGTTTAACTTAGATTTGTTAATGGCTTTGTTAAATCTAAGATAATAAGTACAAATTTTGTTAGGGTTAATGGTTATATATCGGAAACTTCCGATCGTAAGGTCGCATTCCTTAAGGCAATACAGATAAAAATGCACGTTTTAACACAAAGTCAAAATTTCTGACTAGACAGACGATCACACACACACTAGTAGTCCGTGTTTGCGGTCATAAAATCGTTTCTCCAAGTCACACTGGGCACATAGTGTCATAGTATTTAACCGAAAATGTAACATACATTCAATCACTAATTTTAATAAAAATTTAATAGTTTTAATCAAATGAAATCACAAGGTTGCTTTTCACTTCAAACTTCAATTTTATCAGAAACCACATGAAGGCAATGCATAATTCAGCCATTTTGAAATTGACATTAACAAAATGGCGGCATTAACGAAATTTTTGTTTCTTCCAAAAACTATTTTTTTTCGTTTCACTGACTAAATTTTCAGTCGGATGGATCCTGAATCATTTAATTATGACTCCTGGACTCTTCTGCATCTCTACAGGCAGGAATATGTGCATGAGCTTTTCTATTTCGCATCGGCATAACGGACATCGATTGCATCTGTAAAAAAGCAAAATATGGGTTACAATTATTATTTGTATTTTTTTTTTTTGATGTGCAACATCTTATCTTACTTATCAATTAATTTATATGTATAAACTATATTAATAATTGTATTTACTGTTGATAATAAGTGTCCGAAAAAATATATCAGTTTGAAGCTTTTTTTTTTAATTTTGAGGTTAATTTCTGTCGCTGCTCAATTGACATTTTTAGTTTTAATTAATGTTACACATAATATGCGACTACTGTAAGGCTCGCTCGCTTTTTATTTTATTCAGGTACGAATTCAGTACTTATTATACACGCAAATACTTGCAGGAATTTTTGTGAGAAACATTTACCATTTAATTAAGTTTCATAATTTTTTTACCATCGGTCAAAAATTGTGATACTATATGTTTAATAGGAAAGTGCTGCTGCTTGAACGCAAAAACAGATAATAATAATAAAATAGATGATGAAACATTTAAAAGATGAAACACTTAGAAGAAAAGCCCTACCACCAAGTAAAGTTTCACCTCATCACCTTGTATTAAAAGTATTGTTTCTCATGAGCTTACTATCAATATAGTGGACAATTCATATTCATAAATTTTCGGATAGTATCATTCCTTATATGAAACCAACAAAATGAATAGGAAAGACAAGAAATAAATGATGTTCTTACTGTATTCATTATATGTAAGTTTATTAGATAAATCAAGTAATACATTTTCCGATAAGTAATCAACCATTATACTTACAGCCCGAAAACAGTATTTTTACATAATTAAACAGCGACCTATCAATAGTGAATTGTTGAGGAATTTTATTAATGGAATGTTGATTATATCAATAGAGCAGCGACTATCAATGTTCTGTACTATCAGTATTATTGTAAGTAGTCAACTGTATTACCAAGTTAAGAAATATCGTTCTTTTTTATAGAAGGGTTATAAACTGATAGTAAATAAATGTTGTGTCTAAAGAGACATTACATATACGAGTATGTTCGCTTAAGAATCAAAATGCACATGCGTTGTCATCCCTGAGAACTGAGAGAGAGACAGAGACAGAGAGAGAGAGAACTAATCCCTTCTGAGTATGGACCTCCGGTCGATTGTAATTAGCAACCTCCCTAATTACAATCAATATGCATGAGTGTACAGATTAGCTTGTAGGTTTGTGTGTGTGCGTGCGTGCGTGCGTGCGTGCGTGCGTGCGTGCGTGTGTGTGTGTGTGTGTGTGTGTGTGTGACGATGAGGTATCTCAACTGTAGTGTCAATATGGGGCCACAGTCGATATGTAAATGGTGGCAGTTCCTCACCTCGGCGCACAGAGCTGGCAGCAAACAACGTGTCTGCAGGGAAGCAGCAACGTGTCAATGGCGGCATCCATGCACACGCGGCAAGCCAGCACTTCGCCCCCACCGCTACGAGATCGCGGGCGCGCCTCCTGAGGGAGAACAACAAAATCTTAAATCTCCTGGGGTTTGGGATCGTCAGAGAAGTCAATGCCATTCCAATCCAGCGCACATAGCATGTGAGTGTGTGAGAATATGAAATAAAAAAAAGAAAATTAATTATTTAAAAAAAATAGACTAATCAACTATAATACAGAACTAAAAAAATTAAGTCTAATAAAATTAATGCAATGCAAAATATTAGCTTTATCTGTCTGGTATTACTACCATTACAGCCTATCAAAGTCCACTATATTTATTATCAGATATTTGTCATCGTTGCCACGCTTGGCAGGCTGGTTGGTAGCCATAGTTTATAGATGTTATTACTAAAGGCGGCTCTTCACCTTAGCCAACATAGTGGCGAATGTGTTGGCAAAGATATTAGTCAAGAGTTTGTGATGGCGTCCACACGTTGGAAGGTCGTTCAGTTTGCTTCGGTTCAGGCCAATGTGCGGACAAATTTATTAAAATGGATATTGAGGCGCTAACGGCTGTTGCGGTTTATTTATTCACAGCATACCGCTACTGCGTGAATGTGTATAAAGGTTGATCAAAAAGAAATGGAAAAAAAGAAATTTGATTTCTTATGTTTCACAAATAATTTTCGGCTTGGTAGAGCTCTATAAAGCGAAAAGTTTCTTCATTAGTCATTGTTAATGTCATTTTGTAGACACTAGTTACGATGCGAGAATATAAAATTTAAATCAGGTGCGTGCCATCACTTTGGGAGCTCGTAGCAAACTAAACGTGCGCCCAACGTGTGGACGCGGCGGACAACACCCTGCCACAACCCTTTGATCTTTTGTAAAAAACCGACACCACACGGATCTCGCGTCAACTTGTGGGCTATCATTCCAATACATACCAAGTGAAACACAAACACCCGCTCTACACGATGGCCATCGGTATTGGCCAATACATTCGCCACTATGTTGGCAAACGTGAAGAACCGCCTTAAGACGCTGCTGCCCATCTCTTGGTTTGTTCCCTAAAGGCGGCTCTTATAATAATAATAAAAACTAGCTAGGTAGTATGACCTTTAGCAATAACGTTTATAAGCAATAACTATCACTATGTTTTTAAACGTCAAATTCTCCTGCGGCTGTACGGCGCACTCGACAAGCGTTGATGTCGCGGCGGCGCCTTTGACAAGATGCGGCACGACACAAAGGCTAGCGCGTGCTCACCTCGTGGCGCGTGGCGGAGCGGCGGCGCGGGCGCGGGTCGCGCGCGTGCGCGGCGCGGCGCGCGCGGTCGTGCACCTCGCGGCACGTGCGCCGGATGTCGAACACGTAGCGCCGCCCCAGCGTCGACGAGTCGTTGAAGATCGACGCGATCGTTCCCTGACCATCAACAATAAACCACGTCACCATAATACTCTAATAGAGTCAGTCTCCTTAACAGTTTCCCTGTCCGCGAAATAGACACAATACAATCAAAATGTTCATATATGATTCATGAGACAAACACAGCATTAAGCTTTGTTACCCTATAAAACCAAAACTAGGTAGAGGACAGAGACAAAAACACAATGCCGTATACTATAATCTATACAAATAAATAAAATTGAAGTGTCTATTACTAAATGCATATGAAAGTATATACGGCAAAAACTTAATTTATAAATTTTTTGTCTGTCTGTCTGTTTGTTCCGGCTAATCTCCGAAATAGCTGGACCAATTTTGACGGGACTTTCACTGCCAGATAGCTGATGTTATAAAGAGTAACTTAGGTCACTTTTATCTAAGAAAAAGAATTAGGGTTCCGCGCAAAAAAATTAAAACCCTAAATTATACGCAGGCGAAATCACTAGTTAAATATATAATTTTACGTGATAGAGCTATACTGCAGCTATATTATAGTTGTAGCTCAAATGGATTGGCTGGACCGGAGAAAGACCACGCTCTTACAGACTACGAACTTATAATAGCAGCTAAATGCTCATGTGTTTCGTATGATGAATGTGGAGAACCAGAGACCCTTTTTACTGTAAAGTCGGTCCTCAAGAGTGCCATCGCATTTGTATATTGATTCTTAATCGAGGATAGATGTATATGTCTGTGAGTCACAGCATCCACTTACCATCAGGTACACTATGTGCTCGTTATCACCCTTATTCTATAAAAAAAATTATATTGCAACCCGTTTCAAAAAAGCGAGTTTATTTGTATGTTAAAGAACCTACTCCTTTTTAAAAGGCCGCCAACGCATCTGCAATTCCCCTGGTGTTGCAGTTGTTCATGGGCGGCGGTAGTCACCGTCAAGTGAACCGCATGCTCGCTTGCCCCCTCTTATATAAAAAAAATGTATGTTACAACAACTGAATGATTGTTTCATGAATACTTCCAATCTCAATTTTTAGCTTACTTAAATAAAACAAGGAGGTTCTCAATTCGACTGTAATTTTTTTTGTATGTATGTTACGTGATATATTTCACAATTGAACAATTTGTTTTTTATATTCCGTGATTAACCGATTGTTAACCGATTTTAATATTTTTTTTATTATAACCTACCTAGGTTATACTGTAAGCGTCCACATAAAATTGGATAAAAGATTTTACCTTTAAAGGTGACAAAATAGACGATAAAGTATATTATGTTATAATTTAACTTTGAAAACAATTCAAAGGGTATACATAATATGTTAATTATATGAAAATACACTCGCGCGCTACATTCTCATAGGCCTCTGATGGTAGGATTCCTTTCCTGTGTAAAAATCCGACTGGGTAGGTGCCACCATCTTACATATTTCTACTGCTAAATAACAGTGCATGCACTGCTGTGTTCTGGTATGAAGCGTTAAAAGAGCCAGTGCAATAAAAGGCATTGTGACATAATGACATTCCATCTTAGTCCTCAGAGGTGACAACGCATTTGAAGCCTTTGTTTGAAGTTGGCTACAGGTGTCCGTCACCATCACGTGGAATGTAAGTTCATTTGTCACTTCAATTTTACGAAAAGTTGACATTGCCAGGCTTTTTAACCCACTTTTAAATAAAGGCCTCTCAAGAAAGCATCAAATGGCGTGCAAAATTTGAGTTTTCTCTTATAAAACTGAAGTGACTACGAACTCACAAGTCCATCCAAAGGTAAAGAGAGATAAAGTTAAGTAAAATATTGGATAATAAAAATATAAGTGCTTGAAGATACGTTTTTTTTTTGTCCATGTTTAATTTTTGATAGTGGTTTGATTGAACAAAGCAATGACCGTTTTAGAGGACATATTGTTTTTACCTACGGTCAATGATATCAAGTAATGAGCATTTTTTGCTTATCAAAAACATGTCGCCAAATTCGATAAATTTGGGATTTGGTTAACAATTATTATTTTCTACTAAATACGCAAAATGTTACAATAATAAACAATCCTTATATCTCCTTGTATTGTCGGCGTAGGAAAACCGATTACCCCGTACCCATCCCGTGAGTATCCCCATTGTAAGAGACGACAGATAGAAACTTAAAATTATAATAATGTTACGGTTGCCAACCCGCCTGCCAAGCGTGACAACTATACCAAATATCCCCTGTATGAGGCAATCTGTGGGGTAGGCCTAAGTTCGGCGGCGGTCTTTTGATATGTAATGAATGATAAATCCTTAAATAAAAAATACTTGCAGATAGATATAAAGGTAAGAACAATTAAGTACGAAAGCCCACACCTCATTAATTAATTCGAGTATGTCAAATGACTTCATGGATCAAAGTTCAGTCGGTTGTTTTTCCACAAAGTGATCGCTTAATAATATGCCTTACAGTTTGGATACATCATAACATGGATTCAGTTAGCAAAATGAGGCCATCAACGACTTTTTCTGGCACAAAGGCGGCGCCACTTAAGAATGAGGTGAAATATTTGTCAAATTTCATAGAGGGAGGAGTTAGTTTGTAAAAAAAGTGTAGAGATTTTATTTAAATATTAGTTATATTTTATATAAAATAGATTATAAATGAATAAACCTAATTAAAAAAAGTTAAAATGTGCAAAGAATTAAAAAATACAGCACTTAGGCATTGTTTTGTGTATATGCATACACTAGAAACCGAAAAACTTTTATTTAAATCGCAACTTTTCAATGATGATGACACTGTGTGACCATCTGCGTAACAAATAAGTTCACCTCAGTCCCAACTAGCGACATCTGGTGAACGTAAGATTATAGCCCACATTGGCAACTGATTGTTCCGCAACCAATTGCTACTTGTACTACTGAGCACTTACTTAACAGAAAAAAGTTTTTTGTTGTATAGCAATATTTCTTAGTACAATGTATTGGAGGCGAAGATATTTTTCAACCGACTTCAAAAAAAGGAGGAGGTTCTCAATTCGACTGTATTTTTTATGTGTGTTACACCAGCACTTTTTCCTAGGTGAATCGATTTTGATGATTCTTTTTAATTTCAAAGATGGTGATCAAGATCTGACCAGTAGTTTTTGAGTTAATTAATAATGCGTATTTAATTGACTTCGACTGCATTGATGATGTCCTCATTTTATTTATATTGAAGTCGGTTGTACAAAATTTTTAAATTTACCACTTGTTACACTTCTACTAGTAGACTCCTTAAGCAAGTTACTTATGTATACTCTAAGGTAGACCCCGTCTGATTTTGTTACTGGCAAACTATTTAATTTAAGAATTGTTTTTACATCATGTATTACGTAATTAAAAGTAACATCTTGGGCATGTTGTGAAGAATTGATTAAAGTACGTAAGCCACCTTATGATTGGTGAATTATAAAATCTTGTTTTGATCAAAAATTACAGTTCATCGAACAAGTTATCTAATGTACGCAAATTTAATTCCAACGATTAAACATTTATCAACTTATATGCCTAACGTTTTGTTGCTAAGTACATATTGATAATTTATCGTTGTTATATGATATTTTATATATCTGTTTCCATGTCCACTGGCATTGAGATATCGTAATACATTCGGCAAATCAGTCATTATTAACAGTATCGTGGTATCGTGCATAAGTGGTGTTGCCAACCCTACAAATTACCATAATACCTACTAAAGTATTCTACTAAATTAGAGGTATAACTATCGTCTGTTCACTAAGATAGCGTCGGTAGTTAGGTAGCAAAGAACCTTCACTACGGTGCTTCGTTTTGAAACGCCAAATTCTCCTGCGGGTGTACGCCGCACGCAGCGATCTTTGATCACGCGGCGGCGCCTTTGATAAGATGC
This sequence comes from Parnassius orleans, assembly GCA_029286625.1. NCBI lineage: Eukaryota > Metazoa > Arthropoda > Insecta > Lepidoptera > Papilionidae > Parnassius > Parnassius orleans. The sequence goes on along the minus strand of JAGSMP010000043.1, from coordinate 2,186,338 downwards.
GGCACAGAGGCGACCGTATCTAAGCGAACAGACTATACTAGTTATACCTCTAATATAGTACGATCCTTTAGTAATAAATATAGTAGTTTCGACTCCCACATAATTTATAGAAATATAGCAAACTAAAAAACAGAGAAACTACTATGTTTTAATATGACGTGAGGATATTAAATAAAGGCTCAAATCAGCAAAAAATATTTCTTTGAAAAAATAAAATGTTTATTTTCAACATTATTACAGCCCTTTACAAGTCCAAAGCTGAATACAGACCTCGCCCAAGAAATGCCACAAAGCACGGTCCTGAGCCACCTGCATCCATCGACTTCCTGCATACCTCATATCTTACCAAACGGACTCTAAAATACTATATTTAAAATGAAAAACGTCAACCCTACTCGTAAGTTATTTTAAATTTCCGACGCTATTTGCGGCAAATGAATCAAATTACTTGGCTTTTTGCCAGTCATTTTGTGAGACAATCAGGCGCGTAGCTTTAAAATCATGTATATTACAGGGGTATTTTTTAATAATACAAGAGTGACAAATGAGCTAAAATACCACCTGAGAATGCTACCGCAACAGTAAGTATTTTTTTTTAATATACTTGGTTATTTCTTGGTGATTCTGAGCTATGTTCAAAATTTCAAGTCGTCTACCCCATCGGAAAGTTAGTTTACAATCAAATAATTACAAAACTCGACCCGAACAGACATACACGAAAAGCGTGGCAAAAAAACCAACCCAGGATTCCTAGACTGCGTTAATCCTTGCAAGGAGCTATGGCGAAGCGCAGGGATTGGTGAGACTTGTCGCGGCCAAAATCAACGCGTGGCTGAATGAACACGGTATGTCGTTAGCCATAGCGAAGACGGAGGTCGTGGTACTCACAGCTCAGAAGTGGTTTCAGAGGCCCTTTCAGGCTCTCGTCATGGATCAACATATCGAGAGTCGGGGGTCCCTGAAATACCTCGGAGTGACGATCGACTCGAAACTGACGTTTCGAGAACATAATGTCAATATGGCCACAAAAGCGGCGACGACGGTGGCGAGCCTTTCTAGGTTAATGCCAAATGTCGGGGGACCGGAGCAGCCGCAGACGAGCTCTCATCTGTGTCGCTAACTCGATTATGCTCTACGGAGTAGAGGTCTGGGGAGAGGCACTCAAAGTAGAGAAAAATCGGAAGCGACTTGCGTCCGTACAACGCGGAGAATAGCCTGTGCCTATCGAACGGTATCGGAGGCAGCCGTGTTGGTCATCTCAGGTACAATCCCAATCGACCTTAAAAAAAAAGTATCACTGCGACCAGTAAGATCGATTGTGATCGCTGCTATTACTATAGTTTACTGCTAAGCCTTATATTTTCAATGAATTGAAGGTGTTGCTTAGCCGTGAGCATTTACACTTCTTCTGGGCTAAGAAATGTGTAGTATTCTTTTAGAAGGGTGATAACTAAGCACACAGTCAACCTGATAATACCTATATGGATTCTATGGTAATATGGACACCTACATCTGTCCTCAATGAAGAATCAAAAGCAGATGTGATGTCGTGGAAGGGTTTCCGATTCTTTACATTCACCATACCAAACACAGCTATTTCACGCTGATACTCTGTCAGAGCGTGGTCCTTCCCCGGTAAAGCCGACCCATTCGTTCTACAACCACAATATAGCTGCAACATATCTCTACTACTTACTTGCAATTATTGATATTATCTAATTAGTGTGCTTTAGAAGTAAGATATCGATACCTTGAGATCTCTGATGAACTGTTCAGTGACATCACTCCTGACGGTCTCACAGCAGTAGAAAGCGTGTTTTTCGGTAACGGCGCGGTACAGCGCAGCCGCCTGGCCAGATGTAGCCATCTTCACGTTGAGAGTAGCTTCGTGCCCCTCGCCAGTTACATATGACAGTTGGAACAGCCGGCGTAAAGGCTGGGCTCTATGGATAGCCGTGTATGGGATGCTGTAATAAGAAAAACTCCAATTGAAAGTATGTTTAATTTAATTATTCTAATAACTGAAGGTCTTCGAGATAATATATTTAAAAAGAAGATATAAAACTCAACAACAACACACACAAAATTTCATCAAAATCGGTCCAGCCGTTTAGGAGGAGTTCAGTCACATACACCCGGACAGAAGAATTATATAAATTATTTGTTAAAAAGATTTTATCGTCTACACGTTTTGACTACATCCCTGAGCTTATCACCACGAGGGGTCTGGACCATGAACATTTGAAATGTCGGGATTTCTGAGTATCTAAGTTCACATATAATTATAAAAATTAAAAATTCTTTATTTTTTTTATAGAATAAGGGTGACAAACAAGCACACAATCCACCTGATAGTTAGCATTAAGCTGTTATTTTACGCTAGTATTCTGTGAAAGTGTGATCTCCCCGGTCGAGCCGACCCCGTGCTACAATTACGGGGTGGCTCTACCGAGTTAAAAAAGTAATTATTCATTATGTCTTTTAGATTTTAAGTAAATTAATTATATCCTATAGCGATAGTAAGTGGAAAAGTAATTTAGCGGTTATAGACAAAGTTGAAAGGTATAAAATTGATCTAAATAGTGTGAACGCACGGCGAACGACCGAATTGATAAAAAGGACACATTCGTTATCAGGTGCGAGGCCGAGAGCGCACAAGAGTTTCTTTGTTCTCGCAAAACTGTATTTACGCCCGATAAGATACTGCTGATTGTTGTTTCTGTACAGCGAGTGCTCCTCCACCTTTATAAATATATACTATTAGTATATATTTTTAGTCGTTAAATGACTCGCCTCGGCTTCACCTCAATGGGATTTAAAAAAATTATTAATTATTCGTTTTTTCAAAAACAAAAACGGCTCCGTGGCGCAGTGGCTTAGCAATTGAGTTGAAGCGCTAAGAGCCACGGGTTCAAATCCCGTACGGAAAAAGTATTTGTATGGCCTAAAAATAATTGTTTCAGGTCTGGAGGTTTGTCCTTGTGCAATTTATGTTTGTAAACTGCCCCCACGATACAGGAGAAAATCCTAGTGTGGAGGTTACGTTGTTTAAATAAAAAGAAAAGGAAAGAAAGACAAAAAGACATTTTAGGTTAAAATGTAGCCTAGATCCCTCATGGCATTGTTCTCTATCTGTTCGTAAAGTTTCATCACAACGGGTTCACCCATTCTGAAGATTAGTCCGCACAGACAGACAGACAAATAGACACATTTTTTTTAAAATGGTTGTTTACGTCTTAATAGCATGCAAATAACCCCCTGAGTTTAATAGAAGCCAGTTATTTCAATATTACAGACAGACACTTCAATTTTATTTATAACATATAATATAGATGTATATCTAGAGATAGATAGATCATTAATTGTAGGTAGCCTAGTCACCTTACTGCTACGCTTTATTTTGATTTCACCAATCCACAGAGCAAAGTACATGATTACACCTCTATAAGGTTTATTATGAAAACTACAGATTAGTTTAGTTTATTCTACTATATTTCTGACGTGGTAGAGCCATACTGCAGCTATAATTATGTTTGTAGCACGAAGGGGTCGGCTCGACCCGGGTAGGACCACGCATCGTCGCATCGTATTCGAATAACGTATATTATCCTTTTTAAAGCGTAAAATGTCATGTAAACATATCAGCAAAATAGATAAAACCAAACCGGATCCTATTAATCGCTTAAAGATAAATATTAATTGAGACGTAACAGCCAAATTTAAAAAAGCAATTATAAGCTTGTAATGGCGTTGTAACAATATCCACTACCCGAAACAGGAGATGTGCAGCATCACCTTCATGATAAAAAGTCAAAATTATAAATAAAACTGCGGCTACCGACTCACTGTAATATAACCTTGTTACGTGTAAATCAAGGGATTTTTTTCTTCTAGTTACCTTACCAGCTATTTGCAAACAAAACAAAGGCGTTCCTTTTTTTGTATTATATTAACAATAGAGTTACTTTATAATTTAATCATAACAGTACAAGGCAACTAACACAAATTGCCGATTTCTATATTATTCAAGTCGCCAAACCGTTTTAAAAAAAATTCTGCTTTATCAACCCGTAACAGTTCACGGCTGGACATGAATATCTCTATCGTAAGATTTTCTGTCATCAGCACACTTGGCAGCCATATTGGCGATCTCATTTCAAGCTATCTTGCTCTTTTGATGCTACTCCCCATTGCTGGTCCTTCATATTTTAAGCATTTGTATTTTTTTTATAGAATGAGGGTGACAAACGAAAACAGTCTACCTGAGGGTAAGTGTATACTATGGCCCATAGACATCTACATCTATCCTCGGTTAAAATCAAAATGCAGATGCGAACCCCTATGGACTAAAACGGAATGCCTCATTTCCAGTAAAAAGGGTCTCAGGTTCTCTATACTCACCATAAGTAACACAACAGCATTGAACTGCTATTTTACGCTGGTTTTACTCCGGTCGAGTCGACCCATTCATGCTACAACCATAATATAGCTGTAGTGTGGCTATACCACGTATATCTTAGTCCTTAGAGGTGGCAACTCATCTGTAGCTTTCTTTCTTAGAAGTTGGCTGGAGGTAGACTGCAGTAACCACAAGTCAGTGGCTACTGCATACATCTATGGACTTATGGTGGACTGTGGGTTTGTTTGACTTCAATTTTATAAAAAAATTATAAATATTTTATTGTAAAGATTAACGTCACGTAAACATGATATTATCAGGGCTCTAATTTGTTTATCATGAAGTTGAAAGTAGGATATCTGGTAAAGTATATAAGATATCATAAACGTAATTAATGCTGATAATCTCCTCCTGGCCTATTTTCGACCAGGGCAATAACTTCCGAATAATCAGAAGCTATCGATTGCGCAGATATAAGTGACTACGGGCCGGTATATGATGTAATGTAATTTAAGTTAACGTAGTATAGCCAGTGACGAACCGGGGCTTAGTAATTACCTAGATAAATACAACTTTTTTCTAGAAATCTTAGCCTTTGGGAGTGACAACGCATCTGAATTTTAAGTCTAAATCGAGGATAGATGTAGGTGTCAATGGGTCACAACATCTACTCACCATCAAGTGCACAGTGTGTTAATTTGTCACCTTTCCTTGTATATAAAAAGCTTAGACAATTTTAGCGTCGCGTCGTATCTTTATAATGATATTATGTTTACCTTTTGGCTTACGCAATGCGCTTTGTTCATACTAAGCCAAAAATAACTCACCTTTGTTTCTCGACACCAATCTCCTGGTCGCCATTACAGGCAGGCCGGTACACGACAATACCATGCGGACCAACACCGACGCACGTGCTCAGTCTGCAGCCACACCCTCCAACGTTCTGCCCTGATGTAAGACAACCGACAGTCGCTCCTCCGTCTATTTCCTGTTCATCCCTTGCTCTAGGCTCTTCTGTTTGTTGCCTGTGGTACAGTAAGTGACTGTAGAGGTTGTGAGCATTGTTACTTTGAGTGACAGGTTTACAGAAGAATAGTTCTTCCCCAAAAGATTCTAATTTCGATATCTCTTTGAGCAATCTGTATTCTGCTTGTGAGGAACGCATTCCCGCTATTTCGCAATGGTACTCAATTATCTTCTCCATGTGATCTTCAGGTTTCACACCTTGTGGTCCAATTTTGTTGCACTCTTCGTATATATGCGTAGGGGGCATATCGGGGTCACAATCGCCAGTTTCAGCTTGAGCGATGTATGCTATGATACGTCGCGCAACTTCTTGGTCAGCAACAACCAATCTGCCCTCGATAAGGTCGAGTTTCGCGTGCAGATAATGCTGGTGACGAGTGGGTTCGTTGATTAATAGGTGGGGCGGTACCCAAAACTTGACGCGCAGTTCCAAGCGGCCACCCGGAATGCGGTGGGGATCGAGGGGGTTTCGCAAGTTGAGCCATCTTCCGGGCCCTGACCCTTGACATACGCGGAGACCGAAGTAGTCAGCTTCCGCACCGATTTCTAGTTTCTCACATACCTGGAAAAAGGGAAACTTTAATTAGCTTCTCATATCTAATTATTTTATGTATTTTTTAAACTCTAGTAAGCAAATTGCGGTTTGTGAAAGTTGCTTTTTTAGTTTTTATATTGATTATGTACTGCTATTAAATTATTTATATTCGCCGAGATATATTAAAGTCGATCTCTGATCTTTAAAATTATAATGAATTATCCAGTCTACCGATCTAAGTGTTGTGAAAGTAACATAATATCAGTTGCATGGAACCTGTAATTACGTTGTTTCGTAAGTTTTGTTTCGTCGCTTGTAGAATGAAGTTAGAAACAAGTTTATATGCCTTGGATCGTATCAGTCACTAGGTGATCCGGAAAGAGTAAGAAAGTATACGACATTTTGTGGGGCATTTCATCTTAGTACCCGGAGGTCGGAGGTAATAACGCAGCAGCTGTACATGCTGTAGTCAGAACTTAATCATGGATGAACCTAGCGGCAGAAATAAGCAAGGTGGACTCTGAGCTTCTTGTCATAGTGTCAGTTAGACCTTCAATTTGTTTTATCAAATGTGCTTTGTTGTGTAGAAATTATTTTAACTGTACTTGCCGTTTGTCACGGTTAAGATGAAAGTTCTACTTCTCCACTATCCAATACTTCTATATCAGCCCGTTTAAAGTCTACTGTGGGACAGGAATCTCGTATTGTAAGTATAACCGCCTCTTTTACGTTAGACGTAATATATCCAGAGCGGCAACCGGCAGCAATGTAAAAGGTGCGAGACGACTGGCACTGATCTCATATCATCAACCATGATGCTCAATCGATACAACGAAAGAGGCCCAAGTTTAGCAGTGAACTTTGATAGGAAGTACTGAATACAAAAAAAGTTGTGAACATTTTAAATCTATACAAATAAATAAAATTAAGGTCTGTTTGTAATTTAAAAATAACAACTTTTTACTAAATGCATGCGAAAGTATATACGGTACATATAACAAAAAAAAAAAAACAATTATTAAAATTTTTATCTGTCTGTTTGTTCCGGCTAATCTCCGGAACGGCTGGACCGATTTTGACGGGACTTTCACTGGCAGATAGCTGATACTATAAGGAGTAATTTAGGCTACTTTTATTGTAGAAGAATAATTAGAGTTCCGCGCAAAAAAAAAAACCCATGATCCCATGAAATCCAATCATAATAAATTCCACGCGGGCGAATTCGCGGGGAACAGCTAGTATGATATACATAATCATAATATGTAGGCACTGTCAAACGCGCAGAATTTTAATGCTCACGTGCTAAGTGTGCATAGTGCGTCTCCGGTGTCAAAGTGTTGACTGTGACAACTGGAGATCATGAGATAAGGAGTCAATGGGCAGCTCGTGTTCCAAGGCTGCAGTTACGACTTGTTTTCTCTATTGTTGTTAAACAAAGCATTTGTAATAGCGTGTTTCTTCGCCTATGCATACATTTTATAACACTTGTAGTGTTTTAAAATATGACTTATTTATGTAATAAAAACAACTACCCTTTGTTTTACAGATAATGGATGCATAGTAGGTTAGTTGAAAAACTTGTTATAAAAAAATTATTTTTTATAGCAAGTTTATACTCTTTTATTATGCAACTCAATATAATGTATTAGTCTTTTGTTTATATTAATATCAAGAACATTAACCGCAACCGCAACCAATTAATCGGTTCGTCCTACACCTGAACTAATGTCGGGCGAATAGTTCATATTTGAGTTTGAGTTTATTGCACCCTAATAAACTTAAAATACACAAAACAGACACTATGATATTGTGACCAGGGTTAAGAAAAGAAAGATAGACAAAGCAAATTTATGTTGCAGAAGTGAATGGCGGAGTCGTCAAGGGATGCCCTAGACGTAAGGTTATCTACCAAATAGACGATATATTAAAGATGGACAAATTAAGACTACCCTTGACCGACGAGCATAAATATTCATAGCCATATGGACGTAAAGGAAGCGTGAGAGGTATTCCAGAATCGTACCAAATGGGAGTCCATAGTCTTTGCCTAATAGATGATGGGCGTGAGTGATTACGTTATGTATTTAAAGGCTTTATTTTTTATAGAATAAGAATGACAAACGAGCGCACAGTCACACTCATCTTTCTTCGATTAAGAATCAACATGCAGATGCGCCATGATTCCAATAAAAAAGTTTTAGGCGGTTCTCTACACTCACCGTACGAAACACAGCAGCATTGAGCTGTTATACTGTGAGAGCGTGATCTTGTACCGGTCGAGCCGAGCTATTCGTGCCACAACCATATTTATAGCAGCAGCGTGATTCTACCACGTACAAAATATTATACGAGGACTGTAAACAGCGCATACTTTTTGAGAATTTTAATCTCTATATGTATAAATAAAACATACATACCTACTAACCTAATAAAACATATATAAATAACTGCCTTCTACTAAAAATACCTTCCACCGCTTTTGCTTCGGAAATGCTGGCCTGAAATAAAACATCTATGATATGCATCTAAATATTTTACGAATAATAGGTTCGAAGATAAAATGAAATTATGTGTTATTGTCAATTACAGTTTTACGAGTATTAATGATGATCGCTCTTCGCTGAATCATTGAGGAAATGAGACGATTAAGTTCCGTATAATCTAGACTTTCTAGACTAACGCTATTAAAGACATTTCTGTTTTTTTTTTTAAACTATACACCAGTATTTTCGCCTGTATTGTAGAGGCAGCTTAAAACATAAATTTCACAAGAACAAACATCCAGACGTGGAACAATTATTTGTAGATCATACAAATACTTGTTCCGTACGGGATTCGAACCTGCGGTCATCTGCACCGCAACTCATTATTAAGCCACTACACCACGGAGACGTCAATTTACAAAATAGCGTTATGGGTTTGTCCACTCGACCTTCCAGAATTTGCCACAGATTGTGTAAATACGCTCGACATGATCTAATATGTTGATCGTTGGTTGATACACTGATAGCGCATGCTATGTTGCAAGGATATTTGGCGCCGGTAGATATTACGAATATACGATACAAGTTTTTGTAATACGGAAACTATTAATCTTTTCAGTTACCAATGACGGGTTTTGCAACTATTACATAAAACTAGCGATCCGCCCTGGCTTCGCACGGATGATTTCTGGATCTCGAGAGCAGCGGCACCTACCGGGTCCAATTGTGAACCAATTCCTAAACCATTCTCGAATCAACTTAATCACACACACAAAATTTACATATAAATAAAACACGTACAAACCGGTGCGAGTTGGTGTGCAAGGATAATGTTATGCTTTTTCGGTTATTAAGTATTAAATTAAGTTTATTTTAATCAATTGCCTTATTAAATGTATTATTATTAAAACTAATTTTAGAATTTACGTCATAGCATTTTAATTTAAGTGTTGTTTTGAATTATAGCCGTGAGGAATTTCGGAGGTTGCAATATAATAAAAAAAGTACTTTACAGTCAAAAAAGCCGGGAAAACCATGTACCTAGGTTTTCCGGCTTTGTATCAATACATACTATTGTATATTGTACAATATCTTATGTTTAAAAAGTTATTTTTTTTTATAGATATTTACTATATTAACATTTATCACAGTATATTTTTTAAACTATTTAGGTTTGTAGCACCTTTCTCTGGTGATTAAAGTGTAAAAACTGTACGACACGCGGTCACCTCGTGGCGGCCGTTATCTAGGATTTGAAGAAAATACCTAGTAAAATGTGAGAGCTCCACAGATGGTTGATCATATTATGTATTGCACGCCTGCGGCGGAACGCTAAAGCAAGGTCATATATTTAAGTCAATTATAAATATTATAATATGTGTGAGAGTTTAATTAAGTAAAATTGACATTGTAAATTGTATTATAGTATTATTTTTGTATTGTGTATTATTATTGTAAATTCTTATTAGTCGTTATGTGTATAAAAAAAATTTATGTTGGGTATTATTTGTAATGTATGAAATTATTATTATTTTATTATTGTAATTGGATAAATTCCGTGTAATTAAATTAAATAAATAAATAAATAAAAATAAAAAATTTAATAAATACCATATCATAGTAGAAAATGTAATGTATTAATGAGTACATTCCGAATATATACCTACATATTACTTGTACATGAAAATTAAATAGACAACTGTAGACGGGTAAGTTCAGAAATAAGTAAAGGGGTGATACCAATCCTGACGGACTCCTATACAGGAGAGAAGTTGTAAAACACAGTATCTACTAATCACAATCTTCACAATAATGTTTACTCATAGTGTAGTTTTATTGTGGAGATACATACCTAAACACTGCTCAATATTTATAAAAATTAACCCGTGGCAATTGTTTAAGTGGTAATTTTAAAAAAATGGGTATACATATCTTAATAGCATTCAAATAACCCCAACATCTTATTATAAGTTTGTTTCGATATTACAGAAAGACACTTGAATTTTATTTAAATGTATAAACATCAGAACTTTATCATCTTTCGTTTGACCAGACTGGATATCCCTTTACTGGTACGTTATTATATTTCACCTTGGTCCTCCTTGACAGGGCATTTGCATTCCGATTCTTAATCGAGAATACATAATATAGTCTCTTTTAGTCACAAAACGAGGTATAGTCTTGGACAAAAATTCTCTTAGATTTTCTTTGTAATCTATGCACGAAATTCCTTATTAAATTCTCTTAGTAGTTTTAAATTAATTCCACAAAATCTGTTATAGAAGAATATTTTCCGTATATGTGTGATACTTTTCTGTGAAGTGATAAAGCGAATTTAGTCCAATCCAATTATTAACGACTTACATTCGTTTCAATGTTGAACGACTCTAATTTAACTGTTGTATTAGAATATAAAATAATTTCACAAACAACCAAACTAATGTTTTGAGTTTGCATATGAAATGTTATTTTACAAAATTCGGCGCTGAATATTTTGCATAATAATTTTATGCAAAATATTCTGAACTGTTTTCCCGTTAGGATGAGCGTGACAACATGAGCACACTGCCACCTGATGGTAAGTGGTTGCTGTGACCCATAGACATCTACATCTATCCTAGATTGCGAATAAAATGTAGATGCGTTGTCAGCCGTGAGGACTAAGATGGAATGCTTCTTTACCAGTAAAAAGGGTCTCCGATTCTCTACACTCAACAACGAAACAGCATTAAGCTGCTATTTTGTGAGAGCGTGTTCCTTCCCCGATCGAGCCGACCGATTCGTGCTACAACTGTACTATTAATATAGCTGTAGCATAGCTCTACCACGTATGATATATAAACTACTAATGAAATATATAACTACTTCAACTATACAGAAGAAAATCTTTAGGGTTTGGATTAAAAAGAATACATAGATTAAATGAATTATTCGAAATATAAGCTAACAAGAAACTAAATATAAAATTCAAAAGGAATTTCATCGGCCCTGTGGCGCAATGGATAACGCGTCTGACTACGGATCAGAAGATTCCAGGTTCGAATCCTGGCAGGGTCGCACTGACTTTTGGGTTTTTGCACTTTTCTAATCATATAATATATTGGAAACTAGACACGTTTTTTTATAACTATAATATCTTTTTTTAATTTTTAAATTATACATTTTAGGACCGATTTTTCAATCGTCAGATAAAAGTTATTCATAGGATAAAATACAACATAAACAAATTAATAATTACATTAGTATCATTTAAATAGTTTAATTGTTTGCATTTTATATTCTGTCAGGTTAGTTTATTTAGTTTATTTATTGAAAAATCGGTCCTTAAACTAAGTATTTACAAAATATAAAAATAACTTTAAATAAAAAAAAACTCACGAAAATTACGTATTATATTATAATTTATTATCTACTTTAGTCGTGATAGATTATCGTGATAGAGTGATAGAGTAATTGGAAACAATTTCTAACGTCCTTTCAACATTAAAAAGTCATTTCACTGTATAAATAGAAAACAAAACAAATAGTCTCTTGTATATTTTGACTGAAACTTCAGTGTATAGGGTTTGAGAGCAACGCCATCTCACGTTAAATAGTGGAAGCACCTTCGTAAGCAAGAAATAGCGCTAGCTAGCTAGGGGTGAATCTATTACGCAGAACTCTTAAGAGGTGAATGATCCTATCTAAAAGCGTGTTCACACGAACAAATAATACGAAAATTTTGGATTAATATCGCAAGTTATGAACAGGCTAGTGCACAGTGACGATACAGTACCGGGAAAGTACCTACGCAGAATGCACACACTGCGTAGTGGTAGTGTATGAAAATCCACTACCCTACATTATCAGCCGTAGGTGTCGTAAGAGGCAACAGAAGAAAATGAATGAAACAGGAGCTACGTAACAACACCTTTCTTATAACAAAGTTAAATAATAAAAAACAACCGTTGCCAACCCGCCTGCCAAGCGTGGCAACTATGACAAATATCCCTACTATCAGGCAATCTATGGGGGAGGCCTATGTTCAGCAGTGGACTTTTATACGCAAAGGCACACAAAACAAGTCCTCACCTCACTTTACACATCTTACTCGCCAGATCCAACACAGATCATTTTATTTGATAAAAATATTTAGTGCGGTACCAAGGTGTTTTATGATTTGATTTTTTACGGTATCAAAATGGAGGTTAGAATGTAATGTCAGATATACGTTTCATTCAGTACTTACATTTATAACAAAAACCATAAAATACTGGCTTTAACTTTAGAGTACTATACTTAAGCATAGTTTGCTAAAGTATAACTTATTTTATTATCACATTAATTTCTAAGTGCATTAGTGTACAATAGCTCCTAGAGGTTCTGCCTTAATATTACAAAGGTCCAGCCTGCTATCTACTGATTGGTCCATTTGCCCGACGGTTGTCACATTATCACCTTGACTTGTACTACACCAGTCGATGAAGAAAATAATATTTCATATGAATATAATATTAATCGTTTGATCAAACCCTTTTAGTGTGCCAATAAAATTACGCCCGTTAGATGTGATTACTGATACGGTCTGATTTATATATTTCTCCAAACCTGACGCCATAATTAACTTTCTATCTAACGCACAATTTTTAATCCAATAAAAACCAGTATTCGTCTACTAAACCAGCAAAAAATATACTCTAAGGTTTCAACTGAGATTTTTTGTCAGCTTCATGACGCAATGGCTTAGCATTAAGTTGCTGAGGGCGGCGGTTTCGAATCCCACAAGAATTTATATGGCCTACAAATAATTGTTCCAGATCTACAATGTTTGTCCTCACGCAATTTAAATTGCCTTCAAGATAGAGGAGAAAATTATCATGTGAGAGTAACGTTTATTAAATATAAGGAAAGTTTTAAATCAAACCTTAGCCAATTATCATACTTACCGCTTTTCTTAATTATCGTTCTCTGTGGTCTACTATTAATCTTCTATCCTTTGGCAGAGAACTTAAATGTGAACTTTGCGTCTACTAGTGTTTAAGGACTGATGAGGCAACCCTAGGAACTAGGAACGTGAAGAGCTCCACGAGGCAACGGTTCAACGACCGTCAAGCGCTACTTGAGACGACTCCACAATCATCCAGCGGGAATGAACAAGCTTTAGGTAAGCCTAGAACCTTTTTAGTTTTTAAATGTTACGTTGGAAAAAACAACATTTTAACCAGGGCCTTGTAACATAATATAGAATAATTTAGTTTAAATATTTATTTATTAATAATTTTGAGCCATGCTGCAGCTATATTATGGTCGTAGCACGAATGGGTCGGCTCGACCGAGGAAGAACCACCCTCCCACAGAATACCAGCGTGAAATAGCTCAATGCTACTTTGTTTCGTATGGTGAATCTAAAGAACCGGAGATGCTTTTTACTGGAAACGAAGTATTCCATCATAGTCCTCAGAGGTGACAATGCATCTGCATTTTGATTCTTAATCGAGGATAGAAATATTGATGTCTATGGGCCACAGTATCCACTTACCATCAGGTGGACTGTGTGCTCATTTGTCACCCTTATTCTACAAAAAAAATTGTCCAGAGTAGACTATACTTGGTACAGAAAAATACGTATTTATATTTAATTTAATTGTAAACTATTATGTTAAATGTATAATGACTTCTAAACGGGTTTCACTTGTTACCATTTTGTTCGGCGGGTGTGGTAAAGCGTCTATCGGCATATTATATTTCGTAACATATAATAAATATATGTTACGAAATATATATATATATATATATATATAGGAAGTCAATGGATGCAGGTGGCTCGGGACCGTGCTTTGTGGCATTCCGTGGGGAGGCCTATGTTCAGCAGTGGACTTGTGAAGGGCTGTAATGATGATATATATATATATTTATAATGCTTGTCAGGCGTCACTTAAAAGTATGCTTAAGCTGCTGATGGGGAGCAAGGACCTCGTAACAACATCCGCGTGAAGAACCTCATTACCGATTGCATCAATGGAGGACAAATTTCCCATCCCACCGAGCGACAGCCCATAATGATCTTTTGATTGAATTATAATGTTGGTTCAGTGCGGTCATGCGAGATCCGCCATTACTTTGACTTCGAACCGATGAATGTAGGAAATTACATTATTACAGACTTTATCTAATTTTGTAGTAACTACTGCATTATCAATGATTCAACTGCCTCTTTTGTAAACTTATAATAATGTTAAATTGAATAAAGTTAAATTTAAAGTTACAGCCTATATACGTCCCACTGCTGGGCACAGGCTTCCTCTCATTTCTGAGAGGGTTTTAGGGCAAGGAAATGTCCGCCGCGCTGCGCCAATGCATATTGGCGAACTTCACATGTCTTCGAAATATTTTTTCTTATCTCTCTATTCACCGCCGAGCACGTGATAAATCAGCATTTGAAATAGCAATTAAGAATTTCATTGGTGCCTGCGGGGATCGAACCCGGGTTGCTCGCGTATACTGTGAAATGTACAGCGAGCGCTAACCATCTGAGCTACCTCGGCTCGGTTAAATTGAATACCAGCGTAAAATAGAAGCTTAATGCTACTGTGTTTCGTATGGTGAGTGTAGAGAACCGGAGACTCTTTTTACTGGAAACGAAGCATTCCATTTTAGCCCTCAGGGGTGACAACGCATCTGCATTTTGATTCTTATTCGAGGATAAATGTAGATGTCTATGGGCCACAGCATCCACTTACCACCAGGTGGGCTGTGTGCCCGTTTGTCACCCTTATTTTATTAAAAAAAATGTCCGACTCAACAGAGGCTAGCCACCTGCGGATTATAGTTCCCGAGGGTATGCGCAAGCACAGGTGCACTCTATTCGATCATTCCCATATTCCGATAGGACAGTCCGACCCGACCGGAAAGTGATCAGACGCTGGAGGACCAACGGCTTCACTTGCTTTCCGAGGCACGAGTGAAACATCGCTAAATTCGTGACTTCAGTCTGCTACTGAGAATTTTTTGTGAGAAAAACCCAGTAACTGATTTTTGACCGGGTTTCAAACACGGGACCTCATGATCACTGAGGCAGTTAAAAATTAGAACACGTATAGCAAAATCAAACTCGAAGTCTTAGGTACATTCTCGTCGTTCGTTTATTTAGTTTTCTTAATCACTTTGGTATTATTGTTTGCTATTATTAAACTAGGCTGTCCAGAATCATATTGAACCATTTTATAGCTATGTTTCCTGCCAGCAAACCAGTTCATCTAACCAGTTTATATTAGGCGAAATACTAGTTATTTAATACCTTGAATAAAAATAATAACTGCAGAATGTAATGATACTAATGATATCATGTTTTTATTTTTTGTGTAAATGCAACTATACTGACCTTAATAAAGCATCTTAAACAAAAAAAAACCACAAAGACATCCAAATCACTAAATCCGAGCGTCCTTCTATCCCAGATGTTTGCTCTACATCTCGCTCCATCGTATAGCGCCGTCTCTCTCATGCATTCGTATCACGCATAAGACGCGTGCGCACTTCAGTCAGCCGGTCGACGAACCGATCTGAACTCAAATCTAGGTGTATATACATAAAGTCGATTTGTTGCACGGCTAGCTGCCAAACGGATTTCGTTATTCTAAATATGACTGCTGACGGTGACTGCCAAAACTCATGCTTGTATTTCGGAGTTTTTTTTATGGCTGGTTGTGCAAAGGCCGCGATCTGCGATATTTGTATTGATCCTAGGTGGTAGGACTCTTTTTCTGCCTGGGTATCTCAGACACAGAGAGTAGCGTCAACAGTGCCAGACGTCTACCATTGCCATCGCTAAACCGCCTGCCAAGGGCGGTGAATAATGCCATCAGTAATGATGAAGAAAAAATATTATTTTTAATAACAAAATAGAGATTGCGGAAAAGTTGAGAAATGGTAAGCTAGCGTGGTATGGACATATAATGC
The DNA here is from genome assembly GCA_029286625.1 of Parnassius orleans. Taxonomy (NCBI): domain Eukaryota; kingdom Metazoa; phylum Arthropoda; class Insecta; order Lepidoptera; family Papilionidae; genus Parnassius; species Parnassius orleans. Next base: position 2,169,957 of record JAGSMP010000043.1, on the reverse strand, counting down.
GTAAGGAAGTAAACTATGAAACAAGAAGAATATTGGCTATGGAAGTGTATGGATATAAGATGGACCGTATTAGGAATGGTATGCGTAAAAAAGTAGTGAGTGAAAAGATGACGGTTAATAGAGGAGAATGGAAGAGGAAGACAAGCTATACCGACCCCAAATAACTTAGGATAAGGGCAGGAAGGAGAAGAATAACAAAAGAGGGATAAACAAGCTGGCAGTCCTCACGTATGCGGTTACTGCAGCCCACACCTACAGCTTACACTAAAAATAACAATTCAGTGTCACCTTGAGGAGTAAGATGGAATGCTAATAGTCTGTACAAATACCGGCTCTATACACCAGAACAGAAAAGGAATCTAACACAGAGTAAATATATGTATATAATTAACCCTTAACCACTTACCCGCGGTCACCATGACCGCAACGGTTTTTTAATCGTTTATATCTCGACGTGTGTTTGTCTTACGCTTGTGTGCGTTCATTTACCTTCCCAAAATCCCGGTTAGTAACGCGCTGTCGCTCGACATGTTACAACGTGCGCATTCAGCTACAATAAATAAGTCATTTTCGTAAGCGGTCACCTTGACCGCACGTAAGTGGTTGTGTGATTATTTTGTCTTGATTTTGTTTTTTGTTGTTTTGGTGTAAAATGAGTATAAACGACGAAAATATTGCGCGGTGGTTAGAAATAGAAGTGTCAGATGAGGAGGAGATACTGAATGAAGATACCAGCGACGTGGAGCTCGATGTTGCGGAAGATTATGTGCTCCAAGAGGACTGTGAATATGACTCTGAAGGTAGTAAGAGCGGATCGTCTTCAGAAGAAGAGCAATTTCCGCTTGGAAATGAAGATGATGTTTCTTCGTGTTTTATTTACCCACGAAGTAGATCGCCAGTTACGCGTGACAGCTTTTCATCAGAAGATGAGGTTCCTCTCCTGCAACACCAAACTACGAGAAGGAATTTTTTTGGCAAGAACCGATTCCGATGGTCTTCTACGCCTTGCACTAGTCGTTCGAGAACTCTGCGGCATAATATTGTTTCACAAGCGCCAGGAGTAAAGCCAGCGTATCGAGATATTCTTACCAATTATACTACGCCTCTCGATATTTGGAAGCTTTATTTCTCAGATGAGATGCTTGAAAAATTGTTCAGCATACTAATGAAAAAATAAGGAAGATGAGACCGCAATACAAAAAACAAACGAATGTTCAGGATTTGGATCTCATAGAGTTGAAGGCCTTTATTGGTATTTTATTCTACTCTGCTATCTTTAAAGAAAATCACGAACAATATACTTCATGGTATAGTACTGATGGTTCTGGAAGAGAAATATATCGCTGCGTGATGAGTAAAAGTAGATTAGAAATTTTGTTGAATGCTATTCGTTTTGATGATGCAGAAACTAGAGAGCAGAGGAGAGCAGATCTGTCAGCTCCTATATCGGAACTGTTTGCTTCGTTTATCCAGCAATGCCAAGAAATCTACAACATAGGTACCTGCGCTTGTGTAGACGAGATGTTAGTGGCTTTCCGTGGTCGCTGCAAATTCAAAATGTTTATGCCAAAGAAACCAGCTAAGTACGGCTTGAAAATAATGTGCCTAACAGACGCAAGAAATGGTTACCTTGTCAATGCTTACATTTATTTAGGCAAAGGTTCTGATGGGCTCACTTTGACTGCGGAACAACAGCGACTATCGAAGCCGACTCAAGCAGTTTTACGTCTCATATCTGTTATTGAGGGAACTAACAGAAACATCACGGCTGACAACTGGTTTTGTTCTGTAGAACTAGTCAATGTTTTGAAAGATAAACAATTGACTCTTGTAGGTACTTTGAAAAAAAACAAGCGCGAAATACCACCAGAATTTAAGGCATCTAAGAAAAGAACAGTTGAATCATCGGTATTCGGTTTTACCAAAGATATGACTTTGTCATCTTATGTACCAAATAAGAACAAGGCTGTTATTATGATTTCGAGCATGCACCATACAGCAAGCATTGATGAAAATACCAAAAAACCGGAAATCATTATGTACTATAATAAAACGAAAATAGGCGTCGATTTACTGGACCAAAGGTGTTCAAGTTATTCTACAGCTCGTCGTACTCAAAGATGGCCGATGGTCATTTTTTATAGATTGTTGGACATATCGCTTTCAAACGCCTACATTGTCAGTTTGTCTAATCAGGCGCAAAAGACCGGAAGCAGATTCAAGTTCATAAAAAAATTGGCAGAACAGTTAACACGACCGCACATGGAGCGACGAAGAACGAATGAACACATTCCACGGGATATCAGAGGTTCTATTGGCCGAATACTTCAAGTAGCAGAAGAAATACCAAGCAGTTCCGGTGCTGACAAGCTGGAAACTGCAAGACCTGTTCAACTTGCGACCCTAAAAAACGTAAAACATTTCACCTTTGTTTTGTATGTAAAAGCCAATATGCGTAGAATGTTCATAAAAGATGTGCCGTAATTGCCATGAAATAATTTAAACTTTTAGTACTTGCAATTTTTTTTAAAAATTTAACTTTTTTTGTTTCTTTTGTTTTCATCAAGTAATTACTTTATTAATTTAACTAAAATTAGTCTCAATAAGTACAATTTCCAAGTTCCTTTTTTTACAAATCTCATTTTCCAAAAAAGTAAAATTTTTAAGGGTTAATTAAGAGACTAGCAAAAAATACTAGGTTTTAAACGGCAGAGCAAAACATATTTTGTTATTTTTAGTTTCAATAAATAGTATTAGTATATATCTATGTAGTTTTCATATATCATTCCCGATTTTAACCTGATTATAGTATAAACATGACGATAACTCTGGAGCGGTCACTATGACCGCACGTAAGTGGTTACGTGACAGAAAACAGAGGTAAGTGGTTAAGGTTAATTAGAATATAACAATTACAGACTTAATAAAACATAGACATAAGTTGATCCATAATTCCAAAAAAGCTCTGCAGGGTTAAAATTTGTCAACAATACGTACGTTTTAATGTTTTTTTTTTTTGTTTTTTTTTTCCTATTATAAGTAGTGCTTGACTAAAATCCCACCTGTAATGATGCTATAGATAGTAAATCGGACTGTCTTAGAGTAACAAAAGCCTATTCAGTCTTGTTTTGAAGACACCCTGATTTAAGAGTAGGTAATGTTTTTTTTTCCAGAGAACATTTTAATATTTTTACATTCTGTCTTTTGTCTGGTCTTGCGAAGGGACGTTGCATCTCTGTGCATCTTCTACTGTATATACCATCCAATTACACCATCGTACACTGCGACAGAACTCTAAATTCCATCGGCGGTTTATTAGCGTGCGGTTTACGCGGAATTTTCTGCCTTGCACGACCATACTGTGGAATTTACTGTCGCCAGCGGTTTTTCCGGACCGATACGACTTAGGGACTTTCAAGAAAAGAGCCTACTCCTTTCTAAAAGGTCGGCAACGCATCTGCAATTCCCCAGGTATTGCAGATGTTCATGGGCGACGGTGATCACTTACCAACATGTGAGCCGAATGCCCGTTTGCCTCCTCTTCCATAAAAAAGGAACGTTACAGACCTAATGCCCTTCGGATTTGTATGCAAGTCTGAGTTCATCGTCATAGCATAGGTAGGCAACATCAATTCTAATTATTTGGTATTGTAATGTATTGTCTTATTGTTTTGAATAATTTGAAACTGCGCGTGCCATGGTTGCAAATCAGTTGATATTTAGTGGTATGTTTGTATTTGTTATTATTTACTAGCTGGTACCCGGCGCATTGCATGCCGCAGAAGAAATAATTGTGGAAATATCGTTTTAAATTTGGAAGGGTTATATTGTTTAATTAGGAATGATAATACAATAATTGAAAGTGAATGATAATATATATAATAATAAACTTTCAAAGATATTTGTCGGTATGATACTGATACGCGCGCCACCTGTAATTAATTTTACTATGCCTATAACTTGCAAGCAATAAGTTGACGAAGTTTTACCTCAAAACCTATTAATTATTACTGTGTTATTAGTATGATATTCGGGTCGTTTGATGACCGCGTACGAGATTCCAACAGCCCCATTCTGTCATAACGTTCGTGTCGTAAAAGTCGACTAATGCCTATAAAATATATATATATATATATATATATATATATATATATATATATATATATATTTATATATATATATATATATATATTGGGAAGACGCTGCTGCCCATTTCCTGATTTGTTTCCCTTTGTCACCTCTTACGACACCCACGGGATGATATGGGATAGTGAATATTCTTACACCGCCACCACACGGTAAACCGTTCTCATTAAATTCGATATATTATTTTTAAACAGCACTAATACGTGACTACAGCACATTAATATTAAGAGGCCACAGTAATGAATACAAGTAATGTTTTTATTTAAGTTTTGCAATCTACATAAATAAAAATTAATTGCCGCATGTATGAAAGGTCATCACTTGAAAATGGCTTGAGTGTTTGAGTGGATCTCTGGATGGTTGATGGATGGATGCACAATTGGACCAGATATGATGTGGCGCTGATCCAACTATTGAGATCCAGAAATCAGCCTTGTAAAGCCGGAGCGGATCGCTAGTAATATATAAAAAATGTCCAATGAAAATAGTTTTTTTTTTTACAGGATAGGGTGACAAACGAGCACACAGTCCATCTGATGGTAAGTGGTTGCTGTGACCCATAGACATCTACATTTATCCTCAATAAAGAATCAAAATGCAGATGCGTCGTCACCCGTGAGGATTAAGATGGAATGTCTCTTTTCCAGTAAAATGAGTCTCCGGTTCTCTACACTCACCATACGAAACAGCAGTGTTAAGCTGCTATTTTACGCTGGTATTCTGTGAGAGCGTGGTCCTTCCCCGGTCGAGCCGACCCATTCGTACTACAACTGTACTACTAATATAGCTGCAGCATGGCTCTACCACGTATAAGCTCTACCACGTATAAAGTAATTATAAATATGTAATTATAGTATATTTTCGGAAACTTTTATGGCTACTAAGAAAGTGGAACCCGCTTCCATATTCGCGGAGTGCATTCACCCCTGCTCACGCCGAGGATATACGGCTTAATTACAATCCAGAATCTATTGTGTGTACGAAAACATGGGACGACTTTGAACTCAATTGCAAGGGATATCGCACCTCCTTCAGAGTGTTGTTTGTGGCAACGAATTGTTTTTAAGTGTGAAGTTAAAAATTATATTTCCCGGCGGTTCCTTATAATTCGTTCCCATTGTATTGTAATTGATATATTTATATTCAACATATTATGTACGGAAGGTGGGCGTGCACCTATAAACAAGTAAAGGGCAGTATTTGTTACCGTTGTCATTCTGTATATTTTTTCATCGAATATTATTTTCTTCTTGACCAGCAATAAAATATTAAATAACCTTTAAAGTTCCATTGCAGGTGGAGGTCTTTTTTCCATATTTGAATCGAGCAGAGGGTAGTCTGAGTTTTCTTTAATGTATGTTGTTTAATTCAAGTTTTCAAACGATAATTTTCTTCAACAAAAACACAATGGAACACGTGATTTTTTATTGTAGATAGGAGTAATACGTATTAGAAAAATCCATAGATTTTTTTTAAATAACAGATTGGACCTGTTGTGTGTTGTCCAGCGTCCAATGTTCAAAAACATGGCTACAAACATGTTTCAAGCTACAAGTATTTTTTATTTATTTAAGTGTATACAATGTGAGTGTATTGATGCCAATAAAATATATGTCTATGTCTAAGTTCTTCTATGTTATTGCATAGGGACGCTTCCTAAAATGAAAAGAGATATCTAGTGGAAATACAAGAGAATTTATGGTGCACATAAAGTGATTGTACCATAGTAACAGTAACAAAAAAAGAACAGACCTAACAGGGACGCAGGGCACAGTTTAAAGATATTTCCTATCGAAACTTGATGCAAGGTAATAAATATACTGTCATTTAGGAAAAATTTGGTAACAGGCTACTGAAAATATTATTTCAAAGAAACAGAAACAGGGTCCTGACTTTACTTAGTTTAAATGACGATATGATGCGAAATTGACATTTTGAACTACGACACATTCAGAGAAAAAAGTTTATTAGTGCGAAATCCTTCCATTTCATCCATTGCAGCCTATAAAAGAAGAATGAATGAAGGTGCTGCTGCGCATCTCCTATTTCAGTTTCGACTTACGAGTTTCGACTTCTCGAGTTACGATCCCCACGGCACTATATCGATAGGGTAGTGGATATTCTTAAACCGCCACTACACGACATTGGAACGGTCTTAAGTCATTACCAACCTCTTACCAACAGAGAATTGATTGAATTATACGACAAATATTCGATTAAACGAGGGCGCATATTTATTGTGTCATTTCACATAAACACTTTAAACACCTTGAAGCATATACAAGCAACGGAAGTGTTCAGTATACAAGCGAGTGAATGTTTCTGGATAATATGCAAGCTTGACTTCCGCTAAAAACTTACGAATATGCAATCTTGGAACACGGACTCGAACTTTAACCACATATTTTAATGTGTATGCATAACCTATCCAGGAAGCAAGGTTCTCGAGTGCAACCTCGTACCGGTAAACAAAGTGTAGGGAGCCTTCCGCCAGATGGATTGACGACCTGGTAAGAGAGAAGTCGATAGATGCAGGAGGCACAGGACCGTAATTTGTCGCATTTCTAGGGAGGTCTGTGTTCAGCACCTTGTGAAGGGCTATAATGATAACCCTAAATATATGGGCTATAATAGTAGCCACTCTTTCTTTAGATAGAGCACTGTATAAAGAGTTAAACATAGTTGTAATTGCTTAGAATTACATTATTAACCGACTTACTTTCTAAAAGGGGGTTTTAATTTAACTGTAGTTTTAGTCCACCTCAAAAAAGGTTTGATTGAGTAAACAGTTTAATTGAGAACTTACTGTTTTCAATTAAACTGTTTTTTTGTATGCATGTTACCGTGAACTACTTCGTGAACCGATTTTATGAACCTTTTTTAAGAAACAGGCTGTATTTCAAATGTTGTATTAAAGGACTAATTCGCCTTGGGTACCTACATATACAATACTGACACTACAAAATGAATGTATCTACGCATCGTGGTCATATTTCTTATTACGTGCGAGTCTTTCAGTCCTTGCAAGAGCAGTATCACTAATTGCTTTGTTGGTCTAGTGGTCACAAGCGCGGCTGCAGATCATGAGGTTCCGGTTTCAAGCCCGGGTCGGGCAAAAAAATCAGTCATTAGGTTTTTCTGTCAAGAAATTCTTAGTAGCAGCGCGGAGTCAGGAATTCGGTCGTGCTTCACTCCGTGCCTCGGAAAGTACGTAAAGCTGATTGAACTGCCAAGGTAGGCCAAGCATCCAGATGGTGTGGATGGTATCGTGAGTTTTGTTAAGATGTGGAATGGCGGCTGGAATTAAACCGAATAGTTCCTCTAAGCACTCCCCGTGGTATATGTGACAGAAAATGCAAAGGGATGCAAAATCTCTTTGCAGCGCCAGTGAATCGAGTCGATCATAATGAACCCGGTCGTCGACGATTCGGGCCGCTCTTCGCTGGATATCGTGAAGTAAAAAGAGATGGCACTAGAATGTCCCGGCCCAGAGATGATCACAGTGTTCTATGTGAGGCCTTCTGAAGGGCTAGCATGGGCAGGAGACAATTTTATCCCCGGGGAAAAGAGAAAATGTTTATCCCCTCGCTTAGTTTTATCCACCCTTCGAGCAAGGGCACACCGGTAGTAGTATAATATCAACAATAGATAAAATGGGAGATAGACTTAGACTTAGATAGATTTTGTGTATGAATATAAACTTAAACCCACGTCCAATGAACTAGGACAAAATTGTCCCTTTCAAATGTCAAAAAAGCATAATTTCTTATCTTTCATTTGGCCCCATGCTATGGACGGGGGATATATGTCTACTCATAATGTCAAACGGGGATATACTTCTCCCCGTTGCCGTGCTTGCCATAAATAAAAGAAAAAGTTTAGGTAGGAAATAAACCCAGTTAAGAACTTACATAATCTTAACTGGGTTAATTTTAGTAGACAGAGGGTTTTAGGATACTAATAATGTTAGGGTGATTTTAATTTAACTGCGAATTGTAGCACTTAAAAAGGAGAATATGTATATACTAGCGACTCGTCCCGGCTTCGTCTGTATAATATCTATCAATGTGACGTTATTTAGATTTAAGATAATCAAATACCATTAATTTTATCAATTTTTCATTTTTCAAAAATAATCTTAGTTTTTCGGATAAAATATAGCCTAGATCCCCCGCCATTGTTCTCTATCTGTTCATAACGTTTCACAATCGGTTCACCCATTACCAAGATTAGCCTAGACAGACAGACAAATTTTTTAAAAGTGTATATTTTTGTCTTAATAGCATGCAAATAACCCTCTGAGCTTAATAGAAGCCATTTATTTTAATATTACAGACAGACACTTCAACTTTATTTATATACTCGTATATTGATTAAATAAATTGTACCTACGGAACCATAAGGACACGATTCCCACCCGCACTTGACTTCTTCTTTATTAACACAATAAACATTATAATAGTATTTATATGAAATTCACGATATATTTGCCGCAAGTGATGACTTGTCTCCGTGTAAATTAACATCCATCATTATCACAGTCAATATTTCATGTTGTGATAATCATCTTAACAAACATGGAGACGTCATTGTGTTTCTAAGATGAAATAAACTTTATGTTTATTGGGTAAATGCAGTAAAAGTAAATAAACTAACGTGTTTTATTATATAATTAGCGAACCGACACGACTTCGCCTGGATAGGACCTATTAATAATGGATTTTTTTTTTATATAGGAGGGCAAACGAGCATGCAGCTCACCTGATGGTAAGTGACTACCGCCGCCCATGAACAACTGCAACACCAGGGGAACCAGAGGAATAATTAAGATAATTTAAAACCATTTATTATATCAATTTATGGTAATTTTTTAATTTAATTTTTCCGATAAAATCCCTCTGGCCTTGGTCACTATCTGTTCTAAAAGTTTCATTCTGAAGATTAGCCCGGAAAGATAGACAGACATACAAAAATTAAAAAAAATGATTATTTATGTATTAATAGCATGCAAATAACCGCCTGAGCGATTTTTCTAGAATAATTTATCACATGGAGTTTCACGAGGCACAACGTGATTACATAGATCGCATTAGCCACAAACTTTTGTACAAATGTGAAAAATTGTACACGTGTCTGTTACTAGACACCTGGAGAGGCGTTGTTAGGTTAAGTGGAAGTCGTTGTTTTAAAAACAGAATGGCAAATTTACTCGTATTATCGAATTTATACGTGGTGGAGCCACGCTGGAGGTATATTATAGTTGTAGCAATGGGTCGACGTAAAATAACAGCTTAACACTGCTGTGTTTCATATGGTGAGTGTAGAAACCGGAGACCCTTTTTACTGTAAACGAGGCATTCCATCTTTGTCCTCAGGAGTGACACTGCCAAATAATATTTGCCATTTTTATTTGATTTTTTATTTTTAGTTGTTATTAGGAAGACGCTGCTGCCCGTCTCCAGATTTGTTTCCCTCTGTCACCTCTTACGACACCCACGGGATAATATGGGGTAGTAAATATTCTTACACCGCCACTACACGGTTTTAAATGCGTAATATAAGTAAATTATTTAATCTATTGCACGAAGTTCATGCTAATGAATAAAATAAATATAATTATCAATGTACGCTTGTTTACGGGAAATAGTGCGCACTATGAATTTCTATCGGTGTAAACAAATTGATACTACATTGTTGTTGTGTGAACGAACAAAACAATATGCATGCACAACTAATTGTTTTATGTCACGTAAAGTAAATGACAAAATAGTTCCATAATGTCCACTGCTGAACATAGATCTCATACGCTAAAGCCATAATCCTATACATTAATTTTTCATTCATTACAGCCTGTATAAGTCCACTGCTGAACATAGGTCTCCCCCATACAGTGCCTCATAGGGGGGATTTTTCCATTATTGCCACGCTTGGCAAGCGGGTTGGCAACCGCATTTTTGTGCGGTCATTTTAACAGTCATTAGTTAAAGATATAGATTATAAAAATGAAAAATAATAAACCCACATAATAAAAATAATAAAAATAATACCAAATATCAAGAAGCTTCGTACCATCAAAGTTTAAGAAAGATTAGCGCGTAAAATAAAATAAAAAAAACAGCAAATTGAATTAGTTAACCTTTGTTTTTGTCAAAAGACATTTAAACGCGCCAAAATTACGGTTGCGAATTGCGTAGAATGAGGTTATAGAGTTGATTATTGTTAAATTAGAAAAAGTTTGTATAACTGCGCATATATGTTTTACTGTTGTTTTATTATACTGGTTAAGTATGCGTGACCGCCGCTTATTACAGAAGTACGTTTTGATATATTTTATACATAGGTATTCCATTTCTTAGTCATTATATTCATGGCAAAGTCGATAACTTATATCGCAATCCCACGCCATTCTTTTCTATATTCCTGGCACACACGTATAGTGGATACCTGCCTCGTTGTTGGTTGTAAACGCGGATGCTGATCATAAGATCCCGTATTCGACTCCCGGGTCGGGCCAAACTCAGTCATTAGATTTTTCTGTCAAGAAATTCTCAGTAGCTGTAGAATAGCTGCAGCGTGGCTCTACCACGTTAAAACTTACGGTCATTCGCAAAAATTTAAACGTAAAATTATCTTTTCTCGTTGTTTATTACAAGATTACGCAACGTCACGAACATCAATATTTTATCGGGTTTTTGAACGTTGAAAGTAAATTCGAACGAAGCCACATGTAGGAAACCAGTCTCGAGACTCGTCAATATGGCGCCGTTTCCTTTTCACGTCTTGAATGCAAATACGTTTCAAGTTGTTCACATTTGCACCTACGCCATTAGTCTGATAAATTGTAATGTTTAACGATCGACTATCCCAGTAAAGTGGGACACCTAGGGCTGTCAACGCATTAAATTATAATAATGCCGTGCTGAATCTTTTCATTCTTTTAAAAGTCTTGTTAAATCATATTACTTAGAAAGCTATTAAATGAATCACTTAACCTTTTTCGTACTCTTTTAATTTAATTAATTCATCATATTAAATATTATCATTTGGACATATTTATTCTAGACCCTTTTTACTGGAAATGAGGCATTCCATCTTAGTCCTCAGGGGTGACAAAGCATCTGCATTTTGATTTATAATCAAGGATAAATGTAGATGTCTATGGGTCGCAGCAACCACTTACCATCAGGTGGACTGTGTGCTCGTTTGTCACCCTTTCCAATAAAAAAAATTATATGTATTTTTATTATGTTTGTTTGCATCAGTTTTCTAAGCAAAGGTTGTGTGGAAGAGATCACCTTCAGTATGATAAGACCGCCTGTTGTACATATTATACTTTGAACTCTACCCGTTTTCTGTATTTTCTTGTACAAAAAAGAATAAATAAATAATGTGGCATGCGGGCTCGCAGCTAACTATGAACGGAAAAACTAAGCTAAGTCAGTCGGGTATAACATAAGGAAATTAATTATTAAAATTAATGTTGTGTCTTACGTAGTTTGAAGAGCTCTAAGGCTCAGTTTTGCGTGACAGAGTCAACTGAACAATGTATTGTTTTTATCATTTAGCTTCGCCCTCCCTCCTACAATTAAGTGCACTAATAATGGCAAATGGCAGTGATATACATGCAATTGTGGAAAGGAAGTCATTCTTCATCACCCCATACGGCACCGGCAATGTATAAAAATAAAACACATAATTAACAAACGAAGAAGTATATTAAGAAACCGGTTCGTAAAATGGTTGAAGGAGAACTTCTTTTTAATTGCAGCTTTACTTATCTACGTCCATAATTAACATGTATGTACGTCATCTCCAGTTTTTATGAACTGTGTGTGAACATCTTTTTAGAGCCTCGAACGGGGTTACTTTATTAAATTGAAAATATTAGGTACTATCGATAACAATTTACAATTTTTTTTTAAATATTCTATACCAGCACGGCTAGCATGGGCTGGGGACAAAAAATTTATCCTCCGATTATATCCACTGACAAAAGACAAAACTATCTTGTCCTTATGCCGAAGCACGGCAACGGGGAGAAGTATATTCTCGTTTGACATAACGAGTAGACATAATATATCCCCCGTCCGTAGCATGGAGCCAAATGAAAGATAAAAAATTATACTTTTTTGACATTTGAAAGGGACAATTTTATCCTAGTTCATTGGACATGGGTTTATATTCATACAAAAAATCTATCTAAGTTTATCTCCCATTTTATCTACTGTGGATATTATATCCACCGGTGTGTCCATGCTCGAAGGGTGGATAAAACTAAGCGAGGGGATAAACATTTTCTCCTTTCCCCGGGGATAAAATTGTCTCCTGCCCATGCTAGCCCTGCAGAGCTTAACTACTATCCCTGAATTTACCTGATGGTAACCCGAAGATGATAAAGCGTAGTTTGCCGTTACCGTTACAGCCTATTAAAATCCACTACTGAACATAGGCATCCCCCATAGATTGCCTCATAGGGGGATATTTGCCACCGATGCCACGCTTTTTGAGTTATGAGAAAGTGACCATATTAACCGGATGACCATATTACCCTCACGTACTATACTTATAATTTCAAGAAAATTTGGGTGTTAAAAGATGTGGTGTAAGGCGCTAACCCTTTCTCTATAGTTTCACCTTCCCACTGGACGAAGCTCCAACAATCGACTGATTGATCGACTGACTGAATTCATCCAAAAACACTGAACTAAGCTGTATAGACTAATAGGTTCTAGCATTACCAGCTCAGAGTATTGGCTCCTGTCCATCATGGTAAGAACAGACAAATCTTCCAATAAATGCATGCAAGCTATAGCAAAGTTTTGCAAAGGGTTATGTTCAGTAGTGGACAGAGAGGGTTGTAGATCGTGATGATGATGATAAAGATTTAATTTAATACGAGACTCCAAGAGCACTTCCGCCCTGTTAATCGTCTAGTTAATAGTAACAAATTGGAAACGTAAATAATTGGACGCCGTCCAAAATAAAACCCTAGATGAAAATGAGATAGACGGGTATTTTTAGGAGCAATTATACCATATTGAAATTTTTGCGGCACTCGTGAAGAATTGTTGCCAAAACATGGTAATCAAAAAATAGATGCTAACATCGGTTATTTTACTCATAATTTTTTATTTATGGAACATTTATGGAATCACCTCGATGTCTGTCGCAAAGGTTTTTTCATGTCTAAACCAGAAACGGAATACCCAGAACGGTGAGCAGTAGCGTCACAAGTGCGAGACGTTGGTATCTTGCAAACTATAACTGCTATAAGCCTATAAGTACTATAAATATATCATCAAGCTTGATAAAACACACATAGGCACACACACGCGTTCACACATACACACACACACACAATTTATTATGCAGCTATATTATGATTGTAGCAAAAATGGGCCGACTCGACCGTGGAAGGACCAAACTCTCACAGAATATCAGCATGAAATAGCAGTAAATGAAACTAATCTTTACGGATTATATCGCGTTTAATTTTACTTTTTAATTCCCGACGTTTCGGGTGCTTTACAGCACCCATGGTAGCCGGGCTAACTATGACATTGGGACGTCAAACACCTCAGTCCCCCCCGTGAATATGAGTGCTGTAAAGCACCCGAGACGTCGGGAATTAAAAAGTAAAATTAAACGCGATATAATCGGTAAAATTAGTTTCATTTAATGTGTAGCCTTCGCGTATATATAAGAAAACATTATGAAATAGCAGCTTAATGCCAATGTGCTTCGTATGGGGTGACAACGCATCTGCATTTTGATTCTTAATCGAGGAAAGATGCATGTATCTATGGGCGACAGCATCGACTGCCGTCAGGTGAACTCTGTGCTCGTTTGTATAAAAAAATCTTATATATTCTTAACCAATCTACGAGTTTAAAGGTAACTCATTTGCCGACGATAGTTGGAAATCATCCAACGGATTTTTGCCTCGCGTAACACGCGGGGGTTTCCAAATCACTGACGAATCCACTCTCATAGGCTTGTAATAATAATTAGCCTGTGTCTAAAGAGAATATGACAACGTCGCCGAGTCTTTTCCCTGTTCTCGTGTCTTTTGTCTGTCCTCTTTATATAGATGACTTTGCTTTCTAGCCTGTCTGTATGTTTTATATTTGCTATATACAAAGTAATATACCTATTAGGCCACGTATCGGAGGTCATGTGATCTTTATGACCTTTATTATAGTCGCTTCTTGCGACACCCACCCACCCTTTTTTATACACGCTTTTTACGTGGTAGAGCCATGCTGCAGCTATATTAATAATATAGTTGTAGCACGAATGGGTCGGCTCGACCGGGGAAGGACCACGCTCTCACAGAATACCTGCGTGAAATAGCAACTCAATGCTGCTGTGTTTCGTATGGTGAGTGGTAGAGAACCGGAGACAGTTTTTACTGGAAAAGAGGCATTCTATCTTAGTCCTCACGGCTGACAACGCATCTGCATTTAAATTCGCAAACGAAGATAGATGTAGATGTCTATGGGCCACAGCAACCACTTACCATCAGGTGGACTGTGTGCTCGTTTGTCACCCTTATTCTATAAAGAAAAACCCACTAACAAAATACGGGTGATAGATTTCCTTAAGCTGCCACCACTTGGCCAATATTTTTTAATAGAAAAGGGTGCTATAGGAACACAGTCCATCTGATGGTAAGTGGATGCTGTGGCCCATAGAGATCTACGTCTACCCTCGATTAAAAATTAAAATGCATATGATTGTGTTGTCACGCCTGAGGACTAAGATGGAATGTCTTATTTCCATTAAAAAGGGTCTCCGGTTCTTTACACTTACCATACGAAACACACCAGCATTGAGCTGTATTACGCTGGTATTCTGTGAGAGCGTGATCCTACCCCGATCGAGTCGACCCATTCGTGTCACAACCATAATATAGCTCTGCAGCGTGCCTCTGCAGCGTGGCTCTGCCTCGTGTAAAGTATTAGTAATGATATCATTATTTAATAAACAAACAAAGTAAATTCAAAATATAGTCTAATCATATAGACATTAGGTTAAACTAACACAGCTTAATGCGCAATTACACATTCCGGTAATGGAAAATAAAAAACAGTTCAAGGGTCATTACTCATTACTATTGTTAAGTTCACTGTGGATTATGTGACTGAATAAATTTAGGAAGCTAGAAATGGTTTATTTCCCAATTATGTTCTATGTTTGTTAATGTTGATCGAAATCAGTATAGAATTATAAGTTACATTACGTTATACACATGCACTTACTTGTACATATATGTAAATACGTATATGCACACATAATTATAATGTCCTCCAGACTGAATTTCGGTCACGGCGGCCAGTCCCAACGGATACTAGCCATCTGTCATCTGTGTATGGGCAAACAAGCACAGGTGCACTCTCTATTCCCTCAATCTCACAGTCCGATGAGACGGTAATACGACACGACCGGAAAGTGATCAGGCGAAGGACCAACAGCTACGTACGTTGCCTTTTAAATATTACAGGAATATTAAGGAGGTGCTAACATGGGGCGGCCGGCACTGGGGCCGGCCCATATTAACGTAGGGCCGCGGATATATGCGAAAGCGTTCCCTGCCAAAATGCGGAGAAGGTGGAACACCATGGGTTTTAGTCGGTGCGAGTCCGACATAACCCGTCCTTCCCAGGCAAGTATTCCGATATTTAAAAATAATACCACGTTTTTGTCATATTCTTACATTGCCATCCGATTCTGAGCTACGTTCAAAACTTCAAGTCTCTATCGCATCGTGAAATTAGTTTGAAATCAATTACTAAATTCGACCCGAACTTACACGAATACGCGTTAATCAAAACGTTTTAAAAAAGGAGTGTTCGGGTGTAAATTATGTGTGGTATGTGCGATCTCTTCAATAAACAGTACTCGTAATCGTAACTTGTTCTTAACTTTATGACCTTTTAACTTGACATGTCAAGTTAAAAGGTCATAAAGGCGTCGTGCCTCTTAACACCCGAAGAACATCTAAGAACGATTCAAGTGTTGCACTTATGAAGATGCTCGTGTTTAGGGTTACCAGATGACAGGAATTTTCCTGACATGTCCGGAAATTTAGCCCTCTGTTAGGGAAATAGGGAAAATTTTAAAATGTGAGGAATTTTTAAAAAGAAAGAGAGAATATAAGAAATACAAATTAAAATATGTATTAAACAGTTTGATCACAAATAATAATAAAAAATGAATCAAATCTCAACAATTAAATTGTTTCATTCATCTGATCTTTTTCCTAATTTTTATTGCTGGATATTTCGCATATGTATGTCATGTATATATGTATGTATGTCATGTATGTATGTCATATGTATGTATGTCAAGCACATGCCGGAGTTTTTTTACAATTTGATAATATTTTTGCTGCCTCCGCGTCAATGTCATGAAATTTATTGAAAAGTCGGCGATTTTGCCAGGGAAACTCATTTTCGGATCTGGTAACCCTACTCGTGTTAGAGTTAACAGGAAAGTTATAGTAAAATGTTGATTTGTGTTATACCTATCACGAATTTAAACATGTAATCAGTGATATACTCATAACACTAACGATATGTTTAGTTTACTAGGTGGTAGGACACCTTTTGTTTTGCCTAGGAGGTTTGCTTTAATTTGTCTGTCTGTCTTAGCACTGACTTCAGAATGTGAAATTTTTTTTTTAGAAGTTTGATGTCGGCTTTGATTTTTTTGTACTTTGATACTTTTTGAAACTTCTTAAAAACGGAGTTTTTGTAATTTTACTCACGCTTGTCTTTAATTTATTCGACAGCTCAACCAACAAAGAAAGACCGCGAGTTGCGTACATTTCAAGTGACGCAAAAACCAAGCCGAAACCAAGCTCAACTGTAAGAAGACGCTCTCACGGACACATAGGTATGTACCTAAAATAATTTGTAACCAAAATTATTTTAGATGTTTACGTGTTGAACAATGAACTTTAACGGGCTATTAAAGAAAGAAAGAAAAAAGGATGTGTGCGTGAGTGCGTGTGAAGAAGTTGAGCATGGTTTCGGCTTGGTTTTTGGGTCACTTGAAATGTACGCAACAAAGGGTCTGTTCGACAGTCGACACTAGTCGGAAATACGTTACAGCTTACAGCACTTGTCAAATATCCAAGTGATATTATGACAATGAAGTTTTAGTGATATTTTATTTAAATATACTTAGCTCCTAAAAGCTAATGACCTTCCTACTTTAGACAGTTATATATAACTATGAGTACTGTAAAGAAATTTACTCGTTAGTTCAGCGTTTTAAATGATATTTCTTACGAAACTTTTTTAGCATCGAGATACGAAAGTCGTAGGCGGACCGGCGAGCCTGGGAGGGGTCAGTCTGTGTACGTGACTGTATCGGCGTAGGAAAGAGTGCTTCAAGTAGGGTTACCATACATTCCTAAAACCCCGTCGGAAATTTTCGGTTAGGGGATTTCTTGGACGTAAAATAAATCACAACAATTTAGGAGAAAATTCTTTTGTCTAGTAAGCATTTTCTAAAGAGATTAAATACCAGTCGATACCATGTGTCGGTGTTAGCTAGTTGTAATGTTTTTTATAGATGTTTGTCAAACTGGCAGACTTGGTTCTCTGTAAGTAACACCAAGTCTGCCACTGACTTGGTTCTGTGTTAAAAGTTAAAGTTATAGCCTATATACGTCCCAATGCTGTCCTCTCACTTCTGAGAGGGTTTTAGGACAAGGAAATATCCGCCGCACTGCCCCAATTCGTTTTGGCGAACTTCACATGTCTTCGAATTTTTTTTCTTATTTCTCAGACATGCAGGTTTCCTCACGATGTTTTTCTTCACCGCTGAGCACGTGGTAAATGAGCACTTAAAATTGCAATTAACAATTTCATTAGTGCCAGCAGGAATCGAACCCGGGTTGCTCGCGTACTATGAAATGTCATTATTTATAATGATGGATGATTGGTCATTTGATTGTAGTGATTATTGTAAAGTCCGAACGGGACGATATATTCGTTGAACGACAAAGTTCTTTAATAGATAAATTAAAAAAAAAAGACTAATCACGTTGATAAATCATTATGCTATCTCTGACACGGATTAGATAAATCCATAAAATAATAAAACCCCGGATTAGAATAGTAAACTCGATAATTATACAATATTATAAAAACATAAGTACATCAAAACAACGTATAAAATACCTACTATCTTCTTTCGCTAAAATGCTTAGAATAAAATAATGAAATAACCAAATAATTAACCTTGTAAATAATAAAATAAAAAAATAAACTTATAAACAATCGGTTTTCGAGTGGTAGCCCAATGCCGATAGGCGTAGTGTAGCATTCCTTGGGAGTGGCTTTGTTCGGACGTGGACTTATGAAGGGCTGTAATGATGACGAAATCTAGCATTCACTAGTATTAACATACCACCCCTAATGGTGGAGAAATAGGCAAATTTTAAATGTAACTGTTTACACGACATTCTAGTTTTTACCTTGAACTTGTGTTACATACTACTTAGTTCAATCAAAAGCGTAAAAAATGAACTTTAAGTACCGAACTTAAGCTATTGTGTGCAAATAATTCTATTCTTTTTGATTATTGAAGACGTTATTTAATTTTTTTAAAGTTAGTTTTTTTTATATTTTTTTTATAGTATACGGTGACTAACGAGCACACAGTCCACCTGATGGTAAGTTGTTGCTGTGGCCCATAGACATCTACATCTATCCTCGTTTGCGAATCAAAATGCAGATGCGTTGTCTCCCGTGAGGACTAAGATGGAATGCCTCTTTACCAGTAAAAAGGGTCTCCGGTTCTCTACACTCACCATACGAAACACAGCAGTGTTAAGCTGCTATTTTACGTTGGTATTCTGTGAGAGCGTGGTCCTTCCCCGGTCGAGCCGACCCATTCGTGCTACAACTATACTACTGATATAGCTAGCTGCAGCATGGCTCTACCACGTACAAAATTTAAATTAATTTACTATTTACATTGCACAATCTGTATATTTTATATATAATTCTTCTGTTTTGTCACTGAACACCTCCTAAACGGCTGAACCGATTGGCTGAAACAGCGTGGTCAACAGGTCATTAAGAGGTAGGTACATAAAACATGCACTTGCAATGCAATGTTAGAGTACTTGGCTACTACACCTGGGTGGAGGGGGGCCTTGGTACGAAACCCAGTCCGAGCCAACATTTGTGCGAAAACGTAAGTAGTTGGTTTTCGAATACGGTTTTCTGCGTATCTCTGACGATCCTAGCCTGCCACCGATTTTAACCGTTACATTGGGCATGAGTAAATTAGGAACAGTCAGTGCCTTTCGGTTTGCACATACACAATAAATATCATAATAGACAGAATAGTACAATTTTTTTTTTAATTAGAAGTAGGCTCACTCTTGACCTCCATCTGGCCCGAGGACAAGGATGAGGTTTACGATGGAGCGAGTTTGCCCAGGAGAAGCCCGTTCACACGCACCTTTCACCAATCTGTCACATTGTCTTGCGTATGTGGACTATTAAAAAGCTTTTGATTCCGTCGGGAGTAGTCCTACAATCCCTTCAGCGGTGACAAGTCAACTGTCGGTATATCGAAGTGATGAAGTGTTGGTACAGTAGCTTCTGATCATTAGATAGTTATCTGTAGTCGAATATAGGCCAGGAGGGTCATCATTCAGTGTTTAACGTCTCATAAATTCTAAAATGGCATGAACAACTATAAAGAATGTCGCAAATAACTTAACTAACGTAGTAGGAAGTTTAATATCGCATATATCCAAGTGGGAATGACCACAAGCGAAATAACGTGTTTTACAATCACTAACTTCATTCTTAACGCTCGGTTAAAGCAAGTGGCCATTTATGTTATTCTTCACGATTATTCTAGCTAAAAAAAGGTATCGCATAGTATAGATATGCTCGCAGATCAGAACAATAAGCATGCAAAAGCACTATACATTGAATAAAATTAAGTTTCACGGATTCCGTCGCTTTTTATTTCACTTTTATGTACAACTTACAATCCGTACCGGTTCACATATTTTTTTAAAATATTTTACGCAAATACTACACTACACATTGAATTAAAATACATTTCAACATTTGATAACATCTCCGGATATACGTAATTAGTTACCCCTCGCCAAGTGATAGCCGTGACCCTTATCACCCGCGTATCGGTTGCCATGCGCATATTATGTTCGTATAATAACGTTAATATCTCTATAGGCTATATCGATGTTGCAGATATGTTTGGACAGTTGGACATCCAAGGAAACGACTAAATGTTAATAAATTTGCAAGTTTATTGCCAATGAATTTCTATAATCTGTGTCGCTAAGCGTGTTCTATTCTAAAGATCCACACGTGCATAAATATGCAAAACATGAAATCACTAATGGCATTTCAACACTGCAAAGCTCATATAAAATTCGTACAAAAGCTGCTTCACTATCTGCTAGTAATTAAAAATCGTCCTTATGAAATTCAATTAGAGTTGTAAATATAAAAACAATAAGAAAAAATATAACAAGAAAAATATTAGAGTTAACTTACCATTACGGAAATAAGTAATATTTTGTATACTTTCATATAATTAAACTCTAGAGTAAATTATCCAATTCAAGATGGCATTTAATTAACAGTTTGAAAAGGGCATTTTTCTTTATTGAATTAGTGGTGAAGAATGAGTGCACAGATCGCCTTATTGTAAGTGGATGCTGTAACCCAAAGACCCCTACATTTATCTTCGACTAAGAATCAAAATACAGATACGTTGTCACCCCTGAAAACAAAGATGCTCGTTACAAGTAAAAAGGGTCACCGGTCCTCTTCATTCAACCATACGAAACACAGCAGTATTAAGCTGCTATTTCACGCTCGTATTCTGTGCGAGCGTGTTCCTTCCCCGGAGCTGCTTCTATCTGTCTTCCATTCGTGCTGCAGCATGGCTCTTCCACGTAAATAGCATTCTTTACTTGGAAGATTTGCTCGTTCTGATTAAAATGGTAGGTAAGGCGAATTGGTGACCGAGAGTCTATTACCCTTTACTAGTAAAACTTCTGTCAACCAACATTCTTTAGCTTAAGTTCATTGTTTTTGGGGGGATTTTGCGCCATAAGTCGATGGTTAGAGGCTTGTCTATGAGACAGGAAAATTTAAACTATTAATAAAAAGACGACTTCAGAGAACAAAAAGAATAAAATAATTTCCACATAACAGCTTCAGAAGTCGGTGCTAGAGCTAAGACATAGTGTAAATCTCCTCCTTTTTCTAAAGTAAGCTAAAAGGTTTGCTTCCTCAGTTGCTTTATATTTTTCGCTATTTTTCTTAGTCACTGCAACATGCAATTAGTTTTCGGAAGCGAAGGTATCGGGGTTCATGTTTGAATTGTTTTATTACAATATTGTTTAATTAAATACAAAATACACTATTGTTTGACAGATGAAGTAATACAGAGATAATTGTAGTAATGAGCATTGTTAGGTAATAAAGAAATTTTAATCTGGACATGCACACAAGAGCCTGTACAGATACTGCAAACAATAAAAACGAAGAAATATCGTGATTATAATAGTACAATTGTAACGTATCGAGCCGTTTGTAAATCGAGGTGAGGCGGCGATGTAAGCCAAGGTCCTGATCGTGCTCTCAGTCACGTAGAGATCTGACCACTGTCCTATGTTATTTGGAATGGACTGTACTCGATACGATGATCTGTTCACTATACCTAAATATAATTTAGTAAGTTTATTTAAAAAGATTTTTAAGTAACGAACGAGGTAACTAACAGTTTACTTGATGGTAAGCGGCTTTTTAATATCGGTACGTTTGTAGTTGCCAAAAAAAACATGTGGGCAGTTCACAGCGTTCACACGTGGTACAAGTGAAACCTTCAGAAAACTAAACTGCGAGAGTATTATTTAAATACTACAGAGTATTAGGAGTAGGATAATTGTAAAACACTGTATACTGTATTCTATCTCATTCTCTCGCAGACTAAATTCTATAGTAGATGTATATGTTTGTCTTCTTTTAGTGTCGCTTTTTCGTTTCATCTAGTTTCAAATCACGATTCTAAAGAAGTTTTCAGTTTTCACTCCAAAAACAAAAGTAGTTTTACTGTTTCGTTTAACAGTTTTAGAAAGACTAACTTCATCATGATAATGTCAAGGGAATTCTTCCTTACAATGGAATGGTGACAAAAGTTTGCCACGATGTGATGATAGAGATGGTGGTGATAAATGTAACAAAAATTTTTTTCGACTTTTTATTTCAGTTTTTTTTTATTCGTCAAAGTTGTATTGACGTAAGCTAAGCGAACAATTATGGCGAAAGCAGTTTTTTCAACAAGCAATGAACGGAGAGAAAGTTGCGACATCGGGGATGTCTAAAGTTGAACACAGTTGCAACTTGCAACGCCCATTGTTAACATACGAATATTTAATAATTCGTATTGGAATCAGAATAAGGACTAGAATCACTTGCGTAAAACCTGAACAAGATTAGTGAGTTTCGCGCTAAATCTTACAAATTTACATAATACTTCCGCAATCTATTCCTCGAGGGATCGTCAGTATTAATAGTGTACCTTACACAAAATGAGCTGCCATGATGTTCTAACATTAAAAACTACGAGGAAGCGATCTGGCGACCCATCCTCTACTACTGTTACTGAAATAGAAATACTAATGACCAAATACTAAAACGCTACTCAATTTTAAGATGTCTTTAAATCTCGTGGTGTTACAGTCACTTTGACTTAAAGTGATAGAGACAGCACGAGACTATACGGCATCTTAAAATTAAGGAGCGTTTAAGTATTTGGGCATTAGTATTTTAGTTTTACTGTTCTAAATTACCGTTTTTTATAATCTAAATATGATATTAAATTGAGAAACGAGCTAACAGTAAAAAGGTAAGCGGAAGTCCTACCCTATGGTCTATATAACGTTATGTGGCCGACCCAATACCGAAGTAGTCGCCTTGAAGAGTCAGAGACGTTGATAATATAAGTTGATAAAATAAAGCCAGTGCGTGACCACTTTCCCACATTTTTTTAATGAACAAATGGTGACAAACGAGCACACAGTCCACCTGATGGTAAGTACATGCTGTGGCCCATAGACATCTACATTTATTCTCGATTATCCTCAGGGGTGACAACGCATCTGTCTTGTGATTCTTTATCTATATTCTATCTCAGGATAGAATCCCTCGTTGCCAGTAAAAAGGGTCTCCGGTTCCCTACACTCACCATACGAAACACAGCAGCATTAAGCTGCTATTTTACGCTGGTATTCTGTGAGAGCGTGGTTCTAACCCGGTCGAGCTGATCCATTCGTGCTACAACTACAAAGTAGGTAGAGCGTGGATCTACCGCGTGCAAAATAGTAAGATACTACATGATATTTTTACGTGATAGTAAGTGATGATGTACTTAACAAAAATTTATTCACCCTTGACGACTCTCCCTACGATTACCTATTTACCGACCACTCTTTCTTTACGACTGCCTTGTTGGTCTAATAGTCGTAAGCGGGGTTATGTGTTGAGAGTAGGAGCAAAGAGAGTGCACTTGTGATTGTGCACACACTCTTGCTATATAATTCTGTTCTGCACAGATAGCTTAGTCTCCGTTGAAAGTGGCCGCAGTGGCCAAAAATTCAGTTTGCACATTATTATTCCCTTGCTTTGAAGACACCTACACTGATAAATCTTCAGTATATAGTTGAGTATACGTTAAATTTAATTTGTTCTATTATGTAGTTACGTATGTCATAAATATTGTAGTTGTGCTAAGAGTCAATCTCTCCTGTAATAAAAATGATGTGTCAACATATTTAGGATAACAATCTGTTTCAATTTGATTGTTATCTGTTTTGTTGTTCATATATATATATATATATCAATTGCATTCCGTTATTCTCGCAAAATCTCGAAAATGGCTCAACCGATTTTGATGAAATTATTTATGTGTGTTTGAGTGGGTCCCTGGATGACCTAAACGATTCACAATTGGACCCAGTAGGTGGCGTTGTTGTCGAGATGCAGAAATCACCCGTGCGAAGCCGGGGCGGACCGCTAGTAATAAATAAATACGCACAGCGGATTTAAACAGTCGCGACTACGACCTCGCTATTCAACTTTTTACGTGGTAGAGCCACGCTGCAGCTGCATTTATTATGGTTGTAGTACAAATGGGTCGGCTCGACCGGGGAAGGACCATGCTCTTATAGAATACCAGCGTAAAATAACAGCTTAATGCTGATGTGTTTCCGAGAACCGGAGACCCGTTTTACTGGAAACGGGGCATTCCATCTTAGTCCTCAGGGGTGACAACGCACCTGCATTTTGATTCTTAATCGAGGTTAATGTAGATGTCTATGGGCCACAGCTTCCACTTACCATCAGGTGGACTATGTGCACGTTTGTCACCCTTATTGTATAACAAAAAACTGCTGTCATGAACCAGTACTAAATCAAGCATTTTAAACTCACCAGGGACTATTAGTAATATTAGTAGCATTACCAGTTTAAAAAAAAACGATATAAACGATATTAGTAGAGGCTGTTCGATTACGATGTTGTCACTTAGGTATCTAGATGATCTTATCACAGTCACGTTCTTTAATTGATTGCGCATTTCGTTGGTTGTATGCTATATTGTGTATTATATGAAATATCGTTCTCCGAAACTACCACAGCCCAAATATATTTACACGCGGTTGTAGCACGAATGGATCAGCTCGACTGGAGAATAAAGAGAGAAGAAATAAAGATGACAAACGAGCACACAGCCCATGTGATGGTATGTGGATGCTGTGGCCCATAAACATCTACATCTATCCTCGATTAAGAATCAAAATGCAGATGCGTTGTAACCCCTGAGGACTAAGATGGAATGCCTCGCATCCAGTAAAAAGGGTCTCCGGTTCTCTATACTCACCATATGAAACACATCAGCATTAAGCTGCTATTTTACGCTGGAATTATGTGAGAGCGTGGTCCTTCCCCGGTCGAGACGACCCATTCGTGTTACAATCATAATATTATAGCTGCAGCGTGGCTCTACCACGTAGAAAAACGTATCTGTGTGTTACGTAACGTATCTGTGTAGGCGACGGTGAGTTATGAAGCGGTAGTGTTTGGTGTGGTTGGTCATACTGCGCATACTGTAGGAGGCGTAGGAGGGCTATTGATTCTCTTCGAACTGGGTAATAGAAGAATTGCATGCGGACCTCAGCAAAACATTTTATATCATTTTAAAGTATTCTATTTTGTCTACCGAATTCAAAAAGGAGAAGGTACTCAATTCGACTGTATGTTTTTTTTTATGTGTGTTACCTCATAACTTTTTTCTGGGTGAACCGATTTCGATGATTCTTTTTTTATTTGAAAGCTGGTGCTTCTCATGTGGTCCCATATAAATTTGATCAAGGTCTGACCAATAGTTTTTGGGTTTCTTATTAATTTATATTGAAATCGGTTGTGCAAAATTTTTAATTTTTAATTATCACATTACAAGATGCAACACGCCTGTAAAATAACTTCTTTTTTTTTTAAATAACCGCGAACAATGCGATGGTTTGAAGGGAAATCTATATAACGTCTGTCATGGCTAGTGTTACAAACGTCCTTTATTTTGAAGGGTTCTATTTCACACTCAAAAATTGATCTTGTCCCCTAATTTGAAACCTTTAATAGAGGACAAGAAGGACGCGCGTATTCGACATTCCCTCTGCTAGTTGAGGTAAAAAGAGTTTAAAAATCACGCTGAGGTGACGCGCGATATTAGAGACAAGAATTATGTTACATTACGTATTAACATTACTTTTTTTAATAAATGTCGCATCAGAAACCATAACAATACTTTAAATTCTGAGATATCTTCTATTTTTTTTCCTAGTTCATTATTAAACTTATCAAATCCTCAAAAACATATAAAAGGAGCTGGCAACCCTAGTCATGGCGGACGATAACCGACAACTTGCATCATTGAAGTAATGTGTACTTGTATAGTCGTAGTTCCGTTACCGTTGCGTTAAAAGAGAGGCCTCCTCCTTAGACTATCTCATAAGGGGATATTTGCCATGATTGCCACGTTTGGCAGGAGGGTTGGCAACCGGAGATTTTATTTTTTTTGATGTTATTAGAAAGACGCTGCCCATCTCTTGTCGCCTCTTACGACATCCACAGGATGATATGTGATAGTGGATATTCTTACACCGCCACCTCACTGTAATAGTCGTAGTACATATTACATTAAAAGCCAGCACGGACTATAGGCGTAACAGTTGACACGACTCGACGAACAGTCGCACAAATAGAACATAACTCAAAGTATACGTTTAACTTCTTATTGAATTACAGCGACTGAACAAGGTTGTTCGTGTTACGTCAGGGTACAAAGTCCGCGTACAATATGTACGCGGAATTGGAATGTTTTATTATTGCGTACAAACCGTTGCATTACTCACCGTAAATTAAGAACATAAATAATATTGTCGATACACTAAAGGTTTGTAACGTGGTTGAGCAACGCTGCAGCTTTACTATTTTAGTAGCACTTATGGGTCGGCTCGCCCGAAAAGGACCGCGCTCTCACAATAACAGCGTAAAATAGCCGTGTTGCTGTGTTTCGTATGGTAAGTTGGTGAGTGTAGAATCGGAAACCCTTTTAATGGTAACGAGGCATTCTTAATTTTCAGGGGTGGCAACACATCTGCATTTTGATTCTTAATCGAAGATAGATGCAGATATCTATGGGTACATCATACACTCACTATTTGATCGAACTGTGTGCTCGTTAGTCACCGAAAATTTTACAAATTATTTAAAAAAACTATTGATATACATAAGCCATACTGAAACCTATTCTAGTCCAAGACCTTCATCAGCAAGGTCCACAGGAAACTTGTCATTAGTTCAAAAATAGCAGACACCTATTTGATTTAATAACTGTCATAATAGCCCAATAAATTAAAAGCGGATTTATGTTAAATTGTCCTTATATGAGGGATGGATTAATGATCGAAGGTAATAATAATAATGTCCTCTTGACCGAATTGCGGTCAGGGCGGCCAGCCTCAACGGAGACTAGCCATCGACGCAGGACAGGATTATAGTGCCCAAGGGTATACGCAAGCACAGGTGCACTCTCTATTCCCTCCCTCTCACAGTCCGATGGGACGGTAAGCCGACACGACCGGAGAGATCAGGCGTAGGACCAACGACTTTACGTACTTTCCGAGGCACGGGGGTGAGGTGAGAGTGAGACACCACCAACTTCCTGACTCCGGGCAGCTACTGAGAATTCTTCATAGAAAAGCTCATAAACCGATTTATTTTTGGCCCAAACCGGGATTCGAACCCGGGACCTCATGATCGAAGGTTATGGAGGGATATATCAACCGACTTTTAAAAAGAAAGTTATTAATTAGACTGTATTTTTAATCAAATATGAATTTAGAATTATAATAAATGGAATTCCTAGGATAATTTTTGTTTTTTTAGTATAATTTTTTTTCTCTATTTTTATTTATAACGGAATGGACTAACCCTTAGAGTATCAATAGCTTGCTTATAAATACTCTAAGGGACCAACCCTTTAGGTTAATTTAAGAAAATTTATATTTCATTTTCGATATATTTAAATTACAAAAAATCTCGAACAAAAGAACTAAGTTAAATTGTTTCGTATAGAAGTTAGAAAGAAATCCCTATCGATTTTAATTTCCCTCGGCTTATTGACTAACTTAAAACCGATATAATATTCAATCGTCAGCCAAAGCTTGTGTTGTCGGATACAAAACAACAAAATATTCACCTTCAGAAAAAATCCAAGGCAGTATAATTTGTGTTAGTACCGAGTGGACCTAAGTCCCCATGATCCAAAGTCCATTTGCAATGAGACCGTTCAGCCTCTACTATATTAGACTGAATTATTTTGATATGCCGTAAACCAATTGAATCTCGTTCGAAAGATAAAGACGCGGTTTCCAAGTGCCCATTGGCCTAGTTGCGAATCAATGAATTCAATTTTTAAAAATTAGATTTGTCCGTGACATTCTATACAGTACAGTATATGTAGTCATTATTATCATAATCGTCATTAATCTAAGTTACAACCCTTCACAATTAAATAACTTAACATAGGTGGCATCCAAAAGGATGCCACATAATAAGTGTAATAGGTATTTGACAGATTTCATAGCGGGTAAGTTAATTTGTTCGAATAATGTAATAATGTAAACTGTAAAGGTTAATGTTTCTTTCTGTACTATTGTTAGTTAGTTTATTTTTATATATATATATTAATTAGATTAAACATAAATAAACGAAACCACAGATATTCATAAAAGTACAAAAATAAAAAAAAAGAGTTAAAAATGTACAAAAAATGAAAGAGCAAACCACTGAGGCATTGTTTTGTGTATTAATATAATACTCTAAAAACTGATAAACTATTTATAACTAACTTCTCAATTAAATGACATTGTGTAACAAAAAACTTCACCTCAGTGTCAACTAGCGACATCTGGTGAGCGGAAGATTATCAGCCCTAATTTTTTTCACAATACTGATGCTAGAGTCGGCCCGCACGACCAAACGTGACGTCACGGTATAAAGTCCACGAAGCCAATTGGAAAGTTCACTGATGGTTGAATGAACAAGTACAATGTTTCTTCGAATACAAAACGTTATAAATTTTTTAGACATTAAACTTTTTGCTCCTTTTTATATTTTTAGCCAACATAAAGAATATAACAAATTGTAATTGAATCTAGCTAGATGACTTTTTTCTTACGAGTCTTTTCCAGAACCATTTGGTATAAAAATACAAGAGTAACATTCTATGTGAACGTATGTGTTTTTTATTGTGTTTGTACCAAATAAATATAGCTCCAACACTGCTTTCTTTTAAAGTTATAAACCTAATAGCTTGAACTTTATAAGCTGCGATGAAAACAATCCTAATTAAAAAACATGCGTGAGTGTCGTGGAACACTCGGTTGGAACGAAGTTCCTTTTGTTGTATATTATTATTGATGAACGTATTATATTATTGATTAACAAATACAAATAAATGAATTAATAGCGTCTATTAAAATGAAGCGTCATTTAAAAAAAAATATTTCTTTCACGGCAAGATAAGAAAAAGTGCGAGGGAGATGGATATTATTCCATCTCGCTTTCTTATAGCCGCCAAAAATCTAGCGACTAAAAGTGAAAAATCTTACACTTTTTGTCGCCTAGCCCCCCATACGCCAAATCCGTATCGTCCGATAAGGAACTTAGTTCCAAAAACAGATTTTAAAAACGAAAAATTCTCCCTTAAGAATTCTATTACCTAATTATAAACAAAATTTATTTATTTATTTACATCTTGTGTTTTCATATATTTCAGTTAGTTAGAAATATACAAATTCGTGTTAAATATCAAAACTATCGTTTCACTCATGCGCCGTTACATCCTAGACAATGTGGTAGTAGAATTGTAAAGGGATGTAATCAAGATGATAATAATGATGTATCAAATTAATATTTTATATTTTAAAGGAATATTTTAATGCTTTGCCTGAGCCTTTATTAACAGCTTCAAGCCATATTAAAATATTATGATAGTTTCGCCTAGGTTATTTTGCAATAACCGGCCAAATTTGCAGAGAAGGAGGTTCAGAATAAGTAATATAGGCAAAAGGTGAAGAAAAATTAATTAAAAAAAAATCTCAAACATTCTGTCCTTTTTATCTTTTAAATTCAATATGCGTGGTAATGCATTATTTTAACTGATTTTACTGCGCACGCACACATTCGTAAGGGTCGATCGGTAGGCAAAAACGTTGTTGCCCATGAATCACATTCAATTTGGGATTATCTATATAAATAAAATGATAGAGGTTTGCAGCTGTGCGCGCATCACGGAAAAACTACTGAATAGATTTAAATTAGGTTTTCTAAGTTTTATTTCTTAGACACTTGGCCCTTATCGAAATAAAAATTATTGAGATATCTTCATTTAATATAAAATTATTAAAGTTTTAAGAAACAACGATTTTTATAAGCACTACGTGTTCAGTGATGTGTGTAAGCACCGCGGACAAAGTCGCGGGTGTCAGCTAGTTTCAAATAAAAGTAGAAGCCTTATTTACTCGTAATTTCAATAATTGCAATAACGGTACATCATTATTTATATATTTGAACTCAAGCTTAAAAATTTGGCTACTCTTTGAAAAATAACGCTGTGTAGTTTTTCTAGATATATAATATTTGTAACTCTAATATAGTGGGATACTATGTTATATAAGCCGTGGTAGCTCAGATGGTTAGCGCTCGCTGTAAGTTACACAGTACGCGAGCAACCCGGGTTCGATCCCCGCCGGCACCAATGAAATTGTTAATTGCAATTTTAAGTGCTGATTTACCACGTGCTCGGCGGTGAAGGAAAACATCGTGAGGAAACATGCATGTCTGAGAAATCAAAAAAAAAAAAAAAAAATTTCGAAGACATGTGAAGTTCGCCAACACGCATTGGGGCAGCGCGGCGGACATTTCCTTGCCCTAAAACCCTCTCAGAAATGAGAGGAGGCCTGTGCCCAGCAGTGGGACGTATATAAGCTGTAACTTTACTATGTTATATAGTAGGGCGACCTTATTTGCAACACGCAAAGGGGTACCCTTTGATATGTGTCCTTACGGCGTTACCAAGTACGAAGCTATTTAAAATAACTTTGACACCGTAATTTAAAGTTTATATATGTTACAGTCAAAACTAATAACCGGCCAAAACCACTTTCGATTGCAAAAATCAGGCAAAAGTAGTTTTGACTAAGGATGTTGGTCAAAACTACTTTTGACTGGTATATTATATATTTTTTATATACTCCGATACTTACTCGTATGATTAGGCTATTAGCGTCTAATAAAACATTATGCCAATCTTGCAATATCAGTGACAGTAGGTTAAGTTGCGGCTGAGGTGGCCCTTGAGCCACCCTAAAGCCGCGTACATTATAATGATATAAGTGTTAACTATAAATAAATTAAGATATAATATTGAAAGAATTGAACTAGAACGTTGGTCAAACCCACTTACAACTGAGAACGTTGCTCAAATCGCTGAATGGCTATACATAGCCTTTAAGCGAGAAAAGAACCGGCCCTCTTATCACCAGCAGCAACGACCAGCCGCAGATAGTTCCTTTAGGAACTTCACTGCACGTGGACCCCACGTTAGATTCATCTTAGTTGTGGAAGTAACACAAGGTATAAATTTTTTCTCTTTTCAGTAAACTTTATTTACGCAGTCGGGTTTTTTTATTACTGTTTTAACTTTTAAGCTTGTTTAATTATATAAGCGCTTAAAAAATAAAAAATAATATATATGAATATTGGATTGCAAGCAATGAAAC
The DNA here is from genome assembly GCA_029286625.1 of Parnassius orleans. Classification (NCBI taxonomy): domain Eukaryota; kingdom Metazoa; phylum Arthropoda; class Insecta; order Lepidoptera; family Papilionidae; genus Parnassius; species Parnassius orleans. The sequence continues at coordinate 2,138,393 of JAGSMP010000043.1, read as the reverse complement.
TTAACAATTAGGTAAGTCGGATCGCTACGTCAGTATAATATTTTTGCTTTTTTCCCTATTGCACTGATTGCCAATGCTTACTCAAATACAGTTTAGTAATTGTAATTAAATAAGTGATTATGAAATTTCATGAAATAGTGCACTATCGTGGCAAAACGCTTAGCTGTTTTTATATATTATTGAATTTTATAAACCTGCGTGTATTAAAACTAGATCGTTGCTTACTATAGCTGAAAATCAACACTTGCTTATTGCAACAAATCATAAGTCTACTGCGGAAAATTCGCCTGCACTAACACGGTCCTGAGTCACCTGAATTCATCAGCATCCATCCACAGAATTTCCGTGTTTTACACGCAATTCACCTAGCTACATTACATATTTATATAAAGTTCATAACATAAATTAATGTAATAATGTAAACAGTCAAGATAAACAAGTGGTAAAATTAAACATTTTGTACAGCCGACTTCAATATAAATTATTAAGGATAACTCAAAAACTGCTGGTCAGACCTTAATCAAATTTATATAGGACCACATGAGAAGCACCAGCTTTCAAATAAAAAAAACGAAATCGGTTCACCCAGAAAAGAGTTATGAGGTAACACACATAAAAAACATACAGTCGAATTGCGTAACTCCTCCTTTTTGAAGTCGGTTAATAATAAAAACAGCTTGATAGATGAAAGGTTTCCTTCACGATATAGGAGTTACCTATTGCTGCTACCCAGAAGCAGTGCTTGCACTGCTATAATCCGGTCTGAAGGGTTTAGAGAGCCAGTATAACTACAGGCTGTGAGGCATCCCATCTTAGTCCTCAGAGGGTCAGAGATGACAACGTTTCTGTAGCTCTCTGCTGCAGTAGCCACTTGCCATCAGGTAGAGCCATGCTGCAGCTATATTAGTAGTATAGTACAACTATACTACTAATATAGTAACAAACGAGCACACAGTCCACCTGATAGTAAGTGGTTGCTGTGACCCATAGACATCTACATTTATCCTCAATAAAGAATCAAAACGCAGATGCGTTGTCACCCGCGAGGACTAAGATAGAATGCCTCGAGTCCAGTAAAAGGGGTATCCGGTTCTCTACACTCACCATACGAAACACTGCAGCGTTAAGCTACTATTTTACGCTGGTATTCTGTGAGAGCGTGGTCCTTCCCCGGTCGAGCCGACCCATTCGTGCTACAACTACACTACTGATATAGCTGCAGCATGGCTCTACCACGTATAAAATATTCTTACACCTTAATAATTCTCAAACCGAAACAAAGTGGTTGGTGTTGTTCAGCTGAGTCACAGCAGAAATTGAAAAAAGGCCTTCCTAGACACCATTACAAGCAGAAACGGAATCTCACATCCTGGTAAAATCTGTTATAAATTGACTTATATACTTTTCTCTTATGGCTAACATAAGCATAGCTTGCCTATGTATGTATACTCTAAGACGTTTCTACGTATTTTAGAAATTAGGTTAATGTTTTATTTCTCTAAACTTAAAGGTCCTTATCCTGTAAACATTGTAAACTTAAGTAAACGCGTGGTTTACATTAATGGGATACGTTTTACAGTGAACTCATCGCATTAACCTCATTAAAGGGTAATAAAATGATACGTATGCTTACGGACACTGCTTTGCAGTGTTATTTTGGGAAACATTTGTTTAAAATTTCAATAATCGTAATAAATTCCACGCGACTTCGTACGCGTGGAACCTATTACGATTGGATTTCATGGATTTTTTTCTGTGTTATTCCTTTTCTGAAATAAAAGTAGCCTAAGTTAACATCAGCTATCTGCCAGTGAAGTCTCGTCAAAGTCGGTCCAGCCATTTCGGAGATTAGCCGAAACAAACAGACAGACAGACACAAACATTTAAAAAAATGGTTTTGTGATAACTACCACATATTCTTTCATATGCATTTAGTAAAAAGCTGTTATTTTGACATCACAAACAGACACTTCAATTTTATTAATATGTATGTATAGATTAGACCTACCACCGAGTTACGTGATTGCCTATTCTCGACAGAGTCTCAACTATTACATACGTAAACTCTCACGCCTGTCACAACGGAGGTAAGCAGAGACACACTTATATCTGGCAGGATCCTGACATACCTCTCTCGCTTCATTCATAACCATATATATATCTACGCATACATGCTCTTGAGGGTACTATTAATTTGAACCATCCTCAACATATCGCCAATTTGATCGATAAACTTTTGTTAGGGCATCCCTTGCCGACGCTGCCACTGACTTCCGTAGCATAAATTTGCTTTGTCACTCTTGGATTTTCTCCTGTATCGTAGAGGCAGTTTACATACATAAATTTCACAAAGGCAAACATCCAGACCCGTAACAATTATTAATTGTAGGCCATACAAATTCTTGTTCCGTGCGGGATTTGAACCCGCGGCCCTTAGCGCTGCAACTCATTACTAAGCCACTGCGCCACGGAGACGTCAAATTCTGCCACTAGTATTAAAGTTTTATATATAAATTGTCTTTGACTTTAAAATATGTTCTAAGCAACTGTATTAATGATGGTGTTGATGCCTGATATCTAATACTATCAGAAGTAATAGCTGCAGAAGACATATTACATGGTGCTGCAAGGAAACAGGCTCTAGTCTTCACCTAACATTGTTGTAATTGTAAGTGACACCTACGAATTTTTTTTCAATAAGAAGAAGGGTGACAAATGAGCGCACGGTGGATGCTGCGGTCTATTGACACCTACATCTATTCTGTGCGAGCGTGGTCCTTCTCCAGTCGAGCAGATTTATTCGTAATTCAGCCATATTACGATCCAGCGTAGCCCTATCACATATAGACAATTTGGTGCTAATAATATAAGATACGATTGTTCTAGGTTAAAGATTTCAAGGTGCTTTTGTCTTTGAATTGACATTCATGCTACCTTGAATTACAAGTGTTAACAGGAAGAAACGATACCCTTTTAAAAGTGCTTAGTTTATTAACAGTAAGACAGTCACAAACTAAATACCTACTCTTTATCTACTTGTAATATTAACAAAATATTGCTATTTCTTATACTTAAAAATAAAATTTAAATGTCTATCTGCATATTGAAATAAATGGGTTGTATTAAACTCAGTGGTTTATTTGTATTTGCATGCTATAATCTCGGAATGGCTGAACCGATTGCGATGAAATTTTACGAACAGATAGAAAGCAATGCCAGGAGGATTTAGGCTATGATTATATACCTGTCGATCTAGGCTATATTTGATCTATTTTTTTTTGAAAACACGAAAAAATTATAAAATAAATGTTCTTTGACTATCTTAAATCTAAATAACACTACATTAATAGATCTTTACCCAGACGAAGCTAGTTAAGTTAAAAATAAATTGTATGTCAAAGGTACGCATTTCTTATGTTTCAGAGATTAATGACGTACATTAAATTTAAGATTATGTAAAGTCACAAAACGTGATAACATAATAATTCATTTTAAGAAATAATAAATTAAATGGCATATGTTTCTACATAAACACTCACGCCTGTCACCCAGAGGGGTAGGCAGAGACTACGGACTTCCATTTGGCACGATTATTCACATATACATGCTCGTCGGTTAAGGGTTCTTTTAATCTGGCCCATCTTATATATCGCCAATTTAATCGATAAACTTTCGTCTCCAGCGTTCCTTACTGACTCTGTCGTTCACTTCTGCAACATAGATTTGCTTTGTTGCTCTTTCCTCGTTCATTATTTCTACATGACCAAACCACCGAAGCATTCCTTTCTTAATCCTGGTCACAACATCATCTTGCAAACCACACTTTTCTCTTATCACACAATTTCTCATCCTGTCAATCAGATTCAGTTCATGTTTCTGTGAGTCCATTTGAAGAAATATAATTTTAAAAAAAACTGAAGTTAAGGTTCAAATTAACGATATGAAAGGGAATGAGTAATTATACAAAACAGTTGTTCTCCTAATCGGATTTAACAGTGATACTCAAATACACAGTAACTAGTTCGTTAGAGCACAAAATTATCTAATGAGTAGCAAGTCATTAGGTAGTTTTGTTTGGTCTAGATATAAAAGTAAAACGCAAGGATATTACAAAAATATATTTTATAATGTTAATTATATAAACATTATACATCTACTTATTTAATAGAGGTTTACAAAAAAATTTTTTCGACGTTTTGCTTGAACGACGTTATACTGAGAACGTGTAAAACAAACAACAATAATTGTATTCACCAAAACATATTTTGTGAAAACATATCAGTATTTAAGAGATCCTTCGTATGAGAGTAATTTTAGTAACTTTATGTACCGTGTTTGAATAGTTTTTTTTAAAAATATTATTGTTAGTTGTGTATGGTTCAAACAGGACACTATATTTATATTGATACTTCACCTATATTGATACCTAACAAAATAAAATAAATTCAATTACATTGTGTTGAGTTGTTACAATGTGTGACGGACGTCCATCTAACCATTGTCGGACTTTATTAACGAATTAAAATACTAAACAGCTCGTGTTCGACAGTTTAATAGCGATTTTATACGAAATCAGCTGTGCCCAGCATGCGTTGCAAGGCCTTTATTGTCAGAAAAATTCATGGGCGCGCGCAAATCTCACTAATGTTTCATCGTACTCGAATGAATGTTACCTATACGAACGTAGGGACAAACAAAGAAACATTCATTTTTATATTATACTAGCTGACCAAGCAGACGTTTCCGACGACCCTTTGTCCTATAAAAAGTCCTTAAATTCGCAATAAAAAATATAGAGAGTCACTTATCGGGATAAAACTATCTTATCTCTGAAGTTGGAGCAAGCAATACACACTTATGAAATTTCATTAAAATCGGTTGAGTGGTTTCCGAGATTAGCGCGAACAAACATCGTGAAATTGAATTTTTATACATATATTAAGATATATATTAGATTAGATTAATCAAGGCTGATTAATGTGAGACTGTGTTATTACATTGTATTTGTACACCAAAGTTGGGAGACCTCTGGTACTGCGATACGCTTTTGCGATTCCCAAATAACTTGCAAATGACATTCAACGTTATTTAAGAAAAAAAATTAACAACATTCGAACTTGATAAGTTTATTTCGCAAACATTTTGTGTTGTAAAAACACCATCAATGTCATACATGTATGAAAGACAATTTCACACTTGAGGATTACATTATGTAGACATTGGTTTAAAAAAAAAGATCTAACGAAACAAAAGACAACGCTACCTCAATCTAAGGAAACATAAAATACCCAAATGTATGAAAGACAATTTTTCCACCGAGTCAGTAATTCATTCTAGTGGCGAATGGCGATGTATACGCTTTTACTACACAATTCCAGAAAATATACAAAATCTGACTTCCGCCAAGTTTGAAAACTTTATTAAACAAAGATTGCATAAGAAGGATTAATATAATAAGGAATTTATGGATTATAATAATCCTTGGGATAGAGGTGATCGCTACCATGCTATTTGCAATTTGTTTTGTATAGTTAATTATTGTGAAACTTTAATGATAACTAAACTGTTATTTTTTTCAAAAAAAAAAATTCCCCCACTGGGTTTCTTGCTGGTTCTTCCCAGGACAGAGGTATTATACGAACCAGTGGTAAATTAAACATAAGAGTGACTTTCTATATGTATTATTTATATATTGTAGGTATAATCTACATTGAATAAAAAACTTTCCATTTCTATTTCACACTTTAGGTTTAGGTAGATACATTATCTTTGACATTGGTTTAAAAAAAAGAACTAAGGAAACATAAATGACAACGCTACCTATGTCCCAAATTCGAAGCGACGCGTCCATTCCTCTCAATCACGCAGCCCGCACGTGGTAGTCGCATGGCGAACGTAGAGAGCTCACAGCTGCTGGTTTGGACTTTGGACCCGAGTTACAATCACCGGTGAATAACGTGTCTTGATTTAGCGCGGCTCGTATTATTCTCATTGAACTAGATGCAAGGTTGACTATGAAAAATTGATTCAATGCATTGCTTCGCGATAAATATATACACAAATGTTTAATATGAGTGAGTTTAACCGGAAGCAGATCTTATTATTAGAATATTAAAATTCAATTTAACTTAGCGTTCGTATAATTAAGGGCTTTTCAAGCGTCAGTAAGTTATCTATTAAATAAATTATAACCCGACTGAATTTAAAAGTCAAACAATTGCATTATTTTATTACTACATGAACAGTATTTTCAATTCGTTTATGTTATATTTTATTCAATGAATACCTAAATCGGCGTTTAATTTACTTAATGCGGATCTTTTTGAATGCATTGTTTATTGTCTCATTGCAATTTTTTTAATTCTTTTAATTGTTTCTTATTGTGAATTGCCTTTTTTTTTCGCTTATTTTTTGTATTACATATATATCTTAATGTTAATCCTTCTGTGTGAACAATAATTGTAATGTTAAAGTTTGTAAGACAATATTTCGACGTAGTGTTTATTTTACGAAGAGTAAAGACAACGTGAGCCTTTCCATCCTACCTAAATTAAGTTATTTTGTAGATGCATGTATGGGCAATAATTTTCCTTATTACTTAAATAGTTACTTTGTAATAGACAAAGTAAACGTCTTAGCAGGTGGAATTAAATCGCCAAATGACAACTTTAAGATATTGACCATTAAAATTATTTTTTTGTCAATGAAATTAATGAAACATAAATAGCATAAGCATACCGTCTGCCAATAGCAATATGTTTATAATTTATATGTTTTTAACATTCACGTTTTCTTGTAAAGTTTCACCGCCGGGGCTGCATGAGTATAGGTACTATTATTTAACCTACTTATGTAAAATATGAAATAAAATAAGAATGATATGTCGTAAAGAAGTTTCACTTCGTACGTGTGTAAAATGCACAATTGTGCACAATTTTTTTTATATAGGTACATGCCCAATTTTTTATATGTGGTAGAGCCATGCTGCAGCTTTATTATGGTTGTAGCACGAATAGGTCGGCTCGACTAAGGATGGACCACACTCTCATAGAATACCAGCGTGAAATAACAGCTTAATGCTGCTGTGTTTCGTATGATGAGTGTGAGTGTAGAAAATCGGCGACCCTTTTTACTGGAAACGAGCCATTCCATCTTAGTCCTCAGGGATGACAATGTATCTGCATTTTGACTCTTAATCGAGGATAGATGTAGTCGTCTATAGAACACAGTATCCACTTACCATCAGGTGGAATGTTGCTCGTTTGTCACCTTTATTCTATAATAAAAAGGTTTCAACAAAGATATGGCGCATCTTTCTGCATACCTACCTTGAACGCGAAGCAAGAGAGGTTGGGCATTATTGTTGACTTGTCGAGGTCACGCTATCCGCTCATATTAAATTTGGTACCTACCCATATTTATTTTTACTACAACTAGATCACGGAATGTACCTACCTACCTATTTAAAGAATATGCACCCAAATTACAAAGTATCAAATTGTCCTGAATTCGAAATAAATCGACTGGAATCAAGCCAAAATAGTCGAATGAATTTTACCGCCGAAACATTTATTTTTTATGGAATGAGAGTGACAAACGAGCACACAGTCCACCTGATGGTAATTGGATGCTGTGGCCCATAGACATCTACATTTATCTTCGATTAAGAATCAAAATGCAGATGCGTTGTCACCCATTTGGACTACAATGGAATGCCTCGTTTCCAGTAAAAAGGGTCTCATATTAATGATTAATGTAAATAATAGGTAGCTATTGAAGAACGATAAGTTTTTTGGCGTATTTAGGGGGAGGGCTACCGATTACCAATCCAAAATTCTAAGGTAGGCACTTAAATTTGTGGTAGGTGGATCGAAATGCAGCTGTCAGCCATGAAGACACAAATGGAATGTCTCATTACTAGTATTACTGGTCCAGGAGACGGTATTCGGCATTGCTAGATATTCCGTGCGAAGCGTGGTCCTTCCCAAGTCAAGCCGGAACCATTCATGCAGCATCCATAATGCACTGTATCTGCAGCGTGCTTCTACAACAATCATGATGATGAGTATTTCCTTCGTTAAAAAATTGTTGTGATATTCTAAACCAATTTCACGTTTAATGTTATCAGTTTTATTCCATAGTCTATATTATCAGACCTATACGTAGAACTAGAAAATTGTACATAGTGTATTTGTATAGTGTTGAAAGTTTAAACGAGTAGAATAGGCATAAATGAAGGTGATTTAAGTAATGAACAATGTAGAGTCCAAAGTCCACGAGGTAAGTCGATTGGAGCGTGAACGTGTCTTGATTTTTGACGACAGTTTCACTGCACTTAGCAACCGCTAGGAAACTATTGTGAGAGAAATATGAAACAAACTTTTTTATTACGTAAAGTTTATCAAAAAAACTATACCTACTAAAAGTTATAAAATGTTATCTAAAGACGCTAAAACATAGTCAGTTTAAGTGTGTACAGTTAGGTTTTGCCAAAAAGTTATTGTAAACAAAGAGTTAAGTTTTAAAAAGTAAGGTTTCACATAAGCTAATAAACTAATGTTACAACTTACTTTTTCAAGGCAGTCCTGTCCAATTGCGTTGGGGTCCACTTTGACTTCCAAAATCACAGAATTCGGCTGACTGATTAACCACATTTTGTAACACTAAATTAAATTCCGAAAAGAAATGAGAAATATTTAGGTCGGAACTTTATTATATTCCTAATAAACTTACGAGTTTACACTTATATTTCAATGTTTATCTCACTCGCGTGAAAAATTTATTTAAGAATGTCTTTCGTAATTCGCTCTGGGAAATGTTTATCGCGTATTCTTTGTGGAAGTAAAACTGTGAATACTTCCATACGACGGCCATACTACGTTAAGTTTGCCTCCGAAATGATAAAGAAATAATGCCGTACGTGACGTAGCAAACAGCGACGACTCACTCCTGTGGCGGTTTTTAACCATAAAGATTAAAGATGCAATTTGTATCTGTTTGTTAGCTAATGCTCAGTAGTAATGATATATATAAACTTACATGTACTACAACGAAGCAATGTAAAACGCGTACTATTTAATTATAGTGACGTGGAAGAGTCGCTGCTAGGTAACAATCGGATGTTTCATATCGAAGCTTAAATTAGAAAGGGACAGACTTATTCATGACTTTTAATGCAGAGCACGCATTATAAAAATAGGAGTAATGTTATAATTTCTAACGTTAGTTAGTTACTAAATCTATGGTTATAATTATTTCATTTTTACCATAACTTCTGTTTATGCTACCACTAATACAACAACTAACAGAGTGTATAAGTAGTCTTACTAATTAAAAAGTATAACAAAAATGAAACGAATACAAAGATGAAATCAGAAGATATTATTTTAGGACTTTCTCAACATTTTAGCGGGAATGTGAGTGGTATATGGCTGTCCTAGTAAAAAAAAACAAAGCAGTTTAACACAGGAGTTTCCTTTCCTTTAATTTCTAAGAGGGTTCTTGGAAAGAAGCTTCCGCTGCCGTCTCGTTCAATGGCCTGATGTAATTTATACTTTATGTGTCCTCGAAATATGTACTATATCAATTAAAATCAAAACAGCTGATCTTAACTTGAGATAAGCCAGGATCCAGCATTTTATAATAAGGAGTACGTGAAAAATTTCATAAGTATAAATAAACTTCTCGTCACAACGTAGGTACGTATCATTCATATATCATTACTAGTAAAAAATTATGTGGGACTTCTACGACTCCTTTATTAGCTTGTGAAAATAACTAAATTGGTTAACTAACCTTAGTGATACCTTGTATGTAAGATTAATTGAGAAAATATTGGGATAGATAATCTACTAGTTTTTTGATAACGTTTAAATTAATAATTAATCTTTTAATAAAAGGTAAAACCGATTTCAAGGAATTAATAATGTAAAATAATATGAATAATTATATTTTAAATACATTAAGTTCCACATAATAACTTCTGAAGATGATGCTAAGAAGTGTATAGAAGAATTAAGGCCCCAATTTTAGAAGCTATGAAATTATATGTATGGACATTTTTAAAAGAAATAAAAAAAATATTACCTGTTTTTTCTTTTGAGTTAACTAAGTAATATTACGTAGTAGGTACCACGTGGGTACTATTATTTATTCTGTGGTAATATCCCAAGCTCAAGATAACAACTATAGATATGGAAGGTAGAGGTAAGGAGGACTATTTATGAGTATGAAAAAGTGTCCGTCGAAATGCGTTAAATTAGGGTGGCTCTACAATATCAGCAGAGTAAATTTTAAAAACAGAGACAAATATGTTCTTGGACTACGTGAATAGTTGAAGTTATGTATACTGTATTGTAACTAACTACTCTAGTTACCAAAATTATTTAATTTTTTAACTCGGCACATTTCAATATATATACAACTACTGCATTCACTATACCCTGTATCTACGCTAGCGCCATTCGGGAAGGTTCTTGAACTGTTATTTACCTAACACCATTTAACCTGAGGTCTAAGTTATTTACAGCTTACAGCTGGACACTTTTTCATCTTGTCCCCGTATGAGATAGTCCTCCTTACCTCTACCCTTCATACTAGTGTCGTCAAAACTTCATCCTCTATTTTCCATCCTTATGGGGGTAATTTTTTTTCTTAAATTTTAAATGGGAGCACCCTTACAATATAGCTTATTTAATAAAAAAAATAATAATTAATAGTTCCTTTGGGCGTTGCCAATCCAGGATATTATTTGAATCGCAATTTCTTGTTAATATTTTGATACCAGTTTTATTTCAATTATTATTGAAGTAACGGTGTAAAGAAGGAACCACAGATCTATGTAGCAACACTGAAATATATTCCGTTACAATATAAAATTGATTAACGTTTCTAAATTTAAGGTCAATTATTTTAATAAATTTATATCTTCTTGTTCTAATTTTAGCTAAAGATTATATTACTTAATTCGATCGCATATAAATATTTTTATTGCGATGGATTATATCAATATTCAATTAAATTATACCTTTATAAAATCCGTTCTACGCATATGTATGAAGCACGAGCTGATGACAGCGCCAATCGTGACAACATGGTGGAACTAAATTAATCATATGACTATTTCCCTTTGCGTTCTAGTTAGATATTGATTTGTGTCTTGGTCTCGGTTCATACTCGACATAGCTTTTGCGTAAATCTTCAGAAATGGCGAGCCAGACACAGGGAATCCAACAATTACTTGCGGCTGAAAAACGCGCTGCTGAAAAGGTCGCTGAGGCAAGAAAGCGTAAGTATTTTTATGTCGTATATTGTACCTATACTTTTCTTCGAGATTTCTGCTGCCAATTTTCCGTTTATATTTTAGTCAAGTATACGTAGTACACCAAGTTTTTTTGGAAAAGTTCTGTTGCTAAATGCTAAGTAATACTGTATATAGCTAATAAGTATTTAATTACGTTCTGGGCGTTTTTATAATTCGGTTGTCACATGATTGTGGCCCTGAAATCATAATGATTGTAGATAACAACGATTTCTACTTATTGGGAGCTGAAAGTAACATCTTATTGCCCTTTTATGCTGACATTTAATTTGTTACTTTCATGTCTTTTTTTATTGGGTTTATTTTACTTATTTGTTTCCTTTCCTATTTTCTTTAACACAGATTTTAATTAATTTCTTTTAAATGCATATTGTGTGTAAATTTATTCATTGTCAACAATATTTTCACCTCCAAAGTGTTTATGTAAGATGGGTGCTATAACCTTGCTATAAATCACATCAACTCATATATGTAAAGGCCCATGGAGATGTTCACTCTCCGAGTCAAACATGTTAAATTGTTTTACATTGATTTGAAGACTTCAAACAGCACTTAATCAGTGGTGACCTGATTGACAACAAGTACTTATATAAAAATATGTATTTATATTGAGAATGAAATGTTCTCGAGTGGCAGTATCGTACCGGTAAGCTAAGTGTAGGGCAGCCTCCCACAAAATGGTGTGACAATCTGTTAAGAGATGAAGGAAGTCAATAAATGCAGGTGGCTCAGGAACCTATGTTCAGCAGTGGACTTGTAATGGACTGTAATGATAACCATGGTCTACATACAATTAGGACATTAAAGATCTGCTCATATTGTTTTAAAAAGTATACCAGTAAAACACATTTATAGACTGTGAAACGCACATAATACAATGGAATAAAAGTGTAAATTAAATTAAACAGGGGTTTGCATTTAAAAAAAAACGTAATTTCATGTTACCAGTAAATAGGATCTCCAGTTCTGTCACTCACCCCATTAAACACATTAGCATTTTGCTGCTATTTTTTTTTATAGTTTTAGATCTTCCTTTCCTAAATGAGCTAAACAATTTCTGCTGCAGCCATAATACAACACTTGCGACCTACCCTGGCTTCCCCTGGATTTATTATTGTGACATTATTTAGTTTTAAGATAATCATCAAGGATATTTATTTAACAAATTTTTTGATTTCTCAAAACAAGTTTTTTGGATAAAATATAGTTTAGATCGAGGATAGTTCAGCCATTTTGAAGATTAGCCTGAAGAGACTGACAGACAAAAAAAATAAAACAGATAGACAAAAAACATTAATAGCATGGAAGTAACTCCCTAAGGTCAATAAAAGGCAATTATTTCAGTATTATGGACAAATGCTTTAATTTTATACATATATGTATAGATTATTTTTAAATACCTAGTTACATTAAAACACATTGAAATATACAACAGTATTGCACAAATGTAAATTGTTCATTTCTAAATTTAACATCAACTTTCCATTATTACAGGAAAAGCAAAACGTCTAAAGCAGGCCAAAGAGGAGGCTCAAGATGAGGTTGAAAAGTACAGACAAGAACGTGAAAGGCAATTCAAAGAGTTTGAAGCCAAGGTCTGTAAATATTGATGTACTCTTGGTTACCTTTCATCCTACAAACATCTCACTCACTCTTTTAAACTTTCTTTAGCTGATGTAGTCAATGGGAGTTCATATTTAGTTGGTGTGTGCATTCTATGAGTTATGAAGTAAAGGTTTTAAGTTGAGCGGACAGAGATAAAGTATGGGATATGGGAGTGGCAATGCACTCTCAATTGTGGCTGTACCTATGGTTCATTGTTCATTTGATTTTTAGTGATTGTTGGAAAAATCATATAATTAAGAAGTAACCAATCATGTAACTGAACAAATTATGAATTTGCTGTATACAACCCTTTTTACTGGAAATGAGACATTCCATCTTAGTCTTTAGGCACAATAACGTACCAGCTATTATATAGTTCTTGTGTTTTTAGCCATCTTCAAAAAAGGAGGAAGTTAACAATCCTTTTTATTAAATAGGTTACTTCAGGGGTGGTCCCATATACATTTGGGGAAATAATTTTAACTCTACGGGTGACAAAATATGGAATGAAGTTTTATTGTAACTATTTAGACAACATTGAGATTGTTATATTCCTTAGTCTACTCAAAGGTTAAAAAAATAACTTAACAAGAAATAAAAGCAGACTTCAAAGAATTCAAAAGAATATAATAATTTCGCAGTCTAAAGTCGGGGCTTTAATTCTCCTATACTTATAATAAATCTTCCGAATGTGACATTATTTTATTAGATCGACCGACTTCAGTATGTGAAATTAATTTATTCTTTTTAGTTCTTTGAAGTCTACTTTTTCTTTTTAAATGTTATTATTTTTCCAAGTCATAAGTCATTGTACAATTCTGTTGAAGCATAGCTAGCTAGTAATTTATGACTGTAAGGTTTGATTTACAAGGATACCATTTAAAAAATATAATAATGTTGTATGGTTGTATGATGCTAAATGGTTCTTATTATTTTTTAATTTAGCACATGGGCACAAGGGAAGGCGTCGCGGCTAAGATTGATGCAGAGACTAAGGTGAAGATTGAGGAGATGAACAAAATGGTGCAAATGCAGAAGGAGGCTGTAAGTATTTTGTAATTCTGAAACAGCAGATGTAGCGTGTCTTTGACTTCAGTAGGTACAATTCTTAAATTTCAAAACTTTGTTAATTTTTTATTTCCAATTTACTTATTTTTTACTAGTTTGAATCTTTACAATTTCAGTAAATATTTTGGAACATATTTACCGTCCTTCAAAAGTTTGATTGTGATTGATTTAAATGTTTCATTTTTGGAACTTTGATACTTTTTTTTTCTTTCTTGGTAAATAGATGTTAACAGTACATTGACATTCCACTATGTAAAGAAGACAATGTTTTTTTTTGGGCCTACTAGAAACTTTAACGTAACTTAATTTTATTACACATAAAAAAGATACCAATTTATTACAGTAAACGGCCTAAAGATTTTATGAAAATGTAACCAGAATCATAAAATCTGAAAAAAAAAGTTCTTCTGATATTCGTGAATTGTTAAGCTTAATGTAATATGAAAAAAAAATGCGTGTAAAGAAGAACGAACTACTAAAAAAATTTCCATCAACCTACCAGTACCCATAAATGTTGAATGCACCTACAACTTTCTTTTATACTATAAATTATAGACCAGAGCACTATTTTAACTTATAATACCGGTGAAAACTACCAGACAATCGCTTTTAGTTTGTTTTTAGGTTATTGTGATATTCATATTTAAATTGTTAATTTCTCAGTATTCCCATTAGATACGGTAAAACTAATATTACTATTGTAATCTATTGGTTATAAGGAATAAATCGACATGTGTTTCATTAAGTTACGCCTGGTTACGGTGGTGGGCCCATTCTCAATACAAAAAGAAATTGTCTCCTTTAGTTTTAATTTTTTAATTTTATTGAACTTTTGCATAAATCAAACATTTTTATTTAAAAAAACCAGAAATACCTTTTAATGAAGTACGTCTTATTTTATTAACCTATACCATTATTTTCCAGGTGATTAAAGACATCCTCAGTTTGGTGTATGATATCAAACCCGAGCTCCATGTTAACTACCGCATAAAATAAGTCACGTTTGTTACGCTTTAAATTTCGCATATTAAATCCCTATGCGAACACAATAATAGTTCTTATTGTTATTACACTGTTTTTAATCTGTAGGCAATTGGCACAATGAGCGCGCGAAACGCGAATGTCTACTTGACAGTTCGTAGCGCGGCAAAAGTCATAATCGCTGTATATACAAGTCATAGTTTCGCTTTGCCCTATTTAATTGATAATTCATGAATTAATATAAGCGTGTAATTGAAATCAGCTCGATATCATTCCAATATAAAGAAAATAAACAGTGATGGTCCGCTAAGAACGCATACTTTTAACTTATAATCTTAAATTGTATGTTATTCCATGTTGTAAGTTGAATAGAAATATATGAAAGTTTAACAAATTATTTGGAAAGTTTTTATTTTATTCATGTTTATTGAGTAGAAGCTGGTTCACAGTATCAGAGGAAATATATTATTGGTGTAACGGTAAATTCTTGTTTCATTAAAGTTGCCTGTTACATTGGATCTGGTAACTTGATGTCTGCGGTTCTGAAAAAAAAAAACAATGTTTTTTAAGCAATAGAAATATTCATGTTCTGAAATTATTATTATCTTAATGATTTTGTAAATTTTACGCCGATCAATTTAATTATCATAATATTCCCCATATTTGCCATAGTTGCGACTATCGGGTGGGTTGGTCAGTGGCGTAGCTAGGCGTGGGCGAAGTGGGCCCTCGCCCACGGCCTCGCACTTAAACTTAAATGCGATGCCCACAGACTTTACCACAGATGACTAATTAATTTGATAAATTTTACGATCGAAAAAGAACATCACAAATTTAAAAGCGTGTTTGTTTGGGGCCTCGCAAGAAGCTCCTCTTAAATGCGACTGAGAGGCCATTGTAACTACCTTCAAAAAACTTTGTAAAACCAACCTTGTTTGTCTATATATTTGATGGATTTTAACATATATACGTCAGATTCGTCTTAATTGTGGGAGTGACATAGGCTATAATTTTATTCTCTTTTCAGTAAACATTTTTACGCAGCTGGGTTTTTTAAATTACTGCTTAACGATGTTTGAATAATGAGCGGAAGCCATTTATTCATTTTAGTAAACTTGCTTCTTTACCTTAGCTTCATTCGTTTCTCGCCCAGTTTCCCCAACCACTCCGCTACAAATCCAACGGACGAGAACACCGCCGGTTGATCCGGCTGATCACATGTTTTAGATGAGAATGACAGAATTCCTATTAGGCGACCGTCCATTATCGCTGGTCCTCCTGCATCATGCTGGTAAATAAACGGTTGAACATTTTAAAAAGGGGCGCAGAAATCTTTCTCTGCTTAAAGATCCGATTAGGTAGCTAGAGACCATGGGTACTGCGTCCAAACAGTTGTACACTCATTTTGTTCTAGTTTAAAGAGCAGGTAAATACTAATAAATTATATACCATAAGTAATAGGGGTTTTGAGTTAGGTACGTAGTAGTTTACGTGGTAAAACCATGCTGCAGCTATATTATGGTTTTAGCACGAGTGTAGAGAACCAGAGACCCCTTTTACTGGAAACGAGGCATTCCATCGTAGTCCTCAGGGGGTGACAACGCATTTGCATTGATTTTTAATCGAAGACTAATGTAGACGTCTATGGACCACAGCATCCTAAGTGGATGCTGTGGTCCATATCCTAAGTAGATGGTAAGCCATCAGGTGGACAGTGTGCTCGTTTGTCACGTTGTTATGCCCACCTGCATTTGACTTCTTCTTTTATTAACACAATAAACATTATAATAGTATTTATATGAAATTCACGATATATTTGCTGCAAGTGATGACTTGTCTCCGTGTCTTGACTTGGCTGAATGGTGAGTTTAGAGAACCGAAGATCCTTTTTATTGGAAATGAAGCATTCCATGTTAGTCCTCAGGGATGACAACGGATCTGCATTTTGATTCTTAATTGAAGATATAAATATCTATGGGCCACAGCATTCATTTACGATCAAGTAGACTGTGTAATCGTTTGTCACCCTTAATAATTGCAGAGCCAATGTTAGAGAAGGCCCTGCAGAGACCCGTCATATTGGAAACACTTCAAAAATGATTCAAGGGCTTTAATCATTATAAATAAAAACTTGTGAGTGAAACGGAATTTGGCTATACTTATTTTTCATAGTTTGTGCTGATTTTTCATCGGATAAAAGTTATCCATCAACTGAATATAAAAGTGAAAGAATTGAACTATTATATTCATACAACTATTACATTTATACGTGGTAGAGCCATGCTGTAGCTACTCGTATATTAATAGTATAGTTGTAGCACGAATGGATCGGCTCGACCGGGGAAGGACCACGCTCTCACAGAATACCAGCGTAAAATAGCAGCTTAACACTGCTGTGTTTCGTATGGTGAGTGTAGAGAACCGGAGACCCTCTTTACTGGAAAAGAGGCATTCCATCTTAGTCCTCACGGCTGACAACGCATCTGCATTTTAATTCGCAAACGAAGATAGATGTAGATGTCTATGGGCCACAGCAATCACTTACCATCAGTTGGACTGTGTGCTCGTTTATCACCCTTATTCTATATTTAAAAAAAAAACAACTTTATTCTTAATTTATATACGTTGTATTTTATCCTATGAATAATATAGATGATTGGAAAATAGCCCTTGTAATAGAATACTTCAAAATTACGTACATTACAGACATTTTTGGGTAAAGTGATAAATCCAGCGCAAAAGTTCGACCTGGTCACTAAATCCCTGAAAAAAAAACTATTATTAATAAAAATAACCCTCTAAAAAGTCGGAGGAGGTCTATGCCGTCCTCCTATGACGAGGAATAAGACGGTAAGTATTCAGGCTATTAGGTAAATAAAGATTGTCATCAGGCCTAAGAGAATCCAACATCCCAATCTGACCCGTGGGTGTCATCAGCTCGTATAAGGAAGGCCTGAACTTGGTAGAGCCACGCTACAGTTTCATTCTGTGACTGCAGTAGATACGAATGGGTCGTCTCGACCGGGTAATGATCACGCTCTCCAGCGTAAAGTACCATGATGCTGCTGTGTTTCGTTTGATAAATGTTGGGAACCGAATACCCTTTTTATTCATTCCATCATAGTTCTCAGGGGTGACAACGCATACGACTATGCATATTCATACTGGATCTATGGGTCACAGCATTCACTTATCAGGTAGTCTGTTGCTTGTTTGTCTTCGTTAATTTTATTTAAAAAAAGTTAGACATCACAGGACGCCCGGCAGAAGTGAAACACCATAGTTGATGGTAGAATTTATAATTAATGAAAACCAATAAAGAAGTATGGAGTAATATAAAAAAAAAACAGAAACGCACACACAGTACACAGCTCACACAGAGAAGTAACAAAGTGTATAGTACACACACAAGGGAGTTGAGATCGGTGGCGTAGGGGCATGACGGCATAAGAGAACGTCATTCCGTTTGCCGCCAAAGCTAACAAGTCGGTTTTACTACCAAGGCGTGTTAATAAATGTTTCACATCAAAAAGAAAACGCTTGTAAGAACCCGAGACGTTATCAATAATTATTGTAGGGTCAGATATAGAGAATCGTTTTATTTTTTATTTTAGAAACTTCCGCGAATTATCCATGGAAGAGTCGAAGTCATTACAGTGAATAAAGCGGTGCTTATCAGCTTTTACCCCCTACTAGTTCTGAATTGAATATGTTCACATTATTTGTAATGTATTTCACTGCATAGACAATAAGAAGCTTTCGTGATTCGTGAGAGAAGTGGTGGGCAGTGCCCTTTGAGTAAATCTAAGGTGAGCTCTATATTCAGACAGTACCATGCCTCTTACAAAATCGACATGTAGTCAAAATCCAATCCTACGTTCCGTCTATAGTTGAATATGAGTTAATCTAGGGTAATGCCTATGGTCAACAATGGACTTGAATTTCATGAACAAATGAATGCATGTCAGTGGTTTCTTTGCGTGTTAGACTTACAAATGAGGATATCCGCAGTAGAACCAGAGTAACCGACATAGTCCAACGGATTAGTAAGCTGAAGAACCAACAACCGATGGGGATAAAAGTTTCTCGAGTGGCAACCTCATACTGGTAAGCGAAATGTAGGGCGGCCCCCCCAGATGGAGTGACGACCTGGTGTCCTGGTAAGACATGCCATGGATGGATGTAGGTGGCTCAGGACAGTCCTTTGTGGCATTCCTTGGGAGAAGGGGGGCTATGTTCAGCAGCGGACTTGTGAATGGCTGTAATGATGATGAATGAATAGACGTGAATGTTGCTATTGAAACTCACTTTCCATATACCTCTTGACAGTCAGCGAAGTCGTAAACTGGTAGTTTAACTTTCTGCAGTAACGTTTGGCCTCCCAGTCCTCCGGAACCCTTAAATTGTAAGCGTGTTACAGTAAGTACATCGTGAAGTGAATAGAACTGCATAGCTAACAACTACTAGGTAGTTTAACTGTCTCGTTGGTCTGTTGGTGCGTTGTGGTGTTCAAATCCCGGGTCGAGCCAAAATCAGTTATAGGGTTTTTCTGGCATGAAATTCTCTGTAGTAGCGCGGAGTCAGGAAGTAGGCGGTGTTACACCCCCGTGCCTCGGAAAGCACATAAAACCGTTAATCCTGCACCTGATCTCTCTCCGGTCGTGTCGGATTACCGTCCCATCGGTCTATGGGACGGAGGGAATAGAGAGTGTACCTGTGTTTGCGCTTACACTCGTGGACTATAATCCTGTCCTGTGCAGACAACTAATCGCCGTTGAGATTTACCGCCGTGATCTAAATTCGGTCTGGAGGACATTATTATTATAGGCTGAAGTGGCGACGGGCTAGGCTTATAGATCGACGAACTGATAATCGAGCCACAAAACCTTCGAGGTTCTCGAAGGTTTTGTGGCATTCCTTGGGGGAGTTTTATGTTCAGCAATGGACTTGTGAATTGCTGAATGAATGTCATTCCGTTTACCGAAAACAGAGTGTAGGGCAGTCCTCACTAGATGGCGTAACGAGTGACGACTTGGTAAGATATGCAGTGCAACTATATTCAAACTAAAAAGATTATAGTTTTTTTTAAACACGAAAAATTTATAACATAAATGATCTAAACAATGCCATATTAATAGATAGGAACGAACCGAGCCGGGTTTTAATGGCCTGCAACCTGTAAATGCCCTTGCTCAATATAAGGTAATTATTTTTATGTTACATACAGCACAATAAAAACGCGTTACGCGTTTAATTTTAACATATTTATTCGACTTCAAAAAGAGAAGAGGAGTTTGTTCTCATTCGACTGTTTGTTCTTTCTTCTTGTGTGTGTAATATGTTAAAGTTAAAAGTTAAAGTTACAGCATATATACGTCCCACTGCTGGGCACAGGCCTCCTCTCATTTCAGAGAGGGTGTGTATGTATCCTACGCGATATCTTTGTCAGTTGTGAACCTTATTTAAACATTCTTTTTTTATTAAATAGGTTTTACTTGAGGGGTGATCCCATATACAATTAATCCACGCCTTAGGATAGAAAAATAGGGGATGAAATTTTTTATGTAATTACTAATAATTATTCTCCTTACACAACAAGAATGTCGTCTACATTCTTGTTGTTTAAGGAATATTCCAAGCTCAATGTTCTTTCAACCTTGTCAACTCAAAATGGTAAAAACACAATGTTTCAGTAATAATATTAAAATTTAAGAAAAACTTCAAAAACACGCATTGATCATTAGCTGTGATGATTCTAGAGAGAATTATCTTGGTGATCCTGATCAGGATGATAGGATAAAGTTATTAAATTATTGTCATCGGTCCATGATACGAGTGCAAATTTCAAGTCAATCGGTCGTCTACAAGTAGGTGAAAATTCCGTTACATATCTATGTAGATAGATAGATATGTACACGCGAAGCTAATAAAAGCAAAACCGACTTCAAAGAACTAACAAGAGTGAAATCATTTCACATAAAAGCACAGATTAAAAATGTTACTACGTAAAAATTATTATGATCATTTTATTCATGATGGTTAAATTTATTTATTTAATAAATCTATTTAAATTGTTTATTTTAATAGTTAAAAATTAAATTATAAAACTACAATTAAAATTAATTAAATTATATCATTAAAGCGTGCGGCACCCACTGATATTTGTACTCCTGGTCCTGGGAGTACGCTAGCTGGTAGGTATATAACGCAAGACCTTGAGTGAGTGACGGTGCCCTGATAAAAGCTTTTGGAGTCGGGCCACGCGGCAGCTTTGCTGTTGTACGTATGGGCCGGCTCGAGCTGGGGTGGTACCACGATCTCACAGAATACCGGAATACCTGCCCCCCATCAACATGGTGAATTTCTGCAACATCAGGGGACTTCACTCAAACCTAAACGCAGTCCACTACCATCTTGTGACGGCGAAGGCCTTGCTCTTTCTGACCGCAGGTGTGCTCTCCGGCTGATACTTAAAGAAAGAAAGACAGAAAGTAAGAAAGAACTATTTATTTGATATACACATTTTACATACAATTCAAGAAATATACAAATGCAAGGGGCAAAAATATGCAAGCACACGTCTAAGACTGCTTACGCATTAAAATTTATTAATAAGCAGAACATGCACATCGTTAATTAATAATGAAACAAAGAAAAAACAAATAACAAATTAAAATAAAAGTATTTAAAATTAAAATGTGACATCAAACAGATCTCCAACTCATCATAATGCTGCAAAGGCAGCGCTGGTTTTCAATTGGAGCCTTGTGACGTCACTGACAAGTCGGTGTGTGAAGCTCAAATTGTGCAACAAATAAGCGTAACTACGAATTACAGACTTATTAATAATTATTATGTTAGCTAGAGTAGAGCTAACGAACACAGTTTATACACATACTGAATAAATGTTATAGAGTAGTTGTATAAATGGTGTATAGTATAATATATTTATACTAGCTTTTACCCGCAGCTTCGCTCGTGTGGTCTTCAATTTAGAAACATCATTAAATGCTATTCCGTGCCAAATTTAGCATAATTCGATCACTTTTAGAGTCACTTCGGTGTCTCTATGTCAGTTTTGTCAAAGATTTTTTTGAATTCCCAAAGACTATTGGACCCTGATGATTGATAATTGGCATATATAAAATAATATTGGTAAATGATTATTACGTGATTTATACGTAATTTTTAATTTTAATAAATACATGATTATTACGTAATTTTTAAAGTAGTTTAAATACACAAGTTTTCACTAATAACCTTATTATACTTCCAATTTTCCGATAATTTTATGTCAAACTTCAATTTTAAAAAAGTTTGGAAAATCCAAAAGTGCACGACTCACAATGCTCATATGATCATCATATCATCATTCAGTCCATAAAGTCCAAGACGTATTTAAGTATAAATATTACTTTTAGTACGTACTACTATTAATTATTCTGTGCTTTTAAAATATTGTAATAAAATTTCTGATTATTATTATAATCAAGTATGTAAGTAATTTGGTTTTCAAATATTGTGTATTTGTACAGCGATCTTTTTGAGCCGCTGCAAACAACCGATACAGTGTCCACTCATGACGGCGATTGACGCCGAACTAACTGAGTGACGCAGTCTCTATTTAGTAAAAAATAAATTCACACAAGGCTGCTAAAACACCGAATATATCGACATTTCGCAGCCGAAAAAAATTAATTATAACTAAACTAAACAAAATTAAACTGCCATTTACATTCAATGGCTTCCCACATGATAGATGAAGAGTTTTAAAAATAGATTGAGTTGAACAATTGATATTTTCAAAAGTTATCGTGTTTACGAAGCCATGCGGACTTGATAAATCCACACCATAAGCCACTAAAACCCCTTTTTATGTAAAATAGCAATTAATCGATTTAAAAAAAATTAATAAGTTCAACAATCATTTATCTTTCTGACAATGTGCTTTTTATATCACTTATATGTACAATATGATTGCTAGATACGATTTCATGCGACAAAACGTTGGAATCTTAATTTTTAGGCCCTAGTAGAACATACCTGCGCGCTAGCGCTTACGGCATGCAATATGCTACAGGAACACGTGAATAAATAAGTTTTTAGAATTGCATTAATAACATATGTCTAGAAACATCTACAATTTTTATATTGGACGTGTCTTCCGATGTATCCATAAGAAAGATAAATTCTCTTGGAATCAAAATTTACTATTATTATTTACTTCTTTTACATTATTTTTACTTATTTTACATTCATTCATAATTAAAGTTAATTTAGTTTTAACAAAATAATGACGATTTCATGGTCTTATATGCGATATTTGATTAATATCATTGTTCCCATTTAATATTGATTGGCACCATAAAATAGATTCTGATATTTTTCTACGTTCGGGTAGACTTCAAAATTTCATAAATGCAGTTCTATAATGATGAATACTATACATATAATAAAACAAATTTTAATAAGTCACATTACATTTTAACTTTTATTAAAGTGGGTTGTACAAAACACATCTTTAGAAGAAAGTTCCATAAAATTTGCGTAAAAGTACATATTGCTGATGTGAAGCACCGACGTCCGAAAAATCTGAAGTATGTCAACATGTTCAGTATCGTCCCAACCATTATATCAGATCTGATAGACAACAAATCCTCGCAATATAATACCGATTCCTACCAAGGATGATTCGCGGGGCTATTGAAATTAAAAACATCCTAACTTCAATAGAGAACATGGCTGGGTGCTACCATCTACGCGGGATCCCATAATCAATAAAATTAAATTCAAACCCAAGCATACTACTGCAAGACTTCAAGATCTCGTCCTGCGTAGATCGGACCAAACATTATTAGTTAAAGTTGATTGTAGTCTTCGTAAACTATGACATCAGGACGTTAAACAACTCAGCCTCTGTCTCCATGGGTTCTTTAAAGTGCCCGAAACTTCAGGAATTAAAAAGTTAAAATAAAACACGATAAAATCCGTAACATTACTATTATTGCAAATGAAGTTCTATTCGCAGTGAACGTGGGTAGAACTACACTCATGATCGGAAGCAGAAAACTGTCCATCTTGTTGTGGCGGCGAAAGAGAATCCACCACCTCATATCGTTCCGTGTGTGTCCTAAGAAGCGATAGAGGAAAACAAACAGAGATGGGCAACATCATCTTCCTGACAACAGTTCAAAATAATATAGGCTGCGATTGCCAACCGCCTGCCAAGCGTGGCAAATATCCAGCCTATTTGACTATTTATGGGGGAGGCCTATGTTCAGTTCAGTGGACTTTTGATAGGTTGTAATGATAACTATGATGACTTCTATTCTTTCGAATCTTTGCTACCGTTAATATTTACGGCAGTGTGAAAACAAAAAAGTAACATCCGAAAATATGAATGAAATAAAAACATCATAATTGCCCCATTAAAACTAAAAAAGTAGCAGCCTACATGCATGTCACTACTGGGCATAGGCCACAGAGCTTTTTGCCAAAAAAAGTGCCACCGCGCGATCTCCTTAAGGCTCGCCACATACATACGGAATTCCGTTTCGGGATTCCGTTTCGATATTCCGATTCGAGATTCCGAACGCAGCAAGTTCATATAAAATCTATGACCCGTCACACACGTACGGTAGTTTTCCGTTCGAAATTTTGCGGGCAAAACGAGATTCCGTATGTGTGTGGCCGACCCGTTCGAATTCGAAACGGAATCCCGAAACGGAATTCCGTATATATGTGGCGGGCCTAACTGGAGAACTTCTCTATATTTTCTGATATGTTTTCTTTCACCGCCGAGAACGTGGTAAATCGACACTTCAAATTGCAATTAACATATATGTAAAATATATAATAATGCTTATGTACTATGAAATTTAGCTTTGGATCAGTTTGATTACAGCCTTTGACAAGTAAAATAAAATAAACCTTTGTTTAAGTAAAATCTGCTATCTTTAATATTTAAAGTATTTTTCTGTGGGCTATGAAACCAGGACTGTCACAAAAATCTTGATTTGTCTGATAATATGAAAACTCAAAATACAAAAATCTTAAATGACAAACTGCTTTATAAGTCTCATTAAAGGTATAAAACTAAAGTAGCAGCTACATAAGTCTCACTGTGCACAGGGCTCCTCATTACTTATAGTGTTTTGTGGGCAGAAAAGAGTATGCCGCAATCTTTCAATGCGTATTAACGGTTTTCACATTTCCACGACTATTTTAACTACTCAGACATTTAGGTTTGCCCACGAAGTTATTCTTCACCACTTTACCGGATACGTAAAAGGACGTTTCCATAACAGATTCATTTGTCCCAAAAACTCGTACACGTTTTGCTCCTTGCCGTGATGAAATCTTACGGCGAGCTACACGGCTCTCGTATTTGTTTAAATAAAATTCATAAAAACTGAAACAAAGGTTTTGCACGATTGTTGACCATATCTACCTAGTATATTAGAAACCCAACGATGCCACGAACTATTCCATCAAATAGAGATAAAATCTCACAGTACACTTAATTTTCAATTATTTACATCAGATAACGTGATAAAATATGAAGTTGGTAAATTGAAACCTATGCCGACAGACACCCAATATATTCAACTAACGAGCTTCTCTCTTAATCTCAGTTTTGTGTACAGTACACATACTGGATACTGTGCACACAAAACACACATGTTGTGTATAACAGTGTTGTTAGCCATTTTGCCAAACGTAGTAATTGTGGTAAATCATCCCGTTAATGGCCACCGGTCTAGATATTTTTAAGTGTGACAATTTTTGATGCTACACGAATAAGTATTCAGTAGCATTCTAAAATTTAATTTTATCAGTTACTTATCATTAGTTTATTTAGCAGAAAGTAGAGGGCGCTATATTACATTAGTACCATGAAAGTCAAAACTATACTATCTTGTAATATCAGCTATAGAAGGTTGGGGTGCGACTGGCTCAAGAGCCACCCAAGGCCGCGAACATTTATTTATTATATAAAAAGGCATAAAGGGATGTTGAATCTGTTAAAATCTGTTTCTGTTAAAACACGCTATCAGCGCCGCTAGCGGTGAAAAACTATTTGACGATATGACCATATTATCATGAAATAGCAATGTTGTGTTTAGTTATTAATATCGTTGAACGATCTCTGTTCATTGATTTGGCTAAGCTATATAATAACATGGTCAACAAACAGTGATAAATATCATGAAATGAATTACACGAAATAATGATTTAATTAGAATTTTGCAATAATTGCAGGCAGACCAGTTTTAATCAGTTTACATACAGATGTAAACTGCAACTATATCTGTATATAGTAATTGATATGTTTTAGTTAAAAAATATATATAAATTTTCATACGTTTGATAGATGTCACTATTATCTATTATTTTAAAATTTTAATTATTACACTTTTAAAATGAAATAACGATTAAATTAAACGTTAGGATTTTTAAATAATGTTATAAATGTAATTATTTAAACACATAAATGTAAGTTATTTATATTATTTAATTTATTAGTTAGTAAAGGCAAAATATAGGCTTTTTTATTTGATGATAGATGGCGCTGTTTTGATAATTAAAATGTATATCGTCAGTGCAAGGTTAAAACTAATTTTAAACTTTATTTACCAATATGACATTTATTTGAGAAAACACCCGTTGTCCCGCCTATTAACTAACATAATCATATATAATAGAAAATTAATGAAAAGGAAGAAAAATACTTAACCTTCTTTTTTAAGTTCCGTAATCGGATAAAAAGTAGCCTATAAGTTGCCCCGGATTACTAACTACATATAACACCTACCTACATATAAAATTTAATGGAAATCGGTTCAGTAGTTTTTGCGTGAATCGGTAATACACAGACAGACAGACAGACAGACAAAAATTCTAAAAACCACTAATTTGGCTTCAGTACCTTTTATTTAGTCCCCTGGACTTGATTTTTCAAAAGTATATTAGAATTACAGACACGACTTTTCTACAGATTTATTATATGTGTAGATAATACCTACACATACACATAAAATGTTTAGCTCTATAGGGAAGACATTAACTTTTTTTTCATAAAATATAAAACGCAAGCAAAGTAGCAATAGAGTTTATGATTTTAGTACACAGATAATTTATATTCTGTAATCAAAGAGACACGCCATGTTACGAGACCTGCTAGATTTTTTTACACAAGTTTGCGCATTTACCGCTAAAAAGAACCCCTTTGTCGTATCTCCTCAGTTTCAAGGCGCTCCCCTTGTTGCCTAGTAGCCAGTATCGGAATCCTCGGCGTCGACATATCGAGTGACGTGCAGATTCGTGGTCACTTGGAAGAGAAGGCCAAACTGGCCTCTAAAAAGCTTGGTGTGCTCAGCAGAGCGGGACAGTATTTCATGCCGGCACACCGCCTGCGACTTTACAAGGCGCAGGTTCGGCCTCACATGGAATACTGTTCCCTATCTCTGGGCTGGGGCTCCCCAGTGCCAGCTCCTTCCACTTGACCGTATCGAGCGCAGAGCGGCTCGAATCGTTGACGACCGAGTCCTTTCCGATCGGCTCGATTCACTGGCGTTGCGAAGAGATGTTGCATTCCTTTGCATTTTCTTCCGCATTTACCACGGGGAGTGCTCTGAGGAATTGTTCGGATTAATCCCAGCCGCCAAATTTCACGAACGCACATCGCGACTAAACTCCCGATACCATCCACACCATCTGGATGCTTGGCGGTCCACCACTGTACGTTTCACTAGGAGTTTTCTTCCGCGTACGGCCTCTCTGTGGAATAGTTTACCACCCGCGATTTTTCCGGATCGATACGACTTAGGGACCTTCAAGAAAAGAGCTTACTCCTTTTTAAAAGGCCGGCAACGCACCTGCAATACCCCTGGTGTTGCGGTTGTTCATGGGCGGCGGTAGTCACCATCAGGTGAGTCGTATGCTCGTTGGCCCCCTCTCCTATAAAAAAAAAATATGTCTTAGTAGGTATACTGACTTCGGAAGCTACTTTAAGGAAATTATTTTATTATTTTTAGTTATTTAAAGTCGACTTTAAATTTTTATTAAAAGCTGAATTTTTAATTACCGACATTTTGGGCTCTTTTCAGCACCTATGAAGTCCCACTACTGTGGGACGTTACATCCACACAAGAATTTTCTCCTGTATCGTGGGGGAAAGTTTACATACATAAATTTCACAATGACAAACATACAGACCCTGAACAATTATTTGTAAGCCATACAAATACTTGTTGCGTGCGGGATTCGAACCCGCAGCCACGGCCCTCAGCGCTGCAACTCATTGCTAAGCCATTGTTTGTTAATCTAATCTAATCTAATACGTTGCCATACCGTTCATCTGATTGCGGTAAAACTTTATCAACTTATTGCTTGCACTTGCGCGAAGGTTATAGGCTTAGTACAATTAACTTAAAGTAGGTGGCGCGAGTATCGCACCGACAAATTTATTTGAACGTTTTAATATATAATTCAACAATAAATACAATATACCCAATTAAACAATTAAAACGATATTTCCATAATTATTTCTTCTGCGGTTGCAATGCACCGGGTATACCAGCTAGGCTAGTTCTATATTTAAAAAAAACTCACCAATACGGACCCCCAACCAAGGAATGTTATTTGCGTATCCGTCGGAACAAGTCTATCTTGAGAATACTCAATGACGCTGGCTTTGAATTCACTCTCGTCAGATATATTCTTATGAAGCTTCACTACTGCAAAGTTGAACTCCAGGGTGCTGGGCTTGTAGTTGGGGTGGAAGAAGATCTCAGTCACTCTGTAGATCTCTCCACCGGACGTCGCGTTACTAGACCCCACGCGGACGGTGAGCATCTTTACGTATTCCCGGAAAAACCGGTTGTTATATTGCCTGATGAATATTGAGAATAGTTATTCGGAAAAGAACGTGATGCAGAAATACTGTAAAGACCTCCTTCAGCACCACAATTATCAATATTAACTTCTTACAGTCTTAGATTAGAGAAAAACTGAAACAGGAGTTGTGAAAAAAAAATGCGGTTACCAACCCGTCTGTCAGTTTTTTTAAATAAAATACGGGTGACAAACTAACACATAGTCCATACTGTGGCCTATGGAGATGGGCATCTACATCTATCGTCGGTTAAGAAATAAAAGTGCAGTTGTGTTGCCACCCCTGAGGACTAAATTGAGAAGCCTCATTTCCATAATGACTTCTTATGTTTACGCGAACACTGCACATTTAAAGAAAACGTTATAAAAATAAGGAATAAAAGGAAGGAAGAATATAAAAAAAGTTAACATACACGATAAAATCCGTAAAAACTAGTTTAATTTAAAAGCCCCATTTCCAGTAAAAAGGGTCTCCGGTTCTCTACATTCACTCACTAAGTGGGGCAACTGTGGCTAATATCCCCCTTATAAGGCAATCTATGGGGGAGGCCTATATTCAACCGTGGACTTTTAGTGGGCTGTAATGAAGGAATGATTGAATGAGTCATTTGTCAGCCATTGGACGGTGCGGAGTATTTGGCCTGCATGACAAGCACATGCTCTTCTATTGTAGTGTCCCTCGTGCCAAACTTTTTAGGGTTCCGTACCCAAAGGGTAACCAAGGGGACCCTATTACTAAGCCTCCGCTGTCCGTCTGTCTGTCAGCAGGCTGTATCTCATGATCCGTAATAGGTAGACAGTTGAAATTTTCACAGAATGTGTATTTCTGTTGCCGCTATAACAACAAATAATAAAAATTAAAATAAATGAAAAATTAAAAGGGGCTCTCCTACTAGAAATTTGTATTACGATGGTACGGAACCCTTTATGCGCGAGTCCGACTGGCACTTGACCGGTTATTTACTGGTAACAAAGCTTCTATCGTAGTCTTCAGGGGTGGCAACGCATCAGCATTTTCATTCTTAATAGAGGGATAAATGTAAATGTGTATGGGCCACAGCATCCACTTACCATCAGGTGGACTGTGTGCTCGTTTGTTACCCTTATTCTTTAAAATCGCCTGGCCAATACACAGCCTTGAGTACAGAGTAGCCAAACTCTTATTGAAGATGGATTTTATAAGACTGGGCGCAGGAAACAGAACAGAAACAGAAACTTTTTATTCAATATAGATTATAAATAATACTTATTGAAAGTCACTCTTTTGTCTAATTACCACTGGTTCGAAAAAACCTCTGTCCTGGGAAGAACCAGCAAGAAACCCAGCGGGACTTTTTTTTAAATAACAGCTTACAATCATGTATATTACACAATTAACCACACAAAACAAATTAGAAACAGCCTGGCAGCGAACACCTCATTCCCAGGGTTATTATCATCCATAAATTCCTTAACATTATAATAACCCTTTTATACAAACTATGTTTAATAAAGTTTTTGAATTTTGAGCAGGTCGAATTTTGTATATTTTCTGGGATTTTGTTGTAAAGCGTATACATCGCCCCAAGAATGAATTACTGACTCGGTGGAGTCAGTAACTGGTACTACTAGCTTGTGTTTGTTCCTAGTATTTACAGAATGAATATCACTTATTTTGTATAACTACTTTTATTTTTGTGTACGTACATTACATTTTCATAAATGTATTGAGAGGCCAAAGTTAATATATTAATTTCCTTAAATTTTGTCTGAGCGACTCTTTGGGTTTTAAATCATAGATTGCTCTTATAGCCCTTCTGTAAAACAAATATAATTTCAGTGTCAGTTGCGTGTCCCCATAGCAAAATACCATACGACATTATGCTATGGAAATAGTTAAAGTAAACAAGTCTAGCTGTTTCCACACTGGTAAGATTTCTAATCTTTTTTACAGCATATGCTGCAGAACTAAGTCTGCTTGCTAACTTTGATATATGGGGGCTCCATTGAAGCTTCGCGTCTAGTGTTATTCCAAGAAAAATGGTGGTATCGACAAGACTCAGTTCCTCCCCATTTAAAATTACATTAGTATTTAATTGTCTGACATTTGGAGTCATGAACTTCATACATTTAGTTTTAGTGCTATTTAAATGCAAGTTATTAACATTAAACCAATT
Organism: Parnassius orleans; assembly: GCA_029286625.1. NCBI lineage: Eukaryota > Metazoa > Arthropoda > Insecta > Lepidoptera > Papilionidae > Parnassius > Parnassius orleans. The sequence continues at coordinate 2,107,367 of JAGSMP010000043.1, read as the reverse complement.
TACTAATTTAGATATAGCATTATTTACTTCGTCATATTTTAATAATTGTCGTTTTAATTTGAAAATTAATGAAGTGTCATCAGCAAATAATACTATATTATGGTTATCCCCTACTATGTAAGGCAAGTCATTAATATATACAAGAAACAGAAAGGGGCCGAGAATTGAGCCTTGAGGCACGCCCATTTGTACTATCGACCCGGAAGAGCTCATACTATTAATGACAACTTTTTGAGTTCTGTTACTTAAATATGAAACAATTAATTTAAGAGCATTACTTCTTACACCGTAGTGCTGTAGTTTCTGATTAATGTTTCATGGTGAACACAATCGAAGGCTTTGGATAGGTCACAGAATATACCCAAAGCATCCTGTGAATTCTCCCATGCATTGAAAATATATTTAATCAGCTCAACACCAGCATCAGTTGTCGAGCGACCCCTTGTGAAACCGAATTGATTTTTATGAAGTAAATTATTTACATTAAAAAAAATTAACATTTGATCAAGAATAATTTTTCAAAAATTTTACTAAGTGTTGGCAGTACAGAAATTGGTCTAAAATTGGCGGGGTCTAATGTACTACCAGATTTAAATAAAGGTATTACTTTACTATGCTTCATTAAATCAGGAAACACACCATATTCGATACTAGTATTAAAAATAATAACTAGTTGAGGCGCGATTATATCGATTATAGACGCAATAACTTTAACGGAAATCCCCCACAGATCCGCAGTTTTCTTAATATCAATAGTTTTAAAATATTTTACAATATCTTTTGATGATATTTTATGAAATGTAAAATTCTTTGTACACGCATTTACATTTTGTTTAACATACATAGTGGTTAAGATCGGAATATCCGTAAAATACTTCTCAAAAACCATTGCAACATCCTGATCTGATTCCGTTAATTTGTTGTTAAAACTCAACCGGTAGTTTGAATTGCGAGTTGACCTTACCAGTTTCACTATTAATTATACTCCACGTCATTTTAATTTTATTAGAAGCCGTCTTAATTTTGTTGCTCAAATGCAAAGACTTGGCTTTGGAGCACACTACTTTAAATATTTTTGAATATTTTTAACATATTCCTAAATTCGACGCTAGGGTTATATGACCTTTCATGGTAAAGTTCATATAACCTTTGTCTCTCTTATAGACTCCTACTGTCGCCCATTCATTGAAAGCCTTCCGACTGTTCAAGGAGAACGTTTTAAGTAAACATATTATCAAATTCATTGCAAATAAGTTTAAACACTGTTCCATACAAAAATTAGGATCATTTTGGTATGAAAGTGATGGAAGTTTCTTCACTATGTTACTTCTAAACTTCTCCAAGCGACGTGCATTACAGGAACAAACACAATTTTCTCATCTACTTGCTTTTGTGAACATAAGGTAACGAAACTAACTGTCCACAGTGATCAGAACTCAATTTTGAATTATACATTTATGCAACGGCTTAACATTTATAAAATGTTATCTATACATGTTGCACTACATTCAGTAATACGCGTTGGCTCTAAAAATAAATTAAAAGACCATATGATTTAAACAATGATCTAAATTTAATATTGGTGGAGGAAGCTTCTAGGAGATTGATATTAAAGTCTCCACATATTACAACAGATTTATTCTGTTTATTAAACAACAAAAACTTCCTCCATAATTTTTTCAAAGTATTGTATATAGAACATGGGGTCTGTAGATGCACACAACAATGAGGTGCTCAAACTCAACACATGCCATTTCTACAGTTCGCTCAACAGAGAGGCTCACAATATCTTTACGTTCCTTACATGATAATAATTTACTAGCTAATATTAACGAGCCACCTCTTAAAACCGTTTCTCTATTGAACGAACTGACCACCTGGTGATTACTGAAATTAAACATTATGTTATAAGCTTTTAACCAATGTTCAGTAATACATAAAATATGAATATTGTTGCTATTTAAGAACAATTCAATTTCTAGCTCTTTGCCTATCATGCCTTGTATATTCTGATGCACCAGGTGTAAACAATTTTATTATCACTCTGTGGAGTCATACAATGAAGGCTTTGTAAGTTACATTCTAAATTATTTAAATTATTATAACTGCTAGAGATTACCTCTATTGTCTCATTTTCTAATTTAAATTACTTGGAACTGATTCCAAATTACATATTAAGTCATTACACTGCTCAAAAGAAGCAGATGTCGGTGTAGCCAAGTCCTTGGCTGAGTTAATATATAAACAATAAGATAGCACATTTGCTATCTGTCTTAAATATATTTGGATAGGTAATACCTATCTCTAGTCAAAATTTCTTAATTAAATTATTTATGTCTATTAAATTAATTATATTATTATAATTATAACAATTACATGTCAAGTTTATATTGTTATTAAATGAAAAGTTATTCATTAATAAATTTAAATTGTATCTTATTTTATTTTCCTGTGGCCAACCCTGTATGTAAGGCAATGTAAACAAGATAATTTTATGTACATTTAAAGTATTTAGATGATCAACATATTTTAATAATTGAGTTTTGTTTACATTGCCTCTTCTCCCAACAAGAATTTTTTTTTTTAAAACGTTACCCCACACTAGGATTTTCTCCTGTATCGTGGAGGCAGTTTACAAACATAAATTGCACGAGGACAACATCCAGACCCGTAACAATTATTTGTAGGCATACAAATACTTGTTCCGTGCGGATTCGAACCCGCGGCCCCAGCGCAACAACTCATTGCTAAGCCACTGCGCCACGGAGCCGTCAGATTATTAATGTGCTATTAGGGCAAAACTTACTAGTTAAAACTTTATTCATTATATGACTAAAGGATGCTCCAGGCATACAACAATTACTAACCTGATGTCCTTTTAAACAGTTATTTAACATTGTGCCCAAATTTTTGCCTATGTCATCACAATACATAATAACTTTATTTTTATTAATATTTAAATTACTTTTAAGTTAATATTCTTTGTTATGGTACTGTCATAGAGTGTAGGTGAAAATAATGAGTCCTTACTGTTATCATTATTTTTACACATATTGTCCCCGATGAACCAGGTATGGAGCGCTGATACTCACTCTGATGTTTAATTAAGGAGTCAAAGCGCTCCTCATTATACTTACATGACTTTACCAGATCATTCATGGCCAATATGTGTTCTTTTATCTCATCCTGAGCCGATTTATATTTATTCGATATACTTTGTAGGAGTTTTAAGTGATAAAATTGTTAAATTTAGACACTCTATATCAGTCTCATAACAGTTATTCATATTTTCCACCTCAATTGAATATAATTTAAGTTTATTAATTAATTCTTGCTTTTCTTTACATACATTTATACAATTTTTACATTAATTTTAGTTTTAATTAACTTTTGTACTTTCCTAATATATTTATTAATTTTTATGTATTTCTTTAATTTTCTTCTACTGCAGGTAATCCTTGCTGCTGTTCTTGATGTGACATAATCATCACCAGTCAAATTGATTGTTGTGGAGGGTTGCAATGATTTAGAAGATTCACATTCTATGAGCTCATTGAACAGACTTAGGAATTGCATGATTTAATTCATCCCTCTGCCTTTCACCGTCGGACAACCAGACGCTCGGTGGTTTTCTAACCCTTTGTCGTTGACGTACCACGCATACGAAACGGTTAGCTTCCTCGTTCAGATAAAGAGTGGAACAACTTGCCGGCGATGCGATGTATTTTAACACTTTCACTGTCCGGTTTTCAGACACAATAGGAAGACAACTGCAATGACCTACATATGTAATGCACGGGACAGCGAAAGGGTTAATATGTAAGGTGTCGTTAGATTCGTCTTATTTGTGGGAGTGGCAAAAGCTACATAATATTTATATATTGCATCTGTAAAAACAAAAAAAGAAAGGGAGAAAGTTTTTATCGCAGTCGGGTTTCTTTAATTAGTGCGTTACCATTAAAGTTGTGTTTAATTTTAATACAATTTAATAGTTTGGCAATACGATCTGGGGTTTTTGTTTATAACACCATATTACAATTACATTTACAATTGTAAGAAGCCGATTAACTTTAGCCATGCTTCGGTAAATAGAATTATATTTCTTTTATACACAATAGAATTATAAGAATTTCTCACAGTTGTAAGCAATGTGCTGCGGTCAGTATACTGTCGGTGCTTATAATGGCGCCTCCACACCACAGTTGTTCATTCACGAGTAGCGCCGCCATGAAAGGATATTCGGAGACAGAGGCCGTTTCATCAGGATTATAGATGCGTCGGAAACGGCGGCTGAGAGGCGGGTATACCGCGGTGGTGGCTGATATGGTTGCTGGTTAAAAAAAAATCAATATTAAATGTGTTGTTTGGCAATATTAACTCCCATTTGAACATTGTTGTAACGGGTCCTTCAATTGAAAGATCAAATTTCAACATGTCCTTTTGATAATAGAGTCTAATTTTACTACCGACTTTAAAAGGAGAAGGTTTACATTATGATTTTTTATAATTATGCGAGCACTACACATTGAATGAAACAAATTTTTAGGGATTAAATATTATAAAATACATAGAATGAAACTATTTTATTACGGATTAAACATGCAATTAAGCTATATTAACTAAGCTATGTATAGTTACACATTGAATAAAACTAATTTTTTACGATTTAAATATGCAAATCAGCTATATTAGCCAAGCTATATATACCTAGTTACATAATAAATGAAACTAATGTTTACGAATTAAATATAAAAGTAAGTTATATTAGCTAAGCTGTATAAAAGCTAGCTTCACATTGAATGAAACTAATTTTTACGAATTAAATATACAAATAAACTATATTAGCTAAGCTATATTTATTTAGCTAATCAAACGTGATAAATCCGTTAAAACTAGTTCATTCATCCCTGAATGAAGTTTTAATGGATTTTATCCATAGAATACTATAAAAAATACATAAATTTTATCTAATATTCCTCCTGGAGTATATAATACTTCGCCTGGAGTATATAATACATCTCCTGGAGTAGGGTTTCAATTTGACTGTATGTTTTATCTTCCTTTTTTTATGAATGTTACACGACATCTTTATTAATCTTTTTTATATTAAATAGGTTATACTTTAGGGATCCATTCATCCATCCATCCATCCATCCATTACAGCCTATAAAAGTCAACTGCTGAACATAGGCCTCCCACATAGATTGCCTCAAGCGGAATTGTGATATAGTTGCCACGCTTGGCAAGCGCATCTTCGGGGATGGTCCTATTTCATTTCAAGGAAAAAATTCAGATGAAGTTCAAAAGAATCCATCACCCCTTTTCGTTCTGTGGTTGTCATAAAAGGAGAGTGTGTGAATTGCTAAGAAAATTTTAAGGTTTTAAAAGATGGCGGCGTAAACATATTTTTACGCCAGGCGTATGGCGCAAATACTAAGACCGGCGAGCAGGGTCAAGGTGCGTGACGCCTGGACGATACTACGACGATTAAGACGAATCTTCCCTGAGAATAGGTCCGTGCCCAACAGTGGACTTTAACGGTTTGATAAAGGAGAAGAAGATTATACGTGGTAGAGCCATGATGCAGCTATATTATAGTTGTAGCACGAATGGGTTGGGTTGACCTGGGAAGCACCACGCTCCCACAAAATATCAGCGTAAAATAACAGTTTATTCTTATATTTACAATATTTAGTGAGTGTAGAGAATCGGAGACCCTTTTTACTGGATATGAGTCATTACATCTCAGTCCTCAGGGGTGACAATGCATTTGCATTTTAATTCTTAATCGAGGATAGATTTAGATGTCTATGGGCCACAATATCCATTTACCAACAGGTAGGTTGTGTGCTCGTTTGTCGCCCTTACTTTATAAAAAAAGAAGATGATTACTCTTCGTGCCGCTCGTAACAGTTGTCTTGATCTCCGGAATTTCATTACTTTGTCTTGAAGGTGATAAGTCAATCGGTAGACCTTTATAACTCTTGGATTTGTCAATCATATCACTTCTTCGAACTGGCTCTGTTTCCACTGTCAAATACCTTGTGTGCCTTGTGCCTTGCACATGCCTATTGTTCCGCTTTTTGTTGCGTTGGCTTTTTGTTATGCCTTTTTTTCCTAAATTTTAAGAGTTTTATTTTCATAAGTGTGTTTTTATTTTATGTTGGAGCCTGTGATTAGTTAAGTTTATTTTATTGCACCTATGTCTCTGGCGTTATAGTTACCACTATGTAGTTTCTATAACATTAATTTGTACTGAGTAGACGCCATTTAAGTTCCATTCCATTAATTTATTTTGTTATTGTTCCTGTTAATTTATGTTTATGTTTAGAACTAAATAAATTATATATTAAATAAATTATATTATTATTATAATTATTATTTTTAAATATAGAATAGAATAAATTTTTTTTAGATTTTTACATAATACTTACTGAAAGTCATTTTTTTATTTACCACTGGTTCGGAAAATACCTCTGTCCTTGGAAGAACCAGCAAGAAACCCAGCGGCACTTTTTTTTAAACATATTTCACTTTACAATAATTTTGTTTGTACAATTTTTAAATAAATTTCAATAGAACCAGCATGATGGCGATCACCTCATTCCCAGGGGTTATTTTCATTTATGTACTCTTTGATATTATAATAACCCTTTTTTTACAATTTTTCTTTAATAAAACATTTTAACTTGTTTATTGACAAATTTTGGTTTTTGTTGCAAAAGCGTATACATTGCCCCATAAATGAATTACTAATTCTGTGGAGTCTAGTAACTGGTATTACAAGCTTATGTTTGTTCCTAGTGGTTAAAGTATGAACATCTTTATTCTTATCAAAGCTATTTATGTTTTTATACATTTTCATAAATATATTGCGATGCCAAAGTTAATATATTTATTTCTTTAAATTTTTCTCTAAGACTCTTTAGATTTTAGTTATAAATCGGCCGTACGGCTCTTTAGCAAAACAAATGTGGCTTCAATATCAGTCGCATTCCCCATAGCAAAATTCCATAAGATATCACGCTATGAAAGTAACTAAAATAAACTAATCTAGCTGTCTCAACATTGGTGAGACTTCTAATCTTTCTTACAGCACATACTGCAGAACTAAGTCTGCCTGCTAATTTAAATATATGGGCGCCCCACTGAAGCTCCGTGTCAATAGTAATACCAAGAAAAACAGTGGTATCCACAAGACTCAACTCCTCCCCATTTATGAGCACATTGGTATTCGAATGTTTAATATTAGGTATTGTAAATTTAATACCTTTTGTCTTATTGCCGTTTAAGAGCAAATTGTTGGCGTTAAACCAATTTGCTAATTTCGATAGAGCATTATTTACATTGTCAAAATTAATTGACTGTCGTTTGAGTTTGAAAATGAAAGAGGTATCATCAACAAATAACAGTATATCGTGATTGTCCCCTACAAGATCAAGTCATTCATTAATATAAATTAAGAACAGGAATGGGCCAATAATCGAGCCCTGAGGAACGCCCATTGATACTACTGATCCGGAGGAACCTTTAACATTGATAACGACTTTTTGAGTTCTGTTATTTAAATAGAAATAATAAGTCTAAGCGCAATATTTTTGACACCTTAATGTTGTAGTTTCTTGATTAATATGTCATGATGATCACAATCGAAAACCTTGGAAAGATCACAAAAATACCTAAGGCATCTTGTGAATTCTCCCCGGCATTGAAAATATATTTCATAAGCTTAACACATGAATCTTTGTAAAACCAAATCAAATGTGAAACAAAATTTTTATGGAGTTATTTATTTTTATTAAAAAGAATTAACAATTGATCTAAAATTATCTTTTCAAAAATATTACTGAGAGTTGGTAGTACAGAAATAGGTCCAAAATTAGCGGGAAATTAGTTGGAGAGTCATTGAATACTCGTAGTATTCAATGACTCTGTTATCAAAATAGAATATCAGTGGAATATTTCTCAAACACCGCTGCGACTTCTTGATTTGATCTAGTCAATTCATTATAAATTTTCAATTGATAATTTGCGTTACGAGGTTTGTCTTTACCGGTTTCGCTATTAATTATACTCCACGTCATTTTAATTTTATTTTTTAGCAGTCTTAATTATGCTGCTAATATGTAAAGATTAGGCTGTGGAGCACACTCTTTTAAACATTTTAGAATAATTTTTGACATAATCTCTAAATGTATCGGAAAGATTATATGATCTTTCATGGTAAAGTTCATATAATCTTCGTCTGCTCTTAAATCCCCACTTATTAAATGCCTTGCGACTGTTACTGGAGAATGTTTTAGAAGTATGAAAATATTTTATTAAAGTCATTGCTTATAAGGGTAAATAATACTCCGTATGAATAGTCTGAATTGTCCTTGTAAGAAAGCGATGGAAGGTTTTTCACCACATATTACTTCTAAATTTGCCGACAAATCGGCTTACAGTTTGGCAAAATTTAAAAATTAAATAATGTACACTCTTTTTAAGAATAAATAAATAAATAAAATCTCTGCAGGCATTAATGCAAATAATCGGAACAAACGCGATTTTTTTATTTTCTTGTTTTTTTTTTTGTGCTAATATGGTTATGAAACCAGTTGTCTACAGTGATCTGAACTTAGTTTTTGAATTATGAATTTCTTGATAGGTACTACATTTGTAAAAATATTATCAATACAAGTTGCACTACACCCTGCGATACGTGTAGCTTCAAAGAATAAATTACCAAGATTGTATGATTTTAATACATGGGAAAGAGGTGATGATAGGAGCATGATAGACTTTATAATTGTGGATGAAAGAATGAGGAGCGCAGTGGTAGATACAAGGGTTTACCGGGGGTCCAACGTAGGGACTCATCATTACTTGGACTTATGCCGAATTAATGGTCTATTCAAGCGTTGGCGGCATCGGACATCTGTGTCTACCACTTCGTTACAGCGTATAAGAATAGAGAGGTTACAAGATGAAGGTGTGAAAGAGAAGTTCAAATGTAGACTGAGAGAAAATATAAGTGGTATGGATGAATTGTGTATGAATGATTTAGGCTTGGAGACTGTGTGGTATAATGTCAAGAAAGGTTTGGTGGATACAGCCACCGAAGTATGTGGTGTAACTAAGAGAACGAATGAAAGGAATAATACGTTGTGGTGGGATGATGAGGTACGGATGGAAGTTGAAGCAAAGAAGAGAGCATGACTAGATTTACTAGCAACCAAAGCTGGTAATTCTAGCGGTATGATTGATGAGATTGAAAGAAAAAGGCAGACTTTAGTCGTATAAATAAGAGAGTAAAAGAAGTTGTTGAAAGGAAAAGCAAGAAAGAACGGATAAGAATGATAGAAGGATATGCTATACGAGACGAGAATGGCTGTATGCTGAATGATGAAGCTCTAATTTAAAGAGATGGACGGAATACTTTGAAAGCGTGTTTATGAGTGAAGAGTCGTCTGAATTAAGTGAAATAGAAATTCCGAAAGAAGTGGAGAGAGGTAGGAGATAAGTGTACATGAAATAATGAAAGCAATGAAAAGCATGAAAGCAGGTAAGGCAGCCGGATATGATAGAGTATCACTCGAAATGATAAGGGCTGGAGAGGGTGGTGGCAGGCCTGCTGTACACCTTGATTAATATATGTTGGGAACTGAAGGGTACCGGAAGACTGGTGCAAAGTCGTTATAGTCCCAATATATAAGGGAAAAGGGTCACAGCAGGACTGTAAAACTACACGTGGCATTAGCTTGCTTAGCATTGTGGGTAAACTGTATGCTAAGGTGTTAATTGAAAGAGTTATGGAAGAAACTGATGGAAAATTTGGGATGTGCAAGCTGGATTTAGAAAGGGATGGGGTGTACGGACCAAGTCTTTTCCATGCGCATGATTGCGGAGAAGTTTTGGCCAAAACCAGAATGTTTTTGTGCGTTCATGGACTTGGAAAAGGCTTATGACAGAGTGGACAGGAATGTGTTATGGCAAACACTGAACTCATTTGGGTTGAGCGCTGGTTTGATACAGGCATTAAGTTCTCTTTATAGGACTCTAGTGCTTGTGTCAGGATCAACGGGGTCTACTCGGACTGGTTTGGCATCCAAAAAGGTGTCAGATAGGGCTGTGTAGCTTCCCCGTGGCTGTTTAACCTATTTATGGACAGTTGTTTGCAAACTTTGAAAGTTGAAGAATGTGGGTTGAGAATGGGTGAGTTAACCGTCAAATGCCTTTTGTACGCCGATGATCAAGTCATATTTGCATCGTCGGCGGCCGAGTTGCAAATGATGGTTACTTTAATGAACTGGTCATTAAAAGAAAGAGGTATGAAAGTGAACGCAAGTAAGACGAAAGTGATAGTTTTTGAAAGAGAAGAAAGTAAAACGTTATGTGAAATAAGAATAGAAGGGGAGTTGATTGAGCAAGTGGATGAGTTTGTATATTTGGGATGTTTATTTAGCAGGGATGGTAGATATGGTAAGGATATAGAACGACGAGTGAACGCAGGAAATAGAGTGAATGGGGCTCTACACGCTATTATGAAGAGTCAGAATGTGTCAAAAAAGGCACGTTTGGCAATTCATAATGCTGTGTTAGTCCCTACTTTAATGTATGGTAGTGAAAGTTGGGTCTGGCAGAAGAAGCATGAGAGTAGAATAAATGCTGTAGAAATGCGGTCATTAAGGAGTGTGTTAGGGTTGAATCTGAATGACAGGGTGAGAAATAGTGTGATAAGAGAAAAGTGTGGTTTGCAAGATGATGTTTTGACCAGGATTAAGAAAGGAATGCTTCGGTGGTTTGGTCATGTAGAAAGAATGAACGAGGAAAGAGTTACAAAGCAAATTTATGTTGCAGAAGTGAACGGAAGAGTCGGGAAGGGACGCCCTAGACGAAGGTTTATCGACCAAATTGGCGATATATTGAAAATGGGCCAGATTAGGAGTACCCTTAACCGACGAGCGTATTTGCGTAGATATATGGATGTAAAGGAGGCGAGAGAAGTGTGTCAGGATCGTGCCAAATGGAAGTCCGTAGTCTCTGCCTACCCCTCTGGGTGACAGGCGTGAGTGTTTATGTTTATGTTATGTTTGTGTATGATTTGAACAATGAGCAAAATTTAATACTGATTGAAGAAGCTTCCAGGAGATTGATATTAAAGTCTCCGCGTATTACAAGAGATTTATTCTGTTTATTAAGTTTAACTAAAACATACCTTGAACATGGGGGTCTGTAAACACTGACAACAATGAGGAGCTTAAGCTCAACACATGCCATTTCTACAGTTCGCTCGTTCGCTCAACAGAGAGGCTCACAATATGTTTACGTTCTTTACATGATATGGATTTATTAGCTAATATTAAGGAGCCACCACGTAATTTAGTATCTCTATTGAAAGAACTGACCACCTGGTGATTACTGAAATTAAATATGGAGTTGTAATCTATTATATATTATATGAAGTGATCGCTACTAGGCTATTTCTTATTTGTTTTGTGTTGTTGATTGTGTAATATACATGATTGTAAGGTGTTATTTAAAAAAAAATACCGCTGGGTTTCTTGCTGGTTCTTCCCAGGACATAGGTTTTTTTTCGAACCAGTGGTAAAGTAAAAAATCACTTTCAATAAGAATTACATACATGTGATCTATATTGAATAAAAAAATATTCTATTCTATTCTATTCTATAGAATGAAACAAATTTTTACGAATTTAATATGCAAATAAGCTGTATTAGCTAAGCTATATTTAGCTGGCTAATCAAACGCGATAAATCCGTTAAAACTAGTTCATTCATTCTTGAATGAAGTTTTTTTAGAACGGATTTTATCTAATACTCCTCCTGGAGTATATAATACTTCTCCTGGAGTAGGGTTTCAATTTGATTGTATGTTTTTCTTTCTTTTTTTATGAATGTTACGCGATATCCTTATTAATCTTACTTATATTAAATAGGTTATACTTTAGGGATCCATTCATCCATCCCCACATAGATTGCCTCATGCGGGATTGTGCTATAGTTGCCACGTTTGGCAAGCGGATGTTCAGGGATGGTCCTATTTAATTTCAAGGAACAATTCAGATGAAGTTCAAGAGAATCCATCGCCCCTTATCGTTCTGTGGTTGTCGTACAAGGCGACTGTCTGAATTGCTATGAAAATCTTATGGTTTTAAGAGATGGCGGCGTAAACATATTTTTACGCCAGGCGTAAATTTACGCCAGGCGTAAAATACCAAGACCAGCGAGACGTGTGGTACTGCGACGATAAAGACAAATCTTCCCTGAGAAGACAGAACAGTGGATTTTAACGGTTTGATAAAGGAGAAGAAGATTATATATACGTGGTAGAGCCATGATGCAGCTATATTATAGTTGTAGCACGAATGGGTTGGCTTGACCTGGGAAGCACCACGCTCCCCCTCGATTCTTAATCGAGGATAGATGTAGATGTCTATGGGCCACAGCATCCATTTACCAACAGGTGGGTTGTGTGCTCGTTTGTCGATCCTAATTTATATTTTTTTTTATTAATATTGAATAATTCAAAGATTACGCTTCGTGCCGCTCGTAACAGTTGTCTTGATCTCCGCAATTTCATTACTTTGTCTTGAAGGTGATAAGTCAATCGGTAGACCTTTATAACTCTTGGATTCGTCAATCATATCACTTCTTCGAACTTGCCCTGTTTCCACTGTCAAATATAATAAACAAAAATTGTACATGATTATTAAGAAAAACATTCGTAAAATAATATGATTATATTGTATCATTCGAGGGTAACAAACCAGAAGATAGGCAGCGTCCTCTAAATAACAACTAAAAATTATAAATAAAAAAAACTGTGGTTGCTTATCTTGCGTTTGCTGGATCGTATCCTCAGAAGCGCTTGAAATTTTTCAAATGTTGTTCTGTTAACAACTCAACCATCAACTTTTACTGAACCTAAGAACTTTCTCATCAAGAATTAAGAACGGACGGGTTTTTGTAGGCTATATAAATACTTGTTCTGTGCGGGATACGAACACGCGGCCCTTAGCGCTACAACTCATTGCTAAGCCACGTCACGGAACCGTCGTAAATGGAAAGATTGACAAAGCGACAATCGATGGGCAAGAAAGGTTCTTGACGGCACGGCAGCCTCGTACGGTATGTGAAGTATAGCGCCCTTCACGAAATGTAGTGTAGAATTAGTAAAGAGATGCAGGAAGTCGAGAACAAGAAGAGGATCGTAGTTTGTGGCGCCCCTTGGGTATCATTGTTGATGTTCCATTTTCAAAAATGGACTTTTAATTGACTGTAATGATGATGATCTATCATATTGTGTATGTTGTGGATAGGTTCCTTTTTTATACAAGTGGCTGTGACCAAGAAGCCCACAGTTCTTCTGATGGTAAGTGGATGCTAAGGGGGCGTTTAAGTATTATGTAACGCAATTTTTAAAATTTTGACCCCCATGTAACGCGCCGTAACGTTTTCTGTACCCCGCGCCCTCCTAAACGTTACTTGACCAAGTGACCATTTTACCTCATTCACAATTATGTTGCGCAAAGTACCGGAAAGTCGCTAAAATACCTTTGTTATTGTTTTCAAACCTACATTTTCTTAACCACTGACACGTCCATGGATACTACGCCATCAAAATAAAATTGCCTTGTACGTCCTGGATACTAGTGTAGCCAAAGCGTTAAGTTTTATAAAACTGACATCTGGGACAATCTGCAGTACGTTTTGTGAGTTTTATTTATGGAATCAATAGCTGACAATTACTTTACGTATCAAATACGAGATGGCAGTATAACAAGTCTTGACGAATGAACCATAAATATCTTACTTCAGTATCGGTGTTCTGTGTTTTGTGAACAAGTGTTTTTGGAGTGCCAGCGATTATGTCGTAAATACTTTAGTTTAATTTAATATTTCGTAGATTATTATACGTCAAAATAAACTAGATGATTTGTGCTTTATAATTACGTATATATATCACAGTTCAAAGTGTTTCGAAAAATGGCCGCTCAAGTTGTCGGCCCAATTTTAGTTGTTAACTTAGTTTTCAGTAAAATTATATTTAAGCAACGAGTAATAGTTGTAATAAACATAATAATGCACTTTGCAAACAGAATTAAACTATATTCACTGAAGATTCCTTAGAAATGTTATTGTGTTCCTCAGGTCTTTTGTTGTGATAGTTTGATATCCACGGACGTATTTCTAATGGCTCTAAATAAGGGTCGGTACAAATAGCAAAGTATGCTTGCAATATGTTTCGCTTATTTTTTTGTGGTCGAGGTCTTGGTTGGTTTGGGTCTTGAGTTTTTTTTCGCTTAGTTGGTTGTGTAATTGTGTTTCATCATGCTCTTATCTCATAGTTTTGTTCTTGTGTTATATTAATGTTATGTTTGTTCGTGATTGTCGACTTTGCTCTCTTTTCTATTTAACTTCACTTTACTTACATGGAGGATGTGTTCTACGATTTCAAATCACTTTACTTTCCTTGTGATGTATTGACAATAATTTAATTCTCATATTTAATCAAAATCATTCATTTTTCGGTATACGGTTTTCGCTTTGCACCACTGCTCAATGTCTGGCGCCAGTTTAGAAGCTGTCGTATTATTTATTATGTAGATCTCTTCATGTAGAACGCTTTTCAAAGAAATTACATTGAAGAACCTCATAACTTTCGAGAAAAAAATCCTAAATAAAAATGGCTTTTGTTATGTAATCATATAATAAAAAAGGGTCCTTACTGCCATAAAAAATAGCTTCTATTAAAAAGCGACCCCAGAGATTGCACCGTACTTTCCATCATTTACTTAATATTGTGCTATATAGCCTATAACCGTTATAGGGTCCCATCTATCACTGTACCAAAAATCATCAAAATCAGTTCAGCCGTTTTGACGTGAAAACGGGACATATATACTAACAAACATACAGACTTTCGCATTTATAATACATGTTATTAGGGTTGGATACCTACTCATTTAAAATAACTCTCTTCTAAGTTGACGCGGGTAATTTTTAATGCTTCTTTACCACATTATTATTGTTTTTTTCCCTGATGATATTAATGGTTTAAATTAATACATACAACAATTTTAGATCACCGACCGAAACTAACTTAGCTCGTGGAAGTCGTAGAGGCCGAGGGTTCGTACTAGAGGTGGGAGGGGACCATCTCAAGTTGGAGGTATTTTCTATTTTTAGTAATTTTGTTACTAAAAACTACTTTCGTACATTTTGTTTTTCTCATCTTATATTAGATATGTAGTCAAGTTTTAAATAATTATATTATATTATAGATCACCTAGTGAAAATGATCTGCCGTCTAACGACAGGAGCCATAGAGGCCATGGTAGTCGTGGCGACCGTGGCAACCATTATGGTGGAGAACGCCCTAACAGTCGGAGACACCGGGGAGGCCGAAGAGGACGCGGAGGACACGACAATCAGCCCTCCCAAGCAAGGATGTAAGTATATTTTACACAGATTTATTGTTGGACTATTATTTTTGATACTACAGGATATTATTTCTTTGTAGCAGTGAACTAGACTTAATTCGCGCTCAGCGGCAGCTCACCCAGAAGCGTGTTGCAGCGCTGCCAGCAGAAGTAAAAAGGGAGCTTTTAACTCGCAAGCGTGACTCTGAGGTTGCTAGAGTTATAATGCCTGACGCGCCTCCGCGCAAAAGGCGCGCCCGGTAAATGTATTTACTACATACTTTATCATAATTTAGCAACACGTGTTTACTAAGTTTTCTTTTCTGGCAGATTGGCGTCGCCGGAGCGCGAACCATGCGAGTTCATGGAACCAGAATGTGATAGCCAGCGTAAAAAAATTATTATTTTAGGTAAAGAGTCATTTGTTGTTAATAATTTTACTATATTGTTATTGTTTTATATTTGAAATAATATTATTTGTTTTAGAGGATATACAATTGGTGCCCCAAACACGCCGAAATCATGGCTAACGTCGAGATACGTAAGTAAATGTTTTACTATACCTAAGCCTGTTCCCAAACTTTATTTTATGACTTAATTAACCTGATGCTTTTTGTTACAGATAACATTCAACAATCGCCGCCCGGGGATGTCGAGATAGGTAAGAAAATATTTTACTACACCTGAACCTTTTCACAATCTTATTCTTTATGACTTGATTAACCTGATGCTGTTTGTTACAGATGAAATTCAACTATCTCCGCCCAGGGACGTGGAGATACGTAAGTAAATATATTGCTAGGCCTATGTATTATTCATTTTATAAGAATCCTAAGCCTCATATTGTTTGTTACAGAAGACCTGAAACCTAGAGATTTGCTGCGTATCGGTACGTCAGACCTCGATACCGTCCTTATTCTCCCGACTACTTAGACAGTCTGGATCCGGATCGCTTAGATACGGAGATCAATAGAGCCTTAATGGCAAAAACTCCTAAAAAAAGGGGCATACCTTCTGCAAATTCTTCCTCAATAAATCCCTTGATAGATTGAACACACATACACTCTCGCACATTCATACACTACACACATACACCTAAAAAATTATTATTGAATCTTTTAATTTTTAATGTTTTCCCTTTTTTGAAGTCTTTCTGCTTCTTCGTCAAAGGCCAATTCTGGTCACATTCATAGAGATAAATTCTAGTGAAAGTTAAGGTCAATTTGAAGTTGAAGTAAACAATTTATTTAAGCATAATTCTATTTCAGGAAACAATATGGTAGCCGAGGCTGATGACGAAGTAACTGTGACGCCTTCCACTAGCAAACAGCGTACTTCGATTGGTACGCATTATTCAATCTAGGCATTCAAAACTGAGGCAGAAGATGGGCAGCAGCATCTTTCTGATAACAGCAAATAACAATAAAAACTGCGGTTGCCAACCCGCTCGCCAAGCGTGGCAACTACGGCAATATCCCCAATGAAGAAAGTTACGAAGAGACGGCTGGTCCCCGGCGGCCCCGCTATTCCTGGCTACGGTGGCGACCATGGTAACGGCGGGGCAGGGGTGCTAAATCTCCGGTGGAGGTTCGGTTGCCACCTACGACGACTCGACCTGGCAACTTATAACGCACGCACTCTGAGGACTGACGAGAAGATCCTGGAGCTGGAAGAAGAGATAGACAAGTTGCGCTGGAATATTATAGGATTATCCGAGGTCCGAAGAGAGGGGGAGGACACGGTAATCCTCGAATCCGGCAACTTGTTCTATCACCGGAGGGCGACCATCTGTCCCAAGGAGGTGTCGGATTTATCGTCCACAAGTCTCTCGTTAACAACGTTGTAAAGATTGGGAGTGTGTCGACGAGGGTTGCGTACCTTATACTCAGAATCACCAAACGGTATTCGCTGAAGGTCATACAGGTTTACGCACCAACTTCGGCACACCCGATGAAGGTAGAAAATGTATGAGGATATCTCTAGAGCCATGCATTCCTCTAAAACCCACTATACGGTGTTAATGGGAGACTTCAACGCAAAGCTAGGCACAAGAGAGAACGGTGAGCTGAAAGTAGGGAAATTCGGATTAGGGCAACGGAACCCAAGGGGCCAGCAGCTGGCCGACTTCATGGAGAAAGAGGACTCTTTATGATGAACTCTTTCTTCCAGAAGCGGCCCCACAGGAAGTGGACCTGGTCGAGCCCCGACGGTTCGACAAAAATAGAGATTGTCTTCATTATGACGACTAGACTCCAACTGTTCAGGGATGTCTCAGTGATCGCGAGGTGAAAACTGGTAGCGATCACCGAATGGTTAGAGGCACACTGAATCTAAACGTTAAGTTGGAGGTGTCGTCTAATGAAGTCAACGCTCCGTCCCCCTCGTGCTCTAATCCAAAGTCCCGAAACCTTTCAGCTCGAGTTACAAAACCGTTTTCAGTGCCTAGAAGATTGCAATGCAGTGGACGATATGAATGACAAGCTCGTGGAAACTGTCCATGCGGTCGGAGCTAAGTTTTGTAAGACCCGCCGCAGAAGAACACAAAACTCTCCGATCACCTCTTAATCTCATGGCTGTTAGACGGGAAATGAAGCTGCAATCTTCAGTAGATTTGATAGCATACAGGCAACTGAACAGACAGATCTCCAAATGCATGCGGCGGGACTTGCGCAACTTCAATACAGCTCGTATTGAAGAAGCGATCGAGCGGAACCAGGGCTCCAAGTCTTTGCAGAGATCTGTCTGCCAGAAAGAGCCAACTGTCGAAGCTGAAGACCGAGTGTGGCAGCGTCGTTTCCGGACACCTGAGATTTTGAGTGATTGAGAGGTTCTATGGGCAGCTGTACACATCATCGTTGGAGCCACACGCAAGTGAGTAACGATCCAAGAGCGAGTCTTATCCGACACTATTCCGATGATATCCCGGACGTCAGTCTGAGCGAGATTAGAATGGCTCTCCAGCACCTTAAAACGGCAAGGCCCCAGGCGAGGATGGAATTACGGCGGAGCTTCTGAAAGCGGGTGGAAAACCGGTGCCAGTCCTTCAGAAGCTCTAATTCAAATCCTACATGGTGGCACCTACACCGGGGCGTGGAGCAGAAGTGCGGTGGTCTTGTTCTTCAAGAAGGCGACAACTCTCGAAGAACTACAGACCGATTTCCTTCTGAGCCGCGTCTACGTGCTGTTTTCGAGTCATTACGAATCGTCTCGCACGCAGACTCGACGCTTCCAGCCTCCCGAACAAGCCGGTTTCGAAAAGGCTTTAGCACCATAGACCATATACATACCCTTCGGCAAATTGTACAGAAGTCCGAGGGTACAATTGCCACTATGTCTGGCGTATGTGGACTATGAAAAGCCTTTGATTCCGTCGAAAGGCGGGCGGTGCTGCAGTCCTTCAGCGGTGCCAAGTTGACTGTCGGTATATCGAAGTGTTGAAGTGCTTGTACAGTAGGGCTACGATGGCTATCCGAGTACAGAACCAGAATACAAAACCTATCAACTGCAGAGAGGTGTAAGACAGGGTGTGACGTTATATCCCCGAAACTCTTCACCGCTGCATTGGAAGACGTTTTCAAGCTTCTGGACTGGAAAGGATACGATTAACATCAATGGCAGTACATCACTCACCTTCGATTTGCCGACGATATAGTCCTTATAGCAGAATCGCTGGAGGACCTAAGCACTATGCTCAATGACCTCAATAGTGCCTCCCAACGGATAGGTCTTAAGATGAACATGGACAAAACAAAGATCATGTTTAATTTCCATGTCACACCTATGCCGGTAGTTGTTGGGAGCACTAAGCTCGAAGTTGTTGACGAATATGTTTACCTGGGACAAATAGTCCGACTAGGTAAGTCCAACTTCGACCGAGAGGTCAATCGACAGATTCAACTCGGCTGGGCAGCGTTCGGGAGTACGGCACATCTTCTCGTCAGGTATACCTCAAAACTTGAAAACGAGGCTGTACAACCAGTGCGTGTTGCCAGTGATGACCTACGGAACTGAGACGTGGTCCTTCACTGCTGGCCGTATGAGGAAGCTCAAGGTCGCTCAGCGAGCTATGGAGAGGCTATGCTCGGTCTCACTGCGTGATAAACTTAGAAATGAGGATATCACAGTAGACCAGAGTGACCGACATAGCCCAACAGATTAGTGCTGAAGTGGCAATGGGCCGGCCATAGCTCGAAGAACCGACAACCGATGGGGAAAAAGGTTCTCAGTGGCGGCCTCGTACCGGCGGACAGTGTGGGGCGTCCCCACTAGATGGAGTGACGACCTGGTAAGACATGCAGGAAGTCGATGGATGCGGGTGGCTCAGGACCGTGCTGTGGCATTGGGGAGGCCTATGTTCAGCAGTGGACTTGTGAAGGGCTGTAATGATGATGATGATGATGATTCAATCTAGAAGTCAAATATAGAAAACCACGAATTGTTAACAGTGTTTTTTTTTTTCAGGGTTATTGACAAGAATCGCGACGTTGTCGTTGGCGACCGATAAAACTGACCGATGACCTAAGTGACTGTGACATGGACACAGAAAACGAGGATGCGCTTTCCCTGTCATGACCTCACGCAACGCTACGGCGGAGCCTGCAGCTGAAACTGACATGACGTTGTACGAGGTCGTATACTAGAGACAGAAGACCGACGAAATGACCTAGCAATCAGGAGATCGCACCACATGACTGTTACAATTTTGAGTGGAAAAAGAGATCGACAGACTTTTACAGGACAACGAGAAAATTTTACGGGACCCAGGACCGACATTTTCGATTACAGAGGAGACTAGTATCGTCGAAATTTTTATAAAATGATCGACAGCGACTTTATAGACAGAATTTGCAGAGACTAACAGATATGCCGACCAAAAATAAAATTATTGAAAGACCAGAACAAATTCTTACCGACTTTGAGACTACACCGATGGACACCGACGGACAGGGATGAAATGGTCTTTCTAGCCATATCAATTCTTCAAGGGCTATACCCCCTGCAGGAAGAGGAGTCCTATTTTAGTTTCAATGGTTTTGGCACTATGCCTTACTTCCGAAAAATAATGTCGTACAATAGATTTTTATTATTGAAGTCACTGATCCATTTCGTCGACAATGAGACAATTACAGAACCAAAGAAACTGTGCAAAATTCAAATGGTGACTGACTATTTCAACGAAAAGTTCTCGCATTATATTATCCTTCCCAGGAGGTTGTCATTGACGAATCCTTCTGAAGTGGCATGGGCGACTAGGCTTCGCCAGAGATTCAGGTTGCGCAAGTTGGAGTGAAGACTTATGAGCTTTGTGTCTTCCTCTGGTTATTGGAAGTTTTTATTTATGCAAGAAAAGACTGGGACTGCGACTGCAACAGCTACATCTAACGAGACTAACCCTATTGACACTGACGAAAGACCTGATGATACAGACACGACTGAACATGTCATAACTGGCAGTAGCGATGTACGTCCCAGCAATGCTACTTAAAATAGTTTACGACTTAGTAGAACCTCTACTTCACCGCGGACACACGTTAATAATGGACAATTTTACAATTGTCCATTATTAACGATGTGTCTGAAACGACAACAGACAGACTGCTTTGGGACCTTACGACTGAATCGGAATTCGTTCCCGATTCATTGAAACAATAACAAAAACAGAACTAAGACAAGGTGAAGTATTGGCAAGCTACTGTTCCGATTTGTCGGTAATCGTATGGCGAGATGCTAACCTAGTTAGCATGCTCGACATACCATTCCTCAAATCGGTGCGACAAAAATATGACCGAACTGACATACAAAGCGTTGTCCTGGACTACAATAAGTCCATGGGAGGAGTGGACAGGAAAGACCAGTTCTTGTCTGCTCAGCCCATGGAACGTGTCTGAAATAAAATTTGGTATAAAAGGTATTTCGTCGTCTTTTAACTGTGCCATTTTAATTGTTTTGTTTTATTTAAAACGGCTAATCCAATATATCACACAGACAGTTCAGGACAACTTTGGCGGAAGACTTACTAAAGTTACACCGACATATTGACCTCGACAGAACCACGACTTATGAATTCGAGAACCGGACTGATGAAAAGGCCAACGACAACCACGACCAGCAGACCTAAAGTCGAGCATCGACATTTCCCAGTTAAAACTGGCTTTAAGCCAAAGTCGCTGTTGGTTGTGCGCCCAGCAAAAGTCACAGCCAGAACTATTGGAAGTGCCTAGAATGCAACATAAATCTATGCATTGATGGTTGCTTTATGCAGTACCATACATAATTTATTTTGTTTTTTTATTTATTTTAGTTTTAATTTAGTCCTTTTTTGTAAATATTTAGTTTGTAATCAATTCCTAGTTTAAATAAAATATTTAATTAGCAATAAATTTACTTGAAATAGTCAATGATAATTATAGTAAGTAAAGGTTTGTGAAAAAATATATTTATTATGTCAATATACTGTACATTGATTTTATTATTTGTGTTTAATTAAAACCCCAACTAAAACTCACTTCTACCTTTTTAAGTTGCGTAAATTACAAAGTGTGAATGAGGACCTTAGATAGGCGGCCATCTTGCTTATATTTTGCCTTCGCAATGAGTCAAAGCGCTCAAGACATCGCAGTAAAATTACGAGTAGGTGTTTTGTTACAATTTATTTAACTACTTAGCGTTAATTAAACATAAACATCTATGCATTATAAGAAAGGAAAATACGTCTAGTTTGTTGCATTATTTTATTGGTAAAAAATACAATATTTCTTCGTTGTGGTGTAAATTAATAAAATTTATACGTTTTCTCCGAATTCAATGTTAACACTCGTTTTTAATATCTTAAATTAAGTTTTAGATCTTAAAATATACATAGGTTTAATCTGTATTCTTCTATCAATTTTCGTAGTTTTTCTTTACTCTAGCTATTATAGTTAAGAAGCTATGTAGGGTTTTTGTTACAAGATGCGAGGCGTAGCACCCGAATCAGGGCCGCGCTTATCCGGACGTACAAGGTATAACAATCGCGCGGGCTGGACGCTTGAGTGGATAAAGAGCTGGTCATAAGTGTATATAAACAATATAATACGGTTAACTTATATATTATATACCTACCTATATGTAATTTATTACATTTCAGCAGCTCACTCTTGACCTCCATCTGGCCCGAGGCAAAGATGAGGTCTACGATGGAGTGAGTTTGCCCAGGAAAGCCTGTTAACACGCACCTTGAAGAAGTTAAGGTTTTTTTATATAGGATAAGGGTGACAAACGAGCACACAGTCCACCTGATGGTAAGTGGTTGCTGTGGCCCATATATATCTACATCTATCCTCGATTACGTATCAAAATGCAGATGCGTTGTCACCCGTGAGGACTATGAAAATCTTATGGTTTTAAGAGATGGCGGCGTAAACATATTATGACCAGCGAGACGTCTGGTACTCAAAGATTAAGACAAATCTTCCTGAGAACAGGTCCGTGCCCAACAGTGGACTTTAACGGTTTGATAAAGGAAAGAAGATTATACGTGGTAGAGCCATGATGCAGCTATATTATAGTTGTAGCACGAATGGGTTGGGTTGACCTGGGAAGCACCACGCTCCCACAAAATATCAGCGTAAAATAACAGTTTATTCTTATATTTACAATATTTAGTGAGTGTAGAGAATCGGAGACCCTTTTTACTGGATATGAGTCATTACATCTCAGTCCTCAGGGGTGACAATGCATTTGCATTTTAATTCTTAATCGAGGATAGATTTAGATGTCTATGGGCCACAATATCCATTTACCAACAGGTAGGTTGTGTGCTCGTTTGTCATACTTTATAAAAAAAGAGATGATTACTCTTCGTGCCGCTCGTAACAGTTGTCTTGATCTCCGAATTTCATTACTTTGTCTTGAAGGTGATAAGTCAATCGGTAGACCTTTATAACTCTTGGATTCGTCAATCATATCACTTCTTCGAACTTGCCCTGTTTCCACTGTCAAATATAATAAACAAAAATTGTACATGATTATTAAGAAAACATTCGTAAATAATATGATTATATTGTATCATTCGAGGGTAACAAACCAGAAGATAGGCAGCGTCCTCTAAATAACAACTAAAAATAATTAAAAAAAAACTGTGGTTGCTTATCTTGCGTTTGCTGGATCGTATCCTCAGAAGCGCTTGAAATTTTCAAATGTTGTTCTGTTAACAACACAACCATCAACTTTACTGAACAAATTTTCTCATCAAAATTAAGAACGGACGGGGACAAGTATTAAAATACTCAGGATAAGTGTTTAATTTTACAGTAAATTATCATAGCAGTATGTATATTATACGAAATTTTTTTGTAGGCTATATAAATACTTGTTCTGTGCAGGATACGAACACGCGGTTAGCGCTACTCATTGCTAAGCCACGTCACGGAACCGTCGTAAATGGAAAGATTGACAAAGCGACAATCGATGGGCAAGAAAGGTTCTTGACGGCACGGCAGCCTCGTACGGTATGTGAAGTATAGCGCCCTTCACGAAATGTAGTGTAGAATTAGTAAAGAGATGCAGGAAGTCGAGAACAAGAAGAGGATCGTAGTTTGTGGCGCCCCTTGGGTATCATTGTTGATGTTCCATTTTCAAAAATGGACTTTTAATTGACTGTAATGATGATGATCTATCATATTGTGTATGTTGTGGATAGGTTCCTTTTTTATACAAGTGGCTGTGACCAAGAAGCCCACAGTTCTTCTGATGGTAAGTGGATGCTAAGGGGGCGTTTAAGTATTATGTAACGCAATTTTTAAAGAATTTTGACCCCCATGTAACGCGCCGTAACGTTTTTCTGTACCCCCCGCGCCCTCCCTAAACGTTACTTGACCAAGTGACCATTTTTACCTCATTCACAATTATGTTGCGCAAAGTACCGGAAAGTCGCTAAAATACCTTTGTTATTGTTTTCAAACCTACATTTTTCATAAAAGAGCTGGTCATAAGTATTATATAACAATATAATACTTTTGGTTGGCTTATATATTATATACCTACCTATATGTAATTTATTACATTTCAGCAGCTCACTCTTGACCTCCATCTGGCCCGAGGGCAAAGATGAGGTCTACGATGGAGTGAGTTTGCCCAGGAGAAGCCTGTTAACACGCACCTTGAAGAAGTTAAGGTTTTTTTTTGTATAGGATAAGGGTGACAAACGAGCACACAGTCCACCTGATGGTAAGTGGTTGCTGTGGCCCATATATATCTACATCTATCCTCGATTACGTATCAAAATGCAGATGCGTTGTCACCCGTGAGGACTAAGACGAAATGCCTCGTTTCCAGTAAAAAGGGTCTCCGGTTCTCTACATTTACCATACGAAACACAGCAGTAGTTAGGCTGCTATTTTACGCTGGTATTCTGTGAGAGCGTGGGCCTTCCCCGGTCGAGCCGACCCATTCGTGCTACAACTATAGGTACTACTAACATAGCTGCAGTATGGCTCTACCACGTAAAATGCACTCGGAAAAACAGACAGAGGCAGGGCATTCCACTCCTTGGCTGTGCGCATTATGAAAGATGACTTATAGCGCTTAGTGCAAATATTCGGAATATCAACCAAGTGTGGATGGGTAACCTGCAGTACGTATGGTATTCCGATAGGAGAATGGAGAAGGCGGTATGAGCTTATGAAGCTCATGGGCCCACTCTCCAAAATACAATCTGTAGAAGACCGACAAACAAGCAACTTGGCGGCGGTGAGCTAAGCTGTGAAGCTTAGATTCCACCATCTTTTTGTCGCCTAATTAACTAAGCATTGTTGCTTTTTTCTTCGTGGCTTTCACCTTGATCTCATTGATCTTCATTTATATTATGTTCTATGAACATTTCTTAATTTTTTTAGCTTTTCTTTAGCCGTTTTCCAAATTTCGTTAGCCTTTTTTTGGCACAGTTGCGCTGGCAAGTGAGAACCCTTATAGGCTAAGAACAGCTTATGATGCAACTCTCCCTCTTTTGAGGACATTAAAATATTTTTATTTAAATAAAAAAAATGTTACGTAACGATTTGTCCGAACCCCCCTCCCGCCCCTGTAACGCATCGTAACGTTTTAGAAGACCCCACTACCCCTAAATTGCGTTACGTAATACTTGAACGCCTCCTAAGATCCATAGACGCCTACATCTAGCCTCGACTTTGATTTAAAATCATATGTAATATATAAAATGTTTTATCTCAATCATGCTAATTCGGAGCATTTACGCGATAAATTTACGTTGGAGATACAACACAACGATACAAAGACGAACAATACAACGAGACAAAGACGAGGTTTTATTTTGTTTTAGCGTGCACATTGTAAACTCTGAATAATTATAATAATGTTAGAATCGGAATATTTTTTCTTTGCGAGTTGGTGGTAAATGCGATTACTAAGATTAACCATATCCACAACATAGACTCCCACGCCTGTCGCCCAGAGGAGTAGGCAGAGACTAAGGACTTCCATTTGGCACGATTCTGGCACATTATCTTGATCCTTTCTAGCACATCCATATATCTACACATCCATGCTCGCCGTTTAAGGGTACTCCTAATTTACCAATTTGGTCAATATTCAATATATTACCAATTTGGTCGTGAAACTTCCGCCTGGGAAACTCTTACTGACTCTTCGCCAGCATAAATTTGCTTTGTCACTCTTTCCTCATTTTTTTTACGTGTCATAAGTACCAAAGCATTCCTTTCTTAATCTTTGTCACAACATCCTAAAAATTAGTGCCGGTAAATCTAAATACTCTGGAAGAACTTACCGTCATCAGAAGAGTCTGTCATTGTCAAATCATTCATAGAATATTCATGGGAATATGTAAATTGAACTATGTTACACAAAAAAATTATTAACACCATCATTTTGTGTTCTTCGTACGCCATTTTTAAATACTTAAATATATATTTATGTCTTTACTTTCTATTTTGTTTCTGCATATTAAAAATAGACGAAAACTTAAGTAACTTCAGTTTGGTACGGTTTTTTATAGTATAAGAATAAAATGCTTTTGTAATGTATTTTATAATTTTATTTCAAATAAAACTGCACAACACGTAGGTATGTAATAAAATATTTTATTAAATCACATCATAAAGTTTTCTCGTGGAATATTTGAAGCAAGAGATTTTTTACGTACTTATTTATTCACTAGGATTTACATTATCCGAGGTCAGACCAGCCATGACTCAAACTAGTACAAATAGGATATGTTATGATTCAGACTTCAGAAATAACGGGACGGATTATTGATGACGAGAACTGTTATACCATGGTTGATCACATTGGAACTGACTGAGACGGCGGATAGCAACACCAGAGAGGCTGTGGAAGAAACACACTTCAGAACAGTATGAAGGGGTTTCTGTTGATAGCTAAGGGATCATTATTTATCTTATCAACATTAGCTACGGGGTGCTATGCTGACACGTTGGTGGCTGCCAGCGTGGTCACCTTCGAGAGGGCCAAGGAGCACGCCGAGCTTGGGGCGGAAGTCGTTGTCGCCAAAATCCACAAGTTGGGATTAGAAATAACGCCTCACAAGACCGAGGCCCTATGGTTCCATAAATTACGACGCGGCAGGGAACCACCCGAGTCGTGCGTCCGCGTGGGTGGGTCTGAAGTCAGAGTGGGACGGTACATGAAGTACCGCCCCACTCTGACTTCAGCGAAGGTGGAGGCCTAGACCTGGACAGTCGATGGGCTTCGAAGAACACTTCGCCTAGTCCCCCGGATTGAAAGGATAGCGGGTGCTATGCATAGACTGCTGCCCAATCTAGGGGGACCAAGGGAAGAAGTGCATCGCCTCTATGCAGGAGTGATACGGTCCGTAGCCTTGTACGGGGCTCGTGTGTGGGCGAAAAGGCTGGCCATCTGACGCTGTAGAACTAAAATCTACAGAGTGCAGCGGATTATGGTCATACGGATAGTGCGAGGATACCGCACGATATCCTTTGAGGCGGCGACAGTCCTGGCTCACTTTCCACCTCTGGACATATTGGCGGACATGGATGCGAGGGTGTACGATCGGACGCGTGTTCTCCGCCAAAGGGGTGGGAGTGAGCCAGATGGTGTTCGAAGGAGTTAAGCGGCAGCGTTAAGAACGACTTAACGCATTAGCAACTTGAAGAGTCTTTCTGAAGAGCGTTATGCGCGCAAATGCGTTGTTGAAGCAGTCCTGCCGCACTTCGAAGCCTGGATGCATCGTCGAACATGCAGACTTACCTAAAGACTTACACAGATAATGACCGGGCACGGGTGCTTTGGTGATTATTTGTGTAAGATCGGACGCGAAGCGATGGCGAACTGTTTCCACTGCGGTGGGACTCCGCATCCCATACGCTGGCAACATGTCTAGCGTGGGAACGGGAGCGAATTGTCCTGGTAAGCCGGATCGGTCAGACACTCTCCCTGCCAGCAGTCGTGTCGGCAATGCTGAGCAGGGACTCGGCGTGGAGGGCCGTAGGCGCATTCTGTGAATCCGTTATGGTCCAGAAGGAGGCTGCTGAGCGGTGTCAGGAGAGGGCAGATGCCGCTCGGAGACGACGTCGACAAGGCGTTCGTCACGGCACTCCCCTTGATGATGGTGTTCCCCTACTAGAAACGTGGCCTCGGGGGTTACGGGTGCTCGGGGCGGGGCCCCGAACGTCTAGTAATGTAACACCTGAGGAGGACGGTGATTCGGAAGTGGTCTCGAGCACCGTGATAGTACTGCGAGGGTGCTGGGGGCAGTAAGGACTGCTCCCGGGACGTGCTTTAATAAAGCAAAGCGAGAGAGGGGCCCCGGTTGCGTTCCGAACGGAGATCCTGGGACCCCTCATATACGCTAATAGTGGCCACTGTGGGGTTTTGAGGCGGTAGGAGTCCGGCATAACCTTTCTGTTGCCCCCGCAGCAGAAGGTATCCATGAGGATTTCCTCACGATCTCACAGAATACCAGCGTCAAATAGCAGCTTAATGCTGCTGTGTTTCGTATGGTGAGTGTAGAGAACCGAAGACTCATATTACTGGAAATGGGGCATTCCATCTTAGACATCGAGGGTGACAACGCATCTGCATTCCTAATCGAGGATAAATTTAGATGTCTATGTGCTACAGCATCCACTTACCATCACCTGATGATGATGATCTTGTCTGCCACTCCACCTGGACTGGCTGACAAGATCACAGTCCATCTGATTTTTTTTTATAAAACTTAAGTGACAAACTAACAGTTCATTGTACAAAGCTACTGCAGCCATGGACAACTTCAAATAAAGAGGCTACAGATACGTTGTCACCTCTGAGAACTAACGAGTAGATGGAATATCTCATAGTCTATATTATACTGGTTCTCTATACCCTTCAGACCGGATCACAGTTGTGCAGGCACTGCTATTTGACGGCAGAAGGCAACCCCCCGAACGAGACCCCCCTTGTCGTAGTGGGGGGGGGGGGGCTTGTGGCTTGGTCATCCTTGGTGAATTAAGAGCAACCCACATGGCTAGCCCGAGGTGGCCACTCCAAGTAGGCTTGGCGAGCCAACTTCGGATGTGAGTTAGTGGAGAGTAGTGACGGTATTGCGAGGAGCTGCTCTCCCTACCCTCCGCAGCCGTAACTTGGTTGGCGGCGGAGCCATGAGCTTTCCGAGTGCTCGTTTTTTCCTGGCCCCATGGCCTCGTACCATATACGTATCGGGCTCGCGGGGCGCTCTTTGAAACTTTGTGTTAGGAATGCACGACATACGGAAGTCGTTAGAATTCAAGATTGTAATAATTGACTTTCCTTTCGAAACAGGGCTTATTGTTTGATTTTGTAGTTTGGATTGATTTTGTAGTTCGGCGGTACATTCTACAACCAAACCGAACGGTTGTCATTCAGAAGTTTCGGTTACCATGTTTGTCATGTCTCTGCATACGGCCTCGCTACACTGCACAAAAGCAAGAACTCGAAACTAAGTATGTTTCTAACTAACGTAAAATCTATCAAGCCGTTTAGACTACAGAGCGTGCTAAGGAATAAGACATACATACATACATACACTCGAAAAACATTACCCTCCTAGGGCAGTCGGGTAAAAATAAAAAAAACAAAGTTTTTAAACAATATTTTATTCATGCGAAATGTAGGATAGTTAACAGAATTTATAACTAATCACAAAGCTTATCGACACAGACTTAATTCCTGCGTCATCTCGACGATAACGTTAATCCTGGAACAGAAAAAGGTTTTGACGTGACAACGTCTTATAAATTGGTTTGCCGGGTGACACTTCAAGAAACTGCGTTACGCTCCGCTCACGTTATGCGCTCACAATGAGAGCGAGTGAGAGGCACGCGTCCCTTCCACTGGGCATGGTTAGCCCGCCTAAGAGCGAGAGAGAGACAGACATAATAAAATTATTTTACCACTCAAAGTCGTTGTCACGTAAAACTTTCGCCCGTATACCGACTTTACAGGCAACCAATTTTTTTTAACTATTCTTAGCCAGCGCTTAGCTACAATCCTACCTGATGGTAAGAGGTGATGTAGCTGAAGAAGGTGAAGCGCTTTGACTTGGCAAAAGCTTATTTACTCTTGCCTTAAAGATAACCATATTGTAATTGGATGCTGGCAAATTATTCCACTCTTTTGCTGTACGCAAGACGAACGATGTAGCAAATACTTTGGTTCGATTGCGTGGTAAGTCGACAACGAAAGGGTGCAGACTGACCGAGCGTTTGATTGATAGATAAATGTGGTACCTACATGGGAGAAGCAACAACATTTTGTCCTTGAAAGAATGGGGTAGTTGACATGATTCAATAGAGAGGACGAAATGGGGGGATAAACTCTTAAGCCCCACCACATGATAAACTTATTATTAAGACTTCTGTGTATAATACTATCACGGCAATTTAGAACAAAAATAAAATAACACAATCATCAATCACAGTTGTCAATCGCGTGGGTGCCGACGCGAATGGGTAGCTGGTAGCTGGCATGGTAAATATGCCACGCAGTTGTATTTTCATTTACGACTTACTGTTTATAGATAAATACGAAATAAAATTACATACTTATCTGAAATAAACCTCTAATTACGTTGACAAAATGCGCAAATAATTAATGACGTTTTCTTAGTCACATTAAACAAGATCTGTGTTAGATTGCCGAAAACAACGTTCGCGGTTTACAAAACAAAGAACTAGTCTTTTCGCCCGCAGTTACGGAGAATTGACCGTAAGTTAATTACTGTGCATTGTGTTAGTACCGTAGTGTCCGTCTAGTAGTATATATAGAAGTTTTTGGCTTATTAGGACTTTTAGGGTATATATATATATACCCTAAAAGTCTTAATATATATATATATATATATATATATATATATATATATATATAGATATATATATATATATAGTACAGTGTCGACAGAGATAAACTAAACCAGGCGATGGGCAGCAGCGTCTTCCTGAGAACAGAACACGTTTTAAGGGGACTACAGGAGCTAAACGCAAGTTTTATAATGCCTTATAGTATATGATCCACTGCAGTAAACAAAATCAGAAAAATATATGATATTTTTCAGGATATATGCTAGTTAGATAGTGTGTTGAAAACATGATACTACTAATATGATACGATAGAAAAAAAATCACAATAGTATGGTTTTTAATCCTTAAAAGAAATTTTATACAAGCAACATATAAACGTAATAGTGTTTAAATTTTTTGTCCAATCAATAGATTTTTTTAAATCGTATAGGTATTCTTATTTCTGAACATAATACGCACGCATTATGTTCAGAAACGGCAGTGCAGTTGCGGCCGATGCCTGATGCTATACAAAAAATGTGTAAATGTCTGCGTGCGACATTCGAGGTCACTTAGCTCATGTAGTCCTCTTAATGTGGACAAATAGTAATTATATCACAATATCATCATAATCATTACAGCCCTTCACATGTCCACTGCTGAACATAGGCCTCCCCCAAGGAATGCCACAAAGCACGGTTCTGAGCCACCTGCATCCATCCACTTCCTGCATGTCTTACCAGGTCGTCACTCCGTCTAGTGGAGCGACGCCCTACACTTCGTCCGCCGGTACGAGGCCGCCACTCAAGCACCTTTTTTCCCCATCGGTTGTCGGTTCTTCGAGTTATATGGTCGGCCCATTGCCACTTCAGCTTACTAATCCGTTGGGCTATGTTAGTCACTCTGGTTCTATTGCGGATATTCTCATTTCTAAGTTTATCACGCAGAGAAACTCCGAGCATAGCCCTCTCCATAGTTCGCTGAGCGACATTGAGCTTCCTCATCCGGCCAGCAGTGAAGGACCATGTCTCAGTTCCATAGGTCATCACTGGCAATACGCACTGGTTATACAGTCTCGTTTTCAAGTTTTGAGGTATACCTGAAGAGAGTTGAATCCGTCGATTGACCTCTCGGTCGAAGTTGGACTTACCTTGACTACCTTATACTCGTCAACAACTTCGAGCTTAGTGTTCCCAACAACTACCGGCATAGGTGTGACATGGACGTTATACATGATCTTTGTTTTGTCCATGTTCATCTTAAGACCTATCCGTTGGGAGACACTATTGAGGTCATTGAGCATAGTGCTTAGGTCCTCCAGCGATTCTGCCATAAGGACTATATCGTCGGCAAATCGAAGATGAGTGATGTACTCGCCGTTGATGTTAATACCGTATTCTTTCTAGTCCAGAAGCTTGAAAACGTCTTCCAATGTAGCGGTGAAGAGTTTCGTGGATATAACGTCACCCTGTCTTACACCTCTCTGCAGTTGGATAGGTTTCATACTCTGGTTCTGCACTCGGATAGCCATCGTAGCCCTACTGTACAAACAATTCAGCAATTCGATATACCGACAGTCAACTTGACACCGCTGAAGGGACTGCAGCACCGCCCAAATTTCGACGGAATCAAAGGCTTTCTCATAGTCCACATACGCCAGACATAGTGGCAAATTGTACTCCTCGGACTTCTGTACAATTTGCCGAAGGGTATGTATGTGGTCTATGGTGCTAAAGACTTTTCGGAAACCGGCTTGTTCAGGAGGCTGGATGTCGTTGAGTCTGCATGCGAGACGATTCGTAATGACTCTCGAAAACAGCACGTAGACGCGGCTCATAAGGGAAATCGGTCTGTAGTTCTTCAAGAGAGCGTTGTCGCCTTTCTTGAAGAATAAGACCACCGCACTTCTGTTACACGCCTCCGGTGTAGTGCCACCATGGAGGACGGAATTATAGAGCTTCTGAAGGACTTCAAGTACCGGTTTTCCACCCGCTTTCAGAAGCTCCGCTGTAATTCCATCCTCGCCGAAGCTTGCCGTTTTTAAGGTGCTGGAGAGCCATTCTGATCTCGCTCAGACTGACGTCTGGAATATGATCGGAATAGTGTCGGATAAGGCTTGCTCTTGGATCGTTACTCACACTTGCGTGTGGCTCCAACGATGATGTGTACAGCTGCCCATAGAACCTCTCAATCTCACTTAAAATCTCAGGTGTCCCGGAAACGACGCTGCCACACTCAGTCTTCAGCTTCGACAGTTGGCTCTTTTTGGCAGACAGATCTCTAGCAAAGACTTTGGAGCCCTGGTTCCGCTCGATCGCTTCTTTAATACGAGCAGTATTAAAGTTGCGTAAGTCCCGCCGCATGCATTTGGAGATCTGTCTGCCTGTATGCTGTCAAATCTACTGAAGACTGCAGCTTCATTTCCCGTCTAACACCCAGGAGCGTTGACTTCATTAGACGTTACCTCTCCAATTTAACGTTTAGGTTCAGTGTGCCTCTCACCATTCGGTGATCGCTGCCGGTTTTCATCCTCGCGATCACTGAGACATCACTGAACAGTTGTCGTCTGGTCGTCATAACGAAGTCAATCTCATTTTTTGTCGAACCGTCGGGGCTCGACCAGGTCCACTTCCTGTGGGGCCGCTTCTGGAAGAAAGAGTTCATCATAAAGAGTCCCTCTTTCTCTATGAAGTCGACCAGCTGCTGGCCCCTTGGGTTCCGTTGCCCTTTTCCAAATTTCCCTACCTTCAGCTCACCGTTCTCTCTTGTGCCTAGTTTTGCGTTGAAGTCTCCCATTAACACCGTATAGTGGGTTTTGGAGGAATGCATGGCTCTAGATATATCCTCATACATTTCCTCCACCTCCTCATCGGTATGTGCCGCGGTTGGTGCGAAAACCTGTACAACCTTCAGCGAATACCGTTTGGTGATTCTGAGTATAAGGTACGCAACCCTCGTCGACACACTCTCAATCTTTACAACGTTGTTAACGAGAGACTTGTGGACGATAAATCCGACACCTCCTTGGGACAGATGGTCGCCCTCTCGGTATTAGAACAAGTTGCCGGATTCGAGGATTACCATGTACTCCCCCTCTCTTCGGACCTCAGATAATCCTATAATATTCCAGCGGAACTTGTTTATCTCTTCTTCCAGCTCGAGGATCTTCTCGTCAGTCCTCAGGGTGCGTGCGTTATATGTTGCCATGTTGAGTCGTCTTAGGTGGCACCCGAACCTCCATCGGAGATTCTTAGAACCCCCTGCCCCGCCGTTACCATGGTCGCTACTGTAGCCTGGAATAGCGTGGTCGCCGGGGATTGGGGGCCATCTCTTCGTAACTTTAATCATGGGGGTATATTGCTATAGTTGCTACGCTTGGCGAGCGGGTTGACAACCGCAGTTTTGACGTGACAACGTCTTATAAATTGGTTTGCCGGGTGACACTTCAAGAAACTGCGTTACGCTCCGCTCACGTTATGCGCTCACAATGAGAGCGAGTGAGAGGCACGCGTCCCTTCCACTCGGGCATGGTTAGCCCGCCTAAGAGCGAGAGAGACAGACATAATAAAATTATTTTACCACTCAAAGTCGTTGTCACGTAAAACTTTCGCCCGTATACCGACTTTACAGGCAACCAATTTTTTATTGTTGTTTCGCTGTTATCAGAAAGATGCTGCTGCCCATCTTCTGCCTCAGTTTCCCTCTGTCGCCTCTTACGACACCCACGGGAAGATATGGGGTAGTGGGTATTCTTACCGCCACTACACGGGGAATCACACGGGGTATCACAATATATGCCATTTTATTTATATAGTTTGCATCTGTACCGAGTAGTAAGAATATCCAATACCCCACCATATCGTCCCGTGATTGTCGTAAGAGGCCACAGAGGGAAACAAATCAGAAGATGTGCGGCGGAGTCTGCGTAATAACTATAAAAATTAAAAACTGTAGTTGCCACCTGAAAAGCGTGGCTTCTAAGGCAAATATCCTCCATATGGGGACAACCCGTGGGGAAAGCCTATGTTCAGCATTGGACTTGCGATGGGCTGTAATGAATTGTAATAATATTAAATTTACCTTCCATTTGTCATTGTCATAGTCCCATTTAGAAGATATCCCGTCTATAGGGTTAACTCTAAGCTCCAGCATCCTGCGCAGCTGAGCCTTCTGCGCGAAGTTCGAGAAGGAACTTGGTAGAGGCTCGTTCACTACAATACGAACGTTGAGATTGTAAAAAGTTTGTGTGCAATTATTGCATACGTGTTATAAATTAAACACGTTTGGTATACAGAAAATACAGCGTGTGTCCACTCTATTAAACTATTTTGCGTTTAAATATTACGTAATAAAATGAAGCAGGTAGGTAGGTAGTTTTGACGGACTTTAAAGGAGGAGGTTCAACTACATTTACAGAGAAGATAGAGCATTATACAGTTAAATCATTTAAAAAAATATATTGCTTAACTATTAAGTAAGATCGGTGTTATAGGCTTGATCCTGTACTTGTTTAAAGGATGCAACTTGCAAAGAACGTCGGTATATTTCACGTCAGCTATAGTTTTTTTTAAGGTTGTTTTTTTGTGTATGATGAATTCACATAACGGCTTCATTTTAAAATAAATTAAAATTAGATAAAATCTAGATTAATATAATTCAATGTAAAACGTTTCGATAGTGAACTATATAAAGCTGCAACAAACTTCATACATAATTTAAAATTAAAATATTGTGTACAACCGACTTCAATGTAAATTATTAAGAATAACTCAAAAACTATTAGTCAGACCTTGATCAAAATTTATATGGGACCACATGTGAGGCATCAGCTTTCAAACAAAAAAAGAATTATCGAAATCGGTTCACCCAGTAAAAAGTTATGAGGTAACACACATAAAAAAAAAAACATACAGTCGAATTGAATACCTCCTCCTGTTGAAGTCAGTAGAAAATAGGCTACAGATACGTTGTCACCTGTGAGGACTAAGATGGAATCCCTGTCAGCCTGTAATTATACTGGCTCTCTATATCCTACAGAACAAGCACTGCTGTCTGGTGGCAGAAATCGGTAAGAGGATGGTACCTACTCACACGGATTCCTGCACCTACAGTTCTGTCTTTTTTAGGTTTCTATATTTATGTAAAGAGTATCTTGCTCTCACCATAATGGTGGTAGAACATTGCGACCCAGAAGGCAAAAGAAGTGGAAACGAGAGTCCAGCCCACGATGAACTTCCAAGTGCCCGTAGGCGCTTGGAACTCTGCAAAAGTTTGGCAGAAGGAAGCTCGGTACAGAGCTTTCTTTTCTTCGCAAGACAGCTGCCTCCAGTCTCCCTTCTCTTTTTCACGTAGAGCCTGAAAATGTTTTTTTTTTAATTTGTATTTTTCACGATTGATAATTGATGTTTGTTTAACTTTTCTTGAGTAAAAGTTGGAAATTAAGATGCAAAAGGAAGTAAAAATGAGCTATTTTTCTTTGTGAAATTTTAAATAAAATTTTTCATCATTCAATTTTATAGACCAAATTGGCGATGTATTGTAGATGGGCCAAATTAAGAATATATGAAAGAAAGAATCGAGAGCGCTGTGTCAGGATCGTGCCAAAAAGTAGTAGGTAGTCTCTGCCTACCCCTTTGGGTGACAAGATGAGAGTTGTATGTAAAATTTCAAAAAAATCTTTCTCGGTTCGGTAACGCAGTGGAAAATATTTGGCTACGACGCTGCGGGGAGAAATTCTTCACGGAACTTGTATGGCCTACGAATAATAGTTCCAGGTCTGGATGTTTGTCCTTGTGCAATTTATGTATGTCAAATAAAATGCCACCACAATATAGAAGCAAATCCTAGTGGGGTATTGTTTTCCAAAGTAAACTACCAACTGTCTTGTTTAATACCAACTTTTTACGTTTTAAATTTTTATAAACGACATCATGGTGGGTATTGACAACAACTAGCCGGGAGCTGGGATGCAAAACTTCAACATTCGTTTAAAAATACAGAGTTGTCTTTTGGTCTGGATATGTAGTAATGTGTGAGTAGTAGAAATTGACTACTCATCGGTAAGCGGTATTTTTAGAGTTAAGCATAATATTATGTAAATATTATATATTACATTATTATAATTCTGAATAAAATAAAATAATTAATAATTAATAAAAAAATGCTCCTTACACAGACGTCCCTAGTGTTCTCCTTAAACCGTACGGCGGGAAAAGGGAAGTGCGCATCGTCCTTGTATACCGCACTCCCGTTAATGCCGTGGCCCACGATATTCCTATTACCGATCCTGCACTTACCATGTATTCGCCTTACATTACAGTATAATGTTACAACGTTGGGTTGTCTTAAGAACGCAGACATATTGCGAGGAATACAGTATGATTGACGTTTTGCATTGTTTTCACTTTTAAAATATTTTTTATGGACAGTACCTAATATTAACGTAAACTTATGTCACCTCTTTGCTAGATTGCATCTTTGGTTTACATTATATCATAGATATAGTATACATTAGATTGGCGATAGAGTGATTAGGGTGAGACCAAAAACGAAATGTACCGGTGTGAGTGAAATGTGCATGTGTGCGAGACGAATAGTGCTGCGCCATGCATCAACTTCAATAATCGATATAGAGCGCTGTGTCCGTGTCATAAAATTAATATTTTTGTTTGAGGGCATAAAAATAAACCTACAAACAAAAAGTTTGTGATATTTATTTTCCACCAAAAATAATTAATTTATTCTAAAAATGTCGTAAGCTCTCTTTAGAGGTATTTTGCTTCATACTTCAATCTAATAATCAAATAAGTTTCGATTATTAATTTGATAATTAAGTGTTTATGGTTCTATATTGCTGGCGAATCATACATATGTATGTCAAGTATGTAAAAAATTATTTGCAGGACATGAGGCATTTGTTTACTTATTTTCGAAACATATTTTCGTTTACAATTTTTCCTAACATATGTTTTAGGAAAACTCGTTCGGAATGAATACCTATCTCATAAACGTCTTGAAAGGGATAAACAGAAATAAACAGCAGTGCTTACACTGCTGCGTTCCGGCCCATTGTTTATAGAGAGCCTTTATAATTATTTAAGGCATTTTGTCTTAGTCCTCAGGGGTGAAAACACATTTGTAGCTTTCTTTGTTTGAAGCTGACTGTGGACGGGTTTTTTTAAATTACGTTTTTAACCTTTAAGCTCGTTATAATATAAAACTGTATTGACAAACAAACCTACAATTCCATTGATGGTAAGTGGTTACTGTAGTCCATGGAGTGCTTGGAGAATGGAGGACTTGCAGCCAACTTCGAACGAAGAAGGCTACAAATTAGTTTTCACCTCTGAGGATAATATGAAATATCTCTTTGCGCACTTCTATGAAACAAATAATTTTTGTTCAAAGTGCTTGATACATATAGTTGAATATTTTTTGGGAACTCAGTCTTCTCTATTTATCATTTTTAACGATTTTTGTTTAACCTCAATATTTTTTGGAAATCTGAGACATTATAAGAATTTAAATTAGCTCATTAAAGTATTTACCATAATGCCATTTGGCTACGAAACCCTAAAAATTAAAAATAGAAAATTAAAAAAATTACGAAGTTACAAGAGGCTGCATCCAAAGATATGTCTTTGCCTGTTAGAAACATATTATCGATAAGATGATATTGATAGTGTCAATCTCTACAAAAATTAGATCAAAAATAGCGGGAATTCACGTATTTGTTATTATTTTTAATATAATTCGTACGCATTTAGAGCATTATCGTAATAAAATGCGATATTTTTCCCTATCCATTTGTGTATAAAACATTTGTACCAGTTCTAAAATATTGCATTTAGAGTGCTAAATATTTTAATTGTACTTACGTGTGAAATGTATAATTTTGTGAATTTTCCTTTCTTGATGAACTGCATTCAGGTACTGCACACGTCAGCATATTTAAATTATACCTTTTAAACAGTTATTAATACTTCAAAATCAAAGACATCGCGAAAATAAGCGGGATTTGTTTCGTTAACGATTGACGTCAGCCCGATATAGGCCTATAGCGTGTACGTGTATGGTCTAGCAATTCTATCTCGTTCTAACGTAAGCATATGCTATGCCCTTTCTCTTTTACATTGCCAATCTAACGTAAGTATATACTAAATCTATGCATTATATAGACTATATTATTAATAAAATATTCCGAGTTTAAGCATATAACATAAACACAAACATAATATAATAAAATACAGAAATATAAAAAACAATAAAATTAAACATAACCACATCATCATACGATCGGAGCTAAGTTCTATCGTAAAAGAATCCAAAAACTCTCCGATTACACTCTTAATCTCATGGCTGTTACCAGCATCATATTGCTGCTATTCATTTTTCTCAGATATTTGTTAACAAGCTATACCATATGCTTAGTCCTCAAAAGGACCCCGTATTTTTATTTTTAAAAATGAAATTTTCAGGGTGATTCCAACGAGATGGAAGGCATCGGTGAAGAAAAAGAAATATTATCTGAATCTCGTAGCTATTATGTTGAAGAAAGGGATCTAAAACACTCAGAGTTCATTACAACGGAAACAGAAACAGAAACTTTTTTATTCAATATAGATTATAAATAATACTTATTGAAAGTCACTCTTTTGTTTAATTACCACTGGTTCGAAAAAAAAACCTCTGTCCTGGGAAGAACCAGTAAGAAACCCAGCGGGACTTTTTTTAAAAATAACAGCTTACAATCATGTATGTTACACAATTAACCACACAAAACAAATTAGAAATAGCTTGGTAGCGGACACCACATTCCCAGGGATGATCATCCATAAATTCTTAATATTATAATAACCCTTTTTATACAAACTATGTTTAATAAAGTTTTTGATTTTTGAGCAGGTCAAATTTTGTATATTTTCTGGGATTTTGTTGTAAAAGTGTATACATCGCCCCAAGAATGAATTACTGACTCGGTGGAGTCGAGTAACTGGTACTACTAGCTTGTGTTTGTTCCTAGTATTTACAGAATGAATATCACTTATTTTTGTATAACTACTTTTATTTTTGTGTACGTACATTACATTTTCATAAATGTATTGAGAGGCCAAAGTTAATATATTAATTTCTTAAATTTTGTCGGAGCGACTGTTAGGTTTTAAATCATAGATTGCTCTTATGGCTCTTCTGTAAAACAAATATAATTTCAGTGTCAGTCGTGTCCCCATAGCAAAATACCATACGACATTATGCTATGGAAATAGCTAAAGTAAACAAGTCTAGCTGTTTCCACACTGGTAAGATTTCTAATCTTTTTTACAGCATATGCTGCAGAACTAAGTCTGCTTGCTAACTTTGATATATGGGGGAGCCCCCATATATCAAAGCTTCGCGTCTAGTGTTATTCCAAGAAAAATGGTGGTATCGACAAGACTCAGTTCCTCCCCATTTAAAATTACGTTAGTATTTAATTGTCTGACATTTGGAGTCATGAACTTCATACATTTCGTTTTAGAGCTATTTAAATGCAAGTTATTAACATTAAACCAATTTACTAATTTAGATATAGTATTATTTACTTCGTCGTATTTTAATAATTGTCGTTTTAATTTGAAAATTAATTAAGTGTCATCAGCAAATAATACTATATTATGGTTATCCCCTTGTAGTGGCGGGTAAGAATACTCACTACCCCATATCTTCCCGTGGGTGTCGTAAGAGGCGACAGAGGGAAACTGAGGCAGAGGATGGGCAGCAGCATCTTTCTGATAACAGTAAAACAACAATAAAAAAACTGCGGTTGCCAACCCGCTCGCCAAGCGTGGCAACTATGGCAATATACCCCATGATAGTAACGAAGAGACGGCCCCAGTCCCGGGGCCCCGCTATTCCTGGCTACGGTGGCGACCATGGTAACGGCGGGGCAGGGGTGCTAAGAATCTCCGGTGGAGGTTCGGTTGCCACCTACGACGACTCGACCTGGCAACTTATAACGCACGCACCCTGAGGACTGACGAGAAGATCCTGGAGTTGAAGAAGAGATAGACAAGTTGCGCTGGAATATTATAGGATTATCCGAGGTCCGAAGAGAGGGGAGGACACGGTAATCCTCGAATCCGGCAACTTGTTCTATCACCGGAGGGCGACCATCTGTCCCAAGGAGGTGTTGGATTTATCGTCCACAAGTCTCTCGTTAACAAAGATTGGGAGTGTGTCGACGAGGTTGCGTACCTTATACTCAGAATCACCAAACGGTATTCGCTGAAGGTCATACAGGTTTACACCAACCTCGGCACACCCTGATTAGGAGGTGGAGAAATGTACGAGGATATCTCTCGAGCCATGCATTCCTCCAAAACCCACTACACGGTGTTAATGGAGACTTCAACGCAAAACTAGGCACAAGAGAGTACGGTGAGCTGAAAGTAGGGAAATTCGGAATAGGGCAACGGAACCCAAGGGGCCAGCAGCTGGCCGACTTCATGGAGAAAGAGGGACTCTTTATGATGAACTGTTATAGATTGTCAATGTTAAGTAAAATGCTTAATAATCATCTTAAAGTGATTAGGTAAGTGTCTCATCAAAACCGCGGTGTCAGCATTAAGGGACACTACCAGCGCTCCTCGGAGCGCCAGTCCTATCTCAAACGCCGAATCGTTACCATCTCTTGCTTTCGTGTCTGCCAGTTCGTAATTCTAGTTCATAATTCTAGTTTATATTTCGTAATTAAACGTTTATTTGTGCAGCTCATTTAAAGTCTTTTTAAAACCCTACCGAGGAACCCGTATAATATTTGGTGGCAGCGGTGGGATACGAAAATCCCTACCCAACTACGCTCCGAAGAACTTACTACGTCATAATAGCGTTCCTAAAGTGAAGTGCCAAAGTGCTAAAGTGTTTGTACAAAATCATTAATTATCATCTCTCCATCCTCCGTTGAAACGGAGGTCTCCAGCAACCACTGTTCCACGGTCCGCAGTCCACAGTGATCTGTGGAAACGATGCTGATCATCATCATAGCAGCTACGTTCCTGTGGAGTGATTAAAACAACCTACTATTCCTTGTGCGAATACCAAACTATCTCATTGCGCGTCCAACTTAGAGCTGATAAGACTCGCGCTCGACTTTGTTTTGACTACGCGCTGCGGCGACTCACCTACAAACGTCTATAGTGTATAAGTAAGCTAGCATAAGGAGGACCTGACCTTTGTATATCACTCTTATTCTTTTTTTGTTTTTTTGTTTTGTTGTTTTGTTTTCTGTGTTACTAAACCATGACTTCTAAATCTGAAGATGGCGCTAGCAGCTCTAAAGGCCCCAAATTAGAAATCGACGAAAAATCGAACTCAGTATTCTTTTAAGTTCATCAAACACTTCGACGGATCGCGAGAAAAATTAAATCCGTTCATTACTAACTGTCAAAGCGCTTTCGAAATTGCTACAAAATCGCAAAAACCCATTCTGTTCAAATTTATACTAAGTCAATTAGTTGACAAAGCCGAGAGCACGTGTAGTATTAAAGACTTCGATTCTTTCGAACAGTTCATTGATTTCATTAAACAACAATTTGGTGAGAGGAAACATTATGCTCACCTACTCACGGAGCTCCAAGACTGTAAACAGAGCCCGACCGAGACAGTTAATCAGTTTGCACTAAAAATTGAAACGTGCCTAGCGAAATTACTAACGGAAATAAATATTTCTATACCAACCAAAAGAAAAACAGAACTAGCAGGACGTGTCGCTGCCATACAGGATCTCTCTCTCCACACTTTTATAACAGGACTCAATCCTCGCATCTCACAAGTAGTCAGATGTCGTAACCCTGACTCACTGAACTCTGCTGTAAGTTTCGCGGTAGAAGAAGAAAAAATTATTTCCAGCATTGAATTAAACTACTTTTACGGATTATATCGCGTTTAATTAACTTATTTTATTAATTCCCGACGTTTCGGGTGCTTTACAGCACCCATGGTCACGGGGGACTGAGGTGATTGACGTCCCAATGTCAAAGTTAATACGGAGTACCTTCAGCTTTTTTAATTATTAATTTTGGTCCGATCTACGCAGAATGAACTAACTGTGTCTTGAAGTCTTGCAGTGGTATGCTTGGGTTTAGTTTTAATTTTATTAATTACAGGATCCCTAGCAGGTGGTAGTACCAGCCTCCTCTCTATTGAAATTAGGATGATTTTTTAATTTCAATAGCCTCACGTATCATCCTTGGCAGGAATCGATGTTCTTTCGCGAGAATCTGTGGTTTATCAAATCTAATGTAATGGCGGGGGCCGTCTAGGATATGATCACAAACTGCAGACTTCCCGGAACGTTGGTGCTTCACGTCAGCTATGTGTTCCTTTACGCGGGTTTTAATAGATCTTTTGTTTGCCCTATATATGAGAGACCACATTCACAGTCGAGCGTGTGCCTGCTGTACTACCATATGTCAGAGGTGTCACAGACAAGATTGGCTACATCTTGAAGCGAGCTTCATAAACATTCTTCAAGCCGCCGAAGAAGATTAGCTGTTCTACCATCCGTCAAGTGCAATATTCTCTACAAGATGCAGGAGTGTACAAGCTGATTGTGAATGTGGTCTCTCTCATATAGGGCAAACAAAAGATCTATTAAACCTGCGTAAAAGAACACATAGCTGACGTGAAGCACCAACGTTCCGGGAAGTCTGCAGTTTGTGATCAT
Source organism: Parnassius orleans (assembly GCA_029286625.1). Classification (NCBI taxonomy): domain Eukaryota; kingdom Metazoa; phylum Arthropoda; class Insecta; order Lepidoptera; family Papilionidae; genus Parnassius; species Parnassius orleans. The sequence continues at coordinate 2,063,947 of JAGSMP010000043.1, read as the reverse complement.
ATCCTAGACGGCCCCGCTATTACATTAGATTTGATAAACCACAGATTCTCGCGAAAGAACATCGATTCCTGCCAAGGATGATACGTGAGGCTATTGAAATTAAAAACATCCTAATTTCAATAGAGAGGAGGTTGGATTGCTACCACCTGCTTGGGATCCTGTAATTAATAAAATTAAACTAAACCCAAGCATACCACTGCAAGACTTCAAGACAGTTAGTTCATTCTGCGTAGATCGGACCAAAAATTATAAAAAGCCAGGTACCTGTATTAATCCTGACATTGGGACGTCAATCACCTAGTCCCTCAGACCATGGAAGTGTAAAGCACCGGAAACGTCAGAATTAATAAAATAAGTTAATTAAACGCGATATAATCCGTAAAAGTAGTTTAATTCAATGTGTAGTGTTCGCGTAAATAAAAGAAATCATTATTTCCAGCATACAAAGAAGGTCAAACCCGAACGTGAACTTTTACAATGATAAACCAAAATACAAACTCGCCGCGAATCTCAACCAATTTCGCGCAATTATCGTCCTGACTATTCCAAACCAATCAATACAAACGACATGATCTGTCGTTATTGTAAAAATATAGGACACAGTATTGAAAATTGTCGCAAAAGACAATATAACAATAGCAGAAATCAGCCCTCTGCTTCCAACTCCTACGGTCGCCAACCAAACCTTGCCCAAAATCCTAATTCAAACCCAACGCAGGGTCCTTAACGTAAACCTAGATAACGAAGAGGGCGTCGACGAAGTTGATCGCAACGATTTAACGAGTAAAATTTCCTGATATGCGTCGCACGGGAAATTATTCCTACTATTTCAAAGACGATGCCTCTATTACTACTAAACTTACCAAACCCACTATTTCCACCGAATCTCCTAAATCAATTACTAAATCCACTGTTTCCACTGAATCTCCTAAATCAATTACTAAATCCACTGTTTCCACTGAATCTCCTAAATCAATTACTAAATCCACTGTTTCACTGAATCTCCTAAATCAATTAAAAACCCACTGAATCCTCTGCATCACATACCATATCTACTAAATCCACAGATCTAATTACTAAACCTACCAAATCCACTCTATCGCAAAAATCTTATACTAAATCTTCTAAATCCACTGCTTCCATCCCAGTTCCAAATCCAGACGATTCTTCTCCCAACTCCTTACAAAACCTGAAAATAAAAATAATATGAAATTATATAAAATTAATAAGAATACTGAAAAAGTACTTACCTTATGTCATTATCCAAACTTCAGTAGCCGACAGACCTCTGTCCTTCCTAGTTGACACTGGTTCTTGCGTAAGCCTCCTAAAATTAGATTCCATGACCACTATCCCGGAATTAAGTGATGAAATAATACTCCTTAAAGGAATCGACCCTGAAGTGAAACAACCTCAACATTAGGAGTTTTAAACTACAAATATTTCAAAATCTAACAAACCTTACAGTCACAAATTCCACGTTGTAAAAATATTAGCCTCAGTTATGACGGTATTATAGGTACCGATCTGTTAAAGAACCTAGGTTGTCAAATAGACTATCACCAAGGAGTGCTGCAAACAGACGAGAACTGTATTAAATTAAAATTCACTGAACCTTTATACAATATCCCGCCTCGTTCGGAAACCGTTATTGAGTGCACTGTAAATAATCCTAATATAAAAGAAGGTGTTATACTAGACCAACACATCTCTGCCTCGTTACTAATCGCAAATTGCATTGTTAAAGTAAAAGATAATAATCGTGTCAACATTACAGTTGTAAACATTTCCGAAAATCCTGTCGTCCTTCAATCTAACCTTAACCCAGCGATAGAACCTTTAAATAGTCAAAATTATCCTAATTACGATGAACCAAAGCCTCAACCTAACGCTACTACGCGAACTAAAAAGGTCCTCGAACAACTTAGAATATCTCACCTCAATGAAGAGGAATCCAATGCCTTACTACAAATTTGTAAAGACTTCTCCGACATCTTCCACCTTCCAGACGAACAACTTACCTATACTAAAGCCACTGAACATAAAATAAGAACGACCACAGACATTCCTATTCAAACCAAATCCTATAGATTCCCTGAATGCCACAAAAAGGAAGTAGAAAATCAATTAAATAAGATGTTGGAACAAAAAATAGTGATACCTTCAAATTCACCCTGGTCATCACCCATTTGGGTCGTGCCTAAAAAATTAGATGCTTCAGGAAAGCGAAAATGGAGAGTCGTTATAGATTACAGAAAACTCAACGACATTACCATCGGAGAAACTTATCCTATCCCACAAATTACAGAAATTCTAGATCAATTGGGGAAAGTCAATATTTCACAACTTTAGATTTAGCCTCAGGCTTCCATCAAATTCCAGTATCTGAGCAAGACGCCCTAAAACTGCTTTCTCGGTACCTTAAGGGCATTTCCAATTCACGAGAATGCCGTTTGGGCTAAAAATGCCCCGTCAACTTTTCAGAAACTCATGAATACATGCCTATGTGGACTACAAGGCTCACGCTGCTTCGTATACTTAGACGATATCGTCGTACTCACCTGACCTTCCAAGTCACATCCAAAATTTATCCTGTGTGTCAATAGACTCAGAGATTATAACCTTAAACTCCAACCAGATAAGTGTGAATTTCTGTGCAAAGAGGTCGCTTATCTTGGTCACGTCATTAACAAAGACGGTGTACAAGCAGATCCAAAAGATCGTAGCCATCTGGAATTTCCCGTACCAAAATGTCCCAAAGACATTAAATCTTTTCTCGGACTCACCTCCTACTATAGACGCTTTATTCCAGACTTTTCCAAACTAGCGAAACCACTAACTTCTCTCCTGAAAAGGATACACCTTTTAATTGGAAAAACGAACAGCAACTTGCTTTCGAAACGTTACAGAAAAACTAGTAACGTCACCTGTCCTTGCTTACCCTGATTTTACAAACCCTTCATCCTCACTTGTGACGCCTCAAACTTCGCTGTTTCTGCTATTCTATCACAAGGTCCTATAGAAAAGACCGTCCAATTGCATATGCGTCACGAACCCTTAATAAAGCTGAATGTAACTACAGTGTTACTGAGAAAGAATGCTTAGCTATCGTCTTTGGAACTAAAGCCTTTCGTCCCTACCTTTATGGGAATCGATTCACAATAGTTACAGACCACAAGCCCATACAATGGCTTTTCAACTGTAAAGACCCTGGATCCAGACTAATTCGCTGGCGACTTAAATTAGAAGAATTCGACTATGAAATCATACATAAGAAAGGAAAAATAAATACGAATGCAGATGCTCTGTCTCGATTTCCAGTTAACCCTATTCAAGATGAACCTTCTACAATTCCTGACTCTCCCCAACAAAACATCGACTCCGAACTTGAAAATCTCTTACAAGACCCTCTGTTAGACTTACCTTCTCCTATTCCATTCTCCTTTGAAAACGAAGACCTGCTCAACCAGGATCTTAACACTGATTCTAATACTATACCTACTAATCGACCGAATACTGCACAACCGACATTATCTCCAGAACTGCTTGACCTAAAACCCAACTTACCTTATCTTGACCTCAGTCCTGACAGCGCAGACCTCAACCTTGACTTTGACTCACTCCAGATCCCTTCGCCAGAAACGCAACCAAATCTAAACAACGACAACTACTCGCAATTTCTGAAAACAAATCCGAATAAAGGAAGCAACAATACAATCCTAAAGGAACATAACGAAAACTTTTGAAAACACATTGCAAAATCATATTAATTCCTACATCTATAGACTTAGACGAATCCAATCCCTATATTTCTGATATAATCCCCTTCTCCGAAAACGTTGATGAAATTTATAGCTCTGAATAAGAATTACACCGATTTCTAAAACTAATTACGAAAATAAGACGGTTTACCTCATCTTCACTAAAGTTCATCATTTTGATGAATCATCCTATCCTGCTATTTTCAATACTCTCAAACAAGTAAGAGACGAAATCTTGAAATCAGAACAAACAACGAAGATTGCCATTTCCGACTTCAGAAATCCATTTGATCATCATTCATATACTAAAATTTACAATATTCTTACTCATATTTTAATAATACAAAATTCAAATTCATATTTACCTAAATAAAATAATATATCTACCTTAAGTGAAAGACCTAAAATATTGCGTGAAAACCGATATCCCTGCATCTGGACATTTGGGATGTGTACGGATGTATAACAGAATTCGAGAACAATTTTATTGGAAAGGCATGAGAAGCGACATAGACGACTATGTCAAGAAATGTAAACTTTGTCAAGAAAATAAAGCACTAAGAAAATTAAACAAAGCCCTATAAATCACAACTACATCCACATCACCATTTCAAGGGTAGCACTAGATATAGTAGGACCCTTACCTGAATCCGGCACCGCCAAACTCAAATATATTCTAACCTTACAAGATGACCTAACGAAATATTCAACTGTTTATCCTATACGCAGTACAACTGCTGAAGAATCTTGTGACTGTCTTATCCACTTTATTTCTCTCTTTGGAATTCCTAAGTCTATTCTTACCGATCAAGGTACCAACTTCACATCCGACTTATTCAAAACAACGTGTCGGTTTCTCAAGATTAAACAACTTTGGTCATCGCCTTATCATCCTCAGACACAAGGAGCCCTTGAACGAAGTCATTCAACTCTCAAGGAATATTTAAAATCATTTGTTAATCAAAACCAAGATAACTGGCCTACCTATGTATATACAGCTATGCTAACATATAACACAACAACGCATTCTACTACAAATTCACTCCTTACGAACTAGTCTTCGGTCACAAACCTTTTATTCCCAACTCTATATACGAAAACGAACCTAGCGCAACATACTCGGACTACATAAGAATGTTACAACATAAACTCAAATATACTAGAGAACAAGCTCTAGAAAACATACTAAAATCCAAAGAATCTTCTAAATCCTATTATGATTCTCACACCAGATCACCACCACGATACAAGGATGGTGACTACGTCTACCTTAAAAATCATCTGAGACTCAAAAAGGCCTTATCACCTGTTTGGAAAGGGCCATATAAAATTATAAAGGTAAATAATAATAATACAGCCACACTCTTAATTAATAGACGTCACGTGACGCACCACTTCGATGAAATGAAACCAGCGGAAGTCAGAGATCTTGTATCGCAGTAATACTAGTTATAGAAAGTATCAATCAGTAATATATTTATCTAACCTCGTTCATTCTATTTCAGCACATTGAACAACGCACACCAGGACTTTATCAAGTCACTTCCTTCTAGTTCTGGCATCTACTTCGACCCTATAGGTTCCTTAAGTTTAGTTGATAGTCACCTTAGTACAGTTATCCCATATGATATTTCCTTTATTAACCCACATATTATAAATCTCCGTCAAATTCTTGATAAATCTAAACAAGTATGTGATAATGATAAAATTTTCGATTATTTAGAATGTACAAATCTTTTTGAACCATTAAATACGCGTTTCAATGATATAGCTCACGATAACGAAGCTATTTTTCACCTTACATCTCGCCAGTCGAGAAGATCTGCACTTCTAGGTTTCGTAGGCACTCTATCTAAAAAACTATTTGGCACTATGGATGAAGACGATGCCATTCGATATGACAATGCCATTAATGAGGTAGAAACAGACCAAAAGAATCTAGCCCTTTTAATGAAGGAAAATATATTGGTCACCACCTCTTTACTTAAATCGGTTAATGAAACTCTATCCACAATCAAAGAAAATAAAAAACACCTGAAAAATGCAATTGACGCGATATCTCAAGATATTCTAAATCTGACATACGTCTCAAGAGAATTAGGTATTAGGTCTCGCATGCTAGAATTAACGTCTATGATGAAAATAGCCTACTAGCCTTATCTTTCAAGGTTGAAGACATAATTAACTCTATCATGTTTAGTAAGTCTAACATCCTATATCCCACTATCTTAACACCTAAAGAACTCTACACCGAACTGGTAGATAATTACAGATTATTACCTGAATCCAAACAACTTCCGGTTCCTTTAAATCTTGATAACATTCATACTATTTTGAATATATCTGAAATATCTAGTTACTTCAATAAAGAAAAAGTAGTGTTTATAGTAAAAATTCTCTAATTAATCCTTTACAATTAAATGTATATCATAACTTACCCTCTCTGGTCCCTCATGATAAAATAATCCAAGGTCGTATTCGACCATTATCCCATCTTCTAAGTACATAGGTATAAGTAAAGATAAGTCAATGTATTGTAAATTAGATAAGCTAGATTACTGTAGAATAATTAATAATAATCATTACTTTTGTGAAACATCAATATTGTACTCCTCCTCTGCTACACCTTCCTGTGAAACGGAAATTATTACAAAGGTACTTACCTCGATACCGCCGATTTGTAAAACTAAATTCATTCACGGCCACGTCAGCATTTGGCAGCCACTACGCCATAATAGATGGTTATTTGTAATATCTGAAAAACTAAAATAAGCATTGAATGTAATAACTTTCAATCTAACGAATTAGAAATTAATGGAAATGGTTTACTATACTTACCTGCTGAATGTATCGCCTATTGTAAAGATACTCGTTTGATACCTCATGAAAACCGTGAAATTCAAATGAAAACTATTGTCTCTAATTTTAATATTTTAAACGACTCTTGTTGTAATGTCATAGCATATAATAATATTGTATCAAACTTACCTGTTGTTAACCTTAAGAATGTAAATTTAGATTCGTTAGCTTATGATAATCCTGAAATTCTGAAAAGCCTTAATAATATTATTGAAAACCACATATTGTTCTGTATCAAAGGTATTATTCTAGCATTATGATTGTAATTGTAATCTTTATCGTATTGTTTATTACCTATAAGTTGTATAAAACTGGCATACACAAAGACTAAGGAAATCTAAAGAAAATAATACTCCTGAAAATGATAACCACGAATTAGATGAAATTAGCACTTCAAATATCAATACGGGACCCTCTTTTAGAATTGGCTAGAATATAATTCATTTACTTTTAAAATAGGTAAACTTCACTTAAGAAAAAGGTGTAGTTTACACTAAATCGGGGGCTGTAATAGATTGTCAATGTTAAGTAAAATGCTTAATAATCATCTTAAAGTGATTAGGTAAGTGTCTCATCAAAACCGCGGTGTCAGCATTAAGGGACACTACTGCCCAGCGCTCCTCGGGAGCGCCAGTCCTATCTCAAACGCCGAATCGTTACCATCTCTTGCTTTCGTGTCTGCCAGTTCGTAATTCTAGTTCATAATTCTAGTTTATATTTCGTAATTAAACGTTTATTTGTGCAGCTCATTTAAAAGTCTTTTTTTAAAAACCCTACCGAGGGAACCCGTATAATAGAACTCTTTCTTCCAGAAGCGGCCCCACAGGAAGTGGATCTGGTCGAGCCCCGACGGTTCGACAAAAAATGAGATTGACTTCATTATGACGACCAAGCGACAACTGTTCAGTGATGTCTCAGTGATCGCGAGAGTGAAAACCGGCAGCGATCACCGAATGGTGAGAGGCACACTGAACCTAAACGTTAAGTTGGAGAGGTCACGTCTAATGAAGTCAACGCTCCGTCCCCCTCGTGCTCTAATCCAAAGTCCCGAAACCTTTCAGCTCGAGCTACGAAACCGTTTTCAGTGCCTAGAAGATTGCAATGCAGTGGACGATATGAATGACAAGCTCGTGGAAACTGTCCATGCGGTTGGAGCTAAGTTTTGCAAGACCCGCCGCAGAAGAACACAAAAACTCTCCGATCACACTCTTAATCTCATGGCTGTTAGACGAGATATGAAGCTGCAGTCTTCAGTAGATTTGACAGAATACAGGCAACTGAACAGACAGATCTCCAAATGCCTGCGGCGGGACTTACGCAACTTTAATACTGCTCGTATTGAAGAAGCGATCGAGCGGAACCAGGGCTCCAAAGTCTTTGCTAGAGATCTGTCTGCCAGAAAGAGCCAACTGTCGAAGCTGAAGACCGAGTGTGGCAGCGTCGTTTCCGGGACACCAGAGATTTTTAGTGAGATTGAGAGGTTCTATGGGCAGCTGTACACATCATCGTTGGAGCCACACGCAAGTGTGAGTAACGATCCAAGAGCGAGTCTTATCCGACACTATTCCGATGATATCCCGGACGTCAGTCTGAGCGAGATTAGAATGGCTCTCCAGCACCTTAAAAACGGCAAGGCGAGGATGGAATTACAGCGGAGCTTCTGAAAGCGGGTGGAAAACCGGTACTTGAAGTCCTTCAGAAGCTCTTTAATTCCGTCCTCCATGGTGGCACTACTCCGGAGGCGTGGAGCAGAAGTGCGGTGGTCTTGTTCTTCAAGAAAGGCGACAACGCTCTCTTGAAGAACTACAGACCGATTTCCCTTCTGAGCCGCGTCTACGTGCTGTTTTCGAGAGTCATTACGAATCGTCTCGCACGCAGACTCGACGACTTCCAGCCTCCCGAACAAGCCGGTTTCCGAAAAGGCTTTAGCACCATAGACCACATACATACCCTTCGGCAAATTGTACAGAAGTCCGAGGAGTACAATTTGCCATTATGTCTGGCGTATGTGGACTATGAGAAAGCCTTTGATTCCGTCGAAATTTGGGCGGTGCTGCAGTCCCTTCAGCGGTGCCAGGTTGACTGTCGGTATATCGAAGTGCTGAAGTGCTTGTACAGTAGGGCTACGATGGCTATCCGAGTACAGAACCAGAGTACGATACCTATCCAACTGCAGAGGTGTAAGACAGGGTGACGTTATATCCCCGAAACTCTTCACCGCTGCATTGGAAGACGTTTTCAAGCTTCTGGACTGGAAAGGATACGGTATTAACATCAATGGCGAGTACATCACTCACCTTCGATTTGCCGACGATATAGTCCTTATGGCAGAATCGCTGGAGGACCTAAGCACTATGCTCAATGGCCTCAATAGTGCCTCCCAACGGATAGGTCTTAAGATGAACATGGACAAAACAAAGATCATGTTTAATGTCCATGTCACACCTATGCCGGTAGTTGTTGGGAGCACTAAGCTCGAAGTTGTTGACGAGTATGTTTACCTGGGACAAATAGTCCGACTAGGTAAGTCCAACTTCGACCGAGAGGTCAATCGACGGATTCAACTCAGCTGGGCAGCGTTCGGGAAATTACGGCACATCTTCTCGTCAGGTATACCTCAAAACTTGAAAACGAGGCTGTACAACCAGTGCGTGTTGCCAGTGATGACCTACGGAACTGAGACGTGGTCCTTCACTGCTGGCCGGATGAGGAAGCTCAAGGTCGCTCAGCGAGCTATGGAGAGGGCTATGCTCGGAGTCTCACTGCGTGATAAAATTAGAAATGAGGATATCCGCATTAGAACCAGAGTGACCGACATAGCCAAACGGATTAGTAAGCTGAAGTGGCAATGGGCCGGTCATATAGCTCGAAGAACCGACAACCGATGGGGAAAAAAGGTTCTCGAGTGGCGGCCTCGTACCGGTGGACGAAGTGTAGGGCGTCCCCCCACTAGATGGAGTGACGACCTGGCAAGACATGCAGGAAGTCGATGGATGCAGGTGGCTCGGGACCGTGCTTTGTGGCATTCCTTGGGGGAGGCCTATGTTCAGCAGTGGACTTGTGAAGGGCTGTAATGATGATGATGAATGATGATGGTTATCCCCTACTATGTAAGGTAAGTCATTAATATATACAAGAAACAGAAAGGGGCCGAGAATTGAGCCTTGAGGCACGCCCATTTGTACTATCGACCCGGAAGAGCTCATACTATTAATGACAACTTTTTGCGTTCTATTACTTAAATATGAAACAATTAATTTAAGAGCATTACTTCTTAAACCGTAGTGTTGTAGTTTCCTGATTAATGTTTCATGGTGAACACAATCGAAGGCTTTGGATAAGTCACAGAATATACCCAAAGCATCCTGTGAATTCTCCCATGCATTGAAAATATATTTAATCAGCTCAACACCAGCATCAGTTGTCGAGCGACCCCTTGTGAAACCGAATTGATTTTTATGAAGTAAATTATTAACATTAAAAAAAATTAACATTTGATCAAGAATAATTTTTTAAAATTTTACTTAGTGTTGGCAGTACAGAATTGGGTCTAAAATTGGCGGGGTCTAATGTACTACCAGATTTAAATAAAGGTATTACTTTACTATGCTTCATTAAATCAGAAACACACCATATTCGATACTAGTATTAAAAATTATATCGATTATAGACGCAATAACTTTAACGGAAATGCCCCACAGATCCGCAGTTTTCTTAACATCAATAGTTTTAAAATATTTTACAATATCTTTTGATGATATTTTATGAAATGTAAAATTCTTTGTACACGCATTTACATTTTGTTTAAGCAATGATTCGGCGACGGCAGGAGAAGAATTCAGTGACATAGTGGTTAAGATCGGAATATCCGTAAAATACTTCTCAAAACCATTGCAACATCCTGATCTGATTCCGTTAATTTGTTGTTAAAACTCAACCGGTAGTTTGAATTGCGAGAGTTGACCTTACCAGTTTCACTATTAATTATACTCCACGTCATTTTAATTTTATTAGAAGCCGTCTTAATTTTGTTGCTCAAATGCAAAGACTTGGCTTTGGAGCACACTACTTTAAATATTTTTGAATATTTTTTAACATATTCCCTAAATTCGACGCTAGGGTTATATGACCTTTCATGGTAAAGTTCATATAACCTTTGTCTGCTCTTATAGACTCCTACTGTCGCCCATTCATTGAAAGCCTTCCGACTGTTCAAGGAGAACGTTTTAGAAGTAAAAATATTATCAAATTCATTGCAAATAAGTTTAAACACTGTTCCATACAAAAAATTAGGATCATTTTGGTATGAAAGTGATGGAAGTTCTTCACTATGTTACTTCTAAACTTGAGGCACGCCCATTTGTACTATCGACCCGGAAGAGCTCATACTATTAATGACAACTTTTTGCGTTCTGTTACTTAAATATGAAACAATTAATTTAAGAGCATTACTTCTTACACCGTAGTGTTGTAGTTTCCTGATTAATGTTTCATGGTGAACACAATCGAAGGCTTTGGATAAGTCACAGAATATACCCAAAGCATCCTGTGAATTCTCCCATGCATTGAAAATATATTTAATCAGCTCAACACCAGCATCAGTTGTCGAGCGACCCCTTGTGAAACCGAATTGATTTTTATGAAGTAAATAATTAACATTAAAAAAAATTACATTTGATCAAGAATAATTTTTTCAAAAATTTTACTTAGTGTTGGCAGTACAGAAATGGGTCTAAAATTGGCGGGGTCTAATGTACTACCGACGACTTTGGCAATATCTTTACCTAAAAATTCTCATGAAGCATTCGTAAATATTTTAAGTAAGATGGTATGTGGTGAAAATGTCCTACAGACCGAATTTCAATCACTGTGGCCAGTCTCAACGAAGACTAGCCATCGGCGTAGGACAGGATTATAGTGTCCAAATGTATGCGCAAGCACAAGTGCAGTCTTTATTCCTTCACTCTCATAGCCCGATAGGACGGTAAACCGACACGACTGGAGAGATTAGGCGCAGGATCAACGGATTTACGTGCTTTCCGAAACACAAAAGAAAATCAAAAAAAGTTTTTTAAGTCCATGTACTATAGATGTAAGCATAAATATTGTTCCTATAATATAATATTAAATAAATACAAAATGTTAACTTTAAAGCACAGACGACAACAATTAGCAGCAATGTTATTATTTGACCTTTGTCATGATAGATATGATTGCATTTCTGTAACAAAAAAATTGCGATATCGTGTACCTACTAGGTCACATGTAAGATCAACATTTGCAAACATTTGCCCTTCACTTGTGTTAGAATACTGGCAAAAGAGCGCCATTGTATCGTTTAATGCAAAATTATAATGATCACATTTGGGACATTGACATTTTTTTTTTTTATAGGATTGGGTGACAAACGAGCACACAGTCCATCTGATGGTAAGTGGTTGCTGTGACCCATAGACATCTACATCTATCTTCAATAAAGAATCAAAATGCAGATGCGTTGTCACCCGTGAGGACTAAGATGGAATGCCTCTTTTCCAGTAAAAAGGGTCGCCGGTTCTCTACACTCACCATACGAAACACAGCAGTGTTAAGCTGCTATTTTACGCTGGTATTCTGTGAGAGCGTGGTCCTTCCCCGGTCGGGCCGACCCATTCGTACTACAACTATACTACTAATATAGCTGCAGCATGGCTCTACCACTTTACAAAATTATATTTTTAATAATTGTGCTAACTCCTTTAGAAACAAAGTGATTAATAAGCTTATGAGTGTTACGAACTAAAAATAAAAATAAAATAAATCAAAATATAATTAAATTATATAATTGTTTGAAATCAAACCTAAAATGTTAACAGTTTTTTTGTTTAGTTGTTTATGACTAGATTGTAATGTTTTTAAATAGTTCAATATTGCTGATCTCTTGTCTACTTATATTGCTAAAAATTTCCTTTTTCTTTTAGTTTATATTAGAGTTTAAGTAACTCCAACTAATTTGTAATATTGCATATGTAATAAGTCCTCCTTCACATCTCTCATTTTTGTAATTTATGGAATGGAAGACAACATCATTCAAATGACTGGCACGGCTAGCCTTACAGTATCCCAATTTTTCAGTACATTTTCGATTGTTTGGGCCGCTATTTCGTCTATGGCAATTTCTATTTCATGTTTCAAGTCGTCAATCTTCTCTGGATGGTTAGCGTAACACTTGTCCTTAACGGCTCCCCAGAAAATAAAGTCCAACGGAGTCAAATTGCAGCTTCGAGGTGGCCAATTGACATCAGCATTTCGGCTGATTATGCGATTTTCGAAAACAGTCCGCAAAAGATCGATTGTTAGGTTGGCGTTGCGCCGTCCTGTTGAAATCAAATGTCATCCATGTCATCCTCTTCAATTTTGGGAAACAAAAAATCGCTTAGCACGGCGTGGTAGCGATCGCCATTCACTGTAATGGCGTTTCTTTGCTCATTTTCGAAGAAAAATGGCTCAATAATGCCGCCAGACCAAAATCCGCACCAGACAGTCACTCGTTGTGGATACATTGGTTTCTCCACGATGACGTGTAGATTTTCTGAGCCCCAGATACGACAATTTTGCTTATTGACGTACCCTCTGAGGTGGAAATGAGTTTCATCTGAAAAGACTATTTTTCGGTAAAAATGCTCATCTTCAATCAAGCGGTCTTCGGCCCATTGAGCAAACCGAAAACGCATCGAATGGACATGCGGCTTCAGCTCTTGCACTAATTGAACTTTGTACGCATTCATACCGAGATTTTTATGCAAAATTCTTCTCAAAGTAGTGCGTGAAATTGACAATTCTTGAGAACTATGACGAGTTGATGTTGATGGTTGTTCACGTACACTCTGAGTAACAGCAGCGATGTTTTCTGTGGAGCGTACTGGACGAGTACGTACATGGATTGTTTTATCCAACAACGATCCAGTTTCACGAACTCGCTTCACAAATTGATCTACAACCTGCGTTTTCGGCACATCCGTTTAGTCATTTTTTTTTTGTAAATTTCTTACAGTTTGAGTAGAAGACTCACCACTTTGGAAATTTTTATTATTTCCCAACTTTGTTCAAGCGAAAAGCGACCCATTTCATAAATGTCAAACATAGCCGGTGCTAGATACAGCTTTAAACATTTTAACACTTGTTTGAAGCTATGTGTGGCACGGGACTTAGAATCAATGTTCAAATAAGTGCGCAAAGAAATGCACTTTACCAAGCGTTGTCGGTTTTTAAGCACACATCAAAGCGTTCAAAGTTAACAGTGTTCAAATGTTTGCGTAGCCTGCAACACTTGCGCAAAGTTACGATACATTTCACTGTTACAATACATTTCACACATCCATTCGCGTCTTCTTTTCGGCCGTTTTGATAGATTTTTTGCACATGTAAAAAATAATGACATGCATTTAAATAATACAGGCACACTGCATCCACAAAATCGTCGTCTATCTTGTTTGTCATTTATCAACGTACTGTGGAGAGATGTATTTGCAAAGCATGTCTGGCAGATTGCGCCAGTAAGTGTTCAAACAAGTGTTAAAAGTCCTTCAAATAAGTGCAACAACAAGACAAGAAGACGGACGATATGCAGTCAGACTTCCAATGAAAACAAATTACGAACAAACCTTGGGTACTTCTAAGCCAATTTCGGCAGTACGACTGGCTAAACAGGAAACATTTTCTACGTCAAAAAAGAAGTTTATTGACGAATATTTACAACTCGGCCATATGAAGCCATGCACTGAACACCATGAGCCAAGCTACTTCTTACCTCATCACGGCGTGCAAAAGCTGGACTTAACAACTACAAAATTGCGCGTAGTCTTCAACGCCTCTGCCAAGACAAGTACAGGACAAAACTTGAACGATCTCATGGAGTGCGGGCCTAACCTCCAACAAGACCTGCAATCTATGATTCTGCGATGGCGAGCCTTTCAATACGTCTACACTGCAGATGTTGAGACGTTTAACCGTCAAGTATTGATACACGATGAAGATCAACACTTGCAAAAAATTGTATGGCGTGACTCTGCTACAGATCTCATCAAAGAATACCAACTGTGCACTGTAACATATACACAGTACCAGTACAAAATGTACGTGGTAGAGCCATGCTGCAGCTATATTAGTAGTATAGTTGTAGCACGAATGGGTCAGCTCGACCGGGAAGGACCACGCTCTCACAGAATACCAGCGTAAAATAGCAGCTTGACAGTGCTGTGTTTCGTATGGTGAGTGTAGAGAACCGGAGACCCATTTTACTGGAAAAGAGGCATTCCATCTTAGTTCTCACGGGTGACGACGCATCTGCATTTTGATTCTTTATTGAGGATAAATGTAGATGTCTATGGGTCACAGCAACCACTTACCATCAGGTGGACTGTGTGCTCGTTTGTCACCCTATCCTATAAAAAAAATTTTGGCAATGTGCACCATAATACAGCTCGTAATGGACGATGGACATCGCTATCCGCTCGCGGCTGAGATCCTTACTCACCAGCTGTATGTGAATGACCTACTTGGTGGCAGCAACGACATCTTAGGAGCACAAGACGCTCAAAATCAATTGATTGACATGTTAAATGGCGGCGGGTTCAATCTTCGCAAATGGGTTAGTAACCACTCCAGATTGCTTCAAACTTTACCTGAACAACTGATAAGCCAAAATATGTTTGACTTCAAGGATGCAGAGAGCTTGGCTTGACCTGGAATCCGCACACTGATCAGTTTACATTCAAGGCACCAATTAGTAACACACGTGACGTCACAACGAAACGGACATTACTCACTGACCTATCATAATTATATGACCCACTTGGTGGGCTGTCTCCGGTAACAATGAAGGCAAAACGACAGCGAGTTGAAACTAACAGGCAGTGAAGAAAGAACGTACATGGTGCATCACGTGTCATCGCTTCAAAACTATCAACAACAACCAACTTATGGCCGATTTACCTCCTCCACGCATCACACCATCCCGGTGTAGATTTCACTGAGCATGTGAAGGTAAAGGATAACAAGGGCAGAGGAATAAAGACAATGAAGGCCTACGTAGCAGTATTCGTGTGTCTGTGCACAAAGGCTCTTCACCTTGAACTTGTCTCCGATCTCAGTACAGTGGCTTTTCTGAACGCCTTAAAACGAATGTGTGCCTGCCGAGGAAAGCCTCGTCACATGTAGAGCGACAGCGGCACCAACTTCGTGGGCGCAGCAAGAGCATTAGAAAAACAACGAAAGGAGGCATTACAATGCTACATAAACAATGATGTCATAACTAACCTGTCAGAGTGGGGCATTGAATGGCATTTTAACGCTCCTTCCTGGCCTACTGCTGATGGACTCTACAAAGCTGTAGTCAAAAGCCTGAAACATCACCTCAAACGAGTACTTGGGGATCAAAAACTTACGTTCGAGGAATTTTCCACACTTTTGGCATAGATTGAAGGATGTCTCAACTCTCGCCCCCTAGTGGCGTTGTCAGAGAGTATCGAAGACCTTCACTGCTTAACACCGGCTCACCTCCTGATCGGCGAGCCTTCTCGAGAACCACCACTATCCGCTGAGGGTAATGACATGACCTTCACTACAAGATGGCAACTTACGGAGAAAATGTACAAGGATTTCTGGAGAAAGTGGTCCACTGACTATCACAAACTGTACAAACTTGAAGCAAATGGCAATTTCCTACAAGAAACTTAGAAGTTGGGGACGTCGTCATCGTCAGAGAAGACAACATTCCTCCTGCCAAATGGATCCTGGGACGGGTATTGGAAACTCACCCAGTTGCGGACGGCCGCGTACGAGTCGTCACACTGAAAACTAAAACAAGTAATATGAAGCGACCGATTACAAAATTGTTACGCCTTCCGTTGGAGTCGTCATCTTATACAAAACTGCATCTTCTGACGTTGACACTACGAAGCCTGCAATAAATACACAAGGAGAACGTAGGAACAACAACGGCAAAAAACACTTCAACAACCTTTTTTGCAAGTTACTACTGATATTTTCGATGTGTGTTGGACCTACTAAGCAATAAATGATCAACATAACGAAGCTTAGCAGTTCAAGACTCGTTTATTTTGAACAGGTGTCTGACGTGCAGATTATTCAAGATAAGTGGAAAATGGTTGTATACTACAACATGACGACATATTGGCGGAGTTTGGAAAACATACAAAACTATGTCAACCATTTGAACACATTATGCAAGGAGGCAAGCAGCAGCCTATCTTACAATTTCATCTCAGTTTCAACACGAACTTAACGAAATTCAACACTATTACGATATCTTACGATCTGAACATGGACCGTCTAGAAGAAAATGAGGACTAGTGAATGGAATTGAATACCTAGCAAACTCCCTTTTTGGTACTCTGGATGAGAGATTTGCCAATCAGTACGAGAAGGATATCAACATAATCCAGTCAAACAAAAATCATATATTGAATATCTACAAAAATCACACATCTAAAATCTTCTAAAAAGAAACGAGGAAGTAATGAACACACAATTTCGTATCATTGACAATTATCTCGTTGAAACCGAAGAACGCATACAAGTCAGCCATGACAATGCTATGTACATAACAGCTTCTAATTTAGCCGTGAACTTGATCATTTCAAACATACGACAAATACAACAGCAACTCCTAGACCTAGCAACTGACGTGAGAGACGGGAGAGTTGACACCCATCTCATCAAGCCTAACCAATTTGAAGAGCAGCTCAATATCATCTCCGGTCAGTTACCAAGTGAGTTATCGCTACCCTGTGTGAACACACGCCATTGCACGCGAAGCCTGTACTAGCTGGCGCGAGTGCACGTGCGCTTAACAAGTGCATACCTAATATTCGAAGTGAAGCTACCACTAATAAACAACGAACAATATGAACTTAACCGCATCATTCCTATTCCGTAAATAACTGAATATACAGAGAAAACTATAGTACTCACATCTGAATACCTCGCTGTAAACCTAAAAAGGGACACGATAGTACCCTTAGAAGACCGAGATGTATCATCATGCTTAAATCTTCAAGAAAACAAGATTCAAGGAAACAAGAAGATGTCAAGGCTGCAGCGTGAATCTCCGCGACAAGCTAGACTCCTACAATGTCGAGCAGCCAACCCAAGGACATTCACCGGAGCATCGGGTCTCGGACATCGATAGTGTGGATGCGGTGATCGCAACGGCTGCCCGTAAACTCAATAGGGGTTCATCGCCGTAAACTTTCTTCTTGTTTATAAAATTGGCAAGATGTACGAGCAAGTACATGGTACCTCAATAGTTTAGGAAATATGCTGATATCGCGCCTGCGCGCGCTACATGTTCATTCCAATTACATTTTATTCATAAGTATTTTTAGTACAATAAACGCTCTCTACGGAATCGGACACAGTTTTAATTACCAGTACCACATCCCGTGATGTAATAATTAAACCTACATCGACATCCTACACATCAATTATATGTAGAAGGTCACAAGTCACAAACCTCCCCCTACAGGCATAGAGCCACCACATCGTTATGAAGCGACTGCACTGACCGGTAGCAGAATCGCGATTGTCAAAATATCATTTTATTTAATTATTATAATAGTTTTCTCCTGAAATATATTGACTGTACAGTGAAGGGGAAATGTGCTTAAGATGACGTACTCACGTACGATGACAACATAGTACCCAGTGGCGTAGCTACCCAGGGGCTAGGCGGGGCAGTGCTCCGGGGCCCCCAAGCTAAAGGGGCCTCTCGGCCTCCAAGAACGACGTTCGAAAAATTATGTACTATCCTAGTTGTATAAAGAATTTTCGAGTTTTAACTTTTTGGCCCCTGACCGCGAACGACTCGAACTGAAATCAAAAAAATTACTCCCACTTCCAGAACTTAAATAAAACATTGTTAAAGATAATTGTCTACTTCGTTTTATTGTCTTTTTTATATAGAAAAGGGGGCCAAACGAGTATGCGGCTCACCTGATGTCAAATGTCGACCACCGCCTATTAACAAATACAACACCAGGGGAATTGCAGGCGTGTTGCCGGCTTTTAAAAAGGAGTAAGCTCGTTTCTTGAAGGTCCCTAAGTCGTATCGATCCGACAGTAGTGGACCGCAAACATCCCAATGATGTGGATTTGTGAAATGCGTTGATGAATGCCTTCCCTTCCAAGTGACCATGAAATTGCACGTTTCATGTCAAAGCCGAAGATTCCGATACTGGCTGAGATAACAAGGGGAGTGCCCCGAAATTGAGGAATTACGACAAAGGGTTCTTTGTACCAAACCCGATCGAAGGACTTCGCTATGTCCAAACTAACGGCCAGGGTCTCCGTCTCTGCCTCCGCCGATTTATGAGTCAGGTAAACCAGAAGATCCTGAGCAACCCAGACGGAAATCGTACTGGCGGTCACTTTTTAGTAGGTGATCCCCAACCTCATGAGCTGGCAGTTCACAATGGTTTCATTATTTTGGAGAACAAGTTGGATAGGTCTGAGCGGTCGTTTTTCGGTTATTTTTTAGAGATCAGGTGCACTAAAGCTGTCTCCTTTGAATTCGGGACTACGCCTAGAGAAAGAGTTTTAGAAAAGACACGTTACGACCGGTGCCAACTAGGGAGCACACGTCTTCAGCACAATGGGAGGAACTCCATCAGGCCCACTCGACTTGACGTCTAGGGAGAGTAGTGCTATGCGCACCGAGCGCTGTGTAAACCGTATCGTACCGACCTGAAGGCGAAATTATACTTATTTTTAACAGCGCTGGAGAAGCACTCCTATTATAGTGCGATGCAATTTTGCAGAAGCGACCAAACCAGGCACCACAGGTGATATAATAAAGAGTTCCATTCCCTGAAGTACCACATCAGCGACAGAATCACGTTGGGATCATCCGGCGAGAAGCATACCCGCCCCTGTCCTCAAAGGAAGGATGCAAAAAAAGACCGTATCCTGTCCCAATCGGCCGACCTATAGTGCCAAACACGTCGGCGATCTGCAGAACGCAACCGCCATGGGAGTATGAGTGGCACCATAGTCCGGATCAGAAAATGGTCCAATGAGCCAAGAGGGGCATCGACGGAGACCTGATATCCGTCAGGATGAGAGGTCAGCAGAAGGTCCAACGGGGAAGGTTCAAGATCCTCCACATCTAGAATCCGCGTAGGTGAAGTAACCATTTGTGTCGGACCATATGCCAAGGCAAAGTCATAAAGAGATCTTCCCGCATGATCGGTTAAACGAGAACCAAGCCATTCAGCGTGGTGGCCGTTAAAATCACCAAGGATTACGATCTCTGCAGATAGGACCTGTTGTAGCACGGAGTCTGCAGCGATTTGGACGTGGTCGATGAGTTGGTCTGTGTTGGCATTACCTATAGAGGCACCCGTAGACGCGAGGATGGTCGTCACTGACCTTCAAGACTGCCGAGGCGTCGAGAACAGATGTCCTCTCTGACGTATACGCAAACTCCAGCCCGAGACACAAAGGTGTTCTAATTTGTACCCCAGATAGTAGAGAAGTATCGACCGGAGAGGACGCCCGCGTCTTGGCTAGAAAGAGCAAGGTCGGCTTCGCCGTCTTCAGATGGTGCCTAGAGGACTTTGTTAACGTTCGAATGAAATCCCCTGACGTTACAGAAATTCACGGATAGCGTGGCAGGGGTCACCTTTATCTTATTGCTCTATTTGCCACGAGCAGTATTAGTCTTGTGTGGAATTTCGCTCCCCCCCTTCCCTCTCAGGATACGCGAGGCAGCCTGAGCGCCCGCGCTAAGGAAGAGTAGGGTAGCTTGGGCGTGGATGCTCAGCCAGGGATTCTCCAATACCAGGAGTGCTGGTACCCTCCTGGGATGGTTTCTTATTTAATTACACTACCATGTTAAGGGGGAGAGGGGTTAGGCCTCCGACAACCTGCACTTACCAGGCAAAGTAAACTTCTACTTCACGCTGGTTGTCTGTAAGGTCGTGGTACCTCCTTGGTTTGAGCCGGTCCACCTATTCATTACATTCATTCATTACAGCTCTTCATTTCATGTTTTACCAGCTCGTCACTCCATCTAGTCTGGTCCACCCGTGCGACAGCAAAAGCTGCCGTGTGGCTCTTCCACTGTTATGTTGTCTGCCTTTATTATTAACTGTAATCTACTTCGTCATTGTTTATGCGTTACATATAATACTTAGTAGTAAGTAGCTTTGCTTTATTATGCCCTGCAGTGGGCGACAAAGAGCTGATGATGAAGTATTTTGCACCTTTAAAGTATTTACTTTAGTTTAAATAGGGCCCCAAATTCATTTTTGCCCCGGGGCCCTTGGTTACATAGCTACGCCACTGATAGTACCTATATCAATTGAAATACATGTGCTACAAGGATACAATAACTACTTTTTCTATCGATTTTTTGGTTTTCTGTAAAATGAAATGTAATTCGGCACCGGCGGATTGTTACTTCTGTTTTATCGTTTAGATGATGGTTTGAAGTAGATTTTGATATGTATGAGTGACGCGATTTTGTGTGTTAATCTTAAGTGTCCGCGTATGTGAACTAGGACAGTTACTCTTTGATGTTTATAAACCTCAAGCACAGAATAAATAATAGCCTCAAGCTATTTTGTCCGCTTAGGCAACTTAAGAACATATTAAGATAGTGTTGTCATAAACTGTCTGCATGCTTAAACTGTCGTAGAAATAGCTAAAACTTCGAAATGTGATGCATCAACATATTGTGGTGAAGTTTTTGAACAATTTAATGAAAAGGATAATTTTCTTTTAGTACTTGACATGGACAAAAGTACAACCGTACGAGTCCATTATCAAAGAAAAAAAAACGATTTTCCGACAGCTCGCGTTAGATGTCGCTGCTTTTTTCATAATCTGGGTGGTGTTGGTCTGAAATTTACCTGGATAGAAGTAGAATTAAAAAGGTAAATAAATTTTATATATTAGTTAATGCTTTGTAACTAAATATTTACATTTGTGCCCAAAATTTTTACGCAAGTAGTAAGTACCAATATAAAATATTTTTATTGTTACATCGCCAGCAAGTCAGCAAGTAGAAGTTCTAATTTTGAAATGTATATTTTGCTCTTTACGTAGTGTTAACTTTGGTTTAATAGATAATAATGTACTTAACATTATAATTACAATAATTAGTTCCGACCTACATTTTTTTATTATGCGTTAAAAGCTTTTTTCGTGTTATGTAACTCCAATCAATACACTTCATATCTAACCTTACTTTATCATAAATTATTTACCAACCCGATTTCAGTCCATTGAGTCTATAAGAAACGCGCAGGTTACATTTTTGAGTTTTTAACCCAAAAATTTAACGTGCGCGTACACTAAAGTTGTAGTAGAAATCAAACCCTACATTTAATTTTACTTGCTTTTTTGTGTTCATTCAGGTACGTATATTTTAGTTCTTTTCAGAGGGTTAATTAGCCTGGCCACTATTTTGTTATCATGTAATCAACAATTATTGCTTTCCTTTTATAACAATAAAATACTTCTTCAAATATTTATCCATCACCATCACCATAGACTCTATATTGCCTCATTGGAAGGATATTTGCCATAGTACTCATGCTTGGCAGGTGTATTGGCAAACACAGGTGTTTATAGTTTTTTTGAGTTGCTAACCAGAAGATGGTGCTGCCATCTTCTGTTTCAGTTTCTCTCTGATGCCTGCTATGACACAGTAGAGTTCTCATACTCAGGTGCTACATAATGCTATAATTCCAATTAAATAATATTATTGAATGCCTTATTCCCTTTAAATATAATGTTAGAAATAGAACACCTTCTGTTAAGTATGATAAAATATGTAAAATAAAGTATATAATAGTGAAATATCTGGTTACAGAAACATGGCCAACATTCTATTACGCCGTGCGCTGATAGATGCAATCCGCGTACCAGCAGGTACCAGGGCTTCTAGCGAGCTTGCTAAGGTAAACAGAGTAGTCACTGCACAGTCACTAGTAGTTCAGTTCCACCATTATAAAAAGAAAATTATGTGAAGGTTCATGTACAATAGTATTGCTTTTTTAAATGGCTTAAAAAGAGTAGCACACAAAGAAGACAATCGTTTTTCTGGCCCTCTAGAAACTTTAACGTAACTTAATTTTATTACACATAAAAAAGATACCAATTTATTATAGTGAACGGCCTAAAGAATTTATTAAAATGTAACCGGAATCATAAATTACATTAATCAATTCAATATATTCATTGAATTGGTTAATGTAATATGAAAAAAAAAATGGGTATAAAGAAAAACAAAATACTAAAATAAAATTCCATCAACCTTAAAGTACCTATAAATGCTGAATGTACCTACAAATTTCTTTTATACTATTAATTATTGACCAGTGCACTATTTTAACTTATAACACCGGTGAAAACTACTAGACAATCGCTTTTAGTTTGTTTTTAGGTTATTGTGATATTCATATTTTAATTGTTAATTTCTCAGTATTCCCAATGGATACGGTTAAACTAATATTACTATTGTAATCTATTGGTTATAAGGAATAAATCGACATGTGTTTCATTAATTTACGCCGGTGGTGGGCCCATTCTCAATACAAAAAAAACTGTCTCCTTTCAACCAGATCTTATGCTAATTGAAGTCAGCTTATATTTTGAACAATAATCCAATCATCCTGTGTTAATGAAAAAAAAATTTGGTAAAATGATAAATATTAGTTAACATTTTTTTAAAATAAAGAATAAAGGTGACAAACGAGCACACAGTCCACCTGACGGTAAGTGGATGCTGTGTCCCATAGACATCTACATTTATCCTCGATAAAGAACCAAAATGTAGATGTGTTGTCTCCGCTGAGGAATAAGATGGAATGCCTCGTAAAAAAAAACAAGTTTGTCAAATTTCAGATTAATATGTTGGTTTTAGTAATTCATAAATCTACAACACATAATATAATCAATGTTATGTGGTGGTATTCCTTTTCTGCTTTTTACATTTGCTGTGGCCAAATAGTGCCTGTGTGCTGATCTGAAGCGTATAGAGAGCTAGTATAGTTACAGGTTGTCAGGCAATCCATCTTAGACCTCAAAGGTCCACACAGCAATAGTCTTTGTTTGAAGTTGGCTGTAGGTGTCCATGGACTGCTGTAGCCACTTACCATGATGTGGACTGTTAGTATGTTTTTCACTTAAAGATTTATAGTTTTTTTTAATAATGCCTTTATTTTTTTGTAAACAGATTGGCAACCGTGAGTGGGTAGGATACGGTTTCAACGGCCAGCCCAACTATGCGGACAGGCCTGATTTCCCCATTCCAGCGGTTAGGTTCCGCCCTGACACACCTGACATCAAGGTATGAAGAAAATTTATGTATTTATGTTTATTTCATCCCGTGTGCCTCATAATGGGAAGTACCATAGGAATATGGTTTCTTATAGTCAATATTATAAAACTATATATTATAGGCTGTTAATTTAAAAAATAATGTGTTGCAATATTAAGTTCCAAAAGGAGAAGGAGACGTCTCCATACATTTTTAGGCCCAGATGTTAACAAGATGAAAGTCTATACCATTTGAAAGCTTATATATAAACAATTCATAGCTGAAAATCTGGCAAGATTTGTCAAGTTATTGTAGAATAAGTAAAAGTGATTTTATGTATTATCTACATTGTAACAGGTGATTTTTCACTGTAATTGCACTGTAACAGGTTATTTTTCACTATTATTACTTAAAGATATAAAAGCAGGGTCAGTATAAAATCACGAAAGAAAAGCTGTGGTTATTTAGGAAACAAAATGGTGAAACGATTAACGAAAGTTAAAACAACAACAACTAATTGAAGTTAATATTAGGCATATCGATCTGAGATCAATTACTTGAATTGTTGCTGTTACTGTTATTTGTTGGCATATTGGCATGTTGATATTTTGTATTTTTTATTATTATTTTGTAGATATGCTCTCAATTTTTTTTATCGCCCTAGTTAACACAGAAAAATAATCGAAAATAGATATTGAAATGCCGAATTTAATCGACAATCGATTATATTGCGCTCGTTTCAAATCGAATCGAAAATCGGTCTTTTTCTTTTAAGTGAATAGTTTTGAAGTTTGAACTGTCAAGTCACGTTTCAAAATGAGAAGTCCAATAAAGGACTTGACTGCTAGTACTTCTTATTAACACAATCTAATAAGAAGTACTAGCAGCTTGCGTTCAGAAACGAGAATTTCACTAGTGTATTCTTTATGGTAATCGATTTATTGCCATAAAATGTTTATTTATTTCCAAATGAATATATCATTCAAATTAAATAATAGAATTTTAATGAAACCTTGGAAATCGATTATATAAAATCGACTGTATAATCGATTTTCTAACTTATTTCTTATTTTATTGTTTTTTCGAAATCTAGATTGTAAAAAGAGCTAAAAAATATAGCCAATTTTTTGAAGTACAAACCAATTAGTTAACTTCAGGCCCAAAAATCCTTTGCTTGACCTTTTTTGTGTCTTTTTCTAATACTTGTCTTGAATTCAAAGTTCTCCTTGAGACACTGTAGCTTATTATGGCTATAGCTCATTTGGTGTGTATTGACAGGGGAAGGAAATGCTCGTACAAAAAATAGCAGCTGCTGTTTTGTGATTTGGTGTAGGAGGAGACCAGAGACCTTTTTTTTATTGTTAAAGAGGCATTCCATCTTAGTCCTCAGGGGTGATATACATTTGCATTTTGATTCTTAATTGAAGATGTGTATATGTCTATACTCTACAGCCTCCACTTACCTTCAGATACACTAAGTGTACTTGTTTGTCATCCTTATTCTATAAAAAAAAGTTTGAAAGACAAGCTTTTCCTTCCTATTTTAGTTTTCACAAAACCGATAAAAAATTACCAATTAAGCATAATATATAAAATTAGTGAGCCATGGTAGCTCAGGGACTAAGTGCACATCAAAAATTTTAAGGTATGAAATTGTGTGTTAATGAAATTGTTAGTTACCATTTTAAAAAAGGAGTCTGGAATATACTAAGACTGAGGATATATAAACTCCAGCAACATGCTTCTGCACACTGGAGCAGTGCAGGGGACTAATCCATTGCACTGCTCTAGTAATGGATCCATACCATTAAGCATGTTCCAGACGGATGTAATCCAACGTACCAACAGAGGTGACCTTGGTGGGAGCTTGGTTTCCATTCGGGATTGTGTTTCGTCTACACGGATCATAACCAAGCGCCAACACGGTCGAGCTTCACTGTGAATCGGGCTCGCATAGAATTAAGTTCTAGAAATGGCTCCTAATTTGTCCAAATTTCAAATCCATAAGCATGGAAATAAATCTGATATGGAATATATAATAAATAAATCTAATAATGGAAATAGATCAATTAATTCACTTATAATTTCGCGTTCGCTATGCTGGTTCGACTTTTGCACCTGCATACGTGTGCACCCACTGCCTGCCGCAGCACAAATGTCTTGTAAGATGTAATTCGCTGGCTAAACGGATTTAATCCACGCGCTCCAACTGCGGATGGGAGCGCACGCTCGTCCTCCAAGGACCGTTGAACGTCAAATAAAAATTTGGATTACATCTGCCGTCTAGATGGATGGCATCAAGCAAGGTCACCTCAGTTGGGACGCTGGATTACATTCGTCTGGAACATACGTTACCGTTACAGCCTATTAATGTCCATTGCTGAACATAGGCCTCCCGCATCGATTGCTTCATAGGGGGGATATTTGCATAGTTGCCATGCTTGGCAAGCGGATTAGCAACCGCAGTTTTTTTTTTAGTCGTTATTAGCAAGACACTGCTGCCCATCACCTGATTTGTATCCCTCTGTCGCCTCTTACAACACCCACGAGATGATAATATAGAGTAGTGGATATTCTTAAACAGCCTCTACATGGTAAAATTGATCCATAGTTCTCCAAGAAATGAGAGGAAGCCATTGCACGTCTGTGGGACTTATATAGGATGTAATTTTCCTTTTTGAAACTATATTGATTTTAGTTTTAAGTAGCAATAAGATGGATTTTTTCGTGCTGTTAAAGGTGTTATAGGTACAATCAGTATTGTAATTTCTTTAGGTTCTTCGCGAAAAAGAAAAGGGCGATTGGCGCAAATTGACCCTGGAAGAGAAGAAAGCGCTATACCGTGCTTCCTTCTGCCAGACATTCGCCGAATTCCAAGCGCCCACAGGCGAATGGAAAGGTGTTTTGGGCTGGGCCCTTACCATCGCGTCTCTTTCCGTCTGGATATACATGGGCATGAAACTATACGGTAAGTTGCAAACAATAAAAATAAGATACATCAACAATATGTCATGTGACTTAATGGTGAGATATGTCATTCTCATTCATTTTTATAGTTTTATATTATTATTTCATTAACAAAATCAATTTGGCGAACCCCTAAGATGATAGTGTGATTCATTTATTTTTATACTATTTAGGCATCAATAGTAGAATAGAATAGAATAGAATAATTTTTTATTCAATATAGATTACATGTGTAATTCTTATTGAAAGACATTTTTTACTTTACCACTGGTTCGAAAAAAAAACTGGGAAGAATCAGCAAGAAACCCAGCGGGACTTTTTTAAGTAAATTTTACATTAATGTTTGTACAAACTATTTAAGTACAAAATTTATTTTAGAAAGTGCTTGGAAGCGACCACCTCATTCCCAGGGGTTATTATCAACCATGTATTCATTTATACTATAATAACCCTTTTTATACAGTTTCAGCTTAACAAAACATTTAAACTTGGTAATAGAGAGAGCCTGTACACTTTCCGGGACCTTGTTGTAATAGCGTATACATTGCCCCAAGAATGAATTACTGACTTTGTGGAGTCGAGAAACTGGTATCACTAGCTTGTTTTTGTTCCTAGTGTTTACAGAATGTATATCACTTTTTTTAACTAAAACTACCTTTGTTTTTGTGAACATACATTCAATTTTCGTAAATATACTGAGAGACCAACGTTAATATATTTATTTATTTAAATTTATCTCTAAGAGACTCTCGGTTTTAGGTTGTAAATAGCTCTAATGGCCCTCTTCTGTAAAACAAAAATAGTTTCTGAATCAGCCGCATTTCCATAGCAAAATCCCATAAGACATTATGCTATGGAAATAACTGAAATAAACTGATCTAGCTGTCTCGACACTAGTGAGACCTCTAATCTTTTTTACAGCATAGGCTGCAGAACTTAATCTGCTTGCTAGTTTAGATATATGGGGGCCCCACTGAAGCTTTGCATCGAGGGTGATGCCAAGTAAAACAGTGGATTCAACAGGGCTCAGTTCTTCCCCATTAAAAAACACATTGGTACCCAGATTTTTAACATTCGTTGTTGTAAATTTAATACATTTAGTTTTAATTTCCGTTTAAATGTAGATTATTAACGTTAAACCAATGCACTAATTTTGATTAGCATTATTCACTTCGTCGCATTTAAATGATTGACGTTTAAGTTTAAAATATCATGTTTATCCCCTACAAGGGAAGGTAAGTCATTAATATATACTAGAAATAGGAATGGGCCAAGAATCGAGCCCTGAGGGACACCCATTAGTACAGGTGACCCGGAAGAACTTTTACCATTGATAATAACTTTCTGCATTCTATTACTTAAATATGAAATAATAAGTTTAAGCGCTGTGTTCTTGACACCATAGTACTGTAGCTTCCTGATTAATGTCTCATGGTGAACACAGTCGAAGGCCTTGGAAAGGTCACAAAATATACCCAAAGCATCCTCCGAATTCTCCCATGCACAAAAAATATGTTTAATAAGCTCAACTCCAGCTCAACGTCAGTTGTCGAGCGACCTTGTGAAACCGAATTGATTTTATGTAACAATTTATTAATATTAAAGAAACTTAAGATCTGATCTAAAATTATTTTTTCAAAAATTTTACTAAATGTTGGTAGTACAGAAATCGGTCTAAAATTGGCGGGGTCTAATGTACTACCAGATTTAAATAAAGGTATGACTTTACTATGTTTCATTAAATCAGGAAACACACCAGATTCGACGCTTGTATTAAATATAGTGGCTAGATAAGGTGCTATTACATCTATTATAGATAAAATAACTTTAACGGAAATCCCCCATAAGTCTGCCGTTTTCTTAACATCAATAGTTTTAAAATATTTAACAATATCTTTTGGCAATACTCTATGGAATTTAAAAGTATTTGAACAAGCCTTTACATTTTGTTTAAGCAATTATTCGGCGACAGTAGGAGAAGAATTTAATGATTTTGTTGTCAAAAAAGGAACATCAGTAAAATGTTTCTCAAAAGCCATAGCATTTTCTTGATCAGATCGAGTTAAATTATTGTTAATATTCAATTGAAAATCCGAGTTGCGCGGTTTGACCTTGCCCGTTTCACTATTTATTATTCTCCAGGTCATTTTAATTTTGTTAGATGCAGTTTTAATTTTGTTACTTAAATGGTAAAGCCTTAGCTGTGGAGCACACTTTTTTAAATATTTTAGAATATGTTTCTATATAATCTCTAAATATAACACTAGTATTATATGATCTTTCATTATAAAGCTCGTATAACTTTCGCCTACTTTTATAAAGTCCCACTGTCGCCTATTCATTAAATGATTTGCGACTGTTAAAAGAGAAAGTTTTAGAAGTAAATATTCTACTAAATTCACAAGTTGTAATTTTAAATAACATACCATACAAATAATTAGCACTATTTTTAAATGAAAGTCTTTTTATTATATTACTTCTAAACCTCTCCAAGCGATTATCATTTATGTCATTTGTGTTTGTTCCAAAACACAACTTTATTATTTTTCTGTTCTTTGTGTATGTAAGGCAATGATACCAACTGTCCACAGTGATCTGAAATTAAATTATGAATAATTAATTTATGCAAGGGCTTAATATCTGTTAAAATGTTATCTATAAACGTCGTACTAGGCCCAGCAATACGTGTTGGTTCTAAGAATAAATTAACAAGATTATAAGATTTAAACAATGAGCTAAACTTAATACTAATGGAAGAAGTTTCAAGGAGATTGATTTTAAAGTCTCCACATACTACAACGGACTTGTTCTGTTTACTGAGTTTGAGCAAAACTTCTTCCACAATCCTTTCAAAATAGTCATAAGTAGCACATGGGGGTCTTTTAACACTTACAAAAATGAGATGCTCGAGCTCGACACAAGCCATTTCTACAGTTCGCTCAACAGCGAGGCTCACAATATCCTTACGTTCTTTACATAATAATGATTTATCTGCTAATATTAATGAGCCACCACGTAAACTTTTTTCTCTATTGAAGGAACTGACCACCTGGTGAGTACATTGGTTGTAACTATGTGAGTTTTAGTGCCCAGCCAATATGCATTTGTGTATTGATTTCTTGGTTGAAGTTAAATTATTTATTTAAGTAAGTTATATTATAAGGGTGAGAGTTTATAGTACAAGGGTGATAAGCGAGCACATAGCCCACCTGATGGTAAGTGGATGCTGCCCATAGAAATCCCATCTATCCTTGATTAAGAATCAAAATGCAGATCTCCTGAGGAATAAGATGGAATACGTCGTATTCACTAAAAAGGGTCTCCGGTTCTCTAAACTCACCGCATAAAACACAGCAGCATTGAGCTGTTGTATTCTGTGAGAGCTAGGTACTTGCCCGGTCAATATAGCTGCAGCGAGGCTCTACCACGTATATGGTCATACCTAGTTAGACTACTTGTTATGGTTAAATGAGCATAGTGTTCTTAACAACTTCTGGTATAGGTGTGACAAAGATTTAGACGCGATCTGAACGCGACTGAATTGCCCATGTTTTTTACCGACTTCAAAAAGGAGGAGGTACTCAATTCGACTGTATGTTCGTTTTTTTTTGTGTGTCAACTCATAACTTTTTTTCAGGTGACCCGATTTCGATGATTCTTTTTTTATTTGAAAGCTGGTGCTTTTCATGTGGTCCCATATTGATCAAGGTCTGACCAATAGTTTATGAGTTATCCTTAATAATTTATATTGAAGTCGGTTTTACAAACCTACTATTGGTCAAATTAAAAATTTTAATTTGACCAATTGTAGTCTTACCTGTTGAAAGACAGTAGAGGTCAATGAGCACGGTTACCATTACAGCCTATTAAAGTTCAATGCTGAAAATGGGCTTCCCCCATAGATTGCCTCATAGGGGGCATATTTACCATAGTTGCCACGCTTGGCAAGTGCAGTTTTTTTATTTTTATTAATTATTAGAAAACGCTGCTGCTCATCTCCTGATTAGTTTTCCTCTGTCGTCTCTTGCGACACCCACGGGATGATATGGGGTAGTGGATATGCCTACACTATCACCACACGGTAATTGTAAATAATGTAATCAAAAATAATGTGCATATTGACCTCAGTGCGGTGAAATTTTGCTTAGTTTTAATGACAAAGTTATGTGAAAGTCTGTTTTAGTGGACAGTTCTACTCTAACATTTTTCCATAGAACTAAGGATGACAAAAAAGTACACAGTCCAGCTGATGGAAAGAGGATGCTGTGGCCCATAGATATCTACATCTATCATCGCTTTTGTCCTCCAGACCGAATTTCACTTTTCACTCAACGGAGACTAGCTATCGGCGCAGGACAGGATTATAGTGCTCAAGTGTATGCGCAAGCACAGGTGCACTCTCTATTTCCTCACTCTCGTAGTGCGATGGGACGGTAATCCGACACGACGGGAGAGAGATCAGGCGCAAGACCAACGACTTTACGTGCTTTCCGAGGCACGGGAATGAGACACCGCTAACTTCCTGACGACGGGCAGCTACTGAGATTTTCTTGAAGGAAAAACTCAATAACTGATTTCTTGTTTGGTCCGACCCGGGATGCGAATTCGGAACCTCATGATCAACAGTCGCACTACTACAACCACTAGACCAACGAATCGCTTAATCAAAACGCATAACTCGGAGGACTAAGATGAAATGCTTCATTACCAGTAAAAAGAGTCTCCCGTTCTCAATAACCACCTTATGAAACACAGTAGCATTATGCTGCAACATCATTCTGGTATTCTGTGTGGTCCTTTCCCGATAGAGCAGACCCATTCATGCTGCAGTCCTAATACGGTTTTACCTCTTAACAAAATTTGATTTTAATATATTTGTTTTGCAGTATACAGTCCTCTACCTGAGTCATTTGATGAAGATGCTCAGAAGGCGCAGCTGAAGAGAATGTTGGACCTCAAGGTGAACCCTGTGGACGGACTCTCCTCCAAGTGGGACTATGAGAACAACCGCTGGAAGTAAACTGTGAGTCTCTTCTGTGTATATATTTTAAATAAGTTGGTTTTGGGGTTATTGGAAAACCTTTTTAGTTAGTGAATAAAATCTATGATCGTAATTTTTGTTATTTGTGAGCATTAAAAATTAATAATAATAATTAAATTCATTTGGAATGCCTAAGTTTCAGGATAATCCTCGAGTAAACGTCAACATGCAACCGACTGTCGTAAAAATTGAAAATTTGCCAA
This sequence comes from Parnassius orleans, assembly GCA_029286625.1. Taxonomy (NCBI): domain Eukaryota; kingdom Metazoa; phylum Arthropoda; class Insecta; order Lepidoptera; family Papilionidae; genus Parnassius; species Parnassius orleans. Next base: position 2,031,790 of record JAGSMP010000043.1, on the reverse strand, counting down.
AGCAGAATGTCATTTAACATCAAGTGTATCATTTTGATGATGATATTCTGCTTCGGACAATTTTAAATGCTGTTCTAAAATATTAGACACTCTCAAAAGCTCTCAATCTCTCCTTCCTATGTTAAATGTTGTTTAATACTGCAACTAAACATAATAGATATTTAAATAATTTTTCGCCCACTAAAACGGTTACATAAACATTTATAAAATTTGATTATGAACCAGCCAAAAAAAATATGTCGGAAATATATCAGGAGGTTAATTGTTAAAAATAATAAAACTATGAGAGCGGATGTTCAACTTGCTCTTGCTTACGCAACTAATCATTATCAGGAATAAGACAGCGTACTGCACTATACATTCAGTATAGCGCAATTACAGTTCGACCGTACCGTAATATGTTCCTGTCACAATCACACAGTAGTGTAACGTGAGGGACGTAATTACATGATAACACCAAAGTATGCAATCCAACAGCAACACTAGGTACCCATTTCATTGTAACACAGAGCAGCCTCTTGCTGTGTTGCTAAGGCAACATGATCTTCCTTGCCTGCACTAGAAGAATTACTACAATGGACAGAACTACGATACTGTCATTAGCACTCCTAGAATGATTTAGGCGGAATCTCTCGCGCACGGCGCCTACAGTGAACTTTATACTGCACACACGAGTGGAGGTTTCTCGATATACCCTCAATTCTATTCCGCCACCATCGATATGACGCTCCGCTAGAGTGACGCAACGTCTCGCTCACTCTCGATCCAACCGGTATTTTATTAGACGCGCCGACAATAATAAAAACAATTTATTTGACAACTATGTGTAGTTGACAATTGTGTTGCTCACTACATACTTTTTCTTGTCAGACCATCCTATTTACTGTGTGTGATAGTTGCTATTAAATTAAGAAAAAACTGTAAGATCCATTTACGGTGGTTTCTAAAGGTATAGGTTGCGAACAAGGGGTGTTTTTTTTCGTTCAAAGGCTAAGTATAGCCATTGAGCAAAGAAACGGAGCGAGCATACTCTACAAGTAAGGAGTGTATGATAATTTTAATTTTTTAGTTATAGTATTTTTATTATTTTATTAAATATTGTATACTAGGTTTTGTAAAAAAGTAATTCCAATCTATAGTGAATAAAAAAATAACAATCTTTCCCCTTGAATGGACCTATACATTTGTGACAAATTGAAGGATAAGTATTGCATTCAAATATACATGTAGCATGTGCCCTGTTAGATGAGCCTTTCCTTGTGTAGGCTTCCATCATCATCATAGCCTATCAAAGTCCACTGCTGAACACAGATATTCTCTATAGATTGGGGGTATATTTGCTATGGTCGCCACGCCTGGCAGGCAAGTTGGCAACGGCAGTTTTATAACTTCTTTACAATCATTGTGATTTGAAACTCGACAAAACGATAAAGCGACACTAAAACGAGATAAACTTATACATCTATAGTCTGCGAGAGAATGAGATAGAATTATGTGATGAATTATATTAATGGGAGAGAATGAGGTGCGGACCGCGAACTTAAAAGGTTGTGAGTTCGAATCCGCCACTAAACCGTGAACCATTTCTAACACAAGAATTTTCAGCTTATCAGTAGTGGTTAAAGGGAATTTTAGTAATGTTAATACCTTTGCTAGTATTTTTTTTTAAATACCGTTTTCTTATTATCTCGGTCTCCCCTTTCTCCTCTATTGTAAGATAGTTAATATAAATTTTAACTACAAATTTATTAAATAAATAAAATGAACCATTTGAATAAAATTATCATATCCAATCCATTTATAACAATCCACGATTTCATAACTTCAGGCCATCTAGCGTCTATTTTACGTACCACCTTGAGAGTCAATCAATTTTTTTTTGATAAAATTACTTTACCTGTAGAATCAAGTAGATGGCGCTATTACAAAGCAATTTTACTCGGAAATTTCTGAAGGTTTCACTTCTACTGCGGGTGAACTGCACACGTTTTTTTTGAAGTTGTTATTAGCAAGATGCTGCTGCCTATCTCCTGTTTAATTTTCCTTGATAACAACTCAAAATATTAAAAAACTGCGGTTGCCAACCCGCTTACCAAGCGTGACAACTATGGCAAAATCCCCTATGAGGCAATCTATGAGGGAGGCCTATGTTCAGAAGTGGAGTTTTATACGCTGTAATAGATGGATGGATGGATATTTTGCAAAATAATAAGTTTTGTCTTAATTTGAACTTTTAAACCACGTTTCGTAAAGTAATAACAATAAATAAATCTTTGTTTTGTTTACAGATGTATGGTGATGTTTCTCCTTTGGCTGACTCAGGGCGGAGTAGAGTAGACATGTATATATAAGCGAATTAACTCTGTAAGATAAAACAATTAAATTGTGATTCCAATCTATGATTCTAAATGTTTTATTTATATTCGACCGATTTAATCCATAATGAGAACATCATTAATATATTCACTATACAGTGGGAACGGGGAACCATAGAAATGTATCTATATTATACAAACTAGCTGTGCCGGCGGCGTAGCTCGCATATATAGGTTTTACATAAAGAATTTGACGTTTAGGTAAGAGAATATTAAACGATTTATATCATTACTGTATCAATAAGTGGTGACAAAATAAATCGTTATCCTGAAAGTTACCTTAGAAGTAGACTTAGCCGGGGCGTACCTACACAAAAAGGTTACGGGGCTACTAACGCGGAAAAGCAACATAGAGTTAGTTGGCCATGACCATGTTGCAAAACAGTCATTACTGAGGTCCACTCCTGCAATGCGTAAAGTTTGACTTTGCGCTTTATTTACGGTCATCGCATAACACACGCTGACTGGGAACTGAACACGCTTAAAACTGAAAGGAAAGTTATTTGTTATAAGAGGGATTCTGGGTTTCGGGTATAAAAACAATATCACGACATTTTGTTGCAAATTTGTTACATTTAGTCAGGTGCCGTTGCATAGCTTAGGTGTATATAAATTTTTTCAGTGAGTCTCAATACGATTCACCGGCGAAAAATCTTAACACCGCAATTCAGAAAAGGTTGTAATTTGTACAACGCCATCTATTACGTTCTTTGTGAGAAAACATCCTTTTTTTAATTTAAGGAAAACATCTTTTTTTTGTTTACTGTGTATTAAGTATAAATATATTATTATAGAACTTTTTTACACACAAATCTTTTTATTACTATTTCTGAGATTTTATGGAATTTAAAATATTATAAAATAATAATCATAACTTTCGATAGAATTAACCAATTTTAATAAAACAAAGATTAAATGTAACTCGAAGATACGCTTTATGATTTTCTTAGCGATTTCTTTGAAAAAAATATGCGTTCATAAACAAACTAAATAAATTCTAAAAATTATATTTATTTAATTATTTTCAGTCCCCATAATGATTTTAGTCACAAATGTACTGTACAATGTACAGAAAAAGAATAAATGAGTTTATCAACACGCAGTAGGGCAGCGAGTAATATAAAGATTAGCAGCAAATATGAAAATTCATCTACAGGAAAAACCACAACCTGCCTTTTTGTATTACATTTGCACAACACCACCATCTATCGATGAAATTGGTTAACTATTGTACTTTAGATTTAGATAATAAGGTTAATATATTTTTGTATATATTTATTACGTTCTTTAATACTTTTGTTTACTGCGTTTTAGATATAATTATATCATTATAGAACATTTTTTTACATCATTTAATTATGATTTATGATATGATATTAGTTTAAAATGCACTTGATGACTCAACCAACGCCACCATTGAACAAATTCGTACCTATACTTCGTAGCTTCGTACCCATACTTCAGAATATTTATCATAACTTTTGATGGAATGAACTGATTTTAATAAAATAAAGACTAAATGTAACACGAAGATACACTTTATAATTTACTTAACGATTCTTGTGATATAAATTAGTACTTTATATGTGATACGTTAACAAACAAACAGACAGACAGACAGAAAATTCTAAAAATGATGGAAATGTATTTAATTATTTTTAGTACCTCTCAATCACTTTTATTACAAAAATGTATAATGTACAGACGTCTGCTATTTACATTTTTATTATATGTATAGATAAATAAAGTTATAAAAAAAAGTATCGGATAAAATTTTAACTCGTGAGGAACGGTTGAGGAGATTTGTACCATATTATTTTCCGGATATTTTTAGCTTTATCTTCTATATATATTTGGTCACCAATAAACAATGTCAGTTAGAATTTTTCTTATATCTTTATTAATTACGGAATAATCGGTCGCTGACCTTTATCATCATCATTACAGCCCATCACAAGTCCACTGCTGAACATAGGCCTTCCTCAAGGACTGCTTCAAAGCACAGTCTTGAGCCACCTGCAACCATCGACTTCCTGCATGTCTTTCCAGGTCGTTACTCCATCTAGTGGGGGCCGCCCTGCACTTTGCTTACCGTTACGAAGCTGCCATTCGCTTGTCGGTGTTTCGGGTTACATGGCCGGCCTATTGCCACTTCAGCTTATTGATCTGTTGGGCTATGTCGGTTACTGTGGGTTCACTGCGGATATCTACATTACGAAGTATCAGAGAGAAATTCCGAAATAACCCTCTCCATAGCTCGTTGAGCGACCTTGAGCTTTCCTCATACGTTCAAACAAGCAAATTCTAAAATACTGTTTTTCATCGATGATGTCATCTTGCAGGATATAGTGCATTGCATGTGAATTAGGCCTACTGGCTACTGGGTACTCTACCTCATGGTGGTGTGGAAATGAGTTTTTTTTTTTGCTAAAACATGTTGAAGTAGACTGCGGTGCTCATACGCTAAAACTATTGATTTTACAAAATAAAGGTTTAAATTATAGGAAATTTTCTCTAGTTTAACGTTTTATGATATAAATGTTTTTATCGTAAAACGAGTCGGAAGGGAGATATTGTCAAAAAACTGTTTTTAGGCGCTATTTTTTCAATATGGTGACGCAAGTGGCAAAGATACGAGGTGGCAAAGTAGAAATTCTAAAGCAGAATATCAAAATCTATACAATCACCAAAAACTTTCCAGGTAACCTATTTTTTAGCACCAAATGACTGTACTATTTGTATTAAATATTAATCTAATTTCTTATTAAATGGACACAATTTGTGTTCATTTCTAATAAACTGAGGTAATTTATGAAAAGCCATATAGTATGGGCTGAAATTTAGCATTTTAATTCAAGTAAAGTAGTGCTTTATTTTGCGTTTTAAACCAATATTCCAATAATTGCTAAGAAACCGTTATACGTGGTAGAGCCACGCTGCAGCTATATTATGGCTGTAGCATGAATGGGTCGGCTCGACCGGGGTAGGACCACGCTCTCACAGAATACCAGCGTAAAATAGCAGCTTAATGCTGCTGTGTATGGTGAGTGTAGAGAACCGGAGACACTTTTTACTGGAAACGAGGCATTCCTCAGGGGTGATAACGCATTTGCATTTTGATTCTTAACCCTTATGCTGCCGTGTCAGTCACTTTGCACGGAGTACTGCATTTAAAGGATGACTGACGGCAGTGTATGTGTTAATCGAGGATAAATGTAGATGTCTATGGGCCACGGCATCCACTTACCACCAGGTGGACTGTGCTCTTTTGTCTATAAAAAAACCTAGATAAATTGCAAATGAAACATAAAAAACAAGAAAATTGAGAATTTCCTTGATATATTTAACACGTGGTAGTGCCATGGTTGCAGGCAGGTTATAGTTGTAGCACGAATGGGTCGGCTCGACCGGGGAAGGACCACGCTCTCACAGAATATTACGTATGGTACAGAATAGAATGGTGAGTGTGGGAACCGGAGTCCCCTTTTATATTGTGATCAAAAACAGGATTTGTTCAGGTTAATGATAAGATTAAGTAATAACTTTGTCTTATTCCTAGGTTTTTGATTAGAAACCTGATTGTATCATCAACCTGCGACATATACGCAAACCAAAAATACATATAGTACTATAAATACGTTTTTATTTCAATCCTAACTATTAAGTTTAGTAATGATAAATGTCCCAACACATGCGCTATCATCGTATTAGTTTGTGTCCAACTCGGAGTTGAATTGAAGAATAAATATACAGGGTTATTTTTCAGAGTAGCCAAATTTTAAACTTAAGTTCAAACATATAAATAATTATATACCGTTATTGCAGTTTTTGAAAATACGAGTAAATAAGGCTTCTACTTTTATTTGTTATTATACCAAATTGAATGTGTTTTATGGGCAACAACGTTTTTGCCTACCGATCGACCCTTACGAATGTGTGCGTGCGCAGTAAAATCAGTTAAAATAATGCATTACCACGCATTTTGAATTTAAATAAATTTTTCTTCACCATTTGCCTATATTACTTATTCTGAACCTTCCCTGCAAATTTGGCCGGTTATTGCAAAATAACCCTGTATAAATAATTTGTAACAAATTGACATAGCTTCGTTCCTCCAATTCGGGTTACAAGAATTTTATACTATGAGCCATTCCATCTTTGTTCTCAGAGGTGACAAGCATCAGTATCAGTAGCCATTTTTATTAAAAAGTTGTTTGCTATATTTATTGCCTATATTTATGTCTCACTGTTGGGTACAAGCTTTCCCCCATTTCTGAGAAATAAAATATGTAACAGAACTTAAAGAATTTGTGACTTGTGGCTAGCGATATTTTGAATTCTGGTTCAAGGTAATATTTATGGATCATAAATTACTGTGTGGAAATCATTGAGCATTCTCTGTTGCAATACTCGTACATAAAAATTTTGCAATAAATCGTAAAAATGAATTAAATTTGCAAATTCTATCAAAGAAAAACACTAGATAAGAGTTATAAGTAAAACACATTTTTTGTTTTATTTTTTTAATGCAGTGAACGTATCAAACATTTGAATTTCGAATCGCAGTCGCTGGAATTTTCCATGTTTTATATTTTTAAAAGATTTATTCTTTATTGGTTCTTGAGTAGTTTTGTTGGTCTTAATGCACTTATAGAATTACCACAAGTTGAAGTTAACGATCTTATAATAACAGAAAAAGTAATCAGGACTTCTACAAACAGCATCTTGTCCAATCTCAAATTTGTGAAACCTGAAAATAGCTCAAGAATTAAAGAATATTCAACTCTCCATCGATATTTCGTATCTGTGACGTTGGAGGATTCAAACAACTTAAAACGTATAGCGCGTCTGACGAGAGTTGATCATAAAAAATTTAATAACTCTACAGAAAATTTAACGGCAATTTTAAACGAATTGCTCAATGAGAATCAATGTGAGCTGAAATCGAATGAAACTGCTGCAGAGGATGATGATACTGATGTAATACAATACGTAGATAGTTTTCTTGCTAAACTAGAAGCATTAAAGGAACTTTATGGTGTTGATAAAGTATTTACAGATATTAATACGAACATCATAAAACTTTTCAAAGAGGCCAATGAATCACAATTGATACCAAAGGCAAACAATTTGACAAGCCAAGTTGTAGATAACACAGTGATTGAGAGCAATGAATTTTGGGGTAAGCTATAATTCTTGAGGCGAAAATATTGAGCGAAATTTATTAGATGAAGTAAGTTGACCCTTTTAGTATATACTTTTAGCAGCAGTATATACAATTGAGTCTATAGGTACATTATACTACATTCTTTGCGGGAAATAATCAATTACGAGCAATGGGGGCCACCTGACTCCCATTGCCCACAACTACAGTAATGAGAATAAAGCCAGATATAAAAAATTATAGAAATTATTATGGTAATCACATGTACATCACTATTTTGATTGTCAGACTAATTACACATAAAAGTCTCATTTAGATCCATTATGAAATTCGAAACTTACCGTTGGTTTTCTTTCGACAAAAATTTACATCTGCAAGGTGCCAAAACAAAACGCAGCTATCACTCCGAAACAAGTAGCGTTTACCGGTGAGAGTCGTTCGAAACAGTGGTGGGGGGCATGGAGCGGGGCGTAGATGCCATTTACGCGACTCGGGGATGTGTAGTTTTGTAGATAAGTAGGTGACCACCATTACCCGTTCTTCCCCTAATCAGCACTATAATCCTGTCCCGCGCGGATGGCTAGTCTCTTTTGAGACTGGCCGCCGTGACCGAAATTAGGTCTGGAGGACATTATTATTAAATGACTATATATGGTGTCCAAAACGAAACATAGTAGAAATTGTTTTGGACCGTGGATGTCTAGTTCCGTTTGAAAGTACTTGATGTTGATGTATAATCGTTCTCATCAGCCTGTTTAAGTCCACTGTCTGGACTTGGGTTTCTCCCGTTGTAAGGAGGATTTGCTTGTCGCCACGCTCGCAGGTGGATTGATCATCGCAACACCAGATAACTCACACTTCGATGCTGCTTCTTGTCAACGTTACCGTTACCGATACAGCCTATCAAAAGCCCACTACTGAATATAGGCCTAGATTGTTTATATGTGGGGATAGTTGCCACGCTTGGGGTTGGTAACCGATTTTTTTAAAAGTTTTTAGGAAGACACTGCTGTCTACCTCCTGGTTTATTTCCCTTTGTCGTCTCTTACGACACCCGCAGGACGATATAGGGTAGTGGATATTTTTACACCGCCACTAAACTCCATGTCGCCGGTTTGGGTAATGACGTGACGACCTGGTAAGACATGCAGGAAGTCGATGGATGCGGGTGGCTCAGTACCGTGCTTGTGGCATTCCTTGGGGGAGGCCTGTGTTCAGCAGTGGACTTGTGAAGGCTGTAATGATGGTGATGATGATGATGACGATGATGATGATGATGATAAACTAGATGCATATAGATAGATAGCTATCTATCGGAAGCCATGATCTTTCTGACTCTATTCATAGTCGCCTCTTACAACACCTATGGGACGAAAAGGCATTATGGATTCCTTACGATGCCACACGACTGTATATTAAGTTGTTTATACGAGCGTTTATTAATACCCGCTAGATTGTTTTCATGATGAAAACCTATACCTAAGTTCTATACAACAGGTTACAAAAACCCTTTGGTTCCCGTTACGTACGTTATCAGAATCATTATTCAAACGTATAGAAATAACTTTACTTCAGAAAACTCGACCATAAAAAATAAATTAAAACCACATACTTAATTTGAAAATAAAATTTTGTTTAAATTTAATTTAATTTTGTTATGGTCGAAGTTCTTTCTATACGTTTGAATACTGATTTTGATATGATAAAACACTTAGGAGAACCACAGGGTTTTTGTTACATAATGTATAACTGTTCAAGACAATTTTCATTTCATTCAGAACCCAGTGGTCGACGCATTTATAAAGGAGAGAGGACAAAAATTAAGCACTTTCCATTCATGGCTAGCATCCACATATTCAATACGTTCCAGTGCGCTGGTTCCATCATAAAGTCGGACCTAATCATCAGTGCTTCTTCGTGTTTGCAATTGTAAGGCCACTTCTCCTTGTTCTTCATTAGCCCGTTTAAGTCAACTGCTACGTGGTAGAGCCACGCTGCAGCTATATTACTGGTATAGATGTAGAACGAATGGGTCGGCTCGATCGGGGAAAGACCACGCTCTCACAGAAAACCAGCGTAAAATAGCAGCTTAATGCTGTTTAGTATGGTGAGTGTAGAGAAGAACCCTTTTTCAGAATAGATGTAGATGTCTGTGGGCCACAGTATCCACTTACCATCAGGTGGACTATGTGATCGTTTGCACCCTTTTTTTTTAAATAAACTGCTGGTTATAGACCTTTACTGTTGTAGGGAGAATTTGCTTTAATCCTGTTAAATAATACTCTTTACTATTTAAATAGATGAACACTACTTAGTAAAGACTTTACGGTATATAATATTCGTGGAACGCATTAGAAGTAAATACAATATTTCACATCACCAAAATACATGAAGTGTGCAAACCGCAAAACCGCCCTTCATTATGCGACATAGTCCAGCCCTCATTGCTACCACTACACACTGCACTAAAAGAATTAACACGTCCGATAGAATGACGACAACATACAGGACTGGTTGAATGACTTAAAAACCGACAACCGATGGGGAAGATGAGTGGCAGCCTCGTACCGATAGTTGAAGTGTAGGGCGGCCTCTCACTAGATGTAGTGTTGATCTGGTAAGACATGCAGGAAGTCGTTGTATGCAGGTGGCTCAGGACCGTGCTTTGTGGCATTACTTGGGGAAGGACTAATGAATGAATGAATGACTTAAGCTAGTTGTCTGCGCAGTACTTTATGCTGCTTTTTTATAGGATGAACGTGACAAGCAAGCACACAGCCCACCTGATGGTAAGTGGATACTGTGGCCCATAGACATCTACATCTCGCCGTTTAAGAATCAAAATGTAGATGCGATGTCACCCCTGAGGACTAAGATGGAATGACACGTATCAAATCGTAAAAAAGGGTCTCCGGTTCTCTACACTCACCATACGAAACACAGCAGCATTGAGCTGCTATTTTACGCTGGTATTCTGTGAGAGCGTGGTCTTTCCCCGGTCGAGATGACCCATTCGTGCTACAACTATGATATAATTGAAGCATGGCTTTACCGCATGATCTGCTTGAACGAGTGGGGGAGCGTAAACGCTTATTATTTATCTACCCTCTTAACATTCGTCACGCTTGGCAGATGGATTGAGGATCGCAGTACCAGATGTTTCGCATCTTTTTTTATCGCTTCATCCCGTCGCCGGTGTGAACATTTTACGCCTCGTAAACGAGATGGTTATCCCGGCATCCATGGAAAGCTGTAACGTATTTCTAACATATCCCATAGTCGCATCTCACGACACGTAAGGGATTGGATAAATTGAATTGATTGAATCTCTTAATCTCTGAAGCGATCTGAAGCGATCGATTCTCTTACTCCATCACCACAAGGTCATTTACATTGAGTTTGCTGCTGACCACTGCTGAACATAGGCCTTCCCAAGGAACTTTGAAAAGAAGGAAACAAGGAGGATTGACTTCCTGCATGTCTTACCAGGTCTTCACTCCATATAGTGGGGGGCCGCCCCACACTTCGCCTACCGGTACGAGCTTGCCACTCGAGAACTTTTCTTCCCCATCGGTTGTCGGTTCTTCGAGCTATATGGCCGGCCCTTTGCCACTTCAGCTAATCTTATATTGCGTTTAATTGCGTTAAATTCTTGATATTTCTATTATCTCCTTAATTTCTTCTTTAATCTCTAATCTCCTTAATTTACGATTAACATGGGGTCATATGCCCTGGTATCGGTAATGTAAGGCACCTATAATTCGTTATGTGGTGCGCCTAATGACGATATTTTTCATGATAATTTCCCAAAATATAGGAAATAAGTTATAGATTACTACTATAAATGTATATTATTTATATACATTTGTAGTAACAGTATAGCAGTAATATATTTATTGTATTTAAGACAGTCAATAGTTGTCAACTGGGCGGTGAGCACGTGGTAGAGCCCACTGCAGCTGTAGCACGAAAAGGTCCGCTCGACTGGGGAAGGACTAGTTTGCACAGAACACCAGCAGCGTGAAATAGCAGCATAGAGCCGAGTGTTTTCATATGATGACTGACCAGAAATGGAAACCCTTTTAAATGGTAACGAGGTATTCCATCTTGGTACTCAGGGGTGACAACGTGACAATGCATTTTGATTCACAATCGAGTTTATATGTGGTCATCTATGGGCTGCATCCACTTTCCATTAGGAGCACTGTATCTATCGCACCGGCGATTTCTCCCGACCGATACGACTTAGGGCCTTCAAGAAACGAGCTTACTCCATTTTGAATGCCGGCCGGCAACGCACCTGTAATTTCCCGGTGTTGCAGTTGTTCATGGGCGGCGGTCGACACTAACATCAGGTGAGCTGCATGTTTGCCCCTCAGCTATAAAACAAATTGTGCTCGATTGTCACCCTAATACGATCATTAATAATTTCAAATATTAGATTAATTTCCCACACGGACTCTTCCGCTCCATCTGAGAAATTAAGAAAAGCCTGCACTCTGCTGACAGACGGATTATGGGATCATCGTTACTTAAGTAAATAATATTTTCAGGGCCTGGAATAACCGATTCTATCGCGAAAACCCAGCGTTCCTGGCGGTCCGTGTCGGGTCTTCTTTCTATACCGGCGGTGGAGAAAATATCCCAGTGCTGGAGATATATTTTCATCCAAACTACAACCCTAAGACCCTGCGGAATAACATATGTCTGTTACGTTTAATAAGGCACATCAAGTTTCGGCCAAAAAACCGAAAAAGAGTACGAAAAATCTTAATTGACAAGAAGCCATGGAATTTGCCAGTGGACACTCCGGGGGTAACTATAATCGGTTGGGGGGCTAAGGGGGTAAGTCCGTCTGATAGATATTAACCTACTTCTTATTAAAGGTTGGCAACGCACCTGCAGTTACCCAGGTGTTGCAGATGTTCATGGGCGACGGCGATCACTTACCATCAGGTGAGCCGCATGGTCGTTCGCCTCCTCTTCCGAAAAAAATAGAGGCATTCATAACGACTGCCGACAGAAGTGAAAATCAATGATATATGCGTATACCTGTACACAGGCCGTGTCGCTAGGCGTAGTAGGCATGCACGTGGCTCAAGTTCACTTCAAAAAATGTAATAAAAATAATAATAATAACACTAAATTTAAAATTTGTTAACTGTCAGCGTAAGGCTGTGTCCACATTTGATCATCAATGTGGTATGTCAGTATGTATGTGTAATGTTTTGTAGCAGTGAATAAAGTTACTTTATTTTTTTTCACTTTACACAACTTACAGTACTTACAATGTTAAACCAAGGAAATCACTCGGAGACGTTTTTAAAGAAATAAATATCTTAACCGTTGTTTATGTAAGAAACTATTTTAATATCTTTGACAAAATGAGTAATGCCCATAATTTAATACGCGCAATAAATCTAAACTTGCTGTTCAAAAACAGAATCCATAAAACTAGCGGCTCATTTTTGGGTAGCCGTATAACTATTTATAACAAGATTTCCTGGAATATTATTGTTTTGCCTTTGCATAAATTCAAAGCGCATGTAAAGTAATAAGAAGAAAGGATTATTACCGTGTAGTGGCGGTGTAAGAATATCCACTACCCCATATCATCCCGTGGGTGTCGTAAGAGGCGGCAGAGGGAGACAAATCAGGAGATGGGCAGCAGCGTTTCCCTAATAACGACTAAAAATAAAAACTGCGGTTGTCAACCAGCTTGCCAAGCGTGGCAACTATGGCAAATAACCCTCCTATGAGGCAATCTATGGGGGAGGCCTATGTTCAGCAGTGGAGTTTAATAGGCTGTAACTGTAAGAAGAAAGGATATTATAAATTAATTTACTATTTAAAAGATAAGAATGCGTGGACATAATGAGCTTCCTTAGACTTTTTTTTGTAACTAATGGGAGAAAAATAGTCTACTTGTGAGTTTCCTGTCGCTTCCTCTCACCAGGTCTTTTTTTTATAGGATAAGGGTGATAAACAAGCACACAATTCACCTGATGGTAAGTGGATGCTGTGGCCCATAGACATCTACCATTTATTCTCGTATAAGAATCAAAATGCAGATGCGTTGTCACCCCTGAATGCCTCGTTTCCAGTAAAATGGTTTATACATTAATATTTTTGATATTTCAGCCGAGTAACATACTGGCTGATCCCTGGAGGAATATACTTTCGTATGCCTCGCTTGACGTGTATCCACTAAAAGAATGTCAGGAGGTTTATTCCAGGTACTTAATTCAATAACTTTATATTCTTACCCTATTTTTAATTAGCCTGTAAATCTTCCACGGCTAGACATAACCCTCTCCCATTTGAAGTTTTAGATATTCATAAGCTTTGACTTTGCTTTGTAGTTGCAGCTATAAAGAACTCACTTACCCATACCTTTCTGTGGATGTTGTAAGAAGCGACTGAGGGTAAATAGGACAGGAGATGGGCAGCGGCATTTTCCTGATTTTAATTGATTAAAACTGATTTAAACGCAGCCAGCGTTCTTGGCAGTATAATCATTTAAGTAACGGAGATATGATAATTTAAGTTTTTAGTTTTAGTTTTTTTTATTATAGTTTTTTTAATATTGTATATATTTAAAGATTTTTTAACAAATTTATAAATTATTAAAACTGAGAGCAATAAAAATCTGCGTATTTTTTTTTATAGAATATGTGTGACAAACGAGCACACAGTCCACCTGATGGTAAGTGGATGCTGTGACCCACAGACATCTACATTTATCTTCGATTAAGAATCAAAATGCAGATGCGTTGTCACCCCTGAGGACTAAAAAAGAATGCCTCTTTCCAGTAAAAAGGTTCTCCGGTTCTCTACACACACCATACGAAACATAACAGCCTTAAGCTGCTATTTTACGCTGGTATTCTGTGAGAGCGTGGTCCTACCCTGGTCGAGACGACCCATTCGTGCTGCAACCATAATATAGCTGCAACGTTTAGCTCTACCTCGTACCTAGCGTGACAACTAATTAGCAATCTATGGGAGAGGCAAATGTTTTACAAGGGACTTTTGATAAGTTGTAATGAATGAATGAATTAAGTTTCGACTCGAATTCTTAAACTTCAACAATTTTACTGACTATAATGTCAAATAAATCTCTCAAGAACTTGCACCGATAGACGCATTTCTTGAATGATCTTTACCTATGATTATTACGTAGCACGGCAATATACGTTTGTACTGGGTGGTAGGATTCCTTCCAATAAACGCTCTTGTACAGTGCGCTCGTGTGGTTTCATTTACACACAACATACTACATTCGATGCTAAGGTCGAACATTGGCCCTAACAATTACAATTAGGGGACTCTGAAATTTTCATTAATAACGCATACATGTTCGATGTTTCTCGAATGTAGTACGTATGGTCTGTAGATAATTAATCTTAAATAGAAACCTATCAATCCACGGTTCAAATCTTTCTTGCGATCGTATTTGTTATACGTTATTTTTTCGGATAATTTCCGCTTAAAGTTGGTTCCAGCTGTTCGTAGGATGCAGTGGCTACTTTTCGTCAGGTTCATAGTTAGGTCTTTTATCACTTTAATAGTACGCTAAAAGTGATATTGTTCGTTATCATCACCACCATTACAGCACTTCACAAGTTTACTGCTGAAAATAGACATCCCCCAAGTAATGCCAGGAAATACGCTCCTGAGCCCCTGTATTTCTGCATGTCTTACAAGGTTGTCACTATCTTGTAAATCTTCACAAACAAAAGTCTTCGTTATTATTTTACTCGGTTATTACCAAATAATGTAACTAGAATAGTTACGTGAGCGTAGTTACCAAGGAACCTTGTAGTGGCGATGTAAGAATATCCACTACTCCATAACGTCCCATGGGTGTCGTAAAAGGCGACAGAGGGAACTAAAACAGGAAATAGGCAGCAGTATCTTCCTGCCTGCCATGCGTGGCAACTATGGCAAAACCCTATGAATCAATCTAGGGGGAAGGTTAATATTCAGCGGTGGATTTTTATAGATTGTAATGGATAGATGGATTACTAAGTATTTATAACATAAATTGTTTTAGAAGCTTTTAAGATAAATATTTACTACTATCTGTCTTTAAACTATGCTACTATCTTGAATCGATTCGTTGCAGGGAATATGTCACCAGGAAAAATTTCTGCGCTGGTTTCTTCTCGAAAGGCGGCGGAGCTTGTAATGTATGTTGACAATTCAAATTTTAAAATTATACAGGTTTACGTTATAGTAGGATTTTAAGGGTTTTTTCTTCTTAGGCATTTCTATGCATACCCACATTCGTAAATCATTACGGATCGGTAACCCATAGATTAAACATAATAGCTGCGGTGCTGTAGGCCGCGGTATCGAATTCCGCAATGAAAAATATAGTATTGCCTATAAAGTTTTTCAATGTACAATTTATGTATGTGAAACGTTTCCACGATATGGGAAAAATTGTTAGTGTGGGAGTACCGTTTAGTAAGAACAGATAAGAAAGTACTTCATGGTGTACTTTCACCGCAAAAATCTGTGGGGTCAACCAAGGTGATAGATAGGACACATTTTCCGTCACCTTTTCCCTCTTAACTATTTATGCTGTTAATAAGCAGTGAGAACGCTTCTGTGTTCTGGTCTGAAGGATATAGAGAGTCAGTATAGTCACAGGTTGTGAGACATTCCATCTTAGTCCTCAGATGTGACAGCGCATCTTCTTTGTTTAAAGTTCTTTGCAGGTGTCCATGGGCTGTGGTATCTGCTTACCATCAGGTGGACTGTAAGTTTAGTTGCCAATTCAATTTTATAAAAAATCTAAGTTTTAGATTATAAGGATGGGCTGCCAAACCTTACCGTGTGGTAGGTTATTCATTACCACAGTCTCCATCCGACTTTATCGTAAGAAGCTACTCTGAGATAGATATGCTAGAAAGATACCATAGCTTTCGGTAATTGGTGGCATAACTTTAGACGTGAAATGTTGTGCGTGATTAGCCAAGCTGACTTAACGTAGAGATATGTCGTTCTCATTTAGTTTTACCCGACAGCCTTGTACGCCCCTGAGGACTAAGGAAGAATCCCACGTTTCCATTAGAAAGGGTCTGTGGTTCTCTACACTCATCATACGAAACACAGCAGCATTGAGCTGCTATTTTACGCTGGTATTCTGTGAGGGTGTGGTCCTACCCTGGTCTAGCCTACACATTCGTGCTACAACCATAATATAGCTGCAGCGTGGCTTTACCACTATTGTCTATTTCTTTGCCACGCTCTGTAGCCAAAGCGGCTTAATGAATTATAACATAAGGAGTGTCGTTAGATTTGGCTTAGTTTGCGAAAATGACACATGGTATATTTAAAGATTTCTCTTTTCAGTAGAGTTTTACGCAGTCATTTTTACATTACTGTTTTGACCATATGGTCAAGACAGTAATTAAAAAAGTTTGTAGTTTTCTATTAGCGTAATGACCGTAAAAAAGTGCGAGTTTGCCAGCATCTGTCTTTCCACCCGATAACAATGTGGGAGTCTTCAAGGCAAGAGTGAACAGGCTTTTATTAGTTAAGTTAAATCAATGCGATAAGTAATAGAATAGGCGTTAGTATATAGGCCTTACTTTGTGGAAATCGGTATTGAAGTTGTTAGAACTTAATTTGCTCATCTCCGCGTAATGACGGCTCCGTGGTGCAGTGGCTTAGCAATGAGTTGTTGCGCTGGGGGCCGCGGGTTCGAATCCCGCACGGAACAAGTATTTGTATGGCCTACAAATAATTGTTCCGCGTCTGGATGTTTGTCCTCGTGCAATTTATGTTTGTAAACTGCCTCCACGATACAGGAGAAAATCCTAGTGTGGGAGTAACGTTTTTTTAAGAGAAAAAAAAAATGCAATGATGTGTGCACCCACCCACCCTCCCTAAATTGCGTGCACTATCCCCGTCACCATCAATATCGTCACCACCACTCCCAGCATCACCACTCCCGTCACCACCACTCCCAACACGACCACACTAGGAACGACACACCACCCTCGATAATACGACACGTGTTTCGCCTCTACACGAGGCATTCTCACTGAGGTGAAACAGACTCTGCGAAGGCTGACCGCTAAGTTCTTAGCGGGTGGTGTTTCGTTCCTAGTGTGGTGTTGAAAGTGGTGGTGCTGGGAGTGGTGGTGCTAGGATTCTAACAACTTCAATAAATCAATGCGCTTTACCACCTTTGGCTACATAACCATTTACCATCGGCGATGTAGATAGTAAGTAGTAGGAGAGAAAATGCAGCTGCTGATCATGAGGTCCTGGGTTTGAATCCCGAGGCGGGCCAAAAAATTGCTATTGAGTTATTTTTTTCAAGAAATTTTCAGTAGTAACCCCGAGTCGGCTCGGAAAGCACGTAAATCCGTTGTTCCTGCATATAATCTCTCTTTGGTCGTGTCGGATTGCCGTCCCATCGGCCTATGAGAGTGAGGGATTAGAGAATGCACCTGTGCTTGCGCATACGTTCGGGCACTATAATCCTGTTCTGCACTGATGGCAAGTCTCCGTCGAGACGGGCCGCCGTGACCGCAATGACGGTCCGGATGACCTTATTAGTAGGTGAAATAATCAAGCACTAGCTTACAATAGAAAATAAGACGTCCGGTCAATGCATTTGTGAAGCGTGACGATGAATACAAATCATCTTTGCAAAGGGAGAGGCCCATGACTTGTAGTGGACTTGACTACTATGACTAGGGGTTGATAAAAACATTCAAATTCTTGCAAGTTCTTAAGTCAAGTACGTGGTAAAGCCATGCTGCAGGTATATAATTGTTGTATGGTTGTATCTCAAATGGTTCATCTCAACCGGAAAAGGACCACGCTCTCACAGAGTACCAGCGCAAAATAGCAGCTGTGTTTCGTATGGTCAGTGAGTGAGAGAACTGGAGACCCATTTTACTGGTAACGAGGCATTCCATCTTTGTCCTCAGGTGTGACGACGCATCTGCATTTTAATTCTTAATTGAGGATAAATGTACATATCTATGGGCATCCACTAACCATCAGGTGGACTGTGTGCTCGTTTGTCACCCTTATTCTAATAAAAAGTCATATCTATGTATTTATTTGAATTCAAAGCTTTTAATAACGTTTATATATTGGTGATAGCGTGACGTGGGAGCTCCAGGTGTGGTGGATGGTGTCCTCATGGGAGTTGTCAGTTTTGGCTCCCCTGTGTGCGGTACTCCTGACGCCCCAACCGTCTTCACTAAACTTGGCTATTATAGTCACTGGATTGAACAAATTATGAAATTGGTATGTGGTTTGTTATATTTCAGCTTAATTTGGGAGCGTAGTGAACTTAACTTAGTCCTCATGTGTGACAACGCGTCCACTTAATATCAGTTGAACTGTGTGTTCGTTTGTCACTATTATCTATATACATATAAATAAAATTAAAATTTCTGTCTGTAACATCGAAATAACTGCCTTATTAACCTGAGGGGATTATTTGCATGCCATTAAGACAGGAATAACCAATGAATGAATAAAAATGAATAACCAACCGAAACTTTGTCGGCCTCTCTGCCTGTCTGTCAGTCCGGGCTAATCTTCGGAATAGCTGGACCAGTTGTAATGTAACTACACAAACAGATAGTGAGCAACGCCAGGAGTAATCTAGGCTATATTTTCTCCAAAAACATGAAGAACTTTTTGGAAAAAACAAAAATATTATAAAATTAATGGTCTTTGATTATCTCAAATCTAAATAATGCCACATTAATAGACCTAACCCAGGTAAAGCCGGGACAGGTCACTTGTTTTATATAAAAAAAGATGTTTTATAACCGTCTCCCCAGACGTAAAAAGCCCAGATCGGCCAAGAGAAGCAGCGCCAAAGGTACTGCGATCACGCCACCTGCTTCGTGTGACTATTGATGGTTACACTTGGTAAATTAACGATGTTAAAAATTAATAAGCTATGATTCTCGTAATAAAATAAAATGATGTCTCTTACCTAGTTTGAAGAACACCACCCGCCCTCCATCAATTGCGTACACTAACCCCGTCACCACTAATCCCAGCACCACTACAATAGATAAGACAGACCACCGTCGATAATACGATACGTGTTTCGTCTCTACACGAGTTATCCTCAGGTGAAGTAGACTCTGCGGTCGCTGACCGCACCACAGTGTGCCACGTGTCGTATTTCGACGGTGGTGTGTCTTATCTAGTGTATTGGTGTGGAGAGTAGTGGTGCTGGATTACTGGTGACGAGGATAGTGCTAAGGTAACTAAGTGAAACATAATTTTATTTTGTTACGCGGATCTCAGCTAATAATTTTTTAACATCTATACATCTATAGCTATACAAATAAATAAAATTGGAGTGTCTGTTTGTAATGTCAAAATAACAGCTTTTCACTAAATGCATATGAAAATATATACAGTACCTAAAACAAAAACACAATTTTTAAAATTTTAGTCTGTCTGTCTGTCTGTCTGTTTGTTCCGGCTAATCTCCGAAACGGCTGAACAGATTTTGATGAGACTTTCACTGGCAGACAGCTGATGTTATAATGAGTAACTTAGGCTACTTTTATTTAGTAAAAATAATTAGGGTTCCGCGCAAAAAAATTAAAAACCTAAATTACACGCGGGCGAAGTCGCGGGATACAGCTAGTCGTTAATATAATGAAGTAACGCCTGATGCTGTTAATTTGGTGATTTGCCTTAAGGCAAATCCTTCATACGACGACGTATGATTCATGACGAGAATGGCCCATGTTCAGCTGTAGACTTTAATGGTCTGGTGAAGAAGACGATTCACAACAGTACATCGCTACTTTAATATCCACGACTGAATTTCGATTCGAAGATGATTACTATTATGAATTATAATCATCATCTTCAGTTTAGTTATAAATGATTTGCTTACTCCATTTTGCCAAATAATTCTATAGTATTAATTATGCAAATTGTAGGTGTACAAAAAACATTTTTTTTTATAGGATGTCCCACACAGTAAAAAGAGAACTACATTGAATTACGACTTCACACCTCGTATGACCACTGCACCATATACCACAACAACAATTAAACTTAGGCTATTGAAAAAGGGAGAAAAAGCACCTTATTACCCAATTGAAGATGAAAATTTTTTGCGAAATTATGATGATAAGTTGTTCCAAGAATTTGTAACAAGCGTGTTTAGTAGTGATGAGTTAGGAGAGTACGAAGATAAAATTAAGTATCAGAATTCCTTGAATAAAAAAGGAAAAGACATTCCAGGAAAAAATATTAACGTCAAAAAAGAGTTGATAAATCCAATAACGAAAGAATATACTACTGTTGCATACAATGATAACTCTAATAAATCACATATTCTTTACACTGTCGGATATGCGCCGGAATCCGAAGAATATGTTTCGGCCACAGCATATGTGCCCAAAAGTGATGATGATTTTGAAACAGAGGAGTATTTTTATACAACAGAATACACACCTGAAGCTCAAGAATTATTCCATAAAACGAAGTATATTCCAGTGCAAGAACACACTCCGAAGATTGAGAGGAATTTGCAGGTTACTAATTATGCTCCCATTAAAGAAAATCACTTCACTAGACTAACTACTTCTAAGCCAATTGATACACCCAAAGAAATAGTCTTAGAACTTGCAACAGATTCTAGTGATGATTCAAATGATTCTGATCAATTTCAGTCAGGTATTAAAAATGCGATATCTTTTAACAAAAGTACAGAAGATTCCATATCAGGAGATATTAGTGATGTTCCTGAAGACCAAGCTATTGCAGAACTTTTAGATGAAATAGATTTAAGTCAAATATTAAAAGAATTATCGCCTAATTTGACCATCCCATTAAAACCATCATTCCAAAGTTTTTCAAAGGATTCGACTAGAAATAGATTTGTTATTTCCCAAACAACAACAGAGATCCCGAAGTTCGAGAAAAATAATAAGAATGATCTTAGGAATTTAAATTTTCAAAATCATGTCAAGGGAGAGCATGATTCAGTATTAAATTCATTGTATTTGTCTGATAATGAAAAACAAGATAAAACTAACCAGTATATTGGAGATGTAGGTATGATAAATGGCAAAAAAGATATCTTGAATACACCTCCCATCAAGAAAGATTCGGTACCAAGAACCTGTAAGGACTGTGACAAAACGTACAACCTCGTGCCAAAGAGTCAGTTGTACAAAATAATTTCACAAGTTTTAAGAGCCGCTAACATTAATAAAAATATTGACACTTAGAACTTTTAAGTTTCTGTTCATTTGATCATATTAGTTTTAAAATATATTTTTAATGTAGAGAATGTGGTAGGATATCCGCAGTGGAACCAGAGTGACCGACATAGCCCAACGGATTAGTAAGCTGAAATGGCAAAGCGCCCATATATCTCAAAGAACCGACAACCGATGGGGAAAAAAGGTTCTCCAGTGGCAGCCTCGTACCGGTAGGCGAAGTGTAGGTCGAACCCCACTAGATGGAGTGACGACCTAGCAAGACATGCAGGAAGTCGATGGATGTAGGTGGCCCAGGACCGTGCTTTGTGGCATTCCTATGTGGGAGGCCTATTTCAGCAGTGGATTTGTGAAGGGCTGTAATGATGATGATGATAAGATAAATCATAATATTTTAGGTATTTACAAAGAACTAATGAGTTTACAAGTTGCAAAACACCTTATAGTTTACAACACGTCATTCCATAACAACACAATCACAGTAGTAGTTATGAATAGTCCAAGTTGAGTACAAAGCACAGTGTATATAGTTTATAAGCGAAAAGGGGAAAATAACTAATAGCTATTGCAAGCAAAACAATATAACAGCCAGTATACTAACGTTAACCACAATAATAATGCATGAACATCGAGGCGAGGCATCGTGCAGTGCTCTATAATTTTTGTCCGGTGTCACAGAATACATAATAGTACAGGCACCGTTGTCTGAGCAGTGTTGCCAGATGACCGTCTCGCGCTCTCTCGTGTTTTACGTAGAATCCCCCCGATATCAGGTTGTTAAGAAAAAAATCCAAAGTTGACAATATAATATTGTGTCGTGGTTGCCCTTATTGCGATACGACTAACACAACACAGCGCGGCACAGGACGTAAAGCGAGGCTCGGGCGGGGTTGAGTTTCAACCAGCAGTACTAGGAGTTAAAGGCGAAGGAAAGTAAAAATATAATTTTGCATTATCATTACACCTTTTGCTAAATTACAATAAAAGGTAAAGTCACTCCAATAAGGGCTAATAATTTTAAGCTCACCAGATGTCGCTAGTTGTGTGACATCATCATTGAAAAGTTGCGATTTTAATTAAAAGTTTTTCGGTTTCTAGTGTAGTTATGTATATACTCAAAATAATGCCACAGTGCTGTATTCTTTTATTTTTTTTCCATATTTTTAACTTTTTTTTCATTCTTCTACTTTTAGGAATGTACATACGTAGTTTGGTTTATCAATTTCTTATCTAATCAATATAAAATATATGTAATCTTTCAGAAAGAAACATTAATCATTACAAATTTCTGACAAATTAATTTCTTCCGCTATGAAATCTCTCAAATATTTCACCTTATTCGTAAGTGGTACCGCCCTGGTGGGAGAAACAGTCATGGATACCCTCATTCCCTTCCAGAATATTTTTCTCCATTTTGTTAAGGGGAGAGGTGTGTCAGGATCGTGTCAAATGGAAGTCCGCAATCTTTGCCTCCCTCTCTGTGTTACAGGCGTAAGAGTTTTTTGTATTTCTTTTTTTTTAAAAACGTTACCTCCAAACAAGCATTTTCTCCTGTATCGTGGGGGCAGTTTACAAACATAAATTGCACAAGGACAAACATCCAGACCCGGAACAATTATTTGTAGACCATACAAATACTTATTCCGTGCGGGATTCGAACCCGCGGCCCTTAGCGCAGCTACTCAATTGCTAAGCCACTACGCCACGGAGCCGTCAATTTTTTTTATGTTTATGTTTTTGTACATATACGTGGTATAGCCACGCTGCAGCTATACTGTAATAGGTTTTTACCTATGAAATTGCCGTTCTGCTGTACTGGCCATTTCAAATCAAAATAATTTTTGTTTAGCTAAGAATTATAATTTCAAATTAATTTTATTTTAAAAAACATGGAATTCTTTTTTCAAACTTAATCATTTGTCTATTGACTAGCGTTATGTTTTCATTGATACGTTAAAAATTCGAGTAATTATGGAATATGAGTACCGTCGTGGCAGTAACGCGGCACAAGAGTCACGCGTCACACGTCAACGACGTACGAGTATACGGAGCGAATCTTACAAACGAACGCACCACCTGTCATTGGTTTGCTCGGTTCCGTTCTGAAAATTTCGACCTGAAAAATGAACCCCATGGTCGTCCAAAAACTTTGGTCGACAATGACAAATTAAAGGCGATTGTGGAAGCTGACCATCTACGGCTGAATAAGCAGCAGCTTTCGACGTTAGCATCAAAACAATATTGGTCCATTTGCGTCAAACTGTCAAGGTAAAAATGCTTGTCAAATGGGTGCCCCACGAACTCAATGATCGCCAGCGCGAAGTACGCGTCGAGACGTGGCTTGCATTGCTCAACAGGCAAACAAACAAAGGTATCTTAAACCGCATTGTTGCGACAAAAAATGGATTTTGTTTGACAATCGTAAGCGCTCAGCAAGTTGGTTGGATTCTGGTTCAGCACCTAAACAATGCCTTAAACGAAAAATTTCTCCTAGAAAAGTGATGGTCACTGTTTTTCGGTCTAGCGCCGGTGTGATTGATCACAGCATCTTACCAAACGGGATGAGCATTACTGCTGATGTGTACTGTGAAGGACTGAACACAATGATGGAGAAGCTCGCACGTCGCCAACCAGCTTTGGTCAATCGCTCGTCCCCGCTGCTCTTGCACGACAACACGCGACCTCATACTGCTCAACAGACGGTCTCCAAGTTACAAGAGCTGTAGTTGGAAGCTCTCCGTCATCCGCCGTACTCAACAGGTCTTGCGCCTACAGACTTCTACTTTTTCCAGAGTTTGGATAACTTTTTGGCGGGAAAAAAATTCAATATCCGGGAGGCAGTACAAATTGAAGAATTTGATGCTTCCCGTCCAGCTGATTTCTTCAAGAATCAATAAACTGCCACTGCGTTGGCAAAGATGCATCGATTGCATGGGTGATTACATTGATTAATAGAAAAAAAATATAGAAAAAAATAAAGAAGGAAAGAAAAGAAAGAAATGTGTTTATTCCAATTTAAGCATGCAGCACAAGTAAAAAGTAATTACATGCAAAAAATAAATAAAACTAAATTAAAAACAATTGACAAACATTAATAATAAAAAATAATAAATTAATAAAATAAAAATACACTTAATTATACTTAATTAAGTTACCTTATTTCATAAAAAACTGCAATTTCATAGGTAAAAACCTAATAGTTGTAGCTATAGACTTATTATACTACTGCGTAGTTGTAGCACATGAGTAAATAAACGGAACAAAGGCAAAGCTTCTTAGGAATGTGCAAAATTGTTACCTATTTTAGTAGGGTTGTCACAATAGGTGAAGACAAATTAAACAAAACAATGTCTATCATATTATTGCATTGTCACTGAAATTACGGTATACACAATTTCAACTCAATCAGACATCGGGAAGTGGTTCAAATCTTACTTGCAATATGTGAACTTAGCCCACATACCTACAAATGTTTAGTAAAAGTTTGTAATAACAATAAAAAGGTAAAAACACACCGTGTACCCTCTTCTTATTAAAATAGGATCATACAATAAAATAAAGGTACTTACTTGAAAAAGTAATAATCAAATATTTACTTACCTACTACTCCTTGGGATATTTAAAGTATTATATATTTTTATTTTTTCTAGTATTATTCATACACACAATACAATAAACAACGATTATTAATAATACCACGTTTTTACATTAAAATATTCAGACTTGCAACTGACAAAACAAATAACGTGGGTCGCACTGACCATGAGATTGTTGTCCACTGGCCTGGCTGTGCCAGTGTAACCGGTTTTTCCAGTCTCGCCGCGTACGCGACAAGCGGCCAGTGGTCACGCACACATGCCCCGCGTGCTTGTAGTAGTGCAACCGATTCGCGCGGTTGTATGAAGCTTTGCCTCTTTTCCGTTTATTTACTCATATGGTTGTAGCACGAATGGGTCGGCTCGACCGGGGTAGGACCACGCTCTCACAGAATACAGCGTAAAACAGCAGCTTAATGCTGCTGTGTTTCTTATGGTGAGTGTAGAGAACCGGATACTCTTTTTACTGGGAACAGGTATTCCATCTTGGTCCTCAGAGGGTAAATGTCTATGGACCACGCTTACCATCAGGTGGACCGTGGGCTCGTTTGTGACCTTTATTCTATATAAATAATGCTTATATTTAGAAAAGGGAGTAATAATTATTTAAACAAAAAAAAAAAATCATTGGAAACAATCATTTATTTATATTTTTATATAAAACAATTTATCAACATAAACAACATCTCCATTCAATGAACTTCGTCACAAACACATTTCATATATATTAGGAATAATAGACAAAACTACATAACATAATATATCACTTTTACATATTTAAGTACCTATTAAATACTTTTTTGTATTTTGTTTATATTATTGAAGAGGAGAGACGTTTGATATTAAGCAAACTAAATAGGCAACTAAAACTGACTAGCATAAATCTTGATTCATTTTCTGGATCAAATTAATGAAAAATCTAGTATAGACGTGGTCAAGGAGATGAGGAAAACAACAGGGATAGCAACATAAAATCTAGGTTTGTTTGAATGTTATAAAATTGCCGTCCTTTGTCGTTAGATGCGAGGTAGAGGCACAAGAAAATTTGATGTTTTTTATTCTGTGGACAGTGATAAAGTCAAAAAATGCAAGTACAATAAAATTATTGTAATCTGATAGAAATTTAATATGCACCATATTATATAACTGTGTAAGGAACAATGTTTAAAGTGAACGACGTTTGGTACTAGGTTCACCTGTTAATGACTACGGCTAGAACAAACGAATAAATAAGACATATTTCTTAATTAATTAATCATCATCATTATTGCCAATTACAAGACAAAGACAGATGGCAGAACACAGGCGTTCCCGCACTGCATAGCTTACCGCAACTGTGGACACTAATCAGTTATTAAACGGTGTAAGAGGGATAATGCAAAGTTATTTCCAAATAATATTTCTTTTAGGAGCTGTGCGCCTGTTGGTTGACAATAATGCTAATGATGGGTTATTATACAACTAAAACACTATTTATGACGTCTCGTAATATTTTTGTGACTATTACATTATACATAATATACAGGGTATTTTTGAAACGCTCCCGAAAACGAAGACAGATGATAGTACTAAGGATACCTATGATGATGGGTCACAAAGAAATTCGATCCCGAGGAAAAAAAAATCATCGTTTCACAACGTTTTATTAACTTTATTCACGCTCCATCATGTTATTACAGTTATTTGAAACGATATTTCACAAAAAAAATCATGAAAATACTGAAACATAAAACCAGCAGTGAAACTTTAAAAAGAAAATCAGCTGACAATAGGGTCAACATCCTCGCGGGCGCCGAACTCTTACCTAGATCGGTACGAAACAATGCATTAGGTATATTACTTACTCACTCTACCCTTCCCTTTCACACACACGCTGCTTCGTGTCGCCTCGCGCTGTGGAATTTCACATGCTTCAAGGACGTTACAATAATTTTAGTTTTTGAGACAGTGCCATGTTGACTATCACGAGCGATAGTTCAATTGTTTTGTTTATTAAATTATTGTCGTTATAACTTGTTATTTATTAATTAATGATGTTGTTCTTGTTGTTACGTTTTGTGTTTTTTGTTTTGTTTTAATAATGCCTAACGCGTAGGTACATTTATAGTGCTTGTGAATACGGCAACATGTTAATGTGCCTTGAAGAATCTCATAAGGCCACGGAGGATCGGTAAGCTGTTTCATACCTAATTTTTTTTTAAATAACTTAGTACTGAACTGATCTGAATAGGTACATAACTGAATACATCAGAATAATAAACATACCTACACAATGGATAACAAAGCATGACTCTAACCTTGTAAACATTTTATTTAAGTATTTTTTCATTAGCGGGAATCGAACCAGTTATTTGGTTTATTTAAGCGAATTTTTTTAAATAACTTGTTAACATTTTATTTAAGTATTTTTTTCATTAGCGGGGAATCGAACCAGTTATTTGGTTTATTTAACCTAATTTTTTTAAATAACTTAGTACTGAACTGATCTGAATAGGTACATAACTGAATACATCAGCATAATAAACATACCTACACAATGGATAAAAAGCATGACTCTAACCTTGTTAACATCTTATTTAAGTATTTTTTTCATTAGGGGAATCGAACCAGTTATTTGGTTTATTTAACCTGTGAATTGAATTAAAGTAGCTACGTGGAGACAAGCACAGTGGCAAAATAGTAGGTTAAGTAGATAAGTTAGGTATTTAGACAAGTGTTGTAAATTATTAGGTATTGTGGTACCATCGCTAGTTGCGGGCCGCGCGAATTCAGCATTCGCGCGTACATTGACCCGTAGTCAGCTGATTGTAATTCAGTAATTCCACTGCTGGTTTTATGTTTCAGTATTTTCATGATTTTTTTTTGTGAAATATCGTTTTAAATAACTGTAATAACATGATGGAGCGTGAATAAAGTTAATAAAACGTTGTGAAAAGATGATTTTTTTTCCTCGAGATCGAATTTTTTTGTGACCCATCATCATAGGTATCCTTAGTACTATCATCTGTCTTCGTTTTCGGGAGCGTTTCAAAAATACCCTGTATATTTTTATATTTGTATTAAACCGGTATATATTTTAATGTAAGAATTCTTAAAAAAAAATTATATGCAGGTTTTGACTTCGTTTTTGCGTCACTTAAAATGCATGCAGCACACCATCTTTCTTTATTGGTCTGAGATTAAAAGATAATATTATTAAATTAAATTTATGAGAAATATAGTAACTTGGTGTAAACTCGACTATAAATTCAAATAATGCAAGAATAAGTAGATTACTAAAGTTTTGTAAAATATTTTGAAATTAAATTTGAACTTGAAATAAATTTCGGAACAATAAAAATAACTTTTATACTAAAAAAGACAGAGGTAAATAATACCTACATTAAATCAGTTAATTTCACAAAACAATAAAAAATAATAACCGTGGTATTTAATATCTTAGTTGTAGCTGATAACTATGGATTTATAAAAAAAATACATCATATTTTTCGGCAAGAAATATTGACAATTCAAAAAAACGTTAACTGGCTGTGGATTATATTTGAAATAATAAAATGTTTAACGTTGCCGTTCACGACAGTCGTTAAAAACGTGTTGGAGAGATGCAGACGACGTTAAGGACATTAGAAAACAGCACGCAGGCAAATTCGAAAGTTACGAGTAACAACTAAACGTAGTGAATATTTGCTCTTTGTTAACAACGATAACATCTATAATTAATGATGATGTCTTTTTTCTTAAGGATATGGGATTCTTGCCTCGTTGGTCTGCTAAAAATATATATTTATAAAGAAAAATAACTTCATAAAACGCTATTTTTTATTTTGATTTCTACAAGAATAAGTGTCTATAATATATTTCTTTATAGTTTCCTAAATTTCCACGAATAGAAGAGTATGTAGAGATAAAACGTCATTCGAGGAGCGCTTACGCTATTTATTTTGAAGCTAATTCTGATTTACGATGACACCCAAAGCGACATAGAAATATATAGATAAATTGGTTGATACATTTACACTAAAATATAGAATTTTATACCTTATAATAATCATAAGAAAATTTCTCAGGAGCTACCAACTCCATACATATAATCCGTGAACAATTTTCTGATAAAGACGAACACACGATCAAAATCATTACTGTTATTTAATTTTTATATAATTATAATCCCATAATAATATTTATGAAATCTATGAGTGACATTTACAAAAAAAAGGATTTTCTATGTGACATTGGCCACGATCTTGGAGGAATTACATAAATGTATGTAATTACCACGATCCAATATAGAACCGGTATCAACGCAACGATAATGTCGAGGCTAACATTACTAACTTAAAATCTTCACTTTAATATATATAATACAATATACACACATATATTATGCAGTTTAATATAAGGTATGTGAGGATAATATGGTCACCTTAAGCTATACGTCGTATAATATAACTAATATATTAAGCAAAAAATAGTAAACAAGCTTTGGCAATAATCAGGAACACTTCGAAAAATCAACTTAAAATAAAGACATTTAAGTTAGTATTATATATATTTAAATCTCTTTGACTTAAAAGAAAGGTAATGACAATATATATTATACTGTCAACTGTCAAAATGGCGTCAATAAAATATTTGATTGACTGATGAAAAACTATCGTATCACAGAGGCATTTATGCAAACAAGGATGGTTTTGAGTTATAAGAAAGTGATCATATTAATCGGATGACCATATTACCCTCACGTACGCTGGTATACATGTGAATTTATTAAAAATTGTTCACTTATTATGTCAATATTACACAATTAAAAATATTCTATGAATTATTAACATCATATTAACATCGATACTTTTATTACGTTTATACAAATTTGTATTTATTTATTTCTTCACAATACTTTACAACATGTTATGTAATTAGGCTTAATACTTCTTTTATATATCTTCTAAATTTAATGCACCATTTCAATAAATTATATTTTATGTAGTAAATGAAAATTTATATTTTTATTCATACAATATAATATTATAACTTAAAATATAATAAAAACTACTAAAGCTACTAAACTTTGGCAGTAAGTGCTTTTACCCTTTACTGATTGTTTTGTAGTGTTAAAAATGAGGATCAAACTAAGTATGTTATTTATTTTTATTTGTGTTTATTTATAGGTGACGTATTAATTAATAATAATAATGTCGTCCAGACCGAATTTCGGTCACAGCGGCCAGCCTCAACGAAGACTAGCCATCGGCGTAAGACAGGATTAAAGTGCCCAAGTGTATGCGCAAACACAGGTACACACTAGTCCCTCACTCTCATAGTCCGATGGGACGGTAAACAGACACGACCGGAAAGAGATCAGGCGCAGGACACCGCCAACTTCCTGACTCCGAGCAGCCACTGAGAATTTCTTGACGGAACATCTCAATAACTGATTTGACGTATTAATTATCGTCAAATTAATGACTTATATCATCAAGGTCTAATACTAAAACGCAACTAAAGCTACATTGATTGTACAAAAATTCGATATTTTTATTCCATTTTGACATAGCGTTTTACAGTTAAAAGGACATTGTAGATTTTTCTCAACATCTCGCTTTACTTTTCACTTTTACCTCGTTTTTATTGCTTATACGTCTCTACAATCTTTTTTGAATGAGAAAGACTTCGTCTCTTTTCTGTGTGAGATCCATTCTTATATGGATCTCTTAGTTTTAAAACTGTTAGTTGTTCACATCGCCATATTCATACATTGGTAAATGCACACGTTAAAAATAGGACAGCCATATTCACTGATTATTCCACAACCGCCATCTTTTACAGCCAGAAAAAAGTCTATGTCTAGGAGAACATAGCTTTTTAAGTACTGCTGTTTGAAGTGGATATTGATAAGTAAAAAATGTACGATTTTATGTACTACATGCTTGATCATGTGAAGTATTAGTGCAAACGATGTAATAAGTGCTGTGATAATGGTATAAATCCCAAGGCTTTTTTTATCCGCTAAGGCGCATTGAGACTCACATCAACTGTCCACCGGGTTAGGCTATTACCAGGTTAGGGAATTATTTACTCAGTAATATTTTATTACTTTGTGACCTAAAATAAATTGTTGATAAAAAAAGAGATAATAAATAAATAGATTTCGATACATTTACACAATTTAACGAAACAAAACACAAAACAAACAACAGATTTACACAACGTTGTTTCAAATAAAAAATAAGCAATCATATAATGAATATTATGTTATTACAAAATTACATACTTATTACTTGTTTTATTTTCATAATGTTCCAAGTTTCCGATTTCACCACATTTATAAAATATGGAAAAAATATGTAGACTTACTATATTATTATAGTAGTTTATATTAATAAATATTATTACTTTGAATAAGTGTAAAGCTGACGAAGCAGCTGAAATATTTAGCGATTTAATATTTTCTTAGCATAAAAAAATATTTTACTTATATTTCGCCATATTAAAGTGTTATTTTCACTATAATGATTTCTTATATTTACGCAAACGTGAAACATTACTTTCATTATTATATCAACACCGCATTTTTTAGTGAAAAAATGCAATTAGTTGTTTTTTTTTTGGAGTTTATGGCCTGGTATCTACACCTTTGGGCCAAGTCTTAGGTATTTTTATTCGGTTTATTATAATTTCCACAAATGTTTATTTATCCTTCATAGTACACTGCTTCACAATATGTTGATGCGTCACATTGTGCAGCCCTTGGGAGATTTTGACGGCAACTTGAGTCAGCAGACAGCTGACAGTTGGCGATGGTATCTCAAGGCGCCTAAGCAGATAGACACTTTATCTTGAGAATCACATCACCATCAGAGCATTTGTTTCACCGTTTCCACTAATAGTTCACATGCGCAGACACTTAATACACAAAATCGCACCACTTTTACATATCAGCAGGAGCAGCAAACCGCCGCCGATCAAGTTCCCGCCAAAACTCCAGTTGTTTTTTTATTTTAATTTACGTGTTGCCATTAGGTTTAATGTAGAAAGTATTTACTAAAATATTTTGTTCAATTATCAAATTTGAATAACATCAATGTTTTCTCATTTAAATTTATTCTCGATGTAAGTGTTATTTTATTGCAATAATTGTCAAATATACAATTTAGAATTACCAACATTATCTTGTGTCATTAATTATTAAACAATACTCTATGAATGTTTCTGAAAAATATTTTTTTTTAGGATTGAAACATTTAAGTATTTATTGTAAGCCAAAGCATGTGTATAATGTATAATAATGATATTTCTATCTCTAGGCCTAAAGAGATCGCTTGACGTGTGATTCCTTAAAGTTAAGTTTCAAAAAGAAGCAGGAATAAGGGAATCCACGACTACATTTTTTTGCTACCAGGGCTGCGCCACTTAGGAATAAGGTGAAATATTTGACAGATTTAGTGATGGTAGGAAGTAAATTTGTTAGAAATATGTAACAGTTAATATTTCTCTCGGAAATTTTAGTTATATTTTATATTCATTAGATTAAAAATGAAAAAAAAAAACAAACCACGAATAATCCTTAAAGTACAAAAATTAAAAAGGGATAACAAATGTGCAAAAAATTAAGGAGCCAACTACAGAGACATTGTTTTGTGTATTTAGATACTCTAGAAACCGATAAACTTTTGTTTTAAACGCAACTAGTCAATTAAAATGACATTATAACTTCACCTCAGTCCCAACTAGCGACGTCCGGTGAGCGGAATATTAGCCCTCATTGAATCTTGTCTTATTTACTTTTCTATTCTTCAATTTTTCTAGAACATAAATGCGTCGCGTACGTATGTAGATAGTCTTTTATACGTAATTCTAGTAATTAATTATTAATTATTAGTCCTGCATAATCAATGCTCAATGGGTTTTTTTTAAGCAAGGAGTGTTGTGTTACTATGGTATAAAGTAACAATTTTTTTTTATAAAATGTGACTCCAGGCTGCATGGGTGTAACCCATCGGCTAGTGACTAGTCGCGGAATGGAAAGAGACCTCCCACCCCACCGGCGTCCCAATCGGCAAGCTCCACGGGGCCAAAACACTCGTCGAAGAATTGCTCCATTGTTTTATGGAGATGGATGTACGACCGCTCGAAGTTATGTCCTTCATCTGGGTATACCTGAAACAATAAGTTACACTATATGATAGCTTACGACTTAGGGACCTTCAAGAAAAGAGCCTACTCTTTTTTAAAAGGCCGGCAACGCATCTGCAATTCCCCTAGTGTTGCAGTTGTTCATGGGCGGCGGTCGACACACTAGAACATATTGTTATTGATATTATAATCTTTTTAATATAGGCTTCTATTTCTTTACGTGGTAGAGCCACGCTATAGCTATGTTGTGGTTTGTGCACAAATGTGTCTGCTCGACCGCGGAAAAACCATGCTGTCACAGAATACCAGCGTAACATAAGAACTTAATGCTGGTGTATTTCGTATGGTGAGTGTAGATAATCGGAAACCCTTCTCGGAAACGAGACATTCCACCTTAGTCCTCAGGGACAACGCATCTGCATTTTGATTGTTAATCGAGGATAGATATAGATGTCTATGAGCCACAGCATCTACTTAACATGAGGTAGACTGTGTGCTCGTTTGTTACCCTTATTCTATAAAACGTTTGCAAAACAAACATGAAGCTGAACAACAGTTAAAGATTTGGAAGCATTGACGTTGCTCAAATAGTCTAGCAATATATATGTACATACCAATAAAGTCGTAGCATACAAGAATCCAGGCTTTATACTAGTAAAAGGTTGTTGAGCAGATAAGTCTGCTGAGTCCATTTGTGTTATTAGTTTACCCTTTTACCTATTTCTGCCGCCAAGCAGCGTTCCAACCACTGCTGCATTTCGATCTAAATCTAAAGGGTATAGAGAACCAATATATTCATTTACAACAGAATATTGAAAATTGACCTTAAAGACCGCTCACTTTCCCTATGTAAATTGCTTAAATTGCTACTAAAGAATATGTTATATCCTCTAACATTTAATGACACTAAAAAGCTAATTAAATACCACAAACACACGCACGCACACACACACACACACACACACACACACACACACACACACACACACACACACACACACGCGCAAGCGCGCACGTACGCACAAACACTTACAAACATTCTTCTTCATATGGAATCGTCCCTTACAGACAGACGATCACATTTTTTTTTTTTTTCTAGTAAACTAATATCACCTTCAGTTATTTGTATTAGAAGCACTACCTTTAACCTCTAATGTCAAATATGTTAAGCTATACCCACACACCCACAGTTACTTGTGTTTATGTAATGTTGCTTTTGTTGTTGTTATTAAATAAATAAAATTACAGGGTTATTTACAGGCTGTGAATACACATTTTATTTGTTTGAAGTTGGTTGCAAGCTTGTTCACACATCTGGGATGACAGTCGCAAAATTTACTTATATAAAAAAAGGAATGTTTTCAATTAATAAAATCAATCAATAATTGATAGGCCAAAACACCAGCAGAGTTTAAATTATCCCCGAGCTAACTATCAAAATATCTGATGTGAATTAGATAATATTATTTTGAGTATTTACTTCAAGGGGAGCTAACTCTAAGATGTCATAACTCATTTTATAACTTAAAAATATTCCACTACGTAAAAATGGTCAAATTATAATTATGTTAATATTTGATTTAGTCGATCTTTGATTAGAACCTTGGAAGGAAAGGCGAGTTTAATAGAAAATTTAAAGAAAAATACCCCAAAGTGATTTCTACTGACATACCAGATACTTCGTATTGATGCGACAAAATGATAGTGGCCACCAGCAGGCGGCGATGCGGCAGGTGCCGCTTTCGTCGCACGTACCTGGTGCGTGTATAGCGCGCTCGCTCGCACCAGCGCGCGTGCGAGCGCGAGCGCATGCGCAGGCGGCGCGCGCTCGTCGGCCGTGGCGTGCGCGAGCAGCAGGCGGCGCGGCGGCAGGTTGCCCGCGCGCCGCCACAACGCGCCCGCCGCACCGCCCGCCGCCATGCCGCCGTGCCGCTCCGTCCAGTACGAGTCTGTCGGTACACACACACACACCTTATATCCTTCAATGATTCTTTACGTGGTAGGGCCATGCTGCTGCTATATTATAGTTGTAGCACGAATGGGTCGGCTCGACTGAGGAAGGACCACACTCTCTCAGAATACCCGCGTAAAATAGCTACTTAATGCTGCTGTATTTCGTATGGTGAGTGTGTAAAACCGGAGACCCTTTTTACC
Source organism: Parnassius orleans (assembly GCA_029286625.1). Lineage (NCBI taxonomy): Eukaryota > Metazoa > Arthropoda > Insecta > Lepidoptera > Papilionidae > Parnassius > Parnassius orleans. The sequence continues at coordinate 1,996,125 of JAGSMP010000043.1, read as the reverse complement.
GGAAATGAGGTATTCCATTTAAGTCTTCAGAGGTGAAAACACATCTGCATTTTGATTCTCAATCGCTTATCATTAAATGGACTGTGTGCTCGTTTGTGATTCTTGATATCTGCAATTGAAGAAAAGTCCGCTTTATCAACAACTTCAAAAAAGAAAATACCCAACTTCAGGCATCAGTCAAGGACCTTACAACCCGGTTAAACATCGTCGAATCACATATGAGAGAATGCAACATTGAAGTAAATGGTATTCCCGAACACAAAGCGGAAAACTTGGTAAACACCATCGTGCAGTTAGGACAAGCTGTTAAAAATCCGCTGTCAGTAGATGACATCCAATATGTTACCCGAGTAGCTAAGCTGAATAAAAATGCCGACAAGCCACGTTCTGTTATTGTTAAGCTTCGTACAATGAAGCACAGAGATGCTATCCTAGCAGCTATTGCACTATTTAATAAAAAATTTAAACTAGAAAATCTGAACAAGTTTTTAGATAGCGTGGATAATGTTACCAACCATGTTGATGATTTAGTTGTTATAGGTGACTTTAATATGGGTTTTATTGAGTGGTCTGCTAGTGAAAAATGTTCATACATGACCCCATGTAATTATAGTAATGCTCTAGGATACTCATTAGTTGACTTTATGTCTATTAATAATTTATACCAATATAACTGTATAAGTAACTGTGATGGTAGACTTTTGGACTTGGTGCTAAGTAATTTAACAAACATTATAGTTAGAAAGCCTCCTGAAATACTTAGTAAACTGGATTCATACCATCCTAGTTTGTTAATAAGTATAGAATACGGTCATATTTCCTTCCTTCGTTCCAAAAGTCGTATCGACTACAGATACTTTAAGGCTGATTATAAAACTATTGTTGAGAAAATTAAAAATATTGATTGGTTGCATGAATTTTCTGTATGCAAAGATGTCGATGCTATGGTTGAAGTATTTTACAATCGTCTAAGGATATAAGTCGTCGTAGGACTATTTCAGCAAAGCATCCTAACTGGTTCAAACGTAGCTTGTTAAATTATTATCAGAGAAAGAAAAACTTCGCAGAAAATAGCACAAATAGAATAACCCTAGAGATAAGATAAAATGGGGATGAGTCGCTCGCGTCCGTAGGCTTCGACCACCTAACCCAGGCCCACCCACACGTGTCCCCGGGTGGTGCTAAACGAGCGACAAAGCCGAAAAGATTAGACTCGGCTCTCGCCATATGGTAGCGGCGTAAAATCTACCACCCTTAGTCGCACCATGAGCCAACAACAAAAAAAATGGCCCTGAGTTCCCGGCGCCCTTTAATGGGGCAGGGTGCGAAGAATCTCCGGGAGTAAAACCGGCGACGAGGTTCGCCACCGTCACGTTCTGTTCCCGGAGGGCGAAAGTGGATTGCGGAGGCCCGTCTGGCTACGCTGAATGTATGTGGAGCAATGAATGATAAGATGGATGAAGTATGAAATGATGAATGATAGAGGAATAGATGTGTTATGTGTAAATGAGACGAAATGAAAAGGAAAGGATAACACTGCACATGGCATGTATACCGCTTACTGGTCTGGTGTAGACGAGACCGAGCGGGCATGGCAGGGAGTCGGTATAATCCTTTCAGAAAGAATGGGTCAATGTGAAAGAGTATGAATGTAAGCCCAAGGCTGCTATGGATACGAATGTAAGTGGGCTTAAAGAAGTTGTTTATTCTAGGGTGTACGCCCCAAACATATCCAAGCCCACTTATATCCGAGAGCAGTTTTGATAGATGGTAAGGATGGTGGTGGTAAGGGAATGTAAAGGAAATGAAAATATTGTTATGTTATGAGATTTTAATGAAAGGGTTGGGGTGAAGAGGTCTGGATATAAAAGGATATTGGGAACGTTTGGTGATGAAAGTATAAATGAGAACGCTGAAATTCTCCTCACCGTATGTGTGGAAAAGAATCTTTTTGTGACGAACACTTTTCGCCATAAAAGGATCACATGTATACATGGGAAAGAGGTGATGATAGAAGCATGATAGATTTCATAATTGTGGATGAAAGAATGCGGAGCGCAGTGGTAGATACAAGGGTTTACCGGGGGTCCAACGTTGGGACGGATCATTACTTGGTCTTATGTCGAATTAATGGTCTATTCAAGCGTTGGCGGCATCGGACATCTGTGTCTACCACTGCGTTACAGCGTATAAGAATAGAGAGGTTACAAGATGAAGATGTGAAAGAGAAGTATAAATGTAGACTGAGAGAGAATATTAGTGGTTTGAATGAAATATGTATGAATGATTTAGACCTGAAGACTGTATGGAATAATGTTAAGAAAGTTTTAGTGGATGCAGCCACCGAAGTATGTGGTGTAAGTAAGAGAACGAATGAAAGGAAAAATAATACGTTGTGGTGGGATGATGAGGTACGGATGGAAGTTGAAGCAAAGAAGAGCATGGCTAGATTTACTGGCACCAAAGCTGGTAATTCTGGCGGTATGAATGATGAGATTGAAAGAAAAAGGCAGACTTTAGACTTATAAATAAGAGTAAAAGAAGTTGTTGAAAGGAAAAAGCAAGAAAGAACGGATAAGAATGATAGAAGGATATCTGATAACTTCCAGGCAAATATTAAAATGTTCTGGAAACTCGTAAGAACTGCCAGGGGAAATTCAAAACAGCCTAGAATGAATGCTATACGAGACGAGAATGGCTGTATGCTGAATGATGAAGCTTCGAGTTTAAAGAGATGGAAGGAATACTTTGAAAGCGTGTTTATGAGTGAAGAGTCGTCTGAATTAAGTGAAATAGAAATTTCGAAAGAAGTGGAGAGGTAGGAGATAAGTGTAGATGAAATAATGAAAGCAATGAAAAGCATGAAAGCAGGTAAGGCAGGCGGATATGATAGAGTATCACTCGAAATGCTAAGGGCTGGAGAGGGAGTGGTGGCAGGCCTGCTGTACACCTTGTTTAATTTATGTTGGGAACTGAAGCGGGTACCGGAAGACTGGTGCAAAGCCGTTATAGTCCCAATATATAGGGAAAAGGGTCACAGCAGGACTGTAAAAACTACCGTGGTATCAGCTTGCTTAGCATTGTGGGTAAACTGTATGCTAAGGTGTTAATTGAAAGAGTTATGGAAGAAACTGATGGAAAAATTTGGGATGTGCAAGCTGGATTTAGAAAGGGGATGGGGTGTACGGATCAAGTCTTTTCCATGCGCATGATTGTGAGAAGTTTTGGCCAAAACCAGAAAGTTTTGTGCGTTCATGGACTTGGAAAAGGCTTATGACAGAGTGGACAGGAATATGTTATGGCAAACACTGAACTCATTTGGTTTGAGCGCTGGTTTGATACAGGCATTAAGGTCTCTTTATAGGGACTCTAGTGCTTGTGTCAGGATCAACAGGTCTACTCGGACTGGTTTGGCATCCAAAAGGTGTCAGACAGGGCTGTGTAGCTTCCCGTGGCTGTTTAACCTATTTATGGACAGTTGTTTGCAAACTTTGAAAGTTGAAGAATGTGGGTTGAGAATGGGTGAGTTAACCGTCAAATGCCTTTTGTACGCCGATGATCAAGTCATATTTGCATCGTCGGCGGCCGAGTTGCAAATGATGGTTACTTTAATGAACTGGTCATTAAAAGAAAGGGGTATGAAAGTGAACGCAAGTAAGACGAAAGTGATGGTTTTTGAAAGAGAAGAAAATAAAACGTTATGTGAAATAAGAATAGAAGGAGTTGATTGAGCAAGTGAATGAGTTTGTATATTTGGGATGTTTATTTAGCAGGGATGTTAGATATGATAAGGATATAGAACGACGAGTGAACGCAGGAAATAGAGTGAATGGGGCTCTACACGCTATTGTGAAGAGTCAAATGTATCAAAAAAGGCACGTTTGGCAATTCATAATGCTGTGTTAGTCCCTACTTTAATGTATGGTAGTGAAAGTTGGGTGTGGCAGAAGAAGCATGAGAGTAGAATAAATGCTGTAGAAATGCGGTCATTAAGGAGTATGCTAGGGCTGAATCTGAATGACAGGGTGAGAAATAGTGTGATAAGAGAAAAGTGTGGTTTGCAAGATGACGTTGTGACCAGGATTAAGAAAGGAATGCTTCGGTGGTTTGGTCATGTAGAAAGAATGAACGAAGAAAGAGTGACAAAGCAAATTTATGCTGCAGAAGTGAACGGCAGAGTCGGAAAGGACGCCCTAGACGAAGGTTTATCGACCAAATTGGCGATATATTAAAATGGGCCAGATTAGGTACCCTTAACCGACGTGCGTGTATGCGTAGATATATGGATGTAAAGGAGGCGAGAGGTGTGCCAGGATCGTGCCAAATGGAAGTCCGTAGTCTCTGCCTACCCTCTGGGTGACAGGCGTGAGTGTTTATGTTATGTTATATGTTATAAAATAAAATTTCAAATACTTCGCAGTCGGTGTCACAAACTCTTTGTTTCATGTTTAAACGATTTTAAACACAATGCAAAGTCTGATATTTCAAAAAACCCAAAACACTTTTGGAAATACTTTAAACATAAAAAGAAAGGTGAGTCATCTCTACCCTCATCCATGAAATTGGATAACCAAGTTGCAAAAACTGGAACGGAAATAGCCAATCTTTTTGTTTACCATTTCTCATCCATTTACACTGAAACAACTAATAATATGATGGCAAACTTTAAACAAAAAAGCAATATTACACAATTGAGTAAGTTGAAGATTTCTGAAACAGATGTCCTAAAAAAATTAAAACTTTAGATACTCAAAAAGGTTTTATTTTTTTAAAACGTTGTGGCCTAAAAATTGCTTTTACATTGACTCTTATTTTTAATCGTTCCCTAGAAGATGGTATGTTCCCTGAAGAATGGAAAAAAGCACGAATAGTTCCAGTCTTTAAAAGGGTGTGTACGAGCAAGTACATGATATTTCAACAGTTTAGAAAATAATGCTGATATCGCCTGCGCGCGCGACACGTTCACTATAATTACATTTTTTATTCATAAGGATTTTGAGTACAATAAACGCTCTCTACGGAAACGGACACAGTTTTAATTACCACATCCCGTAACGTAGAAGATACAACCTACATTAATATACTACATATCAATTATATGTAGAGGGTCACAACTCACAAAAACCCCCTACATTTTGGTCCTTCGAGCTTTCGACGTGAACTAAGACTTGCATATTACGTCTACAATAGTTCAACAGTAAAGTGTATTTGTAAAAAAAAAAAAAAAGTGTAATTCGTGATTCTATCTGTAGTGTCACTTTGGTTGCTGGCCTCCACAAGCGGGTCTCACCAGCTTGATTGAGGTGCATACTACGGTAGAAGTCGCAGTCACACGTATCTGAAACCAACTATTTACAACATCGTCCTTAAACCATGGAGAACCTACTTCAACAACAGAGAACAATCATTGAATCTATCCTTAAAATTGGGCTAACTTCAAAAGGATTCTGATTCACGCAAGTCAGGAACATACATACAGAAAAGGTTGGATGCTTTGAATGCTCAATGGAGGTGTTCAACATGAATCATGGTGTTCTAAAAAAACAGACAGTGACTTGGATGACGACTATTTCATCAATGATACCTACACCACCACAAAGAAGCGGTACGAAGCGATTCGTGACATGCTGACGAACTACGAGGTGAAAACTGCGGAAACTGGAGTACCATCAAGGTCTGATGAGTTCATTAGCCAACAACGCACTAATTTCCGGGCGCTCTCTAGGGTGATTAAAACATCAACACCAAAGAGTTGACAGAAAAGTGGAAATTTGTGACAAACTGAATTCGCTGCAGTCTCGCTGGAAACTGATCGACGAGCTCCACTGGCAAATCGATAACCTGACTTCTGGCGGTGATGTAGGCTACGAAGAAGAGTTTTCTGCATACGAAACCTTGTACGAAACTACAAAAGGTTTGAATCGTAAGCTTAACTCAGTATCTCAACAGCATCAGCAAGTGCCTACAATTGAGATTCCTTCTTTTCTGGTAATTATACCCAGTGGCTACATTCATGGACCTATACTGTGAAGCCATCCACAACAATGTCATGTTGACAAAAACGCAAAAGATGCAGCACCTCAAGGGCAAACTTAAAGGCGAGGCGGAGCGCATCGTACAGCATCTTACAGTATCAGCTGATAATTACGACACCTGTTGGGAGATACTCACCCATAGGTACAACAACCGACAACTTTTGTTTACAAAACATATACAAACCCTTATGGGACAACCGGCGTTGCAAACACAGAATGCATACGAGCTGAAGAAGCTATGCACAAGTGTCGAGACCATACATGCTATTCACAATCTGGGCATCGACACAACGACTTGGGATCCGATCCTGGTGCACATTCTCACTGGCAAATTGGACTCCGACACGTATGCAGCCTACATGGAGATCAGAAAGGCTCCGAGAGAGCTACCTTCCTTGGATGAGCTGATAAACTTCTTGGAAAACAAGTTTACTGCGCGAACCTGTTCAAAAGAAGAGACAGACACCTAACAAGTCAAACAATTCGACCAACAAGGAGGCAGCTCAATTTAAGAAGGACTTTAACAACACCAACAGGCGTAGTTTTCTTCGAGCATATCATACAAGCACAGAAAAAATTGCCCGCTGTGTAAAAACAATCATATTTTACTCTACTGCAAGTCGTTTCAAGACATGTCACCGGAGAGACAAATGAGGTCAATTCACAACTACATATTTGTCGCAATTGCCTGTACTTACACAACGACAATAAATGCAACTCAACAAAAGATGCCGCGTGTGCAAAGAAGCACACCACACAACATTACGATATTTACCGCAAAGTTGAAATCGCGGTCTCAAATAACGTTATACCTAGCAACAAGCCACATACGTCACAGCAAAGGCAAACCACGTGTCTGGAAATTATAACGAAGTCCTACTAGCGACCGTTCAATTAAAGGTGATGGCAGCTGATGGACCGACTGTTCAATTGCGATGCCTTCTCGACCAAGGATCACAGATAAATCTAATAACTGAAGATGCTGCGCAACGGCTGGGACTGCAAAGACAAAATCGAAACGCCACAGTCTCAGGCATAGGGACGTCAGCACATCATAACGGAACCGTACGGTTAGACTGTGAGTCTTTGTACGGAGGCCATTCATTTACAATCGAAGCCATGGTAATGGCAACATGCTCAACAACCTGCCTAATTACACCTTCGAAAAACAAGACTGGCCACATCCAGAACATACAACTGGCGGATCCCGACTTCAACATCTCGAGACCAGTGGACGTTCTGTTAGACGCTGGAGTGTATGCTGACATAGTAATGGTGGTATGCTACGAGGACCCACACACGCACCCATGGCTCAACAGACAAAAGTGGGCTGGGTACTGCTGGGCAATATCAAAACCTTCAACTGCCACGTGCTCATTAATCTTGACGATGTATCTCGATTTTGGGAGATGGAGGAGACAACCGAAACCAATCACAATCTAACATCAGAGGAAGAATACTGTGAATCTATTTATTCAACCACAACAACAAGAAAAGACGGACGATATGCAGTCAGACTTCCAATGAAAATAAACTACGAACAAACCTTGGGCACTTCTAAGCCACAGCAATCGCACAATTTCGGCAGTTAGAAAAACGATTGGCCAAACAGGAAACATTTTCTACGTCATACAAAGTTTATTGACGAATATCTACAACTCGGCCACATGACGCCATGCACTGAACACCATAAGCCAATACTTCTTACCTCATCACGGCGTACAAAGCTGGACTCAACTACAAAATTGCGCGTAGTCTTTAATGCCTCTGCCAAGACAAGTACAGGACAAAGCTTGAACGATCTCATGGGTGCGGGCCTAACCTCCAACAAGACCTACAATCTATGATTCTACGTTGGCGAGCCTTTCAATACGTCTACACTGCAGACATTGAGAAGTTTTACCGTCAAGTACTGATACACGATGAAGATCAACACCTGCAAAAATTGTATGGCGTGACTCTGCTACAGATCTCATCAAAGAATACCAACTGTGCACTGTAACATATGGTACCAGCTGCACCATTTTTGCAATGCGCACCATAATACAACTCGTAATGGACGATGGACACCGCTATCCTCGCGGCAGAGATCACTCACCAGCTGTATGTGGATGACCTACTTGGTGGCAGCAACGACATGTTAGAAACAAGACGCTCAAAACCAATTGATTGACCTGTTAAAGGCGGTGGGTTCAATCTTCGCAAATGGGCTAGTAACCACCCCAGATTGCTTCAAACTTTACCTGAACATCTCATAAGCCAGAATATGTTTGACTTCAGGACGCGAGAGTAACAACACTCGGCTTAACCTGGAATCCGCACACTGATCAGTTTACATTCAAGGCGCCACTTAGTAACACGTGACGTCACAACGAAGCGGACATTGCTCTCTGACCTATCAAAATTATATGACCCACTTGGTTGGCTGTCTCCGGTAACAATGAAGGCAAAACTCATATTTCAACAAGCTTGGCTTGCTTCAACAAATTGGGATGAACCTCTTCCGGAAGACATACAACAAGTGGACAACCTTTCAACAAGAATTGCCCACTATCAATACCATCGCTTTACAACGCTGGATTGGTAACACTAAACAACCCATCGAGTTACACGGATTCAGTGACGCCTCCGAGAAAGCCTACGGCTGCGTTATCTACTGTAAATCTATTAAGAAGAAGGGCAACAAATTATCACGCTGGTGGCAGGAAAAACTAAGCTCGCACCATTAAAAACCCCCGTCTTTACCACGGCGAACTATGCGGTGCCCTACTACTGTCTCGACTTATGAAAAGGTCATAGAGTCAATAAACTCACAGAGTGTAACAATACATGGTTGGACAGATTCTATGATCGTGATGGGTTGGTTACAAGGGGCCTTCAAGATGGACCACATTTGTGGCTAATCGCGTAACACAGATCACTGTCATCATGCCATCAGGATGCTGGAGGCACGTCAAGTCTGAATATAACCCAGCAGATTGTGCCAGCAGAGGCTAACTCCACTACAACTGGCGAATCATCATTTATGGTGGGACCTATTTGGCTAAAGACAACGATCTCCCACTTCAAGACCAATTCCACACAACTGTTGAAGAAAAAGGCCAAAACAAGTTTGCGTGTCACAAAGGTCGATGCCATTAATCGGAGAACTTTTAAAAAAACACAGCTGTATGGCACGCGTAACTCGAATCCTAAGTTGGATACTTCGGTTCATAAACAATGCACGTGACGTCAACAATGCCATGCGGTCATCGTACTTAGCAACGAGTGACCTGCAGAACGCATAATGCACTTATCAAGGCTATACAAACTAATCATTTCGCCGACGACATTGCACAACTCAATAAACATCAGTGCGAATAACAAGCAGCATTTTAAACTTAAATCCATCCCTGGACAAACACGAAATCTTACGTGTGGGAGGACGTCTGGAAAATGCCAACTTAAGTCAAGAACAAAAACATCCAATTATCTTACCCCAATGACAGGTTAACGGGTTACTGATCGACCAAGCGCACAAGAGGACCCTGCATGGGGAGCCAGACTAACTCTATCATATCTACGCAACAGATATTGGATTATCAGCGGTTTGAGAGCAGTGAAAAAACTTATACGGTGCATCACGTGTCATCGCTTCAAAACTATCAACAACAACCAACTTATGGTGATTTACCTCCTCCACGCGTCACACCATCCCGGCCTTTCACACACACGGTGTAGATTTCACTGGGCATGTGGAGTAAAAGGCTAACAAGGGCAGAGGAATAAAGACAATGAAGGCCTACGTAGCTGTATTTGTGTGTCTGTGCACAAAGCTCTTCACCTCGAACTTGTCTCCGATCTCAGCACAGTGGCTTTTCTGAACGCCTGAACAGATGTGCCCGCCGAGGAAAGCCTCGTCACATCTACAGCGACAACGGCACCAACTTCGTGGGCGCAGCAAAGCATTGGAAAAACAACGAAAGGAGGCATTACAATGCTACATAAACAATGACGTCATAACTAACATGTCAGAGTGGGGCATTGAATGGCATTTTAACGCTCCTTCCTGGCCTACTGCTGGTGGACTCTACGAAGCTGCAGTAAAAGCCTGAAACATCACCTCAAACGAGTACTTGGGGATCAAAACTTACGTTCGAATTTTCTACACTGTTGGCGCAGATTGAAGGATGTCTCAACTCTCGCCCCCTGGTGGCGTTGTCAGAGAATATCGAAGACCTTGACTGCTTGACACCAGCTCACTTCCTAATCAGCGAGCCTTCTCTAGAATCACCACTATCCGCTGAGGTAATGACATGACCTTCTCTACAAGATGGCAACTTACGGAGAAAATGTACAAGGACTTCTGGAGAAGGTGGTCTACTGACTATCTTCAAACTCTACAAACTCAAGCAAATGGCACTTTCCTACTAAAAACTTAGAAGTTGGGGACGTCGTTATCGTCAGAGAGACAACATTCCTCCTGCCAAATGGATCCTGGGACGGGTGTTGGAGACTCACCCAGGTGCGGACGGCCGGGTACGAGTCGTCACACTGAAAACTAAAACAAGTAATATGAAGCGACCGATTACAAAATTGTCACGCCTTCCGTTGGATCCGTCATCTTACACTGCATCTTCTGACGTTGACACTACGAAGCCTGCAATAAATACACAAAGAAAACGAAAAACAACAACGGCAAAAACACTTCAACAACTTTTTTGTGCGTTACTACTTATATTTTCGATGTGTGTTGGACCTACTACGCAACAAATGATCAACATAACAAGGCTTAGCAGTTCAAAGTCGTTTATTTTGACAAGGTGTCTGATGTGCAGATTATTCAAGATAAGTGGAAAATGGTTGTATACTACAACATGACGACATATTGGCGGAGTTTGGACAACATACAAAACTATGTCAACCATTTGAACACATTATGCAAGAATGAAGCAGCCTATCTTACAATTTCATCCCAGTTTCAACACGAACTTAACGAAATTCAACACTATAACGATATCTTACGATCAGAACATGGACCGTCTCGAAGAAAAAGAGGACTAGTGAATGGAATAGGATACCTAGCAAACTCCCTTTTGGTACTCTGGATGAGAGATTTGCCAATCAGTACGTGAAGGATATCAACATAATCCAGTCAAACGAAAATCATCTATTGAATCTCTACAAAATCACACATCGATCATCGAAAGTGAATATAATCTTCTAAAAGAAACGAGGAAGTAATGAACACACAATTTCGTATCATCGACAATCATCTCGCTGAAACGGAAAAACGCATACAAATCAGCCATGACAATGCTATGTACATAACAGCTACCGCTCTGGCCGTGAACTTGATCATTTCAAACACACGACAAATACAACAGCAACTCCTAGACCTAGTAACTGACGTGAAGGACGGAGTTGACACCCATCTCATCAAGCCCAACCAATTTGAAGATCAGCTCAACATCATCTCCGGTCATTTACCAAGCGAGTTATCGCTACCCTGTGAACACACGCCATTGCGCGAAGCCTATACAAGCTGGCGCGAGTGCGTGCGCTTAACAAGTGCATACATAATATTCGAAGTGAAGCTACCGCTAATAAACAACGAACAATATGAACTTAACCGCATCATTCCTATTCCGCAAATAACTGGACACACAGAAAACTATAGTACTCACATCTGAATACCTTGCTGTAAACCTAAAGGGACATGATAATACCCTTAGAAAACCGAGATGTATCATCATGCTTAAATCTGCAAGAAAACAAAATGTTATGTGCTATCTATCAACCTATTTACAACATTAAGGTAGCCGATACATTATGTGAAGCGCAAATATTAAACAATGGCGACTTATCAACATGCCGCACAAGAGTATTGGATTGCAACGACAGGTGGGTGCGATTACACAATCGTGGCGCGTGGCTGTTCTCCTGTTGCGAAGACTGCACGATGCGCATTTTCTGCCCAGCTGGAGTGACGTCACAGCGCACTTACACGGCACGGGGATTATGTTACTCGGACTTGGGTGTATGCTCAAGGGAGAAAGCTTCATCATTCATGCTCGCAACGACTATCACAGCGAGTTGAAACTAACAGGCAGTGAAGAAAGAATGTACATGCGTGAATCAAGCCTGAACCACATACTGACAGACTTTAATCATACATTTGGACCTGAAGATCATAAAGACGCTTACAAGAGCTGAAAAACAACATTGATAAGGTCAAGGAACAGCAACAAACACTGAGTGTACAATCACTCACACATGACACACACAACTATGTGTTGTACACCGTAGTCGGATTTATTATTGTAGCCTTCATTGCATGGGGGACATTCCGGCTGAAAAGAAGATGTCAAGGCTGCAGCGCGAATCTTCGCGACAAGCCAACCCCAACAATGTCGAGCAGCCAACCCAAGGACATTCATCGGGCATGGGGTCTCGGACATCGATAGTGTGGATGCGGTGATCGCAACGGCTGCCCGTAAACTCAATAGGGGTTCATCGCCTTAAACTTTCTTCTTGTTTATAAAATTGGCAAGATGTACGAGCAAGTACATGATATTTCAACAGTTTAGAAAATAATGCTGATATCGCGCCTGCGCGCGACACGTTCACTATAATTACATTTTTTATTCATAAGGATTTTGAGTACAATAAACGCTCTACGGAAACGGACACAGTTTTAATTACCACATCCCGTAACGTAGAAGATACAACCTACATTAATATACTACATATCAATTATATGTAGGGGTCACAACTCACAAAACCCCTACAGGGTGATAGCATGGATATAAAAAAAAAATTATCGCCCTATATCAATTCTTTCTTGCTTTTCCAAACTATTTGAAAGTCTGGTGTACCCAGCTTTTGCCTAGCATCTTGATCATTTTCTTACCAGCTCGCAGCATGAATTCAGAAGTGGATTGTCAGTTCAAACTAATTTGTGCAATTTTACTTCTGATCTTTTAAAAGAAGTAGATAGGGGCCAGGAGATTGACGTCGTATACACGGACTTTAGCAGCGCATTCGACAAGGTTGACCACAACCAACTCATTAACAAACTTTCTCTGTATGGTATTGGTCCCTCCTTGATTAGATGGTTTAGATCTTATCTGGAAAATAGATCCCAAATTGTTGTTGTCAATGGTTTCGAATCTAAAATGTATCGAGCTCAATCCATTGTGCCTCAAGGTTCGCTTCTGTGCCCTATATTATTCTTGGCTTTTATTAACGACATTACCACAGAAATCAAAAATTGTCGTTGCTCGTTATTTGCTGATGATTTAAAAATTTATAAAGCAGTAAAATCAGTAGAGGATATAAAGCTCATACAGGATGATCTGAATAGAATATCCCATTGGTGTGAGGTCAATAGTATGACTCTTAATGCTAACAAATACTATAACTCTTAATGCTTCCACGTAAAATATACCACGAAAAAAAACACACTCACACTCTAGTTACTCAATTGGTAATGTAGTTTTGCAAGAGTTACCGGAGATTAAAGACTTAGGAGTAACTATTGACAGAAAGCTAACCTTTAAATCTCATATAAACAGTATTGTTAATAAAGCCGCGAAGTTCTTAGGACTTATTAAACGTAATACAAAGGGGTTTTCTTCTAGGACTAAAATTATTTTATATAATGCTTTTGTAAGAAGTCACCTTGAATTCGCTAGTGTCATATGGAGTCCATCTTTTAGTGTGCACTCCCAACGCGTTGAAAGTGTACAGCGTGCCTTCACTCGATATCTTGCCTTCCATGCCAGTGGTATCTCACATAGGCAGACTTACTATCAGCGACTGGCTAAGTTTAAGATAATGTCTCTCCGAAATAGACGAGACATTCTAGATCTGTGTTTTTACATAAAATAGTACACAATAAAGTAAAGTGCAGTGACATACTTGATCGCATATTGTTAGCTGTTCCGCGTAAATATCCCCGCTGTCGCATCTTAAAAATATTTTATATTCCTTTCGCGAAAACTCATCTCGGGAATCATGCTCCTATTGTTCGTATATGTGGCAAATATAACGAAATAGCTTTTTAGCTATTATATATACCTAGATATATTTCATGACTCTTATAAGAATTTCAAAATTCAACTTACTAATCATTTATCATCTAGTTCCTGTTAAAAATTATATTTTGAATATAATCTATTTTATACTTAAATTAAAAATGTGCATACTTCTAAAGAGAGTACAATATCTACCATTTTCTTTCCCAATAATTGAACCTGATTTTTTTCCAATAATTTTTTTTACCTATTTAGGCACATAATTTACTTAAATTATGTGTCATTTTATTGCATTGATTGGATGTTTTCCTACTCCAAATTAATCGTAAATTAAGTTGCACGACTTAATCTGTGAATGTTATGTACACTTGTAACTGATATGCATATCAGAAAATATAATAGTGTGTATGTTTTGTGACAATGTCATATATGTATATTGTAAGTGTACTTGTTAAATAAATAAATAAATAAATTCTTATACTATAAAAAATATCCTTCAATGAGGACTAATAATCTCACGCTCACCACATGTCCCTATTTGAGATTAAAGTGAACTTATTTGTTTTTCGGTTTTTAGTGTATAAACAAAACAATGCCTCAGTACTGTGTTCTTGAATTTTTTACACATTTTCAATTTTTTTTAATTTCTTCTACTTATAGGAATGAAGTCGTGGATACGCCCTCATTTAACTCATTTTAGTCTTTCATTACATCTTATCAAAAGTCTACTAGTTAATAATAGGCATCCCACATAGATCATCTCAAAAGGGTATATTTCCCATAGTTACCACGTTTGGTTGAAAACCGCAGTTTTTATTATTATTTTGTGCTGTTATCAGGAAGACGCTGCCACCCGTCTCCAGTTTCTGTTTCCTCTGTCGTCTCTTACGATACCCGTGGGATGATATGGAGTGGTCAATTCTATTAGGCCGCAAATACAGAGCGGACGCGTACTGTGGTGTAGCAGGTCGGCACGTAAAGCGATAGCGGCGAGGCAGCGCGTGACGTAACGAGTGCGTGCAGAGCAGAGCGTGTGTAGAGTGTGCAAGAGAGTGTGTAGAATGTGCACAGATACAGAGAGGACGCGTACTGTGGTATCGCAAATCAGCGAGTGGAGTGACGGCGGCGAGGCAGTGCGTGATGCCGCGAGTATGTGCAGAGCAGGGCTTGTGTAGATTGTGCACAGATACAGAGCGGAAGCATACTGTGGTGGCGCAGGTCTGCAAGGGGAGCGACGGCGGCGATGCAGCGCGTGACGTTGCGCGCGTCGCCCGCCGCCGCCGCGGCCGCCGCGCCCCCACCGTAGCCACGCCCCCACGCGCCCACCCGTCCACCATCCACCATCTTCAGGTTGTCACGCAGATATCTGCCATCGCACGCACCAAATATCCATAAATGCGTAACTCACGTGCAATGATTTGTGCTCAAGTAGCATCTAAACACTGTATAAGAAACGTTGGCACAACACACATAATATTTACAAAATAATGTACAATGATACAACATGTAATAAAAAAATATAGAATAATATATAAATATAGACCCTTTTACTGGAAACGAGGCATTCCATCTTATTTCTCCGTGGTGACAACATATCTGAATTAAAAAAAATATGGAGGATAGATGTAGATGCCCTTGAGCCACAGAGTCCACTTATTATCAGATGAAGTGTGTGCTCGTTTGTCACGTTTATTCTATAAATAAGAAGTGGTCCTTCACCGATGGCTTTATGAGCAAATTCAAGGTCGCTCAGCAAGCTATGGAGAGGGCTAAGCTCGGAATTTCTCTTCATGGTAGACTTCGAAATGAGGATATTAGCAGTAGAACCACAGAAAACGACAGCCCAACGCATCAATGAGCTGAAGTGGCAATGGACCATATAGCTCGAAGGATCGACAACCGGCGGGGAAAAATGGTTCTCGAGTGCAACCTTGTACCGGCAAGCGAAGTGTAGGGCAGCCCCCACTAGAGTGAGGTCCTGGTTAGAGATTCAGGAAGTCGATGGATACATGGATGGATGGGAGGACCTTGTTCTGCATTGGACTTTGAAGGACTCTTTGATGATGGTGATAATGACGATGAAGAAGAAGAAGAAACGCATTTTAGTTTTTTTGCACACGTATACAACGCAACACACTTGAAGCTAGTGCCCAATGTGAAACGCAATATCAGTTTGACTTTGACGGTCCTATTATCATGCGTGCATATTAGGGCTTACTGAAGACCAACAATTAAGATGCGGATCGAAATTATTTTACGCCGTCAAAACACAAGACATCAAAAAATGAATAATGACAAAAGGAATGCAATACTTACGAAAGAACAGCTATTTGGTCTTCTACGTCAACTGACAACAATTTCTGGTATATTTCTGTTCTCAATTCTTCACCCTGAAAACAGAAATAACTATAATGAAAAAAATAAGTTGATGTATGTAGTGTAGTGGCGGACTAAAATATTTCTTTTTTACTTATTATAAGCCAGTGCTTGACCACAATCCCACCTGGTAGTAAGTGGTGATGCAGCCCTAGATAGTAAATCACACTGTCTTAGCGTACAAAAAAGCCTATTCACTCTTGCCTTGAAGACGCCCTTTTTTTTTTGGACCGAAAGATAGACGCCGGCAAATTATTCCACTCCTTTGCTGACGATTACAAAATTCATTACTCTATAACATTCCGTCCGTATTGTAAGAGACAATAGAAAGAAAACGGAAACAGTGCATGGGCAGCAGCATCTTCCTGATAAGAACGCAATAATAAGGGTGGCAACGATGGCAAATATCCCCCTGTGAGGCGATCTATGATGGAGGATCTATGTTCAGGAGTAGACTTTGACGGCCTGTAATCAAAAAATGAATCAATAATTTAAGGGAAGTATGTGTCAGTGGCAGCTTGAAGAAACGACATCCGTAGAAGAAGACAGGTTTTCGACTGGAGGATGCAGCAAGTTGACAGATGCTGAGTCAGGTGTGTGTTTTGTGGCATTCCTTGGGGGAGGCCTATGTTCAGCAGTGGACTTGTGAAGGGGTACAAATCGATTGTCAGAATTAAGTTAATTAAAAATACATATAAATTTTAGAATTAATGTCAATATCTAATTAAGTACACATGATATGACAGGCCTTGGGGGAGGCCTATATCCAGCAGTGGACTGCCGTAGGTTGCTAATGATTATGATACGATAAATGTACCTTTGTCAATAAAGTCAACAAGACGAGTTGGATTCGACGATGCTAATGTTATTCGTATTTTAAGAAAAGTTTCAGGAACTCAAACCTGGCCTCCAGAGCCTCTAGCATCAATCTCGGCTACGATGAAGTTTCTAGCGGCTGCCAAGTACCAACCCCAGCCTGGTGTCCATCTCTCAGTCACTAACTGTCCACCTGGTTCAGCCGAACTGTAAGGAATTCAGGTTGAATATAGTTATAAATTATTCATTTTATTTGAATTATTAATATTTTTTAGCATTCTGTACCAAATTCAGTAAACATAAACACTTTTAGATGTAGTCTGGTCTGTCTGCAACAATGGTCTGACCGTCTTCATATAGATGAAGATGAATGAAATGATTGAAATTTGGAATAACTATAAAATATTTTTAACTATAAATTATCCAAATAAAGACATGAAGTTTAAAACATGAATCTTCAACAAAAAGGCTTAGTTTTGGGTGTTAAAATAGGTAAAAGTAAAAGTAAAGTTACAGCCTATATACGTCCCACTGCTGGGCACAGGCCTCCTCTCATTTCTGAGATGGTTTTAGGGCAAGGAAATGTCCGCCGCGCTGCCCCAATGCGTGTTGGCGAACTTCACATGTCTTCGAAATATTTTTTTTTTGATTTCTCAGACATGCAGGTTTCCTCACGATGTTTTCCTTCACCGCCGAGCACGTGGTAAATCAGCACTTAACATTGCAATTAACAATTTCATTGGTGCCGGCGGGGATCGAACCCGGGTTGCTCGCGTACTGTGAAACTTACAGCGAGCGCTAACCATCTGAGCTACCACGGCTCTATCTTAAAATAGGTAGTTACAAAAAATTACGTAATGGTGTGAAACATCAAACAATTCCTGCTGGTGATTTTTTTTATGGAATAAGGGTAACCAACGAGCACACATTCCATCTAATGGTGAATCAAAATGCAGATGCGTAGTCAACACTGAGGAATAAGATGGAATGGCTCATTGCTAGTAACTAAAGGTCTCCAGTTCTCTACACCCACCGTTCGAAATATTTTCACCTACCCCGGTTGAGCCGACCCATTCGTGCTGCAGCTATAATACGAGTATATACCGTTAATATACAATAAATAATATAAAGGTTCATTTATAATCGATTAATATATATTACATAAATATAAATACGACGTGAAACAAGAGTTCTAGTGTACAAACTACTTTTTGTAATAAGTCCGATTATGTTTTATAATAAGAAAATCACTCACACGTGCAAAACGAGCGGCAGAGGTAGGTCGTCTGTTTCTCGTAGCCCTGGCGGCAGTAACAGACGGACTCGAGCTTCACGGTGAGCTTGTACCTGCAATGAATTAGCTCATTGGTTAAAATAAATAATTCTAAAGCTATTTTTCTTTTCTAGACATAATAATGATTATGCAGAACGCTGGTGGAATTTCAAAGAACGCTGTGAAAAAGTAAAAATATACAGAGCGACCAGATATTAGCCGCTTGCCAACTTGCTATACATGCAGTTTTAACAGTTGTCAGTTAAGGTGTCATTGCCGGCATCAATGAAATTTGTTAATTCCAATTTTAAGGGCTAATTTGTCACGTGTTCGGTGGTGATGGAAAATATCTTCAGGAAATCTGCACTTCTGAGAAAAATACTACGAAGACACGAAGTCCATCAACAGGCACTGTAGCAGAGCGGCTGATTATTTGCTCCCTCTTAAAAAATGGGAGGAGGCATATGCGCGGGACGTATACAGTTTTAGTTTTACCACAGTTTTATTTATACAAAATGGTAGGCATCAAAGGCGTCCCCAGTCAATGGAACAGGGGCGGGGAGATTATATATAGAGGATAGTAGAAAAGTAGATACAAATTCCTGTGTGTAAAGCTCCACGAGCTCTTGACTGTACCACAGAATAGATAATAATAAAAGTACAGAAGAGTCACTCTCTGATAGCAAACTTGCGAGTTTAAACCTAGTTACAACGTCACTAATGTTCATAATACTTTGCATGCGTCGGATGCGACCTTCGTTAAAATAGCCTACCGATTGTTGCGGCGCACATATTAAATCAAAATGCACCTTACGTCTGCGTGCAAGAGTCTGTATCACTTAGACCGTTACGCGCTTTTGTTAAGGCCGCTCCTACTGTAGGGTTAGGTGTTGTGAGAAAATAAATTGAATACTTTGATATTAGTTGGTAGTAATATGTTACCTTTCGATATCCTTAGGAACGGTAAATAATGAAAAGTCGACATTCCCATTTGTTATTTAAGCACCCGTATGCAATGCAGTACCTTTTGGCTTTTTGAGTGGCCATACTTGAATAAAAACTCAAAAATAAATATCAAAAGTGTCTAAATATTTATAAGAGAAAAATACCTTTTTATTAACGTAAGGCGCGCGTCAGCTCGAGTAGGTATATTTTAATGCCCAAAGCGCGGAGTGAAACAGACCTGACTGTACAATAAATAAGACTGGTTGCTTTGCATTTGACAAAATTTTATTGAGTCTGTGGTATTCTCTCGTCTTAGAGATATTCAAGATGAATTTGGGATATTATTTAAATGAAATTGTGCCGGACGGGCGAAACTCAGGAGTAAGTGTTATCGAAAGTACTCCGCGAGTCGCTCACGTCCTACACCTATAGGTTCCGGAGGACACTTCTACTGCCGTCTTTGTGGGTGCAGCTGGGGTACTGTGGACTGAGGTTAAATCAAAATGCACGAAATAGAATACAAATGGCAAGGCAGTGGCCAGCGGTTCGACTGCTCAACTGTTCGGCAGAAATCTTCTGACTATTGGTTATTGACCACGGTTGTTGAATTCTTCAGTTGACTATTTCTTTAAATTGTTCGGTAGTAACTTACTACTACTAGTGTTATCTGCTTTTATTTTCACTGTTTACTAGCTGCTATTATCAGCTACTATGTTGGTAGGTACTATTCACTATATTCTATATTCAGCTACTTCTTGGTTCTGCTACTAGTCAGTTCAGCTACTACAATATTACTGGGCCCCGAAGCCATAAGGTAGGCTCGAGAGTTACTTTAAAGTGAGCCGCTTGCCATTGTCCGTTTTGCTTCTTTATTGCATAACATTTTCTCTATACAATTGTATTAAATTACAATTTTTTCTATACACGATTACGTCTTACGCTAATGTACTATACATTGTTAAATCGGTAATTCAGTTGTCTATTAGCACACCGTAAAGGTTTCTTAATATATTAACAATATAAAAAGTTATTAACCAAAATATCCCAAATTTTCACAATATTTGGGTACATTAATTCTTTAATTTTACTATAAATAGGAAATAAGTTTCATCACGCCAAATATTCTTTTATTTCCTTAATCTATAAACCTTAATCTAATTCAATACCATGTTTACAATTCTTCTAGAGCATAAAAATTATTTCCATCATTTTCGGGACTAAATATTACGCAGTTAATTAATAATTTCTAGAATGTTCTATACGTGTCGCGCTCTGATTGGTCGACTTTTTGTTTGTACAAATAAGAGTTACTTTCTTAGCTATTACCATCGATATATATGTACTACGTACTAGGTTTGGCATTCCGAACATTCACTATGTTTAAATGAACTGTACTGCAATCCGTACACCTTTAGTGTCATTTAGTGTGGCTTCAATATTCATAGAGTGTGGAGCTGCGCTAATAATACGAGATTTAGTTTAAACCTGAAGGTAATTAATAATTCAGTAGTCAAATAAGTAAAATTATTTGTTGTTCAAGTGAATAAATAGGTAATAATATTACAATAGAAAAATAAATTTCTTCATTTATATGCCACGCTATCTACAATCATAGACTAAAATCTACTACCTCCGCGCATGCGCGAAAACAGAGTAGTGCACATTTTTGTTTGAATAACTTCTCTAGTACGTAGTACATAGAACTCAATGGCTACTACCAAACAATGCTCTATACTAATACTAAGGTTGTAAACATGTTGTAAAATTATATTATTGCACTTTTCATTTAGGTTTGTCAGAAATACTTTTAATATTATTTTTCAATCACTTTGTTTCCAAACACATTTCACCGTCGCGAACAGAAATTAACCGTAAATTATGCCAAGAGCGCATTAGCTTCTTATAAATATGTTTGAACATAATTGCGACATTACAAAATATAATAGAATAATTTTTTTATTCAACATAGATTACAAGTAATACTTATTGAAATTCATTTGTACTTTTATCACTAGTTTGATAAAGTCCTCTGGCTTGGGATGAACTAACTGGAAACCCAGGAAAAAAAGACATTTGTCAACGAAAGTCGATTTGACAGCCAGTATTAATAGAGAATATTAAGACTAGTTTTTACAATAACATAAGACTTAGATTAAAGTGACGTTGCCGACAACGCTTCTAACTGTTACGAAAATGAAGATTGAAATTCATCATTGTTTAAAAATACGGTATTGTACCTCCACTCTGAAGACCTTGAACTGTGGCGTGGCAAGCGCAGCAAACTTCTGACGTAAGGGCTGGCCGTCCCAAAGTACGGAGCGACGCACACCATTGGCGGAACATAGAAACGTTGCTGGGGGACCAGGACCTAAGCATTCCTGTGGTGGATACAAACATTATTACAACGCAAATATATATTTAAGTCCTGTTACAGAGTACGTTCATTGAAAAAAAAGAAACTATATTTTTGTACAGACTATTGACGCACACATAACTTAAATATATGTAATAAACTTGACTTTGTACATCAAAGGCATACCAAAAAAAAAAACAACATGTGTTGTGGTGAATCTATGAGCGAAATTTTGGTCTAACGTTCCAGTTTAATTTAATAGTACGCCTGTGATATTATTATTATTGTTTTCCATAGCTTGTTACTCCATCTAGTGGGGTCCTTCGCTTGCCAATACGAGGCTGGCACTCACTTTCTTTCCCCTCGGTTGTCGGTTCTTCGAGCTATACGGCCGGCCATTACCACTTCAGCTCTGCTATTTTATTCCTAAAATTTGTATTCACCTATCTACAAACACTCCATAAGGAAAAAATAACTACATATAAGGTTTGAAATCTGAACCCACCTGTACATAATAAGAGAAATTCTTGCTGAATATAACCCTGTTGTAGAGACACACTGTCGGCAGGGAATCGTTCTCGTGGGAGACGTGCGGCAGTACCGTGGAGGTAGGCCACGCTGGCAGAGACGATGTTGAATTTTCGTATTCCTTTAAAATTAAATCACAATCTATCTTGAATTTCCGATCTTTGACTTTGTCAAATAAAAGTAATAACTTTCGGTTTAAAGTTAAAATTTTAGTTTGTTTGATAATAAATTGCTTATAATGGAAGAAGAATTAGGGTACACTGTTATTCATGAAGGCGAAGGTAGAATGCGATATTTTTAGTAACAGTTGCATGGTCGAGCCACGCTGAAGCTTATTTTGTCCAACTACAATCTCACAGAATACTATCCTAAAATAGCATTATTATAAGTTTCAGGGGCTATGCATCTCTTACCATCAAATAGACTGTTAGCTCGTTTCTTTTTACATTCTTCTTAATTCACATGCTGATATTAGTTCGTATAGCATGTAACATAGCGTAGCGCTAGGTTTGTATTAAAATTTAGTTATTACGTATACGTAAGTATAGTATTTTACATATACGTCGTCGGGAATGCAAGGTAATAAAAACTGATAGACCGTATACCGAAGGTTTACTGCCAACCGCACGAGGACGTGCGATAGTGGCAGTGTCGGCGCGTCTATGAAGTCAGGGATAGTCGAGCATTGTAATATTTAACAAGTGTTCAACACATCAACAACAAGTGTATCTGTTTGCAGGTGGTGATAACTGATAGACCGTATGCTGACGGTTTGCTGCCAACTGCACGAAGACGTGCGATAGTCAGAGGTGGCCGTGTCGGCGCGTCTATAAAATACAGGAAGTTGCATCACTCTAGCGGAGTAATTCTTCTAGTGCAGGAAAGGACGATGGTGTTGCTGAGAGGCTGGTCTGTGTTGCACTGGGATGTGTCGTGTTGCTGTTGGTTTGCATACTTTGGTGTTATCATGTCATTACGTCCCTCACGTTACACAACTGTGTGATTGTGACAGGGACATATTACGGTATGGTCGAACTGTAATTGCTCTATACTGAATGTATAGTGCATTAGGCTGTCTTATTATTGATAATGATTAATTGCGTAAGCAAGAGAGCAAGTTGAACATCCGCTCTCACACTTTTACTATTTTTAACAATTAACCTTATCCCGATGTATTTCAGAGATCAGAAGTGGGATCTTCTGTTGAATTTCTGATATTATATTATATATACTATAATAACCACGTTGCGTTCATGAGCGACGATCGGCTTATGAGAGTACCGTCAGAGCCGTCCAAAAGCGTAGGTACTTATCGCAGTAGATACAACCTTCCACCTCCCTTGTTTTCACCAGACCCAAAGGTCATATGGGTCGAATTATGCACGAGGTGCTTGCTCAGGGCTATTTCCCAGGTGCACTTTATTGACTCCCCTACAAGTTGTTTAATCTACTACTTGTCCCAAATACGCTCTTATCTCATTCTAGCATTAGACAATGTGTGCACAGTTTCGGTTCCGTGCAAAACCTTACTATGACTGTTCAGACCTGTCACGTCACAAAGTCTGCTGTCTGTATGCACGAAGTCTGCAGTTTGTGAACATATCCTAGACGGCACCCGCCATTACGTTAGATTTGATAGACCACACATTCTTGCGAAAGAACATCGATTCCTGCCAAAGATGATACGTGAGGCTATTGAAATTAAAAAAACATCCTAATTTCAATAGAGAGGGAGGCTGGGTACTACCACCTGCTAGGGATCCTGTACTTAATAAAATTAAAACTAAACCCAAGCATACCACTGCACGATTTCAAGACACAGTAAGTTCATTCTGCGTAGATCGGACCAAAAGTAATAATTAAAAAGCTGCAGGTACTCCGGGTTAACTCTGACATCGGGACGTCAATCACTCAGTCAATCAGTCCCCGTGACCGAAACGTCGGGAAATAAAAATAAGAACAATTAAACGCGATAAAATCCGTAAAAGTAGTTTCATTCAATACATCTCGCATTTTCATAGCACGTGGTTTTGATCCATAGGAGCCTAACCACAATACATACTCGCAGCTAATCTTAATTTCCCATATTCTCCCATCGTAGTAGGTACAGTCGAGTGACGGAATTTTCAGATACCGTCAAGTGCAAAGGCCTTCACGGGTGGTGGGGCGTCACCTGTTGGTCGGTAGGAATGTCAGCGTCGACGGAGGGCAGTGCGGGGGGTGCGGGGTGCGCCGGGGCAGGTGAGGCAGTGCGGCGGCGGCGGCCAGTTGCCGTCTCCCGGCACCGCCACACGGTACACGTGCCGTTCACCCGCACGCTCCGGCGCCGTGCCCATCACGTACCTGCCCGCAAACACGCTCACATATTTATATTAACTAATGACGCCTGTCTCGTTCTTAATGTTTTAGGACTTAATACCGTTACAGCCTATTAAAGTCTACTGCTGAACATAGACCTCCCCATAGATTGTCTCGTAGGGGGAATATTTAGAATATCCACTACCCCCATATCGTGTGTGTCGTAAGAGGTGACAGAGGTAAACTGAAACAGGAGATGGGTAGCAGAATCTTCCTGAAAACCACTCAAAATTATAAAAAACTGAGGCTGGTGCCAACCCACCTACCAAACTTGGCAACTATGGCAAAATCCTCCCTTTGAGGCAATTCATGAGGGAGGCCTCAGACATGGACTTTTATAGGCTGTAATGGTAATGGATTTGCTTCTAAGGCGACCCTTGCCGATTCTACCACTCAGTTCTGCAGTATAAATTTACTTTGTCACTCTTTGCTCACACATTCTTTCTACGTGTCCAAACCACAGAAACATTGCTTTCTTAATCCTGGTCACATCTTCAATTTCTCAAGTCACTTATTTACATTAGTTCTACTATCTTGCTTCTTCTTTTTCTCCCTCAATCCAAAAATCTAAGTATTATATTTACTAAATTTACTTACAAAAATCTTCTTCTTTCATCCCAGCCAATCAGCTGAGTGATCTCAAAGTTCCCCTGCGTCAATGTTATCCTAGTTTCCGTCGTCAAATGGATGGCGTGTCTCCAGATACCGCCCTGGTCGGTGATGGGTGCGGAGGTGAACACCCCACTCCTCCCTCCCACTAACGCGCCACCCCCGCACCACCCGCAATCCTCTTCAACGGGATCAGCTCCCAATCCTGACCAACGCGTGCCGTCGGATTCGTCACGAAATATCTGTTTAAAATACGATAAAATGAATCAAATTGAAAATTGGCATTTTCAAGGTTATATAGAGACCCTTCCCTGCCTAGGGGTCCATCCGAGTAGATCTCACCCTCATACTTCGTACATAATTTTCTCTATTAGAAGTTGATTGGGACTTTTTTTTTTGCTTTATTTGGGTAAATTAGTAGTATTAATTACAACACCAGCATCATTTACCACAACTTAAATTAATATTTTAGACGTTGAGAGTGATATTAATTAGTGCAAAACAAACTGAGTATCTAAACGTGCATAACACATAATATTGGGACTATATCAAAAATATATTATGTATTATATTTTACGAAAACAATTAAAATATTCAAATGAAAATACACTCGAAAAATAATTACGATAGTGTACAGGTAGTTTGAAGAGTACCTATACTTTAACATGTAAAAAAAAATTAGAAACAAAAATCATGGACTTTTGAAAACTACTTAATTAATTAAATAAAACATAACTAAGACTAAGAATAATTACTGCGCAATGTTCCGAACAATATTTTTTAAAGGTAAAAGGCGTCGTCGCCAAAATGTCAATTTTTTTAAAAGTATACTACTATATATGAGTATACTAGACGATGCATTGGCGACCGTTTACCCGCGTTTGTACGACATCGAGAAGTGGCAAATAATCGGCAAATATTTCGGTTATGAGTTTTGGTAGGAACACTGTAACACAATCTGTTCACAATGGGGATGCAATCGTATCGGTTAGGGCATATTATGTCGTATAAAATCATTGCCTCGAGTTGCTTACGTCTGTCCTCAAGTTTAAGAGTTTTATATTTATTTAATAGTTGTATATAGGGCAAACGACTGTGAAAACATCTGTAGTGCATTGTACGTAGAAATTTCTTTTGTACCATTTCCAGACTTTCAATATATTTGTTATAAAAAGGGTTCCAAATGGGCACTGCATATTCTAGTTGAGATCTGACTAGGGCGTTATAGAGGCATAAAAATGTATAGGGTTGTGTGAATTTTTTACTGGATTCATAACAAATCCGTGTATTTTAAAAGCTTTATTTATTATATTATCTGTGTGTAAATCAAGATGTAGTTTACTGTCTAACGTTATACCTAGTTACCTAGGTCTCTAATGTATTGCACATTTTCAAGATTGGCACCAGTGAGTTTGTAAGTACAATTACTAATTAGCCGCTTTTTAGTGAAAGTTATTGATTTGCACTTATTTATGCTAAGACTAAGTTTATTTTTTATTTTTTTTATAGGATAGGGTGACAAACGAGCACACAGTCCACCTGATGGTAAGTAGTTGCTGTGGCCCATAGACATCTACATCTATCCTCGATTACGAATCAAAATGCAGATGCGTTGTCACCCGTGAGGACTAAGATGGAATGCCTCGTTTCCAGTAAAAAGGGTCTCCGGTTCTCTACACTCACCATACGAAACACAGCAGCATTAAGCTGCTATTTTACGCTGGTATTCTGTGAGAGCGTGGTCCTTCCCCGGTCGAGCCGAACCATTCGTGCTACAACTATACCAGTAATATTGCTGCAGCATGGTTCTGCCTATTGCAGCACAATAGGCAGAGAAGCGATCGAGGTCGGCCGGAAATTTAATGTGATCATCACTGTTGTCTATTATATGGAAGATTTTTAGGTCATCTGCGTACAATAAAAAATCACAAAAGTGAAAGCAAAAGTGAAAGCAGCTAGATATACTCGTATCATTGATAAATAGAATAACATAATTTTTTTAATTGAAGTTGATTGCAGGTGTTTACGGGCTGCAATACAGACTAAGGCTGGTATTCAGAGACAGACAGGCAAACTGGACCATACCGTAGTACACACATTTTGATATTGTGAAGATTGAGTTTAAGCTTTTAAGTTATACGTGGTAGTGCCATGCTGCAGCTATATTACTGGTATAGTTGAAGCACGAATGGGTCGGCTCGACCGGGGAAGGACCACGTTCTCACAGAATACCAGCGTAAAATAGCAGCTTAACGTTGCTGTGTTTCGTACCGTGAGTGTAAAGAACCGGAGACCCTTTTTACTGCAAACGAGGCATTCCATCTTAATCCTCACGGGTGACAACTCATCTGCATTTTGATTCGTAATCGACGATAGATGTGGGTGTCTATAGGCCACGGCAACCACTTACCATTAGGTGAACTGTGTGCTCGTATGTCACCCATATCCTATAAAAAAGCTCCAAATTATCTCTGCATACCGGAATCTACACCCTTACAATCTGGTGGTAACAACATTTTCTACTGTAATATTATAAAAAATATCTCGGTTTAATGTGTGAAGAGTATGGTACTTAGAAAAACTTGGAATTACTAGAAAATGTTGAGATAATTTTAACACGCTTTTATTAGCTTCGCGTGTATCTATCTATCTATGTAACTGAATCTTTTAATGTAATTTTTACCAACATTTAAACGGCCGATTGACTTCAAAATTTGCATTCGTATCAAGGACAAGGAATACAATAATTTAATAACTTTATCCTAGATCAGGATCACCAGGTTAAAAATAAATAAATATCAGGATCATCATAGCTCGTGAGCAATGCGTGTTGTTTAAGTTTGTTTTTAAACTCTTATATTATTAATAATGAAAATGCAAATGTAAAAACACGTTGAAAGCAGTACGTCTACTATTTTATTTCACGAAACATTTATGTAATATTTATGTAAATGATGGATATTTTATTAATGAATAAATTATTACAATTATGCTGAATTAAATATTTCTTTAAATAATTATTAACTCTGACCTCAGCCAGCTTAAATATCTCTCGAAATTAAATCACTTTCATTAATAATTTTATACGTGGTAGAGCCACGATGCAGCTATATAATGGTTGTAGCACGAATGGGTCGTCTCGCCTGGAAAAGAACCACGCTCTCATACCAGCGTAAAATAGCAGCTTAATGCTTCTGGTTAGTATCAGCACTTTGATTCTTAATCGAGCATAGATCTACGAGTAGGTGTCTATGCGCCACAGCATCCACTTACTATCAGGTGGACTGTGTACTCGTTTGTTACACTCATTTCAATAAAAAATTATAAATAGTTCTTACATCCTGACAGTTGTACTGGACAGCGTTGCAAATGCTGATGATGGATACGTTCTGCGGACGGTTGAGCAACAGAACCCCGATCTGTTTCTCTGTTAACCAGGTCGTCCAACGGACGTACCATCCTGTGAAAAACAAACAATTTAGAAAAAATAATTAGCGTGGATCTCATTCAGCCTGTCGTAAATATTGACTTCTAAGTTGGGGAGAAATTGTGAGTCGGTTTTTAAAACATATAAAATTATGGGATCCATTTTATGGAAAACTTAATCAGGTATTCACTATGCAATTAAAGGTTGAATAAAATTGTTTTGGAGACGATATTGTAATTTTTTCTTGAGATATACGAGACGAAGATAATCTTAAAACGTAGAGATATGTTTTAAAAAATAGCTATTTATAATAATGTTCTCAAGACCGAATTTCGGCCACGGAGGCCCGTCTCAACAGGGAGTGCGTTACGTACGTACGTTTCGTGCTATCCGAGGCACCGACAAGGTTGAGCACCGCCAACTTCCTGACTCCGGGCTGCTTTGACCCGACCCGGAATTCAAACCTGGGATCTCATGATCAGCAACTGTGTTTAGCCTATCAAAATTCCTCATAGGCGAGATATTAGCTATAATTGCCACGCTTTGCTTTCGGGTTGGCAACCGCAGTTTTTTATGTTCTAATTGTCATCAGTGGAACACCTCTTACGACAACCATGGGACGATATGGGTTAGTGGAAATTCTTACACCGTCACTACACGGTATATCTAAAACTACTGCTAACCCAAAACTAAACCTCTCCGTTTATGGAAACATTATCTTTATTTAAGACTTTATTTTTTATTTTCATTCTTACTGCGGATATTATACAATTAAAAAACAAAATAATTCAACTGTACTTCGGGCGGTAGCTGAAAATCAGTGCCATGCTTTTTGTGGACAATACGCGCACCGAGATACGTGCACAAATTGTGCCCGGCATAACATGTTTGATTTATTTAAATTTTGGTTTTTTAAAGTATATTTGATAATTAAATATGTTAAAAATTAATTAGCTAAGATGCACGTTATAAAATAAAATGATGTGTCTTACCCAGTTTGAAGAGCACTCTGCGGTGGCTGACTGCTAAGTTAAGTAAGCAAGCCACCGCAGAGTTTATTTCGCCTGACGATGCCTCGTTTAATGGCGAAACACGTGTATTATCGACGATGGTGTGTCTTTCCTAGTGTAGTGGTGTTGGGAGTAGTGATAACGAAAATAGTGCACCTGTGTGCAAAACTTGTTAAGGGAGGGCGGGAAGAGCTCTTCAAACTGGGTACGATGAATCAATTTATTATATTACGCGGTTCTTAGCTAATTTTTGATGTTATAATAACATCACAAATATAATGGATTTCCGCAAAGTAACGCCTGATTCTATAAATCTTATTGGAATAGTTGTGTGGGCTCTGTAAGATATAAATAAACGACTGACTATCTATATATCTAAACGAGAATAAAGGTAATTAGCTAAAAAATAATAAGAATTTCATTACTTTATTTATCTTAATAATATTTTCACAAATTATCACCTGATACTATTTACCTTTATCAATTTGCGACGTGAACTGTATTGCATGGGGGAAGAGGAACTTGGGCGTTTTGAGGCTCACCACGTATACTGTCACCACTGGGTTGTTCGTGTTTACCTAAAAAAGAAATAAATTCAATAAAGTTTTAAGTATTTTATTTATTCATTTACTTTATAGATTAAGAGTGAAAAACGAGCACACAGTCCTGATGGTAAGTGGATACTGTGGTCCATTCACATCTTCATTTATCCTCAATTAATAATGAAAACTTGCAAAAAAATGTGTTGTCAGCCCTGAGGACTAAGATGGAATGCATCGTTTCCAGTGAAAATGGTCTGCGGTTCTCTACACTCACCATACGAAACACGGTAGCAATAAGTTGCTATTTTATGCTGGTATTCTGTGAGTGCGTGATCTTTCCCCGGTCGAGCTGACCCATTCGTGCTACAACCATAATATAGCTGCAACGTGTCTCTACCACATAACATGAAAATTATGTAGGTATCGAAATTTTCGAACCTCTCTTTAAATACCTAGTAATTCATAGATGATGATACTAAAATAAGTAAGTTAAAGTTATGCTGGGACCACTGCTGGACAGAGGTCTCCTTTCATTTTGAGAAGTTTATGGAGCACTTCACCTTGCTGCTCAGGTTCGTGCTGGTGGAATTCACATTATGTGTTCGAAATATTTTTATTCCTCAGAGACACAGGCTTCCTCACGATGTTTTCCTTCACCACAGAACACGTGGAAAATCCTGCCATGGGATTGAACCCGAGTTGCTCGTGTATTGTAAAATTTACTTACTTAGGATCTATTAATGTTCCGTCTTTAGATTTAAGGTATCAAATATGATTTTTTTTACAAATTTTTCGAAAAAATTCTCAAAAATTTCTAAAAAATTTCAGATAAAATATAGCCTAGATCATTCCTGACATTGCTCTCTATTTGTTCATCAAGTTTTATTTGAATCGGTTTAGCCATTCATGACAGACTGATATACAGGCAGACGGATAACAAATTTAAAAAAGTTCAATCATTTGTTGAACCCACAAGTTGAACCTTTATATTTTCCTGACAATTTAACTTCTCATCCATGAAATCTGTCAAACATTTCACTTCATTCTTGAGTGGCGCCGCCCTGGTGGCAGAAAAACAGTGGATGCCCACATTAAATTACATACTTGTATTTGTAATATTAAAAGATTGGCCTTACCTTGGGATATCTTAAAGTCCTGATAGAAGGGTATGCTGGAGGCTCCTGCTGGTCAAGTCCATACCAAGGGTACTTATGTTGCTGCACCAGGCTGTCGTTGTATGTCACGTACATAAGGGTCTGGCCGTCCGGACTAAACCACAGGGCGCGGTCGAGACGCAGAACTTCGGTCTCGTAGAGAAAATCCGGGACTCCGTTGAATATTACACCGGGGACGCCTATTTTGATTTATATTTTTTTAATTATTTCTTATATTTACGCGAACACTACACATTTAAATAAAACTAGTTTTACGGATTTTATCGCGTATATTAACTTATTTTATATTCCCGACGCTCCGGGAAGTCTGCAATCTGTGAACATGTACAGGATCGCCCCGTCACTACATTAGATTTGATAGACCACAAATCCTCGCCAAAGAACACCGATTCCTTCCAAGGATGATTCGCGGGGCTATTGAAATCAAAAAACATCCTAATTTCAATAGAGAAGATGGCTGAGTGCTACCATCTGCTTGGGATCCTATAATTAATAAAATTAAATGCCAACCCAAGCATACAACTGCAAGACTTCAAGATACTGTAAGTTCATACTGCATAGATCGGAACAAAAATTAATAATTTTTAATCTGGAGGTAACTGTGTTTAACTATGACATTGGGACAAATACCTCAGTCCCCCCCGTGACCATGGGTGCTGTAAAGTGCTCGAAACGTCGGGAATATACGAGTAAAATAAGTTAATATACGCGATAAAATCCGTAAAACTAGTTTTATTTATATTTTTTTATTTAGAATCATCGTCATCATCGTCATTATTACAGCCCTTCACAAATCCACTGCTGAACATAGGCCTCCCCCAAAGAATGCCACAAAGCACGGTCCTGAGTCACCTGCATCCATCGACTTCCTGCATGTCTTACCAGGTCGTCACTCCATCTAGTGGGGAGTCGCCTTACACTTCGCCTACCGGTACGAGGCTGCTACTCGAGAACCTTTTTTCCCCATCGGTTGCCGGTTCTTCGACCTATATGGCCGGCCCATTGCCACTTCAGCTTACTAATCCGTTGGGCTATGTCGGTCACTCTGATTCTACTGCGGGTATCCTCATTTCTAAGTTTATCACGCAGAGAAACCCCGAGCCCTCTCCATAGCTTGCTGAGCGACCTTGAGCTTCCTCATACGGCCAGCAGTGAAGGACCACGTCTCAGTTGTCATCTTTGGCTACACGCACTGGTTGTACGTTGTTTTCAGGTTTTGAGGTATATCTGACGAGAAGATGTGTCTTAATTTCCCGAACGCTGCCCAGCCGAGTTGAATCCGTCGTTTGACCTCTCGGTCGAAGTTGGACTTACCTAGTCGGACTATTTGTCCCAGGTAAACATACTCGTCAACAACTTCGAGCTTAGTGCTCCCAACAACTACCGGCATAGGTGTGACATGGACGTTATACATGATCTTTATTTAGAATAGTTGCTACAATTTACGACCACATTATATATAACCATTAGTTAGTGTTGCTACAAAAACAATGTAGAGTTTATAAAACCTTAAACAACATGCATTGATCATAAGATGCGATGATCCTAGAGTGAGGTCATACCTAGGAAGTTATTGCAATGTCAGTTCATCATCAGAATCAACATGTCTGAAAACATCACATTATTTATACGTCCGAAATACATTCATACACACATACATTCATATATTCATACAGATAAAGTTAAAAGCGTCTTAAAATCTAATGCAACACGAATTTGATCATGATCCACCTGGACCTGGTGGTAAGTAGTGATGAAACACTAGATAGTAAATCGGATGAAAAGACAGACGAAGGCAGATTATTCCTTTATTTTGCTGTACGCATTACGAAAGACGAAGCTATCCGTTTGGTTCTAATGCGTGGAATATTGACAACAAAAGGGTGAAGATCCCCTAGTTGTCGAATGGTGGAAAGGGGATGGAGGAATTAAAGCATGTAATTCCTTTAATTTCATCATTTTTTAATACGTTTGCAAAATATCAGATTATTCAGACATCCTGAAGAGGGTGAAAACTCAATTAAAATGTGTTCATACATTAATTTTTTTACAGAATAAGGGTAAGAAACTAGCTCGCAGTCCACCTGATGGTAAGTGGATGCTGTGACCTATAGACATCTACATTTATCCTCGATTAAGAATCAAAATGCAGATGTGTAGTCACCCCTGAGGACTAAGATGGAATGCCTCGTTTCCACGAAAAAGGGTCTCCAGTTCTATGCAGTCACCATATGAAACGCAATATCATTGATCTGATATTTTACGCTGGTATTCTGTAAGAGCGTGGTCCTTCCCCGGACCAACCCTTACAACCATAATATAGCTGCAGCATGGCGCTACCACGTAAAATCAATAATATACAGTTCAATCTAATATAAAACGCGTTAAACATATTGCACGAGAACTATCGCTAACTAAGCAGAGTTATAGCTAGATATAGCAAATTAATATTGATCTCTATAACGACGTTGAAAAATATTTCCTCAATGCATCGTCTTTCAACCTCGGACAAAGAAATTTTCTCAATTGCCTTGTTAAGCTAGCTAACCACATTTTGTTGAAGCGAGCGAATGAGGCTCTATTGTAAATGTAAGAAAGACCTCTATATAAAGTGTGCTACCAATTATTTAACTGTTTTACTCTGGCCACTGTTCCTTATTTTAGTGAAGTTTAAAATAAGAAAAAGTTCAAACCCATAACAAAGAACTATGGAGAAAAATCGCTGCAAATTTTAATCTCTTATGATAAAAAAAAAATATGAAAGTAGTTATGATCCTTGTTTAGAAAAATACATCATCATTATCATCATTATTACAGCCCTTCACAAGCCTACAGCTGGACATAGGCCTCCCACAACGTATGCCACAAAGCACTGTCCTGACCCACCTGTATTCATCGACCTGTAGACTTCGTATACTCGTATATGTGAAATTATGATATATTTATTTGTTATTTCAATTACAAAATTTCCTAAAATAACTTGTTTTTCAATTATAAAAAAATTTATTTATTTTTACCACTTTATTCATATTCTTACACTGTAATTCGATTCTGAGTCATTTTAGAAAATTAGTAGACTCTAGCTCGTCGGGAAGTTAGTTTAAAATCAATTACTAAATTCGACCCGAAAAGACATACACAAAAGCGAGTTACTAAAACGTGGTAATTTAGTAACTCGCTTTTGACGTTTAAACGTTAACCGTGTAGTGACGGTGTAAGAATATCCACTACCCCATATCATCCCGTGGGTGTCGTAAGATGCGACAGAGAGAAATTGAAACAGGTGATTGGCAGCAGCATCTTCCTCATAACAACTCAAAATAATAAAAATCTGCGGTGCCAACCGCTTGCCAAGCGTGGCCACTATGACAAATATCCCCCCTATGAGACAATTATGGGGGAGGCCTATGTTCAGGAGTGGACTTCAATAGGCTGTAACGTCAACGGTAATAAAAAGAATTACATGACGTGAACTTTTTACTTTTACTTTGGTATAACGGGAGACGGCCATATCCGGCAATTGACTTTTACGGGCTGATAATGAAGAAGAAGATATATTTTTATTTATCTAAGCATTTGACAACGAGGATATCCGCAGTAGAACCAGAGTGACCGACATAGCCAACGGATTAGTAAGCTGAAGTGGCAATGGGCCGGCCATATAGCTCGAAGAACCGATAACCGATGGGGAAAAAGGTTCTCAGTGGTGGCCTCGTACCGGCAGACGAAGTGTAGGGCGGCCTCCCACTAGATGGAGACGACCTGGTAAGACATGCAGGAAGTCGATTGATGCAGGTGGCTTCCAATATTGGCAGTAATTTCAATCGTAATTTTCAAAGTGGTAGAGCCAAGTTTTTTTTTGTATATAATTATTGTTTATTTCTATTATTATTTACCTTTATTATATCTAATTACAACATCTTACAAACCACACTTTACTCTTATCACACAATTTCTCATCCTATCATTCAGTCAGGTCTAAAATACTAAACTTTTTAATGAAAGCGTTTCTACAGCGTTATTTTATTTTCACGTTTCTTCCGCCACACCCAACTTTCATTACCATACTAATTACACAGCATTGTGAATTGCCATACATGTATTTTTTTGACACATTCTGACTTCTCACAACAAAGTGAATAATCCTATTTCCTCTATGTCCTCATGAATCTTGATATGTGAGGATACAATAATAAAAATAGAGAAAATAAATAATTTATTTATAATTACATTTAAGTAACTGAATCCTGAATATTTTGATCAATGAGTTACTTTTAAATTAAATTTTAAATTTATTTTTATGATAACTCCGTGGCCCAGTGGCTTAGCATTGAGTTGCAGCACTGAGGGCCGCGGCTTCGAATCCTGCACTGTACAATTATTTGTATAGCCTACAAGTTAATGTTCTAAGTCTGGATTTTTGTCAATTTGCAATTAGTGTATGTAAACTATCTCCACGGTACAGGAGAAAATCCTAGTGTACTGACTTAAAAAGTATGTGAGTATATGAGACGTAACAAAAAACATACTAAAATACTAAATGAGATATAATTTCACCTGTCTTAGTGATCCTGCAAACAAGGGTCTTGAGTATCCGTGGCTTGTAGTAAATATCGTTGTCGTGGACGAAGACCAGACTGGAGCCCGTGGGAGACCATTCTGCGTATTGTAGGAGCGGTGCGGAGCGGTCGTCTTCCACTGGAGATATTGGAATTTTGTTCCTGAAAGTATGAGATATATGACCATGACATTCATTTTTTTTTCATCTTAGCTGACTAAAAGCCTACTACTGTTTTTTATTACCTAGGTATCGTCTGGGTAGGTATTCCGAAAAGTGGGTGATCTTAGAAATTTTTACCGATAAGTATCAATTGTTGTTAAAATGGTAACGTAAAACGTTAGAATGGTAAAATTTTCACATTTATAAATTCAGCTTTGGATAAGGGCAGTAAATATGTCGCTCAATCAGGACAAGGTTGCTTATTTTGTAAGTAACCTTATAAGAGTAAGTATTTAGTGGTACATACCTTGTGATGACGTCATAAACATGATATCGAGCCAAGCGAGCGTGTCGCCAACCAGGCCTCACGTCGGAGATCAGAAGCACGAACTTCAAGTCCGCTGATACCTTGAAGTCCACCGCGTTCAGCTCCCTCTACAAAACAAAAAGAGTCTTCTTTTAGCAAAGTAAGAAAGCTTCTTTCAGTGTAAAATTTTTGCCGTATATTTTTTTTTGAAACTGAAGTCACATACCAACTAACAGTCCAGCTGATGGTAAGTGACAACTGCCGCCCATAGACACCTACAATCAACTACAAACAAAAACGTCTACAGACCATTGTCACCTCTAAGGACCAAGATGGAGTGCCTATAGCGGACATCACTGTCTTTATGGTGACAGAAATAGGTGATGGGTGTCTACCCAGATGGAAGGCAGAAAAAGGGTCTATCACCTAGAGAATACCTATGTTAGCAGCGTTGCAAAATCTATCACCCTATTAGTTCCGCAGATGACCATGTTTAATGCTAGAACTTAAATATAGCCTTTTCTATCGACGTATTTATGTACAAAGTATTTCAATTCCGTCGTAGACAGTCATAAATTCAGTCACTGCTTTTTGCGAAAGAAATAATATGCAGATAAAGAGTATAACCACCCAAAGAAAAGGAGTCCTTGTAACAAAATCTATCAAGCCATTTCGTTCGGTATGTGTCGTAAGGTGATTTCAGAAAATGCTAACAAGATCTCAAAGCTGATCATAGTGTGACCATGTTTAATGCCAGAATTTAAATATAGCATTTTCCATTGATGTATTTACGTACAAAGTATTGTAATGCCGTCGTAGAAAGTCGTAAATTCTTATTGCATTTGGTAATACTAAAACACGCTTTTGTTTTATTATTAATGCTTACACAATTTATTATAACTTTATTATTTCTTTTGGTTGTTAGATTTACTGCAAAAACTTTTATGTACCAAAAAATAAATTAAGCTTTTTCAATTGGATACCCCGGCACCTCGCAAACTTTACAAATAAATTTCACGTCCATCGTCTGTCTAATGGCGCAATATATTATACACGTCGGTCAAACTTGGCTCTATTTTATAAGCCCTTTTATATAACGGGTAAAACTGTGAAACAAATTTTTCTATTCTGAGTGATATATTGTTCATTCGATGTAAAGTATATTTAGAGGTGTTTGGTTTAAGATAAATTATTATATTCGTCTAAAGCAACAGGACTGTAAGGATATCTCTCCTTTGATGATGTTTCTCGTCGCCGCGCCGGTCCGGGATAAATACATCCGTTGTTAATGTTATAGCTAACGTGTAGTGACGGTGTAAAAATATCTATATCGTCCTGTGGGGTAAGAGGCGACAGAGGGAAACTAAAACAGAAGCTGGGAGAGTCCTATGATCAGCAGTGGACTTTTATAGGCTGTAATGGAAAAAAATATATATATAATGTTATAACACAACTATCAGAAGGTATAAGATTTTTCTGGCCTTTCTGTCGCCTATGACAAAACCCATAAGACGAAATGGATATGTCAATGGATATTTGCCATAGTTGCCACGCCTGGCATGCGGGTTGGCAACCGCTGCTTTTTATTTTTAGTATTCTGTGTTAGTTTACAATTATACTAGCTACTAGCGACCCGCCCCGGCTTCGGCTGGATCCATTAAAGTGGCTTTATTTAGATTTAAGGTAATTATCAAAAACCATTTATTTTATATTTTTTTGTAATGTCTCAAAAAAATCTACAAGTGTTTCCGATAAAATATAGTCTATATCACTCCTGGCATTACACTTTATCTGTTCAAGTTTCAGTACAATCGGTTCAGCCATTCCAAAGATTAGCAGACAGACTGATAGACAGACAGACAAAAATGTCAAAAATGGTTATTCATCTCTTCCCCCTCATCTCAATGAAAGTCAGTTATGATTTCTTATATTTACGAAAATACAACAAATGGAATAAAACTGATTTAACGGATTTTATTGCGTTTAATTTTAACTTTATTAATTCCCGATGTCCGTTTTTTTTACAGTTATTTCGTGAGAAGACACTGGCTCCTGACATACAGGTTTCACCTACATTAAGAGTCAGGGACTTTACAATTATTTGTTAAAATTTATTGGTTAAATAAAGCATTATTATTGTATTATTATTATTATAGTTATTTCGATATTACAAACAGACACTTCAACTTTGTTTATGTGTATAGATAAATTCTTCGGACAAATTGAATACACCTGGCAAACTGAAGTTTCCGTTTTTTGACTGCAGCTAGTTGTAACCGGCTATACCTAATTGTGACCACACTGAGCCGTAACAGATACGAGTATATAGATTTAGTAGATATATAGGTATGTAGATATAATGAAGGTTAAAAACGATATTTACTTAAACATTTATTACTCTGTGTGCTTGCTCTGTGTTTTTAAACTCTAAACCAACTCTTGTGCATTGTAAGTATTAACTAATATGTACGTCTTGCTCGTTTAGGAGTCTTCTTATTGTAGATGCTGTTTTAAGTCCACTGCTGGACTAAATGGGCCTCGCCAAGTTGGCCAAACAGTTTTGTGAACTCACTTGCCACTGGCTAAGCGTTAGCTTTAGAATAGATAAAAAATTAGGTCACGTATCAGAAATTCTTTAGGGAGTTCCTTCGGAGGATCAATTCTAAGCTTCCTCGGGGAGTCTGCGAGTGGATTTTCAATCACTTTGTCGAAAAGGTTTTTTATATTTTTATCTGTAGCGTAGCTTAGTGTCAAAGATTTTTTTATTATTTCTATTTTTAAGGAATTAGCACCCCATTGTATTTTTTAAAAAACCAACAATATAATTCTTAGAAGTAAAAGCTGCTATTGGGAAATTATTTTATTATTTATAGTTTCAGCTTCGGCTTTGGTGTCGACTTTTACTTTGTAATAAAAGTTTAATTATTAACCGACTTCAAAAGGAGGAGGTACTCATTTCGACTATATGTTTTTTTTATGTGTGTTATCTCATAACTGTATCCTAGGTAAACCGATGACAATGATACTTCTTTTATTTGAAAGCTGGTGCTTCTCATGTGGTTCCATATAAATTTGATCAAGGTTTGACTAGTAGTTTTTGAGTTATCCTTAATAATTTATATTAAAGTCGGTTGTACAATTTTTTTATTTTATCTCTTGTACAATACTAGACCAGGGATAATTTCTAAAGAGCGTATTACGAAATGCAAGTGTCCGCGAAACTGTCCCAAAGCCTTCACAGAACCTCGGATTTTTTTTAATTTTTCAGACATTTTGTTGTCTTTGCACACACACACACACACACACACACACGCACGCATGCAAGCACGTACACTCACGCACGCACGCACGAGTTAAGACTGAGCACCCCTGACAAATCTCATTCGTTTGCACATCATCAGCAATCCCATCTGGGTCAAGCGTATGCAGTAAATAAGCTTAGTAAATAGTTTTGTTGCATATAACTTAAGTATAAATAGACAATTGTAATAATTTAATATTGAATATTGTAGTAATAACCTTCTTACTGTAATTCTGTCGGAATAAATAAATATATTAATATATTTGTTGAAGTCTGGTTCGTTATCTTAATTTACGCTAGCATGTACGCACGCACGCACATACACACACACACACACACACACACACACACACACACACACACACACACACACACACACACACACACACACATACACACACACGCACGCTTTCACGCATATATGCTCGAATGTACGCACGCACGCACGCATTCACGCACACACGCACGCATGCACGCAAGCACGCACGCACGTGTGCACAAATGCACGCACCCACATATATTACACACATTACTTCTTTTTATGTATGTAAATGTACTAATTTTTGAGGTGACTTCAAAAAAGGAGGAGGGTTTCCATTCGATTGTGTGTTCTTTTTTGTATGTTACGCAATGTTTTCGTCAGTTGTGAACCGATTTTCATGATTATTTTTTTATTAAATAGGCTATAATTCAGAGGTTCCATATGCATTTGGAGAAAAAATTCCACCCCTAAGGGTAGCAAAATAGGGGATGATGGAACTATTTAGACGACATTGAGATAGGGAAATTCCATAGTCCACACAAAAGAGTTAAAATATAAGACTTTTAACCATAACAATAAAGTCAACTTCAAAGAACTAAAACAAATTCTACGCAATAGCTTGTGAAGTCCGGGTTTTAACACTTCTGTACACTTGTGGCAGCGCTGTCGTCGCACCACAAGCGGAACGCACCAAAGCCTTTATCACGCTATCAAAGTTTCGAAGTATACAACTTGTCCCGAAACTCAACGTCAAGTGGGCACGGGGCGAGAGGGGGTGGGGGCATACCAGCCAGCCATAAGTCCAGAAGAAAGCCAGGTCAGTAAAGAAATAAAAATCAAGTCCAATTTCACAAAGCCAAAATCGTTAGTGCGGAAACGGGAGCAATACAAATACAAAAGATGCGCGTTAAACAAAGGAGTGTAGCGTACTGACCATTAAAAGACATATAACCGCCAAAGCGTCACCATCTGTTTCAGCCAATCACATCAAATGGCATCTCTACCTGTCTCGCTCTAACTCACATGAAATGGCGTCATTATCTGTTTCATTCAAAAATATTTCTGTCACACTTGCACTTGTTGAATTTAATATTTAATAGATAAAATGTATTGTGGTGTAGGTGTGGAACTGTTTCGAATTTAGGTCTTATTTCAGAAAATCTTATTTGTTTTATGTTTTTAAGGATGAAGTGTGATACTTATTATACCATTTTGAAATCTAGGATAAATGGGCTATTTTTTGAAGTAACTTGCCTAGGGTAGTACAGTATGTTTTTTTTTAATGAAGAGTCAAAGTTAGGTTAGGATCTTATTTTTTCAACTACGACTAAAAGAAATTTCAACTAATCTAGCAACCTGTTTTTGCTTGATTTGTAACTGCGATTAATAGCACGTTAGTGAAATAATCACTGTAAAATTGAGAAATTTGTGGTCATAATACCTAATGTAATCATTAAAGGTGTCGATATTCCTCATTTTCATAAATTTGTCAGTTTTAACTGAAATTTTTCCCGGGGCTGGTATGACCCTCTCGCCCCGTGCCCGCTTGACGTTGAGTTTTGAGACACGTTGTATATAGAATAGCTCTGTGCTTAACACACGGCGCGTTGGCCGCTCCCCGGGCTGCATACCTTGCCCAGCTTGAAATTTCCCTTTTCTTTCCATGGCCAAGTACTATTAAGAGATAATCTCGAGCTTTAACTCCACAATTTCAAAATTTAAGTCTAGGCCATACTATCCTACTTAGAATTTCGGAGAGTGTGCGAATTGCATGACTTAATTCCTCCCTCTCCATTCCATCATCGAACCGCAAGACGCTCGGTTGGTCTCCACCCCTTTGTCTGCCCGGAAAAATCTCTGGTGGTAGTCGATTCCACAAAGAGGTTGAGCGAGTAAGAAAATTAGTAGTTGCCAACTGGCCTCATGAAACAGGAAAAAATCTTAGTTTGGGGTAATATTTTTTTAAGTTGACTTCTATTGGCTGATGATAAAGAAGAAAAAAATTTAACATAGTATTCTCCATTCCATCATCGTACTAGACGTCAAACGGTTTGCTTGGTCATTCATAATGCGTACAGCAAAAGAGTGGAATAATCTGCCAGCAACTGTCTTCCCATCCGATTATAATGTGGGTGTCTTCAAGGCAAGAGTGAATAGGCTTTTGTTAAGCTAGTCAGTGCGTTTTACCATCTTCAGATACATCACCACTTATCATCAGGTGATATATATAGTAAAGCATTCGCTTATAATAGTAATATATATATATAGATATATATATGCCCTTCAAACCGAATCTTGATCACGGCGGCCAGCCACAACAGAGACTAGCCATCTACGTAAGCACAGGTGCACTCTCTATTCCCTCACTCACTTAGTCCGATGGGACGGTAATTAGACACGACCGTAGAGAGGCGCACGACCTACGGCTTTACGTTCCGTTTCCAAAGCACGGGGGTGAAAACACCGCCGACTTCCTGACCTTCCTCGACTTCCTTGCTACTACTGAAATTTTTTTGACAGAAAAACCCAATAACTGATTTTGGCACGACCCGGAATTCGAACCAAGATGATCAGTAATCGCGTTTACGATCACTAAGACCAACAATGAGGTAATAAAAAGCCTTAAATGAATGAGTATATTATTTTTTATAAATCAGCTAAAGTGGAATGGTCGTTATTGAAGCCCCTAACGACCTACTAGTTAATGAAGAAGCGAACGGGCCGCGTGCGTGGAATATTAATTAACTTAATTGAGATATTTGATCTCTTTAGTCTTCAAATAAAGTTCAATTATGTTTTTGTGGCTCATATTATATAAAGTACATTTCATTCACTTATATAGCCTTTTAAAAATACATGGCTAAACATAGGCCTCCCCATAGATTGCCCCATATTTGCCATAGTTGCCACGCTTGGTTGGCAAGCGCAGTTTTTATTTTCTTGTTCCAATTATGAAGACGCTGCTCATCTCCTGGTTTCCCTCTGCGGCCTATAACGACACGCTCAGAACCATATAGAATAGTAGATGTTCTTATAGCGTCACTACACAGTCGGAAGATATCTATAAAATGTCAGGAGTAAAAAATTAAAATTAAAACATAGTATAAAATTCAATCGAAACTAAAAGGTTACACAAAATATAAAAAAAAAACTATAATAAAGAAAATTTAAATTGTCATACAATCCCACTCCCCGCAGCATCGTGCCAAGAACACTGGCTGCGTTTCTCGCTGTATGGCTATACTTGGCCTTTGGGCGAGAAAAGAACCAGCCCTCTTATCACCAGCAGCGACGACCAGTCGCGAAACAGTTCCTTTATCAACTTCACCACACGTGGACCCCAAGGACCGATAGTCTCTACAGCAAATGGCACAAATATGTAGTCTAAAATTAAAATAAGTTAAATTATACGAAACGATAAAATTCGTAAAAGAACTTTTGTTTTTTTATAGAAGAGGGGGCAAAGGAACATGCGCCTTATATGATAAGTGCCGCACATGACAACTTTAACACCAGGGGAATTGCAAATGCGTTGCCGGCCTTTTAAAAATTCTTTTCAAGTTTACTCGCATTCCCAAAGTACCATACTTGAATGTACACTTTCGTAAATGTTTCATCCAGTTGATTGTGCATATTTGTTAGTCATGTTGGATTGAGAACGTATTCCTTAAATATTCGATAGCGATAAAATACGATAAAACGTTTGATAGTAGACAAGGTTTTAAATCGGTTATGCATTACACCGATATATGTTGATATATTGTTCCTACGATAAAGACATATTTTCCAACAATTGTTCTGATTTCGGGGAGATAGAAAAGAGGCCTTGGTAGCTCAAGGGTTAGGCGCTTGCCGTAAAGTTTACAGTACGCGAGCAACCCGGCGTCGATCCCCGCCATTACGAATAAAATTATTTAAAGATGTTAAAAATTAATTAGCTAGGACCGGTGTAAAAAAAACATGTGTCTTACCTCGTTTAAAGAGACAATCATCGCAGAGACTATTTCTCCTGATGATGCTTCGTTTAGAGGCAAAACACATGTCGTATTATCGGACGATGGAGGCGTGTTGGAATTAGTAGGGACGGGGAGAGTGCACGCAATTGATGAATAGAATGATTTTTATTCAATATAGATTATTACATAATACTAAAAGTAATTTCTTTATTTACCACTGGTTCGGAAAATACCTCTGTCCTGGGAAAAACCAGCAAGAAACCCAGCGGGACTTTTTTAAATATATTTCAGTTTACAATAATTTCGTTTATACAATTTTAAATGAATTTTAATAGAACCAGCATGGTGGCGATCATCTCATTCCCAGGGTTATTTTTTCACTTATGTATTCTA
Source organism: Parnassius orleans (assembly GCA_029286625.1). Classification (NCBI taxonomy): domain Eukaryota; kingdom Metazoa; phylum Arthropoda; class Insecta; order Lepidoptera; family Papilionidae; genus Parnassius; species Parnassius orleans. Next base: position 1,951,721 of record JAGSMP010000043.1, on the reverse strand, counting down.
CATACATACATAATACATAAACACTCACGCCTATCATCCAGAGGGGTAGGCAGAGACTATGGACTTCTATTTGGCACGATCCTGACCTACGCATACACGCTCGTCGGTTAAAGGTACTCTTAATTTGGCCTATTTTCAATATATCGCCAATTTGGTCGATAAACTTTCGCCTAGGGCGTCCCCCGACTCTGTATTCTTTGATGTTATAATAACCCTTTTTGTACATTTTTTCTTTAATAAAACATTTAAACCTGTTTATTGAAAACTTTTGTACATTTTCTGGGATTTTGTTGTAAAAGCGTATACATTGCCCCATAAATGAATTACCAATTCTGTGGGATCTAGTAACTGGTATTACAAACTTATGTTTGTTTCTAGTGTTTAAACTATGAACATCTTTATTCTTATCAAAACTATTTATGCTTTGTATGTATATACATGACATTTTCATAAATATATTGCGATGCCAAAGTTAATATGTTTATTTTTTTTTTAATTCTCTAAGGCACTCTTTACAATTTAAGTTATAAATCGCCCGTACGGCTTTCTTTTGCAAAACAAATATGGCTTCAATGTCAGTCGCATTACCCCATAGCAAAATTTCATAAGACATTATGCTATAAAAGTAACTAAAATAAACGAATCTAGCTGTATTAACATTGGCGAGACTTCTAATCTTTCTTACAGCATATGCTGCAGAACTAAGTCTGCCCGCTAATTTAGATATATGGGGACCGCATTGAAGTTTCGCGTCAATAGTAATACCAAGAAAAACTGTGGTATCCACAAGACTCAACTCCTCCTCATTCAAGAGCACATTGGTATTCGAATGTTTAACATTAGGTATTGTAAATTTAATACATTTTGTCTTATTGCAGTTTAAGAGCAAATTTCTGGCGTTAAACCAATGTACTAATTTTAATAGGAGCATTATTTATATTGTCAAAATTAATTGACTGTCGTTTGAGTTTGAAAATTAAAGAAGTAACATCAGCAAATAATAATATGTCGTGACTGTACCATACAAGCTAAGGTATATAACGGCGCCTACGCCATTGCACGGGCGGCGACACCGGTGTAGCTAGACAGAATTCTTGTAAACAACACGTGTACCGCACACCTGCGCCATTGCACCTGCGGTGGCACCCGTGTATCTAGCTACTTGTGTTGCTTGTATAAAACGGACGGAGCGGTCTTGGCTCTGGCGTGGAACGGTGCACTTGTCGTATTCCGTTACTAGCTTATCCTTGACACATTGGATAATTAATTCGTGCAAACGAATTAATTATTATTCTCAACTACAAAATTAGTCTCGGTACAATTTATAGTTTGTATTAAGTAATAAAAGTCTAAAAGCCTTTTCATATGACTCTATACATCATAATAACATCCTTCATCAGAAGTGGGAATAAAGCTTTCCATTTAAGTTCTCTATATTCTAATGACCTTTCAACATATACATTAATATAGATTAAAAACAGGAATGGGCCAAAAATCGAGCCCTGGGGAACGCCCATTGATACTACCGATCCGAAGGAACCTTTACCATTGATAACGACTTTTTGAGTTCTGTTATTTAAATATGAAATAATAAGTCTAAGCGCAAAATTTTTGACCACCGTAATGTTATAGTTTCCTGATTAATATATCATGATGAAAACAATCGAAAGCCTTGGAAAGATCACAAAATACCTAAGGCATCTTGTGAATTCCCCCAGGCATTGAAAATATATTTCATAAGCTCAACACCTGCGTCAGTCGTCAAGCGAACCCTTGTAAAACCACATTGATTTTTATTGAATAATTTATTTGTATTTTTTTATAATTGATATAAAATTATTTTTTCAAAAATTTTACTGAGAGTTGGTAGTACAGAAATAACAGTCTAAAATTTGCGGGGTCCAATGAACTACCAGATATAAATAAAGGTATTACTTTACTATGTTTCATTAAATAAGGAAACACACCAGATGAGATACTAGTATTAAAAATAATAGCAAGATGAGGTGCAATTAAATCTATTATGGACGCAATAACTGTCACGGAAATCCCCCATGAATCTGCGGTTTTTTTCACATCAAGGGTTTTGAAATATTTTACAATATCTTATGGTAATCATTTTTCAAATCCAAATTATTTTATACAGGTATTAACATTCTGTTTGAGTGGAGATGGAGGACGGGAGTTGCTTTTCAAACTAGGTAAGACACATACAATATTTTAAAACGACTTTAAAAATAAGGAGTTTCTCAGTTTGACCCGTATGCTTGTATGTATGTATGTATTTATGTTTTTCCGCGATTATCTCGCGTTTGGCTCAACCGATTTTGATGCGGTTTTCAGAAAAGTATTTGTTACATTTTGGAGAAGGTTTTGGTATACAACAAATGGATACCCATGACGTCGTCCGCATGGATCCGTTATTAAGAGATATATTAGTTCAACTCAACCAATTTTGTTGATGCGGTTTATTAGCAATTTGAAATATGAAAAATGGATTCATTCTAATTTAATTGAAAAGCAAGATTAGAAAATCATTTTCCTATATTAATGTATTAATATTTGTAAATCTCAAATATTACAGCGACTAAATGAATATAGTATTAAACAAGATAAAATGTAAATGTATTTTACTTTAACTGTGTAGTCTAACGTTAATATTGTTTATTATTATTTAATATAATGGATTTCTGTAAAGTAACGCCATTGTGAGAAAATCTGTGTCTGAGAAATTAAAAACAATTGTTTCGAAGATATGTGAAGCCTATCAACACGCATTGGGACAGCTACTTCCTTGACCTAAAACAATCTCAGAAATGATAAAAGGCACAGGGCTTTTAGTAGCCTAGAGCCAGACTAGGCCTAGGAGTAGGACGTATATATATATATATATATATATATATATATATATGTATATATATATATATATATATATATATATATATATATATATGTAGGAGCGTCTATAAAATACTGACCAGATCCAGAGAAGGTATTACCTAGCGAAGCGTCGTGTCTGCGGTAACGTGTCAACCGTTGTTGTTATAAAGGATTTTTGAAATTAACGTCATCGGAAAAGCGTATCATATATTTGCGACGAATTGCTAACAATCTGTTCATTATATTTTCTTGTACTTTATGTTGTAGCGCACGCATATTTGCGCCATCCATCATGAGTGCATCTGGATGTTCCTCTTCGCCTACATCAGAAGTGGGATCAAGTTCTTGAATCTCCACATATAATCTTCGAATAATGTGATGAAGGCGTGGTGCTGTACCGATCGTTCTTGAATGGAAGTATGCTGTCGAAGTGGGACGCCACGGTAGATTATTTAACGCTGCTGCCGGCCTACACTTAATGCATTAGAGAAGTAAATTTGTCTTAAATATTGTGTTGAAAAAAATATTTTGTAGTAACAACTTTAACTTTTTAACCTGAGTCTATTTGGATGATTAATGACCCTGTTAAATTGTAGAGTTGTTTACTTCATTTTGTTTTGTGTTTTGACTATGTCAACAGCCATACCGCAGCCGTAGCTCAAAGATTGAGTGCGGTGCGTGTGGTGTTGGTGGAGGTCTAGTTTAGTCTTCGTTGAGATGTAACGGGATGACTGAACATAGAGATGAGTGCTCGTAAAATTAAATGAAGTGTAGGTAGTATACATTTGTTGTGTAACGAACGATCAAAAGGCTATGGCTCTTGGACATTTAATTTTGTGATGTAAAGTTGGCTTTGAATTGAATTGATAGAATTAAGTATTGAAGAAGTAGCCGGAGGTATTTTCAGGCGTTCATACTCTTAGTCATTTATTATTACTATTTAGTCGCATTGCACGAATTGGTGCGTAGTTGCAACTACGATTTACTTGTGAGTCATTCAGGAGCGATGAACATCTGATGGTGTGGTGGAAGGCCTTTGTTTCGTAGAGACTACTGTTGGTTGACTTGGAACGACCTGATAGTCGTTGTCTCTACAGTAGATCGAATCACAAGAAATGATGAAGATTTAGTCACAGTTTGTAGCTAGTCATTGCATCATTGTGATCACTGTGTGTAATCAAATAGATAACTTAAATGATTTCTCTGTGTCTTGACACACTATACATCATGACTTTTTCGGGAAAACTTGGCGGGAAGAGTGACCAAAAGTGTTATTACTCCGTAATTATTATTATACAAAGTATGTTTTGTTAATACCGTTAACCGACGAGCATGTATGCGTAGGTACATATGTGGACGTAAAGTAGGCGTTTTACGACGAGTATTGGTAATGCCGCATATGTCAATGGAGAGTGAAAATCCTACGCAACTTTTGCATTTTAATCCAGACTATCCAACCTCGGATATGGAGGATGGTATAATGTATTAAAATTATTGCACAAAATAAACGCTTAGATAGAAAATGATTTGATTTGTTAATAGCTTTCACAATCGCTTTAAAAGATTATGCAGCTAATTGTCTTACCGAGCTTAAGTTTACTAAAATGGCATATCCCTTAGGAAAGAAACCGAGTTAAAGAAACTGCGTCTGAAACTGGTCTTCACTTATGATCCTCATCGAGTAAATTCCTAAAACAATCGTGCCTGATGAAGTTATTACTGGATTTGTTATCTCAGTTTTATGTTCATTGCGAAATATGATTTACATGGGGTACATTTTAAAGTTCGAAATTTTTAGCGATGTACCGGGAAATGTTTAACTTTAGAATGCTATGAATTGAGAGAATGAGAGGCCTTTTATGTTCTAATGTGTTGATGAGTGTAGCAGATTTGCTATGAATATTGTGTGGTCGACAGAATTGGTGTTTGATGTTGAGGTTGGCTTTGTATGAAGCTGGTCGAAAGGACAATGTCATAACGGATCATGCCGCACGCGGCTGTTTGAAAGGACACATTCGTCCGGTCCAGGCTTATGAATTGTGGAGTTACACTAGTCAAAGAGACGCACCCGTCCGGTCCAGTCAGGTTGGTTGAACAGAGTACAGCAGTATCGTCCGGGCCAGACCCGAGCGGTTGGTCGTAGGGACATACTAGTTTACAGCTGTATGTGGTGGCTTGAGAGAAAGGTGCCGTCCGGTCCATGCGTGGTCGAAGGGACGCACGCTTTCGATTATTGTATGATCGAGGATGTTAGTATATTTATAAGAGGGTATGTGTTGTTAAAGTGTATATCTTCTATCGATGCTAATAGTGCCGTGCAAGCTGTATAAAGAGCTGTATGCCTGTGTGTGCTTAGTGGAAAGAGCCAGTTGTCCGGTCCATGTTGTCATATGAGATGATGGCTGGTCAAAAGGACGCCTTAGCTAGTGTTAGTTTGCATGTGGTCAAACGTAATCGCCTTGCGTATGTGTGTGTGAATGTCAAAATATAGGACAGTAAACCTATTCATGTCAGGATAGACGAGCGGAAGTAGTTGTGATTAATAGTGTTTTGTTACAGGAATTCATAAAGATACACGCCAGAGGACGGTTGGATTGGCCATGTAGGCGCGTCTATAAAATACTGGCCAGATCCAGAGAAGGTTTTACTCTAGCGAAGCTTCGTGTCTGTGGTAACGTGGCAACCGTTGTTGTTATACAATGCGTTAATTTTACACTTGATCAAATGAAATGTGCGGATACTAGATAAAAATTATCGGTAAAAATCAATTTTTAAAAATGTAAACTATTTAAAAATAAAAGCATTTTAAATTTTTTGGTAAAATTCCATCCTTCGGTTTTAAATTATTTTCTCTTTAAGTAAACGGTGTATTTTTTTCAAAGTAGTTTTATTTGAAAGTTAGAAAGATTAACTAGCAATAAAATGAAAAACTACGATAGGAAATTTGTCAAAAAAATAATAAGATAATTTTTTTTGTTAAAAAAATACTTTTCTTTTTAATTTTTGGTCTGTAACTTCAAAACTAGTACGTTGAGATAACCTTTTTAGCATGTTTTATTAAACTACGTAGCTTACTGTACAAGTTCTCCAAAATAACATGCGTTCTATCTCTTTTCGTTGTTAAGATAATCACTAAAATAAGGTAGGTAATCTGAGCACAAAATTCAAAAGTGATTTAATAATGATTTAATTGACAAAATTATGGAATAAAACAAAAAAAAAACCGTAGAAAAATGATTTAATTTATTAAATTTTCAAAATGACCACCATTTTCATCCATACATACAGTTGCACGTAATGCCACACTACGTACTGTTTTTTTTAATACAGTACGATTTTCTTTTATTTGACTAGCCGCAGCTATTATTTTTGTAACAATTCTTCTCTTGTACTAAGTGGAGTACGGTACACAATCTGTTTCATGTGGCCCCACAAAAAAATCTAGGGGGGTCATATCAGGGCTTCGTGCCGGCCACGCTACTGGTCCGCCTCGTCCAATCCATCTGTCTCCGTATCGTTCGTTTAAATAATCACGCACGATGGTGCTGAAGTGAGCTGGAGCGCCGTCATGCTGAAACCACATCCTCCTCTTTGTTTGTAGATTCACATCACTCATCAGGTCAGGTAACTCTTCTTGTAGAAATGTTAGGTAAGCTGGGCCTGTCAACCTTGACGGAAGAATAAATGGTCCGATTAAGTAATCACTTATCATTCCAGCCCAAACATTAATCGAAAATCGATTTGAAAGGACGCTGGCCGAACTGCTAAGGATTTTTTCCTTCGGCATCCACAAGTGAAGGTTTCGAAAATTTGTGATTCCAGTTCTGTTAAAATTTGCCTCATCGGTCCACAAAATACGGCCACAGAAGTTCGGGACTAATCGTCTTTGCCGCAATAGCCACGAACAGAAAAACTTCTTCCGACGTAATCTGGCTCGTGCAAATTCTGCACTCTTCGAAAATGAAAGGGTACAAACATTCTATATATATATATATATATATATATATATATATATATATATGTAGGCGCGTCTATAAAATACTGACCAGATCTATAAAATGCTGTACCGATCGTTCTTGAATGGAAGTATGCTGTCGAAGTGGGATGCCACGGGTAGATTATTTAACGCTGCTGTCGGCCTACATTTAATGGGCCTACAATTAATGAGGAAGTAAATTTGTCTTAAATATTGCCTTGAAAAAATATTTTGTAGTAACAACTTTTAATTGGTTGAGAGAAATGCCTGAAAGCCAAGCTTATTTCAATTGACTAACCTGAGTCTATTTGGGTTATTAATGACCCTGTTAAATTGTAGAGTTGCTTACTTCATTTTATTTTGTGTTTTGACTATGTCAACAGTAAAGTTGGCTTTGAATTGAATTGATAGAATTAAGTATTGAAGAAGTTGCCGGAGGTATTTTCAAGCATTCATACTCTTAGTCACTTGTTATTACTATTTAGTCGCATTGCTCGAATTGGTGCGTAGTTGTAACTACGATTTACTTGTGAGTAATTCAGGAGCGATGAACATCTGTTGGTCGACTTGAAACGACCTGATAGTCGTTGTCTCTACAGTGGATCTTATCACAAGAAGTGATGAAGATTTAGTAACAGTTTGTTGCTAGTCATTGCGTCATTGTGATCACTGTGTGTAATCAAATAGATAACTTAAGTGATTTCTCAGTGTCTTGACACACAATACATCATGACTTTTTCGGGAAAACTTGACGAGAAGAGTGACCAAAAGTGTTATTACTCCGTAATTATTATTATACAAAGTATGTTTTGTTAAGTACCCTTAACCGACGAGCATGTATGCGTAGGTACATATGTGGACGTAAAGGAGGCGTTTTATCACGAGTATTGGTAATGCCGCATATGTCAATGGAGAGTAAAAATCCTACGCAACTTTTGCATTTTAATCCAGACTATTCGACCTCGGATATGGAGGGATGGTATAATATATTAAAATTATTGCACAAAATAAACGCTTAGATAGAAAATGATTTGATTTGTTAATAGCATTTAGAATCGCTTTAAAATATCATGCAGCTAATTGTCTTACCGAGCTTAAGTTTGCTAAAATGGCATATCCCTTAGGAAAGAAACCCGAGTTAAAGAAACTGCGTCTGAAACTGGTCTTCACTTATGATCCCTCATCGAGTAAATTCCTAAAACAATCGTGCCTGATGAAGTTATTACTGGATTTGTTATCTCAGTTTTATGTTCATTGCGAAATATGATTTACATGGGGTACATTTTAAAGTTCGAAATGTTTAGCGATTTAACTTTAGAATGCTATGAATTGAGAGAATGAGTGGCTTTTATGTTCTAATGTATTGATGAGTGTAGCAGTTTTGCTATGAATATTGTGTGGACGATAGAATTGGTGTTTGATGTTGATGGTTGGCTTTGTATGAAGCTGGTTGAAAGGACACATTCGTCCGGTCCAGGCTAATGAATGTTTGATGTTGAGGGTTGGATTTGGGTGAAGCTGGTCGAAGGGACAATGTTGTACCGGCCATGCCACGCGCGGCTGGTTGAAAGGACACATTCGTCCGGTCCAGGCTTATGAATTGTGGAGTTACACTGGTCGAAGGAACGCATCCGTCCGGTCCAGTCAGGTTGGTTGAAAAGAGTACAGCAGTATCCTCCGGGCCAGACGCGAGCGGTTGGTCGTAGGGACATACTAGTTTACAGCTGTATGTGGTGGTTTGAGAGAAAGGTGCCGTCTGGTCCATGCGTGGTCGAAGGACGCACGCTTTCGATTATTCTATGATCGAGAATGTTAGAATATTTATAAGAGGGTATTTTTGTTAAAATGTATATCTTCTATCGATGCTATTAGTGCCGTGCAAGCTGTATAAAGAGCTGTATGCCTGTGTGTGCTTAGTGGAAAGAGCCAGTTGTCCGGTCCATGTTGTCATATGAGATGATGGCTGGTCAAAAGGACGCCTTAGCTAGTGTTAGTTTGCATGTGGTCAAACGTAATCGCCTTGCGTATGTGTGTGTGAATGTCAAAATATAGGGACAGTAAACCTATTCATGTCAGGATAGACGAGCGGAAGTAGTTGTGATTAATAGTGTTTGTTACAGGAATTCATAAAGATACACGCCCGAGGACGGTCGTATGTCAGGATTGGCCGTGTAGGCGCGTCTATAAAATACTGGCCAGATCCAGAGAAGGTTTTACTCTAGCGAAGCGTCGTGTCTGTGGTAACGTGGCAACCGTTGTTGTTATATAGGATTTTTGAAATTAACGTCATCGGAAAAGCGTACCATATATTTGCGACGAATTGCTAAACGATCTGTTCATTATATTTTCTTGTACTTTATGTTGTAACGCACGCATATTTGCGCCATCCATCATGAGTGCATCTGGGATGATCCTCTTTCGCCTACATATATATAGCTATAATATTTATTCTTATTTCTATGTGGTATGGTGGTGGAGTAAGAAAAGGCATTAACTCATTTTCCTTGTGGGTGTATTTTTATATAGAATGAGGGGTGACAAACGAGCACACAGTCCACCTGATAGTAAGAGGATGCTGTGGCACATAAAGATCTACATTTATCCTCAATTAAGAATCAAAATACAGATGCGTTATCACATCTGAGGAGTTAGATGAAATGCCCTCGTTTCAAGTAAAAAGGGTTTCCAGTTCTCTACCCTCACCATACGAAGCACAGCAGCATTAAGTTGCTATTTCACGCTGGTATTCTGTGAGAGCGTGATGCTATCCCGGTCGAGCCGACCCACATTCGTGCTACAACTATAATATAGCTGCAGCGTGGGTCTACCACATGTAAACCACGTATACTTTTAACTTATCATACTAAATCACTAATATATACTATGTCGCGTGGGCTTCAATACAATCTTTTGAAACATTATTTTCTTTCAAAATGTTATTTGTTAAAACATTGATATATAATATAGGAATTTAAATTGCTTGCGTCTAAAGATAATCAATTACTCATGTTCTGGTTACACAACGGTGGGATATATGGCAGCCCTCATCGCGCTATGGATCTTGTAGATTTACGTTCTTCCCGCTATTTTCTCTCTGTAGAGAACTTGGGTGCTTATATAGAATTATTTAGTTTGTATTTATCATCATCATTACAGCCCATCAAGTGTCTACTGCTGAACGTAGGCTTCCACCATAGATTGCCACATATGAGGATATTTGCCATAGTTGCCACGTTTGACAGCCGGGTTGGCATCATCACGTTTTTATTTTCTTGATGTTATTATGAAGACGCTGCTGCATATCTTCTAGTTTGTCTCCCTTTGTCGCCTCTTACGACACCCACGGAACGATACCGGATATAGGATATTCTTACACCACCTGTATGAGTAAACCCGTACATTTTTTATGCTAGCGTAGTTGGAGGGCGAGCACGTCATTTTAATGCACTGTACACATGTTTTTATTTTATTTTTTATGGGATAGGTTGACAAACGAGCACACAATCCACCTGATGGTAAGTGGTTGCTGTGACCCATAGACATCTACATTTATCCTCAATAAAGAATCAAAATGCAATGCTTTTTTCCAGTAAAATGGGTCTCCGGTTCTCTACACTCACCATACGAAACACAGCAGTGTCAAGCTGCCATTTTACGCTGGTATTCTGTGAGAGCGTGGTCCTTCCCCGGTCGAGCCGACCCATTCGTACTACAACTATACTACTAAAATAGCTGCAGCATGGCTCTACCACGTAAAAAATTAGTACCATTAGCAAGGCGTTATAGTTAACAGTGTTTTATTTTGCATTCTATTTCATCCTATCCCACATCTCAGTATTTGAGTGGTACTCCTCAACAGCATTTAATCTTGCATTGCACTGCATTACATATTTGCATAGTGACGCATACACCACCACTACACTGCTTTTATTTTGCATTTATAGTTTTTAACTTTAATTTTAATTTTGTTTTAATTTATTGGAAAACTAAAGTGACAGCCTGTATACGTCCCACAGCTCAGCACAGGCCTGCTCTCATGTCTGAGAGGTTTATACGGTATTTGATGTATGAGGGATGATATATGGGGGCACCCCAGATAACTGTCTGTAATTATACTTACTCTCTATACTCTTCAGGTTCGAACTCAGTAGTGCAGGCACTGCTGTTTAGCCACAGAAATAAGTAAAAGGGTGGCACGTATCCAGATTGTCTCCTAGGCAGAAGAGGAGTCCAACCACCTGGTGGAAGTTTCATTTGATTTAAAAGAGAACGTTTACCCTCGCATGTATGTACGTACGTATGTACATGAATAAACTTTCAACGCCTTAACCATGAGAGTATATTATGTAAGAATTTTATAAGATGTTTTATCGCTGATATAGACCGAAAGATTTGACTTACTACTTGCTTACTTTTATCCAATAACTAGCTGTTCCCAGCGATTTCTAATTATTTTTTAAAAATAAAAAGAGCCTAAGTTACAACTTATAACGTCAGCTATCTGCCAGTGAAAGACCCGTCAAAATCAGTCCAGTAATTTTGGGGATTAGCCGAAACAAACAGACAGATAAATAGACAAACAAAAATTTTTAAAATTGTTTTATTTGTTATAAGTACCGTATATACTTCATATGCATTAGTAAAAAGCTGTTATTTTGACATTACAAAAAGACACTTCAATTTTATTTATTTGTATAGATTTTCGTTTTTCGTACTCAAGCCAAAAAAAAAAAAACCCACCAGATTATCCCAGTTGTTGGTAAATTGTTGAGACTTTTAAGGACTTGAAAGCGCTTTATGATAAGAGAACAATAAATTTAATTTCTTCAAAAAGAGCTAAATGCAATTAGCTGGATCAATAAACATATAAATTCTGCCTCCTATTTATGAATTCCAGTAACCTGAACGAATTTCGCCTATTTAAGTACCTTCAAGCCGATTATGTTTATTCGTACGACTTGGAACGTATGCCTATATTGATCGCTTACAATAAATTACGATAAAACGTTCAACTGATATTCGACAAAGCTTTTAATCGGCCGCGCGTTACACCGAAGTGCAGCATTATTAAAGAAATATTTTAATAACTTTCAGCTTTTTTAATAGAATGAGGGTGACAAACGAGCACACAGTTCTACAATGGTAAGTGAATGCTGTGGCCTATTGTTTCCAGTAAAAGGGTCTCCGATTATCTACATACACCATATGAAACACAACAGCTACTGCTATTTTACGCTGGTATTCTGTTATATCATGGTCCAGGACCTGGTCCAGCCGATCTATTCGCGTTACAGTCATAATATAGCTGCAGCGTGGCTCTACCATGTAGAAAACCTTAGGACTCTTTTCTTTTAATTTCTGGCTTGGAGTCCGTCTGTGTAGATACCACCCTTTTACCTATTTCTGCCGCCAACCAGCAGTGTGTGTACTCCTGTGTTTAGGTTTGAAGGGTACAGGGAGTTAATATAATTACAGGCTGTGAGGTATTCCATCTTAGTCCTCACAGGTGACTACGCAATTGTAGAGTTCCTTGTTTAAAGTTGGTAACAGGTGTTCATGGGATGCCCACAAATATCATCTATTAAGAACCAAAATGCAGATGCGTTGTCACGATAGAATGTCTCGGTAACAGTGAAATAGGGTCTCCGGTTCTTGTCACTCGTAATATGTAACACCGCAGCATCATAACTAATGCCATTTTACGCTTATATTCTGTGCAACTACACACCTACTTGCAGGTGGATGGTAAGTTTGTGTGTCATTTTTATATTATAACAAAACCTGTATAATTTTTTTATAACGTGAATTACGTTTCAGTGTGACATGCGGTGCCTTCATCACATTGTACGCTCAAAGATTTACGTTGTTCTGATATCTTTGTGTATTGCCAGTACAAAATTTATATGTGGGGTAACTTGGGTGTTTATATAAGGCAGTTTTATTGATGTTTTTGTTCGAATATATTGCCCGCCTTAGTCTTAAGAGACAAGTAAGTTAGTAAGTAGTTCTGTGATATTATAAGAGCCGCAGTATCCCCAATGCAATTGATGTACTAATACTGCTTTTTTGTATACATTACCTGCAAATATTGATTTTAATTATACTTATTATGTTTGTTTTTAAGCCTCCTCCAAGGAACGCCACAAAGCACAGTCCTGAGCCACCTGTATCCATCGATTTCCTGATTGTCTTACCAGGTTGTCTCTCCATCTATTAGGGACCCGCCCTACTTTTCACCTACCGGAACGAGGCTGCCGAGAACACTCGAGAACTTTTCTTTACCATCGGCCGTCTATTTTCTATGTGTCTATGTTCAGCACTGGACTTGTAAAGGGCTGTAATGATGATGATGATATTTGTTCTTATGTACATGTCGCAGCCAACTAGCTTAATTAGATAATTAGTCTCTCAGTTAACAGCCTAGACTTTTTAATAAAGAGCGCCGTTTTAACTAGAGATTTATATTCAGCTGATGCGTCTGATACAACATTGCACCTATGTTGTAATATTAGCGACCGTCTCGTTGAATGAAATTGATAGGGTGACCATGCCATGTTATGCCGATGGTCTGCGCCCAATTATGCGCCATGTGCTGTATTATATAAATGTGACCAAAAACTTACATTCTAAAAATTAATAACAGTATACTCACGAAAGTGGAGTTATTCATCAGTAATCTGGTGGTGAAGTTGCGAACGTTGAACAGCGTGAGTCCGCCCCAGCGGTCACGGAACACCAGCTCTTCATCTGAAACAAAAGAGACATAGAATTTTAGGGAACCTCAATAAACTTTTTCCTGTTTGTCTTTTGTCTTTCTGATAATTGGGTCTTTTTGTACAAACCTTGCTTATATTTTCATGACTAATTCTGATTATAGTCACAACTTCTAATGACTATCGAATGATTTAAACTGCGTGGAAGATCTAACAGAATTTTTATGTAACTTTTACACGTGGTAGAGCCACGCTGCAGCTATTGGGTTGCACGAATGGATCAGCTCGACCAGGGCAGAACCATGCTCTTACATCATACCAGCGTAAAATACCAGCTTAATGCTGCTGTGTTTCGTATGGTGAGTGTAGAGAACCGGAGACCCTTTTTACTGAAAATGAGGCATTTCATCTTAGTCCTCAGTGATGACAACGCATTTGCATTTCGTTTTATAAGATAGATGTAGTTGCCTATGGGCCACAGCTTCCACTTACCATCAGGTGGACTGTGTGCTCGTTTGTTACCCTTATTCTATAAAAAATGTACTTACTTCGTGAGATAGTAAGTGATAGTAAGTGGCTATCTAGTCGAAGATTACTACACTGCTAGTAGCTTGTAAAAAGCCTAAATCTTACCTTGAAGACAACCATATTGGAAGGAAAGTCATTGGTAAATAATTCTACGCTTTTCCTATGCGCAAATAATACGCACAATGCTTTGAATGCCTCGTTGGTCTAGTGATCGTAAACGCGATCATGAGGTCCCGGATTCGAATGCCGGGTCGAGCAAAAAACAAATTAGTTATTGAGGGAGTACCGTGCCTCAGAAAGCACGTAAAGTCGTAAGTCTTGCGCCTGATCTCTCTCCGGTCATGTCGGACTGCCGTCCCATCCGACTATGAGAGTGAGGGAATAGACAGTGCACCTGTGCTTGCGCATACACTCGCGCACTATAATCCTGTCCTGCGAGATGGCTCATGGATGGATGGATGGGATTTTATGCTATTATTTATCGATATTATATTCGATCTGGAGGATATTATTTTATTTTATTATCTTAACTAAAGGTATCCAGTAAGAGATTCTTTACTTGCATAATTTAAAAAGTTAAGGCGGATTAAGCTAAATTTCTTTAAAGATGTCACAAATCAACCAGCAACGAGGCATCCTCAGGCGAAGTAGACTCTGCGGTGGCTGACCACTAAGTGAGCGTGTAGAGGCGAAACACGTGTCATATTATTGACGGTGGTGTGTCTTTACTAGTGTAGTGGTGTTGAAAGAAGTGGTGCTGGGATTAGTGGTGACAGGGATAGTGCACGATATTGGGGGAGGGCGGGAGGTGCTCTGCAAATAAGGTAAGACACATCATTTTATTTCATTAAGTGGATCTTAGCTGTTTGATTTTTGACATCTTTAATATAATGGATTTCCGCAAAGTAACGCGTGATTCTATTAATTATGATCTGAATTTCTTATCCAAAAATGCGCACTAAAATTTAACACACGGGGTCATGTACCCCTTGCTCCCCAGAAAATGTTAGCTCCCGCTACTCGAATAGAAAATGTAGCCCTATCACTTAGAATAATTAACATCTATTTAACAAATAACATCATGTCTGTAATCCCCGAGGAATAGAATAGAATAGAATAGAATATTTTTTATTCAATATAGATTACATGTGTAAATATTATTTTTCGATAATTATTATGATGTTACGATAATTAAACCAGCGAATTGCTAGTTGATTTACTATGAATTCTTTAGAGCATAACAAAAACGCCACTGCACAATTTAACTGTTATTCTTATCTGCCTTAAATATACATTTAAAATAGAATTTAAATAAATAAAAGAAAACATATTTTAAAAGGCGTGCAGAACTTAAAGCGCCTCAAAATTCTCCTTTTTATGAAATTATAAATCGAATAAAAAATCTATATCGATTTATCGATTTTATGTCTGTTATGACAACATCGTATCTGACAGCTAGGCCCTGTCATGTGAATTGCAATTCGACACATCAGTCATAAAGTATATTTTATATATATTATAATTAGTGGCAATGATTCTGGTAGAAGTGCAATTTAAAAGTATTGTTGCAATTGTATTGTCGGCCGTCGAACGGTAGGATGACAGTAATATGGTGTTTGAGTTGGGCACGGCATCAGACTTTGCCTCCTGCTCAATTCCTGGATGATGTACTGATTGTGTATGATACAAATGATATATAAGACCATAAAATACCTTACAGATCTTATCAAAAGTTGATTATGTCTATATGTATTACAGAAAATTATTGTTAAAAACTGTATTTGTGAAAATAAAACCTTTATATCTTAAAAATCCGGATTTTTTAAACCAATTCCTTAACCATTTCATTCTTTTAATTGCATATTATCATTTCATTCATTCATGGCCGAAGTGTATATGAACGGTGGGCATTCCCTTTATAACATCATCATGATCAAATATATTTTTAATCCAAGTCTCTTTTTCAAACCCTTTACAATAAATCGTTTTGTCAACCAAGAAGGGTTGTTATTATTTCATTAAAAATTTGTCATGGGGAATGAAACCATCATTCCAATTAATTTTTCTACTTCGTTCTATCCACCTCACTTGTTTCCTTTCTGTGTATGTAAGGTTCTGAACTGGAAAAGGTGGTAGAATCAATAAAACTTGAACTTGTTCATCGCAAATGATGGTAATTTCTTTAACAATAAATTCGTTATCATCTTTTGAATCCTTGTGTAGATGTACAATATGTAGATGTGCAGTGTAGATTATAGCCGTAGATTTAATGATATTTTTCGTACTGTGTTACTTAAGGGCCTGTACTCTACTAGATGATCGTTTATTATTAAACAATATGTACTGGTGTTTGTCTGGAATATCCTTTTCACATTCATTTCTAGACGTATACATATCAACAGGCCCCGATTTTAAATTTTCGTTTTGTCGTGAACAATCAATTACAAACAACGGAGCTTTACTTTTAAATGTTTGAGGATCAAGCAACGGATCTACAGGAAGATTATAAAACGATTGACGAAATCTAGCATACATATCGTATAATATACTGTACTTATTTACATCAAATTTCAAATTAAGAGCATCATACGGATAATAGTAAGAATTTAGAAATAATGTAACATTTGTCAAATTACAATGGTCGAAAAGGGCACTGTATTTAATTTTATTATTTTTTCTATTAGTTTGTAATCCAAATATAACATAAAGCGGTTTCTCTAATTGTGAAGTTGTTTTGACAGACCATGTATGTTTAGTAGACTGTGGTAATAATGGATATTCATTACATTACAATTTCTAAATGCAATTTGAACAGGTTCGTCTTTATCTAAATGTTTTATTAAAGTAAGATTTTGCTGGTTAGATACCTTAATATGAGGCATACGCCATTGCATTTTTTGTAAACTTATTCTAACAGAATCTTTTTTTTCGGACACAATACTGTTTAAATTTGTACTAGTTCTATTATGTATTAGTTCATGTTTACAATTTATAATTTTTTTTCTATAATATTCTGCGAAGCCTAATAAGTTGTTTAACGGTAGTAAGACACGAAAACAACCATCTGCATCATGAAATCCGTTTACGTTCCTACCCTATATAGCTGCAGCTTTATTTTCTCCACTACTCATTGATACTAAAGATTGTATTGTTGTAGTTATTCCAACATTTCTTACACGGTCTATTTCTACCCCATTCATTTCATATCTAATATCTTGAAATAGAAAGGAAATGGCATTATTATTTAGATGAACTTTTTTTGTTTTGGTTACTCCAGCGGGATCTTTATTAGCTTGTACACCGAATTTTCCTTCGGTGTATATTGCACTTGCTAAAGGTAGTAAGTAGATATCTTGTTGATGAATTGGTATTCTTATTTCATCATTTTCATTAAAACTATTATTGTAAGGTTTGTAAGTATGCGTTTCATAACTTTCGATAAAATTATCGAACTGCGGATAATCTGATATTTTTAGAATACTCATATTTTAAATCCTAGAGCTCAAATAAATTATTCCTTATTCCTTTTTTTTATCTTTTCACGTCTGGATCTTTTAACGTTGCACTTGGTAATGACTTGAGATTTCTTCTTATTCTTAATTTTTTAGACATACTGATCGTCACTGAAGTCTATCATTTTGATTTCTTTAGGTGAAGACAAAGTTGAATGTTTTCGTTGTTAAAATTAATTAGTTTCCCCTCTAAGTCCAAAATTTTTACTGTTACTGATGAAATATATATATTTTTTTATGGGGAAATACACAATATTTTTTGGAACTTCAATAAGTTGATACCCTGGAGGAATATTAAGCACGAATTCATGTATTATATGCGCAGGTAACCGTTTATGAAAGAGCCCTGTATGAGGTCACATTCGATTCGTATCACAGACGTTGGAATAATGTTCACAGGATGAGTTGATTTATGCCATTTATTTGCTTCTAAAATCGTTCTCCAGAATCCAAGCAACGGACCAATACTATTTTTTTATCCCAAAATTAATTGGTTTAGTACAAAATAAATTTATAGCAGATAAGTCATTAGTGTCATAAGGAATTTTTACTATGTTATTATTTCCATAGGCAAATACATTATTACTTTCATTTATGTTAGGAATAGAGTTAAATGTAGAAAAAAAACAGTAAACCACACTCATAATTACTATCCAATAACAAAAGAGATACAAATTCAGATTGGAGAATATATTTATAACCAGTGATTGTTAGAGTTAAAGACATTATGACAAACTGAATTCAAAACACAATGTACTTAGTATTTATTTATATTCCAAAAGGTTTTTAAAAATTTTAAACACAAATGTCCACAATTATATGTGTTACGTTTCTGTTCATTATCATAATTATAAAATATCGGTCCCTTGTTTTTGATGAATTCTTCCGGAGGCTTTAAATTACCATAACTGTCATAATACTCTATTTAATTATCTAGTTTTGCTTAGGCTACCCAATGAGATCCAGCATTCTCAATACTGTAGAGACTAATAATAAGCACATTCCTTTTTTAATGGATACTTAGGTAATTCATGTCTCATAAACACTCCTCTATAAAATGGGATGTCCTGGCTAAATTTAAGTAAATCTATATTAGTAAGCGCTTTCTTGGGTAGCTTATAATTTAGTTTTTTAATCGTTTACATAAATTCCCAGACCATCACCATGCTCTTTGAAACATACTTCTCTTCCTTATACATGTTGCTTCCATTTTCTTATAATTTCGTTTTAATTCTTACAAGCGTTCCTTAGCAGATTTAATAGAATTGACTTCTTTAACAATGCCAGCTGCCCCACCTGCCAAACCTCCAGCAGCAGATAGTCGAGCAAATATCGGTATTAACGGTAAAAATCCACCAACTTTTGGAACAGCTATCACACGTGGTGCGCTCACAGATGAGTTTGTATCTGAAACCAATTCCTTAATCTATCGATCTCCCCATGGCTGTACATGGCGCGATCGAAAGCCCCTATCTTGGATTGGAGCTTAAACTTTTTATATGTTTTTTTTGTAATAGAAACAATATTTTTAAAAGTTTTCAAATCATCATCAGGAGCAAAACCGCTCCGTACGCTCAGAAGGCTGCGACCGAATGACGGCCATCCAGACGGTTTCTATTCGCACTGTGCGGCTCAGTTTGTGGCTGGCCGCCATTGGTAAGATTGTGTGCACGTGGGATGTCTATGATGGATACCGAAAAATTATCATCGAAATACAGAGTCAACTAGCAATTTAAAATACCAAATTGCCAGAACATTCCGATAAAATTTTAAAACAAAGAGCATGGAAAGAGTTGGTGCATATTTACCACGGTACGGAAATGAATCGATATGACTCCAAATAGGGTACGTAGGGCTATAAGTTTGAGAAAGACTGGCCTACACAATGACAAACTCAATAAAATAAACGCTTATTACGACGTGCCAGGTAAGTAACATAGTTGGAACATTCTTTTTTATTATAATACGAAATAAACTTAAGATCTTTAAGTCCTAGACTAGCATGGAATTTATTTCAAGGCTTAGAACTTTTAGGTTATCTAAAGAGTGGTGAAAATTATTGCGAACTTAGTAAAACTGAACTGTATAAAGTGTCGAGAAACGGTTGGTCAGGAAGTAAAGTCTTGTCAAGGCACGGGACTCGACGGGACATTAATCACTCGGGTTTCTACACAGGGTAAATTTTCCCTTTTTATTGGGACATACTGTTATAGAGAATTGATAAGAGATATATATTTATTTTAACAGCCTCACTATCTGAAATCTCAAAAACTAGCAACGACTACCGGCACCCGGAACAAAATCAAAACAAATATGACAACATTGTTCAAACCAACCTCTGAAAAAAGCACCCCAAGCCGGCTGGTCACCGTGGGGCAAGACGATCACTACTCTTCATCAAATAGAAACACACAGAATAATATAAGTAAAAACAGTAAAAATAACCCTAGTTTCGAAAACAAAAGCAAGAGTATAAAGTCAAGAATAGAACAAGGCCTTAAAAAATGTGAGATCCCTATCAACAAAAGAAAGAACTTTAGAACTAAATAATGCAATAGATAAAATAAAATGGGACATGGTAGGACTCGTAGAAGTTAAAAAGATAGGATAAACCTTTGAAGAACATAAAGACTACATATTTTGTTATATAGGAGATATACAGGGACTTCATGGCGTGGGCTTCTTAATAAATAAATCACTAAAAGGCAACATATTAAGCTTTTTGGGAATATCAGAGAGAGTGGCTCTGCTAATACTGAACTTCAAGGAGGGACCACTATCACTGATTCAAGTATATTCTCCCACTGAGAGTTCAAGTGAAGAAAAAATCACAAAATTCTACAATGAATTAACAAGAGCGCAAGAACTGGCTGATAAAATCAGGTTAATCATTGGAGATTTCAATGCAAAATTGGATAACAGCAAATATAATGTTTCTTATATTTACATGAAGACTACATTAAATGAAACTAATTTTACGGATTATATCGCGTTTAATTCGTTTAATTAAACGCGATATAATCCGTAAAAATTAGTTTCATTTAATGCGCAAATATGGTTACGGCATAAGGAATGCTAGAGGTGAGCGCCTAATACAATATGCACACGAGAACAAGCTGGCGGTGATGAACACATATTTCAGGAAGAAAAGTTCCAGAAAATGGACATGGTCATCACTAGATCATAAAACAAAAAACGAAATTGACTTTATACTGAGCCCCAATCCAAAATCTGTAACAAATGTAGAAGTTCTGAACAAAATAAGCTTCCCGTCTGACCACAGGATTCATCTTAGAATCCTCTATAAAAATTCAAAACCTAAAATTAGCTGAGGAACATTCAAAACCGAGGAAAATTCGAGAAGTCCACACATGAGAGAAACAACTACATACAAAACCTAAAAAAGAACTTACCAATATTGCAAGAATTTCTAAAGGAAAATAAGAATGTACAATCCTTTAGTGACAAACTGGAAGAAGCAATCACAAAAAGCCTTAAAATGGATCAAAAAGCAAATAATAAACACAAAGAAAAGATCATTAGCGAACACACACATTATTTAATTGGTAGAAAAACTGCACTTATGTTCACGAAGATCAAGTCCAAAGAAATGAGAGAGGAACTAAATAAATTATTCAAACAAACCAACAGATCAATGAAAAGAGATTATACTAACCATAGAAGAGAAATTAAAGAAAAAAATGTGTTTACTTTCCGTAGTCCAAAAGAGCCTTTTGTAATGTTGAAGGTTTTAATAAATAGGAGACGTGTTGTACAAGAACTTTAATTATACTGATCCTTATTCTACCTTAACACTAATATATTGTCGTGGGGCTACACTACACCTCCACCGACAAAAAAATATAAATAAGAGATTAATACATTTTAAAAAATTATATATAAATAAAAAGTTAGGACTATTATGAACATAAATTACAAAAATAAAATAGATAGTATATTCTATGGGCAAGTCGGTGTCCAGATCCTTGTCCCATATTAATGTCGGGTCATAATCTTGTACATAGTTTCGTCACAGTCTATTAATGTTTAACGTTTACATACGCTTACAAATTTTCTGATTTTTTTTCACAATTAAGTTGTAGTGCATTTTAACTCAGTCACTTAGGTATTAAGTCATTGAGTCACTTAAATCATTTTGTCATTATACGACTTTTCTACTCCGAACAATAATAATACTCTTTTCATTTTCTTAGATTGTTTTCACATTTCAATATTTCATTTTACTTCATGTATTTACTTATTCTTTGTTAACCATTACTTATTTTCCATTTTTCTTTTCTGCATTTTAGCTATTCATTAAATATTTGTGTCATTTCTTTCACGTACACGGCTCGCGTACATACATGATCAAGACAATGACCAATATCACTTCATCCAATTCTTTACATTTATAACATTTCAGTTCATATAATTTATTATTTAATTGTATCATAACTTTCACGTACACGACTCGCGTACATACATGATCAAGATAATGGACAATATTCCCATACAATTCTTGATAAATTCTTATTTCACTCAATAACAATAGTTAGAACTCATTCTGGTTTTTATCGAATCCTGTTCGGATTTAAAAAGTGTTTAAAAATTAATCGGTTATTAGGTTTTCCAAACTCTCAGCTGATCAGGCTGATTGTATGTGGATATGCTAACCACCGACAATTTTCTTTGCCTATGTCACTCAAACCTACAACATTATCATTACTTTTCATTTCTAATTATGTATTCTCTTACTTATCCATAAATTTACTTACATCTTTTACAAATATGACATAGTCTCGTAAAATATTTAGTTACATCATTGTCAGTCAGGAATTGAGGCTCACAATATGGGCACAACAGAATTTAAATCAATTAATTGTATACCTTATGTAATGAGTTTCAAAATCGAATTAAACGAAGTAATTATTTTCATAATCCACACAAGTACTATTTTAAGAGATTATAATAGTTTAAAAGCTTTAAAAGTTCAAACAATATAAAACCAAAAGTAAATTATTACGTTTCATATTAAAATGAACAAAACAAAAGAAATAATAATGGGAACGTAAGTCGTCATCACTATTATAACAACAAACAGATCAAAATACAAATTGTACTCATAGCAGCGCTAGCAATTTGAGACACCTTTGTTTTAAATTCGAAAGTAAGTATATGGAAACGTTTGCGGATTGCATCGAACTATGATTACCTAAGCCTGAACTGAAGCACACCGTGTGATTCATACCTAATTTTAATATAACTTGTACAATATATTATAATATGAATGCAACCTTAAAATGAGATTCTAAGCATTTTTTAATTTACACAGACATTTAAATAGTTTCGTCGTTCATAGTTATAGTACATACATCCAATAACTCATTGGCTCTTAAAATTTAACGTTGCTAGAAATATTATGATGTTAGTTCTATCGCATACAAAAATTTAAACAATCGCTGTAGCAGCTATCGAGTTTACATATAACAAAACATTAATTTATTTAAAATATTGAAAAAAAAATTATCTATCATAATATAACTTTAAGGTATATCGTGATCGTGAATTTAGAAAAAAATAATTGATTATAACCCTTTTAAAATTTGGATTCGAGAAATAAAACGTATCACAGTGTTATTTTAACTATAAATTTGGTGAAATTAAGTACGTAAAATTTAATCTTTCATATAAAAAATGAATATAAAATCGTCTAGTGCCTTAATACAAATGCCACTGAAGTACTTACGTAACTTTATAATATTGTAATATGATTCTTTTTTTTTTTTTTGAAACAATAATAAAATAACAATTAAATCGTTAATATTAAGTATCTAATAATTAATTTCAACTTAAAATATATATGAAATACAGAATATTTAATACACAACTTCAAATAACAGCAAAAAGAACATAAAAACAATCTCAAATTAATCAGATAAATAAAGTTTTAAATGGAATTAAAATCACTCAGGTGCGAAGTTACCTCTTAATTCTTCTTTGTTCTTTTGACTCAATTTTCACATTTTTCTGGATGATGCTCGCTAGAATACAACCGCTTCTTTCCCTTTTTCAATGAATCCGTCAGTTTTAATTTTTCAGTCTGCTTCTAAAACAATATATTTTGTGGCCTCTCCTCGTGTATTACTTGTCATATCCGGTATTACGTCCATTCCGTTATAATATATTTTTTCCATGATGATTTCCATTATTTTATTTTTTAATTTTTCTCTTTATAAGGCCCGGCGGTGCGCGTACATTGTAGCAGCGCACCGCCTGGCAGGGCTCATGTAATGTTGAAGGTTTTAATAAATAGGAGACGTGTTGCTTGTACAAGAACTTTAATTATACTGATCCTTATTCTACCTTAACACTAATATATATTGTCGTGGGGCTACACTACACTTTAAAGAACTATCTACTCACAAAAATTGGATACAAAGTCTGAATAGTGAAAAGGTGAAAATAAGACAGAGAGGTTTAATAGAATGTGCAACGTCTTTATATACTTCTCTTTATGAAAAACTACATAATATAACATAAGACGATGAAAAGGTAATATAACTGGAGAACTGAACTGAACTGACCCAAATCAAACGACTAAAACCCGAGAAGAGCCCAGGCGAAGAAAACATCACAAACAAAGCCCTCAAAATCGGAGCACCAACCCTGGCTGCATATCTAGCAGAATTCTTCAACTTAGTACTGGAAAAAGAGCAAGTACCATCGCATTGGAGTAAATCAAACATAATACTATTGTATAAAAAAGGGAACCCGACAAGACATCAGCAACTACAGGCCTATCAGCTTACTATCAACAATATATAAACTCTTTTCATCAATCATCCTAAGAAGAATAGCACCAGATATTGACAAGAATCAGCAAATAGAACAAGCGGGCTTCCGACCACACTACTCAACAATATACCACATTCACACAATGGAACAAGTAATAGAGAAATATAAATAATTCAATAAGCCACTCTACATAGATTTTGTGGACTATTCTAAAGCATTCGACAGCATAGTACACATCTATATGGACTGCTCTAAGAAATAATGACGTAAACAAAACTTATGTAAATATCATAAAAAACATCTACTCTAAAATGTAAGTAGAGTAAAACTGGAAAGAAAAGGGAGGAGTTCACAATTGGTAGAAGGGTGCGGCAGGGACACCCGTTGTCTCCAAAACTATTCATAGCTGTACTAGAAGACATTTTCAAAACATTAATAGGGAAAATAAAATAATTAATAGAATCAGGCGTTACTTTGCGGAAATCCATTATATTAAAGTTGTAATATTACTTTGCAACATCCGCTTAATAGAATAAAATGATGTGTTCTTACCTAGTTTGAAGAGCACCTCCCGCCCTCCCTCAATTGCGTGCACTATCCCCGTCACCACTAATCCCAGCACCACTACTCCCAACACCACTACACTGGGAAGACACCACCGATGACAATACGACACGTGTTTCGCCTCTACACAGAATCCTCAGGCGATGTAGACTCTGCGGTGGCTGACCGCTAGTGAGCAGCAGGCAAAAACAACTGCCATTTATACAGCCCGCTGACGCAACGGCTCCTACCTGGTAGCGAGCGACTGCGATGCGTACGATACTATCCTGTTATTAGAAGCAGGCTTAAAGATATTTAAGGAGGTGAGTTAGAAACGTTTGTTTGTTCATTCAGCAGTGCAATGTTACTATTATTATTTTTAATATCTCTAACTGTTCCAGCACACACGTCAGCCCTTTATTACATGTATGTAAGACTTTAAAGTGGTCGTTGGCTGGGTTGTGTGTGTCAAAAGATGTTTAGCAAAATGGGATTTATCGGGATTGCAATTCCTGTACATGATAAATGCTCTTTATAACGTGTCTCGAAGTTGCGACCAGTCTGACCCACGTAAACGGCGTGGCATTCGTCACATACAAGTTTGTAAACACCCGACTTTTGACGATGTCTAACTTATCTTTATTATTACAGATATTCCTAAGAGAATTGTTTGTTTTGACGCCATAAACGCCGCTTTGTCGAAGAGTAGCTACTTTTTCAGATATAGGGCTAAGTAGGTCAAACTGCTCACATATCGACGAACACTTTGAGATTGAACCGCGTACAGAGTTGCGAAACATACTTTGTTTCTTTTAATTAAATTGTTAATGAGATTTTTGAAAAACCGTTAGAGACCGCTATTTGATAAATTACATTAAGCTCTTTTAAATAATTTTTTTACTTAATGGGACAGTGAACAAACGATTAATATAACAATAAAAGCGGCTAATTTATGTTGCTACGGATGACACGATGACGCAGGGATGACCGTGTGGTATGAGTTGGCTTTCGATAAATTTGGAAAACATGTGACGAATCTTTTCTTGTTATTAAGTCGAGAAAATTAAGGAACAATCTTGTTCAATTCAAGTTTAAATTAAATTTTATCGTGGACTCTATTTATTTTATTAGAAACAACATTTGTCTCCTTGCCCAGTCCAGCAATAATTATGTCGTCTACATATCGATAGTAATATGATATTTTGATTGACAACTATATGTTGTTTTCAAGTATCCATAAAATGTCCGCCATAAGGGACTTAGAGGGATCCCCGCTAACCCTTCTTTTGTAGATAGAAATGGTTATTAAACCGGTAGTTTTGTTTCACATACAAGAGAGGTTAGATTGAAGATCATTTACTTCCCAGGATGTAGACGACGTTTATCAAAGAGATCTGCAGTATACGCAAACAGTCAGGATGGGACATTTGTGAAAACACTATCAACGTCTAAAGATAACAATATGGATTTAGGAGGAATACGAATATCTTTAATTTTGGAAATGAGATCTAAGCTATTTTTAGGCTGTAAGTAGAATCCAGATTTCTCGAAGGAGGAAGTTTAATTTTTATAGGAAATAAGCTGGTGCACCTATATATGAGACAACTGGACGAATAGGAACATGTTCTTTATGTATTTTAGGTAACCCATATAAATGGGTGCTTGAGGATTCATTGGAACAAGACTGCTCCGGACAAGTTGTGATCAGGAAAAACATATGATGACTGTTGTATACATAGCTTAACATCCGAAGTAAACTTTTTGGTTGGGTCAGACTCAATGGCTCAAAGTCATCACCTTGGATAACATCGTTAACCTTCCGGCTGTACCCGCTTCTCTCCATAATGACAACAGTATTGCCCTTATCGGCTTTAGTAACAATAAGGTCGTTTCCTTTATTCTCTTTAGTGACTTAAGGGAACTCAAGGATTGAAATGAGAAGACGGGGCTGGCCAATTTCATTAAGCTACCAAACTTTTAACAATGTTATCCTTCTTCCCAATCACAACAGCCATCTCCGCGTCAGCCATGGTCTCTAACGATTTTAGGAGACCGAAGGTGTTAAATTATAGGCCCTTTATGTAAAGAACAGCTCATCCGTTGGAAACTGGACATCGGAAGATTCTTAACTCAGGGATAAAATTGGTGATATTCTGTATGTATGTCGTTATTACGATTACGGGATGAAGAGGATACAAGTCGTTGTAACTTACGGGACTGAATTTGATATTTCTCGTAAACAGCCATTGAAGCAAGTTCTCTGGCTTTCCATCCAAAATATCAAATTCAATATTATATAATTTATATGAAAGTTCAGAATATAATACTTTAAGGTGGATTTTAAATTATCTCTATTGGAAACCAACGACGACACTCCTCATTAAGCCAAATATTCTGAGCTTTAGAAATAGCAACATTATTTGCGCTCGACTATTTGTGCCGGAACGTATTTGAATATAATTGGGAATAACATGAAGTTGTTTGCACTGCTGATTGAACCAAACATTTTGGGCGGCAATACGATGGAGTTTTGTTAATTTGACATAGAGTCTTGCCTGGTCGGCCATACTAGCCTCTTTAAGATAATTAATAGAATCAGGCGTTACTTTGCGGAAATCCATTATATTAAAGTTGTAAATATTTACTTTGCAAACATCCGTAATAGAATAAAATGATGTGTCTTACCTAGTTTGAAGGCACCTCCGCCCTCCTCAATTGCGTACTATCCCCACCACTAATCCCAGCACCACTACTCCAACACCACTACTAGGAAAGACACACCACCGATGACAATACGACACGTGTTTCGCCTCTACACAGAGCATCCTCAGGCGATGTAGACTCTGCGGTGGCTGACCGCTAAGTGAGCGGCGAGCAAAAACAACTGCCATTTATGCAGGCCCGCTGACGCAACGGCTCCCTACCTGGTAGCGAGCGACTGCGTCATGCGATAACTGTCCTGTTATTAGAGAGCAGGCTTAAAGATATTTAAGAGGTGAGTTAAAACGTTTGTTTGTTCATTCAGCAGTTATGTATTACTATTATTATTTTTTTAATATCTCTAACTGTTCCACACACAGTCGCAGCCCTTTATTACATGTATGTAAGACTTTAAAGGAGTGGTCGTTGGCTGAGTTGTGTCCAGTGTCCAAAAGATGTTTAGCAAATGCGGGATTTATCAGGTTGCAATTCCTGTACGCGGCTAAATGCTCTTTATAACGTGTCTCGAAGTTGCGACCAGTCTGACCACGTAAACGGCGTGGCATTCGTCACATACAAGTTGTAAACACCCGACTTTTGACGAATGTCTAACTTATCTTTATTATTACAGATATTCCTAAAGAATTGTTTGTTTTTAGACGCCACATAAACGCCGCTTTGTCGAAGAGTATAGCTACTTTTTCAGATATGGGGCCTAAGTAGGTCAAACTGCTCACATATCGACGAACACTTTGATTGAACCGCGTACAGAGAGTTGCAACAACATGCATTTTGTTTCTTTTAATTAAATTGTTAATGAGATTTTTGAAAAACCGTTAGAGACCGCTATTTGATAAATTACATTAAGCTCTTTTAAATAATTTTCTTTACTTAATGGGACAGTGAACAAACGATTAATATAACAATAAAAGCGGCTAATTTATGTTGCCACGGATGACACGATGACGCGGAATTATCAAAAATTATTTATCGAAAGCCAACTCATACCGACACGGTCATCCCGCGTCATCGTGTCATCCGTGGCGACATAGGCTGTACTTTGATATTATCGTTTGTTCACTCCCATTAAAAAGAAGTATTTAAAAAGCTGTGTAATTTATCAAATAGCGGTCTCGGTTTTCAAAAATCTCATGCAATTTAATTAAAACGGCATGTTATTCGCAACTCTCTGTGCGGTTCAATCTCAAAGTGTTCGTCGATATGTGAACGGTTGACTGCCAGGCGCCCTGTAATATGTACAGCGGCGTTTATGGCGTTCATGCTGAACAAAGATATCTGGAATAATAAGACAAGTTGAACATTCGTCAAAATCGGTGTACCTGTATGTGACAATGCCACGGTGGTGGAGGCGGTCGCCGCAACCGAGACACGTGGAGCCAGCCGCATGCAATCCCGATAAATCCCACCACATCTTTGGATGCAACCCAGCCAACGACCACTCGCTAATCTTACATGCAGCCAAAAGGCGGGACTGTGTAACTGGAACATTGAGAAGATGAAATAATAATGGTGTTTGCACTGCTGAATGAACCGTTTCTAACTCACTGCAAATATCTTTGCCTGTCTAATAACAGGACTATTCGCTCGCGGCGACGCTCGCTCATGCAGGCCGAGGCTGGGCGCCTGCGTGGCGGTTGTTTTTCGCCGCTCACTGGCAGCCACCACCGCTCTGCCTCGCGTGCCTGGGAAGGTGAGGCTGCGCCGTCATCGTGATCTGGTGGCAAATGATGCTGTAGTGTGCTGAGATTAGTGGTGACGGATAGTGCACCTGGAGGGAGGCGGTGCTGGGTGGGCATCATTTTTCTATTAGCGGATGTTTGCAAAATATTCAAACACTATGGATTCCTGAAATATGTTCAATCCAATTGACAGAAGACTGGCTGTGGTGTCTTTCCATCGTATTGCTGCCCTGTTTGGTTCAATCAGCAGTGCAAACTGGCTGTTGATTATTATTCAGTACGTTCCGGCAAAGCCGGGGCTGGTGTCGGTACCAATGAAGATCCGTAGCTGATATTCGGATTTCATGCCGTAATGATTTTGATATTTTGGATGGGCCGCTTCAGTGTTTACGTGACTCCTGGTTACGCGATCATCCGTAATCGTAACGACTTGAGATTTTATCCCGGTTGTTTCAACAGATGAGGGATAAAGGGCCAAAATATAATTTAACACTCGGTCTCCAAAATTCGTTAAGACATGGCCGTGACGCGAGGCCAGCAGGAAGAGACATTGTTAAAAGTTGGTAGGCTAAGAAATTCGGGCGTGCCCGCCGTCACGGGGCCCTGTTTGGAAAGTCACTAAAGCAGCAGAATAAAGAAACGACTGTGGTAAAAGCAAATAAAAGTTGTCATTATGGAGGTAGTACGGAAAGGTTGGCGATGTTATCCAGGTGATGACTTTGAGTCAGTGCGACACCAAAAGTTTACTGGTGTCGATATACAACGGCCATCATATGTTTTTCCGATCACAACTTGCTCGGGCGGTCTTGTTCAATGAATCCTCAGCGCCACCATTTATATGGGTTACCTAAAATACATAAAGGTGTTCTATTCAGTTGTCTCTATAGTGCGCAGCTGTTTCGCTTAAAATTAAACTTCGCTCGAAAGAGGCTCTGGATTCAACCAACTACAGCAACTTGGATCTCATTCAAATTATAAATCCCATATTGATATCTTTGAACGTTGATGTTCGCAAATGTCCCATCGACTGCTGTTCGTATACTCGCAGATCTGATAAACGTCGTCTACATCGAAACGATGTAACTTCCTGCTGTGAAACAAAACTATTTCCGGTTTAATAACCATTTCTATCTACAAGAAAAGGGTTATGGGATCCTGTCATTATGGCGGTTTTTATGGATAATTTCGAAAACGGCATTATAGTTGTCAATCAAATTCTGTATTCGCGATATGTAGACGACATAATGTTGCTGGACTGGCACAGGGACAACTGGATGTTTTGTAAAATAAATAGAGTCCACGATAAAAATGGCTTGAATGGTGAAATCAATTTCTCGACAGCTAACAAGAAAATGCGTCAGGTTCCAATCGAAAGCCAACTCATACGACACGGTCATCCGCGTCATCGTCATCCGTGGCAACATAAGCCGCTTTTATTGTTATGATGATCGTTTGTTCACTGTCATTAAGTGAAAGGTAAAAAGGCAATGTGGTGTCAGCGGTCTATGTTTTCAAAAATCGTGTAATTAAAGGCTGTTGTTCGCAACCTCTGTGCATCAATCTCAAAGTGTTCGTCGATGTGAGGTTTGACCTGCAGGCCTCCTGAAAAAAGCTAATGCTGCGGGCGGCGTTCTGGCGTTCAAATGACAATTCTCTTGGGTATCTGTAATAACAGATAAGTTAGACATTCGTCAAGGTGTGTTTAAACGCCGACCCGTGGTCACGCTTTCCGGGCTGCGATATAAAGCATTGGCCCGCGGCACAGGGGTGCAATCTCGATAAATCCCATTTTGAAACATCTTTTGGACACTGGACACAACCTAGCCAACGACCACTCGCTGGTCTTCGCCATGCCAGGCTGCGACTGTGTGGTTAAATTGAAATGAGTGGCATTGCACTGCTGAATGAACAAACAAACGTTTCAACTCACGCCTTAAATCTTTAAGCCTGTAACGGGACAGTATTATCGCGGCGTCGCTCGCCGAGGGGCCCGTTGCGTCCGGGCTGTATAAATGGCGGTTGTTTTTGGCTCGCCGCTCACGCGGTGCCGCCGAAGTCCATCGCCTGAGGATGCCTCGTGTGAGCGAAACACGTGTCATCTGACCGTCATCGGTGGTGTCTTTCCTGGTGTGGTGTTGGGAGTAGTGGTGCTGGGATTAGTGGTGACGGGGATAGTGCACGATTGAGGGAGGGCGGAGGTGCTCTCAAAGTAGACACATCATTTTATTCTATTAAGCGGATGTTTGCAAAGTAAATATTTAACTTTAATAAATGGTTTCCACAAGTAACGCCTGATTATTAATTATCTTAAAGAGGCTAGCATGGCCGACCAGGCAAGACTCTATGTCAAATTAACAAAACTCCATCGTATTGCTGCCCAAAATGTTTGGTTCAATCAGCAGTGCAAACAACTTCATGTTATTCCCAATTATATTCAAATACGTTCCGGCACAAATAGTCGAGCGGCCAATGTTGCTATTTCTAAAGCTCAGAATATTTGGCTTAATAGAGATGTCGTCGTTGGTTTTCCAATAGAGATAATTTAAAATCCACCTTAAAGTATTATATTCTGAACTTTCATATAAATTACATAATATTGAATTTGATATTTTGGATGGGAAAGCCAGAGAACTTGCTTCAATGGCTGTTTACGAAAATATCAAATTCAGTCCTCAGATTACAACGACTTGTATCCTCTTCATCCCGTAATCGTAATAACGACATACATACAGAATATCACCAATTTTATCTGAGTTAAGAATCTTTCCGATGTCCAGTTTCAACGGATGAGTTGTCTCTTTTACATAAAGGCCTAAAGTATAATTTAACACCTTCGGTCTCCCAAAATCGTTAGAGACCATGGCCGTTGACGCGGAGATGGCCGTTGTGATTGGGAAGAAGGATAACATTGTTAAAAGTTTGGTAGCTAATGAAATTCGGGCTGTGCGCACGTCTTCTCATTTCAATCCTGAGTTCCCTGTTTTTAAGTCACTAAAGCAGAGAATAAAGGAAAACGACCTTATTGTTACTAAAGCCGATAAGGGCAATACTGTTGTCATTATGGAAGTAGCAGGTACAGCCGGAAGGTTAACGATGTTATCAAGGTGATGACTTTGAGCCATTGAGTCTGACCAACCAAAGTTTACTTCGGATGTTAAGCTATGTATACAACAGTCATCATATGTTTTCCCGATCACAACTTGTCTCGGAGCAGTCTTGTTCCAATGAATTCTCAAACACCCATTTTATTTGGGTTACCTAAAATACATAAAGAACATGTTCCTATTCGTCCAGTTGTCTCATATATAGGTGCACCAGCTTATTTCCTTGCTAAAATAAACTTCCTCCTTCGAGAGAATCTGGATTCAACCCACTTACAGCCTAAAAAAAGCTTAGATCTCATTTCCAAAATTAAAGATATTCGTATTCCTCCTAAATCCATATTGTTATCTTTAGACGTTGATAGTGTTTTCTGAAATGTCCCATCCCTGACTGTTTGCGTATACTCGCAGATCTCTTTGATAAACGTCGTCTACATCCCGGGAAGTAGATCTTCTTAACTTAACCTCTCTCTGTATGAAACAAAACTATTTCGGTTTAATAACCATTTCTATCTACAAAAAGAAAGGTTAGCTATGGGATCCCTCTAGGTCCCCTTATGGCGGACATTTTTATGGATAATTTCGAAAACAACATATAGTTGTCAATCAAAATATCTTATATTACTATCGATATGTAGACGACATAATAATTGTTGCTGGACTGGCACAAGGAGACAACTGGATGTTTTCCTTAATAAAATAAATAGAGTCCACGATAAAATTTAATTTAAACTTGAATTGGAACAAGATTGTTCCCTTAATTTTCTCGACTTAACAATAACAAGAAAAGATTCGTCACATGTTTTCCAAATTTGTCGAAGCCAACTCATACCGACACGGTCATCCCGCGTCATCGTGTCATCCGTGGCAACATAAATTAGCCGCTTTTATTGTTATATTAATCGTTTGTTCACTGTCCCATTAAAGAAAATTATTTAAAAGAGCTTAATGTAATTTATCAAATAGCGGTCTCTAACGGTTTTCAAAAATCTCATTAACAATTTAATTAAAAAAACAAAAAGCATGTTGTTCGCAACTCTCTGTACGCAGTTCAATCTCAAAGTGTTCGTCGATATGTGAGCAGTTTGACCTACTTGGGCCCATATCTGAAAAAGTAGCTAACTACTCTTCGACAAAGCGGCGTTTATGTGGCGTTCAAAACAAACAATTCTCTTAGGAATATCTGTAATAATAAAGATAAGTTAGACATTCGTCAAAAGTCGGGTGTTTACAAACTTGTGACTGAATGCCACGCCGTTTACGTGGGTCAGACTGGTCGCAACTTCGAGACACGTTATAAGAGCATTTAGCCGTACAGAATTGCAATCCCGATAAATCCCATTTTGCTAAACATCTTTTGGACACTGGACACAACCTAGCCAACGACCACTCCTTTAAAGTCTTACACACATGTAATAAAGGGCTGCGACTGTGTGTGCTGGAACAGTTAGAGATATTAAAATAATAATAGTAACATTGCACTGCTGAATGAACAAACAAACGTTTCTAACTCACCTCTCTTAAATATCTTTAAGCCTGCTCTCTAATAACAGGACAGTATTATCGCATGACGCAGTCGCTCGCTACTTCAGGTAGGGAGCCGTTGCGTCAGCGGGCTGTATAAATGGCAGTTGTTTTGGCTCGCCGCTCACTTAGCGGTCAGCCACCGCAGAAGTCTACATCGCCTGAGGATGCCTCGTGTAGAGGCGAAACACGTGTCGTATTGTCATCGGTGGTGTGTCTTTCCTAGTGTAGTGGTGTTGGGAGTAGTGGTGCTGGGATTAGTGGTGACGAGGATAGTGCACGCAATTGAGGGAGGGCGGAGGTGCTCTTCAAACTAGGTAAGACACATCATTTTATTCTATTAAGCGGATGTTTGCAAGTAAATATTTACAACTTTAATATAATGGATTTCCGCAAAGTAACGCCTGATTCTATTAATTATCTTAAAGGCTAGCATGGCCGACCAGGCAAGACTCTATGTCAAATTAACAAAACTCCATCGTATTGCTGCCCAAAATGTTTGGTTCAATCAGCAGTGCAAACAACTTCATGTTATTCCCAATTATATTCAAATACGTTCCGCACAAATAGTCGAGCGGCCAATGTTGCTATTTCTAAAGCTCAGAATATTTGGCTTAATGAGAGTCGTCGTTGGTTTTCAATAGAGATAATTTAAAATCCACCTT
This sequence comes from Parnassius orleans, assembly GCA_029286625.1. Taxonomy (NCBI): domain Eukaryota; kingdom Metazoa; phylum Arthropoda; class Insecta; order Lepidoptera; family Papilionidae; genus Parnassius; species Parnassius orleans. The sequence continues at coordinate 1,917,084 of JAGSMP010000043.1, read as the reverse complement.
AAAGTATTATATTCTGAACTTTCATATAAATTACATAATATTGAATTTGATATTTTGGATGGAAAGCCAGAGAACTTGCTTCAATGGCTGTTTACGAGAAAATATCAAATTCAGTCCCAAGTTACAACGACTTGTCCTCTTCATCCCGTAATCGTAATAACGACATACATACAGAATATCACAATTTGTCCCCGAGTTAAGAATCTTCCGATGTCCAGTTTCCAACGGATGAGTTGTCTCTTTTACATAAATAAAAGATAATTTAACACCTTCGGTCTCCAAAATCGTTAGAGACCATGGCCGTTGACGCGGAGATGGTCGTTGTGATCGGGAAGAAGGATAACATTGTTAAAAGTTTGGTAGCTAATGAAATTCGGGCTGTGCCCGCGTCTTCTCATTTCAATCCTGAGTTCCCTGTTTTTAAGTCACTAAAGCAGAGAATAAAGGAAAACGACCTTATTGTTACTAAAGCCGATAAGGGCAATACTGTTGTATGTCATTATAGGTAGCGGGTAGCCGGAAGGTTAACGATGTTATCAAGGTGATGACTTTGAGCCATTGGAGTCTGACCCAACCAAAAGTTTACTTCGGATGTTAAGCTATGTATACAACAGTCATCATATGTTTTCCCGATCACAACTTGTCCGGAGAGTCTTGTTCAATGAATCCTCAAGCACCCATTTTATATGGGTTACCTAAAATACATAAAGAACATGTTCCTATTCGTCCAGTTGTCTCATATATAGGTGCACCAGCTTATTTCCTTGCTAAAAATTAAACTTCCTCCTTCGAGAGAGTCTGATTCAACCCCACACAGCCTAAAAATAGCTTAGATCTCATTTCCAATTAAAGATATTCGTATTCCTCCTAAATCCATATTGTTATCTTTAGACGTTGATAGTGTTTTCACAAATGTCCCATCCTGACTGTTTGCATACTCAGATCTCTTTGATAAACGTCGTCTCAGAGAGTAAATGATCTTCTTAACTTCCTCTCTCTCTGTATGAAACAAAACTATTTCCGGTTTAATAACCATTTCTATCTACAAAAAGAAGGTTAGCTATGGGATCCCCTCTAGTCCCCTTATGGCGGACATTTTTATGGATAATTTCGAAAACAACATATAGTTGTCAATCAAAATATCTTATATTACTATCGATATGTAGACGACATAATTATTTGCTGGACTGGCACAAGGAGACAACTGGATGTTTTCCTTAATAAAATAAATAGAGTCCACGATAAAATTTAATTTAAACTTGAATTGAACAAGATTGTTCCTTAATTTTCTCGACTTAACAATAACAAGAAAAGATTCGTCACATGTTTTCCAAATTTATCGAAAGCCAACTCATACCGACACGGTCATCCCGCGTCATCGTGTCATCCGTGGCAACATAAATTAGCCACTTTTATTGTTATATTAATCGTTTGTTCACTGTCCCATTAAGTAAAGAAAATTATTTAAAAGAGCTTAATGTAATTTATCAAATAGCGGTCTCTAACGGTTTTCAAAAATCTCATTAACAATTTAATTAAAAAAACAAAACATGTTGTTCGCAACTCTGTACGCGGTTCAATCTCAAAGTGTTCGTCGATATGTGAGCAGTTTGACCTACTTGGCCCCATATCTGAAAAAGTAGCTAATACTCTTCGACAAAGCGGCGTTTATGTGGCGTTCAAAACAAACAATTCTCTTAGGAATATCTGTAATAATAAAGATAAGTTAGACATTCGTCAAAAGTCGGGTGTTTACAAACTTGTATGTGACGAATGCCACGCCGTTTACGTGGGTCAGACTGGTCGCAACTTCGAGACACGTTATAAAGAGCATTTAGCCGCGTACAGAATTTCGTCTGATAAATCCCATTTTGCTAAACATCTTTTGGACACTGGACAACCTAGCCAACACCACCTCCTTTAAGTCTTACATACATGTGACAAAAGGGCTGCGACTATGTGTGCTGGAACAGTTAGAGATATTAAAAAATAATAATAGTAACATTGCACTGCTGAATGAACAAACAAACGTTTCTAACTCCTCTCTTAAATATCTTTAAGCCTGCTCTCTAATAACAGGACAGTATTATCGCATGACGCAGTCGCTCGCTTCTTAGGTAGAGCCGTTGCGTCAGCAGGCTGTATATAAATGGCAGTTGTTTTGGCTCGCCGCTCACTTAGCGGTCAGCCACCAGTCTACATCGCCTGAGGATGCCTCGTGTAGAGGCGAAACACGTGTCGTATTGTCATCGGTGGTGTGTCTTTCCTAGTGTAGTGGTGTTGGGAGTAGTGGTGCTGGGATTAGTGGTGACGGGGATAGTGCACGCTGAGGGAGGCGGGAGGTGCTCTTCAAACTAGGTAAGACACATCATTTTATTCTATTAAGCGGATGTTTGCAAAGTAAATATTTACAACTTTAAGGAAAATAAAGGCATATGGATACTCAATAATAAATTAACACACAAAGATTAAAATTTGAAAGCAAAAAAATCGGACTACACATGAACGCATCCAAAACTAAAATTATGTCAAACAGTCAAAAAGAGGAAAAACCGATAGAATATACAAATGAATATGTGTACCTAGGTAAATTGGTGTCCTTTGATGCAAACAACAACGAAAACGAAATAGAAAGAAGAATAAGTACAGCATGGAAGAAATACTGGGCCCAGAAAGAAATTCTAAAAGGGAACTATAGTCTTAATATAAAAAAGACTGTAATGGATTCTTGCATTATCCCAAGCTTAACTTACGCTAACCAGACCTGGGTCTTCACTGAAAAAGTAAAAAACAAAATTTCATCTTGTCAACATGAAATGGAACGTAGTATACTGAAACTAAGAAAAACGAGAAACGCAGACATCCGTATGAAAACTATATTAAAAGATACTCTTCTTTTTAGTTTGAAACAGAAATGGAACTGGGCAGGGCACTTGTCGAGATACAAAGATAAGAGATGGACTTACCAAACAACTAACTAAAACAAACTAAATGGCAGGGCCCAAAAGGCAAAAACAAACGGCAGAAACGTGGGAAGACAGAAGAAAAGCTGGTTGAAAAAGTTGGATGCATACAGCCAAAGACAGGGAAAAATGGAAAATAATGCAGGAGGCTTTCACCCATAGGGTGGCCACATAACAAAAAAATGAGAAAATAAATTATTATAATTGGATTGTAAGAATTGTTAAGTGGAAAATAAAGATGTAATAATAATAATAAAAAATATATATTTTAATATTTTTTTACGATCAATTTGATATTAAATTTAATTTGATCGTGTAGTGGCGGTGTAAGAATATCCACTACTCTATATCGTCCCGTGAGTGTCTTAAGAGGCGACAGAGGAAAGCATCTTTCAGATTAAAAAAAAAAAAAACTGTGACTTTTATAAGCTGCAATGGATAATTTTGATTCGACATCGTAAGCAGCTTACTATATAAAGTAGAAATGGATCGGCTATACAGCCCGAAGAACCGACAACAAAGGACAAAGAGTCTCGAGTATTATGATAAGTCTTGTTACAGTTTTGTTCAAGATAAGATTATATAAAGATTTCTTATATTTACGCGTATAATACACATTAAATGAAACTAATTTTACGGATTTTATCGCGTTTAATTTTAACTTTATAAGTCCCTCCGAGACCACGGTTGATGTAAAGCACCCGAAACGTCGGTAATTAAAAGTTAAAATTAAACGCGATAAAAGTTACAGCCTATATACGCCCCACTGCTGGGCACAGGTCTCTTCTCATTGAGAGGGTTTTAGGCTAGGAAATGTCCGCCGCGCTGCCTCTATGCATGTTGGCGAATTTCACGTGTCTTCGGTATATTTTTTTTCTTATTTCTCAGATATGCAGGTTTCCTCACGACGTTTTCGTTCACCGCCGAGTACATGGTAATTCAGCACTTAAAATTGCAACTAACAATTTTATTGGTCTGGCACCAATCTGGGGATCGAACCCGGGTTGCTCGCGTACTGTGAAATTTACAGCAAGCGTTTATCCTTATTATGAGCTACCACGGCTCTATAAACGGGATAAAATCCGTAAAATTAGTTTCATTTTATAAGGTTATATCTTTACGGCTGTGTGTCTCGTGATTTTGTGTACGTCACTTGTCCCGGAAGAGTGATGGTGCGGTCTAATTGAGATTTAATACACAAGCGTGCGTTCAATCAGACGCAAATGGAAAAAATATTGACTTAACAAAATTAGTTGCTGGACTTAGAGTTATAACGCTTAGACATAACTTAGGGATAACTTTTTTTATTAAAATAAGGTGGCGAGAAAAACGAGTATACAGCCCATCTGATGTCAAGTGGCTGCAGTAAATAGATTAAATATTAAAATAAAAATACTTCATTCAGTAAATGATTAAACATACAATATTATCTATTATTATTATTTGACGGCTCCGTGGCGCAATGCCTTAGCTATGAGTCGCAGTGCTGAAGACCGCGTGTTTGAATCCCGATCCATCCATGAATTCGAAATGATCTATAAATAATTGTTCCCGATCTGGATGTTTCACCTTGTGAAATTTATGTAAACTGCTAAAAAGTCGTTGTTGTTTTTTTAAAAAAATACTGGGGATGGTCTCTCCTTTTAAGTATAATAACTTGTGTTAGGAGACTCAAAAACTATTATGCTATTAACTATAAGAAATTACTGTACTCATATTTGGGCCGGGGCACCTCAGTACCAGCTCCTACCACTTGAACACATCCACCAAACAGCTGCTCGAACACTCGATGACCGAGTTCTTTCTGATCGGCTCGTCTCACTGATGCTGATAAGAGGTGTTGCATCTCTTTACATATTCTATCGCATCTATCACGAGGAGTGTTCAGAGGAATTGTTCGGACTAATTTCAGCCGCCGAATTTCGCGACAAAACTCAAGATAAGATCCACACCATTTGGATACTTGGCAGTCCATTACTGCATCATTTACTAGGAGTTTCTTCCTCGTACGACTTCTTTGTGGAATCGTTTACCACCGGTGATTTTTCCGGACCGATGCGACTTAGGAACCTTCAAAAAACGAGCCTACTCCTTTTTAAAAGGCCGGCAACGCATCTGCAATTCCCCTGGTGTTGCAGTTGTTCATGGGCGGCGGTAATCACTTACCATTAGGTGAGTCGCATACTCTGTTACTCCTCTTCCATAAATAAATTACATTCAACTACGATTAAGAATCAATGTGCAGATAGAATTGGGAGAGAATGAGTCAAAATCTTCGAGTTTGTATGCACATGATATGATACATATATACACTATGATATGAATTACATCTTTTATTTTATTGAAATAGGGTGACAAACGAGCAGTCCACCTGATGCTATGTGAATGCTGTGGTCCATAGAGTCTACATTTATCCTCGATTCGAATCAAAAAGCCAATTCGTTGTCACCCTGAGGACTAAGATGAAATGCTTCGTTTCCAGTATAAAGGGCCTCCGGTTCTATACATTAACCATACGAAACACAGCAGCGTTAAGCTGCTATTTTACACTGCTACTCTGTGAAAGTGTGGTCCTTCCCTGGTCGAGTCGACCCATATAGCTGCAGTGTGATTTTACCACGTATAAATGGTAGCTAAATATTTACAACCACAAGCCAACAAGACAAGGATGTAAGTTAAAATTAATAATTTTTTACACTTCATTCTTCTACCTGTTGATTATATTGTTGTAAAAACTGTAAAAAATATAAAAATAAAAAATATGTATTTATTATCTAATGTGTCCGCCCTCCTCGGGAATGGACGGTATATACCTAATGTAAAAAAATTGTGATTAAACGGTATGTGAGCAGGGATGCGCCCGTACTGTTCACATGTTGTGCGCTGGCAGAATAACAGCAGGCAACTGCTTATGCTGAGCTAGAGCCCATTCATTACTACACTATATAATTTTAGTTATTTCAGTGTTACATAAAATTAACAAGGCCAATGGTTAAAACAGTAATAAAACCCGACTGCATAAATAAAGTCTACTGAAAAGAGAAACTGTACCGTGTAGCAGTGGTGTAAGAATATCCACTACCTCATATCGTCCCGTGGGTTCCGTAAGAGGCGACAAAGGGTAACAAACCGGGAGATGGACAGCAGAGACTTCCTAATAGCAACTAAACAAAACTGCGGTTGCTAACTCGCCTGCTAAGTGTGGCAACCTATGAGGCAACCTATGAGGCAACCTATGAGGCAACCTATGAGGCAACCTATGAGGCAACCTATGAGGCAACCTATGAGGCAACCTATGGGGAGCCTACGTCCTGGAGAGGACTTTAATAGTCCCTATGTCACTTCCACAACTAACGACACCTCATATGTTAAAAACCTGCAAGCCGTTGAAGCTACAGAGCGTGCTAAAGAAATAGACATACAAACATACACGCAAAAAACATTACCTACTCATACACACATACTATTTCTGCTTCGTGGGCTTAGTGGTCGTAAATGCGACTGCTGATCATGAGGTCTCGGGTATGAATCTCGGGTCGGAACAACAAAAAATAAGTTATTGAGTTTTTCTGTCAAGAAATTCTCAGTAGCAAGCAGCTCGGAGTCAGAAAGTAGGCGGTGTTCCCCTTGCCTCGGAAAGCCCGTAATTCAGTTGATCCTGCGCCTGATTTATTTATGGTCGTGTATAAAAAAAAAGAAATGTTACCATAAATTCTCATCATATCCAGGGTTTACTGGTAGACAATAGAAATTTAGTGCACCCTTTCTATTCTTTCCTTGTTAAGGTTTAAATAAAGCCGGCCAAGTGCGAGTCCGACTCGCGCATGAAGGGTTCCGTACCATCGTAAAACACGTTCCTAGTAGGGGAGCTCCCTTTAATTTTTAATTTATTTTTATTTGATGTTATAGCGGCAACAGATACACATTCTGTGAAAATTTCAACTGTCTACCTATTACGGATCATGAGATACAGCCCGCTGACAGACTCACGGACGGACGGCGGAGATTTGGTAATAGGGTCCCTTTGGTTGCCTTTTGGGTACGGAACCCTAAAAAAGAAACCCTCCTACTCTTTAACATTCTTCCTGAAGTTTTATCTCCTGTCTATCTTACATGACTAACATTATGGTACTAAAACTTTACTGAAGCGTACTAAAATTCCACGTGTGTGAAGCAGGTAAGTGAAAGTTAAATTTCCTTACTTACCAAATTACACCCGGTGCTCTGCACTTCAGTAAAGTTCGCGGAGTCGTAAAATTCGTCGAGAGCTCGCACATTTCTCTGTTATAATTACATATTTTGCTTTAAACTTGTTTATTATTACTGTTAAAAGTATACGTGGTAGAGCCACGATGCAGCTATATTATGGTTGTAGCACGAATGGGGCGGCTTGACCTGGGTCGAATGGCAGCATAATGACTCTGTTTCGTATGGTGAGTGAACAGAACCGGAGACCATCCATCTTAGACCTCAGGAGTGACAACGCATCTGCATTTGGATTCTTAATTGAGGATGAATGTAGATGTATCACACAGCATCCACTTACTATCAGGTGGACTGGGTGCTCGTTTGTCTTTTTTTATAGGATAGGGTGACAAACGAGCACACAGTCCACCTGATGGTAAGTTGTTGCTGTGGCCCATAGACATCTACATCTAAGCTCAATTACGAATCAAAATGCAGATGCGTTGTCATCCGTGAGGACTAAGATGGAATGCCTCGTTTCCAGTAAATGGAATCTCCGGTTCTCTACACTCACCATACGAAACACAGCAGCATTAAGCTGCTATTTTACGCTGGCATTCTGTGAGAGTGTGGTCCTTCCCCGGTCGAGCCGACCCATTCGTGCTACAACTATACTACTAATATAGCTGCAGCATGGCTCTAAGTTTGGTTAGGTATGGTTTAGAGAAATTGACAGTTTTTAATTTACAGCTTTTTTTTATTCTTTACAAAACTATTTTTTACGCAAAATAATTATGTAATATTTCTAGCAGTTAATTGGCTGTGTTTTTCCAGTCCCAGTCGACGGAACTTACGTGTTCTCGAAATATTTTTTATTCTATATTTTTATTCTATACGTACATTGTCACCTTTATTCTATAAAAAATAAAGTATCTTAATAAATCAGCTTAAAATATATAATATTTTTTAAATACTTGTACCGTGCGGGATTAGAACCCGCTGCAACTCATTGCTAATTCACTGCGCCATGGAGCCGTCTTTATTATTGTTGTTTAAAACAAAACTTTCGTCGTCTCTCTCTTGAACTTGCTAATTATCAAATAAAAACTTAATGTATGGATAGTTAACTAGCTGACCAGGCAGACTTTGCTCGGCCATTTCCGACGACACTTGGGCCTTTAAAAAATCCTTAAATTCACAATAAAAATATTGAGGGTCACTTATCGGGATAAAAACTATCCTATCTCTCAAGTTTGAGCAAGGGATACACATGTACAAAATTTTTATATACACATATAAAATAACGTATGGCTGAATTGTTCCTCTTGAAAAGTCCGCTATTGCATATGTCTATCTTCTGAGGATAACTTACATTGACCGTTACCGTTACCGTTTCAGCCTATTAAAGTCCATTGCTGAACATACGGTCCCATAGCCTTATCTCATAGGGGGGGATATTTGCATAATGACCACGCTTGGCAAGCGGGTTGGCAACCGCAGTTTTTTATTTTAGTCGTTATTAAGAAGACGCTGCTGCCCATCTCCTGATTTGTTTCACTCTGTCTACGACAGCCACGGGCATGCAGAGAAGCAATTTATTTTATAATCAATATTATAACCAAATTCTCACCACTCCATGGGTTGACTGGTAGAGAATGCCTCAAGGCATTAAGTCCGCCCTTTGTATTCTTTTATATTAAGGAATGCAATAAAGAATAAATAAATAAATATAATCAAAATTATATTTATTAATTATATCTAACTAATATTTAAGGTCCAACCCGGGCCAAGCCGGGGCGGATCGCTCGTATGTAAATAATTCTTCTGTACGTGTATTTGTTACTGAACTCTAAGCGGCTGGACCGAATTGGATCCCTGGATGGTTTAGATTCACAATTGGAGTAGGTTGCGCTGTTGTCGAGATACAAAAACCACCCGTATGAAACCGGCGCGGATCACTAGTACTATGTAAAAACAACACTATATTGATATAAAACTGAAAAATACCTGTCAGAGCAATTCGCTCCGAATTGAATATATAATCGAAAATATATTTTAGTAATCTAGTAATTGGCGAGTTGGAAATTCATCAATTCACTGGTTCGGACGAAATTGTTTCGCGTTTGCAGTGAAAAACCAATTGCCGATGCAAATTGAAAAAAAAAAAATCTGTCGATAAATAAATATACCGAGTGCTGAAGGCAGTTTCAAGCTTTCAAGTGTAGGAAAAAATCGGCATTGGACTTAAATTTTTTTATGTAAAACATTTAAAAAATCAGTTGTTTTTATTTTTTTGGAAACTAGCTAGTACCCGGCGCATTGCTGCCGCAGAAAAACAATTGTGGAAATATCGTTTTAAATTTGGAAGGGTTATATTGTTTAATTAGGAATGATAATACATTAATTGAAATTAAATCACATATAATGACTTTCAAATAAATATGTCGGTACGATACGCGCGTAATTAAATTGCACTATGTGTATACTAGATGGAGTGACGACCTGGTAAGACATGCAGGAAGTCGATGGATGCAGGTGGCTCAGGACCGGCCTCCCCAAGGAATGCCACAAAGCACGGTCCTGAGCCACCGCATCCATCGACTTCCTGCATGTCTTACCAGGTCGTCACTCCATCTAGTGGGGTGTCGCCCTACACTTCACCTATCGGTACGAGGCTGCCACTCGAGAACAATTTTTACCCATCGGTTGTCGGTTCTTCGAGCTATATGGCCGGCTCATTGCCACTTCAGCTTACTAATCCGTTGGGCTATGTCGGTTAGTTGGATAGGTTTCGTACTCTGGTTCTGTACTCGGATAGCCATCGTAGCCCTACTGTACAAACACTTCAGCACTTCGATATACCGACAGTCAACTTGACACCGCAGAAGGGACTGCAGCACCGCCCAAATTTCGACGGAATCAAAAGCTTTCTCATAGTCCACATATGCAAGACATAGTGGCAATTTGCCGAAGGGTATGTATGTGGTCTACGGTGCTAAAACCTTTTCGGAAACCGGCTTGTTTGGAAGAATTATCTTTATAGCATGCAAATAACCCCTGTGCTTAATAGAAGCCAGTTATTTCAATATTACAGTCAGACACTTAAATTTTATTTATATATATAGATTATTAAGAATTTGACCTGATGGTGAGTGTTGACCGCCGCCCATGAACAACTGCAACCCCAGTGAATTGCAGGTGAGGTACCGGCCTTTTAAAAAGGAGTAAGTTCGTTTCTTGAAGTTGTGTCGGTCCGGAAAGAATCGCCGGTGGTAAACGATTTCATAAAGAAGTCGTGCAAGGAAGAAAACTAATAAATCACACAGTGGTGGACCGTCAAGCATCCAGATGGGTGAACACGCGCGAGTGTGTGTGAGCGTATTCGCGCGCGTGTGTGCGTGTTTGTGAGGTGACTACGGGAAGTGCTGGATTCGAACTCGCAGCGCAGGCCTGCGAGTTCGCTGTGCTACCGACCGTCAAGTATTCGTCACGGACTAGTCTAAAAATAACATAGATCGAAATAAACATAAAACTAATTATGAAGCATTGGAAAGCGCACTTGGAGTTTCGTCCGAGTCAGACTGAAGTTGCTCTCGGAGAGATGATTAACTTTGAAGCAAAACTCCTTTGAAGGACCCGTGAGCTTGGTTTGAGGTAAATGAAATGAATAAAATGAGAGTTTAACTTGGCTTAGAAGTTTAACTATTAAATATACATCTAATTCCTGTAACAGTTTGTAACTTCTAATGTATTTAGTTTTCATCTTCTTTTTCAGGACGTACAAGTACAATTTTAGACATTCCTCTCCAGTTATGGGAAGGATTTGTTTTTATTTTTATTATACTTAAATTTTTTATTGATTTGTTTATAAATATTTAAACTAAAATTTTGCGAAAGCAGATCGTGTACTTATTTGTTAACTAGTTAAGTAGAATACACAGGCACGCACGCATATGCACGCACTCACAAACCAACACACAATAACAAATTCTGTGAAATTAAGGATTCTTTAGGTTAAGTATATTGTACTAAATTTTAAAAATATTATGTGCATGCTGTAATTACCTTGAAGCTATTGTGCATTCAGAAATAAGTCTACCGTAAAATAGATGTAATAATAGTAAAAGCTTGGCGTGCTCAGGTGCTAAGCAGTATTTCATGCCCGCACACCGCTTGTAACTTTACAAGGCGCAGGTTTGGCCCCACATGGAATACTGTTCCCATCTCTGGGCAGGCTCACCAGTGCGAGCTCCTTCCATTTGACAGCTCGAATCGTCGACGACCGAGCTCTTTCCGATCGGCTTGACTCACTGGCACTGCGAAGAGATGTTGCATTTCTTTGCATATTTTATCGCATCTACCACGGGAGTGCTTTAAAGAATTGTTCGAACTGATTCCAGCCGCTCAATTTCACCGACGCACATCGCGACAAAACTCGCGATACCATCCATACCATCTGGATAATTGGCGGTCCACCACTGCGCGATTTAGAAGAAGTTTTGTTCCACGCACAACTTCCTTGTGGAATCGACTACCACCAGAGATTTTTCCGGACCGATACGATTTAAGGACCTTCAAGAAAATAGCCTACTCTTTTTTACAAGGCCGGCTGGCAACCTGTGCTAAAAAAAACTGAAGAGCTTAATTTTGTATGGTTCGTTAGCAATAAATATTTCTTTCTTTCTTTTCTTTCTTAATCGTCACATTTGGCAGGCGGATTGAGGATCGCAGTACCAGACGAAAGCATCTGTGACACTGCCGCTTGTCTTGGATATTTTAAGTCTAAGGTAAACGAGATGTTTTTACCACCATCTATAGGAACCCATAAGATATTCCGACATTTCCCATAGTCACCTCTTACGAAACCCACGGAACGAAATGCCGAGATGGCCATATTTTTTTAATACCTATCATCATCATTACAGCTCCTCACAAGTCCACTGCTAAACATAGGCCTCCCTCAAGGAATGCCACGAAGCACGGTCCCGAGCCACTTGCATCCATCAACTTCCTGTATGTCTTACTAGGTCGTCACTCCATCTAGTGGGGGGATGCCCTACACTTCGCCTGCCGGTACGAGGCTGCCACTCGAGAACCTTTCTTCCCCATCGGTTATCGGTTATTCGAGCTATATGGCCGAACCATTGCTACTTCAGCTTACTAATCCGTTGGGCTATGTCGGTCACTCTGGTTCTACTACGGATATCCTCGTTTTAAATCTATCACGCAGAGAAACCCCGAACATAGCCCTCTCCATAGCTCGCTGAGCAACCTTGATCTTCCTCACACGGCCAGCAGTGAAGGATCACGTCTCAGATCCATAGGTCATCACTGGCAACACGCATTAGTTTTTTTAATACCTATTTGACCATCTATTATCGGTATTACGCCGTAGGATGGCAGTATAAGAAAAACACTTAATTTATGGGTAAATGGATATGTCTAGGGTATAGTGAAAGACAAAAAGATGTTGATGTAAAAGGGGATCGCGTGGGTCTTTTTTTTATAGGATAGGGTGACAAACGTGCACACGGTCCATCTGATGGTAAGTGGTTGCTGTGACCCATAGACATCTACATCTATCCTCAATAAAGAATCAAAATGCAGATGCATTGTCACCCGGGAGGACTAAGATAGAATGCCTCTTTTCCAGTAAAAAGGGTCTCCGGTTCTCTACACTCACCATACGAAACACAGCAGTGATAAGCTGCTATTTTACGCTGGTGTTCTGTGAGAGCGTGGTCCTTCCTCGGTCGAGCCAACCCATTCGTGCTACAACTATACTACTAATATAGCTGCAGCATGGCTCTACCACGTTGAAAATGTAAGGGTCTGTCTATTACTTTCCATAGTCGTCTCCTTTGATGTCCACAGCACGAAACAGGATGCTCTACTCTCTTACATCGCCACCCCCTCCTTAACGCGAGTCTGATTATTGGGATTATCAGGATTTCATATCTATACAAATTTGAAGTGTCTGTTTGTAATGTCAAAATAACAGCTTTTTACTAAATGCATATAAAAGTATATACGCTACTTATAACAAAACACAATTTAAATATTTTTGTCTGTTTGTCTGTTTGTTCCGGCTGATCTTCAAAACAGCTGGACCGATTTTGACGGGATTTTCACTAACATGCTATAAGCCTTATAACCTAAGTTACTCCTTATAGTATAAGGAGTAACTTAGGCTATTTTTGTTTTAGTAAAAGAATTAGGGTTCCGCGTATAAAAATAAATATCCAAAATCCAATCGTAACAAATACCACGCGGGCGAAGTCGCGGGGAACAGCTAGTTTTCTAACATTTTGATATCTATTACCGAAAAAATTGATATTGAATAGGTCAAAAAGTTAAATAAATCAAAAAGTTTTATTATTTTTGTCAAATAATAAAGTCCCATTATCATATTTAAATAGAACATAATATTATAACATAATGTGTTAATATTAAACAATATTCACACATAATTTATATACCAATTTGATTTTAATTCGATTTAATGTAATAAAAATGAGTCTATATTTGATTTAATATAACTTGATTTCTTATTTTTAATTTTAATTTATTCGTTTATTATAGACTCACTATTTTCTATTTGTGATTTGACATTTTTGTTTAAATTAATATGTTGTATGTGCGATAGAATAATGGATATTATAAAATAATAATAATTTATTGATCATCATCATCATCACTACATCCCATCACAAGTCCACTGCTTAACATAGGCCACAAGGAACGCTACGAAAAACATTATTATAATTACAATAACTAAAATGAAAGATATTTTTATAGAAACAGAAACAGAAACTTTTTATTCAATATAGATTATAAATAATACTTATTGAAAGTCACTCTTTTGTTTAATTACCACTGGTTCGAAAAAAAACCTCTGTCCTGGGAAGAACCAGCAAGAAACCCAGCGGGACTTTTTTTTAAAAATAACAGCTTACAATCATGTATGTTACACAATTAACCACACAAAACAAATTAGAAATAGCTTGGTAGCGAACACCTCATTCCCAGGGGTTATTATCATCCATAAATTCCTTAATATTATAATAACCCTTTTTATACAAACTATGTTTAATAAAATTTTTGAATTTTGAGCAGGTCGAATTTTGTATATTTTCTGGGATTTTGTTGTAAAGCGTATACATCGCCCCAAGAATGAATTACTGACTCGGTGGAGTCGAGTAACTGGTACTACTAGCTTGTTCTTGTTACTAGTATTTACAGAATGAATATCACTTATTTTTGTATAACTACTTTTATTTTTGTGTACGTACATTACATTTTCATAAATGTATTGAGAGGCCAAAGTTAATATATTAATTTCCTTAAATTTTTGTCGGAGCGACTCTTTAGGTTTTAAATCATAGATTGCTCTTATGACCCTCTTCTGTAAAACAAATATAATTTCATCGTCAGTCGCGTGTCCCCATATATATATGTGTATACGTTTTATAATACATTTTTTCACTAGTAATTTAACAGTCTACACACTCAAAACTTTTTGATAGCAAAGTTTCATGATTTTTACAAATACCTAGCAGAAAATTTCCTTCCGATTAAAATTTGTTACTTAAGCAACTCGCATCTTTCATGTGACACATTAGCGTCCGATGTAAGTGACATATGGATATGCGAACAAAAAGTCTGCATACTGACAAAATACAGGACCGACAAAATATTTTATAATTTGTTTATGTAATAATGTATTTCTTTACCGCCATTTTTAAGGACCTTAAAAAGAAGAGATATCTTATTTTCATAAAAAAAAAACGATTTTTCTGGTCGTGGTGTATATTATTAATACATAAATATAATAAGTAACATCAATTATATATTACCTAGAGTTGGAAACAGCGATTTTTAAAAATTAATTACATTTTTCGAGTTATTGAAAGAAAATGTTTGTGGCGCTAATTACATTTTTATTCCGTGCAATAAATTCTCGTTCATCTCAGGTCACGCGAGGCTTCAAGCAAGCTTTTGTTTTTAAAGAATAAGGGCGACAAACGAGCAGAGAGTCCACCTGATGGCAAATGGATGCTGTGATCCATAGACATCTACATCAATTAACCATTTCACTGTCCCGTGAGTCATTTATGAACATTTTGATTGTTTAACTATTGTGTCTTTTCGCGGACAGGGAAGTTGTTAAGAATCAAAATGCAGATGCATTGTCACCCTTAAGGAATAAGATAGAATGCCTCGTGTCCAGTAAAGGTCTCCGACCTTCTACACTCACCATACGAAACACAACAACATTAGGCTGCTAATTTACGCTAGTATACTGTGAGAGCGTGGACCTACCCCGGTCGAGCCGACCCATTCATGCTACAATCATAATATAGCAGCAGAGTGCTGGTACCACGCATAAAACACCCTTTTAATGATTAGGTTAGGTTATTGAAATTTTATAACTTATGGTTAAAATAATTACAACATAATACTATACCGTGGCAGCCCTAACTTAGAGTGAAAAATTACTTTAGTTTGGCTTTTTGTTATCGCCCAACGGATTTATGTCACTATCCGTGAATTTATTGCAGTTGGGAGAACTGCGTCATCCATCTAGCAAACTAGAATTGTTTATTTGTGCATGGAAACTTTCTTTAGTTTCAACAATTCTAATCGGTTTTCAGGGGAAATAATTTTTATTGAGAATTTGCTCACAAAGTTCTGGATAATACCGAAATTAAAATTGTGATATTATGTATATATTCACGTCATCAGTGATAGCTATGTGTGAAGTTACTTCGATTGTTTAAAGCTCATAATATCTTTCTGGCATTTTCTGTAGATTCTATAGATTATATATTCTTTTCATCAGCCAGTAAAGCACTGAACAAAGGCCACAAAAAGGAAATAAATAGGAACTACGGTGAATGAGGGCCCTCGCGTTTATGCCCTCAACTGCCCACTGCCCGATCATCTCGCAGGAGACACATTAAAAATTACCTAAATTATTTAATTATTTAAGGAAATTTCACCGTCGTGATAACCAACCGGACGATATGAGTAGTATTGTTATTTATAATAATAATGTCTTCCAGACCGAATTTCGGTCACGGCGGCCAGTCTCAACTGAGACCAGCCATCTGCGCAGGAAAGGATTATAGTGTGCGAGTGTATGACCACAGGTGCACTCTCTATTCCCTCACTCTTATAGTCCGATGGGACGGTAACCCGACACTACCGGAGAGAGATCAGTTGTAGGACCGACGGCTTTACGTGGTTTCCGAGGCCCGGGGGGGAAACACCGCCAACTTCTTGACTCTGGGCTCCTACTGAGAATTTCTTGACAGAAAAACTCAATAACTGATTTTTTGACTCGACCTGGGATTCGAACCCGATACTTCATGATCAGCAGCCGCCTTTACGACCACTAGACCAACGAGGCAGTCAGTATTGTATTTAGATATGATGCGAGATCATTTTTTTTAAATTAACCGACTTTTAAAAGACTTTTATATCTTAACTGTAACGCTCCCATAAATATAAAGATTACTCAAGTAAAGGAAATCACATCAATCGCTCGTATAGTTTCTTAAAAATCAAGCTCACATACAAACATACGGAGGAAGCAATAATCTTTCTTTCCATCCGATTATAATGTGGGTGTCTTCAAGGCAAGAGTGAATTGGCTTTTGTTAAGATGAGTGAGTGCGTTTTGCCATCATCGACTGCATCACTACTTACTATCGGGCTGAATAGTAACTAAGCACTTGCTTATATTAGTAATAGCAGCTTAATGCTACTGTGTTCCGTATAGTGAGTGTAGAGAACTGGAGACCATTTTTACTGGAAAAGAGGCATTCCATCTTAGTCACTTTACATACCATCAGGTGGACTGTGTGCTCGCTTGTCACCCTTATTCTATAAAAAAATATGTAAAAAGCAGATAGCCTTCCTTATTGAAGAAACTTTGGCAGCGATTACTGATTATCGACAGTTATTTTGATATAACATTTTTCACTGTGAAATTAGCATCTTGTAGCCAGGAGGTTCATTTTTTGAAGTAAGGGTGACAACCTAGCACACAGTCTACCAGATAGCAAGTGGATCTGTGGCCCATAGACACCTATGTATATCCTCGAATAAAAATCCAAGTGCAGATGCGTCATCCCCGAGGGCTAAGATGGGATGCTGAATTATCAGTAACAACTGTTGAATTAATAAATAATTTTGAGCCCCTAGTTGCCTTATTTTACATACATAATACATAAATACTCACGCCTAACACCCAGAAGGGTAGGCAGAGACTACGGACTTCCATTTGACACGATGCTGACACACCTCTCTAGCCTCCTTTACATCCATATATCTACGCATACACGCTCGTCGGTTAAGGGTACTCTTAGTTTACAAACCACACTTTTCTCTTATCACACAATTTCTCACCCTGTCATTCAGATTCAGTCCTAGCATACTCCTTAATTATTGCTTTATTTTATTATAGCAAAGTAAATTCATATACGTAGTAAAAAACAGTAAGATCTTGAATATAATTTAATAAAATCTTTGAAGCGTTAAAGAAATTCCTCGTCAAGAAACTTGGAAAGATAAAAAGAAAAAACACCAGAAAATTCCCCAGTAATCTCAGAACTAGTTCCCTCAAGTGCAACTGAAAAAAAAAGCCAGAATACGTATTTAATTAGAAGTTTCTCGACTTAGTTCAGGAGTCGCTTTGCAAGATGTTTATTGAGTGAGCTCGCTGGAGGGAACTTTTGTTTTAAGTGCTTCCTTTCCTTTTGCCTTGGTGATAAGTGTATGTGACACTAACGAGTTAACTACGAAGATTTACTTCTGAAAATATTTTTATGACTTAGTTCTCATCTATTTCTCCGACTACGATTTGTTTGTGCTATAAAATAATGAATAGAATCCGGCTTTAATTTGCAGAAATCTATTTTATATGTATTAAAGATCGATTAGAATTAAAGCAATTAGATAAGATCTAAATGATAAATAAAAAAAAAAGCAACTGCAAGACTCGCGCATGAAGGGTTCAGAACCATTGTACAAGATTTAATATTATGTATGCAAAAAAAAACACACGTTTCTAGTAGGGGAGCCCCCTTTAATTTTTAATTAATTTTATTTTTTATTATTTGTTGTTATAGCGGCAACAGAAATACGCATTCTGTGAAAATTTCAACAGTCTACTTATTACGGATCATGAGGTACAGCCCGCTGACAGACAGACGGACGGACAGCGGAGGCTTAGTAATAGGGTCCCGGTGGTTACCCTTCGGGTACGGAACCCTAAAAACGATGCGTCTTGCCTAGTTTAAACAGCCCCTCTCGCCCTCTCTCTCCATACAACGCAATTACCCTTGACACTACTACACTAAAAAATACACACAACCATCGATGATTCGATCCGTGTTTCGCCTCTAAAAGGGGAACCATCAGGAAAAATAAAATCTGCGATGAATGATTATTTTAACATCTTTTATTAAAATGCTGTACAAGAATCAGTTTTAAAATCATTCAATAATCATTTCTCTGACAGGGTTTTCCAACGTACCATTACTAGTTATTAGAATAGTGGAAAGTGATCGATAAATTGAACAGATAAACTGAGTGTTATGGAGTAGGTGTACTGATTACATAAAATAGAGATGTACAAAGTTTTATCGATATATTTTTAATCAATGTAATTATTATCTTTTCTTCTTTCCGGTGGAAGTTTGCTGTGTTACAAGTAACATTAAAATATTTATTTAATTTATAAAGTTTATATTTCATTTAATAAATTCATTTTCTTTCGAGGATCGAAATATTTTCAAAGTAAAAATCTACTTTGAAAATATTTCGATTGTACTTGTTTTGTAGCTTTTCCTTGTTTTAGCCTCTCATAAAAGTTTTTATCTCATCCAAGATCGCAACTATCCCTTTACATGATCTTTAGTATTTTCTTTTTTTAAATTCTTTCATTATGTATTTTTCTTTATAATACCAACTTTTATGTAGGTCACGGTGGTTGCATGCATTGTTGCAGTACATCATCTGGGATCTATAAGCCTATAAAACACAGTCACAAAACAAATGCAATACAAAAAAAGTTTGTTACTACAAAAAAGGAAGGTTATATTATATATAACAAATATAAAGTAATACATGCTACTAAATTAATAAAACAATGTTTACTAAGTGATTTAAGCAGGCTGATAGTCGACCATGGCAACTTTCGGATAATTGAAAGCTAGCAACCGCGATGAGATATTATAGTGCCATAAGTTAGTAGCTCAGGGGCTAAGCACTCGCTGTAAATTTCACCGCACGCGAGCGCCCGAGTTCAATCCCCGCTGGCACCTATGAAATTGATGATTGCAATTTTAAGTGCTGATTTGCCACGTGATCAGCGGTGAAAAAAATCGTGAGGAAACCAGCATGTATGAGAAATAAAAAAACAAATATTTCGAAGACATGTGAAGTTCGCCAACACGCATTGGGGCAGCGCGGCGGACATTTCCTTGCCCTAAAACCCTCTCAGAAATGAAAGGAGGCCTGTGCCCAGCAGTGGGACGTATATAAGCTGTAGTTTTAAATGAGCACATAAATACGTATGCTCTTATTCCTAACTTACCGTTGCCCGATATAACTCTTGCGCGAATGTATTGGAGGTTTTGTATCTGAACTACAGTTACGTGACAATACCAGAGAAAAATTCGCAAGAAGAATAGCTCGGATCACGCAATACACAAAATCTCGTAAAATACCTTAGAATGCGAAAATTCGCGAATTATTCTTATGAAATTGACAAACCAACTTATAGTCCATTTGATGTTAAGTGGCTATTCCAGCCAATCAACGCCTGCAGCCAACTTTAAACGGCCCCGTGGCGCAGTTGTTTAGCAATGGGTTGTAGCGCTGGGGACCGCGGGTTCGAATCCCCCACGGAACAAGTATGGCCTACAAATAATTGTTCCGGGTCTGGATGTTTGTTCTGGTGCAATTTATGTTTGTAAGCTACCTCCACGATACAGGAGAAAATCCTAGTGTGGAGGTAACATTTAACAACAAAAACAGAAGGCTACAGGTGCTTGGTCACCTCTGAGCTGTAAGATGGAATGCATCGTTTTTTAATTACGTTGATATATTCGAGGTGTGTGTAACCATTAAGTGATGGTGTAAGAAAATCCACTACCCCATATTGTCCCATGGGAGATGGGCAGCAGCATCTCACTGATAACAACACAAAATAATGAAAAACTGCGGTTGCCAACTCGCCTGCCAAGCGTGGTAACTATGGCAAAATCTTTCTTATAATGCAATCTACAGGGAAGGCCTCTGTTCAGCAGTAGTAGACTTTGGTTATGATGGGTGGATGGATAGATTTGAAGTATCGTCTATGATAAAATGTATACAAAGGAAGCGCTTATGTGCGCTTCCTTTGTATACATTTTAGCATCGCACAACCGAGCATATCAACCTGTACATGCCACATTCACTAGCATATGGCAGTCATCACTTACCAATTCCGTATGAATATCAACGGACATGCCTTCAAATATAAAACATGTGTGCAATACACGTGGTAGAAGTGCAACCTTCAAATTAAATTAAATAAAAATATTTCATGGCAAATGATTTATTTAATATGATCATTTACAACTACAAGTGCGGCGTAAAATGAGTAAAAGATAAAAAAATTATTTTATAGTAAGTAAATGTTACAATCCTTATTCTTAGACTTAATTTTAGTGTTATAAAAATTGCTTTGTAATAGCGCCATTTACTTCATTCTATAAATAAAGTCATTTTATCGAACAAAAATTGATTAACTCTCAAAGTGGTATATAAGATATGCGCTAGATGGCATAAACACGAATAATTTAATATAAATCGGTAAGCTATGAAGTCGTGGATTGTTATGAATGAATAGGAGTATTTGGAGGAGAAATAGGGAACAAAGTTTTTTTTAAATATTAGCAATGTTATTAACTTTACTAAAATTCTCTATAACCACTATTGGTAAGTATAAAAATAAAATATGCATGTGATTCGAACCGGCCACCTTTCAACTGTCATTAGGCTACTGTTGCATACTACACTGTATTCTATCTCATTCTCTCGCATGCTAAATTCTATAGATGTATACATTTGTCTCTTTTTAGAGTCACTTTTTCGTTTCATACAGTTTCAAATCACAACGATGCTAAAGAAGTTTTCAGTTCAAAAGTAAATTCTACTTTTTATTATTTTAATTTCAATAGTTATTACTTTTTGTATAAAATTAGTAGGAATGGAGCTAATAATTCAAATAAATCATGGAGCTAATAAATGGCTATTACATGCCATGAACACCTGCAAGTAACTTCAAATAACAAAGGCTACAGATATAACTTGAGGATCAAGATGGTCTCAGAAAGAAAGGCTTCACAGTCTGTATTTGTACTGGCTCTCTTACTCTTCAAATCACCTCGTTTTTATCTTTATATATAAAATTATTATATTCGTGTGTATGTGACTGAACTCCTCCTACACGGCTGGACTAATTTTGATGAGATTTTGTGTGTGTGATTAAGTTGATTTGAGAATAGCTTAGATTGACAATTAGACTTGGTAGAGGCGTTGTTGTTGAGATCCAAAAATTGCCCGTGCGAGGCCAGTGTGGATCGCTAATATACATGTAAGCCCTTTATAATTCTCCGTATAAAAATTATATAATGAATTATTTTAATTAGTATTCTTTTACGTATATACTTTATAGAACATGCATATTATATTTATTTATAGTGTTGGACCAACAAATTTATTAATAAAATATTGCGATTTTAATTACGATTATATTTATCGATTTTCAGGCTAACTATGATGCTCCAACCCTAGAGATTGGTTGAACGATTCGATCGACTTAATGACCTCGATTAAATATCTAGGGTATCAATTCAACGTAGCTACGATTGTTATAAAACGTTTATATATTTTTAGTGACGAACAGCATCCTTCGATGTTATACAAAGTGATGACGATGATGGTGATGTTCTTTTGGTTGACTATGATCGCGGGTAATTGTTTTTAATGACAAAAGAGCACAAAGTCTATCTGATGGTAAGTGGATGCTGTGGCTCATATACATCTACATTTATCCTCAACTAAGAATTAAAATGCAGATGCATTGTCACCCTAAGGACTGGAATGAAGCATTCCATTTCGAGTGAAAACGGTCTCCGGTTCTCTACACTCACTAAACGAAACACAATAGCTATAAGCTGCTGACGAAGATGGATTTGGCTTAACCGTCTTGCTTGCCAGTCGGATTGACGTGCGCCGTACCAGACGTCTCGCACCTTTGAAGTCGCTGATTGTCATAGGTTTGAGTATTTTACGTCTGGTGTAAACGAGATGAGTATATCTCCATCTATCGAACACCATAATATTATTCTGGCACTTCCTATAGCCATATTTTGCGACACCTGTACGCCTCTACGATATGTTTTGTACGTTGTAGAGCCTCGCTGCAGCTATATTATAGTCAGCACGAATGGTTCGGCCCGACTTGGGTAGCACCACGCTCTCACAGAATGCCAACGTGAAATTAATACTGCTGCAGCTTAATACTGCTGTGTTTAGTATGTAGTAGTATGGTTAGTGTAGAGAACCGGAGACCATTTTTACTGGAAACGAGGCATTCTGTCTTAGTCCTCAGGGGTGGCAGCGCATCTGCATTTAATACAATTGATTTATACTTAATTGAGGATAGATGTC
Organism: Parnassius orleans; assembly: GCA_029286625.1. Classification (NCBI taxonomy): domain Eukaryota; kingdom Metazoa; phylum Arthropoda; class Insecta; order Lepidoptera; family Papilionidae; genus Parnassius; species Parnassius orleans. The sequence goes on along the minus strand of JAGSMP010000043.1, from coordinate 1,894,207 downwards.
CATGAGCTAAAGCATTTGCTTACCATCAGGTGGACTGTGTGCTCGTTTTTCCCCCTTATTCTATATAAAAAAACGAACGGGACGTTATGGGGTGGACTTTTTACGCCACCAAAACACGGCAATCCTAACCTAAACTTTTATTATACGAAATTCAACTCTTTGCCCTTGCAACAAGCGCTCGATGCTAAGCTCCTTGTGTTGACACCTTTCAAGGAAGGTCTTAAATCAATTCGTTAGAACTAAATGGATGCTAAAAGCTCCGCCGTTTATATCAGTTTGGGACTTTGTGATGTAAGTTATAGACTGCGGACGTATTGAATCGATTTTAGATACTAGTAAATGTAACTGTGCAGTTGAAACTATAGGATATTGAAGCTAAAGAGCTAGAGATATAAATTAACGGTTACCGTTACCGTTACAGCCTATTAAAGTCCACTGCAGAACATATGTATATTGCACACACACACATACACACACACACGCACGCGAACGTACACAGACACACAGATCAGAGAGAGAGAGAGAGAGAGAGAGAGAGAGAGAGAGAGAGACGCACCGTTTTTAATTTTTAATTCTAAAATTAGTATGTTTTTGTGGCTCAAACTTATTGATTGTCGGTCGATTAATATAAGTTAAAAAATGTATAAAGTAGATCCGTTATTGGCTGAAAGTTTATTTCTTAAGTTCATTTACATTGTAATTAGTGCTGCGGATCTTGTAATAAATAAATTTAAAAAAAAAATAAGCCTCTCCAAAGATTGCTTCATAAGGAGGATACTTGCCATACTGCCCCGTTGTCGACTGTCGTCGCTGAATGTTGACTGCCTCGTTGGTGTAGTGGTAGTAAGCGCGACTGACTGCTGAGGTCCCGGGTTTGAATCAGAGATCGAAAACAGTCACTGGGTTTTTTCTGTCAAGAAATTCTCATTAGCGGCCAGGACTTGAAGAAGTTGGTGGTGTTTCACCGTGCCTCGGAAAACACGTAAAGCCTCTCTCCAGTCGTGTCGGCTTGGCATCCTATTGGTTTATCAGAGTAAGGAAATAAAGAATGCACTCTTGCACTATAAATCCTGTGGCTTCTGCGGTTCATGGAGAACTGCAGCCAGCTTTAAACAAACAAGTCTTCAGATGCGTTATCGACAACTAACCAACACAAGCGTGGCAACTATGGCAAGTAATAATCTCAAAGTATATAGCAATAATAGTCTCAACTGAGACTAGCCATCTGTGCAGGACGGAGTTATAGTGCCCAAGTATATGCACATGCACAGGTTCACTCTCTATTCCCTCACTCTAATTGTGCGATTGGATGATTAGCAGCACGACCGGAGCGAGATCAGGCGCAGGACCAACGGTTTCACGTGTTTTCGAGGCACGAGTGTTAAACACCTCCAACTTCCCGACGCCGGGCTGGTATTGAGAATTTCTTGATAGAACTTGAAAATTTTGAAAATCCAATAACTGATTTTGGCCCGACCCAGGATTCGAACCCAGGACCTCATCATTACTACTAGACCAACGAGGCAGACAAATGATATGATGAGCTCCTATGAGGCAATCTATGGGGAGGCCTTTGTTCAACAGTGGACTTTTTATAGGTTGTGAGTTGTAACGATATCTTATCTTAGTTATATAGTAAATTAAAAATTTCCATTAAAGTCATAAATAGGTTAAGCTTATGAGTAATAACTATTGTGGTTATATTACCTTGAAATGTCTATTAAAAGAGTTTGATAGTCGAGTTCAAGTTTTTCGTTGAGCTTTGTAATTTTCCTTAGATGCCATCAAGCAGTAGCAATCTAGCAATCTAGATTGGAACGCGTAAACACATTATCTTAACCAGATTTCTGGCGTTGCTCAGGTTTACGTCGAAGGCAGTATAAACGGGCGTGAAATCGCCGCGGTCCCATATAATTTTCGAGTAAGAAAATTACTGGAATTACTACTTCATTTCTCAAAACTGAAAACCAGTCTGATTTCACTATTAACTGTTCCTTTGGTGACTAATTATAATTTTTTTTCGTTAAGCAAACTAAATATCCTATATTAATGAAAACATAATCGGATATTTATTATATAGGTAAAAAATCACTAACACATAAGTATATACATACAACGTTCCATTTTGCAATTCCTTACATTGTTTTTTTTTTAAATAACACTGTCGCACACATTGATAGAAACTTAGCGGGAAATTGACCGCAAACGGATTGTTGCTGTTGTATTAGCGTTATTATTATAAAGTTTGAAGTATATTTTGATACGAAAAAGTGGTGCGATTTTGTTTATATCAGCCGTGGTAGTTCAGATGGTTAGCGCTCGCTGTAAGTTTCACAGTACGCGAGCAACCCGAGTTCGATCCCCGCCGGCATCAATGAAATTGTTAATTGCAGTTTTAAGTGCAGATTTACCACGTGCTCGGCGGTGAAGGAAACATCGGGAGGAAACCTGCATGTCTGAGAAATCAAAAAAAAAATATTTCGAAGACATGTGAAGTTCGCTAACACGCATTGGGGCAGCGCGGCGGACATTTCCTTGCCCTAAACCCTCTCAGAAATGAGAGGAGGCCTGTGCCCAGCATTGGGACGTATATAGGCTGTAACTTTACTTTTTACTTTTATATTTTGATACGTAAAAGTGGTGCGTTTTTGTTTATAAATATTTGCGCACGTAACTATTGTAAATCATTTTTTGTGTAATAACAAGAACGTTTATTTAAATTTTATAAAAACACCTGTGCCAGAAGGCCACAAAAGAAACGATGAAAAAAGTGAGCCGATGGTGATATAAACCTCAAGTTGTCTCCATTTTGATACCTGAGATACTATCGCTATCATCTGCTGAGCTATCTGAAAATCTCCTTAAAACTTCAAAATGTGACGAATAATCATAATTTGAAAAAGTTATGAATACAAGTGGTAAAATAAAAAATTTGTACAACCGACTTCAATATAAATTATTAAGGATAACTCAAAAACTATTGATCAGACCTTGATCAAATTTATATGAAACCACATGAGAAGCACCAGCTTTCAAATAAAAAAAGAATCATCGGAATCGGTTCACCTGAAAAAAAGTTATGAGGTAACACACATAAAAAAAAGAATATACAGTCGAATTGAGTATCTCCTCCTTTTTGAAGTCGGTAGAAAATACACATCAGACTAGGCTGTGTGGGTCAGATTCCTCTGTCTTTAAATAATTAAAAAAAGAACATCGATGTAAGTAATCGCCCGTTTGTGTAACCCAAGTGCATTACATTAAAGAGATTGTAACGCCCTCTACACACGATACTTCCGTTCCGCTTTACAGGATTGTTCTATTAAAAGCAAGCATCGCATATGCTTTTATAGAGGGATTAGAGAGCCATTAAGTACTGGTCTCCTTTTTAAACGGCACTTTGGCTTAATGTCTTCCACGAAGGGTTAAGTGAAGTTGTTGTAAATGTCAAGGAAATGAAACTACACATCATGGCCGTTTAAATAAAATATTGTGCCGAGATCAGAGCGATACTGTTTACTTTTTAAACCTTACCATCTTGCTCATACTTTATATAATACTAGCGACCGATTAGGATAGAATGTTTAGATTTAAGATAAGTATTTAAATACCATTAATTTTATGCATTTTAATTTTTTAAATGACCAAATTATTCGGATAAAATATAGCTTAGGTTACTCTAGCCGAAAATTAAAACAGAAGTTGAGCAGCAGTATCTTCCTGATAACAACTGAAAATAATATGAAATTGCGATTGCCAATCCATGTTCCAAGCGTGGCAACTATGGCAAAGTTAAACCTATGAGGTAAAGTATGGGGCGGCCTGTATTTAGCTGCAGTCTCGGCAGTCCTTTTTTATTATAATAACCCTTTTATAAAGTTTTCGTTTTGATAAAATATTTAAACTTGGTAATAGAGAGAACTTTTATATTCTCTGGGACTTTGTTGTTACAGCGTATACATTGTCCCATGAATGAACTATTGACTCTGTAAAGTCGAGAAACTGGTATCGCTTGTGATTGTTACTAGGATTTACAGAGTGTATATCACTTTTTATCACTTTTTTACTAAAACTACTTTTGGTTTTGTGAACATACATTAAATTTTCATAATTATACTGAAAAGCCAAAGTCAAATTTATTTCTTTAAATTTTTCTCTGAGAGTATCTCTCGGTTTTAGGTCGTAAATAGCTCTTATGCCCAATTATGCAAAACGAAAATAGTTTCTAAATCAGCCACATTTCTCCATAGCAAAATCCCATGAGACATTATGCTATGGAAATAACTAAAATAAACTAATGTAACTGCCTCGACACTTGTGAGACTTCTCATCTTTTTTACAGCATAAGCTGCAGAGCTTAGTCTGCTTGCCAGTTTGGATATATGGAGGCCCCACTGAAGCTTTGCGTTGAGATTGATGCTAAGAAAAACTGTGGATTCAACAGGGCTTAATTCTTCCCCATTTAAAAACACATTGGTATTCAGATTTTGAACATTTGGTGTTGTAAATTTTATACATTTAGTTCAATTGCCGTTTGAATGTAGATTATTAACGTTAAACTAATGCACTCATTTTGATATAGCATTATTCACTTCGTCACATTTAAATTATTCCCTACAAGGGAAGGTAAGTCAGCAAGCAGTACAACTAATCTGCTTACACCAGACGCGCTTAGATCGGCGACGGGCGATGCGATACGTCTGTTGCTGCGATTGTAAACTACCACAGAGGAGACCCATTTCTAGTAGACTTTAATGCCGGGTTTCTATATTTAAAAATGCTTCGTTTTCTTTACGAGTCGTTTTTCTGTAAATGAAACGCATAAACACCCCTCCTTTAAAACAAAATCAACTATTTGTGAACCGTTTAAAGATTTTTCATTATAAGTCATTCTAAGTTGCTGAATGAATAGTTTGTAATATAAACTGTTTTACATGCTCCTCGGATATAATAAAACGAATAGTTACGGAGAACGAGACGTTTCTTGAATATAGGAGTCAGGCATAAGTGGTGAAGAAGATGAAGAGCTGCCTCTTCAGGAATCTTACGAATGTGGTATATTTATTTTTTTAATTTCTATATTATTAAATACTTAAACTTACTAATAACTATATACTATTCTATCTTTGTATTTCGTACGTGACTACTGCAGCTATATTAAAGTTGTAGCACGAATGGGTTGGCTCAATTGGATAAGGACCAGGCTTTCACAGAATGCCAGCGTAAAATGACAGTTTAATACTGATATGTAAATAAAATTAGTAATTCTTCTTTTTAAATCAATTAAATCAAATTGATATATAATGTTGCTATGCCCTATCAGGGCTCATGTTTGGCTCTATTATATCCAACATAAGAACTATTTATGTAACCACATGAACGCAATAAAATGTTTGAGTTTGAGTTTGAGTTTGATATTTTTAGTAAGGTGGGTGTAGAGAACCGGATACCATGTTTACTGGATACAAGGTATTCTATCCTAGTCATCAGGGATAACGCATCTGCATTTTGATTCTTTATCGAGGATAGATGTAGATGTCTATGGGCCATAGCATCTACTTATCATGAGGTAGATTGTGTGCTCGTTTGTCACCCTTCTCTACATAGTATAAAACAAAGTCATTTACCGCCGTCTGTACGCTTAGATCTTTTAAACTACGAAACAAATTTTGATGCGATTTTCATCAATAGACAGAATTATTTAAAAAAAGGTTTGTATTGTGTATAATACATGCATATTATATTTTATATAATTCTTCTGTCCGTGTGTATGTGACTGAACTCCTCCTAAACGACTCGATCAATTTTGATGAAATTTTGTGTGTGTGATTAAGTTGATTAGGGAATGGTTTAGATTCATAATTAGACCCGGCAGGTGGCGTTGTTGTCAAGATCCGGAAATCAACCGTGCGAAGCCGGGGCGATCAGTAGTATTCTAAAAAAAATCTGTACACAATTCATTATGAGACATTTGTAAGTTTGTGTCCAACTACACGAGACAAAACTTATCAGTTCCCTCCTCAAGCGAGATGTGCTATAACAAAATTAAAACTCCGTGATACAAAGTTTCGAGAGAAAGTTTCGTTGTTGAGAATATTCACCAAGGCTGTGTGGTGGTGTTATTGTATAACTTTTGTCTTGCCAATGCTTGTCATGCAAGAATATGAATTAACCAACAAGCGTTGTAGCAAAGTTTTGGCGTAGAGTGATTGTCGCCTTAAAAAGTTATGCAGCGGAATCTTGCTTTTTATGCTGCCTTCTCTAAAAGCCTTTATTTATTTATTGAAGTGAAAACTTCTTTAGCTGCGTTGAGCGATTTTTGGTAGGGGAAAAACTTATGGGTTCGTGCACTTGCGCGCAATAAACACGCAATAAATCTCAATGATATATGTGTGTATACGCATATATAATTGAGATTTCACTTCTGTCGTCAGGCCTTATGACTGTCGCAGTTTTTTTATTTTTAAATAATTGAAGTGTCTGTCTTTTTTGTTTATATTGAGTTGAGGTGGTTTTTTGTGTGCCATTAAGGAAATAATAACCTTTTTAAATTTTTTGTTTGTCTGTCTGTTTGTCCAGTCTAATTTTCAGAATGGCTAAACTGATTGTAATGAATCTTCACCAACAGATAGTGAGCAATACCAAGAGTCATCTAGACTATATTTTATCCGAAAAAGGAGTTTTTTTTTAAAAATAAAACGATCAATTTATATAATAAATGCGCTTAAATTATCTTAAATCTTGTTTTCATCAATATATTCTAACCAGGCAAAGCCGAGGTGAGTCGCCAGTACTTAATTAAATTGGTAGGTCACTTGAATGGTACTTTAATTATTGCATGCCTTAAGCGCAAAGCGCGTAGGTTTGTTCTACTAGCGCCTAAAAATCAAAATTCCAACGTATTGTCGCATGAAATCGTATCTAACTTATTGTTAACTATTGGTGAACTTATTAATATTTTTTTTAAATTGATTAATGGCTATTTTTACATAAAAATAGTGGTTTTAGTGGCTTATGGTGTAGATTTATCAAGTCCGCATGGAGGGGTAAACACGATAACTTTTGAAAATATCGACTGTTTAACTCAATCTATTTTTTAATCTCTTAATCTATCATGTGGGAAGCCATGGAATGTAAATTACAGTTTAATTTTGTTTTGTTTAGTTATAATTATTTTTTTTCGGCTGAGAAATCTCGACATTTTCGGTGTTTTGAGCAGCCTTGTAATAATTTATTTTAAAAATACACTTTGCTCTGCCTCACTCCGCGCTCGGCCGCCGTCGTGATAGGATTACTGTATCGTTTGCTTATCTTATTATTTTTATAATCACAGATTTTTATTACAATATTTTGTTTCGCTAAAAGTACGTAGGATTTGTATATAAATATACTTATACGTACCAGCAGGCGAAGTGTAGGGCGTACCCCTACTAGATGGAGTGACGACCTGGTAAGACATGCAGGAAGTCCATGGATGCATGTGGGTCGTGACCGTGCTTTGTTGCATTCCTTGGGGGAGGCCTATGTTCAGCAGTGGACTTGTGAAGGGCTGTAATGATGATGATGATGATGATGATACGTCTTGAACTTTATGGAGTGATCTGAAGGTGTACTTCAGTGAATTCTACTGGAACTCCTCGAAGAGTAGAACTAAATGTGCCGAGTTTGGCCTCGTTTTGTTTGTTATGATGAGACCTTACCTCTACACTTGATAGAGCGACCTGAAGGTGTACTTCGGTGAATGCTACTGGAACTCCTCAAAGAGTAGAACTAGGTGTACCGACTTTGGCCTCGTTTTGTTAGTTATGATGAGACTTTACCTCGGAAATGGATAGAGTGACTTGAAGGTGTACTTTGATGACTGCTACTGGAACTCCTCGACGAGGAGAACTAGGTGTCCCGAGTTTGGGTTCGTTTTGTTAGTTATGAATAGACCTTACCTCCAGACTTAACGGAGTGACTTGAATGTGTACTTCGGTGACTTCTATTGGAACTTTTTGATGAATAGAACTACAATTTACATTTATTTTTTTATTTTTTCACGATCATATGAGCATTATGAGTCCTACACTTTTGGATTTTCCAAGTTTTTTTATTGCTGCGTCAGGTTTATTATAATTTCTCCCATACAAACAAATAAAATTAAAGTGTCTGTTTATAATGTCAAAATAACAGCTTTTTGCTTAATGCATATGAAAGTATACACGGTACTTATAACAAAAAAACATTTTTTTAATTTTTTTATGTCTATCTGTTCCGCCTAATATCCGAAATATTGACGGGACATTTGCTGGCTGATAGCTGATGTTATAAGGAGTAACTTGGGCTATTTTTATTTTAGAAAAATAATTAGGGTTCCGCGCAAAACAATTAAAACCCACGGAATCCAATTGTAATAAATTCCACGCGGGCGAAGGCTCAAGAAACAGCTAGTATTTGATACAATACTTGATAATTCACAATATTTTTTTCTCATTTTAGTTCAAATCCACATCTATCTTTAATAAAGAATCAAAATGCAGATTCGTTGTCAACCCTGAGGAATGCCTCGTTTCCAGTAAAAGGGGTCTTCGGTAATCCACACTCACCATACGAAACACAGCAGCATTAAGCTGCTATTTTACGTTGGTATTCTGTGAGAGCGTGGTCCTTCTCCGGTTGAGTCGACCCATTCGTGACACAACTGTTCGTCTTTTTTTGGCAGAAAAACGTCGATCAACCTTTCATTTTGTTTTCGTCAGGTGTTTCCTTCTTCGTATTGGCATCATGCCAGCTAGCTGCAAGTGGCTTTCGAAATACTTTGTGACTATTAACTTGCCTGCTGCGGTTTTAAAATTCAGCATTGTTCGTGTTTAAAAGTGAAGGTTTAGTAGAAATTTTGCACGTTAGCTCGAAATTATAGAACATCATGTTTTTTTTAAATTGACGTTGTAATAGTTTTGAAGTTTTATTGGATTAGGGGTTGTTTTTTAATCTTCAGCTGAAATTTATTCGTGGGATAAAATACAATTTATATTATTTAAAAACTACAGTTTTGTCGGATCCGTGGCTCAGTGGCTTAGCAATGAGTTGTGGCACTGAGGGCCGCGGGTTCGAATCCCGCACGTAACAAGTATCTGTATGGTCTACAATTGTTCTGGGTCTCGCCTCCACGATAAAAAAAGAGAAAAAGAAAAAAAGTAAGATTAAAATAGTTCAACAGTTTTAATTTTATATTCAGGCTGGTTTAATAATATAATTTAAGATCTAACCTTTTCTTGAAGTGCTAGAGCCATGCTGCAGCTATATTATGGTTGTAGCTCGAATGGGTCGGCTCGACCGGGGAAGGACCACGCTCTCACAGAATACCGTAAGATAGCAGCTTCATGCTGCTGTTTCGTACGGTGAGTGTACAAATCCAGAGGCCTATTTTTATTGGAAACGTCCTCTCCATCCGTCCATCTTAGTCCTCAGAGGTATCAACGCGTCTGCATTTAGATTCTTAATCGAGGATAGATGTAGATGTCCATGGATCACGGCATTCTCTAACTAGCAGGTGAACTGTGTGCTCGTTTGTCACCCTTATTCTATATAAAAAAAATGGTTACTACTAGAATTTACAAGTCAATAAATTTGAATTTGAATAATATATGTATACAGAATATGCGCAAGTTTAAAAATATCGTAACATTTAACAAAGGCAAACTTTGTTTAGACCCGAATGGTTGCAACATGGCGCGGATTGACGGCATCCTCGATTAAGTGAGAAACTTTCGTCGGTACCTAAATACGCCGCTCCTCCGCACGATTGGTGCCGGCATTCACGCTCCAACAGTATTAAACAAATTTTAACTTTTACTTGTTTGCTTCTTTGATTTTTTTCGAATCTTTATTTCGGATGAAATATCAAAAAAATTCTAACTACGATTTCGGTGTTACAGTTTATCGAATGTCCACTACTGTACAAACATAGTTCTTTCCCATAGATTGCCTCATGGAGTAGATATTAGTAGTATTATTATTTGCCATAGTTGCTATAGTCTCTCAAATGGTATAGCCTCATGTCATTATGATTTCTTATATTTACCCGACCACTGCACATTGAATAAAACTACTTTTACGGATTCTATCGCGTTTAATTAACTTATTTTTAAATTCCCGACATTTCGGGTGCTTTATAGCACCCATGGTCACGGGGGACTGCGGTGACCGTGACCATGGGTGCTGTAAAGCACCCGAAACGCCGAGCCCACTCGGAGTAGCCACTTCGGGCCGGCCTACACCTCGGGCCAGCCAAGTGGATTCCTCTTTTGTTCCAAGCCAAGTGACCAAGCCACGGCTAGTGAACCTCCCCGCCACGACAAGGCGGGAACCCGTTCGGGGAGGCTAGTGAGGCCTACAAATCGTTTACAGGGTTTAAATAAAACTAGTTTTACGGATTTTATCGCGTATATTAACTTATTTTATATTCCCGACGATTCGAGTACTTTACAGCACCCATAGTCACGGAGGGGGGTGTTTGACGTCCCAATGTCATAGTTAACCACGGCTACCTCCAGATTAAAAAAATATTAATTTTTGTTCCGATCTACGCAGTATGAACTTACAGTATCTTGAAGTCTTGCAGTTGTATGCTTGGGTTGGGATTTAATTTTGTTAATTATAGGATCCCAAGCAGATGGTAGCACCCAGCCATCTTCTCTATTGAAATTAGGATGTTTTTTGATTTCAATAGACTCGCGAATCATCCTTGGAAGGAATCGGTGTTCTATAGCGAGGATTTGTGGTCTATCAAATCTAATGTAGTGACGGGGGCGATCCTGTACGTGTTCACAGACTGCAGACTTCCCGGAGCGTCGATTCTTCACATCAGCTATGTGTTCTTTAACGAGTGTTTTTATTGATCTTTTAGTTTGTCCTATATAAGAAAAACCACATTCACAATCAAGCTTGTACACTCCTGCATCTTGCAGAGGACATTATACTTGACTGATGGTAAATACTGACTAATCTTCTTTGGCGGCTTGAAGTATGTTTTAATGGAAGCACGCTTCAAGATGTAGCCAATCTTTTCAGTGACACCTCTGACATATGGCAGTACAGCAGGCACTCGCTCGACTGTGGCCGGCTTCAGTCGTTCACTGTGACGTAGGCGCGGGACCCGAAGCTTATTGTCGTGCAACACTTGCTTGACGTGTTGGAGCTCGTCGGCCAGGTGTATACTGTCACAGATCCCTCATGCTCTCTGAAACAAAGATTTACCCACGGTAGCTAACTGTGAAGGATGGTGATGAGAATCACCGTTTAGATATCTGTCTGTATGGGTCTTTTTTCTATACACAGTGGCTCAAGGTGTTATCAGGATTCCGAATTATTAACACATCTAGAAAAGCTAAAGAATTGTTTGCCTTTAACTCCATTGTGAACTGAATTTTAGAATTTATGGAGTTAAGATGGTCTAAAAATGCAGTTACTTTATCTAAAGGTAGAATTGTGAAAGTGTCGTCTACGTACCGCTTGTAGAATCTTGGATTTACGGGAGAAGTAAGCAAGGCTTTCTCCTCAAAGTCTTCCATGAATATATCGGCGACAATGGGAGATACAGGTGAGCCCATCGCCACACCATCTACTTGCTTGTAGAACTCTTCCTTCCACAATAGGTAGCCAGATGTAAGGTACGATAAAATCCGTAAAACTAGTTTTATTTAAATGTGTAGTATTGGCGTAAATATAAGAAATCATTACGTACTGTGATTTGAATTTAAGCAATAGTCTTTTAGGTTGTATCTCGTGACCTACATTTGTAAATTTTCTATTGTCGATGTTAGTTTTGGCGAACTGGCGCCATGCCAGGACTTATCTCTGTCAGAACCTTACAATTTATTATTACCTGATAATTTTCAAATTTCAACACTGAATTTGTTGACATTAAGCACTGCGTTATTGTGGCTTTTATTGGATTGACCTGAAGCCATATGTATTAATTAAAAGTAAAGCCTGAAAACTACGCTAGTGATATATAAGTCAATGCTGAAAACGTATTATGTACATTATTATCGTCACAGATAATGATACCACAACATTTTGAATATGGCGATCTGTGTCGGTTTTTTTTTATTCAGTCAGTAATAGATATTTTATTTTACTATTATAAGCCAGTGCTTGTCTTCTATCCCTCCTGATGGTAATATAATATAATAGAATAGAATAGAATCATTTTTATTCAATACGACAATGACGACTCTGTGGCGCAGTGGCTTAGCAATAAGTTGCTGCGCTAAGGGCCGCGGGTTAGAATCCCGCACGGAAAAAGTATTTGTATGGTCTACAAATTATTATTCCGGGTCTGGATGTTTGTCCTTGTGAAATTTATGTCTGTAAACTGCCCCCACGAAACAGGAGAAAATCCTTGTGTGGAGGTAACGTTTTAAAAAAAAGAAAAAAAGAAAAAGAAACAATATACAGACTACAAGAAAGGTTCGGAAAATGCCTCTGCCATGGGAGGAACCAGCAAGAAGCCCAGTGGGACTTTTTTTAAACATTAATTTACAGTATAATATTTTAAATAATTCAGCATTAAAATATTTAAAACCAGCATCACAGTCATCACCACACGATGTACTCTTTAGTAGTATAATAACCCTTATGAAACAATTTTTGCTTAATAATTTTTTTAAATAAAACTAGTTTTACGGATTTTATTTTAGATAGATAATGGTCACGGGGGGGGGGGGGGGCCTGTCCCCCCACTCCCCCCGTGACCATGGGTGCTGTAAAGTACTCGAAACGTCGGGAATATAAAATAAGTTAATATACGCGATAAAATCCGTAAAACTAGTTTTATTTAAATGTGTAGTGTTCGCGTAAATATAAGAAATCATTATAAAAATTTTAAACTTTGTATTAGAACGGTCTTTTATATTTTCAGGGACTTTGAAATGGTAAGGGATGATATAGCCTATAGGGCATTGATTTAGCATTACATAAGCACAAAGAAAGTCACATTATAATCGAATAGAAAGACAGTTGCTGGCAAATTACTCCACTCCTTTGCTTACGGATTATGAACGACAAAGCAAACCGTTTGGTTCGAATGTGTGGTGTGTCGACAACAAACGGGTGGAGACCAGCCGAGCGTCTGGTACGATGATGGAATTGAGTGGAATGGAGAATATTATGTTAAATTTACTTCTACTTCATCATCAGCCAATAGAACTCATTTAAAGTGGGTTCAAGGTTAAAAGGAGGTATAAGAAATGATAGATGGACTGTGTGAGGAATGAAATGCTTAAGAAAGAAGTAGGTGATGAGATGACGGCTGATAAAGGAGAATGAAAGAGGAAGTACGTACGTGCGTACGTGGTGTTTTGTGCGTGGTAGAGCCATGCTGCAGCTATATTAATTGTATAGTTGTGTTAATTGTATATTTTTAGTAAGGTGGGTGTAGAGATCCGGATACCATGTTTACTGGATACAAGGCATTCTATCCTAGTCATCAGGGATAACGCATCTGCATTTTGATTCGCAAACGAGGATAGATGTAGATGTCTATGGGCCACAGCAATCACTTACCATCAGGTGGACTGTGTGCTCGCTTTTTACCCTTATTATAAAAAAAGGCTACAATGCCGACCCTAAGTAACTTTGGATTAGGGCAAGAAGAAGGACGGTAAATACATCATAGTGACATAATTCTATAAAATTCATAAAAAAATGATATAATTCATAAGAATATAACTAAGAATAGTTTTAAGGCAACATTAATAAGCTATCGAATAAAAGAAATATAAATAATTTAAAAAACATATTTATGGCCTTGATTACGCTGCAGTAATTAATAAGCAAGGGTTAAGATAATATAAAAGTTTATTATGTAAATCTGTGATCCGCTTATAACCATAAGACTTAATATTGCCAGTTGTTATTGCTTTCACTTGTCAAATTAAACGGTTAATTAAAGTTTTATTATAATTATTTTTTACCTTATTTTTAAAGTAGAAAAAAAATGAAGTCACCGTTATAGCCTATTAAAGTCCACTGCTGAACATAGACCTCCCCCATAGATTGTCTCATATTTGTCATAGTTGCCACGCTTGGCAAACGGGTTAGCAACAGCAGTTTCTTATTTTTAGTCGTTATTAAGAAGACGCAGCTGCCTGATATGGGGTAGTGGGTATTCTTATACCGCCACTACACGGTACATTTTGACTAGTAGTAAATAAATAATTAAATTTGACTAGCATAAATAAAATAGTTTGGAAAATCCAATGAAATCAAACCCATGAGCGTTACATTTAATTTTGATGAAAAAAATAAATTGTAGTTCTGACCTTTAATATACATATATTATTTACGTATTTTAAATTTAGCGCTCTGTTATTTTAACAGGTGTCACCTACAGGGAAAAAATAATAATGTTTACCAAAATAAATCGATTACACAAAGTATAAATCGATATAGGCTGTATGGTACATTTGTCCTTTGTCTATCAAGGCTAAAAAAATATATGAAAGCGCCTTTAAATTTTTAATAGCAATAAAAGTTATAAAAGTTGAAAATCATTTTATTAACAAATTACGCGTACTAGGCTATTGATATGAAATAGGGAACCAGTTGATGTAATTTTGAAGCTAATAAAATTGACGTATCGAGACCGGGTCTGGATACGTCAATTTTTTGTTATCGTGACCACATACAAAATCAATATCCGGACGACCACGTAAAATTTTTTTCAAAACCGTTTTTTTTCGAAGTAGCAGTATAAAGTAGTAAATTATTTTTTAGAAAATATAAGATGGATTAATTAGAATGTTTTTTTGATATACGGCTACTCATATAAGTGCAATATGGTTATGATAGAGGCATTTTAAGAACACAAAATTGCTTGACCTTGACGTGTAAAGCACTACCTAATATGAGGCGTGCAATAGTTAAGTATAGTAGTTTAAACATTTGATTCTTCTCTCTGGAACAGAAAAAAATATTTTCACGGTGTACAGAAAAAAATTACGCGCAAACAGAGTATTCTTGATTGTCTAAGAAACTTTTGCAAATCGTTAAAGATGAGAAAGTTAATTAAAACTAAAATGGTCCATACCTAGTTTGAACAGCATTTCCTTCTCTCACAATTGCGTGGGAATAGGGAATCACTGATTTACAACACCATGATCTTACTACCATCAGCAAACCTAACACCACTCTAACTGCTGTGTATTTTTAGAGGACACTAGGAAACAGTTCAAGTGAAGCCCATATAACCAAATACTTAAACGCTACTGAATTTTAAGATGTCATCAAGTCTCGTGATGTCACAGTCACTTTGACTTAAAGTGATGGAGACAGCACGAGACTTAACGGCATCTTAATAGAAGAAATTGAAGAAATAATAGAAGAATACACTTTCGTTGTCACCCCGTTACCACCAATTTTACTGGCTTCCCTAACTTCCAAACCGGTAAAACAGTGGGTAGACTGCTGATTCTCTTTTTGCTTCTTTTCTTACTTTATCCAGACGGAATTTTACTATGTTAAATAAAACTAATTTTATGGATTTTATTGAGTTTAATTTTTACTTATAAGTCAAAGACCTCAGTATCCACCCCACCCCGACCATGGGTCAGGCACAGAAACGTCGTAATAAAGATAAGTTCAATTGAACGCAATAAAATCCGTAAAATTAGTTTTATCAAATGTTTTGTAAATGTAAGAACTCATAATGTGCCTATGACAAAAGGTAATTTAAAATGACTTAACAGAAATCGCTTCACTGCCGCGTTTGGTATGCAGCCAAAATTTCACCTGACAAGCATATAAGTAACGCAGTGTTGAATAATGTTCTCACTTTGTTTGTGAAAAGGACTGATTACTCAGAAAAATCGTTTAAAAAACGGTTGAATTAAGAAGAAGCTACAGAACTACATTGTTTTATGATTTGATCAGGTTGGTAAGCTGCTATACCTCGGTAAAGGACCGGGTCTTTGCAGTCGGTTCGTACATAAAATAAGCACGCTCAATACGATACAGAGTTGGAGTAATATCCAAAACGATATAGATGAATGTCAGGTCACCCGAATGCGTTATTACCCACATTATCATAATTTTTGACTATGATAACATCATCACCATTACAGCCCTTCGCAAGTCTAAACATAGGCCTCCCCCAAGGAATACCACAAGCACGGTCCTAAGCCACCTGCATCCATCGACTTCCTGCATGTCTTACCAGTTCGTCACTTCATCTAGTGGGGGGCTGCCCTACACTTCGCCTACCGGTACGAGGCTGTCACTCAAGAACCTTTCTTCTCCATAGGTAGTCGGTTCTTCGAGTTACATGGGCAGCTCATTGCCATTACAGCTTACTAATGCATTGAGCTATTTTGGGTACTCTGGTTCTACTGCGGATATCCTCATTTCTAAGTTTATCACGCAGAGAAACACCGAGCATGATAACACGATATAACTATGACAACATAGACATTAATAAAAAGGCGGACGAAATAATTCTATTCCAGTCAACCTTAGAGCAGTATCAGGCTAATAAAGAAGTACTTTATTGCCCTGAGAAGATAATGCCGTTACAGAAATAAACACAGTTATCGCCACAAGTCTCTCAGTAGAATGCACAAAGTGCAGGTTGGGTTGGCATTTAAAAAATATATACCATTTCTTTTACATTCATGGTCGATGATGTATTATTTCAAAGGATTTTAGCACCTCCTCTTTCTTCTTCTTCATTGAAACTAAACATTGCCTCTGTAGTTATATAGACGGTGTGCTTTAGTGAACAGGCTTTTTTTACACGTGATAGAGCTATATTATAGATGTAGCACGAATGGGTCGGTTCGGCCGGGGAGGAACACGCACAATTATATGCCAGCGCCAAATAGCAGCTTTTTGTATGTTGAGTGAAGAGAACCGGAGACTCTTTTTACTGGTAACGAAGCATTCCATCTTAGTCCTCAGGGTAGACAACACATCTGCATTTTAATTGTTAATCGAGGACAGATGTCTATGGGCCACAGCATTCACTTCCCATCAGGTGGATTGTGTGCTTGTTTGTAACCCTTATTTTATAAAAAAATCCACCATTTACGACACCTAAGGGACCACCGAGCTCCCGCGATTGATTATCTTTCTCTCGGTAATCTAATTCTAGTGTAATATAAAGTGCGTAGATACGTTCGCAGATCTGCTAACGATGCCACGAAGCATATGAGATTAATCGTTGATAGAGGTTCGGGTTAAGTACGAACACATTACCATAATTACCGTTACGCAGATAAATGGCATCGTTTAACATTTTATTGCCTCACTTGTGAAGGTTTATGTGAGATATTGAGGATACTGAAGCTTAGGGATACTGTGCGAAAGGTTAACAAACCGAATATGTGAAAATTAATTAGATAAGATCGGCGTGAAAACATGGATTAAGTCTGTGACTGAAAAAATCCGTGTCTTCCCGCAGGTTTAGGTAATTAATTTACACATCTATAATATGAATAAAATTGAAGTGTCTATCTATAATATCCAAATAACTGACTTATGAATTTAAATATGAGGAACAATATGGGGTAGTAGAATACTACACTACACGGTCATACATATCAAATCAATCAAATCAAATCTGTTTATTTTGTGAACATAGGTTAATTTACAGATCTCGATATGTACATAACAAAATACAAGGTAAGTTCTCTATGTCCCGCCAGTAGGCATACAAAATATAAAATTAACAAGTGCAACATTCATTAATAACATTCATTAAATTTTTCTTCTTATGATGGTTCTAATTGAAATCATTATATAATATATTAATAATTATGAAAAATTTAAAGATAATAAAGGTAATACATACTGAGATACTAACGAAAAGGTTACTGCTAACTATAATAACTTTCCATCTACTTCTTATTATAAAGTCAGAGAGTGGGGTTATTAATAATAATAATAATAATAATAATAATAATAAAATTTATTTCATCAAATAGAATTGGTTTACAAACATTAGTGGCCGGATTCTCCTTTTAAGCAAATAATGCCTGTACCAGGTGAATCCGCTCTTCCATATCAATATCTATATATTATATTATATTATTTACATTATGAAATATGATATTACAAAGAAAAACTTAAAGACTAAAAGGGAGTATTTACAGTTGTTTTCTTTTCAGATTATGATATTTGTTATATGTATGCAGCGTGCGTGCGTGTTATTATCTTAACGTATAAAAAATTGAAGTATCGGTCTGTAATATCGAAATAACTCCCTTATTTTGAGGCCTATTTCCATGCCATTAAGACATAAATAACCATTTTTAAAATTTTGTCTATCTGTCCGGGCTAATCTTTGGAATAGTTGAACAAATTGTAATAAAATTTCATGAACAAATAGCAATGCCAGGCGTGACCTAAGCTATACTTTATCCAAAAAATATGGAGATTTATGTTGAAATAAAAAAATGACACATTAAATGGTCTTTGATTATCTTAAATCCAAATAACGCTACAATATTAGATCCCACCCAGGCAAGGTCAGTGCGGGCTGCTAGTTCTCAATGTAATGGACCACCACAGAGTAATGCCGGATTCTATCAAGAATTTTAGTTTATTTTATCAATATGAGATTTAAACACACATTCTTTTCAAAGCGTTAAGTGAACGAATTTTAGTTCGCTTTCTGATGCTCATGACCTATGCTGACATCTAAGATTATTTTATGGTTTTGAATATAGAATTAATCTTGATCCTACGTTAGATACCTATCGCTTGACTCGGTAGTTTAGCGGCTAGGCGTTTGACTGCGGTACTCCATGACTCTAGAGTAAATAGTTCCAGGTCTAAATGTATGCGAATGTGATTCCTGTAAATGGCCTCTCAAATTCAGGAGATGTCCCTACAAAATTGGTAACTAGTGGTTTTCATAACATAATCAGAAAAAAATTCTAGCCAGAGTCGATATTTGTAAAATTTTTAAAATTACTCATTTTCTATAAAAGAATTTGTGTTTATCCTGGTTTGCTGACTGCACTGTAGATGTTTCCGTAATTTTATAGCATATACGTTACATCGTATAACAATAAGTAACATAACGACTGAATACCTCTTTTAGTACATGATACATGCCCTCGATATTTAATACCATTAAAGATGTTAAAAATAAATTGCTGAAGATCTGTGTAAAACAAGTGAATTTTTAATTAAAAAAATACCACGTTTTTATCATATTCTTCCATTGTCATCCGAATTTGAGCTATATTCAAAATTTCAAGTTTCCAGCTCATCGGGAAGTTAGTTTAAAATCAATTACTAAATTCCACCCGGAACGACAGACAGACAAACAAGAAAGTGACTAAATAAAAACGTGCTAAAAAAATGGTGTGTGTATTACGTAGCTTGAACAGCACCTCTCTCCCTCCCACGTGTTTAGTCCCACTTAGAGGCAAAATACGTGTTTTAAAAAAATATAGAATAAAGGTGACAAACGAGCACACAGTCCACCTGATGGTCCTTGATTCAGATTCAAGATGCAGATGCGTTGACCCCCGAGGACTAAGATGGAATGCCTCGTTTCCAGTAAAAAGGGTCTCCGGTTCTCTATACTCACCATACGAAACACAGCAAGCAGCATGGCTCCACGTAGTGTTTATACATCATAGCATACACTTATTGTAAGATGGGCCTCGTGTAACCCCTATTTATATAAAAACTAGTAGAGCTTTATTATTATTAAGTATTATAACTGCATTTATCGTCAATGTATATTTATATACATAGTTTGGATAGTAAACCTTTCTAGTTTAGAAGGTGCATTCTATTTTGGATCCAATTGCTTATGAAGATCTTAGTAACAATAGAAATAAAACAATTTCCTTTAGCGACCAACTCAAGTAACCGAGAACGGAAAATAGAATCAACTTCAACAAAAACTATTCCGTCTCAACAAAAGATAGAAATTTTCAGTATAAACTATATCTAAGAGTACATTGACCTGTTCCCAAAGGCGATCTTCGTCTTTTATGTCCGGGATCTAATCCTAAATGGACTGTAACATGATTGGTTCCATTATTCAATTCACTAGCTTCATGCTTTGTTAACTATTTTTATGCTTTTTTATTATATTATTTAGCTTTTATGAGAATCAATGTCGTTGTCTCGAGACCTTTAATCGTCTTTATATTTAACTGGTTTATTTAACTGTATTGAAATATTTGTGGGGTTGTAAATTCCTGCATTATGCAGATCTAATATATAAAAATTAATGTTTGTATGTTCGTATTTTATGCGCTGCCATACCGTTCATCAGATTGCGGTAAAGCTTTGTCAACTTCTTGCTTGCACTTGCGGGAAGGTTATAGGCATAATATAATTAAATTACAGTAGGTAGCACGCGTATTATACCGAAAAAAATATTTTAAAAGTTATTTCTAATTAAACAATATAACTCTTCCAAATTTAAAACGTTATTTCCACAATTATTTTTTCTGCGGCAGCAACGCGCCAGGTACCAGCTAGTATTCTATACCGAAAGATAATTGATTCTTGTCTCGGCTGGAAAATGTTCGGGGGATTACAACACACCTTCTCGTCATGTATTCCTCACAACCAGAAAACAAGGGTGTACAAACAGTACGTGTTGCTAGTGATGAAATATGGATCTGAGATGTGCTCACTTACTGATGCCCGTTTGATAAAGCTTAAGGTATGTCAAAGAGCTATAGACAGAGTTATGTTCGGAGTTTCTCTGCATGATAGACTTTGTAGTAAGGATTGTAGTAAGGATCGCAATAGAACCGGAGTAACTGACATAGCCAAACGGATCAGTAAGCTGAAATGGCAATGTAGCTAGAAGAACCGACAAGCGATGGGCAAGAAAGATTTTCAAGTGGCAGCCTCGTACCAGTAGGAGTAATGACCTGGTAAAACATGCCGGAAATCGGTAGATACAGGGTCAGAGACGTGTTTTGTGGCATTCGTTTAGGTGGGAGGGCTATGTTCAGCAGTGGACTTGTGAAGGGCTGCAGTGATAATGATGATATTAAACGAGATTAAATAATTTTAAGCGACTCTGTACCGGTTATTGATGGTTCTGTAGCGATGATTTCAGTGATTTTTCATTTTTTAAACCGGTTTACAAGTATGATAAGAGCTTGAAATAAATCTTAATCGATTAAAATATTTTAGAGTTTACCATCAATATACTTATAAGCTATGAGAGTTTCGACCATAGACACAGGTATATCACCAAAGGTTTTTTTGAATCAGTAAGAGTGATCAATAAGTACGCAGTCCACCTAATGGTAAGTGGTTGCTATGACTTACAGACACTCACACCTATGCTTGATTAATAATAAATAATAGATGCATCATCCCAAGACAAGATGGAGTGCCTAATTACTATATAGAAAAGAGTTTTACTATAGAAAAGGGTCCTCGGCTCTCGCCACTTACCGTACGCAACACGAAAGCTGCTATTTTACGCTGATATTCTCTGCGAGCGTGCTCTTTCTCTGGTCCAAAGTTATAATAAAGCGATAGGGTGGCTCTACCACGTGTAACGTTAGCATGTGTATGGCCTGCAGCGACTAATAGCATTCTTGTAAAAACTCAAATCAAAAACAATGACAGTTTTACCTACTTATATGACGAAAATATTGACGGCTTCGTGGCGCATTGGCTTAGCAATGAGTTACAGCGCTAATGGCCTCGGGTTCAGATCCCGAACGGAACAAGTATTTGTATGGCCTAAAAATAATTGTTCCGGGTCTGGATGTTTGTCCTTGTGAAATTTATGTATGTAAACCACGACACAGCAGAAAATCCTAGTTTGGAGGTAACGTTTTTAAACAGAAAAAAAAATCAAGTGAGTACTTCATATTCTCGCATATTAAATATCAAGCTTCACCAAAACTTTAGCAGAGTTATGCTAGCGTTCGGTGGTTTAATTTTGGCATCCATTGTTAGCGATACAATATTAGGTATAATATATAATCTCCATGTATACGAATATATTACATCTTAATAACTAGCAAGCAGGTTGTAAGATGGCGAGCTGATGTCTTTATTTATGTATGCGACATTTGGATAGTAGTGATAGAAAAGGCATATGAAGAAATGCAAGATTGAACCCTCTCGTTGGCTGTGAACCAGTAGTAATATAGTAGTAGTGGTTTTAAAAGCCCGGCAACGCATCTGCAATTCCCCTAGAGTTGCATTTGTTCTTGGGCGGCGGTAGTCACTTACCATCAGGTGAGCTGCATGCTCGTTTGCCCCCTCTTATATAAAAAAGAACAGCACCGAATGGCGTGGGCTAGTTAAACGGTCCATATGTGCGTTCGAGAATGAACAGAGAAGCGCATTGGATGTCAGGCACGAAGAAATCAAGAGCAGGCCACCAGCTAACAAAGTTTATAACTATGGAACATTCTGACATGTGTGCGCTGTATTTTTTTTATTGAATAAAGGTAACAAACGAGCACACAGTCCACCTGATGGTAAGTGGATGCTGTGGCCTATAGACATTTACATCTATCCAAGAATCAAAATGCAAATGCGTTGTCATCCTTGAGGACTAAGACGGAATGCCTCAGTAAAAAGGGTTTCCGGTTCTTTACACTCACCACACGAAACACAGCAGCATTATTCTGTGAGAAAAAGAGAGTTTTCCGAACCGGTGGAAATTTATCAGAATCACTTTCAATAAGTATTATTTATAATTTATATTGAACAAAATTCTATTTCAATTTTGTTTTAATAAATTAAAGTAATATTTGAATTCATTGTTCAAATAAGAACAAAAATAATATTCAATTACAGAGGTTATATTAAATAAAACAAAATGTTTCTCACAAGAGTTCAATGTTGAATTATAAAACGGCCGAGGTTTGTTTTCTAATTTTCCGACTTGCGCACCCAGGTTTCGCTGTTTTTTACATAATGAGCGTTCTTTGAACCGCTATTCAATTGTTTATTAAGGGTTATTATACTACTAAAGAGTACATGATTGATGAGGTGATTGCTATCATGCTGTTTCTAAATGTTTATATACTTAATTGTATAAAATATTATATTGTAAATTATGGATGTTTAAAAAAAGTCCAGCTGGGTTTCTGGCTGCTTCTTCCCAGGACAGAGGTGTTTTCCGAACCAGTGGTGAAGCTTGAATGACTTTCAATAAATATTCTTGTAATCTCTATTGAATAAAAATGATTTTATTCCATTTTATTTTATTTCAAAAATATCGCCGAGGTGCTAAGGCAACAAGTTAGGGTGCTAGGGTAACAAAGAAAATCCGATGAATTTAGACGATTTGTAAAAATATTTCAAGAGATGTCAAAGCCCAATATAAGATGGCTCGGTAGCATAGTGGTAAAGCGTGTGGCCGTGGTTTCGAATCCCGCAATTTATGTGTATATATGCGTATACTTGCATAGTCTACGAATTATACAGCTGAAATTCCTTTTATGAAGGTTTCGTAAATAAAAAAAATGATTATAATCACTGGTTTACTATTGTTCAATTTTCCTTTAAGGAAAATTAGCTGTCCTTAATACTTACGGTACCTTTTCTTTGAAGCCCGCAAGCAAAGAAAACGGGTCGGTCACAAAACTTTTAATATCCCTAAAAATGTAAATGCTTACTTTAGAAATTGTTTAATAGCCTTTTTATTCTTCATAAGGAAGCAGAACAGAATAAATTGTTATTTTCTTATTAAACTTCATGTTTTACTTTTACCACTGCTTCTGAAAAACATCTGTTTTAGGAAAAACCAACAACTTTCCACAATTTAAAAAAAATTTAAATGGAAATTAAAATTAGGAAACCATTTTTTTCTAAAGGGAAATTCTATTTCAGGTGTCATGGTTCCAGATACCAGCGATGGTAAAAACAGTATTTTGTATACTTTTTTTATTAGAACAGTAAACAGTATTAAAAGCGAATTCAAGTATGATACCTACTGTTATTAACAGTACGTTTGGCACCCCTTTTTTTATACGTGGGGAAATGCTCATGGATACCTATCTACTGTGGGTGCGATGCCGGACTCCTACCGCCTAAAACTCCACGGTGTTTATCGCTTCGCTTTTCGCCGGGGCTACGGGAACGCTTCCGCACACTACCGCAGCCCCGACGGCAGTAGCCCTTGCGGTCTTCTTCTCGATTAAGGAGTGGAGCTGGAGTCCACCACCCCTCCACCATATGTCAGCGCACGGGAAACACGCCGTACTCACCTCGAGGTCTTGCTACAAGACGACGGACAACTCTTGTGTCCGCTCCCTAGGCGTCAATTACGGGTGGTGGAGAAGGGCCTGATATGCTTTCCTCTGGCACTCGGCTCTCCGGCTGCGGAGGTATTTGCCGTTCTTTCCCGCTCCCTCTCCGCAGCCTCTTTCTGCGACTGTTCTGTAACATTGACGCACCACGCCCTTTCACATCCAACCCCAGCTTAATCAGGGCTAAGAGCGAGAAGTCGTCCCCTAATACAGCTACGAGGTCACGACTAGCTCAGTCCAAGCCGGGCACTCCTCAAGTCTATGCTGCGCCGTGTCCTCATCGCTTCCACAGTGGTGGCACTCAGTTGTCGGCTCCCTTCCAGCAATACGGCACAGGTACTCACCAAAGCACTCATGCCCAGAAAGTTGTACCAGCCAGAAGGTCAATGACCAATTCTACTCTTACCCACTACGCTTACTCGAACTCTTTCTTGCATTAAAACTCAAGATATATATTTTGATTAATACATTTTTTTCAAAACGTTTCGTTTAATATTACAGTAAAAACAAAATATCAAACAATCTGTCGTAAAAAATGCAATATATTATGTAAAATGGAAGATTATCAGGGTCGAAAGAACTAGTTTTATTAAAAAAGCTTTGGACGTCGACTGGTCGTCTAACGTCACTGACTCGGAAAATTAAACAATAAGCGGAGGCTAGGGCGAACGCTGTGGAAAATATATTGGTTTTTGCTAAAACACTACTGCGTTTGACCACTGATTATAGAAATGTCGGGCTGTCAAAATATAGCTGGAGGCCTCCAAAAACTAAGCATTGAGAGTTTAAAATAAAATCGATTTCTAGAAAAACGCTTATATTAAAGCTTCGAGACTTACGCCATTTTGATTATATACATCAAAACTGTTACAAGGCCGCTACTAGTACCTACCTTGTTGTCTATATTCGGTCCTTTTTCAAATAAGTACAAGGGCACAAATACACATACAGTTACAATAAAATACAATACTCTTTGTTGTACACCAAGAAAATATTAATTTCACAAAATTAAACTTTAAAATATCAATTCAATTTTGAATATCCACTACCCCATATCATCCCGTGGGTGTCGTAAGAGGCTACAGAGTGAAATGAAACAGGAGACAAGCAGTAGCTTCTTCCTATTAATAACTTAAAATAATATAAGAGTTTAAAAAAACTTAAGCAACACGCATTGATCACGAGCTGAGATGATCCTGTAAATTATTTAATTTTATCCTGGTGATCATGATCAGGATACTTATTAAATACAGGAAAGTTATTAAATTATTGTATTGTCATCGGTCCTTGATACGAGTGCAAATTTTCAAGTCAATCGACCGTCCACAAGTTGGTGAAAATTACATTAAAATATTGCGTTACATAGATAGATAGTTACATGCGAAGCTAATAAAAGCGTGTTAAAAAAGTTGCGGTTGCTAACCCGCCTGCTACGCGTGTTGAGCGTTGGTCTAGTGGTCCTAAGGGACTGTTTATCATGTCGTCCTTTGTTTGGATCCCGAATAGGGTCAAAATCAATTATTGGGTTTTTATGTCAAGAAATTTTCATTAGCAGCCTGCAGTCAGGAAGTTGGCGGTATTTTACCCCCGTGCTTCAGGAACCTCGTAAAGCCGTTGACTCTGCACCTGATCTCTCTCTGGTCGTATCCGATTGCTGTTTCACCGGACTATGAGAGTAAGTGAATATAGAGAGCAGAGTCTAGTTCACTTACCATAGTAGCATCACGAAACATAGTAGCATTGTGCTGCTATTTGAAGCTGGTATTCTGTGAGAGTCCTTCCCAGTTGAAGCGACCCTTTCGTACTGCTATCATAATCTCATCATAAAGCTAATAAGGAGCAGAACGTTTTTTTGATATTATTTACAAAATTTATAAAGGCTTTGTTTTGTTTCAACGGATGACTGTGTCGTCTGGGATACGCAAATAAAACGGATTAAAACTTTAAATTGAATTTTAAATTAGGACCGATGTTAATGTAAGTGTAAATGTTAAAATAACAGAACTGTTTTAAAGGTAAGTGAACCTACACTGAAGTAGCTCTTTCCATTATAATAAATGCTCTGCAAGTAGTCGAGGCTTACCATCTTAATAGACCTCAGCAAAAGACGGTCTACGAGTGTAACTACGAGGATATGTATTTATATTTATGGGTCAATATAATGTATACGTAATAAATCATCATCACCATCACCATTATTACATCACATCACAAATAAACTGCTGAATATACTACTCCAAAAATGAATGCCACAGAGCCCGGTCCTTAGGCACCTATATCCATTGAATTCCTACATATCTTATTAAGTTGCCACTCCATCTAGCGGAGGGCCATCTACACTTCACTTATTAGTATGAGGCTGTCATTTGAGAAACTTTCGTCCCCATCGGTTGTCAGTTCTTCGAGCTATATTTTTTTATTGATTCACAATTTTGTTACATATATAGCCGGCACATTGACACTTATGTTTACTGATCCGTTGTGCTTTGCGATGAGATTGTTAATCTAACTCTATATTAATACATACTAAGGTACGGAATTTTTTAAATTAATTTAGTTGCAGTTATTTAAATTTCAAATCATTTCGGCTCTTATAAGATCAACGACAGTACTATTTTTTTAGCGTTCATCACAGGAAACCCATTCATTTCTCTATACTACTAATATAGCTGCAGCATGGCTCTGCCACGTAAAAACTCGTATATAACTCGTTTTAGTAGTAAGAGCAAGTGATGGTATCTTTAGCGCGAATGTGTAACTCTGGTGGTTATCGTGGTTAGCTTCGTTTTGAAATTTGACGTGTGGTTTTGTTTTATTGTCAAGATTGACAGTCCGTACGGATAATTATTAAATGCCAACGAATCTCTATTTTGATTCTTAATCGACAACAGATGTAGATGTGTGGTGGACTGTGCTCGTTAGTCAACCTTATTCTATTAAAAAATCAATGCTCATAATTTTGGCTTATTCTGTGGCCATGGCAGGGCGTTAGACTCGCGTTTTTAAGAAATTATTCCAATTCAAGATGGCAGACGATTATATACAATTCTGACGATTTTTTTTCTGAATATTGTTTTAACAAAACCGATTGACCTTTTGAAGATAGGAAACAATTTCCTTCTCAACGTAAACACATCATGCTGATCAAAATGACCGAGTGAAGCCGGTCACAGTCGAGCGTGTGCCTGCTGTACTACCAGTCAGAGGAGTCACAGACAAGGTTGGCTACATCTTGAAGCGAGCGTCTATTAAAACCTACTTCAAGCCGCCGAAGAAGATTAGTCAATTTTTACCATCCGTCAAGTGTCATATCCCTCTACAAGATGCAGGAGTGTACAAGCTTGATTGCGAATATGGTCTCTCTTACATAGGACAAACAAAAAGATCCATTAAAACCCGCGTGAAAGAACATAATATAGCTGACGTGAGGCACCGACGCTCTAGGAAGTCTGCAATCTGTGAACATGTTCAAGATCGTCCCTGCCATTACATAAGATTTGATAGACCACAAATCCTCGCAAAAACGTCGATTCTACAAGGATGATACGCGAGGCTATTGAAATTAAAAAAAAACATCCTAATTTCAATAGAGAAGATGGATAGGTGCTGCCATCTGCTTGGGATCCTATAATTAATAAAATTAAATCCAAACCCAAGTATACCACTGCAAGACTTCAAGATACAGTAAGCTCATTCTGCGTAGATTGAACCAAAAATTAATATTCAAAAACTGAGGGTAGCCGGGCTAACCGTGACATCGGGACGTCAAACATCTCAGTCCCCCCGTGACCATGGGTTTCTATAAAGCACCCGAAACGTCGGGGATTAAAATAAGTAATTTTTAATCCCTTATTTTAATCCCCGACGTTAAAATTAAACGCGATAAAATCCGTAAAAATAGTTTTATTCGATCTGCCAGATTCCTAAAAATGAGGTTTTTTGTCTTGTATTTCAAAATTACGTAATATTCTTTCCGTGGTTATGAATGTCAAATGGTTATTTACTTTTGCGAATGTACGTTTTTAAAACGAGCTACTCGTAGCTAAATATTTTAACAGTTATTACGATGTTCAAATACCCTATTGGTAATAACTGTCAAAATATTTTAATTGAGCGGGCCTCACTGCCGATCACCTTTTTATTAATGCTTAAGAGTAACATTGTATCACTGGCATTTAAAAATACAAAAAAAGCGGATATCGGCGGAGTTTTCTTCATCGTTTCTTCTTTGGCACGGTTTCGTTTTGAAAAAGTAGTAGATTGAAAAATACATGTTGACACGTAAAAAACATAATTTTAATTTCTTACCTTGAAAAATAAAGTTTTTCATTTCATTTCACTTCAAGCAACTTCAGTAATAGCGCGGGAACTAAACTCAAGATGCTAGATATTATCAAGGCGGAATTTCGTATTGGTAATTGCCAATACGAAATTCCGCTTTCGTAAAGGTAATTGATGTTGTCAAGGTACTTTGTAAGAATATGTCAAATTATAAACTAATCTATAAAAATAAATAGTATATAGCAGTAATAATATAAATGCAAGAAAGTTTTTATAGCAGTAATTAATTGGATACTTAAATATACACTATAATTTACATACATCATGTTAAAATTCTATTTATTTTAAAATATCGTTATTTAATTAAACTTTGTATCACGTTCACACACACACACATATTCACTCACTCTCACATACACACACAAACATACACACTCTTCCGCACTTAAACAAATTACGAGCGCTTTGTTTACCTTTAAATATTTTTATATTTCATACTTCTATTTTTAAGTCAGGTGGTGAATACTTTGTGACGTTTTTCTTTAGCTTAATAAGTATATTGTAAATGCGTAATTGGCTTCAAGACCTATTTTATAAGTTTTGAGTGTAAATAAATTGTTACAAGCTGTGGATTTTGTGAATAAATAAATAAAAAAAAAAGTTATACCAAATACTGTTCGACAACATGCATCCATTAGCCATGTAAACATTATTAAAGTCAGCGGTAAATGTTTAGTCTGCTACTCACAAACGTTTTTCTAGCGCATAAAAGAAGTTATTGGGCCGAATTTCCACAAAATGTTTCTCGTTTTATCGCTTACGTACGATGCGTAAAAATTGTTTTTTTTTTCAGTAATACGAGTATGAATGTGTAACGGGATCTTTCAGCCTATCTCAACAAATTTATTTATGTAAATACGTGTTATGAGTAAAAGCTGTTTTTCTTAGTGGTTTTTGTTGTTGCTGTTTTATATTAACATTTCGGTAACCAGTGTTAATGGAGTCTAGGCTTTATTACTAAAGTTTAATTTAAGGCTAGCGTATCGGGTAATTTACAGGTCTAATCAAGCCGCGCACGAGCTATCACTCTGTGACCGTTGTATTCGTAGAAATTCGTAGCAGACCGAAATAATTGATTGCTAGGGAAAATACTCGTATATTATGCATTACATTAGTTACTTACTCACAATCACTAATTTTTTAACCAACTTCAAAAAGGAGGAGGTACTCAATTCGACTGTATGTTTTTTTTAATGTGATTTCGATGATTCTTTTTTTATTTGAAAGCTGGTGCTTCTCATGTGGTTCCATATAAATTTGATCAAAGTCTGACCAGTAGTTTTTGAGTTATCCTAAATAATTTATATAGAAGTCGGTTGTGCAAAATTTTTTATTTTACCACTTGTTTGACGTTAATTTCTAAATATTGTGGTGGGTGATGTTGTAGGTGTTAATAATAGTAATAATAATAATGTACTCCAGACCGAATGCCGGTCATGGCAACCAGTCTTAACAGAGCCTAGGCCCGAGATTATGCGCAAACACGGGTGTACTCTCTATTCCCTCAACCTCATAGTCGAATGGGACTGTAATTCGACATGACCGGAGAGAGATCAGGTAGGACCAGTAGCTTTACATGCTATTCGAAGCACGGGGTTGAAACTCCGCCAACTTTGTCTCCGGGCTGCTTCTGAGAATTTCTTCACAGAAACACCCAATAATTAATTTTTGCCCCGACCCGGAATTCGAACTCAGGACCTCATGAACAGCAATTGCGTTTACGACTACTAGACCAACGAGACAGTAATTTTTTTTATAAAGTTTTTGTCATAAATCAGTTGTCATGCTTTAATTACAAATGAGAGCCGTGGTAGCTCAGGGTTCGATCCCCGTCGGCACATGAAATTGTTAATTGCAATTTTAAGTGTTGATTTACCACGTGCTCGGTGGTGAAGAAAAATATCATGAGGAAACCTGTATGTCTGAGAAATAAGAAAAAATATTTTGTATTTTGAATATTATATCTTTTTTATACTTGTTGCATGTCTTACGGGTATATGATTGTCTATATCTGTACATATAAATAAAATTGTGGTGCATGTCCGTAATATCAAAAATACTATATAAATGTATATATAAATAATATATTAAGACATGAGTAATCATTTAACAAAATTGTATCTGTCTGTCTATTTGGGCTAATCTTCGGAATGGCAGAACCGATTTTAATGAAATTTCAGGTACAGATAGAGAACGATGCTGTAAGTGAACTAGGCTATACTTTATCCAAAAAAATATATAAAAAAAAAAGTTATAAAATAAAAGATCGTTGACGATAATCTTACAACTAAATAATGCTGCTTTAAAAGATACTAGATACTAATATACCAGCGATACTAAGATACTTTTGGGTATACTAGCTTAGTCGGGGCGAGTCGCTAGATACCTAAAAGCGCTATACTCTAGGGGTCTCTACACCTATTCTCGGTTAATCCTCAAAATTTAGATGCGATGTCGACCCTAATTACTAAGATAGATTGCCTCGTTACCAGTAAAAAGGGTCTCCGGTTCTCTAGATTTACCATATAAAATACAGCAGCATTAAGCTGTTATTTCACGCTGGTATTCTGTGAGAGCGTGGTCTTATCCCGTTTAGCCGACTCAATTTACAACCATAATTTAGCTGCAGTCGCCGGTATTTTCTGTGAGCGTGGTCCTTCCCCGCGCTGATTGGTTTATTGCGCATAAGTCACGCTGATTGGCTCGTGCGTATCGTTCGCACGCGTTGATTGGCTCTCTTCGCATTCGTGTAATTCAATTCGTGCGCGTCCCCTCCATGTTTCGTTCAGCGCTAGACTTACGTGCCGGGACTTGTACCTACGTTTAAAAGGTTTGATAAACGAAATGTTAATTTGCTTACATCGAAGACTCATGAAAGGAGATGAGGTTGTATTTGTGAATATATTTCGTGTTTTTACTTTCGTGGATTAATTTAACTTGACCCTTGGCGTTTCTCTCGCATTACAGGACAGTAGATTGTTGCGCCCACATAATGACAATAATGTGGTACTTGGGTTTTGGGAAGAATAGAACAGACAATTTACAGCCTCCGGCTGCTTTTGTAGATGTTATTTTATTAATAATTGCAAAAAATAATTAAAAAATTAAAAAGGTTAAGATTTATAATACATTATTTTCATAATAACTACAAAACTGCATTATTTTGTATCCTTTTCAATTTATTTAAACAACTTATTACAGCAACGAGTGATTTTATTACATGACCTACAAATAATAAAACACAAAATAAAAACAAAACCCCAGGTCCTACAAAACTATGATTATTTGACATAAATAGCAAATGTTTAAATCTTCAAAATAAGATTTATTTGAACTTTGTTCACGCCGGGCCCAAGCTTGTATGGAACCATGTTCATCTCCTTTGGCGCAGAAGTCGATTAAATCGTGGAATAAGACATAGGATAACAATTATTCTTTCGTTTATCCATTACAGCATATCAGAAGTCCACTACTGAACATAAGCCCCCCCATAAATTGCCTTATAGGGTGCATATTTGCCACAGTTGCCACGCTTGGCAGACGGGTTGATAAACGCTGTTTTTTATAATTTTGAGCTGGTATTAAGAAGATGCCGCTGCTCATTTCCGTTTTCAGTGTTCCTGTACCAGCTCTCGACACGATATGGGTTTTTATAACGCCGCCACTATGCGGTACTTAGCAATTATTACTAACGTTTAATTTAAGGCCAGCGAAGCGGGCGGGTAACAACTCTAATCAAGCCGTGCCAGAGCTATCGCCATGTGACCGTTATAACAGACCGACATAATTGATTGCTCAGGAAAATATAATATGCATAGAATAGTAATAATAATGTACTTATGTTTGCATGAATAAATAAATAAATAAAAAATATACAAAATTATAAGAATTAAAGTTAGTTACCGATAGGCTAGGCACAATTCCTAGTCAGTGTTAATTTCTAAATATTGTGGTGTGTGATGTTGTAGGTGTTAATAATAGTAATGCATGCCAAATTCCGGTCACGACAGCCAGTCTCAATGGAGACTAGTCTCAACTACTCCATACATCCTGTCATATGTAGATGTCGTGATCTGCACAGGACACGACTATAGTGCCCTAGTGTATGCGCAAGCACAGGTGCACTCTCTATTCCCTCACTCTCATAGTCTATTGGGCGGTAATGCGATACGACCGGACAGAGTTCAGGCGCAGAACCAACGGCTTTACGCACTCGTACCAATCGAGGCGCGGGGGTTAATCAACGTTAACTTTTTGACCCCGGGCTTCTTCTAAGAACTTCTTGACAGAAAAACTCAATAATACAATTTTTGGCACGACCTGAGATTCTACTAGACCAACTAGGTAGTCGAAATATCAACTAACTTCTACGAGACAATCTATGGGGAGGCTTATGTTCAGCAGTGGAATTAGAAGAAACCAAAAATCTACGATGACAAATTTCACCTATATAAATAAATAAAATTGAAGTGTCTGTTTGTAATGTCAAAATAACAGCTTTTAACTAAATGCATATGCAAG
This sequence comes from Parnassius orleans, assembly GCA_029286625.1. Lineage (NCBI taxonomy): Eukaryota > Metazoa > Arthropoda > Insecta > Lepidoptera > Papilionidae > Parnassius > Parnassius orleans. The sequence goes on along the minus strand of JAGSMP010000043.1, from coordinate 1,861,097 downwards.
TATATATGATACTTATAACAAAAAAACAATTTTAAAGTTTTTTTCCTGTTTGTCTGTCCGTTTGTTCCGGCTAATCTTCGAAATGGATGGACCGATTTTGATGGGACTTTCACTGGCAGATAGCTTATATTATAAAGAGTAACTTAGGCTACTTTTATTTTAGAAAAACAATTAGGATTCCGCGCGAAAAAAATCAAAACCCATGAAACCCAACCGCAGTAAATTCCACGCGGACTAAGTCGCGGGGAACAGCTAGTAAAAAAATAAAATTAATACATCGGTAAGACCACAACTAGTTGCACTGACCTTCTTTTTTAAAAATAATGTGAAATGGTAATTTTACTCACATCACCGCCATCTATGGTAAACCCTTGGGATTATTTCGAGCGTATTAGGCACGACTGAAGAAAGAACCTTCATGAACAACGCAACTGCAATTCCTCCGGTGTTGCAGTTGTTCATGGGCGGTCGAGACTTACCATCAAGTGAGCCGCAAACACTTTTGCCCCCTCTTTTATAAAAAAAAAAAACTAAGCTCTATTTATATCTCTTACCTGTAAGCCAAGTCCCATTAAAAGGCTTGTAGTGCTCGGTGAGTACATCAGCGAGCGTCGGTCTCCGGCCCTTTACTCTTCCGCCGTCTCCCGCTGGTGTGAGCAGGGCTATGCTGAAGACGATCAGTCCCAACACAGCCGCGATCACCAGCAGTGCGATGAGGATGCCGCGCCAGTTCCGCTGTGTCGGAGTTGTCGCTGCTAGTTCCTGTAACAAAGTTATTTTTAATAAAGAAACAGCCCATTCAACGACACATTAAATCTTAGTGATGAGGGGTGGCAACGCATCTGCGTTGTGATTCTTAATAGAGGATAGATGTAGACGTCTATGGGCCACAGTATCCATTTACCATCAGGTGTACTGTGTGCTTGTTTGTCACCCTTATTCTATAAAAATAAAATAAAAAAGCCTATGCGTACATAATGCATTATGTATTAGAGTGGAGTGAATTTTATTTTTTTTTTGATATTCACTATGGCATACCCGCAAAAAGCTACGTGACAGGCTCAATAAGCAAATGCGAAATTATTTTGTATCTAGGTTTATATTTAGAGGTGCCCCGGATATAACAATATAATGAAAAAATATCAAAACATGTCATTAATGCAAAACTTTATAAAAAATCTTTGAAATTATTCTTCTGATGTTTCTGAACACGTCATTTTTCACAGTTCAACCTTTCTGTCAATATCAACGTTAATATTAAATAAAAATAATAATCAACGTTTCAGTCGCTAGTTAGCGTTTTAAACATACAAAATACTATCCCAATATATTATTAGGGATTATATACATTTGATTGAGAGTGTAAAAATTAACTAAATTAATAAAACAATTATAATACATAAAATATATTTAACATTTAACAATCACTATGCGATTAAAAATTTAACGAAAAGATAAATCTCCATACATTTTCACTCCACCCTATTACATATGCAGAGCCGTGGTAATTCAGAGGCTAAGGGTCTTTCATAAATAATTTCGTGGCAAAACCTGCATATCTAAAAATTCATCATCATCATTATCATATATACAGCCCTTCACAAATCTACTGCTGAACATAGGTCTCCCCAAGGAATGCCACAAAGCACGGTCCTGAGCCACCTGCATCCATCGTCACACCATCTAGTGGGGGGCCGCCCTACACTTCGTCTACCGGTACGAGGATGCCACTTGAGAACCTTTCTTCCCCATGGGTTGTCGGTTGTTCGAGATATATGACAGGCCCATTGCTACTTCAGCTTACAAATCTATTTGTTAATTAAGCAAGCTGTATTTCACTTGCAACTGAACATTAAAACACAGATATCCTGGAGTATTTTAAATCACACAAAATTAAGTAGTAATTATTTGTTCAACATTTTAAAATTCTTTGGCGACAGTCTCTACTCTGTGCGACTGTTTGACGCAGACTGTTGTATTTGACATTGGTAGTGTGAACGTAAACAATGAATGTTTCATTTTATTTATTTTAAAATTTTGTAACACAAATGTAATGTATAAAAATTTATGTTTGTTTGTTCGTATTTTATGCGCTGCCATACCGTTCATCAGATTGCGGCAAACCTTTGTCAACTTATTTCTTGCACTTGCGCGAAGGTTATAGGCATAGTAGAATTAACTTACAGTAGATAGCGCGTGTCGTACCAACAAACCTATTTGAAAGTTTTCCACACTTATTTCTTCTGCGGCAGCAACGTGCTAGATACTAGCTGGTTTTATATAAATTTTAGCTTCCCGCACTCTTTCTCTATAAAACCTATAACTATGCCAAATACCATACTCTTTCGTGCGTACAATATACTTAAAAGGAACAAGTTTACTCTTCACCTATTAATATACAGATTAATTGGCACACCAACATACATGATAAAAAGATTACACAATGGTACTTTACGTGGTAGAGCCATGCTGCAGCTATATTACTGGTATAGTTGTAGCACGAATGGGTCGGCTTGACCGGGGAAGGACCACTCACATAATACCAGCGTAAAATAGCAGCTTAATGTTGCTGTGTTTCGTATGGTGAGTATAGAGAACCGGATACCCTTTTTAGTGGAAACGAGGCATTCCATCTCAGTCCTCACGGGTGACAACGCATCTGCATTTTGATTCGTAATCGAGGATAGATGTAGATGTCTATGGGCCACAGCAACCACTACTATTAGGTGGACTGTGTGTTCGTTTGTTACCCTTATCCTATAAAAAATATACGATATTATATCCATGAAAAAAAGAACCAAAATGCGTGAAGCTTTTTATTATTAACCGACGTTTTTCGTGGGTTCAAGGATATTTTATTAAAATTTAAGTAACATCTGTACACTTGTTTTCTGCTGAAGAAAATAAAGTGGGATATTGTATTTGAACAGTTTGTTTTAAACAAGAAATAATACAATTTTAATCATGATAGGTAATAATAATGTTGCGCGCCACTATTAATGTCTTGCACATGGCAACACTAGTTACCACTAGCGCCCTCTAGTATCGAGTAGCAGAACTAGGAGAGTCAAGATCCTTCTAGAAATTTCGGGACCGATATGTACTCGAACATTCTATATGTTTCTACAGTAGAAGGTTCTGGAAAGTATCTGAGGCGAAAGAATATAAGGCCGGTATAGACCACGACCGAGTCAGTATTGAATTGGCGATACAAGCGAAGACTTCGAAGCGATACAACTGCGAACTAAAGCGATCTGTAGTAAAATTGTGTTTTGTTATTAGTGTGGTTTAAAGCTGTAATTAGTGTTGTGTAATTAAAGTGTCAATTTTAGTAATTCACTCGACAGTTTTAATTGTCTCGAACCCCAAGCTCGTAACAATTGGTGTCAAAAGTGGGATTTAATCATGCCGATTTTACCTAAAGATGACACGGAGGTATCCGTACACCCAGAGTCGCCAACAGGAGACGGACCAGAGACGATTTGGTGGTACAACATCACAAGCGTCGGAGGGCCAGCTGCCGACTACGGAGGTCGGCCGTCAGCAGCTCCTGCATTTGCAGCACCTGACTTAGGTGCTCTGATGATGATGCTGCAGACAGGAGAACAGGCACGTCGGTTGGAAGAGCGGCTGCAGCGGGGACAGGAGCAGATGCTTCTCATGAAGAACCTTCACGCTACCTTCGGGAAAGAGATAAGGAGGTGAAGGATAGGGTTGCTCAACATGATAACCGCCTGTCGGAAGCTGAAAACCGAATCAACCAAGTGAACAATCGGGTTGACAACGTGATGGCTGACGTGAAGAAAACACTGGACCTGAAAAGTGGCTACTGGCAGGTTGAAATTGACCCTAAGGACAAGGAAAACTGCATTCTCGACAGGAAGGGTCTGTGGCAATTTAAAGTTATGCCGTTTGGATTGTGCAATGCTCAGCAACGTTTGAAAGGTTGATGGAGCTTGTACTACCGGGTTAATTGGCGATGCCTGTCTGGTCTACTTGGATGACATCATCATCGTAGGCCGTACGTTTGAGAACACCTTCAAAACCTGGAACGCGTGCTCATGAAGATTCAGAGTGCCAACCTCAAGTTGAGTCCGAAGAAATGTTCACTATTCAAACGGCAAGTTAGCTTTTGGGGTATGTAGTGTCGGAAGAAGGTATCCGCACGGATCCGGAAAATTGCCGCTGTCAAGGATTGGCCGGTCCCAAAGACAAGACATAGGTTAGAGCATTTATGGGTTTATGCTCCTATTATCGGCGATTTGTGAAGAACTTTGCAGATATAGCCAAACCTCTGCACAAGCTAATCGAGGAGAAGCGACATTTCTCCTGGGATGAAAGTTGCGATATCGCATTCCAGGAGCTCAAGGACCGTCTGTGCAAAACACCTATTTTAGGGTACCCTGATGCGGGCAAGGAATTTATAGTTGACACAGACGCAAGTGATATAGGACTTGGCGGTGTGTTGTCTCAACGGAATGGTGATCAAGAGGTTGTGATTGCGTACTTCAACAAGTCGTTGTCAAAGCCAGAAAGGAACTATTGTGTCACAAGACAGGAATTGCTTGCTGTGGTAAAGTCCTTGCAGCATTTTAGCAAATATCTTCTAGGGCGGAAATTTCACTTACAGAACTGACCATGCTGCACTGAAATGGCTATTGCAGTTCAAAAATCCGGAAGGACAAGTCGCGAGATGGATTGAACTACTGCAGGAATACGACTTTGTGATCGAACATCGCAGTGGAAATCTCATGGCAATGCAGATGCATTGTCAAGAAGACCTGCCCTGAAGATTGCAAGCATTGTACTAGGCAAGAGGGTAAGAAGTGGTATCTGTGAGGATGCTCAGGACAGACCAGCTCAGCAATGAGTGGAAGGACAGCCTACAACATGCACAGCAGGAAGATTCAGACATCAAGCCGATTCTGGAATGGATGAAGGCCAGTGCTCTAAGCCCAAGTAGAGCGACGTCTCAGCGATGAGTTCGACCACAAAGCTGCAGGGCCCAATGGGACAGCTTGCTGATTCAGGATGGAGTCCTGTGCCGTAAATGGGAAAATGGTCGGGGAGACAGTTGTCATTTGCAAATGGTTGTCCTAAAGCTAAAGTACCGGATGTTCTACAGCTGTACCATAATGGTTGTTCAGGAGGCCACCTGGGAGTTAAACGAACTCTACTGAAGATCCGGGAACGGTTTTACTGGGTCCACTGTCGTGCCGATGTTGAGGACTGGTGTCGCAAATGTACAAGTTGTGCGGCTGTAAAGGGACCTCAAACTCGTAGTAGAGGTGCATTGAAATTGTACAATGTTGGTGCACCATGGGAGAGGATAGCCATTGACGTTGCGGGGCCGTTTCCGGAAAGTGAAAGTGGTAACAAGTATTTCATGGTTGTGATGGATTACTTCACTAAGTGGCCAGAAGTCTTCGCCATTCCAAATCAAGAAGCTTCAACAGTTGCAGATAAACTAGTTCATGAAGTGTTCTGTCGTTTTGGAGTACCTTTAGAGATTCACAGCGATCAAGGAAGAAATTTTGAGTCTCAAATATTCCAGGAAACTTGCCGAGTTATGGGTACTCATAAAACAAGAACAACTTCTTACCACCCACAATCTGATGGAATGGTAGAACGATTTAATCAGACATTGAAAAGGTACCTACCAAAGGTGTGGAAAAACGGCAACGAGACTGGGACAGGCACATACAACCGTTTTGTTGTCATATCAAGCGCTGTTCACGAAAGTACATCAGTGACACCAGCTTTAGCAAATTTTGGGAAGAATTACGGCTGCCTGCAGACCTGATCACCGGAATACCACCTGATGCCCCACGCAGTATAACCGATTATGCAAATGACTTGCGGAACAAAATGAATGACATTTATGAGCACGTCAGACAATCAGGACAGCAAACGTCTGAAAAGATGAAAACACGGTATGACCGCAAAATGAACAATAAAGGGTTTGACGAAGGTTCACTAGTACTCTAAGCTTCAAGCTAAATGGGACGGACCGTACCGGATTGTGACAAGGAAAAATCAGTTAAAACAGTTTTAACTAAGGGCATCGGTCAAAACCATTTTTTCCTGATTTTCGCAGTCAAAAGTTGTTTTGACCGATGCCCTTAGTTAAAAACTGTTTTAACTGATTTTGTAGTCAAAAGTGGTTTTACCAACGTTCTCAGTTATAAGCTGTTTGACCAACGTTCTAGTTCAATTCTTTCAACATTATATTTTAATTAATTTATAGTTAACGATTATATCATAATAATGTACGCGGCTTAACCTGCTGTCACTCATATTGCAAGATTGGTGTTATGTTTTATTAGACGCAAATAGCCTAATCATACGAGTAAGTATCAGAGTATATAAAAAAATTATATACCAGTAAAAAGTAGTTTTGACCAACATCCTTAGTCAAAACTACTTTTGCCTGATTTTTGCAGTCAAAAGTGGTTTTGACCGGTTATGAGTTTTTACTGTAACATATACATTAATTGATTCATTACAGTCATCGATCACTAATAAAAAACTAGATACACAGTCAGTGACAAAAAATGTCCTTACCGAATAAGCGCCCACTCGAACATTTGGGTGCGCTTTTAATTTGAAAGAAAGAAAGAAAGAAAGAAAACATTTATTGCTCAAATACGCCACATGTACATTTAAACCATAAACACAAAATACATAGATAAAAAATAAAAAAAAAAAATATATTAAACACCACATTTTACGCACAGTGTGTGTGGCGTACACGGCAAACAGACCGCACTCAGCTTAATGCCGCAGTCAATACGAGACTACAGCGCTGGTTTCAGTGGGCCTGTGAATTAAGTGACGTACGGACGTTCATACCGTCATTGATAGACTAATAATTAACATAGATTACATGAATGAACTAACTGGATCTAATACAAAGAATGTCCGAAACATTATAAAAAGTATTGTTATCACCATAAGAGACATGTATCTGAGGTAATAGTTGGAAATAATATAAAAGAAGAAACCTAAACCCTACAAAATATTTTCTCAGAGTATGTAATCATAACCATAATCTTAAGCAACAATATTATCATTAGAAACAATATTTTAATAAAGTCAATAATGATTGCACGTTAACATATACTTGTATCATAGTTATAATTAATAGCATGAAAACACTTTTATTTCAGCGTTTAAATATCAAAAAAAAAAAAAAATAAAAAAATGCTATGCTCTTATGCTTTCCGTATGCCCCTCGGACAGCGCTAAGTGTCTGTAATTATTAGGTAGGTAAATATCAAGCCATAGTTTTTGAACAATAATTAGGTGAGTTTTATATTTTATTTTAAATGTATTTAATGTTTCCAGACTACGAAGCGGTGGCGGCAGGTTATTCCAGCATTTAGAGGCTGAATATTTGAAACTTCCACGAAAGGCGATAGTACGATGGTAGGAACAACCAAAGAGTAACATGACGAGCGAGTGATCTGTGATTGTACGTCGCGAGACCACACTAATTTGTGATAAAGATAAGGTGGTATTATATTTAATTAATCCAAATAGAAATGTGGCTAGGTGGTGTTCTCGCCGATACTGCATTTTAAAACATTGTGTTCGTTTATATACGGCGTGACGTGAGCGCGTGGAGGTATTTTAAAACAAAATCTCGCACAAGCATTCTACCCTCTGGACAAGTTTCTTGCTACCACAACAGACGAGGGCCATATACTATATCCATATAATTAAATTTAGACAGAATCAAAGAATCGCATAGTCTTATCCGCATATCGGTATTTAGGCAATTTCTAATTTGATATAATACTTTTAACCTATAAAAACATGTTCTTGCAGTGTTTATTATGTGACTTTCAAAGCGTAACTTGTCATCTATCAACAAACCCAAATTACGAGCCTCAGTCACGCGTTCAATTCGTTCGCTCCTTATGGTTACCTTAGTTTCATGTTTTGCTATTTTTTGTATTTGCTGAGCCGTACCTAGAATTATATATTTAGACTTGCTTCCATTAAGGACTAATGCGTTCGAATCTGACCAAGCTGCAATTCTTTCGAGATCGTCATTTAATTTTCCACCGCTAATCTAGTCTCCCCGGCACAAGGTATATATATCTGTGTATCATCCGCGTACATATGGTATTTGCAATGCTTAATACAATTTGTTATATCCGCACACAGTACACGGCAAACAAGGTCCTAGGATAGATCCTGCGGAACGCCTTGTTTGACAGCCTGAGCGTTCGAAATGACTGGTAACCCATTTTCATCTGATATTTCTACTTGCTGTATACGATGCTCGAAATAACTTTCGAACCATTTTATCGCAGATATGTCGAAACCGTAATAATGTAATTTAGACAAAAGCAATGGTACATTAAGACAGTCGAATGCTCTTGAAAAGTCTAGCAAGGCTAAAATCGTTCCTTTGCCACTGTCTATATCTGATAGTATATCGTCGACAACATTTATCATAGCGGTTGACGTACTGTGGTGTTTTCTAAACCCTGACTGAAGACTGGGAAGTACATCGTTTGTTTCTAAGTATATTCTTACCTGCTCAGCCACGACTTTCTCCAAGATTTTGATACACATGGAGTATACTAATCAGGCATGTCCTTCATGGTAATAGGATTTGAGTTTTGGGTATAGGCCTGATGAGTGCATGCTGCCATTCTGAGGATATGTTTGCGTTGTAATTGATTTATTAATTATCTCCGTAATAACAGGTATTGCAGGAAAAGACATTTTCAACATATCCAAGGAAATACCGTCTGCACCCACCGCATTTGACTTTAATGACTGTGCTATTTTCACAATATCACTTTCCTCTATTGTCTTCAGTTTGAATACATTTGAGACTTTGACGTGTGATTTAAAGAATGTCATATATGAAATAGGAACTTGATTATTTCCTGGCACATTTAAAAAGCTTGTATTAATCAAGTCGGGGTCGTTGAAAATATGGTGAGGCAGGTCCGGCTTAGTTTTTAACCTAACGTTTTTTTTTATATGTGACCATACGATGCAGTATCTTTTGATTATTTATAAAAAATTGTAGTAAGCTTTCTTTTCTCTTATTAATGCTTGTGCAACATAGTGTTTGAGCTCTTTATAAAGTAATTTTGGGCTGCTGTACCACCTGACTTACGTGCGACAACACCTGCTTCATCTCTGACTTTCATCATTTTTTATATTATAAGTAATCCAAGGATATTGGGTGTTTTAATGATTTTCTACATACGGGCGCATGAATGTTAAATAATGTTTTCAACATAGTATTAAACAATGATACCATGTCATTGACGCGATCAATGTTTTGAAACTTGTCCAATTTAAAGACTTTAAATCTAATAGGAACTGTTCATTATCAATCGCATGCAAATTTCTACGCGATATAATAATCGGTTTCGGTTTCGGTTTTATATTTAATTCGCAGCAAATAAATGCATGACCGCTTAGTTCCAGTATATGATTCACAGAAATGAATGATTGTTGGATGTCTGTACATACTAGGTCTATTAAAGTTTCACTGTATTCCGTGAAGTGGGTAGGCTCAGTAACACACTGATTTAATTTATAACATTGTAAAAAAAATTTCAACTTCTTACAGTTATTATCCATATCATTTAATAAATTTATATTGAAATCGCCTAATAAAACTACATTATTACACCATGATAATGTTCCGATAGTTTCCGATAAAGCATCGAAAAAATGTCAACACTCAACCACGGCGGTCTGTAAGCAGTACCAATTATTAATTTTGTACCGTTAATTGTTAGTGCAAGCCACATTTGCTCTGAGTGGGGCTGGGGGTGCGGTAGTGTGCGGACTGCAATGCCCTGACGTATGGAAGCCCACTCCACCTCCGCGCGAGCGCACGTCGGAAGGGCGAGAACGTGACGTAATCTATAACCGGGCACCGCAGGCGGGCGCCCTCTTCGCCCTCGCAACCAGGTTTCATTAATCGCCATTATGTCGACAGAATAACGATCCATAGCTACGAGAAATTCGTCATGTCCTGTGCCAAGCGATCCCATTAAGTAAGCCTAACTTAAGATTATGTTTAGAATTGAATGAATGAGATAATAGTCAAAATACTATACTTGTGCAGCAACGAAGTGAGAAAAGATACCTACAAGTGTGCTCTTAAGATTATGATACGCTAATATACTTTTATGAAGCAATGTTTTAAAATATATATATGTAATTAATCATCAATAGAATAGAATTATTATTATTATAACTTAAACATTTTCCTTAAAATAACTGAGATATATAACTGTTTGAACACGAATTAATGGTTTTAATTGTAAATAATTATGAGTAAACATGAAATTAGTAATTAGAAACTCTGCCTTACCATCGCACCATCATAGCCATAATAGCTGTAAATGTTTGTATATATAACATTATGAATAATTAAAAATATGGTTATAACAAATATTAGTAGTAATAATTTTCTTATAATCAATATATTTAGACTTATATTGTTTACTTTATGCAGAGCTGCTAATGCAAACAATATTTGACTGAAAACACGATTAAGTCATCGTCTGTGCGGATGCAGTAAACCGGTTTGCCCTCTGCTTGGCGAGCGTAGACACGACCCCTTCTTGTCCAGGAGTAGCGCCACGAAAGCTTTCGACAGGCTTCACGGACCCTATAGAATAGTTGCCGATTATTCCTCGTCAGGCGCTCATTTACGTAGAGGCGTTGGGGCGAGGAGGCCAGCCGATGTCCGCGGTAGTGATTGAGCGACGCGAGCAGCGCGCAACTCGTCGCGCAGGCTACGCCTCGCCAGCCGCACCACCACGCGGCGCGCTCGTGTCATACGCCTCCTTCCGTAGTAGCGCTCAAAGACAGTGGCGCCGCTCCAACACGCTCCGCAAAGACGACGTCCCGTTCTTCCAGTGGTACCCTAGCCTGCTAGAACAGATATGTGGGTGATATTTTCCCCTTCTCAGGTAGATGTCCGATCTCAAGATCCGGCAGTGCCTCTTGTCCCGGTCATTGAGCTCCTGCTTTAATAAATTAACTGTTTTCTCTAGCTCAATGACCTCCACTTTGGTAGGGTATGCATTTGCTCGATTACCTCCAGCCTTCGTTCAAAGCCATTCATTCGCTCCGTGAAACATGCAACGGATGCATGGAGTTCTGCCATTCCTTACGGGTTCTCGCATCTCGACCACGCAGGCAACAAGTTGGCGGCTAAGCTCTCGTGCAGGGGAATCATCATCGTTCAAAGCAGTCTTCTGAGTTCCATCGCTGCATGGCGGGCTCCTGATCATTGAGGTTCTTGAGGGTGTTTCCGAGATACCTCTTACAGGGGTACAGCTGTTATCACCCTTTCTTGACTTTTTTTTGCATTCCGGGCACACAATCTTTGCTTATCGTTGTTCCATCAGACACCATTAGACATGCCCTATGAAATATATTTGAACAGACTGTACAACCAACGCACCTGTCGACGAGAGGAATTTGCCACAAGCTCACACTTTGCATATCATTGTTTTATTACTAATTAAATGCCGAAGATGTCGTTGTGTTGCTGTCCACTGCTCACCAGATGGTTCTGAGTACTGCCTACCTCCACTGAGATTTAATGAAAGGAGATAATATTAATTACACAGTGAAATCACAATCACACAATCTTTTTACACTATTACTCATCCACTGCAATCCACAACGATAACACAGCTCAGTTAAGATATCCGAACCTTAATTTTGACACAAACAAGTGAATTATACTCAAAACTATTTTTACGAAGAAAAAATACACAGCAAGTTGACTGTATGCCGTCCGTTACGTCACTCTTTTTGTTTGAACGTAGCTTTGTGAATACAACTTTAGGCATCGCATTTAAGGTTGAATTTACATTAATGTATATTTATTTCAACTAGAATTACGTCAAAACAATTGGTGACAATTTTTAGAGAACTTTTGCATGGGATTGTGTATTTAGTTTTTTATTAGTGATCGATGATTACAGTCCATTAGGGGGGGGGGGAGTGTATTTGCTTTTGACTGTCTCGTTGGTCTAGTGGTCGTAAGCGTGATTGCTTATGAAAGTCCCGGGTTTGAATCCTTAAAAACCCAAAATTATAAATATAGATTACATTTATATATTTTTTTGTCAAGAAGAGTCAGTCAGTAAGTTGGCGGTATTTCACTCCCGTATCTCGGGAAGCGCGTAAAGCCGTTGATCTTGCGCCTGAACTCTCCCCGGTCGTGCCAGATTACCGTCACATCGGACAGTAAGACTTTAGCTGGGTACACACTTGTGCACTATAATCCTATCCTGCGCAGATGGCTAGTCTCCGCTGAGGCTGGCGGCCGTGAATATTCGGCCACGCTTGGCAGGCGTGTTGGCAACCGCAGTTTTATTTTTATTGAGTCGTTTTATCAGGAAGCTGCTGCTGCCTCTCCTGTTTCAGTTTCCTCCGCCGCCTCTTACGGCACCCACGGGATGATATGTGAGGTCCAGACCAAATTTCGGTCACGGAGGCCAGCCCCAACGGAGACTAGCCATTCTGCAGGACGGCATTATACTGCCCAAGTGTATGCGCAAGCACAGGTGCACTCTCTATTCCCTCACTCTCATAATCCGATGGGACGTTAATGCGACACGACCAGAGAGATCATTTGCAGGACCAACGGCTTTACGTGCTTTCCAGGGCACTGAGAATTTCAGAAAAATCCAATAACAGATTTTGGCCTGACCCGGTATTCAAACCCGAGACCTCATGATCAGCAATAGCGTTTACGACCACTAGATCAAAGATTCAGTCAACAACATTATATAAGTCTCATGTGTATATAAATAAAAGTTAATGTACAGTGAGATACGTTATACGCCATATTTCCAGCATAACACTCGTGAAATTTTTAACACCATTGGAACGTAAAGTTTCAACAAAAGTCAACGGTCCGTAAAAACTAGAGACGAAAATTGCCTTGTACAATTTTAATAAACATAAGTGAGGGTTTACGGTTTGAATGTTTACAGAGTGTATATCACTTTTAATAAAATTACTTTTCAGTTGTGAATGTTAATAAATTTGCTATAGAACACCCTCTAAAACTATACTGGGTCTGTGCGTACCCGAATCATGTAGCCCCGAAAACTTTAGAATGAAACTTGTGTATCCTGTTACCGTTCAGTTCATAAATATACTAGTATAATTAAAAATTAAAAATTTTGTACAACCGACTTCAATATAAATTATTAAAAATAACTTAAAAACTATTGGTCAAACATTGATCAAATTTTTATGGGACAACACGAAAAGCACCAGCTTTCAAATAAAAAAAGAATTATCGAAATCGGTTCACCCAGAAAAAGTTATGAGGTAACACACATAAAAAAACATATAGTCGAATTGAGTACCTCCTCCTTTTTGAAGTCGGTAGAAAAGAGGGTAGTAGTAGACTACTTGTCTCTCAATGGGGTTTTTTATAAGATAAGGATGACAAACGAGTACACAGTCCACCTGTTGGTAAGTGGTTGCTGTGGCCCATATCTACATCTATCCTCGATTACGAATCAAAATGCAGATGCGTTGTCACCCGTGAGGACTAAGATGGAATGCCTCGTTTACAGAAAAGGGTCTCTGGTTCTCTACATTCACCATACGTAAAGGTCACAAGATTCTCCAAAATCTATTTTTAAGGTATAGACAAAAATGAGTTTGCCTATGGCCCGTATGCATCCGAAAGTATTTGTAGTTTTTTTAGTGTTTTTCTTAAATATAAAAAGGACATTCTCTTAAAAACGATGACGCAAATCTACACAAAAATAATTCCAGGTCACCATCGTGCCCAAAACGAAAAATTGAGCACACTTCATAAAAATAATAGCTCTAAGATAACAACGCGCTCGAGGCAAGCCAACCTGTTATACCCTCAGTGACACTTGAACCCTCTTCGTAAGCACTTCAAACGGAGGGTAAGATAAAAGACGCAACACAGTTGATGTAAAAGTGGCACAGTATTATAAATATTATACTTTTTCATTTATTGCTTTATACGTAGAAGAGCTATTCTGCAGCTTTATTATGGTTAAAGCACGATTCGGTCGGCTGGACTAAGCAAGGACCTTGTATAAAGCAAGGATATAGCAGCTTCATGCTGCTGTATTTTGTATGGTAAATGTAGAGAACCGGAAACCCTATTTACGGGAACGAGGCATTTCATTTTAGTAGTAAGGGGTTACAATTTTTTTTTATAGGATAGGGTGACAAACGAGCACACAGTCTACCTGATGGTAAGTGGTTGCTGTGACCCATAGACATCTACATCTATACTCAATAAAGAATCAAAATACGGATGCGTTGTCACCCGTGAGGACTAAAGATGGAATGCCTCTTTTCCAGTACACTCACCATACGAAACATAGCAGTGTTAAGCTGCTATTTTACGCTGGTATTCTGTGAGAGCGTGATCCTTCCCCGGTCGAGCCGACCCATTCGTGCTACAACTATACTACTAATGTAGCTGCAGCATGGCTCTACCACGTAATTCTGCATTTTGATTCTTAATCGAGGATAAATGAAGATGTTTATGGGCTACAGAATCCATTTACCATCAGGTGGACTGTGTGCTCTTTTGACACCCTTATTCCAAAAAAAAAACATAACAAAATTTATTTACATGCTATTAAACATAAAGAACAATTTTTGATTTTTTTGTGTGTCTGTATTTCAATCCGGGTTAAACTCCGGAATGGCGGAACCGATTTCGATGAAACTTTACGAATAGACAGAGAGCAACGCCAGGAGGGATCTTAAAAAAATAAAAAATAAAAATGTTTATTTCAATTACATAAAGCTTTAAGATACAGGGTTCGGAGATCACCTTTTAAGCAAAGAGATGCTTGTGTTAGGTGACTCCGCTCTTCCACTTAACATTATACAGTGTATGCAATTGGCAACAAAATAAAAGAAAAGAAAGTACAAAATACAGAAAGGATAAGGAGCGCACTTGTGTGATGTATGTGAGTAGGGTTTCGAGTGTACGCGCACGCGTGTTTGTATGTGTGTGTGTGTGTTTGTGTGTGTGTGTGTGTGCATTGTTTTATGGGTTAATATTGTTGACCTGCGTGTAGATATAATTTTTAGGTTTAAGTTTAGGTTTAGGTTAGCCCTACGACAATGTCTTGGAATCGGAAGAAGCCAGGCAAAGCTTCCTCCACTAACTATTTCGTTACTGCGGATCTTGGCTTATATTATTTAAATTTATAACAAAAAATAAACTTTTAATAAATATTCGAATAAATTCCAGCCGCCAAATTTTACCAATGCACATCGCGACAAATTTCACGATACTATCCACACCATCTGGATGCTTGGCGGTCCACCACTGTGCGATTTACTGGGAGTTTTCTCCCTCGCACGAGTTCTTTAATTTTTCCAGACAGATATGGCTTAGGGGTCTTCAAAAAACGAGCATACTCCTTTTTAAAAGACCGGCAACGCACCTGCAAATCCCCTGGTGTTGCAGTTGTTTATGGGCTGCGGTCGACACTTACCATCAGGAAAGCCGCATGCTTGTTTACCCCCTGTTCAATAAAAAAGCCTTATAGTGGCGGCGGAATAATACCTACTACTCCATATCATCTTGTGGGTGTCGTAAGAAGCGACGGAGGGAAATAAAATAAGAGATGGACAGCAGTATCTTTCTGATTACAACTTAATAATATTAAAACAACTGTAGTTACAAATCCATATGCCAAGCCCGGCAACGGTGGTAAATATCCTCTTACGACGGGACAGGCTTATGTTCAACAGCGGTCTTAGTGGGCTTAAATGAATGTATGAACATGAAACAGTAAAAGCCGATTTGAAAAAGTTAAAAAGAACACAATTAATTAATTCACTGCGGCTCACCTGTCTGTTATTTTCTTGCTCTGTTTAGCACTGGTTTAAGAAAGGTCTTCAAAGAAAAGGAAAATTGTATAAAAATTTAAGGTTTCTAAATCAGCACATTCAATTTTACATAAATTTTGGCCATTAAAATGTTTGTATCACGCGTAAAACATTAGCTACACAATTCCATTTCCATGGCGCATGTTGCGAAAATGTGTCTGAAATTAAATTATATGCCATTGCGTAAAATAGATTGTTTCACAAAATTCATTACGGATGTAATTGAATTTATAAATTAAACAACATTTATACAAGATAAAATGGAACGGATGTTACCTAATTAAATAAAAAAAAACGGATGTCAATTATTTATAGAGGTAAGGGTGAACAAACTGTAACAAACGGGTACACAGACCTAATGGTAAGTGGATGCTGTATCTATAGATATCTGTCATTATCTTCATCATCATTACAGCCCATCTAAAGGCAAATGTTCAAAAGGAAAAAAAATCACGATTTTTTCCTTTTGATTTTTTCTAAATGATTGAATTTTGATTTAAAATGCATAAATATAAAATAAAAAATGAACTGATAAGATTAATTTAGATCGATAGACCTATCTGCGGATTTGGTACCAATTCACGGAATGAGCAAAAATTTAGAAAGACTGGTAAGTGACATAACAACCATAGAGAGCACTTGCTTTAAGAGGTAATATTAAAACGAATTATTTTTTTAACCGCTCTACCGAATATTTAATAGCCGTTAACGTATTATATTTTGGTATCACTGGCAACACGCACTGGTAGTACTGGCAGTACAACCAGTGCGTGTTGCCAGTGATGACCTACGGAACTGAGACGTGGTCCTCCACTGCTGGCCGGATGAGGAAGCTCAAGGTCGCTCAGCGAGCTATGGAGAGGGCTATGCTCGGAGTCTCACTGCGTGATAAACTTAGAAATGAGGATTTCCGCAGTAGAACCAGAGTGACCGACATAGCCCAACGGATTAGTAAGCTGAAGTGGCAATGGGCCGGCCAAATAGCTCGAAGAACTGACAACCGATGGAGAAAAAAGGTTCTCGAGTGGCGGCCTCGTACCGGCGGACGAAGTGTAGGGCGTCCCCCCACTAGATGGAGTGACGACCTGGTAAGACATGCAGGAAGTCGGTGGATGCAGGTGGCTCAGGACCGTGCTTTGTGGTATTCCTTGGGGGAGGCCTATGTTCAGCAGTGGACTTGTGAAGGGCTGTAATGATGATGATGATGAACGTATTATATTTGTTGAGGTTCGATAAGATGTGAAATGGTTGGTTAAGGTTTAGAGTGGTAGTGGTGGTAGAGTTTTCAACGTGGTAGCAATGCTGCAGCTATATTAATTGTATAGTTGTAGTATAGTTGTAGCACGATTGGGTCGGCTCGACCGGGGAAGGGCCACGTTCTCACAGAATACCAGCGTAAAATAACAGCTGAATGCTGCTGTGTTTCGTATGGTGAGTGTAGAGAACCAGAGACCCTTTTAACTGGAAAAGAGGCATTTTATTATTTTATTGAGGATAGATGTGTAAGGGTCACAGCAACCACTTACCATCAGGTGGACTGTGTGTTCGCTTGTCAACCTTATCCTATAAGAAAAAATATGCGTGAGTGTCGTGGAATACTCGGTTGGAATGAAGTTGCTTTCGTAGTATATTATTATTGATAAACGTATTATATTATTGATTAACAAATACAAATAAATGAATTAATAGAGTCTATTAAAATGAAGCGTCATTTAAAATAATATTTCTTTCATGGCAAGATAAGAAAAAGTGCGAGGGAGATGGATATTATTCCATCTCGCTCGCACTATAGAAAGGGAGTCGTGACGGAAAAATCTTACACCTTTTCTCGCCTAGCCCCCATCCGTCAAATTCGTACAGTGCGATAAGGAACTTCGTTCCAAAAAGAGTCTGTACTGGGTAAATGAAATTCCCCCCAGATTTGACAACAGCAGTATGGAACTCGCTACCTCTTCGATCCATGGGACTACGCACGCAAACTATTTTTCAAAGCCCCAATGACTGTCTACGATGAGGCCAAGGATTCACAAACCCTACTCTAACTTCAGACCCACCTACTGGAATGCACAAGTCCGGTCGTCGCTTGTCATAATAGATGCTATTTGCAAGTCCAACTCGTATACCTTCACAGTATAGTATGCTGTGAAATCAGAACTCAAATGTATTACTATTCAATTGCATATCATTGCAACAATTTCATTGGTGCTGACGGTAATCGAACCCGGATTGTTGGTGAACTGTAAAATTATAAAGCCGTAGATACAGCTCCAAGTAAAGAATGCTTGATTTTTTTTAAAATTTTATAAAAATTTAACTATTTGCTTTCGGAGTTGTCCAATGATTTTTTGTTCATTATGAAAATCAGCGTTGTGGTTTTGCCACAACTCATGCAGAGTGATCACCTTTTTTGGCATGCCTTCGACATAGTCAAATTTATTAAATTTACGTTTTTTTTTTAAAAGTTAGTATCTTACTGTGTGTCAATGGTCAATGGTCAGTGCCAAAATAAAGCGTTTCCTTCTATATTTATTTAAGCATTTAGCCCCAGAGAAACACAACTGATATTATAGAGTATAAAAATACTTGTACTACTAGCTACGCTAGGATAACGTAACGGTAAATAAAACGCCTTGATACGTATCCTGAACTAATTTATTAAACAATAATTTAATTTGACCTTATAGCATTACGATACGCAGATAATAGTGCAACAAAGTACTACTAGCGCCATCTAGAATTTACAAAATAAAACAAAATTCTTAACATTTAAAACATTACTTTGCTCTTAAACATACCGCCCACCAAGGACATTTAATTAAAATGTCCTTAATTAGTGAATGCCCACCATGCCCTATTACATTGACAGTGGGTATATTTTACACACACAACAACACATAACAATGAAATTTTAAATTTAAATCTATGATAAATATAAACAATAAAATATAGAAGTAACTAAACAATAACACATGCTGATACAACGGTAAATTGAGACAATAATCTAAAGTTTTTATATTACTTTTCAACTGGCAATATGCACAATTTTGAGGTTGGTCGTTTCAAAATTGAAGATCTAGTACGCAATGTAACCACACGGGTTATATTGTCCTCCCGGATGTTTTTGTATAACGCGATCAAGTAACCACTGTCCTGGGGAAGATCATCCTCCTTTACTAACACAATGTCACCAAATTTGGTTCTGCAATTTGACGCGACCATTTATATCGGTGCATTAACATGACCAAATATTTTGTGACCAACGTTTCCAAAATGATTGCAACAATTTTTGTACTAATTTTGAACTGACTGACCAGTTTGCTACATAGTGTAGGGTAAGAATATTAACAATCAATTTCACATCTCATGTCCAACTAATGTTGAACTCCTGAGGAGACCCGTGGAGGGAGTCCACTACAGGGAAACAGTGATGGGGTTAGAGCTGGTAATTCTACCCCACCGGTCCGTGAAGAGTTTGAAAATGTGCATCTGCAATGATCAATTTAGTGAATGGAGAATCACGAGGTAGAACAATAGGGCGCTTAATGGTATCCTCAATCACTGCATTTCAGGCGACCGGCAACTCTAATTATTCCGTTGTCATCCAAATAAGGACCCAATGTTCTCATTTGCTTCCTTCTTTTTATAGGCCTTCCAGATTTTAAGTCTCGTATTCTTCCGTGAACTCCTCCAGTTGTGCCTTTCTTAGGCAACACTGTAAAGCCTTCTATTTCTGTCTTTTGTAAATAGCGATTTTTACGGACCCTTTGAGAAATTTTCGGCATAAGCGACAACTCAAAAGTTTTATGAGTGATGAGTACCGCTTAAAAGTGAGTCTGCTTCACCTTCAGTAACTACCTCATATGTTTTACCGATTCTTCTTCTTTTGTATATAAATTCTCTGGTCTATTATAGGATGGTTGTTCTTTCAAAAACTAGGTCCTGAAAACCATAAATCATTTTCCGCCAGTAACGCAGGTGAGAGACCCTGAATGCGCAATCTGCTGGATTTTGCTTGGTGGAGATATGACACCATTGTGATGATTCTAGGTAGTCGAATTTCTGACACTCTATTTCCAACAAACGTTTTCCAGCGGCTCGGATGGTTATTGAGCCAGGCCAGAACGATGGTGGAATCAGTCCACGCATGCACCTCGTTCTTAGAAATATTAAATACTTCTGACGTTTCCGCAAAGTCGCGCCAACAAAACTGCTCCGCATAGTTCCAGCCTTGGAATGCTCACTTGTTTGACAGGAGCTACTCGTTTTTGCTACCACAAGTGATGTTTTAACTTTATTTGAACTATCGATAATTCGCAAATATATAACTGCTGCGTATGCCAATTTCGATGCATCGCAAGCCGTGCAATTTACAGCAAGATCATTATTCTTCGTTCCGAGCCAACGTGGTATTCGCACCTGGATAATTCATTTAACTCTACCATGTAAGTATCCCATATCATTTTAATTCATTTGAGATCTGTTCATCCCAACTGATTCCTGACAACCACAGCTTTTGAATAAATACTTTTGCTATGATTACACTAGGTGCAACCCAACCTAGTGGATCAAATATTCTCAATTTCTGACACTATCTTTTTTGTTTCAGGTCCTGTCACTGGTGAAAGCTGTACTGTACTTATATTCATCTTCAGAGCGGCTCCAGGTTAGTCCTAAAATTTTTATTGTATCATCTGATCTATTTTGACTTCACTTATTTCATTTTCTAATAGTTTTACTTCTTCTTTATTGTCCTTCATTTTGTTTTCTTTTATTATAGTGTCCTTTCCTTCAAATTGCTCTATGTGTTTCATCAGCCCTTTACTGTTGCTGTTCCATTTCTGCAATTCAAATCCTGCCTGTCCTAACAATTCTTTTAATTGTTTAATAATTACGCAACCTTCTTGAACCGTGTCACAACCTGTCATTAAATCATCCATATAGAAGCTGTTCAAGACTTGTTCCGCAGCGATTGGGTACAGAACTCCAGCATCATATACTACCTGATAAAGCGTTCTCACAGCTAGGTAAGGCGCCGATGCAGTTCCAAAGGTGACTGTTAAGAGTTCATAATCCTTTATTTCTTCCTTGGATCTTCTCTCCACAATGCGTTGATACATGTTGGCATCTGTTTCGGTTACAAGCACTTGGCGATACATTTTTACAATATCGCCACTAAGGCAATCGGATGGGTTCGCCAGCGTAACATCGTGTGTCTGAGATCTGCTTGTAAGGTAGGTCCACCATCAATGCATCATTTAATGATACACCAAACTTATTTGGCTCTGAAGCATTGAAGACCACTCTAACCTTTGTGGTGGACTTGTCTTCTCGTACCACGGCATGTGTGGTAAATAAATAGGTTCGTTAATCCTTGGTTCATGGTTACTTATTGATCTCATGCCCTAACTGTAAATATTCCTTTAATACATTATGATATTTTTCCCAGCTCTTGATTCTTACTTAGTCTCGTTTCTAATGACATTAGTCTCTTTATCGCTATTTCTCTAGAATTGCCATTCTTGCAAAGTAGCTCTTCGTCTCGCAATGGTAATTTTACTATATATCGCCCTTCTGGCGTTCTTTTAGTCGTAGTCTCATAAATTATTTCACATTTTTGCTCTTCTTCGTAAGTATTTTCTTTTATTATAAATGTACCTTCTTCTATTTCCCAGAACCTCTTCAGCATTTCATTTTCCATGACCTGTGCATGCATAACTTGAAGTTTCATTATAGATGTATTATTTTTCCATTTACATTGTTTATTACACCGAAAGAATCCACCCAAGCGTGGTATTCTGTGCTATCAGGACCCATTTGTGCACTTCTTTATCCCATGCTTTATTATGGTGTTAACATCCGCACCCAATAAAATATCAATCTTATTGGGTACGTTGAACTGTGGGTCGGCTAACGTCAATTGTTAAGCTCTTCCAATCTATTGTTTCTATTCTTTCAGGTAGACAGTCGGTGATCTTGCTCAAAACATAAGCTTCAATCCCACTTTAAAACTAGGATCAACACATGATTGCACTTGAATCGAACCTGGATTGAGCGCATAACTTTATTATTTGATAATCCTGAAATCACCCCTGACTGCTGGAATTTTCTTCAATTGAAGATATTGAACTATTGCTTCTGTAATGAAGCAGCCTTGAGAACCTTGATCTATAAGGGCTCGTACTAGCTTATGTTCTCCAGTTTTAGATTCAACTCTTATTAGTGCTGTAGCTAATAAGACCTGCCTGGGCTTTTAGATGACCAGTAGAAAGGTTACTTTACCGGAACTTCAGATTCGAAGTGTCAGTGCAACTGGCCGACTGGTTTAAAACAGCAGCCTGGTCCTTTTTCTCCTGATTGTTGGTGGATGCAATAGTGTGTGATGTCTTTTTGACATATCCTACACTTTGTTGGTTTTTGCAATCGTAGGAAAGATGGTTTCGACCCAAACAATTAAAACACATCTTTCTGGTTGACACAATTCCGTCTGCTGTCAACATCTTGACTCGAAAACTGTTTGCAGAAACATAATTTATGATTCTAGCAGTATTCACACTTTAAACTAAAAGACTTAGTCGCTAGCAAAACTTTCGTGTTCGGAGAGGGTGGCATTATGAGTAAGTATTTTACGCGGTTCAATTGTTTCTAATGCTCTAAAACGATTTTCTATAAATATTTTGAACTTATCAATTGTAGGTAAGGAATCATCACTGATATAAATAATTCCCACTGCTTACGTGTTTCAGCATCCAGTTTATAGCTTACAAGATAAATGACAATTATATCCCATTTGCTTACATCTATATCTAAATTTTTAATGCACTTAAACAATCCATTGTGGTATCTAACAATTCTTTTAAGCTGGATGCCGATTCACTATATATCCGTTTTGACCAAACAATCTTTTAAAATACAATTAGACAAATACCTTTTGTTATTATATCTCCTTTCTAAAACATCCCAAGATTCTTTATAATTTGTTTCGGTAACTGAGTATGCTGAATCAGTTGAGCCGCCTCACCAGTGAGATGACTTAAATAATGAAGTCGCTGCACATTATCAAGTGATTCATTTTATGGACTAATGATTAAAACAAATCTCGAATGTTGTCCATTCCGAGTATTTACCTGAGAATGTTGGAATTGTAATTCTGGGTATTTCACGGCGCATTGTTTATCTAGAAAAGGAGTCGAATCACTGTGCTGTGGCTTCTCCCTGATGGACATAATTTATTTTTGCAGATTTATATGAGATTTGTAAACAATGTAAACGTCTCAGTTTTATCATAAACCTCTAATTTAACATAATCAGATGATAGTAAGTCATCCGGTTTAACATTTTCGTACAACTTTTTATGATTATCAATAAAGATTGCCAATTACTGTCTAATATTTCTAACCTCGTCTCTAAATATTCGTACGTTAAACGTTCCTGGGACATTTTTATAATTACTATAGGCTTTATTAATAACATTTTGTGTTTCTTTGAGATTAATAATTTTATCCATTTTAAATCAATATCTCCTTCCCAATTTCAAAAGTAAAATTAATTAAGTATATTTAGAAAGAAAGACTTGAAAATGTTACAAGAGTTAATAACCCTTTGGACAAAATCGAGCATTTATACTGCTAGTTTTGAACGTATTTCACATTTATTTTAAGTCCCATTCAAAGTTATTAAGTGTATACGGTTATACCCATTGGCAACTTATTCAGAATATTATCATAAGTTTTAAATTAACACATTACAAATTTAAAATGTGAGATATTTTAATGTTGTTTTTTTTTTTTTTAACACAATTATAAATTTAAATATAGAAGTTATTTTCACTTTATAGTTCCAAATGGCTTGACATACAAATTCAAAAGTACTTACAGTTTTTTTTTTTTTTTTCTGCACTCACCACTAAATGATTACACTTTGACACTTTAGCTTAACTTGACCACTGGTATTGACTTTTCACTTTACATCACTACTAAAAGCGGTGCCATCTATTTGTGACACTTGTTATTATAATCTTCACTCGTCGCGATTGACAGCTCCCGTCCGACGTTGACGTTGAACCTTTGTGTCCTCCCACCACTGTAGCGGTAATGTATCCTGCCTGGCAGAAATAAACACCACCACTAACCAGTGCCTGAACTCCTGCTGCAGCGATCCACTGCGAGTCCAGGGGTGTGATCCCAATTACTGACCACTGCACTTCACTGACTAGACCTCAGATCCCGAACACTTTGTCCGGTTCGAATTAAGGACCAATACTACTAGCTACGCTAGGATAACGTAACAAATAAAACGCCTTGATACGTATCCTGAACTAATTTATTAAACAATAATTTAATTTGACCTTATAGACACGATACGCAGATACGTGCAACAAAGTACTACTAGCGCCATCTAGAATTTACAAAATAAAACAAAATTCTTAACATTTAAAATATTACTTTGCTCTTAAACAATACTTTTAAAGCCTTTGCCACAAACAAGGACGCCTTTCCCAAGGAGATTAGGATAAAGTCTACAAATTTTATGGCACAATTCAGAGAAGGTTTACTGTTTTACGAGTTCCTTAAACCGTAACTAGATTAAGGTGCTCTTTATGCGAAGTTGAATTAGTCGAAGTTGAATTTTCGTAATATATTCATCATCATAATTACAGCTCATCACAAGTCCATGGAATGCCACAAAGCATGGTCTTGAGCCACCTGCATCCATCGACTTGTTGAAACTCTTACCAGGTCACTCCATCAAGTTGCTGCCACTTGAGAACCTGTTTTCCCCATGGGTTGTTGGTTCTTCGAGCTATATGAGCCGCCCATTGCCACTTCAGCTTAATAATCCGTTAGACTACTTTGGTTCTACTGCAGATATTTTCATCACGAAGTCTATCAAGCGGAGAAAAATAAACATTGCCCTCTCCATAGCTCGCTGAGTGACCATGAGCTTCCTCATACAGACGGCAGTGATGAACCAGATGCAATATATTGCATAAGCATAATAGACTCTAATGATTTCTTATATTTACGCGAACACTACACATTGAATAAAACTATTTTTACGGATTTTACCGCGTTTAATTTATTATTTTAATTCGCGATGTATCGGGTGCTTTACAGCACCCATGGTCACGGGGGGGACTAAGGTGTTTGACGTCCCAATGTCAATGTCCTCAATGTCAGCTATATGTTATATAACATATAGCTGACGTGAAGCTGATCCTCGTAAAAGAACACCGATTCCTACCAAGGATGATACGCGAGGCTATTGAGATTAAAAAACATCCTAATTTCAATAGAGAAGATGGATGGGTGCTGCCATCTGCTTGGGATCCTATAATTAACAAAATTAAATCCAAACCCAAGCATACCACTGCAAGACTTCAAGATACTGTAAGCTCATTCTGCGTAGATCGAACCAAAGAATAATATTCAAAAAACTGAAGGTAGCCGGGCTAACTATGACATTGGGACGTCAAACACCTTAGTCCCCCCCGTGACCATGGGTGCTGTAAAGCACCCGAAACGTCGGGAATTAAAATAGTAAATTAAACGCGATAAAATCCGTAAAAATAGTTTTATTCAATAATAGACTCTCCCTATACCTTTAAGACTGGAACACGGAGGTGCAGGCACTGCTATTTGGTGGCAGAAACAGATAAGAGGGAAGTACCTACCGAGGACTCGAAGGTGGGAAAGAGTCCTACCACCTATGATTCCTAAGGGTTTAGCCAAAAAAGAAAATCACCAAATGTAGAGCTTACAGATGGTGCTGTGGTTGACTTTTAAATAAGTTTTATATTTACCTAGTAAAATGTTCGAAGTCAATTCAGCGTGAAACTCGTCGTTCCACCTACTGGAACGGTCAAAACAACGCCTACTAGGCCAGCTAGTATTATTCATCATCATCACCATCATAACCCATCGCCAGCCCACTGGTGAACGTGGGCCTCCCCCAACAATGCCACAAAGCACGATCCTGAGCTCCATATAATACGGGGCCGACCTGTACTTCGATTACCGTATTTTTTCTACTACTCATAACTTCGAGTGTTATCATGAAAAACACCGATCTATGAATTTCACGTAAAAGGGATAAAATATTAAGAATCGGTTTTGTTTCAAAACTTTATCAATTGGCAGATAAATTGTAAGGAACTTTTCGTGAAAAATTGCAAATCAAAAAAGTTTTGTTCAAAACTTTTTTCATATATCTCATGAATTTTTTCAATTTCACAAAAGATCCTGCATGTTTTTCGGATAAAATATAGTCTAGCTCACTTGGCGTTGCTTTCTACCTGTTCATAAAGTTTCGTCACGATCGTTTCTGCCATTCCGAAGATTAGCCCGGACAGTCAGATAGACCGACAAAAATTTTAAAAATGGTTATTCGTGTCTCATTACAGTACATAGCCCCCTGAGATAAAGCTAGTTATTTCGATATTAGAGACAGACTTTTTATATTATACTAGCGAACCGCCTGGCTTCGCACGGGTGATTTCTGGATCTCGACAACATCACCACCTACAGGGTCCAATTGTGAATCTGAACCAACCATTGACCCACTCAAACACACACAAAAATTGCATCAACTCCAGTAAAATATTTACTAAAACAATATTAATACGATCAGAATTAGCATTATAAGTAAAGAGCTATATTTTAGAAAACTCGTGAACGGAGCTACTTTGCGAGAATGAATATTTGAAAGGCTTTTGATTACGTTCAGGTCTATTCAGATCCGATGGAATGCGAAATGAGTGAGGCCGAAGCGGAGTAAAATTCAAAATTTACCGTTTTATTTATGGATTGAGTTTTGTTAATTCAATTTACATTAACATAATTCACTTTAAAGCGAAACCGTGTTCAGGATTAATTTTAATTTCTTAAATAGTTTTTCTTTCTACGAGTTTTTGTTGGTAACGCATCTGCGTTTTGATTCTTAACCAAGGATAGATGTAGATATCTATGGGCCACAATATCCACTTACCACCAGGTTGATTGTGTGTTCTTTTGTCACCCTTACTCTATGAAAATAAATAGATATTATACAAAATCATTTTTAATACGAATAAAGACGGTCACGTTGTTACCCCTGAGGATGGAATGCGTCGTTAAGTCAAAAGTGTTTTCGGTTCTTTGTACTCACCGTACGAAACACAGAAGCATTAAGCTGCCATTTCATGCTGGTATTCGTGCTACAACCATAATATAGCTGCGGCATGGCTTTACGACGTTAAAATGGTTATTTTAGTTTTAGGAATGTTCGATATAATTGGATAATAACAAACCCAATCAAATTATCAACGGATCTGGTTCAATTTACCAAACACTTCCGTGAAAGCATTACCATTTGATGAAATAAATGTCAGCCTAATTAGTTAACTAACTTTAGAGATACTGCTTTATACTCGTACCTTCTTCTTCTTCCCGTGATAGTCCACTGCTGGAACTGGATTCTCCAATTACAAGGAGGGTTTGCTTTAATCATTACGCACACAGGATCAACAATCGCAGTACCAGACGTCTCGTATCTTAGACACAGCTTCCCATCACATCACAGTCTTGGTTTCATTACATTTAGTTATTTTTTTATAGAAGTGGGGGCAAACAAGCATACGGCTCACCTGATGGTAAGTGAATACCACCGCCCATGAACAACTGCAACAGCAGGGGAATTGCAGGTGCGTTGCCGGCCTTTTAGAAAGGAGTAAGCTATTTTCTTGAAGGTCTATCCTCCGGCCGGCCATATAACTCGAAGAACCGTCAACTGATGGATAAGAAAAGAAAGTGTATTATATACGAGAAAATATTCATCAAGAAGTCCTTTAATAGTGGTGAAAATCAAAACCATCAAGTAGTTTTTAAGTTCTAAGCAGATACACAAACAGACGCGGATAAACATGATCATGTGTCAGATTTTCGTAAAAGGTTCCAGTGGTTGCCAATCCGTCTTCGCCGGAATGCTCATGGTCTCTCGCTTCTTTATAATATTCTTTTTAATCCTTTCTATCCTTCTTACCTAAAAAAATTGGTATGAATTCCTCCATGACTCACATTTGAGACATTTGAGATCATCAGAAAATTTGATATTAAAAATGCCAGCTCACACTATCAAATTTTTGGACAGATCATTCACAATACAAGCTGTCCGATTATGGAATGACTTGCCGTTATCAACAAGACGGTTTTTAAGAAACATGTACATCATTACTTTTTTCAACTTTGATTGTATCAAGTTCATCATCATCATCATCATTACAGCCCTTCACAAGTCCACTGCTGAACATAGGCTTCCCCCAAAAAATGCCACAAAGCACGGTCCTGAGCCTCCTGCATCCATCGACTTCCTGCATGTCTTACCAGGTCGTCACTCCATCTAGTGAGGGACGCCCACACTTCGTCCGCCGGTACGAGGCCGCCACTCGAGAACCTTTTTCCCCATCGGTTGTCGGTTCTTCGTGCTATATGGCCGGCCCATTGCCACTTCAGCTTACTAATCCGTTGGGCTATGTCGGTCACGCTGTTCTACTGCGGATAACCTCATTTCTAAGTTTATCACGCAGTGAGACTCCGCATAGCCTCTATAGCTCTCGCTGACGACCGAGCTTCCTCATCCGGCCAGCAGTGAAGGACCACGTCTCAGTTCCGTATGTCATCACTGGCAACACGCACTGGTTGTACAGCCTCGTTTTCAAGTTTTGAGGTATACCTGACGAGAAGATGCCGTAATTTCCCGAACGCTGCCCAGCCGAGTTGAATCCGTCGATTGACCTCTCGGTCGAAGTTGGACTTACCTAGTCGGACTATTTGTCCCAGGTAAACATACTGTCAACAACTTGAGCTTAGTGCTCCCAACAACTACCGGCATAGGGTGACATGGACATTAAACATGATCTTTGTTTTGTCCATGTTCATCTTAAGACCTATCCGTTGGGAGGCACTATTGAGGTCGAGCATAGTGCTTAGGTCCTCCAGCGATTCTGCCATAAGGACTATATCGTCGGCAAATCGAAGGTGAGTGATGTACTCGCCATTAATGTTAATACCGTATCCTTCCAGTCCAGAAGCTTGAAAACGTCCTCCAATGCAGCGGTGAAGAGTTTCGGGGATATAACGTCACCCTGTCTTACACTCTCTGCAGTTGGATAGGTTTCGTACCTCTTCTGTACTCGGATAGCCATCGTAGCCTACTGCGTACAACACTTCAGCACTTCGATATACCGACAGTCAACTTGGCACCGCTGAAGGGACTGCAGCACCGCCCAAATTTCAACGGAATCGTTTTCATAGTCCACAACGCAGAGATAGTGGCAATTGTACCCCGGACATTTGCCACTATGTCTGGAGATGTGGTCTGGTGCTAAAGCCTTTTCGGAAACCGGCTTGTTCGAGGCTGGAAGTCGTCGAGTCTGCGTGCGAGACGATTCGTAATGACTCGAAAACAGCACGTAGACGCGGCTCAGAAGGAAATCGGTCTGTAGTTCTTCAGAGAGCGTTGTCGCCTTTCTTGAAGAACAAGACCACCGCACTTCTGCTCCACGCCTCCGGTGTAATGCCACCATGTAGGACGGAATTAAAGAGCTTCTGAAGGACTTCAAGTACCGGTTTTCACTCGCTTTCAGAAGCCCGCTGTAATTCCATCCTCGCCTGGGGCCTTGCCGTTTTAAGGTGCTGGAGAGCCATTCTAATCTCGCTCAGACTGACGTCCGGGATATCATCGGAATAGTGTCGGATAAGACGCTCTTGGATCGTTACTCACACTTGCGTGGCTCCAACGATGATGTGTACAGCTGCCCATAGAACCTCTCAATCTCACTCAAAATCTCAGGTGTCCCGGAAACGACGCTGCCACACTCGGTCTTCAGCTTCGACAGTTGGCTCTTTCTGGCAGACAGATCTCTAGCAAAGACTTGGAGCCCTGGTTCCGCTCGATCGCTTCTTCAATACGAGCTGTATTGAAGTTGCAAGTCCCGCCGCATGCATTTGGAGATCTGTCTGTTCAGTTGCCTGTATTCTGTCATATCTACTGAAGACTGCAGCTTCATATCCCGTCTAACAGCCATGAGATTAAGAGTGTGATCAAAGAGTTTTTGTGTTCTTCTGCGGCGGGTCTTGCAAAACTTAGCTCCGACCGCAGCTCCACAGGAAGTGGACCTGGTCGAGCCCCGACGGTTCGACAAAAAATGAGATTGACTTCATTATGACGACCAGGCGACAATTGTTCACTGATGTCTCAGTGATCGCGAAGGTGAAAACCGGCAGCGATCACCGAATGGTGAGGGGCACACTGAACCTAAACGTAAAGTTGGAGAGGTCACGTCTAATGAAGTCAACGCTCCGTCCCCCTCGTGCTCTAATCCAAAGTCCCGAAACCTTTCAGCTTGAACTACGAAACCGTTTTCAGTGCCTAGAAGATTGCAATGCAGTGGACGATATGAATGACAAGCTCGTGGAAACTGTCCATGCGGTATCAAGTTCATTTGTATATAATTATTCTACCTTTATCTAGTTACACTATTTGTTTATATGTATGGCACATTTATGTTATATGTAATAGTTTTAAAGTATATATTTATACTTTTATATACATATATATATACATATTTATATAATATATATTATATATATATATATATATATATATATATATATATATATATATATATATATATATATATATATATATATATTAATAAGTATGTATGTATTTATCTTATCTATGTACTTATATATCCATCCTATATTTCTATTTTATGGTTTTAATAAAATGTTATTTTGTCGCCAAACCACACATATGTTTTATTGTTTTTTGCAATCCTGTCCATCCAAAGGTTGTCTGGAAGAGATCGCTCTTAGCGATAAGACCGCCCATTGTACCACATTTCTATTTCTCCTTTTTTTGTTAATATTTATGTTATTTTTTGGCGTACAATAAAGTGTTATCTATCTATCTATCTATCTATAAACTGTTTTATACAGTACACGTAGTAAATTACGTGACGCTCTATAAATCAGAATCACGACTTAGTATCGTGAATATTTGATGACCTATATTTTGGCGATTGGTATGAGCCTAATTTGGCTATTCAAGTTGAAGTATTGCAGAATTGACACGGAATAAACGGTAGATGGTAACGCGGAATGGTTTTCTATTTGATTGTACCATTTTGAAATTCTTAGTAGCAGATTTTCAAAAGTATGAAATATACTGCCCTGTAGTGGCGGCGTAAGAGAATCCACTACCTATAATAATGATGATGATGATGATGATGATGAGATTGTGATATTTATTAGTAAAATTAAAAGAGATTTGTATTAGTAAAATTTAGTTTTGTAAAAGCTGACTTCAAACAACTAAAAATATAAAATATTTTTACTTTCTGATCTTGGGGCTTTAATTTTTCTATACAATACGCACCGGCTTCGTACGAGTGATTTCTGGATCTCGACAACAGCGCCGCCTATACACCGATAGATTCACAAATCATCTACGAATCCACTCAAACACACAAAAATTCTTCAAAATCAGTCCAGCCGTATAGGAGTTCAGGCACAAACACACTTACAGAAGAATTGTATATATGAAGATGTCTTACATCCCGTTTGTTATATATTACATGTAAAAATTTTGTTTTATTTGCCATTTTAACTGAATGAAAACATCGTGTGAGCATAATGCCTATCTGTCATAAACCTGCATGTCTGAGAAATAAAAAAAAATCGAAAGACATGTGAAGTCCGCCAAAATGCATTGGGGCAGCGCGGCGAACGTTTTCCTTGCCATTACTTAACCCTCTCAAGAAATGCGAAGAGGCCTGTGTCTACTACAACTGTGAGGTATATAGGCTGTAACATTTATTTACTTTATATAGATTTCCTATTTTTGCACATTGTGGTATAGTGACGAGTAAAGCTTTTCATTTAACGTGGTAGAGCCACGCTGCAGCTATATCATAGTTGTAGCGTGAATGATTCGGCTCTCACAGAATACCAGCTTAAAATGGCAGCTTAACTCTGCTGTGTTTCGTATGACAAGATGATTCTTACAATCTGGTGGATTGTGTTTTTTATAGGATAAGGATGACAAGTGAGCACACATTATACGTGGTAGAGCCATGCTGCAGCTATATTAGTAGTATAATTTTAGCAGGAATGGGTCGGCTCGACCGGGGAAGGACCACGCTTTCACAGAATACCTGTGTGCTCATTTGTCACCCTCTCCTATAAAAAAACACAGTCCACCTGATGGTAAGTGGTTGCCGTGGCCCATAGACATCTACATCTATTCTCGTTTGCGAATTAAAATGCAGATGCGTTGTCAGCCGTGAGGACTAAGATGGAATGCCTCTATTTTCGGTTCTCTTCACTAACCACACGAAACACAGCAGCAATAAGCTGCTGTTTTACCATGGTATTCTGTGAGAGCGTGGTCCTTCCCCGGTCGAACCGATCCATTCGTGCTACAACTATACAATTAATATAGCTGCAGCATGGCTCTACCACGTTTGTTTTTGTTCTGTTTGTGTTCGTTTGCCACTCTCATACCATAAAACAAACTTTTTACATGTTCTATAGTGAAGGAGGACAATAAGACGAAGCGTATGTATATATGAAGAAAAACATCTTAAGAGATATTTACATTTTATTCACAACCTTCTCAAAGGAAAAGACACGAGCTTAATGAAATAAAATGACGTCTACAAAAACATAAAGCTCCGGAAAAACATTTCGAATAGAATCATGTTACTTTCATACGAAAATACAAAACGGGCGTGAAAATGTGAAGCTTTTAAATAACCTTTTGGTAATAAATGTTTTTTTTGTGAATTCGGAACCTTATGGTGAAGGCATAAGGGAATTAAGAGAATTCATTACCCCATCACGTGGATGTAAGTTTTGAGAGGTGACCAATGCATCTTCATTTTTATTCTTATTCAAAAATAGATAGATGTACGAGTCTAAGGTTTATAGCATTCACTTACTAACAGGTGGACTGAGCGCTCTTTGTCATCATCATTCTATACATACAAACCCTCACGCCTGTCACTCTGAGAAGTAGGCAGAGACTACGGACTTTAATTAAGCACGATCCTGGCACACCTGTTTAGCCTCCATCACATCCAAAACCTACGCATAGATGCTCGCTGGTTAAAACTGCTAATTTAGCACATTTTCAATATATCGCTAATTTGGTCGATACACTTCCATCTAGAGCGTCCCTTGGTCACTCTGCCACTAATTCCTGTAGCATAAATTTGCTTTGTCACATTTTCCTCATTCATACTTTCTACGTGACCAAACCACCAATGCACTTCTTTCTTAATCCTGGTCACAACATTATCTTGCAAATTAAGGTTTTCTCTAAACAGTTACCCCTAACATACTTCTTAATGACCGCATATCTATAGCATTAATTCTACTCTCATGCTTCTTCTGCCACACCCAATTTTAAATTTAACTTGGATTGCGGAAATCCTTCTTCTATATTTAAAAAAAGCGAAGTATAGGGTAGTCCTCCACTAGATGGAGTGATGACCTGGTTGGTTTTTTTAAATAGTTATTCGTGTCTTAATAGCATGCAAATAACTTTCAGAACTTAATAGAAGCCAGTTATTTCGATATTACAGACATACACTTCAATTTTATTTATATGTAGTGTAGTACATAGATTAATAATCTTGAATTCCAGTGCTACCTAATAAAGATACTATTGTTATTTTTACACGAAACAGATATTGATCTTGTCTCAGCTGGCGCTCGGGTACGGGGGGTTACGGGGGCGTGCCTAATTATAAACCTCTTCAATTTCACCTCAGTTAGCTTGTTACAGAAAAATAAGTGGGCTTTAACCGTCTGAAATTTTGTGCCAATTTACTACATATATTTGTTTTTGTAAGAATTGCGTTATTTGGAGAACTCTTCGTCTCCTTAAGCCGGATTGGCGATCGTAATACCAGGTGTTGGGGGTATAACCCTCGTACCTATTTCTGCCGCTAAATGGCAGTGCTTGCATTAACAGTGTTCCGGTCTGAAGAGTATAGAGACCCAGTATAACTACAGGCTGTGAGGCATGCCATTTTATTTCTCAAGGGTGACAGTGTATCTGTAGCATTCTTTGCATGAGTGGCAGATGTCCATGCACTGGAGTAGTCTTTTACCTGGTGGACTTAGAGAGACACAGAAAATATACAAAATTCGACCTGCTCAAAATTCAAAATCTTTATTAAACATAGTTTGTATAAAAAGGGTTATTATAGTATTAAGGAATTTATGGATGATGATAACCCCTGGGAATGAGGTGATCGCTACCAAGCTATTTCTAATTTGTTTTGTGTGGTTAATTGTGTAACATACATGATTGTAAGCTGTTATTTAAAAAAAAGTCCCGCTGGGTTTCTTGCTGGTTCTTCCCAGGACAGAGGTTTTTTTTCGAACCAGTGGTAATTAAACAAAAGAGTGACTTTCAATAAGTATTATTTATAATCTATATTCAATAAAAAAGTATCTGTTTCTGTTTCTGTTACAGACGCTTAACACAGATATCAAAGTATTATTGTTACCTTATCCAAAATTTCTACGGGTAAAGGTAAAAAGGTTTTTACGTGGTAGAGCCACGATGCAGATATGGTTGTAGCACGAATGGGTCGGCTCGGCCAGGGTAGGACCACGCTCTCACAGAATACCAGCGTAAAATAGCAGCTTAATGCTGCTGTGTTTCGTATGGTGAGTTTAGAGAACCAGAGACCCTCTTTTACTGGAAACAAGGCATTCCACCTAAGTCCTCAGGGGTGACAACGCATCTGCATTTTGATTCTTAATTGAGGATAAATGTAGATGTCTATGAGCCACAGCATCCACTTACCATCAGGTGGACTGTGTGCTCGTTTGTCAACCTATTCTATAAAAAAGTAATGAATTTTCTGTTACACGTTACTCTCAACATTTCGTTGTAGGAAATTAAAATTAAAATTAAGCAAGACTGAACGCGAATCTCTTTTAAGAAGTTAAGGATAAAGTTGAATAATAAAATAAGGAATACAGTTAATTGGAGTTAAAGACGGTGTAAGAATATCCACTGTCCCATATCGTCCTGCGGGTGCTGTTTCCTTCAACTTCGAAATATTTTATTTAAATATTTTTTTGTACTCAAATACATTTTGTACAGAAAATTCCATAGGTTCCAGGAGGTGGCACAGGTCCATGAACTGTAGTAGTCACTTACATGGTGGACTGTTAGTAAGTTTTTCATTTCAGTTTTATAAAAAAAAGGAATCGCGTACCGTTGACGTTGCTCCCGTCTGCAGTCTGACTTCTTTATATCCCGCGTAAACGTGGTGGTTATACCGTCATTTACTGGCCATGAGACATTTCTAACAGTTTCCATAGAAACCTCTTACGATTTATTAATGTCCTCCAGACCGAATTTCCGTCACGGTGGCCAGTCTCAACGGAGAATAGCCATCTAGACAGAACAGGATTATAGTGCCCGAGTGTATGCGTAAGAATGCGTGCACTTCTCTATTCCCTCACTCTCATATTACGATGGGACGGTAATACGACACGACCAGAGAAAGATCAGGCGCAGGCAACGGCTTAACATTCTTTTCCGAGACATGGGGGTGAAACACCGTCAACTTCCTGACTCCGGGCTGTTACTGGGAATTTCTTGACAGATAAACCCAATAACTGATTTTGACCCGATCCGGGATTCGAACTTGGGATCTCATGATTAGCAATCGTGTTTACAACCACTAGACTAATGAGGCAGTCAACACTTTTGCACATATATGGATTGAAAACTGTGTACCTTGATGTTGATAATGTACATTGGACTTCATAACGCGTATAATTAACACTCATATCGTTGTAATAATCTTCGAGCTAATTACTCCTGATTAAAAGTCTGTTTATTATACAGAGTTTAATTAACAGAAACACCATAGTTCAGAACCGGCTTGCCCCAAATTTTACAGGACGTTCGCAATCAAATAATAATTATTTTGTATTGAATAAAACTATTTCAACGGATTTTATCGCGTTAAATTTTTACTTATGCTTAATTCGCAAAGTTTCAGGTACTTTGCAACACCCACGGTCACGGGGGCATGGGAGGATACCCGTGCCCCCGTGACCATGGGTGTTTTCAATCCATATATGTGCAAAAGTGTTGACGCCTCGTTGGTCTAGTGGCCGTAAACGCGGTTGCTGATCATGAGGTCCCGGGTTCGAATCCCGGGTCGGGTCAAAATCAGTTATTGGGTTTTTCTGAGATAAAATTCCCGGTAATAGCCCGGAGTCAGGAAGTTGGCGGTGTTTCACCCCTGTGCCTCGGAAAAGAACGTTAAGCCGTTGCCTGCGCTTGATCTTTCTCCGGCCGTGTCGTATTACCGTCCCATCGGAATATGAGAGTGAGGGGATAGAGAAGTGCGTGCACTTCTCTATCCCTTCTTTTTCTTCTTTCCTATCTATAGCATTCTTATATTATTTATAAAAATAGTTTTATTTAATGTGTAGTGTTTGCGTAAATATAAGAAATCATTATTATTTTTTATTTTATAGAATAAGGGTGACAAACGAGTACACAGTCCACCTGATAGTAAGTGGATGTTGTGGCCCATAGACATCTACATCTATCCTCGATTGAGAATCAAAATGCAAATGCGTTGTTACCCCCGAGGATTAAGATGGAATGCCTCGTTTCCAGTGACAAAGGGTCTCCAGCTCTTCACACTCACCTTACGAAACTCTGCAGTATTTTACGCTGCTATTCAGTGAGGGCGTGGTCCTGCCTCAGTCGAGCCGACCTATTCACGCTACCGAGTAAAGAATGAAATATCTATATCATCTACGATCTAGTTTCTTAGGACTTTTTAAAATGTTCATAGTTGTTTGAATGTTCTTTTATTCTTTTTCCACCTGGCAACTCGCACTAAAGTAACGTGGTGAAGTTACCTGATGCGTAAAAGTAGAGTTACAATATTTAAAATCTTATATTATATATTTCAAATATTTAATATAATATAAGATGGTATAAAATATTTGATGATGCCGTATAGCGGCAGCGTAAGAGATCTACTACTGCTTGCCATACCGTGGACATAGTAGGTACAACAACGCAAAATATATATTTAAATTAAATTAAATTAAATTAAGAAAGAGTGATATTGAATTTAATAATTTTCCTTTAATAAAAAACAAAAGCAAAAATTCCAGAAAGCTCCATGGTATTAATTCAAATAAAACATCTGAGACTGAAATACACTGTGAAAAGATTCTCGAATTTCACGTTGCTAAAATTAATATTTTCAAAGGATATTTTCATTTTTCGGTAGGCATTGTGGAATAACAGAGTATTTGAGTTTAACAGAATATTAAACCAAATGATAGCAAATTAAAACAACTGCAAATAGAGACCTGAAATATTCCTTCGAGAGTTTGGTTTTAAATAGAATGTACGAGTATAAAATCTTACAATCAAATTTATTTTCTCCAATTAATTTCATTTTCTCATCTTAAAGAATAATTTATAATAATATAATTAATTTTCACAAAGTAACGCAAATTTACATTAAATAAATATTATTTGCTATGAAATTTTGTAGTTAATTTAGAAAAAATTATAATAATTGGTTTGTTTGGCAAGTCGATAGAAATTTAAATTTTTGAGGTTATAAATGTGCGGAGAGGTATGCTAATATTTTTGCATTTTTTTATCAGTGAAATATAACTTGAATTTTCTGGCAGTTTCAGTTACAGTCAGTGTAGATGCGTAGTCTAAGAACTAAGATAGAATTCCTCGTTACCAGTAAAAAGGGTCTCCGGTCTCTACACTCGCCATACGAAACACAGTAGTATAAAACTGCTATTTTGCGAAAGTATACATGCTACAGCCTTATTATAACTGTAGCATAACACTTTAAAAAATACGATTAAAAAAATAAAAGCACGAAGAGAAACAAATAAAAATAAATTAAATGGAATCTAGCGGAACTGGGGGTTCTATTGAAATGTTACGGGGTCTCCGGAGACTGGCCGTGACGTTTGGAGTCGGAGCGTAAGTGCTTTTAGCACTAGCGTGTTGGGATGTGGCTCGTCGCTTTCAACATAGCGTGGTACGTGGTAGAGCTACGCTGCAGCTATTTATATATTATGGTTTCAACACGAATGCGTCGGCTCAACCGGTCCACACCGGACCACATTTCATCTTAGTCCTCAGAGGTGACAACGTATCTTCATTTTGATTCTTAATCGAGGATAAATGTAGATGTCTATAGGCCACAGCACCCACTTACCATCAGGTGGACTGTGTGCTCGTTTATCATCCTTATTCTATAAAAGAATCGCTTAGATATTTCCTTTAAGTATTCAGATATTGACGGAAGTTTGCAATCCCTGTGCAGTTTGGAGTTTCACTCATACCACGAGCTCCGGTGGCTTTGCAAACGAAGTTATTTTGAACGATAGTCGTGGTAGGATAGTCGTGGTAGGATAGTCGTGGTAGGATAGTGATAGGACGAGGTCGTACAAATTATGTTAGGGCAAGTGGGCGAAGGCTATGCTTGCGTAAGGCATGATATGTCATACGTAAGTTTTATAACGATGGAACTTGTGTCTTAAGGACAGTTTACTCTTGATGTTGACTAGCGGACCGCCCTCCATCTGGACTAGATACGAATTTGGCTCAACCGCCAATTTTTTTTTTCATTTAAACTATTCGCCTAAGCGATCGGCGGCTCTTTGGAGCATCTTGGTGAGAAATTTCTTATTGTAATGTGCGACGAAATGTGCCGTGTCATCAGCGAAAAGAGTGGTATTAACTGGGTTTTTCGACATGTCACTCGTGTAGAGTGTAAAGAGGAGTGGGGAGATGACGGAGTTCTCCATAGTGCTGAAAAGCGCCCGAAACGACGGGAATTAAAAATTAGCGACAAAATTCGTATGTAGTTTCATTCTTAGTAAATCTTTGTTTGCTTACCCCAAAATTAAAATATACATCAAAATGCTGGTGTAACTAAATATTACCATACAACGTAATACGAATTGTCAGTAGTTTACTGATTTGCATATAAAACGAAAACTGTACGTGCATTTGACAAATAACTAGTAACAAGCTCATTCATAATATGATCATCATGTTAAACATTTGTTTATTTTTATGTTGTCTGGACATGTAAGAAAATAATTTTCCTGATTATTTGTTCTGTAGTTGTAAAATTCGATTAGGGGAAATATGTTTTTCATTATTATGTGAAGGTATTATGCCAAGAAGTCTGTCATCGTTTTCTTACGTATTTCTGCCGCTTAGTAGTTTGTGTATACACTAATGTATTCTAGTTTAAAAAGTAAGTAAGCTGGTAAATTTTTAATTAATAGTCCGCTAGATATTAAGTGACAAAGAAGACTACCGATCGTCACCTCTGAAAACATGTCAGCTAAGATGTTTTAACTTCGTTGAATAAATCTGACTCTCTTCTTTATCTCTCTTTTTTCCCTAGATGAATGGAATTCTTTTCCTGTGAAAGTATTTCGGATTTTCTACGACCCTGTTACTAACATCAAAAGATCTTATCTATTTATTTATTGCCTGCCTTAAGCGCAAAGCGCGTAGTATTGTCGCACGAAATCGTATCTAACAATCATATTGAACATATAAATTATATAAAAATCACATAGTCAGAAAGATAAATAATTGTTGAACTTATTAATTTTTTAAATCGATCAATTGCTATTTTTATATAAAAAAAGCAGTTTTAGTGGCATAAGGTGTAGATTTATCAAGTCCGCATTGAGGCGTAAACACGATAACTTTTGAAAATATCAATTGTTCAACTCAATTTATTTTTTAAACCGTTAATCTATTATGTGGCAAGCCATGGAATGTAAATGACAGTTTAATTTTGTTTTGTTTAGTTATGATTAATTTTTTTCGGCTGAGAAATAGTGAAGTTTTCGGTGTTTTGAGCAGCCTTGTATTAATTTATTTTACTAAATACACTTTGCCTCACTCCCGGTCACAGAGTACTTTTTTAGTCCGGGCTCAGCCGCCGTAGTGAGTGGTCGTTTGTTTACAGCGGTTCGTGCTGAAAAATATCGATCGCTTTAGAAATACAAAATATTCCAAAAACCAAATTTGATACATACTTGACAAAGGTAAGATATTATTATTATTTTTATAATCACAGATTTTATTACAATTTAGTTGTTACCCGCGGCTTCGCCCGCATGGTCACTGGGAAATGAACTATCCATTGCTTTTTGAATTGAAAGAAAACTGAGTTTTATAGATTTGTCAGAGATGCAGCCATTTAAAGGAAACTGAGCAAAATTGATTCGTCAGCCTATTTAAATGTTTTGAAACGCAGCTTATAGGAAAGCATGAAAATAGCCTCTTTGTTCCAAATGGAAATGGGATATTTTTTAATTAAAGGAAACTGAGCATAATTATCTGTCAGAGATGCAGACTTTGAAAAGAAACTGAGCTAAATTGATTCGTCAGAGATGCAGTTTTCGAATTGAAAGGAAACTGAGCCAAATAAAAGATCCGTCAGAGATGCAGCCTTTTGAGTTGAAAGGAAACTGAGCTTAATAGGTCCGTCAGAGGTGCAGCATTTGGAATTGAAAAGAAACTGAGCTAAATAGGAAATTTTGAATTGAAAGGGAAGATCTGTGGGAATTTGATTAATTGATTGTGAGAATTTAGGAAAAAACTAACTGAACACTATTTTAAGACGCTACTGTACACAATGTTATATGTTTTCCATTCGGGGAAAGAATGAGATTCTGGGCATTTGACACACGCGAACATGCTACATACAGCTGACCATGAGAGAAGCACGGTTTTTCTAAGTTGACCCCCGCTACCTGTAACGTTTGCCCTTGCGCTTTATTAATTGTCATTGCAAAACTGAGCTTAATAGGGAACTGCAACCTTTTGAATTGAAAAGGAAGATCTGTGGAATTATAGGGATCCGTGGTATAATAACATTTTCACCTTTTCTACGCCTGTCAAAATTTTAGCACTGATTATGTTCCGTCCAAGATGTGTCACACGCAGCCTTGTCCCGTTACATAACCGAGGAGCATCTAAATTTTGCATTAGCATGACTGGGACGCCTAATTTTAATTGAGGCTTATGTGAGGGCACACCTGACAACTCTAGAGAATTTAGAAACTCTACGGATATGAAGTGCTCTGTTCTGTGTCCATAACTGTATCTACTCACAAATACTCTGTTATTTCTCCTGCTACTTCGCTTAATATATCTGAATTTATTTTGTTAACGCTCTCATTTTTGTGCAAGAATCGCCCTTTCACATAACCATTTGTCTTCATGCATGTTGTTCGTTAAATCTGAATAAACGCTCGCAATTAATTCGGAATGACTCTGTACTAAATTACAAAATCTCTCGTCAATTTAACGCAGCCCTCAGCATCCGTTTCCAACCGCCCATCGCCAATTTTTAATAGTGTGTCAGCATAGTTTCCAGCATTGATATCATTATACAAATGCACTCTCATATTCGTAGTTAAAATGAATTTTGTCACCTTGTTCCATAAAATAGACGACTTGAGTGATGCTTTAATTTCATCTGCAGGTGTGCCTTTGAATGACAGGTAAAGTTTGGCGAAAGTCACCAGCCAGTAAAACCACCATTCCTCCCATTACATCGGTATTGCTGCGCAAATCCTGGAGCGTTCGATTTAGTGCTTCTACAGCTTTTTTATGCGACATTGTACTTTCGTCCCACACTAAAAGTTTGCATTGTCGTAGCATTATACCTCGTGCACTATTTTTGCTAAAGTTGCAGATCGGCGATTCTTCCTGGGCTAGATTTAGAGGGAGTTTTAAAACAGAATGTGCAGTGCGGCCCCCGCTTAGCAGCGTGGCGGCTATACCGGAGGAAGCTACGGCCACAGCAATGTTTTTATCTTTCCGTACTTGCGCTAATAATAAATTTAACAAAAATGTCTTCCCAGTTCCTCCAGGGCATCTAAAAGAAAAGTGCACCATTTCCAGATTCAATTTGTCCTAATAATTTGTCAAAAACTCGTTTTGTTCAGGAAGCAAGCGGGGTACAAATTCGGCTACTTGCTGCTGCAAAGCTAGTATATCGTAGTTTGTTTCACGTATAATTTCATCACTTAGTTCATTTTCGGTTGTTCGCTGAGGGCTTATCATTCCAAAGTCGCTTAATTTTTTGCCTACCATTGCCATTACTTTATCTTCAATTTTCCAAGTGCTTCATTATAAATGAGTTCATTGTAAGTCATGTTCGCGTGTGTCTGCTGTAACCTTATAAAATATCTTCCGCCATGTACTCTTTATATTTGTCCCACATTTATGAGCATTAGATAGCCCGCAAGATGATATAGAGTTGCATAAAGATCCCTAATTTTGGCTGGTGACTGGCACTGCACAGCTTCCTCCATGGTTTCATCCCAGTGATTATCGTTTTCTAAAAGATACAGAGCTTCACATGCTTCTCTATAAGTTGCGTATTCCTGACCGTTGACAGTTTTAAGGTATTTATATCCTGTAGGACCCCGAACATGGTGCAGCAGCAATCGTAAACAGAAACATTCAAAATTAGTTACATGGACACGACCAAGGGCATCTGATGACTTTACACTGGGCCAATTTGCAACAGACGCGCCTTGAATACGGCGTTTCCACTCCTTCCTAGATGTGTTCCAAGTATAATAGCGGGGGACTTCAGAATATAACAACGTTTTTGCAAAGGGGTCGGTTTGACAAAGTTGAAAGAAGGCTGTTAGTGTAGTTTTTGGCGGTGATGCAATTCTTTCTTGGAAATTTCTTTCGGTGAAATATACACGCTCTCCATTTTCTAAGTGCACAGCAAGGTGAGTAACTGTTGGGTGCCTTTCGTGTAAAGGGAAGCCAAGGAGACGCCACGCTGCCTCGTTACTGCTGACATAACGCCCTGCTTGAAAGGTCTGTACTTCATTAACGGGATTTGCCTCACCTTCACTCCTGAGATTAAATATTGCTTGGTCCTTCCTTTATTTATGTACTTAGAGATATACTTCATTGCGCGGACAGAGCTACATGCTTCTACATTAATGTGGGCATTAAACATTTTACATAGAATGGGCGAATACGGGACAATCCAGCTGTTATCTAAGGTTTCGAACGCTCTAGAGCGAGATTTGATTGTAACTTTCCGTTACCATCTTCAGGAGCTCTGCGTCTGTATAAAGGTAGCCATTGTCATTGTGCACTGTTTCTTTTAATAGCTGTTTAGGAATTTCTTTGTATATTTTCCTTCTTTCATATATGGCGATATTGAATTTCGTGCTCCCATGGACCGTGAATCATATTTCGGACGATGGTATCATACAATTCTTTATCTTGCTCAGGATCCGGAATCTCGGCGCATATTATGTCGTCTATTTGGCTGGGCCACAACTTCTCTTTAAGCCATATTAGAATGTGGGCATGCGGTAATCCTCTTTTGCCATTCAATTGAATACATGAAGCACTGCACCTCTCCGAAAATTTTCCCTTTGTTAATTAAATACATTAATTTTGTACTTTTAATCTAAATACTCTAACAACTAAATCGTGTCTGTCAGTACTTTTTAGCTCCTCAGTTATTTCTTTCTATGTGGGATTGCAAGTAAAAGTAACAAAAGATCAGGTCTTCCGTAAGTTCGTACATAGGCGAATGCGTCTTGTGTGTATTCATGTAGGTAGCAGGACTGTTAACGAATGATGAGGGCAGAATTCCATTTTACCTAAATCTCTGGGGCTTGTTGGCGTCGCTAGAAACTGCATCTTGTAAATGTATATAATTCTCAACGCGCAGCTTTTGATTTAAAGGTATATAACGGAGACGTTCACTCTCTACCTTCACATACATGTCTACAAAAATAGATGAAATAATTGTCTACACCGGGCTAAGAGGTTAAAATCATATTCTCGCAACATCATATGATGCATAAAAATCCATACATGATACTTTTTGTTCGGAGTAGGCTCCTTTGTGACCAGGTTAATGAGTGGAATTTGAAAATGATAACCCTCTTGTCCTTTGCAATAAATCAATGGGTATTGCAGAGCGTCATAAAACTTGTGTGTATCGGCTACCCGTTGCAACGTATCATCACGTGCTCGCAAGACAATGTCTCGTGAAGAAAATTGATCACCACTAATTACGGCTGCTATTTCGTTTATCAAGGTATATATATCTTCAGGTAGGTTTTCTAAAGCAGTTTTAAATGTTTTGACTAAAATGTTACGTTCATGCAGAATCTTTGAATTTTGAACACTGTGTCTCTCTCAACTCCTGGATAAATTGGCAGCGACGGTCTACCTCAATTTCTTCGTCACCCATAAAATATACTTGTAAAATTTATGCTGTTCGTTTTCAGCTGGAAAAAGTGAACCTATTCTATTATAAATTTGCCTTGCACCGTAAATGTAGGCGAAAATCCCGGCATTATTATTTCCGGTCAACTCCGAAGGACGTCATTTGAAAGCATGAGTTATATTTCGGATCCTGTTTAAAAGCGCCGTGACTTATTAGCATCATATAAAAGAGAGTTTTCAAAGGTTCTTCTGGTTCCCCAAGTAACGGAAGAGACACTTTGCCATTGGAACAGCACATGCCTGCGGTCTCATCTTTCCATTTTAAAGCGCTGCAAAATCGACACGCCTTGTCCATCAGTCCGATAAGAACTAACCTGTGATTTTTATAATCAATCAACGGATCATAATAGAATGGTGTGTCATTAAAACCGACCAATTGTTTCTTTGAAAATT
Source organism: Parnassius orleans (assembly GCA_029286625.1). NCBI lineage: Eukaryota > Metazoa > Arthropoda > Insecta > Lepidoptera > Papilionidae > Parnassius > Parnassius orleans. Next base: position 1,816,397 of record JAGSMP010000043.1, on the reverse strand, counting down.
TTGTTGACGTTCAGCTTGGGCTGTGCATTTGCATCTCTTCGCGCCTTTTTCTGTTCTGGTGTTTCAGATGCCCTTATAGTAGATTGACGTTCAGCTTGCTCAATGAGTCTGTGTTGAGTTTCATCAGGTGTTTCCGCGGCTTTTAAGGCGGCCTGACGTTCCGCTTGTTCGAATAGCCTTTGCTGACTTTGAGCAGGTGTTTCAGTAGCTCTTAAAGTAGATTGACGCTCTGCCTGTTCAAGACGCCTTTGCTGACTTTGATCAGGTGTTTCAGTAGCTCTTAAAGTAGCTTGACGCTCTGCCTGTTCAAGACGTCTTTGCTGACTTTGAGCAGGTGTTTCAGTAGCTCTTAAAGTAGCTTGACGCTCTGCCTGTTCAAGACGCCTTCGCTGACTTTGAGAAGGTGTTTCAGAAGCTCTTAAAGTAGCTTGACGCTCTGCCTGTTCAAGACGCCTTTCCTGACTTTGAGAAGGTGTTTCGGAAGCTCTTAAAGCAGCCTGACGCTCTGTCTGTTCAAGACGCCTTTGCTGACGTTGAGAAGGTATCTCAGATGCTCTAAAAGCAGCCTGACGCTCTGCTTGTTCTTGCCTTCTCAGTTCAGCATCTTCTAAAGATTCTAGCGATCGAGCTAATCTTTTCGCTTGTCTTTGAGAAGATACTCTTGAAAGGCTGGACTTACGTTTGCGAGGCATTATGAAGTAAGAAAAAACCTATTTATAAAAAACGTTAAAATACCTAAAAGGAATTAAATTTCCTTTTAAATATTTTTTTTAAAAGCAAATCCAAAATATCTAAAAGTAATAAATATTCCTTTTAAATATTTTTTAAAATCAAAACAACAAAACCAATTCAAGACACAACACGAATCCGAAAACGATAGCCAAAAATCGATCAACAAACCAAATCACAAAACAAATACAGAAAACCGAAATCGAAAGCAGTAGTCAATATAAATATAACCAACGAAAAAGAAGTAAGTGTATAGGTACCGTATACACTATCTATACTAATAATATTCCTTTGAAATATTGTTAAACAACCTAAAACAACGAAAACCAATTCACGATTCTAAATAAACAAAATCCAAAATCAAAGCCAGAGTCTAAATATGTATAAGAATACCAACCAAATAAACAAAACCAATCCAAAATACACAAATCCAAAAATGAAAGCCAATAGGTGTACTTCGATATCTGCTACTGGACCTCCTCGACGAGTAGAACTATGGGTGCCGAGATTGTGCTCGTAATGTTAGTTATGATGAGACCTTACCCCAATTTGAAGGTGTACTTCGGTGAATGCTACTGGAACTCCTCAAAGAGTAATAATAGTAATAAGTGTGCTGAATTTGGGCTCGTTTTGTTTGTTATGATGAGACCTTACCTCCGAACAGTGGCGTATTATCCTTAAGGCAAACTAGTCACGTGCCTAGGGGCACAAGGTTAAAAAGGCACGCGCGGAAGTTTCTAAACGAAAAAAAGATCGTCGTATTTGATTACTCCCAAATCGCTCTTAATCTCTCATCACATTTTTCATTTATGTCCCCTTGTTAATGGTACTCGTATCCTAATTATTTTGCAATTATTAAACTATATTACAAATTATAATATAGTTTATTTGCAAAATAAGTATATTTAATTTATATTAGATATAATACGGCCCCTAGAGGGGCGCCGATGAGGTGCTAGGCTAGCCTAGGGCGCAGTCGTCATTTAATCCGCCTCTGCCTTCGGACTTGATAGAGTGACTTAAAGGTCGACTTTGATGAATGATACTGCAACTCCTCGACGAGGATATATATGAATAGACCTTACCTCCGGACTTAACGGAGTGACTTGAGGGTGTACTTCGGTGACTGCTACTGGAAACTCTTTGAAGAATAGAACTAAACTTTACATTTTTTGTTTAAAATTTTCACTATCATATGAGCATTATGAGTCGTGCACTTTTGAATTTTCCAAACTTTTTTTTTAATTGAAGATTGACATAAAATTATCGGAAAATTGTAAGTATAGTAATAAGGTTATTAGTGAAAACTTGTGTGTATTTAAACTACTTTAAAAAAATTAGGTATAATTATATTGTACGTAATTTTTTTAATGACCTTAAGGCATGCACAATTGGATTTACCAATAGTTTTTCTAAAGTAAAGAGAATCAGTGGCTTCTTGTTAAAACATTGAAAATGAAGTCGCTGAGAAGGGAAGGCTTTAGTAGTATGTTTTGAAAACATTTATACTCCAAAAATATAATAAAACTCACATAGTTCTCACTGTTCATTAGCTTTAAGGTGGTCTTGCCACACTAAAAGCGTATGCCTGATACACAGAACCACATTGTTTACGTGAAACTGTATGGAAGACATCACATCACCCGTGTGTAAAGGCCGGCAGTATGACGTGATTTCGTGATTTTTAACGTTGTAGAGCCACGCCGCAGCTATATTAAGGTTGCAGAACTAATGTACCGCGACTGGGGAAGGACCACGCAGATCGCGATAATGTCCCGGGTTCGAATCCCGGGTCGGGCCAAAATAAGTTATTGGGTTTTTCTGTCAAGAAATTCTCAGTAGCAACCTGGAGTTAGGAAGTTGGCGGTGTTTCGTCCCCGTGCCTTGGAAAACACGTAAAGCCGTTGGTCCTGGGCCTGATATCACTCCGGTCGTGTCGAATTACCCATCGGACTATGAGAGTGAGGGAATAGAGTGCACCTGTGCTTGCGCATACACTTGGGCACTATAATCCTGTCCTGTGCTAGTCTCTATTGAGACTGGCCGCCGTGACCGAAATTCGGTCTGGAGGACATTATATTATTATTGTAGCTGCAGCATGGCTTTACCACATTTAAAAATATAAATTATGATACATGATTCCAGTATCGAACATTTTGATATATGAGTACGAAATACTAAAAATATTTCGAAGTTGAAGGAAACTATTTTATTACGGATTATGTCGCGTTTAATTAATTTTATATTCCCAGCATTTGAAGTACTTTGTAGCACCCATGTGTAGTGTTCGTGTAAATATAAGTAAATCATTATACAGTGCAACCTTAATATAACGTACCTCAATATAACGACTTCCTCGATTTAACAATTTCTTCGTAATCCCCTTGAATTGTCCATAAGAGTCAATGTAAAATAACCCTTTACATTACGAACATTTTTTGCGACCAACCTCTTTATAACGAATTTTCAACTTTCAAGAAAAATATAAATACCTCTAATTAACGAATTTTGTCAACCCAAAACCTTTATATAAAGCTCCCACCAACGTTTCGACACTCTTTTGTTGGTAAAACATTATTTTTTTATATTATTACTTTTTATATTTTTTTTTTACCTCTTTATAACGAATTTTAGACCAACATAACAAACCTCAGTTCAACGAATTTTTATTATTATTACTTTATACAACGAATATTTACTTGTTCTGTTCCGATTTGTTATATCGAGGTTGCACTGTATTACGAGTTCATGTGAAGTCAATTGCCATGCATTCAGAGTCAGCGCGAAGAATTCTTGCCTGTTCCAAAATCCTCTCCGAAGAGTCTCCGAAAGCCTGTGTGAGGTATGCAAGCTGGTGACTGGAGGAGACTACTTAAATTTACCTTTCATCCATCTAATACAGCCTATAAAGGCCCACTGTTGAACATAAGCCACTACACGGCTTATTTAAATTTGCTTAATTTAAATTTTAATATCCTGCTGTGTAACGTTATTTTGTCTCATCCCGGTGAGAGTTACATGTTACAGAAAATTCATTATGGGTTTACCTTTACCCGTAGAAACTTTGGATAAGGTTACAATAAAAATTTGAGATCGTGTTGAACACCAGTACACGACTGAAATCATATAGAAATGAGTCTTCTCGACCAGGGAAGGTCCAGGCTCTTACAGAATACCAGCGTAAAATAACAGCATAAAGTTGCTGTGTTTCGTATGGTGAGAGTAGAGAACTCTTTTTACTGGTAAGTGGCATTTTATCTTAGGCCTTAGGGGTGACAACGCAGCCACATTTTGATTCTTAATCGAGGTTAGATGTTGGGCTCTGTGAGCTACAGCATCCACTTAATATCAGGTAGACTGTGTGCCTCGTTTGTCACCATTATTCTATAACTTAAATTAAAAAAATTAAAAGCCCCGACACAAAAAGAGCTGATGATCTTCAAACGGTTGAACAGATTTTCTTCAAACATACTTAAGAACACTTTCGATTAAGACAGCTTTCAAACGAATAAATCTTAATCAAAATCGATTTATCCGTTTAGGAGCTATGATGCCACAGACAGACACAGATGCACAGATACACGCTACAAACATATAACACCCCTTTGATTTCGTCGGGGGTCAATAAAATAAAACAAAAAAACTATTGGTAAATACAATTGTGCATGCCTTAAGCGCATTAAAAAAATTACGTATAACATGATTATACCTAAATTTTTTAAAGTAGTTTAAATACACACAAGTTTTCACTAATAATCTTACCTACTATACTTCCAATTTTCCAATAATTTTATGTCAAACTTCAATTAAAAAAACTCTGGAAAATCCAAAATTGCACGACTAATAATGCTCATATGATAGTGAAAAAATTAAACAAAAAATGTACATTGTAGTTCTATTCGTCAAAGAGTTCCAGTAGCAGTCACCAAAGTACACCTTCAAGTCACTCCGTCAAGTCTGGAGGTAAGGTCTATTCATAACTAACAAAATGAGCCCAAACTCGGCACATCTAGTTCTCCTCGTCGAGGAGTTCCAGTAGCAGTCATCAAAGTCCACCTTCAAGTCACTCTATCATGTCCGGAGGCAAAGGCGGATTAAATCATGACTTCGCCCTAGGCTAGCCTAGCACCTCATCGGCGCCCCTCTAGGGGCCATGTTATATCTATTATAAATTAAATATACTCATTTTGCAAATAAACTATATTATAATTTATAATATAGTTTAATAAATGCAAAATAATTAGGATACGAGTACCATTAACAGAGGGGCATAAAGGAAAAATGTGATGAGAGAGTAAGAGCGATTTAGGAGTAATCAAATATGACGATATTTTTTTCGTTTAAAAACTTCCGCGCGCGCCTTTTTAAACTTGTGCCCCTAGGCACGTGCCTAGTTTGCCTTAAAGATAATTCGCCACTGTTCTGAAGTAAGGTCTCATCATAATAAACACAACGAGCCCAAACTCAGCACACCTATTACCATTACTACTCTTCGAGGAATTCCAGTAGTATTCACGGAAGTACACCTTCAAGTCGGGGTAAGGTCGCATCTAACATTACGAGCACAATCTAGGCACACATAGTTCTACTCGTCGAGGAGTTCCAGTAGCAGATATCGAAGTACACCTTCAGGTCTCCATAAAGTCCAAGACGTATAAGTATATTTATATATAAATCCTGCGTATTTTTAGCGAAACAAAATATTGTAATAAAAATCTGTGATTATAAAAATAATAATAATATCTTACCTTGGTCAAGTATGTATAAAATTTGGTTTTTGGAATATTTGTATTTCTAAAGCGATCGATATTTTTCAGCACGAACCGCTGTAAACAAACGACCACTCACGACGGCGGCTGAGCCCGGAGCAAAAAAGTACTCTGTGGCCGGGGGTGAGGCAATGTGTATTTAGTAAAATAAATTTATACAAGGCTGCTCAAAACACCGAAAACTTCACTATTTCTCAGCTGAAAAAAATAATCATAACTGAACAAAACAAAATTAAACTACCATTTATATTCCATGGCTTCCCACATGATAGATGAAGAGTTTAAAAAATAGATTGAGTTGAACAATTGATATTTTCAAAAGTTATAGTGTTTACGCCTCCATGCGGAAAATTGAAAAACCGGTTGATCCTGAGTCCGGTCCTTTTCGCAGTTTCATGCTGCACAGGGTTTTTGAAGTGTATTTTTTTAATTTATAATGTTTGTCAATTATATTTAATTTAGTTTTATTTATCTTTATGTATGTAATTACTTTTTACTTGTTGTGCTGCATGCTTAAACTGGAATAAGCGCATTTCTTTCTTTCTTTATACACAACCTGCATTATGGGTTTTCTTTTTCAGATCGTAAAATTACAGTATATGTCTCTTCCTTTGTAGGTAGGATTTGCCTTATTCGTCACGCTTGGCAAGCAGGTTGAACATCGCAATGCCAGACGCCTCGCACCTTTGATGTTGTTGCCCGTGGCCAGTCATATTTGAGTTGCAGCGCTGAGGGCCGCGGGTTTGAATCCTGCACTCAGAAAGTATTTGTATGGCCTACAAATTATTGTTCCGCGTTTGGTTGTTTGTCCTTCTGAAGTTTATGTATGTAAACTGCCCCCACGTTACAGGAAAAAGCCATCTCCCGGTGACCATCCCACAAATACTCGAGTATCAGATAATTATAGGTTAACACAACTTGTATTCCTTAATAGTACATGGAGATTAGAAGTGCTTTGAACATGCTGCAGTTTTTAACTCTGTACACATGTCAGCACCATAAAATTGTTGAAAATTCCAACGTGTCACACCGGAAACATAAAGCACAACAAAGCGCTTCCGCAAAGTGAGTCATTATACGCCGGCAAACAAATTCCCGGCTGTGTTGGAATTTGCATATAAAACGAAAAGCTGTAGACGTGACGAATTGCTAAGCACTAAAGCACTGCCCTGTTGGTAAACAATGATCGGTAATTATTAAAAGAAATACATTTTTTTTAATAACAACAATAGTGCACTTTTCTCGCTAAGATCAAGTAGTAGGACTTCGATGAATGGATTCGACTGGATATTCTCGCGGTGCAGTAGGACTTTGATTAAGAAGGCCAAAAACGGTTACTGTAGCCCAGAATGTCTCAAAATTATAGCCCAAAGTACCCTTAAACTTCACAGAAAATGGCGAACCCCTAAAAATCTGCCTAAATACGAAAATATTATGTATAATTATTTTAAAAATGTACAGTCCTAAAGAGCAATACGTTTTGAATAAAGGTGATAGTGAAAAAAAGGTGCGCATAGCCTTTGCACGATTGGACTTTGCACCATTTATAATTAAAAATTAAAAATTTGGTACAACCGAATTCAATATAAATTATTAAGAATAACTCAAAAACTATTGGTCAGACCTTGATTAAATTTATATAGGATTACGCGAAAAGTACCAGCTTTCAAATAAAAAAGGAATCATTGAAATCGGTTTACCCAGAAAAAAGTTATGAGGTAACACACATAAAAAAAAACATACAGTCGAATTGAGTACCGTCTCCTTTTTGAAGTAGGTAGAAAATATAGCACGTGGCAGCCGCAATGAAATGCTTTGGCGGTCATCAGTATCGGTCCAGCCGTTGCGGAGATTAGCCGGAACAAACAGACAGACAGACAGACAGACGGACAGACAGACAACATTTAAAAAAAATTTTTTATGTTATAAGTACCGTATATAATTGCACATTCTTTTAGTAAAAATTGCACATTCTGTTATTTTGACATTACAAATATTATACATTTTTTTTGTATAGATAATGTTTGTCAAGAGCTGGTATAATAAATGAAATAGGCCTGTTAATCGATGATGAGCTCCCCATATCACAGATACGGGTGAGGTCACAAAATAATACCAAGGTGTATCCATCCATCCACCCATTACAGCCTCTAAAAGTCCACTGCTGAACATAGGCTTCCCCCTACCTTTTTTTTATTAAACTGAAATGGCAAGCGAACACGCAGTGTACCTGATGGTAAGTGGCTAATGCAGTCGATAGACACCTGCAGCCAACTTGAAACAAAGAAGGCTACGGATGCCTTGTCACCTCTGAGGACTAAGATGGAATGCCTCAAACCCTGTAATTATACTGGCTCTCTATACTCTTCAGACCAAAACAGAACAGTGCACGCACTACTATTTGGCGGCAAAAATAGGTGAGAGGGACTTACTTACCCAGATGAAATCCTAGGCAAAAAGGAGACCTTCCACTTACTCGTAGTAGATGAAAGTAATCTATCAAATAAATAACACTAATTTATTAATTTGACATCTAGGTCTTCATTACCACTTACAATCAGGTTGAATGATAGCGTACAAAAATTTTTTTGATGTGTAACATGTTTTCTCTCACTTTCCGGCGATCTGCGGGAGAGATTTCGTGAAAAGGGACGGAAGTGTTTAAAAGGAAGCCGGGGAAGCGCGCGCTATTTGATTCGACCAATGAGCGCGCGCGGTGGTAGTAAAGTGTGCTGTTATATAAATTAATTTATATTTGTAAAAGATATTAATAAATGTTTTATTGTTGATAATAAGTGCCTGAAAAAAGTGCAGATCATTGATGTGTGATCAGTGAAAGTGAGTAATAATGAATAATTGTTCAAATAAATATTTCAGTATTTAGCTTTCATAAATTTTGAGGTTAATTTCTGTCGCTGCCCAATTGATACTTTAATTTTGATTAAAAAAAACGAATAGCTTTTTTCAGGATATAATATCAATGTTGCTTATTACCAAGGTGAGATGTCAGATGTTACACATCATAATATGCGACTACTGTAAGGATCGCTCGTATTTTTTAATAAAAATGTTTTTATAATATTCTGGCTTACATTAAAAAAACCTGACTGTAAAGCAATTAACTGTTATGATAACCGTATTTTCAATTTGTTTATGTTGTATTTTATCCTATGAATAAATTTTTTCTGCGGATTCAAAAACGGGCCTTAATTTAATTTATTTATAATTGCCAACGTGATGCTTCGCAGCAATTTTGGTCACGTCGGGACTCTCTTCTAAAAATAAATTAAATTAAACGTGTTAAAATCCGTAAAATTATTTTATTAAAGTGTTTTTATAAGGCCAAATAAAGAAGCAAAATGGTTTTGTATTTAAATCGCATCTTTTTTTTAATAGAATGAAGAGTGACAACAAGCGAATAGTCCAACTGATGGTGAGAGGATACAGTAGCGTATATTTATCTACATTTCATCGCTATTAAGAATAAAATGCAGAAGCGTTGTTATACCTGAGGACTATGATGGCATGCCTCGTCACCAGTTAAAGGGGATTACTGTTGCTTATATTCACCATATGAAACACGGTAGCATTATGATGCTATCTTAAGCTAGTATTCTGTGAGAGCGTGGTTCTTCCCCGGTCGAGTGATACTCGTAGCTACAGCGTAGTACGTGTAAAATCAGTATAAGGATCGACTCAAACTGCCACTTCGTCATTGTTTCTTGTAAGCAAGATAAAGAGCATTGTAAATCTACGGAGCCGACTCATTCGTGCTACAGACATAATACAGATGCAGTGTAGCTCTACCAGCCAAAACATTAAAAATAAACAAAATATATGAAAAACATTATCATAGTTTAAAATCTGTCTCGGATGGACGTCTACAAAAAGTAGGCTAGATTAATCTTTGTAGGTCATCAGGCAGAAGTTTTAAGCTGTTATTAATATATAAACCTAGACATCACGAAAAACAAACTAGTTACAATAGGTTCCGTATGTGAATTAAAGTAAAATGTAATGTAATTTAAACGTAGTACAGCCATACTGCAGCTATATTATGGTTGTAGCATTAATGGGTCGGCTCGATCGGGGAAGAATCGCGCTCTATCAGAATACATGCTCAAAATAGCAGCTTTATGCTGCTGTGTTTCTAATGGTAAGTGTTGAGAACTGGAAACCCTTTTTACTGGAAACAAGGCATTCCATCTTAGTCCTTAGGGTGACAACGGTAATTTTTAATTAAGAATAGATGTTGATGTCTATGGGCTACAGCATAGTCTTACCATAAGGTGGTCAGTCTGTGTGCTCGTTTGTTCACCCTTCTTCAATAAAAAAAAAGTTACAGCATATACGTCCCACTACTGGGTACAGGCCTCACTTCAATTCTGAGAGGGTTATGGAGTGATCAAAATAAAGGAGGAGGTCACAGACTGAAGTCTCGTGTCATACCATTTCTCCACCTCAATTATCGATCACTAATAAAAAACTAGATACACAATCAGTGACAAAAAATGTCCTTACCGAATGAGCGCCCACTCGAACATTTGGGTGCGCTTTTAATTTGTACGTACCTTTATGAATACAACTTTAAGCAATGCATTTAAGGTTGAATTTACATTAATGTATATTTATTTCAACTAGAATTACGTCAAAACTATTGGCGACAGTTTTTAGAGAACTTTTCATGGGATTGTGTATCTAGTTTTTTTTTAAGTAATCGATGACCTCAATGTAAGATTTGGGTTTGAAGCAAAATTATTCCATCTCCTTTTTTTCAACATCTTGATTTCTTCTATCTTTCTTAACGCTTTCGCTGTCCCGTGCAATACATATATGTCATTGTTATTGTCTTACTAATGTGTCTGAAAACCGGACAGTGAAAGTGTTAATGTTACCTGATAGAGAATGTCATAGGGCATTAAGTCCGCCACCCTAATTGAAGGTGTTTTGCAATGAAGGATAAATAAATAAATATACTTAACAAAAATATATTTAGTTTAGGTATGATGATTGACCTGCACGACCCTCCCCTTAAATCCGCGCCTCGTGGGTTGCTCGCGTACTGCGACATTTATGGTGAGCACTTAGCCCCGGACCTACCACGTCTTTTTCCTCGGTTCCATGTATATTAATAACCAATATTCCCGAAGGATTATATTGCGTTTCATTATATTATGTATATCTTATAAAAGACGTTTTAAGTGTTTTCTGTATCCGTGGCAACATAGGGTCTAAATGAAGAAATAAATAAAAACGCTATAAATTGAAGAAATTGAATGTACACGTAAATAGTAATTATAATGTCCTACAAACCAAATTTCGGTCAAGGGGACCACTCTCAACGAGGACTAATCAGCGCAGGACAGAATTATAGTGTCCGAGTGTATGCGCAAACACAGGTGCACTCTCTATTCCCTCATTCACATATCGGAGAGAGATTAGGCGCAGGACCAAAGGCTTTAAGTTCTTTCCGAGGCACGGGATGAAACACCGACAACTTCCCGACTCCGGGCTGCAACTGAGAATTTTTTGTCAGAAAAACACAAAAACTGATTTTGGCCTTACCCGGGATTCGCAACGAGGCAGTATTATGTAAATAAAAGCAGTTTCCCAAGCAAAGAAAGCTTAAGGTTATATCAATTAAATGGTTGGAAATTTCATATGAAATGTTTTTTTTATAGGAGAGAACGAGCAGGCATGCGGCTCACCTGATGGTAGTGACTACCGCCTTGAACAACTGCCACAGGGAACCAGAGGAATTGCTGATGCGTTGCCGGCCTAAAAAGGAGTAGGCTCTTTTTTTGAAGGTCCCTAAGTCGTATCGGTCCGGAAAAATCGCTGGTGGTAAACTATTCCACAAGGAAGTTGTGCGAGAAGAAAACATCTTCTAAATCGCACAGTGGTGGACCGCCAATCATCCAGATGGTGTGGATGGTATCGGGAGTTCTGCCGCGATGTGCGTTCGTGAAATGTGGCGGCTGGGATTAATCCGAACAATTCTCAGAGCACCGTGGTAATGCGAAGAAAATGCAAAGAGATGCAACATCTCTTCGCAGCACCAATGAATCGAGCCGATCGGAAAGGACTCGGTCGTCGACGATTCGAGCCGCTCTGCGCTGGATGCGGTCAAGTGGAAGGAGCTGGCACTGGGAGCCCCAGCCAGAGATGGAACAGTATTCCGTGAGGCCGAACCTGCGCCTTGTAAAGTTGCAGGCGTTGTGCCGGCATGAAATACTGTCCCGCTCTGCTGAGCACATAAAGCTTTTAGAGGCCAATTGGCCTTCTCTTCAAGTGACCGCGAAATGCGTCACTCGATATGTCGACGCCGAGGATTCCGATACTGGCTGAGGCAACAAGGATATTTGAAACAGTTCCCACGCATGCGGGTTGGCAACGGCAGATTCTTTTTAACGTTTTAGTTATTATTAGGAAGACGCTGCTACCCATCTCCTGATTTGTTTCCCTCTGTCCCCTCTTACGACACCTACGGGATGATATGGGGTAGTGGATATTCTTACACCGCCCCTACACACACAATAGTAAAGACACCATGTTACCTTCACTATTAATTTTTTACGTGGTAGAGCCATGCTGCAGCTATATTATATAGTTGTAGTACGAATGGGTCGGCTCAACCGGGGAAGGACCACGCTCTCACAGAATACCAGCGTAAAATAGCAGCTTAACACTGCTGTGTTTCGTATGGTGAGTGTAGAGAACCGGAGACCCTTTTCACTGGAAAAGAGGCATTTCATCTTAGTCCTCACGGGTGACAACGCATCTGCATTTTGATTCTTTTTTAAAGATAGATGTAGATGTCTATGGGTCACAGCAACCACTTACCATCAGGTGGACTGTGTGCTCGTTTGTCACCCTATCCTATAAAAAAAAAACTCCAGTTAACTGCATTCCTCATTTTATAATTCAACTTTATCCACAATTTATTAAAAGACAGTTGTGTTCAGTCTTGTTTAATATAAATTTTAATTTACTACAACGTAAAGTTATTTTGCTTTATCCCACTAAGTTAGAGTAACATGTTACAGAAAATCCATTACGTATTAATTTTGGATAGAGTTAGATAACAATAATTTGAGATCTGTTTTTTGTGATGTATGCCTTTTGATATCGAATGAACCATGTACCCACAAAAGGATTAAAAATTAAACATAATTTAATATTTGTAGACGAATCAAAGCAGCATACTTGTAATATTTTGTACTTACATAATTGAATGTGTGAGCATGTTATTACGAGCTATTAAATTCGTAGGAGGTAGAATGTGCTGAGAAGACAGAATATTATAGTATTTATATTAACGTGTTTGGTGGTAGAAGACAAGACAATAGTGACAGATCAATGTGCTGACAAGACATTAAGAACTTTTTTCAGATAAAATAGAATCAGGCGTTACTTTGCAGAAATACATTATATTAAAGATGTTAAAAATTAATTAGCTAAGTTCCACAATAACGGAACTGAGATCATTTTATTTTATTACGAGGATTAATTTTTAAAATCTTTAACATTTTTTAATCTATCGGCTTAGGTTAGGTTAGGTTAGGTCCTTCTGGGTAGGTGCCACTCTCATAAGTATATTTTATATCAAGCAGCAGTACTTGCATTGCGACCTTTTTAATTAAAATAATAGTTTCGAAGACCTTTGAAGTTGGCAACACGCATTTGGGGCCGCCCAGTGTACTGTTTCTTTCCTTAAACCCTCTCAGAAATGAGAAGAGGCCTGGGCCCAGGAACGTATAAAGGCTGTAACTATACTTTACTTCGTTTACATTATTGTGAGATTTGAAATTAATGAACTATAATTCACTAATGAAAGGCCGTATAATAAGCCTCATATGATTTGTACTATTCCTTTGATCATCAGCCAGTAAACGGTTCATAATATATAATTAAAACAATTTGTCGTAGCAGCTACGGCGTAGCAATCCGCCTCCTTAAGTACTTTGCTTACGCATGACGAGCGTAATTATTGGCAATATTTCTATGTTAATGTAGTTTGAACTTGAAGGGTAACATTGCTGGTATGATTACATGCTTGGTCTAGTGACGTATACGCAGATAACTCAGTTTTGAGTTATGTAAATAAGTATAAATTGACAAATTCTTATATAATATGTGAGTGTGTGATTGTGTATTGTATTAAGGTTATGTTTAACTTGAAAAGTATATCTAGATAGCTGTCATCTCAAAGGAAATGATTATTTTAATTTCGGTCGAAGCTTTTGCCCAGGTGCAAGTTGATAACATATCTGAAGATGTGGCTTCTGACATATTAAACATTCGATACCTACAAATTCAGCAAAATGTATATTCTGATTGCTGCATACGCTACAAAATACCATTAGTATTCAAATCAAACTAAAGGGTTTGATTAGTCGGTCGGATTGCATACAGCAATGGAGCGGAATAATTTGCCAGCATCTGTCATCCATTCGATTGCAATGTGGATGTCTTCAAGGCAAGAGTGAAAAGGCTTATACGAAGTAGAGCCACGTTGCAGCTATATAATGAAGATCCACGCTCTCACAGAATACCAGCTTCAAATAGCAGCTTAATGCTACTGTGGTTCGTATTATGAGAGTAGAGAACCGGAGAATCATTTCACTGGAAACGAGGCATTCCATCTTAGTCCTCAGAGGTGACAACGCAATTGCATTTTGATTCTTAATCGAGGATAGATGCTGATTTTTATGGGCTACAGCATTCACTTACTATCAGGTGGACTAACTGCTCGTCTATCACCCTTAATCCTTAAAAAGGCTTTTGTTAAGCTAAGTAAGTGCACTGAATCTTCGGCTTCATAACCACTTACCATCAGATAGGATTGTGGCCGGTGAAAGGAAAAGGGGAGATCTTCCGCCGGGCAAGGTGTTCTGCCCGGCCAACGCATCGAGTAGTAGTTCGGAGCTATTCTATATATACTGCTTTTACTTCGGAACTTTGATAGCGCGATTTAGGCTTCGATATGTTTCGCTTGTGGCGCGACGACAGCGCCGCCACAGGATATTAATCAAGCACTGGCTATAATACTTAAAAAACTTAGTCCTTTACAAATTAAATTAAAGAAAAGTTTCGTTCAATTCAAACAATGGTTATTATAAATTTTTGTGGAGCTGTCGTCAGCATCTGTCGCCAAAACAGGGGATAGAGATAAATGGTCCTTTTGTATTTTACGAAAGCGTTTTAGCTTTTTGCGCGTAAAAACTAAAATTACGGAATAATATTTGTTATATTATGCGTGTGCGTTTGTGATGTGATTTCAGAACGTTTACCATTATCAAAAACAAATAATGTCCTCCAGACCTAATTTCGGTCATGGCGGCCAGTCTCGACGAAGACTAGCCATCAGCGCAGGACAGGATTATGGTGCTAATGTATGCGCGAATACAGAGTACACTCTTTGTTCCCTCATTGTCAAAGTCCGATGGGACAGTAATCCGGCACGACCGGAGCGAGATCAGGCGCAGGACAAGCGGATTTATGTGCTTTCCAAGGCACGGGTGCACACCACCAACTTCCTGACTCCGGGCTGCTGATGAGAATTTCTTCACAGAAAAACTCAATAACTCATTTCTGGCCCGACCCGATATTCGAACCCGGGACCTCATGATTAGCAATCGCGTTTACAAACACTAGTCCAACGATGCAGTCAATCACCATTACCATTACAACCTTAAAAAAGTTCACTGGTGAACATAGGCCTCCTCAATAGATTGATTCATAGGAAGGACATAACCCGTAGTTGCCACACTTTGCAAGCGGGTTAGTAACCGCAGTTTGTTATTTTTATTTAGCTGTTATCATGAAGATGCTGCTGCCCATCTCCTGGTTAAGTTTTCCTCTGTTGCCTCTTACGACACCCATGAAATTATATGATTACTTCCACATTAGAAATGTTTCCTTCATATTGGGGAACATTTTACATACACATATCAACATCATCCTAAATTATTTACGACTTTATAGTTTACAATCTTTTGGTTTCATATAAAGTTTATATACAGATTGAAACCTCTTTTATTCTATTTTCAAAATATAAAAATGTAAATAAAAAAACAAAAGAGAAACAAAATATGGCGGCAAAATTGTTAGTAATTCGTTACGTCAAGGAAAATGAAAATCTTTCTACTGATATTAATTAATGAAAAGGGATTAGATTGTTTTTTTTTTAATTTAACGTGCCGTGTGAGCTTTTAGAGTCATGTCACGTCGTCATTTGAGTCGAGATGAAATGTTACGAGCCATGGGCATGTTAGAAAATAGTGCAATAGCAACTAATAATACAACGCGTCGTTGCTGAGACCCTACACACCAGCCAAAACGTGATATCAAGGTCGTGGTCACGTTATCGCAGTACTGGACATGTGGCTGAACGGCACACGGGTAGATATCGTGTTACTACGCAGAGACAGTATCGATTTCTCCAAATGACCGCCAGAAGACAACTCAATATCACAGCGATGCAAATACTACAAAGGCTCCAGGAGGACCACCAACTGCTGGTAAGCGACCAAACCGTGCGAAGGAGGTTGCATGAAATTGGTCTTTATGCTCGAAGACCACTACGTGTTCCAGCATTGCGACGTGGCAATCGCGGTCGGCGGCTTTCACGGGCTCGGGAGCATTTACCATGGAGTGACAAACAATGGTCTTTGGTGCTGTTTACCGATGAGTCTAGGTTTGGGTTTCATCCGGATTCACGAAGAACACGCGTTTGGAGAACTCCAGGGAGAGTTAGCCGTCTATAGCACCCTCGGGAGGTCGACTCATACCAAGGCGGGACAGTCATGGTGTGGGCAGGAATTCGTTTTGACGGACGAACCCAGCTCGTTTGGATCCAAGGCAGCATGACTGCACAAAAATACAACAAGAAGGTAGTAAAGCCTGTTATTGTCCCACACAGAATCCAAATGGGCCAGGAATTTCTACTCATGCACAATAATGCTCCTTTCCATACAGCGCGGCTGGTGTCGGCCGCTCCGAGAGCAGGATATTCAAGTTTTGGATTGGCCTGCACAGTCGCCCGACTTAAATCCTATCGAGCATGCCTGGGACATGTTACAACGAAAAGCTATGAGAGATTTCCCGCCAAATTTGACGACGGAACTACAACTTTACGAACACTTGCAAAGAACATGGGACCTCATATCGCAGCAAGACATTGACAATTTAATTTTAAGTATGAACTATCGATGTCAATGTGTAATTAATGTAAGAAGTGGCAACATTGATTATTAATAATTAGACTTTATACGATTTTTTTCAATTTTAATTAAAATTAATAGTTTTATGAGAAGAAATGTAGTTTTTTATCATACTAATTTTCTACGGCGATTAAAAATTAACATTTTTATTTAAAACAAAATAATTACGAAATGTTTTTTTATTTTTTATTAAAAACCTTAAAATAAACTATCATTCTTCCATTTACTATATCAGAAAATTTTCATAGATATCTCTGATAGATATATCCCTAGATTCTGTTGATGTATTTACATATATTGCAAATTCACAAACAGACCTGACAATTAAACTAAATGTATTTCTACATGTATATTTTTATGTATGCGTATATATCTTATGTTTGTCTAGTTATTTGTAACAGTTTTTGAACACCTATATCTTGACCATATTTTATATCTTGAGAATGCCATAAGGCATTAAGTCAGCCCATTGTAACCTTTAGATTAAGATGTCTTACAATGTTTAAATTAATAAATTAATTGTAAGCATTAAAAATATTTGTTCCGTACGAGAATCGAACCAGTAGCCCGAAACGCCGCTTCCAGACGCTCAGCCATTACGTTTCGTCCTGCGAACCGTCGAATAAACAAGAAACAAACAGAAATTTGTTTAAAGAAAGTGAACATTGCTCACAACGTTACACAAAAACAAAAAAAGCTTTAAAAAAGTTGTCGCTATGGTACGTAGAGCTTTGAGGATTTACAAAGCAATAAACCAAGATAAATTGTTTCTTTTTCTTTATCAATTGAAAGTATTACCCTGCGAGATAAAATCCTATCAAACTTTGTTGGAAAAAATGAATACCTGTTAGATTTAGGCATATATATGTTTTTAACGTATGAAACATATTTTCTTCTTGTTGTTATTCTAAGATGGGTTTTTTTTGACGTTTTTTATATAATACGTTTAGCTCTACGCTATAGAATGATTGTTCGACTCGACGAAAGATGTACCGCGATATTAAATTATACCATAAAATAGCATATATTTGAATAGTTTCGTAAGGTGACTGAGGAGCACCGAATATCGTTTTTAGTGGTAATGTTTGTTTACGTGGTAGAGTCATGCTGCAGCTATATTAATTGTATAGTTGTAGCACGAATGGGTCGGCTCGACCGGGGAAGGACCACGCTCTCACAGAATACCAGCGTAAAATAGCAGCTTAATGCTGCTGTGTTTCGTATGGTGAGTGTAGAGAAACGGAGACTCTTTTTACTGGAAAAGAGGCATTCCATCTTAGTCCTCGCACAACAGACAGACACACTTAGACAACGCATCTGTATTTTTATTCGCAAATAAGAATAGAGATGTCTATGGGCCACAGTAACAACTTACCATCAGGTGGACTGTGTGCTCGCTTGTCACACTTATCCTATAAAAAATGTGGCTAGTTGGATGCAGGTGATACAGGACCGTGGATTGTGGCATTTCGTTGGGAGGCCCATGTTTAGCAGTGGACTTGTGAAGGACAGTAATGATGATGATGTCGATGAGGCATTCTGTTTATGTGGTCAGGTACAACAACGCATTTGCATTCTTTATATAGATTAAGGGTGAAAAACGAGAACACATTCCACCTGATGGTAAGTGGATGCCGTGGCTCATAGACATCTTAATCTATTCTCGATAAAAACGAAAATGCAGATCCGTTGCCACCCTGAGGACCAAGATGGAATAGCTCGTTTGCATTAAAAAAATTAACTTTGAATAAGGCAAAATACGACTTCAAAGAACTACGAAGGATAAAATAATTTCCAGTCGATGCTTTGACATAATGTATAGAAGAATGAAAGGTCTGACTTCTAAATGTGAAATAACATATTTTATTATTTTTAGTACTTTACAGTCTTTACAATTGATTTAATGTTTAATGAAGAGCGACGTGAACATGATAGCAAGCTAATGAAGTAGAAAACTTCTAATAATAAATTTTTAGCACACTCCACAAAAAGAGAGAGGAGGTATACAATTCGACTTTATGTTTTTTTATGTATGTTTTTCGACATCTTCGTCAATTGTGAAACAATTTTGTTGATAATACTGAGTAAAGTGACAGCCTGTATACGTCCCAATGCTGGGCACAGGTCTCTCATTTATTACAGGAATTTATCAAACCCGAAAGAATTAAAAGAAACAAGAATGCAAGACAGACGCGACAAAAGGACCATCAATTTCTTTACCTGGTTAACACCGATGCAAATGACAGCGCAGTAAAACACTCTTCTTGGTTTTTTTTATTATAGAAAAAGGATGACAAACGAGCACACAGCCCACCTGATAGTAAGTGGATGCTGTGGCCCATAGACATCTACATTTATCCTAGGTCAAAAATTAAAATGCAGATGCGTCACCCCTGAGGACTAAGATGGAATGCCTCGTTTCCAATAAAAAGGATCTCCGGTTCTCTACACTCACCATACGAAACACAGCAGCATTGAGCTGCTGTTTTACGCTGGTATTCTGTGAGTCCATTCATGCTACACCACCCATAATATGTTATCTAAGTATTGAAATGTAGATGCGTTGTCAGTCGTGAAGACTAAAGTGGAATGCCTCGTCAACATATTTAATGGAGTCCGGTATCTACACTCACCATATGAAACAACAGATTTATGCTGCTGTTTTACGTTGGCATTCTGTGAGAGCGTGGTACTTTTCCAGTCGAGCCGAATCATCGTATGCTTGCGTTACCACAATTTAAAAGTATAATCTCCACTCTACATTCAGACGATTTTATTATTTAAATTGCTCATTTATCATACTTGTACGTTAACGTTTTGTATAATGTGCATTTTATGTGCGAATTATGCGAGAGTGGAGTTTTTGTATCCCGCGAGATGTGTCTCACTTAGCGGATGTGATTTGTTACAACATTTGAAAAATTTGCGGCGTTCGCTTTAATAGAACATCCCCTTCTAAAAGTACTTTGCGCTTAATAATTTCGCGAATAGATTCTACTGATTTAAATTGTTTCACTCCTGTGTACTTGTTCTGTATTAATAATTAATTGAATCAGGCCTTATTTTGCGGAAATTCATTAAATTAAAGATGGTAAAAAGTAATTAGCTAAGACCGGCGTAATAAAATAAATGATGTCTTACCTAGTTTTTATTTATTTTTTGTTGTTATTAGGGAGACGCTGCTGTTCATCTCCTGGTTTGTATCCCTCTGTCGCCGCTTATGACACCCCCACGAGATGATATGGGGTAGTGGATATTTTTACAGCGCCCCTATATTAAGAAATTATAATTAATATATTAAAATATTAATCTACATTATCGAACTTACTCATAATCATGGATTACCACTAATTTAAATCAATATATTTATTTCTGTACGCTTTCTATTGTACTTTAGCGAAAAGAGAGAGTGCAAATTCAAGTATTTTATTTTTATAGAATAAGGGTGATAAACGGGCACACAGTCCACCTGATGGTAAGTGGTTGCTGTGGCCCATAGACATCTACATCTATCTTCGTTTGCGAATTTAAATGCAGATGCGTTGTCAGCCGTGAGGACTAAGATAGAATGCCTCTTTTCCAGTAAAAAGGGTCTCCGGTTCTCTACACTCACCATACGAAACACAGCAGCATTAAGCTGCTATTTTACGCTGATGAGAGCGTGGTCCTTCCCCGGTCGAGCCGACCCATTCGTGCTACAACTATACTATTAATATAGCTACAGCATGGTTCTACCACGTAAAAAGTTTATTAAATTGATGTCGACTTTCATGAATTAGGTTAGGATTTCAGTTATAGTAAACTAGTGGTCGCCTAGTGCTCGAATACCTGTATGTTTTATTTAATTTAATGTATTCGTATCACGTATTTTAAATAAATTTTAGCCTTCTGTACCGCTTCTCCTTATTCACTTTTACTATTCCTAATCTCACACTTCGCAGTGCGCGCAGTATCCTTAAAAAGGGGTACAAAGTTAACCCTTCACGTGTAAATATATAGATTTGTTGAGGACCAAAATGTCACGGTCGAGGGAACATTCATTATTTACACTCGAAAGACTATTAAGAACCCATCGTAAGGAGTGATAAAGGAGTTGACAGACTATCTGGTAGTAAGTGGTCGCTATAAACACTCTCAAGTAAAAAAGCTACATGCATTATCACCCATGAGAACTTAAATCGAACACCA
This sequence comes from Parnassius orleans, assembly GCA_029286625.1. Taxonomy (NCBI): domain Eukaryota; kingdom Metazoa; phylum Arthropoda; class Insecta; order Lepidoptera; family Papilionidae; genus Parnassius; species Parnassius orleans. The sequence continues at coordinate 1,795,486 of JAGSMP010000043.1, read as the reverse complement.
TACAACCAGTAATAATACCTGAAGACATAAATAATTGTATACGATAAAAACACAGATCTACAGTGAGGCTGTCCATTCCATTCCGTCCATTACATCTTATAAAAGTGCACTGCTGATCAAAGGCCTCTCCCATAGATTGTCTTTTGGGGGTGGGGGGGACCAAGCTGTAGTTGTCACGCATGGCAGGTCTCAGTTTCCTACTGTCGCCACTTACCAAACCCCCTAGACGATATGAGATAAATTTAAAGAAATAAATATATTAACTTTGGCCTCTCAGTATATTTACGAAAATGTAATGTATGTTCACAAAACAAAGGTAGTTTTAGTAAAAAGTGATATACATTCTGTAAACACTAGGAACAATCACAAGCTAGTGATACCAGTTTCTCGACTCCACAGAGTCAGTAATTCATTCTTGGTACAATGTATACGCTATAACAACAAGGTCCCGGAAAGTGTACAGGCTCTCTCTATTACCAAGTTTAAATGTTTTGTTGTTGAAACGCTAAAAGGTCATTATAGTATAAATGAATACATGATTGATAATAACCCCTGGGAATGAGGTGGTCGCTACCAAGCAGTTTCTAAAATAAATTTTGTACTTAAATAGTTTGTACAACCATTAATGTAAAATTTACTTTAAAAAAAGTCCCGCTGGGTTTCTTGCTGGTTCTTCCCAGGACAGAGGTTTTTTTCGAACCAGTTTAAAGTAAAATGACTTTCAATAAGAATTACACATGTAATCTATATTGAATAAAAATTATTCTATTCAATTCAATTTATTCTATTCTATTCTATTCTATTCTATGGGGTAGTGGATATTCTTACAACGCCTATACTCAAATAAGTGCGGCTTTACTACCTATCGATTTACTGTATAAAAATATTTTTTGATTTATTAAAGAAAGAAACGGTCTCTTACAAACATAAATACAAAAAATATTCTAAATACACCTAGTTTCTATGATAATCTAGCTAGAGAAAATATAAGTAAGAGAGAAAGCTTACGGGCTCGCTTAAAGTTAAGAGTTAAAAGTTACATGCTACAACAAAGTTGACAATAAACCTAAATCAAAAAAAATAAACCAGAGTGCAATTAGTTTTTTGTACGTAACTTCGTAGTTTCTTTAGGATATCATTAAGATTATTTTTGGAACCGACTTCAAAAAAGGAGGAGGTTCACAATTCGAATGCATTTTTTATGTGTGTTACCTCTGAACTTTTTTTAGGTGAACCGATTTTAATAATTATTTTTACATTTGAAAGCTGGTGCTTTTCATGAGGTTCCATATAAATTTGAATAAGATCCGACCAGTAGTTTTTGAGTTATCCTTAATAATGCGTATTTAATTGACTTCGACTACATTGATGATGTTTTCATTTTATTTATTGTACAAAACTTTTAATTTTACCACTTGTTAACTATTATAAGTCAGTGTGCTTAACTACTATCCCATCTGATAGTAAGTGGTGATACAATCGAAGACAGTAAAGTGCACTGACATAGCTTAACAAAAGAGACCAGCCAAGCCAATGGAGAGGGAGAAATTATGTCATGCAATCCCAGCGGACACTCTCGAAAAATGTTGTTTATTTAAAAAATAAACGTTACCTCCACACTAGTATCGTGGGGGGGCAGTTTACATACATAAATTGCACAAAGACAAACATCCAGACCCGGAATAATTATTAGTAGGCCATACAATTATTTGTTCCATGTGGGATTCGATCCCGCGGCTCTTAGCGCTGCCTTATTGCTAAGCCACTGTGCCACGGAACCGTCACGCGAGCGTTTTGAATATAGTTAGTACCACGGCACTACCGTGCAGTGGCAGTGTAAGAACATGCACTACTTCATAAAATCCCGTGGGTGTCGTAAGAGGCGACAGAGGGAAACAGATCAGGAGATGGGCATCAACGTCTTTCTAATAACGACTAAAAATAAAAATTGCGGTTGCCAACCCGCTTGCCAACTATAATAATATCCTCCAGACTGAATTCCGGTCACGGCGGCCAGCCTCAACGGAGACTAGCTATCGGCGCAGGACAGGATTATAGTGCCCAAGTGTATGAGCAAGCACAGGTGCACTCTCTATTCCCTTGCTCTCATAGTCCGATGGGACGGTAAACCGACACGACCGAGAGAGATCAGGCGCAGGACCAACGGCTTTACGTGCTTTCCGAGGCACGGGGGTGCGACAACGCCAGCTTCCAGACTCCGGCCAGCTACTGGGAGTTTCTTGATGGAAAAGCTCAATAACTGATTTTTTTGGCCCGACCCGGGATTTGAACCCTGGACCTCATGATCAGCAAACGTTTAGGAGTTTGCGTTTACTGTAAATAAAAAAAATATTAAGTAAAATACACGATCTAGGTCGTGGAATACGAAATTGAGTTTAGCAATGTCTGAAGGTAGAAGCTAGTCACGTTTCCTCGTAGTTCGCGAACATCGTAAAATAGACCGCACTTATGTTTATTGCACTTGTTCAAGATGTTGATGACCCAACAAAACGTTTTTGTTCACTGGAAAATTTTGAGAATAAGCTTACTTTTATATATATTAAATTTTGTTCAAGTACTGGCTGGTGTCGTATAGTATCAAAGGAAATTTATGTTATAATAATAATAATAATGTTCTCAAGATCGACGTATATATTAGTAGAAGCATGAATGGATCGGCTCAACTAGCGTAGGATCACGCTCTCACATGAATACCAGCGTAAAACAGCAGTCTTAACTGCTGTGTTTCGTACGGTGAGTGTAGAGAACCGGAGACCCTTTTTACTGGAAAAGAGGCATTCCATCTTAGTCCTTAGGGGTGACAACGCATCTGCATTTTGATTCTTATTATATAAATGTAGATGTCTATGGGTCACACAGCATTCACTTACCATCAGGTGGACTGTGTGCTCGTTAGTCACCCTCATTCTATTAAAAAAACTGAATTTTTGTCACGGGGGCCAGTCTCAACGGAGATTAGCATCTGCGCAGGACAGGATTATAGTGCTAGAGTATATGCGCAAGCACAGGTGCTCTCTCTATTCCCTCACTCTCATGGTCCGATGGGACGGTAAACCGACACGACCGGAGAGAGATCAGGCGCAGGACCAACGGCTTTACGTGCGGTCGGAGGCACGTTGGGTGAAATACCGCCAACATCCTGCCTCCGGGCTGCTACTGAGAATTTCTCGACAGAAAACTCAACAACTGATGTTTTAGTCCGACCCGGGATTCGAACCGGAGACCTCATGATTAGCAACCGCGTTTTACGACCGCTAGACCATTGACATAGTCATTCGTTACCGGTAATTTATGTTTAATAAATAATTAGAATAACAGTCTTGATATAGAAGCTTTTTGGCAAACTATTCGATGAAACAAGTTTTAACGGATTTAATATAAAAATGTTATCTAATTTGTTTACCGGCGCCGCAAAATTCAGTCAAAATTGTGTCTTGCTCGTGTATGCACTATTATTCACTTAATATGAAACTGGTTTCAGTTTCAAAAGGAACTTTTCAGGGGCAGTGTACATAAGTTGCACAAGGACAACATCCAAACTCGAAACAATTATTTGTAGGCCATACAAATCACCTCCTTCGTGCGGGATTCGAACCCGTGGCCCTCAGCGCCGCAACTCAATGCTAAGCCACTGCGCCATTTTCAGAATAATGTTATGGCTGTCAGGAATTCTTCGAAGTAAGGATGCTACTGTTTTGCATATTATCGCGTAATAATCGTCAATACGGAAATCTTGTTAAAGGAAGGTAACAAAGACGCAACTATCATTATGTACCATGTGTAAAGTCGTATGCTTAAAAGTTCAAACATTTTCTATGCTTCTTTTATAGAATAAGAGTGACAAACGAGCACTCAGTCCACCTGATGGTAAGTGAATGCTGTGGCCCATAGACATCTATATTTATTCTCGATTAAGAATCAAATGAAGATGCTTTATCACACCTGAGGACTTGTACGTCAGTCCATTACAGCCTATAAAAGTCCACTGCTGTACATAGGCCTCGCTCATAGATTGCCTCATGCCCAAAATCCCCACTGGTTTTGTCATAGTTGGCAGGCGGGCTGGCAACCGCAGTTTTTTTCCGTTGTTAGGTATTAGGTGGAAGCTGTTGCCCATCTTCTGGTTTGTAATTCTTTGCAGACTCTTACGACACCCACGGGACGTGGGTAGTGGATAGTGGGGGGACGCTGAGATAGTGGATATTCTTACACCCCCACTACACAGTTGAGTATAGCCACAAATATATTATTACTTTAGTTCAAAGGGATTTAAAAGTTTAATGAAAAAAGTTTTTTCGTTTTCAGCAAACAGCATTTGTTTGTCTGAGTTTGATTGCAAAAAATCTTTTAATTAATATTTATTTTAAAAACTATTTTAAAATCATTAATATAGAGAACCGGAGACCCTTTTTTTCGAAACGAGGCACTCCATCTTAGTGTTCAGGGGTGACAAGGTATCTGCATTTTGATTCTTAAATGTAGATGTCTATGGACCACAGCATCTACTTACTATCAGGTGGACTGTGTGCCCATTTGTCACCCTTATTATATATATATGTATAATAAGAGTGACAAAATAAACGGTTCAGTAACATATTTCAATAGGTGTTTTAAAATAATCAGGTATTGCTTTACTAAATAAAATTGTAGATCCGAAAATTGAAGAAACAAAAAACAAGTTTAATCTTTTGTCGATGTTGCGACACTGTTCTGATAATCTAAGTAGATTAACAGAACTGCAATTTTTTCAATATTTTTAAGAGCATAATAAACGCTTTTTAAAGTGTAATAAAACTTTATGCCTAAAAGCTCGAAAACCATTTAAGAAAGTAACAATCGAAATTTATTATAGGTCTACTGAAATCAAAGGTCTATGGGTTTTATGACGTTTATAAAATTTTACGTAATATATAGAGCTGTAAGAGGGGAGGGGGAGGTGATCTAGGAGGCCATAACCGATAGATTTTAGTAGGCGGTATTTTAGGAAAGAAAAGACTTAACTTTTTAAATGAAGCCATTGAAATTTTTAAAAATAGCTCTTAATAAATTCTTCCGATTAAAACAGATTTATAAAAAATTAAATTAGTTTCGTTATTGTGTGGAGATGAATGTGAGTGCATAATGAACAATGGAAAGAATTTTAAATTAAGTTCTAGCTCCTGAACAGCGAAGAAAGGTATGTTGAAAGAACTCTACATAAAAGACCTATGTTTTTTGCAACCGACTGTAACAGATTACTTTTGTTCATCTTAATAAATAAAAAAAATTTAAGTTAAAAGTTAAATTAGAGCCGTGGAAGCTCAGGGGCTTAGCGCTCGCTGTAAATTTCAAAGTACGCAGGCAACCCGAGTTCGATCGCCGCCGGCAACAATGAAATTGTTAATTGCAATTTCAAGTGCAGATTTACCTAAAATCCCTATTACATTAGCTCCTAAAATTTCGGCGATGAAGGAGAACATTGTTAAGAAAACTGTATGTCTGAGAACTAAAAAAAATATTTCTAAGACATGGGAAATCCGTCAACACGCATTGTGGGTAGCGCGCCGGACACTTCCTTGCCCTAAAACCCTATCAGAAGTGAGAGTCAGTCGTATTGTAGTTTACCCAGCAGTAGTATATAGACTGTAAATTTAACTTTTACTTTAACATTTCGTGACGTTGGTTTTTAGTGGCTCCAGGAGTTTGAAGTGACGTGTTATAGTAAAAAAAAGTGCTAAGACAATTTGAAGTCGACTTCTACTTTTTTATTAAAAGTTAACTTTTTTGTCCCTTTTTAGTGGACTGAGAAATATAACAAGCTCAAGGTAAAACCACTAGAAAGTAGACTAAACAGTTATTTTTATAAATTTCATAACTTAGGGTAGAAATTTTTCTCCAAATTTTATAGGGCGTCACCCCTGAAGTAATATTAGTTTACTTATTAACTTAACTACGGATATTCCTAAAAGTAGAAAAAATAAAAGTTAAAGAGTTAAAAAAGGTGCAAAAATTTAAAAGCAAACCAATGAGGCATTATTTTGTGTGTTTAGCAACTTCTTAAATATAATGACGTTGTTTAACAAATAATCTCAGTCCCAACTGGCAACAACTGGTGAGCGGAGAATTATAAGCCTTTATTGACGAAGACATCGCAAAACATACCTACATACAAAAAAAGAAAAAAAACATACAGCCGTATTCAGAACTTTCTACTTCTTTGAAGTCGGGTAAAAGCACAAAATCCGACTGCAGTAACTTTAAATAAAATTAGGGGATAGATAACATCAAACATAGTTAACCACGGTTACCTCAGATTAATTTTTTAAATTTAATCTGCAACCGTGGTTAACTATGACATTGGACGTCAAACACAGTCCCCTGTGACAATGGGTGCTGTAAAGTACTCGAAACGTCGGGAATATAAAATAAGTTAATATACGCGATAAAATCCGTAAAACTAGATTTATTTAAATGTGTAGTGTTCGCGTAAATATAAGAAATCATTATGCAGTAACCTTATTTATAATATATTTTAAACACAAATAAAATAATTTAAATATATGTATGATTGAAAGTACATATGCCGCAAAGCTTGAAAACACGTGTGTGCAACCAGTGCGTGTTGCCAGTGATGACATATTTTGGATCTGTGACGTAGTCCTTTGATGTTGGCCGTATTAGGAGGCTTAAAGTCACTCAGCGAGCTATGGAGAGGGCCATGATCAGAGTTTCTCTGCATTTTAGACTTCATAACGACAATATCCGCAAAGCATAGTAGCACAAAGCTGAAATAATAATGGGCCAGCCAAATAGATATTAAGGTATGCCATATCATCCCATGGGTGTCGTAAGAGACGACAGGGAAACAAATCAGGATGTGGGAAAATAATAAAAACCGCGATTGCCGCTTGCCAAACGTGGCAAGTATGACAGTCCCCTATGAGGCAATCTCTGGGGAAGGCCTATGTTCGTTCAGCAGTGGACTTTAATAGGGTGTAACGGTATGCGAAGTGTATGGTAGTAGGGTAGATAGACAACCTGGTAAGACATCGTACAGATGGCTGAGTACTATATTTTGTGGCATTCCTTGGGCGAGACTTATTTTCAGCAGTCTTTTTTTTTAATTTTTTATTTAAAAAACGTTACCTCCACGTGTACGTATCGTGGGGGCAGTTTACATACCTACATAAATTGCACAAGGACAAACATCCAGACCCGGAACAATTATTTGTAAGCCATACAAATACTTGTTCCGTGCGGGATTCGAACCCGCGGCCCTTAGCGCAGCAACTCATTGCTAAGCCACAACGCCACGGAGCCGTCAACTTCAGTTCAGCAGTGGACTTGTGTAGGGGTTGCAACGATGATGATAATAATGATGTTCAGTAGTACTCATTTCTCTGTATGTGGCGCTAAGCAGGTTTTACAGTACATTTCCATAATATTATTATTAAGTAGTTAGTTTTTGACATCTGACTTGACCGCCATATTTGCTTTATGCTGACGTCATAATTAAGCTTAGTAGTATCCGCGAAATTATGAAAAATCGATTAAAATATGTCTGTCGAAATCCTACGACTAGTTCAGGAGTTACTAGCAGATATAGAAATGTACATAGGTACTCGTACGTACAAAAATCATCATCACCTTCAATCATTACAACCCTGCACAAGTCCACAGCTGAACATAGGCCTCCCCCAAGGAATGCCACAAAGCACGGTCCTGAGCCACCTGCATCCATCGACTTCCTGCATGTTTTAACAGGTCGTCACTTCATCTAGTGAATACCATAGTACCGTGTACCATACCGTGTAGTGGCGGTGTAATAATATCCACTACCCAATATCTTTCCTTGGGTGTCGTACGAGGCGACAGAGGCAAACTGAGGCAGGAGATAGGCAGCGGCATCTTTCTGATAACAACAAAATAACCATAAAAAACTACGGTTGAAAACCCGCTCGCGAAGCGTGGCATTATGGCAATAAACCCCCCATGGCGAGAGTTACGTACAAAAATACCAGTCAAAAATATCATCCTCCTTTTGGGTTCCGCAGACGAATAAAAGACATAACGTAACTAACATGAGAGGTCTCGTTTGAACGCGCATATTATTTCACAGACTTACTCGTAATAAACGAGCGGCCAGCTTCCGGCACGTGTTTGTGACCGTCTAATTAGTCTGTAGTATAAAGCTAGTTGAGTGGGAGTGAAATAAAATTATAATTTTGTTTTTAATTAGAAGTTGCCAGTCTCTCTGAAGAGTTGTTAGAAAAAAAAAGTCTTCACACGGCGTTGTTTTATTGATTTTTTTATTATATTTTTATTATTACGGCTTGATAGCATGGGAGCTTACTCTTATACATGGAAGAGTGCTGCAGCTATATTATGGTTGTAGCACGAATGAGTCGCCTCGACCGGAAAAAGACCACGCTATCACAGAATACCAGCATAAAATAGCAGCTTAATGTTGGTGTGTACACTAAAATAGTATATTTGTGCTGCTGTGTTTCGTATGGTTAGTGTAGAGAACCGGAGACATGTTTTACTGAAAACGAGGCATTCGATCTTAGTCTTCAAGGGTGACAATGCTTCAGAATTTTGATCCTTACTCGAGGATAGATGTGGATGTCTGTGGGCCACAGCACCCGCTTACCATTAGGTAGACTGCATGCTCGTTTGTCACTTTTACTATAAAAGAAGTTTGGCTACGTCGCTTGGAGTTGCGGGTTTGATTCCCGCACACAAGTATAGACTACAAACAACGGCTCTAAATTTAATACGGTCATACGACACCGGAGATATTCTTACAATAAGGATAATGTTTCTTAACGTTTCGTAACGTGTGGTGACGTCGTAAAAGATTCTTTAAACCCATTTTGTCCCAGGAGTGTCGTTAGAGACGACTATGAATTTTTTAATAGAAAAACCGTAAGCCAAAAGAGCACACAGTCCACCTGATGGTAAGAGAATGCTGTGGCCCATTGACATCTACATCTGTCTTTGATTAAGAACCAAAATGCAGATGTGATGTCGCCCCTGAGAACTAATATGGAATGCCTCGTATCTAGTAAAAAGGGTCTCCGAATCTCTACACTCACTACACGAAACATAGCAGTATAAGGTTACTATTTTACGATGGTATTGTGTGAACTGTGAATGTGTGGTGCTTCCCCGGTCGAGCCGACCCATTGCACGTAAAACTATAATATAGCTGCAGCTTGGCTCTACCACGTATCGAATGCTGGAATGATATCAAATCTTCCAACTGATGGCGGTACAATCATTTCGTTTACAGGCGTAAAGTAACCAGACTGGTGACCTGCCAATCGTGGCGATTAAGGCGATTTCTCTCTACAAAGAGGGAGGCCTATGACCTGTTGTGGACTTATGTGGACTGATGAAGAAGAACACGAAGAATTTTGTCTCTAGCTGAGATTTGTATACAGGTTTCGCATCATAGTATTCAGCTACATCAACGATGTTTCAAATGTTGTGAGTTGTGTCAAAGAGAATTTAACAATTGTCAGAGAGCAACACGGGCCACCGGCGTACCGGAGGGAAGTAGCCATACGCAGGCGTTCCTCTCTGTCAAAGTACATATGCAGATCGGTCGAGCGACTGATCCGAGCCTGTATCCGAGTTGTCGCTGTCACCGAGCGATACTGTTACATTGTATCTATGTGTGTGAGAAATTGTCAGTTTATTGTTTTAATTGTTATGTGTGAGCTTCGTAGACAAACAGTTCTGTATCTTGAAAAGACGCTATGGTAATTGTTGATCGCAAATATTTAGGAATCTGTGTAAATTTTACAATAAATACAAAAATTTACAAGTATTTTTCTGACACGACGCGCATGGCTCAGTACTTCATGTGGCGATTAATAAAACAACTTTCGTAATATCGCCGATCAAATTGCTAACTGGAAGCCAAATTAATAATGGCTGCGGCTTATTACTTTTTATTTTTTTTATATGTTTTAAAAATACAGACAAATTAAAAAGAGGTTAGAGCACGAATGACCGGAGTAAGATCATGCTCTCTTAGAATACCAGCGTAAAATAGCAGCTTAATGCTGCTTTAATGGAAATCGGTCCAGTAGTTTTTGCGTGAATCGGTAATACACAGACAGACAGACAGACAGACAAAAATTCTAAAAACCACTAATTTGGCTTCAGTACCCTTTATTTAGTCCCCTGGAATTGTTTTCACAAGAATATATTAGAATTACAGACACGCCTTTTCTACAGATTTATTATATGTATAGATTTTAAATAATAATTTAAGTATTGGAACTCTACTTTTACGCATCAGGTAACTTCACTACGTTACTTTAGTGCGAGTTGCCAGGTGGATAAAGAATAAAAGAACATTCAAACAACTATGAACATTTCAAAAAGGCCTAAGAAACTAGATCGTAGATGATATAGATATTTCATTCTTTACTCGGTAGCGTGAATGGGTCGGCTCGCCTGAAGCAGGACCACGCCCTCACTGAATAGCAGCGTAAAATACTGCAGGGTTTCGTATGGTGAGTAGAGAACCGAAGACCCTTTATTACTGGAAACGAGGCATTCCATCAACTAAGAAGGAATGCCTTATTTGATTGATTCTTAATCGAGAATAGATAAAGATGTTTATGGGCCACAGCATCCACTTGTCATCAGATGGGCTAAGTGCTAACTTGTCACCCTTATCCTATAAAAAAAGGTTTCCAGTAGCCATTTGCCATCAGGTGGACTTTAAGTTAAAAGAACATTTTAATTAGAAAGCATACGGACACAAATTCATTAGCTTCTTTAACAAAAAATTTCAAGGAGTTAAAAAGATTAATTTTCGCAAATGCACGACATTTTCAATATAAACAAAAGATAGAGCGCACTCCGTAGTCGTGGGGTTAGCAGGATGTTCAGCGTTGATAACAATTAAGGGGCCGACTGGGGACTATTCCACGTCTCCACGCTATTGCTACGCGATATCTATGAGACAGTTAAACCCAGCTAGGACACTTATTAGTTTTATATGGTAATATGAGTTTAATATAAAATAAAATAATAATGTTTTTGTACAGATTCTCTGTAATTAGATTACATCAAATTTAATTTCGCAACGTTCTTGGTCATATCAACAAAGATTTTTAAAGAATACAAGTTGCAAGTCATCTGTAGAGCATGCAGTTTAGACTGGTTTAATCATTCAGAACACGACGGAGTTGAGTTGCGATTGACACGTAGTCGGGCTCTGCAGCGACTGATTACGAAAGCGTTAAACCAACTACACAGAATATGAATTTACTAACGATTAACAGGATTGCCTGGCACGATAAAAATGGACCTTAATGACTTTTTAACAAGTAAAGTAATTTAATCGGAGGAATTATTTTTATAAAAGATCAAAAAATAATTATCTAGAGAACTCCCTGACGGGGCGCACTACAATGAGGGCTTCCATGACGTTTTCTGCCACCAGGTCGGCGCCACCTTGGAATGAGGTGTAATATTTGACAAATTTCATGGAGGGGGAAGTTAATTTGTTAGAAAAGTGAAGAGATTAATGTTTCTTTCAGAAATTAATAAGATCAGAAATCGATAAACTAAACTACGGATATTCCTAAAAGTACAAGAATAAAAAAAAATTTTCTTCTTTTAGGAATATCCGTACTTTGTTTTTTCTTCTTTTTTTTATAGAATTAGGGGTAAACGAGCATGCGGCTCATCTAATGGTAAGTGACTACCGCCCCATGAACAACCGCAACACCAGGGGAATTGCAGGTGCGTTGCCGGCCCTTTAGAAAGGTGTAAGCTCTTTTCTTGAAGGTCCCTATGTCGTATCGGTCCGGAGAAATCGCCGGTGGTAAACAATTCCACAGAGATATTGTACAAGGAAGAAAACTCCTAGTAAAAACGCACAGTGGTAGACCGCCAAGCATCCGGATGGTGAAGATGTTATCGTGAATTTTGACGCGATGTGCGTTCGTGAAATTTGGCGGTTGGAATTAATCCGAACAATTCTTCAGAGCACTCCCCGTGGTAGATTCGATAGAAAATTCAAAGGGATGCAACATCCCTACGCAGCGCCAGTGAATTGAGCCGATCAGAAAGAACTCAGTCGTCAAAGATTCGAACCGCTCTGCGCTGGATGCGGTCAAGTGGAAGAAGATGGCACTGGGGTGCCCCGACCCAGAAATGAAAACAGTATTCCATGTGAGGCCGAACTTGCGCTTTGTAAAATTGCAAGTGATGTGCCGGCATGAAATACTGTCTCGCTCTGCTAAGCCGCCAAGCTTTTTAGAGGCCGATTTGGCCTTCCTTCCAAGTGACCACGAAACTGCACACTATTCGATATGTCGACGCCGAGGATTCCTATGCTGGCTGAGGCAGCACCCTTGCTGAGGCAGTGCCTTGAAACTGAGGAGATACGACAAAGGGGTTATTTTTTGCGGTAAACGCGCAAGCTTGTGTCTTCTGGAGATTGAACTGGACTAGTTAGTCACCCCCAATCCGAGACTTTGTTCAGCAAAGACTCGACTCCAGACACAAGTTTGTCCCGGTACTCGGTGACGTTTTCCCGAGAAATATTGGCACGGCCGGTGTATAAGGCATCACCAGTTCTGTCGTCTGCATAGCAGTGAATGTTATCTGTTTGCAACATATCATTGATATGCAAAAGAAACAGCATTGGTGATAACACGCAGCCTTCTGGAACACCAGCGTTAGTAGGCTTGTAATCAGAATATGCACCGTCTACTACGACATTGATGCTCCGATCAGCAAGGAAACTGGTGATCCAATTGCACTATTTCTCGGGAAGCCCATAGAAAGGGAGCTTCGAAAGAAGAGCTTTGTGCCGCCTGCCCGATTGAAGGCCTTCGCTATGTCCAAACTAACGGCCAAAGCTTCCCCCTTGGACTCTACTGCCTCCGCCCATCTATGATTCAGGGAGACCAGAAGATCACCAGCTGATCGACCTCTACGAAAACCGTATTAGCGGTCACTAATCAGCTGGTGATCCTCAAGGTACCTCATGAGCTGGCAGTTTATAATGGACTACATTATTTTGGAGAACAAGGAGGTGATAGCGATAGGCCTGTAGTTGGATGGGTCTGAGCGGTCGCCATTTTTAGGGATCGGGTGGACCAAAGCTGTCTCCCATGAATTCGGGACTACGCCTTGGGAGTAGGAGTACCGGAAAAGACGCGTTAAAACCGGTGCCAACTCCGGAGCACACGTCTTCAGTACAATGGGAGGGACTCCATCAGGCCCACTCAACTTGCTGACGTCCAGGGAGAGGAGTGCTTTGCGAACCGAGCGCTGTGTAAACCGCACATTCTGCATGGAGCACTCACACCTGGCTGTCATCGAGAGTCGAGTTGGACGCAAAGAGAGAGCCTAACAGATCGGCTTTCTCCTTTGCGGCATGGGCCAGTGAGTTGTCGTAGTTCCTATTGACAGCCTTGGCGATAGACCAGAATGAACAGGTTCCCGAAGGAAGGTGAACTAGCTTCTCGCCAATTCTGCTGATGTGCTCAGCCTTGGCAATGACTCTTATGAAGAAACTGGAGGCGGAATTATACTTATTTTTAAGAGCGCTGGTGTTTACATCCCGAGAAGTTGATGCGTCAGCCCAGGTCCGGTAGCACTCCTGCTTATAGCGTGATGCTATTTTACAAGAGCGACCAAACCATGGCTAGGATCTGCCTAGCATAGCAGTGATTGATATCAGTTTGCAATATATCTTTGATATGCAAAAGAAACAGCATTGGTGATAGCACGCAGCCTTGTGGAACACCAGCGTTAGTAGGCTTGTAATCAGAATATGCACCGTCTACAACGCATTGATGCTCCGATCAGCAAGGAAACTGGTGATCCAATTGCACTATTTCTTGGGAAGCCCATAGAAAGGGAGCTTCGAAACAAGAGCTTTGTGTCGCCTGACCCGATCGAAGGCCTACGCTATGTCCAAACTAACGGCCAATGCTTCCCCCTTGGACTCTACTGCCTCCGCCCATCTATGATTCAGGGAGACCAGAAGATCACCAGCTGATTGACCCCTACGAAAACCGTATTGGCGGTCACTAATCAGCTGGCGATCCTCAAGGTACCTCATGAGCTGGCAGTTTATAATGGACTACATTATTTTGGAGAAAAAGAAGGTGATAGCGATAGGCCTGTAGTTGGACGGGTCTGAGCGGTCGCCTTTTTTAGGGATCGGGTGGACCAAAGCTGTCTCCCATGAATTCGGGACTACGCCTTGGGAGTAGGAGTACCGGAAAAGACGCGTTAAAACCGGTGCCAACTCCGGATCACACGTATTCAGTACAATGGGAGGGACTCCATCAGGCCCACTCAACTTGCTGACGTCCAGGGAGAGGAGTGCTTTGCGAACCGAGCGCTGTGTAAACCGCACATTCGGCATGGAGCACTCACACCTGGCTGTCATCGAGAGTCGAGTTGGACGCAAAGAGAGCCTAACAGATCGGCTTTCTACTTTGCGGCATGGGCCAGTGAGTTGTTGTAGTTCCCTTGGACAGCCTTGGCGAGAGACTAGAATGAACGGGTTCCCGAAGGAAGGTGAACTCGCTTCTCGCTAGTTTTGCCGATGTGCTCAGCCTTGGCAATGACTCTTTTGAAGGAACTGGAGGCGGAATTATACTTACTTTTAAGAGCGCTGGTGTTTACATGTATTTAATTTATGTTGTATTCTTCCTATGTATAACTTTTCTGATGATTTCAAAATCAGCCCTTAATAGTATGTATAATATATATTTAATAGAAAGTAAGCAAATAGAAGGTACCTGACTAAACCTGGATAGTACAGAGATAATATGTTGTATGCTTACTCTACTATCCGCAACCAGCAAACAGTAGAATATTTAAAGGCGGATACATTCTTGGATAAATTCTGCATTAAATTTTTCTTAATAAAAACCATTCAATAACCCAGATGGGAATTAAATGGTGTGGTAAATGTGTGTCTTGTATATTGTGTGAAGTGTAAAATAAATTTATTGTTAATTATTAAGTTTTTTTTTTAAATAAATGCTGAGGTTAATGTTATTTTCATGCGTCAGCCCAGGCCCGGTAGCACTCCTGCTTATAGCGTGATGCTATTTTACAGGAGCGACCAAACCATGGCTGGGATCTGCCTCCGATGCGTGCCACAGAGGATGGAATAAAATGTTCCACATCAGCAATAGAATCAGCAACAACGCTGGGATCTTCCGGCGAGAAGCAAACCCACCCGCAAGGGTAGGATGCAAAAAAGACCTCCTATCCCAAGCGGCCGACCTATAGTGCCAAAAACGGCGGCAGCCTGCAGAATGCAACCGCGACGTTAGTGTTAGTGGCACCACACTCCGGACAAGACAATGGTCCGACGAGCCTAAAGGAGTGTCGACGGAAACCTGATATCCGTCCGGATGAGAGGTCAGCAGAAGGTCCAACAGGGAAGGTGCATGACCTCCACATCTGGAATCCACAAGTTAGCAACTGTGTAAGACCATATGCCAAGGCAAAGTTATAAACAGATCTCCCCGCATGATTGGTTGAACGTGAACCGAGCCATTAGGCGTGGTGGGAGTTAAAATCGCCAAGGAACACGATCTCTGCGGATGGGATCTGCTGTAACAAGGAATCTGTAGCCATTTGGACGTGGTCGATGAGTCGGTCTGTTTCGGCATTACCGCTATGCGATCTATAGAGGCACCCGTAGACGCGGGGATGGTCGTCGCTGTCTACACGCAGCCATAGGATGGACAGGTCCGTACCTTCAAGACTGCCGAGGCGTCTAAAACAGATGTCCTCTATGACGTACATATACACAAACTCCAGCCCGGGGCACAAAGGAGTGTTCTAATTTGTACCCCGGGTAGGAGAGATATGAAGTATCAGCCGGAGAGGACACCTGAGTCTCGGTTAAAAAGAGCAAGGTCGGCTTCGCCGTCTCTAGATGGTTAATCAAGTTCCCTGATGGTGCAAAAATTCACGGATAGCGTGACAGGGGTCTCCTTCATCTTATTGCTCCGCTTGCTCCGAACAGTTTTAGTCGCGAGCGGAATCCCCCCCCCCCCAGAATACGCGGGGCAGCCTGAGCACCCACGCTCAGGAAGAGTAGGTTAACATTACTCAACATTCATCTCTACACTTTTCTAACAAATTAACTTCCTCCGCTATGAAATCTGTCAAATATTACACATCATCCAAAGTGGCGCCACTCTGATGGCAGAAAAAATATTGGATCCTCTAATTAAGATAATGGGCTATATATATAATTATAACGCTACAATAATAAAAATAATTTCCTTTCTCCGTTTGTTTAAAATTAAAATGATTTTTGAAACGCTGCGTTCAATTTAACATATAGGTTTAACAGTGGTTGCGATAATTAATCATCCAAGTTCAATAGTCTATGCCATTCGATAGTCTTTGATAGCTGTTTTCGCGACTCTATTCGGGTTAAAGGGGTCAAATTATTAATTATATAAAATAATAATCCCCGGATATTAAAGTAATTAATTACTTTCGTACGGCGAATCCACTTATTGGGTCTATTGAGCGTTCAATGGGATTTCCATTTAAATGTTTTTAACTTTATCAGACGGAATATATTTGACGTCAGATTAATTCGTATAGAGCTAAAACTGGTACGCATTGGGTACTGATTTTAAACTACTGCATCGTTTTAAAAATAATTTTAATTTTAAAGAAACGAAAGTAACGAAGTAGAAGCTATAAGCTTCTACTTCGTTAACACTCTACTATTTCCTTTTGGTCAATTTATTATCCGGTATATATATTCCTCATAACTAAAAACAACAGTGCACAACCAGTGCGCAGTGCGTATTACCAGTAATTGTAATATGGATCTATGGGTCAAAGCAACTACTCACCCTCAGGTGGGCTGAACGCACTCGCGCATGAAGGGTTCCATACCATCGTAATATACGTTTCTAGTAGTAGGGGAGCCCTTTTAATTTTTTATTTATTTTAATTATATTTTGTTATATTATTTTTGTTATAGCGGCAACAGAAATACACATTCTGTGAAAATTTCAACTTTTTACCTATTACGGATCATGAAATACAGCCCGCTGACAAACAGACAGACGGACGGACGGACGGACGGACAGACGGATGAACGGCGGAGGCTTAGTAATAGGGTCCCGTTGGTTACCCATTGGGTACGGAAGTAATCTAGGATATCCGTGTCCTTATAAAAAAAGCAAAGTTCTATCTACGTCGCATTGCAAAAAATGGAATGGCAAAAAAGTGTATTGAAGGAGCATCTTTATATAATTTGGTCGAATTTGGCGTACATAATTATTAAAGTGATTCCTCAATTCAAATTTTAATAAATAATCCTTCTAATATTATAAACGTGAAAGTTTGTGAGGATGTATGGATTTATGGATGTTTGTTACTCTTCCCCGCAAAAACTACCGAATGTATGTTAATGAAACTTTACAATAATATACCCTATGAATATACATTATGAACATCAATAATCCAGCTCACATAGAACTTACAGTTCTTTTAAAAGCGTATAAGAGTGTTGAAAAGAGTTTGTATCCTTTTAAGAGTGGTTTATGAGTTATTTTTATTTATTTATTTATTTAATCTTGTTTGTTGCCACTATATATATATATATATATATATATATATATCCATACATACATACATACATACTAAGATATACATATAATATACAAAAACTTTACATATAGTGTATGTAAATATATGAATAAAATATGTATCATACATAGATGTAATATATACGTTACATATAATAATAAAATACATATATTGAAATTGCAAATAATAAAACATCTAAATGTATCAAAATATATCATCATCATCATTCTTATCATCCAACATAGCTTCGTTTCAAAAGAAAGCCATGTACCAACTTTTTAAAACAGTCCTTACTTGGCGCACTTCTTATGTTTTCGGGCAAGGAGTTCCAGAGTAGTGTTGCCTGAATAGTAAAAGAATTGTTGGTGAATCCAGTGAAACGAGATGGACTACTGATCTTATGATTAGATGAGGAGCGAAGAACCTTATCATGAGTTGAAAAGAGATATTGGAATTTGTCCTTGAGATATGTTGGAGAAGTTGGATTATTTAAAATTGAGAAAAGATTTATTTTAGATTTATAATAAAGATTTATTTAAAGATTGTTTTAGCAAAGTTGCGCAACTGAATAAAAGTAGGCAACGATTTAGGAGATTTTAGCTTATATGCAACATAAATGAGGTCGTGACGCGAGAATCCTGGAGCGGAACACTGACCATGTGACATCACATGATCAGAAGAAGCTGTAATAATAAGGTCAATCAAAGAGTCATTGGAATCGAAATTATGATGTTTTGCCCCTGAAGGAAGAATGTGGAGATTGACTTGACTCTTATCAAGAGTTCGGTGTTAAAATCACCCATGATTATGCAGTGTGCACATTCAGAGACAATTTTTTCGAGAGCCGTTTCCAAAGTGGCGAAATAGTCAATAGAAGGAGGACAATACACTACTCCAAGAATCACCTTTACGCCTCCGACACTGACTTTTAAGAACAAGAACTCCGGAGAACTTGAATAAAGGGAAGGTGAAGCTAAAATAATTTCATACGAAAATGACGAGTGTAGGTAAATGGCAACACTGCCTCCGCTTTTACCAACACGGTCATTTCTAATTAGTACAAAACCCGGAAGTGGATACAAAGCCGAGTGAAGACTTGGCTTCAGCCAACTTTCGGAGATTAGAATAGCTTGTATCAAGTTCGGGTTAAAAGACGCTTCAAGCTCAGAAAAGTGACTCGGAATACTTTGAGCGTTAATATAACAGATATTAAAAGATTTATTGTTAGATTGAAAAGTTTCTTTTAACTGTGTATATAAGGTATTAGAAATGTTTATAGAATCGTTACACGATAAGAATGACGAATCAGAACTGTTAAATGAATGAAATGAATCGATATCACATTATACAGCTCAAGCTGTATAAAGTCTGTATTATGGGATCTAAATAAACTTAGGGTTCTTAATCAGAATATGAAAACTCTAGTATACAACTTTAAGTATTTTGTAACACTTCAATCTGATTTTATCATTAAAGTTGTATAGAAGCTGTTTTTTTGCATGCTGTCCCTTGCTTATACAGCTCCAAGTGTTATTATAGTATCACTAAAATCTTATTTCTGAACAATGGTGTATGCAAACTCTCTTCTAAAACTTATTCTTATGGTGTCATTGTACACTTTTGTAAATACAGTAGTTTTATGACTTCTGTCATAAAACTAAAAAATAAATTACAGCCTTAGTACAACTTAAATCTGTATAAGTGACAGAATATCGCCATTTTGCATGCGTTGCGTGCTTATATTGTGCTAGTGAACACATTAAATTTGTTATCGATATGTGGAAAAAGAAAAAGATTTGGTGCATTAAAAATCATGTTAAATCTAAATTAAATTTATCCAACACTGTTCCCAAGACAATGTTTTTCATCTTTTATACGTATCTCTAAAGAGAATTATATGATATGTTGAAATAATCTGCTATAGGTACAGCGTAAGTAATAAAAATATCCTATTAAAGAACTGATTAAAAACGAATGGTTGCATGATACGAGTATAATCCATAACATACATAGTACAGCTATTAAGACTATAATACCCTTGAAATACCGTTTAGGCTGTTTAGCAAATTGTCGCCATTTTAAGACACATGAAAACAAAATTTAAAATATAGTTTTGGGAATATTAGACATTAGTCTAAGCCTATACTATTACTTTCAGTTTGACTAATGATAACTGTGCCCTAATGTGCCTTCATATCAATTAATTTAATCTTTTTTTTATTTTAACCTATACTACCGATATTTAAAATCCATATTTAGTATTTTTTGATAGAAAACATATACAAGTTTATCGTAAATCTAATTTTGCACTTTCAATTCATCAATTATCACTGTCAAAACTCCACTTCAATCCGAATATAATATTAATTTGTTAAATATATGTTAAGACATTTAATTTCGCCATCATTCAATAAACGTTCTTTTTGTTTTATATTCATTTGTAATTCCGTTAAAAAACCAATTTAGAACATTTGTCTTTATAAGTTACTTATAAGACAATATCTGTAGTGTAATGGTTTCCTTGCACACCAAATAACAGCTGTAATACAGCAGTCATACAGCCCCTATTATGCTTGTACAGCTACTGTACAGCGCTACTAACGCATAAAGCTGCATAATTTGTGCCAACTTTTTACTTATAAGACCTGTATAAGCGCTTATACAGTTTTTATACAGCCAGAAAATAAAGCCTCTAGTATAAAACGAACTTCAATACAGCTCGTATACAGCTTTCATGCTGCTTGGGTAGTTCATACATCAGAACAACATATAGGCTATAATTAATGAAGATATTGTGTAAATTGGTCAAAATAAACGATAAGTGTTAAGTAAGTCGGAAAAATCTGTCATCTGCGAGCTATTTTGGCGAGCAATGCAAAAACTGGAAGAGTTACACAAATATAATGTATGGTGGAATTATTTTTCCTAAATAGTTCTACAAAAAAGTCCTTGACAGTATATATCTATCTTTTAAGTGTAAGCCATTATTACCAAAATAGTGAACCATAAATAAGTACTTCAATCGCTTCTGATGTTCAAAGTAGATAAACAAGATAGTTTAAGTCCCGGGGAAGGAAATAGGATAGCTTTGATCATGGAAATCATCCCTAAGGAGAGTGATGGAATTTACTATGAAAGTGCGATTATTGATGGATCACCTATGGTTTAAAGTATAATATCTACGCGAACAAAGTCGCGGGCAAAAGCTAGTACCATATAAAATTATCAAATATTTTTCTCAAGTTAAATCCTACGTACTTATTAAACTAATCAACTAAAGTACCTACTCGGTGATTTCCCCAACGAGTCTGCTCTGCGACCGACAATGTTTGATAAACACAGCCTTTAAAAAAATTGTGACGTCATTTCAGTTCTCCCTTTAGTGAAAATACACATATATAATAATATTAGTATTAATTGTGTAAACATATGCGTATTGCCAGTGATGAATTATGGAACTGAAACGTAGTTCTGCACTGTTGTTCATATGAGGAAGATCAAAATCACTCAGCGTGCGATGGAAGGGGCCATGCTCGGAATTACTGTGCAAGATAAATCCCGTAGCAAGAATATCTGCAGATAAACAATAGTAACTGAAATAGCTTCTCGAATCAGCGAACTAAAGTAGCAATGGGCTGACCATATAGCTCGAAGAACCGACAACCGATGGGGCAGAAGGGTTCTCGAGTGGTAGCCTCGTACTGGCGAGTGCAGGGATGGGCCAACCGCCATAGATGGAGTGACGACATAAAGAAACACTCAGCCAGTCGATGGATGTAGGTGGCTAAGGACCGTGCTTTGTGGCAATCTATGGGGAGGGCTATGTTCAGCAGTGCACTTGTGATGGGTTTATTATTTATTCATAGTACCCTCATAGTTTAGACTAAATAAATTTGTTGATGTAAATTAAATTTGGTAAAATATGTATGGCGCGACGACTCCCGCCGGGCAATGTGCAGCTTCATCGAACTCAGAGCTCACAGCCTTAGAGGCCGCGAGCTATAAAAGATTATTTATTTTAGTACAACGTTGCGGACGCGACGTTGGACTAAAATCGATAATCTTGGGGGAGTGGGATAATATTGTGTTCAGTTCAGTGATCACATTAACGTAACATGGATGAGTTATATAACGGTCGTCCGAACAGAGGGTGGCGGGCCCCGGCTCTGACGGTTAACTCGTATCGTTCGATGTTTTGGGCGGTGAGAACCGCCTAGGGATGCGGGTGTACGGTGTGTACGCGGTGTGGAGGAATATGCGGCGCGCCATATAACAACAGTGTTTGTGGCACTAGGTAATTGTGTAGTGTTTGAGTGTGACTGGCCGGCGACATTTCGGTCGTCGAAATCTAGCGGAACAGGGGGTTCGATTAGAACGTCTCCGGCAGGGTCTCCGGAGGGTTAGCGTAACGTTCGGAGTCGGAACGTAGGTGGCTGCGTTTACCACTAGCGGGTTGGGATGTCTCGGCCCTCTCGAAATAGCACCGAGATATATCCTTGCAGTATTCAGAGACCGTCGGAAGTTGACAGTCTCTGTCGGAGTTTCGCTGGTAGCATCGAGCTCCGGTTGCTATGCGAATGAATCTATTTTGGACGACTTGTAGGTCGTACAAATGACTATGGTTTACGTGCGCGAAAACTACGCTTGCGTAAGACATGATACGTCTTACGCACGCTTTATAAAGGTGGTGCTTGTGTTTTAAGGACAGTTTGCTCCTGCTGTTAACTAGCGGGTGGAGGCAACTAGTGACGAATTTTGCACGGTTTCGGACATCGCGAATATACTTCGCGAATATCATAACCTGGTCGAATGTAACCCCTAGATATTTGGCCGTTGGTTGTCAGGGGATCTGGCGGCCATACAGGGTGATCGTACCTAACGATTTCTTGGGGTTTCTGATTTGACGATTGAAAGTGGAGATCCTTTGAAAGCGTATTGCTACACTTTTCTCAGGATTCACTTCGATTCTCCATAAGCGGAACCAATCGCCTAGGCGGTTAACGGCTGTTTGGAGCATCTTGGTGAGGTATCTTTTATTGGGATGGGTGACGAAAAGTGCCGTGTCATCTGCGAAAAGAGCAGTATTCACTACTGGATCTTTCGGGATGTCACTCGTAAAGAGTGTGAAGAGTAGTGGGGAGAGGACGGAGCCTTGTGGGACTCCAGCCTTGGAGGGATACTTTGTAGAGCGAGTACCCTCTATTCGATAGCGAAAGTGGCGATTGGCAAGAAAGGCTCTGATGATGTGGATGAGCCGTCGTGCCAGACTTTGTCAAACGCTTTTGCGACATCGAGGAAGAGGGCACCGGTTATGGTGGTTCTGCGACTAATTTGTGGGAGGTTAAATCCTTTCAGGATGTATTCTGTGAGGCGATGTAACTGGTCGGTGCATGAGTATTCAGGTTTGAAGGCGAACTGCTCGTCTGGAAGAAGCTTGTTGGTGAAGACGTATTTACGAAGGCGATTCAATATGAGTCGCTCGTAAACTTTCCCCAGTGTGCTGAGGAGGCTAATTGGTCTGTAACTAGAGGCTAAGTTGCGCGGTTTCCCCGGTTTCGGGATTCCTATTACGTCTGCCTCTTTCCATGCATCCAGGAAGGAGCAGCTGGAAAGAAGAGCGTCCAACATGCCTACTAGGAGGCATACTAGCAGCGCGGAGAGAGATTTCAGTACCCTCTGTTGCTAATGCCATCGGGGACGGGTGCTGATTTTTTTTAAGACTTTTAACTACTTCTGTGACTTCGTCGACATTCACAGGTTCTAGGGGGTCGCCCGCAGGTGGTAGTGCAGACTTACGCTCGACCTCCGCTTCGACCTCTGCAAGGTAAGCGGGATCTGTAGGTTCGCTAGAGGGAGTACATTGGCTCTCTAAACTGTCAGCGAGGCATTCGGTCTTTTCAGAGTCGTCAAAGGCGAGATCGGGGTTGCTCCGAGTGGTAGTTCGGAGCTATTCTATATATACTGCTTTTACTTTGGAACTTTGATAGCGCGATTTAGGCTTCGATGTATTTTCGCTTGGGCGCGACGACAGTGCCGCCACATATGTAAGAATAAGTGAAAGATATTATACGATATTTAACCATCTTGTATATATCATACTCGTTTACTAAACGTATTACATAAAGTAAGGTAAATTTAATAAATGCTAATAACAAGTGTAAATAAAAAAAATGATTTTATTAATTAAGGGGCTGATTTTTCAATTATCAGATAAAAGTTATTCACAGAATAAATTTTATCTGATAATTGAAAAATAAATTATAATATAAATAAATAAAAAAATGACAGTTTTATGAATAAAATAGTTCAATTGGTTCACTTTTATATTTGGCCAGGAATTAATTTATCTGATTGTTGAAAATCAGCCCATATGAGAAAATAATTTATCGGTCTATGATTTTGTATAAATATAGTATATTTACAATAAAAAAAAATTACAAGAAGAAAAATATATTTCCAAGACTTTTTATAAAAGCGTAAAATTAATATTTCGGTTGGATATAGCAACATGATATTTCAGTCCGGTCCTGCTGCGACAGTACATTATTAAAGAGTTCTCAAAGAACATCAGGAGCAAAGAGGTTTTAACAGTTGAATTCATAAAGAGACCTCTTGGAATATGTGTAATGTTGAAGGTTTTAATAAATAGGAGACGTGTTGTTGCTACTAGAACTTTAATTATACTGATCACTAAACCTAAGAGTACATGTATTTCTTACACTGCTAGTAGGGTAGAGACACATACACTACACCTCCCTGATATTTAAAAAAAAAAGAAATGTTCTCCATTTACTTTTTTTTTTTACATTAGTTTCTTGATACATATGATAACAAGATTGATTTATATATCATATGAACCCTGAATCTTATTATATAATAATAATAAGTTTAAAATAAAATACAATGTTACTTAGGCATTAAATTTATATAATTTCTAAATTGAGTAAAATAAAGTAGTTAAACAAAATATTAAATTAATTTTATATAAAAAAGAGATTATAACCTCATGATCATGACCAGGTTATACATATTATTAAGTCTAATTTTAATGCGATTTTATTTCGTTTACATTTTTATTTTGTACGTCATTAACCTGTCGTATTTTTGGTAATAACCAACGTTACAACAACATGTTAACATGAACTTATCACATAATATCATACCATATAATACGATAAATTAATATTTTTTAATATTTATTTTCTCTCGAGATTTATTATTTCAACTATAGTTCCTCTTTTAATGTATAAGTACATACTTCTCTTTTTTTTTTTTTTTTAAATCCCCAGTTCTATATTTTCACGGGTTCACGGCCGTGTCTTTATTTTTATATTTATTTATTTTTATATAAGGAGCGCTAGGATCACTCCCCACATTTTAAAAATTTTCTTTAATTCTTGGTCTACCCTTTTATTATTATCATTATTTTATAATTATTTATTAGCTTTTCACACTATATAACCTTCACAATCAAGTATATAGGTGGGCGACAATAATAATGCGTTTTGCATTTAACTTGACATTATATGTACTTTTATCCTTCCGAAACCTTGATGTCTACGAAAGTTCTCATTGACTTTTAGCATTTCCATAATACTCGGTTGCGCACCGACTATCACTGAAATAGCTAATTATCTTCCAGATCTTGTGCTTTACCTATTAACATTCTAAAATTTTTTCATTGCTGAAATAAGTTAATTTTACAATTTATTTCAATTTACTCTAACCAATGTGTATAAAACAGTCACTGAATTTATTTTTATCGGTCAAATCTCTGAATAAATTATACAATCCTTGCCATTCAACACAAAACTATAAGTTTCTTAACCGTCTTATTACATTACCGAATGCATAAAAGAAAAAACTTGCCAAGGAATTGTTACAAGTGTTTGAAATAGGCTATATGATCTACCTAGATGATTATTTAATATTAAAATATTCGAATCAAAATGCAAAACGGATCTAAATTTTCTTAAAGATCTCGACCGATGATAACATTCGCCATAATTGGTAACGAATTAAAACATAAAACTTGTGGTCAATAATTAGATCGCTTGTGTTCTTACAGCGCAGGCGATTCATGTTTATTATGAATGCCGTTTCCATATACGCTTCTGGAATCTTTTGCTGTATGAGATTCAGTATTAAGTTTAACAAAACAATCTGTTATTAAAAACTATTTGAAAATATTTTTAATACAATGATTCAAGATACTATTTTTTTTTTTTTTACACTTTGTATTATTTTATAAATAACTGTGTAAACGTCTACTTAATGTACCGATATACTTTATTTGAGTATAATATAATATGATATTTTATTTATAAGTGAAATGTTTGCTTAAAACTTTATTTTATTTGAAGTTTCCACTAATGAATATGTTAAGTTGGTGATTAACGATACATAAACTCAATCCGCATTTAATCGCATCCGAATAACCTTAAAAAATTAATCGGTTATTAGGTTTTCCAAATTCTCAGCTGATTAGGCTTTTTTTTTTGTGGATATGCTAACCTCCGATAATTTTCCTTATCTATTTCACAACTTTTACCCATGTATTATTTCTTTCAACAGTTTTATTTATAATTGCGTCTTCTGTAACTAGCCATATATTTTTTTTTTCACGTCTTTACAAATTTATATCATATAAGTAGTCTCTTATATCATTTAGGTACATCATTTGCTGTCAGAGAAAGAGGCTCACAATGAATTAATTAATTGTATACTTAATAGGAGTTTCAAAATCGTTTTGAACGAAGTTATTATTTTCATAATCCACATAAGTAAGTTAGATATTCAAACTGTTATCTTATGATTTAAAAGTTTAATCAATATTAAACCAAAATAAATTATTGCATTTCATATTAAGATACAGAACAAAAGTCAAAGCAACGTAATCATTTTCAGTAACAATAACATAATCACATAACAAGAGAGATCAAAATACAAATTGCAATTCCCAGCCGCGTAAGCGATTTGTGACACTTTGTTTTAAATTTCAAAGTACGTTTATGGGAACGTTTGCGATTACATCGTATGACATAGGCACCTAATTTCAGCAAAACGTACCGATCTATGTTTCATAAACAAAACCATAGACAAATCGTCCAGTGATCTAAAGACAATTTTATCGACATTTGATTATAAGAATTGCATGGAAACTTTAGATAAACGGGAATCAACTAAATACAATGAATGCAAAAATAAACATATAGATAAATACCAAAAACTAACAACTAAATCAAATGTCCAACATCAACGTCAATGTAAGAACGGAACACAACCATTGACAACAGACGCGAGTAATAAACAACGCGCGGTCTATAACCTGTCAAAACAATCTCTGGACGACGCGACAATAAAAGTTTTGGCCAAAGGTATGAATTTCGCAATAACACCGCGAAAAATCCTGGCGAAAACATTATCTGTAGTGTTGAGGACTGTCTGTATAAAAAATAATATTGGTAAGGAAGATTTAGAGGCCATACGTCAAGACATCTCGTCTTTGTTACGTCGAAGCTCAGTGCCGAAATTAAATCTTCCGAAGGATGAAATTAATGCATTGAAAAACTTACGCAACAGACCAGATTTAACGATTCTCCGCGCAGATAAAGGTAATGCTACGGTTATAATGGATACGTCGGATTACAATTCTAAATACAACAACTTTTATCGGATGAAAGTACGTACGTAAAGGTCAAAACAGACCCTACAACTAATACGCTTAAAACAACTAGCGATCTAATTAAGAAATACCTGAGAAATTGAATCTAGACGTCAATTGATAATACCTGCGTGTGCCAAACCACCGAAGTTGTATGGGTTACCAAAATACACAAACCGAATGCTCCATTACGTCCAATAGTGAGTCAGATCGATTCGCCAACTTACAGATTGGCTCAACTCTAGCAAAAACACTATCACCACTCAGAGGACACACAAGAGCACACACTAAGGATTCATACCATTTTGTTAGTGAGATAAAAGACTCATGTCTTACTGACAATGAAACTATGGTCAGTTTTGATGTTCAGTCTCTATTTACATGCCTACCTGTTGAAGACTGCATCTCAATTGTAACTAGGAAACTAGAGGAAAACAACATGCCAGCAGAATATGCAGTACTGCTTAGACATTGCCTTACATCTGGCTATCTATTGTGGAAGGAAGAGTTTTACAAGCAAGTAGATGGTGTTGCAATGGGCTCACCAGTATCTCCCATTGTCGCCGATATTTTCATGGAGGACTTTGAGGAGAAAGCCTACTTACTGCACCAATAACTCCAAGGTTCTACAAGCGGTATGTAGACGATACTTTCAATTTTACCATCAGACAAAGTAACTGCATTTTAGAACATCTTAATTCCATAAACTCTAAAATTCAATTTACTATGGAGTTAGAGGCAAATAATTCTTTAGCTTTCCTAGATGTATTAGTCATTCGAAATCCTAACAACACCATAGGTCACACCGTGTATAGAAAAAAGACCCATACAAACAGATATTTAAATGGTGAATCCACCATCATCCTTCACATTGGCTACCGTGGGCAAATCTTTGTTACAGAGCACGAGGGATCTGTGACAGCAAACACCTGGCCGCCGAGCTTCAGCACGTCAAGCAGGTTCTGCACGACAACAAGCTTCGGGTCCCGCGCCTACGTCACAGTGACCGAGTGAAGCCGGCCACAGTCGAGCGTGTGCCTGCTGTACTACCATATGTCAGAGGTGTCACAGACAAGATTGGCTACATCTTGAAGCGAGCTTCTATAAGAACATTCTTCAAGCCGCCGAAGAAGATTAGTCAGTTCTTACCATCCGTCAAGTGCAATATCCCTCTACAAGATGCAGGAGTGTACAAGCTTGATTGTGAATGTGGTCTCTCATATATAGGGCAAACAAAAAGATCTATTAAAACCCGCGTAAAAGAACACATAGCTGACGTGAAGCACCAACGTTCCGGAAGTCTGCAGTTTGTGATCATATCCTAGACGGCCCCGCCATTACATTAGATTTGATAAACCACAGATTCTCGCGAAGAACATCGATTCCTGCCAAGGATGATACGTGAGGCTATTGAAATTAAAAACATCCTAATTTCAATAGAGAGGAGGCTGGGTACTACCACCTGCTTGGGATCCTGTAATTAATAAAATTAAACTAAACCCAAGCATACCACTGCAAGACTTCAAGACACAGTTAGTTCGTTCTGCGTAGATCGGACCAAAATTAATAATTAAAAAAGCTGAAGGTACTCCGTATTAACTTTGACATTGGGACGTCAATCACCTCAGTCCCCCGTGACCATGGGTGCTGTAAAGCACCCGAAACGTCGGGAATTAATAAAATAAGTTAATTAAACGCGATATAATCCGTAAAAGTAGTTTAATTCAATGTGTAGTGTTCGCGTAAATATAAGAAATCATTATGTAAACCAGTACGGACTAGAAATAGCAAATAAAATACGCCGACTAGAAGATCTCAAGACTAAGCGCGCAAGATACGTAACATCATTAAATTTCTTGAAGAGATGCAGAGACCATAATCTCATTCCTACGTGTGTCAAGATATCTACTAAAAAAGACATTCGAGGAAGCGCTAAGATCTTAAATCAGGCAAGCAAAAAGTTGTTAATAACGGTGATTCAGCAAAAACGTACCGATCTATGTTTCATAAACAAAACCATAGACAAATCGTCCAGTGATCTAAAGACAATTTTATCGACATTTGATTATAAAATTGCATGGAAACTTTAGATAAACGGGAATCAACTAAATACAATGAATGCAAAAATAAACATATAGATAAATACCAAAAACTAACAACTAAATCAAATGTCCAACACCAACGTCAATGTAAGAACGGAACACAACCATTGACAACAGACGCGAGTAATAAACAACGCGCGGTCTATAACCTGTCAAAACAATCTCTGGACGACGCGACAATAAAGTTTTGGCCAAGGTATGAATTTCGCAATAACACCGCGAAAAATCCCGTATGAAAACATTATCTGTAGTGTTGAGGACTGTCTGTATAAAAATAATATTGGTAAGGAAGATTTAGAGGCCATACGTCAAGACATCTCGTCTTTGTTACGTCGAAGCTCAGTGCCGAAATTAAATCTTCCGAAGGATGAAATTAATGCATTGAAAACTTACGCAACAGACCAGATTTAACGATTCTCCGCGCAGATAAAGGTAATGCTACGGTTATAATGGATACGTCGGATTACAATTCTAAATACAACAACAACTTTTATCGGATGAAAGTACGTACGTAAAGGTCAAAACAGACCCTACAACTAATACGCTTAAAACAACTAGCGATCTAATTAAAATACTCCGAGAAATTGAATCTAGACGTCAATTCGATAATACCTGCGTGTGCCAAACCACCGAAGTTGTATGGGTTACCAAAATACACAAACCGAATGCTCCATTACGTCCAATAGTGAGTCAGATCGATTCGCCAACACAGATTGGCTCAACTCTTAGCAAAACACTATCACCACTCAGAGGACACACAGAGCACACACTAAGATTCATACCATTTTGTTAGTGAGATAAAAGACCTATGTCTTACTGACAATGAAACTATGGTCAGTTTTGATGTTCAGTCTCTATTTACATGCCTACCTGTTGAAGACTGCATCTCAATTGTAACTAGGAAACTAGAGGAAAACAACATGCCAGCAGAATATGCAGTACTGCTTAGACATTGCCTTACATCTGGCTATCTATTGTGGAAGGAAGAGTTTTACAAGCAAGTAGATGGTGTTGCAATGGGCTCACCGGTATCTCCCATTGTCGCCGATATTTTCATGGAGGACTTTGAGGAGAAAGCCCTACTTACTGCACCAGTAACTCCAAGGTTCTACAAGCGGTATGTAGACGATACTTTCACAATTTTACCATCAGACAAAGTAACTGCATTTTTAGAACATCTTAATTCCATAAACTCTAAAATTCAATTTACTATGGAGTTAGAGGCAAATAATTCTTTAGCTTTACTAGATGTATTAGTCATTCGAAATCCTAACAACACCATAGGTCACACCGTGTATAGAAAAAAGACCCATACAAACAGATATTTAAATGGTGAATCCCACCATCATCCTTCACAGTTGGCTACCGTGGGCAAATCTTTGTTACAGAGGCACGAGGGATCTGTGACAGCAAACACCTGGCCGCCGAGCTTCAGCACGTCAAGCAGGTTCTGCACGACAACAAGCTTCGGGTCCCGCGCCTACGTCACAGTGACCGAGTGAAGCCGGCCACAGTCGAGCGTGTGCCTGCTGTACTACCATATGTCAGAGGTGTCACAGACAAGATTGGCCCATCTTGAAGCGAGCTTCTATAAGAACATTCTTCAAGCCGCCGAAGAAGATTAGTCAGTTCTTACCATCCGTCAAGTGCAATATCCTCTACAAGATGCAGGAGTGTACAAGCTTGATTGTGAATGTGGTCTCTCATATATAGGGCAAACAAAAGATCTATTAAAACCCGCGTAAAAGAACACATAGCTGACGTGAAGCACCAACGTTCCGGGAAGTCTGCAGTTTGTGATCATATCCTAGACGGCCCCGCCATTACATTAGATTTGATAAACCACAGATTCTCGCGAAAGAACATCGATTCCTGCCAAGGATGATACGTGAGGCTATTGAAATTAAAACATCCTAATTTCAATAGAGAGGAGGCTGGGTACTACCACCTGCTTGGGATCCTGTAATTAATAAAATTAAAACTAAACCCAAGCATACCACTGCAAGACTTCAAGACACAGTTAGTTCGTTCTGCGTAGATCGGACCAAAATTAATAATTAAAAAAGCTGAAGGTACTCCGTATTAACTTTGACATTGGGACGTCAATCACCTCAGTCTCCCGTTACCATGGGTGCTGTAAAGCACCCGAAACGTCGGGAATTAATAAAATAACTTAATTAAACGCGATATAATCCGTAAAAGTAGTTTAATTCAATTATTACAAGGCTCCTCAAAACACCGAAAATTTCGGGATTTCCAAGCCGAAAAAAATTAATTATAACTAAACAAAATTAAAACAAAACAAAATTAAACTGCCATTTACATTCCATGGCTTCCCACATGATAGATGAAGAGATTAAAAAATAGATTGAGTTGAAAAATTGATATTTTCAGAAGTTATCGTGTTTACCCCTCCATGCGGACTTGACAAATCCACACCATAAGCCACTAAAACCACTTTTTTTTTAATGTAAAAACAGCAATTAATCGATTTAAAAAATTTTATAAGTTCAGCACTCATTTAACTTTCTGACAATGTGCTTTTTATATCATTTATATATACAATATGATTGTTAGATACGATTTCATGCGACAAAACGTTGGAATCTTGATTTTTAGGCACTAGTAGAACATCCTACGCGCTTCGCTCTTAAGGCGTGCAATAATGATATACCGGTATTGCATTTTACACGTGGTAGAGCCATGCTGCAGCTATATTAGTAGTATAGCACGAACGGGTCGGCTCGACTGGGGAAGAACCACGCTCCCATAGAATACCAGCGTAAAATAGCAGCTTAACACTGCTGTGTTTCGTATGGTGAGTGTAGAGAAGCGAAGACCCTTTTTACTCGAAAAGACACTCACGGGTGACAACGCATCTACATTTTGATTCTTTATTGAGGATAGATGTGGATGGCTATGGGTCACAGCAACCACTTACCATCAGGTGAACTGTGTGTTCGCTTGTCACCCTACCCTATATAAAAAATTGCAGTTTTTGAAAATACGAGTAAACAAGGCTTCTACTTTTATTTGAAATTATCCCAAACTGAGTGTGATTTATGGGCAACAGCGTCTTTGCCTACAGATTGACCCTTACGAATGTGTGCGTGCGCAGTAAAATCAGTTAAAATAATACATTACCACACATTTTGAATTCAAAAGATAAAAAGGACAGAATGAGATTTTTCAATTAATTTTTCTTCACCATTTGCCTATAATTTGGCCAGAAATTTATTAAATATAGGGTTATATTGCAATATAACCCTATATATTAAAGGTTATTGTAGTTAATAAGGCTATAGTATAATTAAGACCTAGTACCAGATACACTACAACATTGACGCAAAAGCAAACAATATTATCTCGAAAAAAGGCATAATTTTACTCCATCTTGTTGGGGATGCTTTTTTCTTTATAGTTTATAGAAGTTCTGGCACTATTTATGAAAGTTTAATGTTAAACAGTAATTCAGATCTTAGATGAGAAGTAATGAAAATACAAATTGTTCTTTATATAATATTATATATAGATTTATATTATATATTTTGTAACATCAGGCAAAGGTATTATTCATTCTGCCTATAACAAATCATTGAGCCGTAAATACAATGTCATTTGCATCGGTGCTCTGTTTGTCTGTAGCCCCGCCCGCGTGCTCTACATCCAATAATCCTGGAACTGGGTTAATCGTCTTATTTCTACGATGAGGCTGTCAAAAGCAAGGTAAGATAAGGCCTTATTTAGAAAAAAGAAATACAAAATGTGGTAAAAAAAACAACTTTGTCCAGTGATAACGATCACGCTTAGTCCAAAAGTACGGATAGATTTTTTGGACAGGTTGTATAGTAATGTAAAACCATGTAGTAGCGGTGTAAGAATATCATCTACCCTTGTATATATAGAGGTCAGTGCATCTATCCCATATCGTTTTGTACAACCGACTTCCATATAAATTATTAAGAATAACTCAAAAACTATTGGTCAGACCTTGATCAAATTTAAATGGGAGAACACGAAAAGCATCAGCTTTCAAATAAAAAAATAATCATCCTAATCGGTACACCCTGAAAAAAGTTATAAGGTAACACACATAAAAAAAGAACATACAGTCGAATTGAGTACCTCCTCCTTTTTGAAGTCGGTAGAAAATAAACTACGGTTGCCAACCCAAGCGTGACAACTAGTGCGACATTCCCTCTATGAGGCATTCTATGGGGGAAGCATATATTCAGCAGTGAACTTTTATAGGCTTTCACTGTGACGCAGGCACGGACCCGAAGCTTGTTGTCGTGCAAAACTTGCTTGACGTGTTGAAGCTCGGCCGCGTAAGACCCGGTTAAAGAACACATAGCTGATGTGAAGAATAGACGCTTCGAGAAGTCTGCAGTCTGTAAACACGCACAGGATCGCCCTCGTCACTACATTAGATTTGATAGACCACAAATCCTCGCTAAAGAACACCGATTCCTTCCAAGGATGTTTCGCGAGGCTATTGAAATCAAAAAACACCCTAATTTCAATAGAGAAGATGGCTGGGTGCTACCATCTGCTTGGGTTCCTATAATTAATAAAATTAAATCCCAACCCAAGTATACAACTGCAAGACTTCAAGATACTATGAGTTTATACTGCGTAGATCGGAACAAAAATTAATAATTTTTAATCTGGAGATAACCGTGGTTAACTATGACATTGGGACGTCAAACACCTTAGTCCCCCCCGTGACCATGGGTGCTGTAAAGTACTCGAAGCGTCGGGAATATAAAATAAGTTAATATACGCGATAAAATCCGTAAAAACTAGTTTTATTCAAATATGACCTAGTATTCTTATAAGAATCAGTTTTTTTTTAAATAAACTGAAGTGACAAACGAAATTACAGCCCATCTGATGGTAAATAGCTGCTTCAGCCCATGGACACCTGTAGTCAAATTCAAACGAAGCTACAGATGACCACTGAGGACTTACATGGAATACTCTATAGTTTTCAGACTGCAACATAATGCGCGCACTGCTGCTTGGCGGCTGAAATTAGAAACAAACTCGTAGGCAGAAATAAGTCCTACTACCTGGTAATTAATAATGGTGCTATCAAAATAACCTCCTTCATGGCATTGCGAAATTTTAATAAATTTTAATTTTAAATTTTTGTATAATTCTTTTTATATTTTTTAATTTTATGTTTAATAAGTTTATTTTATTAATTTTAATTAATTTAAAAATGTATTTTAATTATGTTTTTAAGTCCCTTTTTCCTGTGTTATTAAAACACAAATGTTATTAAACATCCACGTCACGCCTGTTGTCGCCGAGGAGATAGGCATAGTCCAAAGAGCGTCGCTACTCGGACTACAATAAGCCAAAAATATGGGTATAGATGCGGTAGCGAAGCCTCCATAGAAGCCGAGAGGCCGGTCTTGCCCTATCAAACTGCTCAATCAATAATATCAACTAATAAAATAACTCGTAATCTGTTTAAAACTATTTCAAATTTCCCGCGTGCTTCTCTGTCGCTGTGGCTGACCTGTTCTACCTTATAACGTCAACACGCGGCAAAACTGCGCGATACTGCTGTCATAAAAATTAGTCGTCTCTCTCGCACGCGTGGGCTTTTACCGGGCTTTCGAGAAGACGATCGCTCCCTTTCTAACCTGTGGCAAAATGTTTTATAATGAAATATAACTACGATTGTTTATATAGAAATTTGTATGTAGCGAAAAGCCCGGCTTTTAGTGTGAAGTTAGTCATTAGTCAAGCGCGGGCGATACCTTTGCAAGTTCACTTCACATTTCAATGTTTACTCTGTGTGTTTACTTGAGCGAATAAATATTGCGAGTTGAAAATTTATGCTTTTTTATAGATTTTTAGTGAAAATGGAGGATAATTAGTGTTCTTTGTGATGAATTGAAGTGTGTTAAAGTGCTAATCGGCGAGGAAAAGGTAAAATCGAAAAAGAGAAAAGGTAAATTTTTATAAAACTGCTAAAAACAACAAAACCATATCTTGGGCTTGCCCTAGTTTGGAGCCCTAGCTTCGCCACTGTATAGATGGAAAATTGTGAAAAAATTATCACAAACCCAATATCCCATTAGTTGACTTGTACGACAAGCAAGGCAAGTAACACATGAGGTGGATTTTTTATTGTTATAAATCCCACCTAAGCATGGGTATCGCTAAATTAATTGCTGAACATAGGCCTCCCCTAAGGAATGCCACAATACACGGTCCTGAGCCACCTGCATCCATCGACTTCCTGTATGTCTTACCAGGTCGTCACTTAATCTGGTGGAGGGCCGCCTTACACTTCGCCTACCGGTACGAGGTTGCCACTCGAGAACTTTTCTTCCCCATCGGTTGTCGGTTCTTCGAGTTATTTAACCGGCCCCTTCAGCTTACTAATGCGTTGGGCTGTGTCGGTTACTCTGGTTCTACTGCGGATATCCTCATTTCTTATCAGATCAGATCCTGTCGCCCCTCCGGGAGACAGAACGTGACGGGTGGCGACGAGGTTCGCCACCCGTCACGTTCTGTCTCCCGGAGGGGCGAAAAGTGGATTGCGGAGGCCCGTCTGGCTACGCTGAATGTATGTGGAGCAATGAATGATAAGATGGATGAAATATGAAATGATGAATAATAGAGGAATAGATGTGTTATGTAAATGAGACGAAACGAAGGAAAGGATGCCACTGCACATGGCATGTATACCGCCTACTGGTCTGGTGTAGACGAGACCGAGCGGGCATGCCAGAGAGTCGGTGTCATCCTTTCAGAAAGAATGGGTCAATGTGTGAAAGAGTATAATGTGTAAGCCAAGGCTGCTGTGGATACGAATGAAAGTGGGCTTAAAAGTTGTTTGTGCTAGGTGTACGCCCCAGACATGTCTAAGCCCACTTATATCCGAGAGCAGTTTTGGGACATGGTAAGGATGGTGTTGATGAAATGTAAGGAAATGAAAATATCATTATGTTAGGAGATTTTAATGGAAGGGTTGGGGTGAAGAGGTCTGGTTATGAAAGGATATTAGGAATGTTTGGCGATGAAAGTGTAAATGAGAATGGTGAAGACCTCCTCGCCGTATGTGAGGAAAAGAATCTTTTTGTGACGAATACTTTTTTCGCCATAAGAGTTCACATGTATACATGGGAAAGAGGTAATGATAGAAGCATGATAGATTTCATAATTGTGGATGAAAGAATGCGGAGCGCAGTGGTAGATACAAGAGTTTACCGGGGATCCAACGTAGGGACGGATCATTACTTGGTCTTATGCCGAATTAATGGTCTATTCAGGCGTTGGCGGCATCGGACATCTGTGTCTACCACCGCGTTACAGCGTATAAGAACAGAGAGGTTACAAGATGAAGGTGTGAAAGAAGTATAAATGTAGACTGAGGAGAATATAAATGGTTTGAATGAAATATGTATGAATGATTTAGACCTAAAGACTGTATGGAATAATGTTAAGAAAGTTTTGGTGGATGCAGCCACCGAAGTATGTGGTGTAAGTAAGAGAACGAATGAAAGGAAAAATAATACGTGGTGGTGGGATGATGAGATTCGGATGGAAGTTGAAGCAAAGAAGAGAGCATGGCTAGATTTACTGGCAACCAAAGCTGGTAATTCTGGCGGTATGAATGATGAGATTGAAAGAAAAAGGCAGACTTTAGACTTATAAATAAGAGAGTAAAGAAGTTGTTGAAAGGAAAAGCAAGAAAGAACGGATAAGAATGATAGAAGGATATCTGATAACTTCCAGGCAAATATTAAAATATTCTGGAAACTCGTAAGAACTGCTAGGGAAATTCAAAACAGCCTAGAATGAATGCTATACGAGACGAGAATGGCTGTATGCTGAATGATGAAGTTTCAATTTAAAGAGATGGAAGGAATACTTTGAAAGCGTGTTTATGAGTGAAGGGTCGTCTGAATTAAGTGAAAAGAAATTCCGAAAGAAGTGGAGAGGTAGGAGATAAGTGTAGATGAAATAATGAAAGCAATGAAAGGCATGAAAGCAGGTAAGGCAGCCGGATATGATAGAGTATCACTCGAAATGCTAAGGGCTGGAGAGGGTGGTGGCAGGCCTGCTGTACACCTGTTTAATTTATGTTGGGAACTGAAGCGGGTACCGGAAGACTGGTGCAAAGCCGTTATAGTCCCAATATATAAAGGAAAAGGGTCACAGCAGGACTGTAAAAACTACCGCAGTATCAACACTTAGCATTGTGGGTAAACTGTATGCTAAGGTGTTAATTGAAAGAGTTATGGAAGAAACTGATGGAAAAATTTGGGATGTGCAAGCTGGATTTCGAAAGGAATGGGGTGTACGGATCAAGTATTTTCCATGCGCATGATTGGAGAAGTTTTGGCCAAAACCAGAAAGTTTTGTGCTTTCATGGACTTGGAAAGGCTTATGACAGAGTGGACAGGAATGTGTTATGGCAAACACTTAACTCATTTGGTTTGAGCGCTGGCTTGATACAGGCATTGAAGTCTCTTTATAGGACTCTAGTGCTTGTGTCAGGATCAACAGGTCTACTCGGACTGGTTTGGCATCCAAAAAGGTGTCAGACAGGGCTGTGTAGCTTCCCCCTGGCTGTTTAACCTATTTATGGACAGTTGTTTGCAAACTTTGAAAGTTGAAGAATGTGGGTTGAGAATGGGTGAGTTAACCGTCAAATGCCTTTTGTACGCCGATGATCAAGTCACATTTGCATCGTCGGCGGCCGAGTTGCAAATGATGGTTACTTTAATGAACCGATCATTAAAAGAAAGAGGTATGAAAGTGAACGCAAGTAAGACGAAAGTGATGGTTTTTGAAAGAGAAGAAAGTAAACGTTATGTGAAATAAGAATAGAAGGGGAGTTGATTGAGCAAGTGGATGAGTTTGTATATTTGGGATGTTTATTTAGTAGGGATGGTAGATATGATAAGGATATAGAACGACGAGTGAACGCAGGAAATAGAGTGAATGGGGCTCTACACGCTATTGTGAAGAGTCAGAATGTGTCAAAAAAGGCACGTTTGGCAATTCACAATGCTGTGTTAGTCCCTACTTTAATGTATGGTAGTGAAAGTTGGGTCTGGCAGAAGAAGCATGAGAGTAGAATAAATGCTGTAGAAATGCGGTCATTAAGGAGTATGTTAGGGCTGAATCTGAACGACAGGGTGAGAAATAGTGATAAGAGAAAAGTGTGGTTTGCAAGATGACGTTGTGACCAGGATTAAGAAAGGAATGCTTCGGTGGTTTGGTCATGTAGAAAGAATGAACGAAGAAAGAGTGACAAAGCAAATTTATGCTGCAGAAGTGAACGGCAGAGTCGGAAAGGGACGCCCTAGACGAAGGTTTATCGACCAAATTGGCGATATATTGAAAATGGGCCAGATTAGGAGTACCCTTAACCGACGAGCGTGTATGCGTAGATATATGGATGTAAAGGAGGCGAGAGAGGTGTGCCAGGATCGTACCAAGTGGAAGTCCGTAGTTTCTGCCTACCCCTCTGGGTGACAGGCGTGAGTGTTTATGTTTATGTTATTATTATCAGATCACAGATCTATTAATGTTATATTTTTTTTCGAAGAAAATCACCAAGTTTTATGGGTAAAATATAGCCTAGATCACCTCTTGGCATTACTTTCGATCTGTCCATGATATTACATCGCAATCAGTTCAGCCATTCCAAAGATCAGAAAGAAGACAACAATTTTAAGGGTTGAAATTTTCAAAATATTTATTCATGATGTCTTCGTCTGCAATCCATTAGTGACTTACTCCGGGGTCGGGCCTCCTCTCAGAATGAGATGGATTCATGTCTTATTACCATGCAAATAACCTCCTCAGCTTAATTTGAGGCAGTCATTTCGATATTACAGGCAGACATTAAAATTTTTATTACATGTATAGATGTACTTATAAAGGTAAAATAAGCTTCCAGATAAATAGAGCCGAGTGTTTCCAACGTTGCCACAAACCACAAATCGCTCGACAAGTTATAATAGCGCGAAATTTTTGCACTATCAACATCGGAAGCCGTCGCGTTGCGGTCTGAATTACGAGCACTGACCGCACGCTGTAAGTGTAACAAATTCCATTTCTCCTCAACGCATATTAAAACCAACTTCATAATATTGCAGTGAAAAATATAAAAGTGGATGACCGCTAGGGGTAGAAATCTGAAATTTGGACAGTAGCTGCCTTTTATGACGTAGGTATCGACAAAGAAGGAATTTAAAAGAAATAATTCCCTAAGCGGTTGAAATAGGGTTTTACAGTTTTTGTGAATTTTTTTATTTTACAGGGCATTTGACTCGAAATTACTGAAAGAATAGAATAGAATAGAATAGAATAGAATATTTTTTTATTCAATATAGATTACATGTGTAATTCTTATTGAAAGTCATTTTTTACTTTACCACTGGTTCGAAAAAAAAAACCTCTGTCCTGGGAAGAACCAGCAAGAAACCCAGCGGGGCTTTTTTTTTAAAGTAAATTTTACATTAATGGTTGTACAAACTATTTAAGTACAAAAGTTATTTTAGAAACTGCTTGGAAGCGACCACTTCATTCCCAGGGGTTATTAAAAAGTATTAAGTAAAAAAAAATTAATGATTACGCGTACTGGGATTTTTCAAAACAAACCCTTACCAGCATCGCCAAGGGGTGTCCAAATTTGTGAAGAAAAAAATAATTTATGGATTAATTTATTTAAAACTGAAAAAAATTACCCTTAAATGTTTTAAATCGAGGGTGCAAAGTTTGTATGAAAAATATTGTATTAAGACGCATAGCCCATGGATTTGGGGTAGTAGCTACCTTTAATTACATTGGTGTCCACTAAGAAACGATTTCGCAAAACATCAAACCCTAAGCGGGTGAAATAGGGTTGTTAAAGTTTGGATGAAACTTTTTATTTTACTGGTAGATTGACTCGAAACTTACCGAATGCTCTTAGTAAATAAAATATAACTAAATACATATTTAGCGGTTTTTCAAAATATCTCTTTACGGGGGCGCCGAAGGGTGTTCAAATTTTTATGGAGACAGACACGTGTTTCAGTATTTTAGACAATTCTACAATTCTAGAGGGGATAACGTTAAACATGAAAGATTGTTTCAATTTTTGCCATAGTAAGCTTCCGATTAGAAACTAAGTAACGTGCTTAAGAGTTTTTGGATACTCCACCCCTAAGGGAAAAAATAGGGGATGAAAGTTTTCATAAAATAGTAAATTATTTAACTTGGCTTTCAATCAATCAATATGATAAATAAAGCGTAATAGGCGGTGTTTTCGCTCTGAAAGCGATTTTTTTCCAGACAACATCATTACGCAAAGAATTGTTCACAACGAATGACTAGAAAGGAAATGTATAATATATATTAATTATAAAATTAAGTTAAAAAATGCAATGAAAATAAAAATACATGATAATGAAACTTGAGAAAAGTGGGGTAGATACTAGAAAAGGCGCCAAGTATCATGGGAATCATTGAATTTTATGAATTGAACTCGAATTTCGATCAGTCCAGTGGTTGTTTGGTTGACCACTAGCTTTTTTTAATTTTTTTTTTATTGAATAAGGTTGGCAAACGAGCACTTGATGGTAAGTGAATACTGTGGACCATAGATATTTACATTTATCCTCGATTAAGAATCAAAATACAGATGCGTTGTCACCTGTGAAGAAGATGGAATGCCTGGTAACGAACCAGTAAAAAGCGTCTCCGGTTATCTACACTCACCATGCGGAACACAGCAGAATTAAGCTGTTGTTTTACGCTCGCTATTCTGTGAGAGCGTACCGTTCCTTGGTCGAGCCGATCCATCCGTGCAACAACCATAATATACTCGTAGTTGCAGTATGGCTCTACCACGTAAATGCACTTAACAAGTGTAAAATATATTTTACTTCTTGTTTATGAGAGAAATAAAACTATTTTGCGTTTCTATTTGTATCCTGAGGTTTCGAAAACATTATTTCCATTTTATGGCTACGAATTTATAAGCTTATAGGAATAGATATTTTCCTTAAAGAAAATACCAGCGACTCAGAATGATTTATATTAGCGTCGGGCATCGATTGTTATTCCCTCGTGATTTATTATAAATGGCTAACATTATAAACATAACACATAAAATAAATGATAAGTGGCATGATTATTTCTTTTGATTTATATATCTGTACACTATATATAAATAAAATTGAAGTGTCTCTCTGCAATACTGAAGTAAGTGACTTCTATTAAGCTCAGGTGGTTATTTGAATGCTATTACGACATAAATAACCATTTTTAAAAGAAAATTCAGACTTTGTGTCTGTCCAGGCTAATCCTCAGAATGGCTGAACCGATTTTCAAGAAACTTTACGAATAGATAAAGAATAGCTCTTTGTTTTTTTCTATTGCAGGAGGGATCAAGGCTATATTTTCAACTAAAAAGGTGGAGGTTCTCAATTATTATTATTAATGATTTATTTGAAAGCTGGTATTTATGTAGTCTAATGTAAATTTGATCACGATCTGACCAATAATAATTGAATTATCCTTAATAATGCGTATTTAATTGATTTTGACTACATCATCTGACTCATTTTATTTAAACTGAAGTCGGTTGTACAAAATTTTTAATTTGGCCACTGGTATTAGTCAAAATTTACATTAATAGAACATATACAGGCCACGCCGGGAACTATTGCTAGTAGTATTATAAAGGTGTTGGCAGTCTTTTGACTACCAACACTCTGTCTATTCATCCAGTATTACAGCCTCAAAAGTTTACTGTTGAACAAAGGTCTCCCCACAAGAATATTTGGCATAGTTGCCAGGCTTACCAAGAGGGTAGGCAAACGCAGTTTTTATTTTTATGTAACTGCTATCAGAAAGATGCTGCAATCCATCTTCATGTTTAGTTTCCCTCTGTCGCC
Source organism: Parnassius orleans (assembly GCA_029286625.1). Taxonomy (NCBI): domain Eukaryota; kingdom Metazoa; phylum Arthropoda; class Insecta; order Lepidoptera; family Papilionidae; genus Parnassius; species Parnassius orleans. Next base: position 1,753,172 of record JAGSMP010000043.1, on the reverse strand, counting down.
TCTCTACACCTACGGGATTAAATGGAGTAGTGTATATTCTTACATAGCCACTATACAGTTAAAAGAGCGAATAAAAATAAATAAATAAATGAATAGTGTTTTAGTAGCTTTATAGACTTAATATAAGAGCAATCGATACTTAGTTACCAATCGTCTCTTTAGGTCACCTAGTTCACATGACTATATCACGGACAAAACCACTTACCTGTTGCTAGTTTTAAAAAGTTCTAAGCTTTTAAACTTGTACGTTACAAAACATATACTTTTTAGATTAACGATGCTTAAAGTTATTTAAATAAACATGAAACTAGTAATGAAGTGTAGTACCGTGTAGTGGCGGTGTAAGAATATCCACTGCTCCATATCGTCCTGTGGATGTCGTAAGAGGCCACAGAGAGAAACAAATCAGGAGATGGGTAGCAGCGTCTTCTTAATAATGACAAAAAATAAAATTGCCAAGCCACTTGCCAAGCGTGACAAACTATGGCGAATATCCCCCCAATGAGGAGCCTTATATGGGAAGCCCATGCTCAGCAGTGGGCTTTAATAGGCTGTAACGGTAACGGTAATGGAGTGCAGTAATGTTAAAACAATTATTTTTATCTACAATATACAATATTTGTATAATTATTTTATTATTATTAAATATAATAAGTGGTGGAGCCACGCTGCTATGATGCTATATTATGGTAATAGCACGTATGGGTCGTTCCGACCGGAGAAGGATCTCTCACAGAATACCAGCATAAAATAGCAGCGTCATCCTGCTGTGTTTCGTACTTGGAAATGAGGTATTTCACCTTAGCCCTCCGGTGTGACAACGCATCTGCATTTTGATTCATAGTCGAAGATAGATAGATGTTGTTTCAACTGGGCCTTGTCCTAAACCTCCCTCCCCCCTCTTCTTAAAAAAATCTGATAAAGAATATAGAAAACAAGGTCATATCTACTCAAGGTCTATTTCTGCCACCAAATAGTAGTGCTTGCATTACTGTGTTTCGGTCTGAATGCATATGCAGCCAACTTCAAATAAAGATGATAACAGATGCATTGTCACCTCTGAGAACTAAGATGGAATGCCTCACAGTCTGTAATTATACTGGCTCACTTTACCCTTCAGACCGAAACAAAGGAGTGCAAGCACTGCTATTTAGCGGCAGAAATAGTTAAGACAGTGGTACCTGCAACGTGGTAAAGCCATGCTGCAGCTATATTACTATTACTGGTATAGTTGTAGCACGAATGGGTTCGCTCGTCCGGAGAAGGACCACGCTCTCACAGAATACCAGCGTAAAATAGCAGCTTAACGCTGCTGTGTTTCGTATGGTGAGTGTAGAGAACCGGACATCCTTTTACTGGAAACGAGGCAGTCCATCTTAGTCCACAGGGCTGACAACGTATCTGCATTTTGATTCGTAATCGAGGATAGATGTAGATGTCTATGGGCCACAGCAACCACTTACCATCAGGTGGACTGTGTGCTCGTTTGTCACCCTATCTTATAAAAAAAAACCTATCCAGACTCCTTCAGATTTCTAGGCAGAATAGGAGTCCTAGCAAAATTTCTCCTACAAAAGGAATGGTCCATGTCTAGCCGTGGACTCAAACGGCCTGATGAAGAAGGCAAAGAAGAAAAAGGAAAATAAAAATGTGATTTTTAATAAAACTATAAATTACTAATAGATTTTTTTATCACAAAATTAAAATAGAATTGCCTTAAGTTAAGATGTTCTTCTACAGTTCGCTGTGAGCACTTGTCCGCTATAGTCGCGTTGTCTTTTCTCGCTGAGCAGTCTTACCTCCGGAAATATTTCGCGCTATTGTGTACCTACTTACACACATCGTGCAATGGTGAATAGGTGCATACGATGGTGTACGAGTACCTTATTTAATATGGAGGAAGATATAATTCAAGAAGATAATATTCTACCCGAGATAAGTAATGTTGAGGAGTCGGAGATTTGTTTAATAGAGAAGAATACGAGTACTACACAACGTGAGGAAGCAATGCTTGAGGACTCTAGTTCTAGAGTTAGTCGTAATAAGAGACCCCGGGAGGAGGATGAGGAAGAAGGGTGAATAGCGGTAGGAAGAAATGGAAAGAGATTGGGACAGAAGGTTGATGTGTACATTAATAATTCCGAAAAGCTACCGACTACCAGTTTGAAAATGCAGAAAGCGCTGAGGAGTTGATCTTTCTTCCCATCGGTTGTCGGTTCTTCGAGTTATTTAGCCGGCCTCTTCAGCTTACTAATGCGTTGGGCTGTGTCGGTTACTCTGGTTCTACTGTGGATATCCTCATTTCTTATCAGATCAGATCACAGATCTATTAATGTTATATTTTTTCGAAGAAAATCACCAAGTTTTATGGGTAAAATATAGCCTAGATCACCTTTTGGCATCACTTTCGATCTGTCCATGATATTACATCGAAATCAGTTCAGCCATTCCAAAGATCAGAAAGAAGATAAAAATTTTAATGGTTGAAATTTTCAAAATATTTATTCTTGATGTCTTCGTCTGCAATCTATTAGTGACCTACTCCGGGGTCGGGCCTCCTCTCAGAATGAGATGGATTCATGTCTTATTAGCATGCAAATAACCTCCTCAACTTGATATGAGGCAGTCATTTCGATATAACAGACAGACACTTAAATTTTTATACATGTATAGATGTACTTATAAAGGTAAAATAAGCTTCCAGATAAATAGAGCCGAGTGTTTCCAACGTTGCCACAAACCACAAATCGCACGACAAGTTATAATAGCGCGAAATTTTGCACTATCAACATCGGAAGTCGTCGCGCTGCGGTCTGAATTACGAGCACTGACCGCACGCTGTAAGTGTAACAAATTCCATTTCTCCTCAACGCATATTAAAACCAACTTCATAATATTGCAGTGAAAAATATAAAAGAGGATGACCGCTAGGGGTAGAAATCTGAAATTTGACAGTAGCTGCCTTTTTATGACGTAGGTATCGACAAAGAAGGAATTTAAAAGAAATAATTCCTAAGCGGGTGAAATAGGGTTTTACAGTTTTTGTGAAATTTTTATTTTGCAGGGCATTTGACTCGAAATTACTGAAAGAATAGAATAGAATAGAATAGAATAGAATAGAATATTTTTTATTCAATATAGATTACATGTGTAATTTATTGAAAGTTATTTTTACTTTACCACTGGTTCGAAATAAAAACCTCGGTCCTGGGAAGAACCAGCAAGAAACCCAGGGACTTTTTCTTAAAGTAAATTTTACATTAATGGTTGTACAAACTATTTCAGTACAAAATTTATTTTAGAAACTGCTTGGAAGCGACCACCTCATTCCCAGGGGTTATTAAAAAGTATTAAGTAAAAAAAAATTAATGATTACGCGTACTGGGATTTTTCAAAACAAACCCTTACCAGCATCGCCAAGGGGTGTCCAAATTTGTGAGGAGAAAAAAATAATTTATGGATTAATTTATTTAAAACTGAAAAAAATTACCCTTAAATGTTTTAAATCGAGGGTGCAAAGTTTGTATGAAAAATATTGTATTAAGACGCATAGCCCATGGATTTGGGGTAGTAGCTACCTTTAATTACATTGGTGTCCACTAAGAAACGATTTCGCAAAACATCAAACCCTAAGGGTGAAATAGGGTTTTACAGTTTGGATGAAACTTTTTATTTTACTTGGGGATTGACTCGAAACTTACTGAACGCACTTAGTAAATAAAATATAATTAAATACATATTTAGCGGTTTTTCAAAACAACCCTTTACGGAGGCGACAGAGGTTGTTCAAATTTGTATGGAGACACGTGTTTCAGTATTTTAGACAATTCTACAATTCTAGAGGGGATAACGTTAAACATGAAAGATTGTTTCAATTTTTGCCATAATAAGTTTCCGATTAGAAACTAAGTAACGTGCTTAAGAGTTTTTGGATACTCCACCCCTAAGGGAAAAAATAGGGGATGAAAGTTTTCATAAAATAGTAAATTATTTAACTTGGCTTTCAATCAATCAATATGATAAATAAAGCGTAATAGGCGGTGTTTTCGCTCTGAAAGCGTTTTTTTTCCAGACAATATCATTACGCAAATAATTGTTCACAACGAATGGCTAGAAAGGAAATGTATAATATACATTAATTATAAAATTAAGTTAAAAAATGCAATGAAAATAAAAATACATGATAATGAAACTTGAGAAAAGTGGGATAGATACTAGAAAAGACGGCAAGTATCATGGGAATTATTAGAGTTTGGAGTAATATTCCTTGGGTAGAGTTTTGAAGAAAACAAGTGGTAAAATTAAAAAAAATTGTACAACCGACTTCAATATGATCAGACCTTGATCAAATTTATATGGCACCAGCTTTCAAATAATAAAAGAATCATAGAAAAAAAAACATAGTAAAGTTGAATACCTCCTCCTTTTTGAAGTCGATTGAAAAGGGATTGAGCACGTTGGATATCTAGAGGCATGGATATCCACAAGCGTATATCTGTAATTTACCGTTATTATCATATTATTTATCATATTGATTGATTGAAAGCCAAGTTAAATAACGGCTTTCAATCAATCACATACAATGGACAGCATCCACATACAATGGACTGTGAGCTCGTTTGTCACCCTATCTTATAAAAAAACCTATCCAGACTCTTCAGATTTCTAGGCAGAGTAGGAGTCCTAGCAAAATTTCTCCTACAAAAGGAATGGTCCATGTCTAGCCGTGGACTCAAACGGCCTGATGAAGAATGTCAAAGAAGAAAAGGAAATAAAATTTGATTTTAATAAAACTATAAATAACTAATAGATTTTTTATCACAAAGTTAAAATATAATTGCCTTAAGTTAAGATGTTCTTCTACAGTTCGCTGTGGGCACTTGTCCGCTATAGTCGCGTTGTCTTTTCTCGCTGAGCAGTCTTACCTCCGGAAATATTTCGCGCTATTCTGTACCTACTTACACACATCGTGCAATGGTGAATAGGTGCATACGATAGTGTACCTTATTTAACATGGAGGAAGATATAATTCAAGAAGATAATGAGCTTAATAATATTCTACCCGAGATAAGTAATGTTGAGGAGTCGAAGATTTGTTTAATAGAGAAGAATACTACACAACGTGAGGAAGTAATTCTTTAGTCGTAATAAGAGACCCCGGAAGAGGATGAGGAAGAAGGGTGGATAGCGGTAGGAAGAAATGGAAAGAGATTGGGACAGAAGGTTGATGTGTACATTAATAATTCCGAAAAGCTACCGAAGCAATTCGCGCTTGCTAAATTATTAAGGTCAAATAACATTAGTAGTGTTAGCAGGGTAATATATATAAACCCCTATAAAGTGTTCATACAGTTTGAAAATGCAGAAAGCGCTGAGGAGTTGATCAATTGCAAACCTTTGCAAGATTTAGGTTGGAGATGCCAAAAACCATTCGAAGTTGTTATATCTTACGGCGTTATTAAGGATGTAGAATTGGACTTGAGTGAAAAAGACATGCTAGAAGTTATTTCAAGCAATTGTGAACTGATAGCGGTAAAACGTTTATAACGCAGGAATAAGGATGGTTACAGCTGCGAAGAAAGTGAGTCAATACGTCTGGGGTTCAAGGGTCCCTCACTACCAACGTGTGTCTGCATCTACGGCATGAAGATAAATGTCGACCCGTACGTGTTCCCAATTACCCAGTGTTCCAGGTGCTGGCGATTTGGGCACTCCTTGCGTATTTGTCCAAGCAAAAAGGTTGTGTGCCCTAAGTGTGGCAAGGGTCACGCTAACTGTGAGACTACGTCATATAAATGTGTGAATTGTACAGGAAACCATTTATCACTGGATATATCGTGTCCTGCGTTTAAAAAAGAGAAATGAATTCGGGATTTGAAACAGAAACAGAAACTTTTTATTCAATATAGATTATAAATAATACTTATTGAAAGTCACTCTTTTGTCTAATTACCACTGGTTCGAAAAAAACCTCTGTCCTGGGAAGAACCAGCAAGAAACCCAAAGGGACTTTTTTTAAATAACAGCTTACAATCATATATATTACACAATTAACCACACATAACAAATTAGAAACAGCCTGGCAGCGAACACCTCATTCCAGGGTTATTATCATCCATAAATTCCTTAACATTATAATAACCCTTTTACAAACTATGTTTTATAAAGTTTTTGAATTTTGAGCAGGTCGAATTTTGTATATTTTCTGGGATTTTGTTGTAAAAGCGTATACATCGCCCCAAGAATGAATTACTGACTGTGGAATCGAGTAACTGGTACTACTAGCTTGTGTTTGTTCCTAGTATTTACAGAATGAACATCACTTATTTTTGTATAACTACTTTTATTTTGTGTACGTACATTACATTTTCATAAATGTATTGAGAGGCCAAAGTTAATATATTAATTTTTTAAATTTTGTCTGAGCGACTCTTTGGGTTTTAAATCATAGATTGCTCTTATGGCCTCTTCTGTAAAACAAATATAATTTCAGTGTCAGTTGCGTGTCCCCATAGCAAAATACCATACGACATTATGCTATGAAAATAGCTAAAGTAAACAAGTCTAGCTGTTTCACACTGGTAAGATTTCTAATCTTTTACAGCATATGCTGCAGAACTAAGTCTGCTTGCTAACTTTGATATATGGGGCTCCATTAGCTTCGCGTCTAGTGTTATTCCAAAAATGGTATCGACAAGACTCAGTTCCTCCCATTTAAAATTACATTAGTATTTAATTGTCTGACATTTGAGTCATGAACTTCATACATTTCGTTTTATTGCTATTTAAATGCAAGTTATTAACATTAAACCAATTTACTAATTTAGATATAGCATTATTTACTTCGTCATATTTTAATAATTGTCGTTTTAATTTGAAAATTAATGAAGTGTCATCAGCAATAATAATATATTATGGTTATCCCCTACTATGTAAGGTAAGTCATTAATATATACAAGAAACAGAAAAGGGCGAGAACTGAGCCTTGAGGCACGCCAATTTGTACTATCGACCCGGAAGAGCTCATACTATTAATGATACAACAAATAGATTGCAGAGTTCAACTGTTCTTATAGGAAGGCGTTGCAAGTATATGTTCCACCAGAACCCGTCCCTACACTGCGCGCAGAACAATTTAATTCAACTTCACTGGCACGCCCTATTGTGTTTCCCGAGTCTGTACCTGAACACGTACCCAAGCAGTCACAAGACATAAACGTTATTTCTTATGAAAGCGTGACCCGAGCGCCGCGACGTGATAGTATCATTCGACAAACACAATCTAAGCAACCGGGCTCAACGAATGTTTGTCAATCATTAGAACAGAGACCCAAGAAAAAAAAGAATAAGAAAAAGAAACAAGGTCAAAATGAAGTGTATAACTGAGATGTATCTTCGGAATCAGAAACAATGAATAGTAATTTGGTCGATGAGTCGGAAAATAAAATTCAATTGAGAAATGAGAGAAAAAGAAATGCAGATCTAGTTTAAATTTGAAGCAATTGCTTGCAAAATTGTATGCATTAATTTCTAACTCACAAGAAGATTTAAAGAGTAGAATAATTCAAGGAGTGACACTATGCATTGAATGGTTGGTACCGATAGTGGGAGAATACATCTGGGTCCTTCCTTTCAAAAATATATTCAGTCAGTTATGGGTATAAGCTCTCAAATAAACCTTCTCCAGTGGAATTCACAAAGTTAAGCCTAAATATGTTGAATTTGAGCAGTTATTAAATAGTGAAAAAACTATAGCTGCTATATGAAACATGGTTAAATAGTGAGGTTACTTTTAGAATAAGTGGTTATAATGTTTTCCGTCACGATCGAGAAGACTCGTATGGGAGTGTCGCTATTGTAGCCCACAAATCCATTAAGGTAAAATTAATCCCTGTTCATTTTTCAAATCCTAGTATTGACGTAATTTGTGTAAAAGATTTCAACTGTAAATATATTGATTACATATTTTCTATCTACTGCCCACCAGTTATACGAACTTCTCAAAGTGACTGGGATGAAATATTTTCGTTTAAGACGAGTAAAACACTTGTACTTGGTGACTTTAACGGCCACCATTCCAGCTGGTCTTGTAAGACTGATTTGAGAGGTAGCAATATTTTTGATTCTTTGTTGGAAAATAATTTTGTGTCATTGAATGATAGTCGAGCTACGCGTGTTAAATTTGTCAACGGGAATTTGCAGGAATCTTCCCTGATATTTCTATTGCATCTTCGGACATAGCCTTACACTTGAAGTGGAAGGTAACTAATGAGACATTAGGTAGTGACCACTTAATTATTAAGATTTATATTTCTTATAGTAACAATAACTCACCATCTATTCAGAGGAGAAACTATAAAAATCCTAACTGGGATGGATATCGTAAGTATATTAAAGATAATCTCTCAAATTATAACCTGCTTGTTGATGACCCGCAAACAAGTTACGATTTGTTCCTTAGCATAATTAACGAAGCCGCTGATGTTCACATTCCTTTGTATAGATTTAGCCAAGATCCCTCTCAACATTTTACTACCAAACACTATTGGAATCCTAAGTTATCGAAAGCTGTTGCAGAAAGACGTCTAGCTCTTACTTTGTTTCGAAAGAATCCCACCCCTGGTAATTTGAACAAATTGAAAGATAAAATCAGAATTTCACAATTATTACTACGACAGGCTAAAAATAAATCATTCTCTAATTTTTGTTCTTCAATTGATGAGGCTACTTCTGTAACAAAAATGTGGCGCAAGATGAAGTGGTTAAAGGGTTATAGATCATCTTATACTTTTATTGACGAAGTAACGGCTAATAAGCTTTTATATAATTTGACACCAGATTTTGTCTGTCCAAAGTATCCCATTTTTTCGTCTTGTAATATAAAATTTGAGGCTCCATTTTCATTATGTGAACTAAAAAGATGCGTTAAAGCAAAAGATACTTCACCCGGAGGCGACAATATATCGTACTCAATGATTTAATATCTACCGGATAACGCTATAAATATTTGTCTTAATCTTTACAATTTATTTTACACTCTCAGTTTTGTTCCTTCGCAATGGCGTGAAATTCTTGTAATACCAATACCAAAACCAGGTCGTGATCCATCTTCAATAGCAGCTTTAATACCAATCTCTCTTATGTCTTGTTTATGTAAAATATTACACTCTATGTTGAAGAATAGATTAGAGTGGTTAGTTGAAAAATGAAACCTCTTTCACGTAGAGACCACCGGGTTTAGAAAAACCAAGTCTTGTCTTGATAACCTTAGCAATTTAGTTTCTAGAATTGAGCTGGGATTTTCGAAAGATCAATTAACGGTAGGATGCTTTGTTGACATTGAAAACGTTAATAAAAACGTGGATATTAGAGCCTTACTTTTAAATTTAGATCGCCTAGGCGATGGTGCAAAAATCTGTAAATACTAATGGGCATTTTTAAAGGAAAGACAGTTAAGCAATAAAAGTTGATAAAAAAATAATTTGTAGATCTATATGTCGTAGCCTAGCCTAAGGAGACTCCGAAGATGCATCCGAAGAACTGCAAATAGCATTGAATAAAATAAGCAAAATGCTTATTGATCTGTGTTTGGACATTTCAACAACCAAAACAAAGGTATATGTCTTCAAGAGAGGCATCAATAGATAACAGATATCGCTAAATATTAATAATAACGTAATAGAGGTAGTGCTGCTAAGTATTTGGGGATGTGTTTGGACCGCTTTTAAAATGGAATAAACATATTACTGAGTTACTTGATAAAACTTCTAGATACTTAAATATTTTTAAAGTTCTTGCTGGGAAAGGTTGTATATTGCTATTATAAGGAGTAGACTTGATTACGGAAGTTTTTATACGATAACAGCTGTCAAAAGTATGTAAGTAAGCTAGATAAAGTGCAAAATCAAGCGCTGAGAGTAAATGGAAGTTTTATTAAAATACCATATACATGCAATGAGAGTGAACTTGGTCTCCCCTCCACACGTGCGGAGAACGTATTTAGGAGGTAAATTTATTTTAAAGCTAGGTCACGAGAAAAATATTTCAATTAAAATATTACGAGAATTATTGATATATAGGACAACAGATATTAAGAAAAAAGAAGCCACTATTGTTAACTATGTTTGATTGTCTTTCTAATGTTTATATTCATTCCAACCGACAACTAGAAATGTTTTCTATTAAGAAAATATACCTGGGTTACCAACATAGATTTGAACGATGTAATTCATTGTAATATCCCGAATCTTAAAACAAAAGAAGCTACAGTAATTTTAATTTAAAGTTATTATGTTTGGATTTTATCATCCAGCGATATAAAAATTATTATAAACTCTTTACTGATGGATCTAAGGATGGGAGTGGAATTGGTTCAGATTTTATGACCCACAATGCAACATTAGTCTACAATTAAAATAGACAGTGACATAATATGCATTATGGAGGCGGAACTTATCGCAATCTATGAGGCTTTGTCTTACGCAATATCGTTACCACAAGACAATATAGTGATATTCACAAACTCTAAAAGCGCACTCCAACACTTGGCTCGGGCCTACCAGACACCCTGACAGCCTACTCAGTCCTGGACTGTATTAATACACCTCTTTTGAAAAATTACGGCTGAAACTGCATCAGGCCCAAAATGAAGATAGGGCAAAAGAAGAATCATTCCGCAGGATTAAAACAAGTTTTATAAAAATATGCAGGCTATGTACCTCCAATAATGGAGCTCATTTTGAACACTTACTTTAAATAAGCGTGTCAAAAACAATAAATAATATTTTAACAGTACATATTCGTGTTTTATTGTACTCATTCCTATCCTTTCGTATAGTAATCTCGTTATTCTACTTACTAGCGTAGCGTACGCTATGAGTATGAGTACGCTTTAAATCTGACCTCCAATTCTAAATCCATCAAGTTACAGGATTCCGTCACACTGTGGCGTTGAATATCGGGTTGAATGAACGGGTAGATGTTTTGGCTAGACAAGCTATTGCTGATGGAATTGAATATAATGTACTCCCTTATTATACAGAGTGCATTTGGTTAATCAAAAAACAATGCCAGAAATTATGGAAGGAATATTTTGATTAACGCTCTAAAGAAAAAGGTATCTGGTATAAAACGGTCCAGCCACATCCCCTCAGAATTCCATGGATTGATAGTCACATATCACCAAGAAAGGATGCAGTAGTGATTGTGAGGCTGCGTTCTGGACACATTCCATCCAAGTTTTTTTTTTTATGAATAAAGTCCCGTCACCGAACTGTGAACAATGCAGTGTTCCCGAGGACTTAATGCATGTCTTGATTGTGTGTGCCCGCAATGCTGCCTTTCGAATAGCTAAGTGTAAAAATATTTTAAAGGAATTTGCTGATTGTAACATTATTTTATCCAATTCTCATTCTGATGAAACAAAATTATTGGTTAAATTATATAACATAATATTCTCCTCAGACCAGTCAATTAGATAGTATTTTTTTCATTTTTGTTTGCTTGTTAAATTGAATGTTATTTAGTTCTAAATGATGTCAAATAGAGCGACATAATCGCATTTTGATTAGGCTCTTAAATAAAGATTTAAAAAAAATCTTCTAATAAAATTAGGTATCTGTCTACGGTTTTAATTATTAAGATAGAATGACTCTTTTACAGGAAAGAGTCATTCTATCTTAGTCCTCACGGCTGACAACGCACCTGCATTTTAATTCGCAAACGAAGATAGATGTAGATGTCTATGCCACAGCAGCCACTTACCATCAGGTGGACTGTGTGCTCGTTTGTCACCATTATTCTAAAAAATTAATGTATCTTCAAAGTTAATTAATTGAAGATGTTCCGTCACTTAGGAAATTGAGTTGTTGTAGTCCATCAACCTCACCTTATTATGAAAAGAGGAATATAAGATTACGCATTATAATTAGATTTTTCGTTGCGTTATGCCCAGTCCCTTACAAAAAGTTTACCCCACAGTAGAGTAATGTACGTGGTAGAGCCACGCTTTAGCTATATCGGCTCGACCGAGGAAGGACCTGCGTAAAATAGCAGTTTAATAGTGCTGTGTTTCGTACTCGTATGGTGAGTGAAGGAACCGGAACCTTTTTAACTGAAAACGGCACATAACCAACATATAATTTTAAATTATTTGACGGCCCTGTGGCGCAGTGGCTTAGCTTGAGTCGCGACCTTGTGTAATTTATGTTTGTACACTGAATCCACGATACAGTAGAAAATCCTAGTGTGGGCAACGTTTAAAAATATTATTGACGTAGGGGATTAAAGACGGGTTGCTTGTGTACTGTGATATTTAAAAAACTGAACTCTATGGTAATTAATTAAACATATTTAATCCATACATCTATATAAGTAAATAAAATTGAAGTGTCTGTTTGTAATATTAAAAATACTAGTTTCTTTTAAGCTCAGTGGGTTATTTGCATGCTATTAAAACATAAATAACCATTTTTAAATTTTTTGTCTGTTTGACTGTCCAGGCTTATCTTCAAAATGCCTGAACCGATTGTAATGAAACATAATGAACAGATAAGGAACAATGCCAGGAGTGATGGCTATATTACGTCTGCAGTACGTGTAGATATATTTCCTAAAAAGGGAAAAATTTATAAAATAAATGTAAATTTTTTGATGATTATCTTATACGCCACATTAATATATGCCACCCAGGTGAAGCCGGGCGTGCCGCTAGTATGTAGTATATCTTCAAATCTAACTGGAAACGTACGCAATATCGATAATAATCTCTTTTATCAAATTAAATATGAAGTAGCTACGTCAGTTTGTATTGAGTATTATGTGGCATTCAAACGTATTGAAAAAGTTGAGCCGAGTATTTCTATTCAATTGACCTATTCAGATTGAAAAAATGTTGAATTATCTAAGTATACGTGTGGTTTTCTATTCGAGAATAGCGGAGTAAGGCAAGTTGACTTCATACTATAGTTTACGCTAAGATAAAACTATAAAAGTTAAAATTTCAATAAGAAGTAAAAACCGTAAGACCAGAAGAGAAAAAAAGTAGAAAAATTTAATGAGAGAGGCGGGAGGTGCTCTTCAAACTAGGTAAGACACATCATTTTATTTTATTAAGCGGATATTGGCAAAGTAAATATTTACAACTTTAATACATTAAGTTACATCACCACTTACCATCAGGTGGAATAATGGTCAAGCAATGGCTTAAATTAGTCCAAAAACTTTATTTTTTTTAATTTATTTTCGTTTAAAAATAAGGTTTCATTGATCGGAGAAGAAATTTTAATAAGTGAGTTGGAAAATTGGAATGGACTCTTAAAAATAACACCAGAATACTATGTTGATGTGTTTCGTATGGTGAGTGTAGAGAACTGGAGACCCATTTTACTGGAAATGAGACATTCCCTCCTAGTCTTCAGGGGTGACAATGCATCTGCATTTCGATTCTTAATTGAGAATAAATGTCTATGTGCCACAGCATCCACTTACTATTAGGTGTACTGTTTACTAATTTGTCACCTTTATTCAATAAAAAAAAACAACAGTATGCTGCTGGACTTGGGTCTCTCCCATCTGGATTGGTGATCATAGTACTAGATAACTGTTACGCTGCCCCCCGTCCCCGCTGTAGGTAATTTCATCTGTTCTCATACGAAAAAGCATACCACTGTCTAACATAAACCATAAAATTATTATGGCATTTTCCATCACTTTTTACCACACTCACGGGACGAAATGGGGCGGTAAATTCTCTTACGTCACACACATATACATCAAGTTATTCGAATGTTCGAATCCCGGGTCGGGCAAAATCAGTTATTTGGTTTTATGTCAAGCAAATCTCAATAGCAGCCCGGAGTCAGAAAGTTGACGGTCGTTCACCCTCATGCCTCAGAAAGCTCGTAAAGCCCGTTGGTCCTTCACCAGATCTCTCCGGTAGTATAGGATGACCATTCCATCGGACTATGAGAGTGAGGGGCTAGAGGGTGCACCTGTGCTTGCGCATAGACGGGCACTATATTCCTGTCCTGCGCAGATGGCTAGTCTCCGTTGAGACTGGTCGCCATAACCGAAAACCCGGTCTGGAGGCCATTATTTATTACATGTAATTTGCTTGATATATAAGCCATTTGAAATAAATATGCGAACTAGCATTGCTGCGCGACCCAAAAATAAATCTTTTTCAATATCTAACATCTACTTCAGAAATATATTTTTGCCCATATAGTTTTTGCTTCATAGCCATAAAATTGATAAATGTTCGAAACGTCAGGATACAAGTAAGCACGCCTCAAGTTGTTTTATTTCGTATATAAATTACAAGTTAAAATATTTTGCGACCCATATAGATAACCGTGTGGTGGCGGCGTAAGAATATCCACTACCCTATATCGTCACGTGGGTGTCGTAAGAAGCGACAGAGGGAAACAAATCAGGAGATGGGCAGCAGCGTCTTCCTAATAACGACGAAAATATAAAACTGCGGGTGCCAACCCGCTTGCCAAGCGTGGCATCTATGGAAAATATCCCATCTATAACAGTGGACTTTAAAAGGTTGAAACGGTAACAGTAAACATAATTTGTACTACTTATGTGGTACATGTTTGGAAAAATAACAAGTGTCTATTTTAACTTTTCAGATTACTGAACACACTACGAATATCTCCTGTATCTTGACTCTGTCTGTATCGGTATGTCGACAACAAAGTGGAGACCAGCCAAGCGTCTGGTAGGTAGTCCAATGATGGGATGGAGAGGGAGGAATTACGAGGGCGACACTGAAAGTTTTTAGAACTGGCCACTTGTAAACGATATAATAAAAAATAAGTTCAAATTTTGAAAATGGAACTTTTTGCCAATATTATTGTGTATGTATTTTATTAATTTGTCATTTGTTTACGATTTGGCAGCAAAATTCATTTGTCACGTCAGCGTGAATTTAACGCGAGAAAATTTTCGTACAATGATTTTTTATGACTTTCGATGTCATTTAAGTCAACAAGAAAGTTATGATAGTGCCACTATTTACAACTGGTTTAATGAGTTTAAACGTGGTCGCACTAATCTCACCGATGATCTGCGTGAGGATGGCCTTCTACGGCGACGACTGAATATAACATCAGTGTTGTGCGGCGTATGATAGAGACTAACAAAGAGTGACTTATCAGCAGATTCGGACAATCTTAGGCATCGGTATGAGTCAAGTCCACAAAACCCTCCATGAACATTTAGCGGTCAGAAAGCTTTATGCCCGGTGGATACCTCATAATATGACAGAGGCCCAAAAACTCCTTCGTGTTGATTGGTGTCGTGAAATGGTTCAAAGATTTAACGGAGGTGACTCAAATGCTGTGTTCGACATACTTAAGGGTGACGAAAGCTGGATTTATTGTTATGATCCTGAAACTAAGAGACAGTCTGCTGTCTGGGTGTTTCCTTCCGAGGAGTTGCCAACTAAAGTGAAGAGAGGGCGAAGCGTGGGTAAAAGATGGTGGTCTCGTTCTTCGGAAGGACAGGTCATTACGCAACAATTATTTTAGAGGTCGGAACAGTTACTGCAGAGTGGTACACTAACAATTGTTTGCCACTTGTCTTGGAAAAAGTTAGGAGAAACGACCTCGGAGTAGGATCCTTCTTCACCACGACAACGCCTCATCGCACACCGCCAAGCAAACAATCGACTACTTGGCGACGTCAGACGTGGAATTACTGGGTCACCCACCCTATAGCCCCGACCTTGTGATTTTTATTTATTTCCGAAAATAAAAGAAAACTATAGACTTATAGACGCCGAGGAAGCAGTGGCTGCGTTTCAAAATGCGGTCGAAGAGACCCTAAGGACAAGTGGGCAAAGTGCTTTTCTTGTTTGTATTGATGTAAATGGACACTTTTTTGAAAAGATATAATAAAACTAAATACTTGCTAGTTTGTTCAGTTTTTGATTTTCTAAGAACTTTCAGTGTCACTCTCGTATGTCATGCAAATGTTGTTTTATTTTTTAATATTAGAATTATCTCCTGCATCGTGCGGGGGGAGGCGCAGTTTACATACATAAATTGCACAAAGATAAACATCCAGACCCGGAACAATTATTTGTAGACCATACAAATATTTGTTTCGTGCGGGATTCGAACCCGCCGCCCTAACGCTGCATTGCTAAGCCACTGCGCCACGAAGCCGTCCGTGACTTTTAAATAATTTACTCACCGTAAATAATGAATATAAAGTAACGAAAGAAAGTGCTTTGTTTGTATTTCGCACAAATGCTCTCAACCAGAGGCCCAGAGGGCGCCATGTCAGCTCCCCGCGGTGCGTTGTGTCGTGATTAGGGTTGCCCACTTTTTACACGGAAATAAATTATATTAAGGTCGGAGTGATGAAATAAACAAAGAGTATTTTTTTAAGTATTAAAAACACATTTTCGGAGTTTCTTGTACGATTTAACGATTTATTATCATTTTTATAATATTCGTAAGTCTCTTCACGATTTAGGACGAATTTAAAATAAAAAAGGAGCTAATTTTTTATTAAACTAATAGTTCCAGGATCAGTTTCAGGATCATAACTATTTCAGGGTTTATAGTTCTGGATAACAGCGATGATGGAATAGTATTTTTAATACAACAGTATTAAAGAGTGAAATAAAGTATGATACTGTTTTTAATAGTATGGTTGGCAACCCTAGTCATGATATAGAAAGAAAGAAATTTTTTTGAATCTTTCTCAACATTGAATACTAAAATTTTGCGAAACGAAGCCTATTTGTCCAATGCTAAGAATGGAGCTGGCATTGGCGGTCTGGTGAAATCCTCCAAAAATTAGTGCTTCGATTTATAGAGAAGGAAAGTGGCTGCCATATGCGTCACAGTGAACAGGTGTTGTGTGTGTGTGCAGGGGGGGTCCTACTCGGGTTAAGGAGAATTTAGAGATTTTTTCTGTGAGACTATTCTAATTTACCAATTCAAATTATAAATTTTTTACATTGGAACGCTTAGTCCGTACAAGGCTTACCAAATCATTTTTTAGAATAATGGTGAGAAGCGAGCACACAGTCCACTTGATGGTTAGTGGATACTGTGGCCTATAGACATCTACACTTATCCTCCATTAAATAACAAAAATGCAGATGCGTTGTTACCCCTGAGCCTAAGTCAGATGAAATGCCACGTATTCAGTAAAAAGGGCATCCATTTCTCTACACTAACCATTCGAAACACAGCAGAATTGAGCTGCTATTTTACGCTGGTATTCTATATTATAAGAGTGTAGTCCTTTCCCGATCGAGCCGACCCATTCGTGCTACATAATATAGCTGCATCAAGTTGCAGTTATAAGTCATAGGTTTTACAGTTTAAGGTTATACATAACCCACTAACCAGCCAATAACTAGCAGCTAGCTTGTTTATGTAAACTCGAAGCATAAAATGAACGGGACCCTTGAATCCCTGCTTAAGATTCAGTGAGTAAGAACCCCTTTGCAGAGATAACACGCTTTTTACTGCCATTCCTTAACCTTTCAAAATACCGACATCGAGATAAGATACGAGCCGCTATGGCGGATTATATGCCACGTTTTGTGGTATTTTTTTATTTCTTAAATCTTTGAAAGAGACGTACATAAGGTTAAAAAGACTATAAAAGGATATAACATTTATTGTACCATATTTCATGTTCCACAGATGCTATGTATGTATATTGAATCAGTGTAAGAAATTCCACTACCCCATATCCTCCCGTGGGTATCGCAAAAAGCGACAGAGGGAAACAAAATGAAGAGATGGGCAGTAACATCAGTTTATACGCGGCAGAGCCACGCTGCAGTTATGTTAATTTAGCACAAATAAGTCGGGGCGACCGGTATAGGACCACGCTCTCATAGAATACAAGCGTAAAATAGTAGCTTAAGGCTACTGTGTTTTGTATGGTGATTATAGAGAACCGAAGACCTTTTTTGCAGGAAACGAGGCATTCCTACTTAGTCCTCAAGGGTGACAACGCATCAGCACTTTGATTCTTAATCGAGGATAAATATAGATGTCTATGGGCCACAGCGTCTACTTACCCTCGGGTGGGCTGTGTGCTCGTTTGTCATATTCTACAAAAAAATCAAATGAAATAATGCGATTGTCAATCCGCTAACCTAGCGTGGCAACTATGGCAAATATCATCAGAAGAAACGTCGCATCTTTGTAGATTTCCTTGGGGGAGGTCCATTTTTAGCAGTGAACTTGGGAACGGTTGTAATGATGATGTTCCAGAGGTAAAAAGCTATGCTAGTATATTAAAGCTACAGCACGATTTGTTCTGAATGATTGAAGAATACCAGTATAAAATAGCTTTATACTGGTAGTAGGACTCTTTTCCTACCATCTTTGCCTAGGTCTGTCTGAGTAGGTCTCTCTGGGCAACTCACTTTCCTATTTGTGCCGGCAAATAGCAGTGCTTGCATTACTGTGTTTTGTTCGGAACGGTAAATAGAACCAGTATAATTACATTTCTTATATTTCTTAGTTCTCAGGTGTGACAACGCGTCTGTAGGCTTCCTTGTTTGAATTTGGTTGCAGGCGTTCCAGGTGTCCATAGGCTGTAGCCATCTATCATATTCTATGGGGTAGGCCTATGTTCATAGTAAACTTTTTATGGGCGGTAATTAAAGAATGAGTATATTTTAAAAATACGTGAAAATAAAGATAGAATTTCTTGAATACGAAGCAGTGAAAATAATTTAACCAATTTGCGAGAATATTCCAGTGCTAAAGTTCAGAAGCGTGTCCCGCCAGTTCCCCGCTGTGCGACAACTTGGCGCCTAAGTGCGTAATAACCTTTATCACTCCGTTACAAAATTACGTAGCAACAATTTATTTATGTACGCAGGTTTAAAAAAATAGAGTATTGAGTTTCCCATATCAAGAAATACTCTGTTATAAAATAAACTTTTCTGAAGAAATAACGATCAACTTTTAAAGATTTTTTTACAGAATAAGAATGTCAAATGAGCGCACAGTGCATCTGTGGCCCATAGACATGTACATCTACCCTTGAATAAGAATCAAAATATAGATGCGTTGTCACCCTAGAGGACTAAGATGGAATTCCTTGTTTCCAGTTAAAAGGACCTCCGGTTCTCTTCACTCGCCACACGAGAAACACAGCAGCATTAAGCTACGGTTTTACGCTGGTATTCTGTGAGACCATCCCTAGTCGAGCTGACCCATTGGTGCTGTAGCCATAATATAGCTGGAGCGTGGCTCTGCCCGCCTCCAGTTTCATTTTAGACACCAGTCCCGTCATAGAAAAGGAAATAGGTAGAATTCGGATGCCATTTATAACCCTTGCAAAACATGTTGGTTTATAATTAAATATTAAAATATTTTATTTGCTTAAAGTAAATGTATATTGTCTATTTACCTAAGTTATTCTTAGGTCTATTCTTCTTTCGCATCTCAAAATGTGATGTACAGAGGAGCTTAAGATTAGTCTTTTATAGAATTCAGTGAAAAATATTCATTCGTATTTATTTCAATTATTTTAAATCGAATAACCTTTTGAACAGCTATAAACAGTAATTTTATAAATAAGTAGTGAAACACATTTTACTACACATTTTTCTACATTTCTTTATCGAAAACCATTTTATTCGATCAACTTATATTGGAGCTTTGTGTGAACCGTATCAGGAGACGCGACATGTCATATAAATTGTGCCAAGATACCCTTTTGTGGAGATAAATCGAGAGAATGTCGTTTAACGCGTGATTCGGTTCGATCGTAAATCTTTACCGATGTTCAAAATTCAAATTTTTTTGTATTTTGCACGTAAATTTCTATCGATTGATCTCATCGATTAGACAGAATATATGGTAAAACATCACTTATAATCGGGACCTTTTTTATAGAATAAGGGAGACAAGCGAGCACATAGCCCACCTGATGGTAAGTGGATGCTGTGGCCCATAGACATCTACATTTATCCACGATTAAGATTCAAAATGCATATGCGTTGTCACCACTGAAGACTAAGATGGAATACCTTGTTTTCAGTAAAAAGGGTCTCTGGTTCTTTTCACTCAGCATCATGGAAAGTAATGTGATGGAATGGAATGAAATGGTACAATAGAATGGAATAGAATAGAATACAACAGAACAGAATAGAGCAAAATAGATTATAATAGAACAGAATATTTATATTCAATAAAGATTATTACATAGTAGTTATTGAAAATCAGTTTTATATTTACTACTTTTTGAATGAAGTATTCACCGTATTGTGGCGGTGTATTTGAGCTTCTACACCGTATCAACTCATGGGTGTAGCGCAAGAGGCCTCAGAGAGATACTAAAACAGGAAATGAACAGCAGCATCTTCCTGATAACAACTCAAGAAAAGCATGGCACCTATGGCAAATGATCCCATTAGGAAATCTATAGGGAGGGCCTATGTTCACCAGTACACTTCTTATAGTCTATTATGAATGAAAGAATTATTAAGGTGTGATAATCATTTTTATGATAACTAGTATCGCGTCTATTCAAAATTCGACTGTTTCGTTGGTTAAAACATATTGAATGTAATAAAAAAAAAACAGAGATGCCCCCAAGTTTCATACTTAATCTGGTTTATTAGTAAACAATAGAAAACAGTTCACACTTATCATAAAACATGAATCTTTAAATCACGATCCACATATTGTCCAACGCCACCGTTAACGTTACCGTTACTGCCTGTTAAAGTCCACTGCTGAACATAGGCCTCCCCCATAGATTGCCTCAAAGCTGCCACGCTTGGCAAGTGGGTTGGCAACCGCAGTTTTTATTTTTAGACTTTATTAGGAAGACTCTTCTGCCCATCTCCTGATTTGTTACCCTCTGTCACCTCTTACGACACCCACGGGATGATATGGGGTAGTGGATATTCTTATACCGCTACTACAAAGTCAATCGTATTAATTCATTTAAACAAGTCAACAATGAATGAATTATCTTTTATCGAGCTTTTATCGTACATTATAAAACAAAAAGTTACAGAGAACAGTGAAAGAGCAAGTCCACTTAGGACGTAAAATTTGGCGGCCTATCGATGTATAGCGATCTCTTCCAGGCAACCAAAGGCCTAAAGAAATAAAGCTACAGATAGTTACAAGATATGTAGACACATCAAAAAAAGTTTGTGATCACTAGCAAAAGCTGATTAATTTTTAAAATTTAACTTTATCAAGAAAAGTGTTTACGTTATATCTTTTTTTAAATAGAAATACACTGTTTGAAATTAAAAAGTAAACTCATTTTTATTTTTTAATAACAAAAATTGAGTATTTCAATCCTAATGTAATTGTAACAGTTTGATGGAAAGAAAGAGATTGTTTAATCAAACTTATACAACAATTTATTAATAGAAGGTTTTTATTTAATACAATATAACTCCTCCCCTGGCTCGAACACATGCGGAGATACTCCTTGGCATGCTGAGGATCAAGTTATCCAGCATTTCTTATCAACGGCTTCGTTGATCTCTGGCACTATCTGGGGAGGTGGCTGACGGTTCCAAACAGCTCGCTTAAGAGCATCCCACGCGTGCTTTATTGGGTTTATGTCAGGCGAGCCGGCAGGCCAGTCTTACCTTGTGATGTTGTATTCTCGGAGAGCAGCATTGACTCGTTGAGCTCGATGTGTGGGCGCATTATCATCTATCATTTAGTATTTTATAGCAGCTTAACACTGCTGTGTTTCGTATGGTGAGTGTAGAGAACCGGAGACCCTTTTTACTGGAAACGAGTAATTCCATCTTAGTCCTCAGGGTGGCAACGCATCTGCATTTTGATTCTTAATCGAGGATAGATGTAGATGCCTATGGGGCACAACCACTTACCATCAGGTGGACTGTGCTCGTTTGTCCCTTATCCTATAAAAAAATTTGTGTTGGTGCCCATGGTTTACTCGGAATGGTCTGTAAATTCCATCAATAGCGACTGTTTTGTACCACTGCGGGGTCGGTGAGCTAAATTATCCATGCCGTGGTACCTCTGCAACGTGGCCACGATACAGAATTGGAACTCTGCGTGCTATTTCTCTCGTGGAATATCCTTCTTCCCTCAAAGTTACAATTCTTGCTCGTAAAACTTCTGATAATTCTCTTGGCATTTCTTCAATCACAAATTTCCTCGAAAAAATATTTTGAATCTGTTAAAATTGACTAAGTCAGATTTCTGAATGAGCGTAAGCTTGGACTGAATTTCTTATTATATGGAAAAATCAATTGAATTTGTTTTATTGTTTTATATTCTAATTCTATATTTTTAAGTAAAGAATCACAAGAAGAAGAAATTATAATATAGTCTACCGTAACAAAAAAGAATTTTGTACTCCTACTCCCTAGGCGTAGTCCCGAACTACAGGCCTATCGCTATCACTTCCTTTTTCTCAAAAGTAATGGAAACTGTTATTAACTGCCAGCTCATGCGGTACCTTGAGGATCACCAGGTGATTAGTGACCACCAGTACGGTTTCCATCGAGGTCGCTCAGTTGGTGATCTTTTAGGTTACCTAACTCATAGATGAGCGGAGGCAGTGGAGTCCAAAGGGGGGGCGTTGGCCGTTAGTTTGGACGTAGCGAAGGCCTTCGAACGGGTGTGAAGCTCCCTTCCTATGGGCTTCCAGAGAAATTGTGCAATTGGATCACCAGTTTTCCTGCAGATCGGAGCATCAAGGTCGTTGTAGACGGTGCATGCTCCGATTAAAAGCCCATTAACGCTGGTGTTCCACAAGGCTGCGTGCTATCATCAACGCTGTTTCTTCTGCATATCAATGATATGTTGCAAACCGGTAACATTCATTGCTATGCAGACGACAGCACTGGTGATGCTTTATACACCGGTACCAATATTTCTCGAGAAACGTCGTCTGAGTACGGAACAAACTTGTGTCTGAAGTCGAGACTTTGTTGAACAAAGTCTCAGACTGGGGCGACTAATCTAGTCCAGTTCAATCCCCAGAAGACACAAGTTTGCGCTTTTCGCTAAAAAAGAACCCTTTTCGTATCTCCTCAGTTTCAAGGCACTCTTTGTTGCCTCAGCCAGTATCGGAATCCTCGGTGTCGACATATCGAGTGACGTGCAGTTTCGTGGTCACTTGGAAGAGAAGGCCAAATTGGCCTCTAAAAAGCTTGGCGTGCTCAGCAGAGCGGGACAGTATTTCATGCCGGTACACCGCTTGCAACTTTACAAGGCGCAGGTTCGGCCGCACATGGAATACTGTTCCCATCTCTGGTCGGGGGCTCCCCAGTGCCAGCTCCTTCCACTTGACCGCATCCAGCGCAGTGCGGCTCGAATCGTCGACGAACGAGTTCTGGCTGGACTCGTTCGTCTAGGTGGCACTGCGTAGAGATGTTGCATCTCTTTGCGTATTTTATCGCATCTATCACGGGGAGTGCTCTGAGGAATTGTTCGGACTAATTCCAGCCGCTCAATTTTACCATCGCACATCGCGACAGAACTCGAGATGCCATCCATACCATCTGGATGATTGGCGGTCCACCACTGTGCGATTTAGAAGATGTTTTCTTCCTCGCACAACTCCCTTGTGGAATAGTTTACCACCAGCGATTTTTCGGACCGATACGACTTAGGGACCTTCAAGAAAAGAGCCTACTTTTAAAAGGCTGGCAACGCATCTGCAATTCCTCTGGTGTTGCAGTTGTTCATGGGTGGCGGTAGTAACTTACCATCAGGTGAGCCGCATGCTCGTTTGCCCCCTCTCCTATATAAAAAAAAAGATTTCGAGTTTTCAAACTGATCGCAAACTTTTTTGATGTGTGTATGTTCTTTTTATTCTTATAATATTAGCTATGTTTAAGTTTGTTAAAGCCTTTTAATGTTTGTTACTTAATCACTCATAAACGGTCAAACGGATTTGGATGAAATTTGGCATTTTAATATTTAATATTTGTAATAGCATTTTAAAAAAATCCCATACCCACACAGTCACACTAGGATTAGTTATTACACACACACACACAAGGATTTTCTCATGTTAACATGCATAAATTGAACAACGACAAATATGCAAACCCGGTACGCCTATTTGTAGGCCATACAAACACTAGTTCCGTGTGGGATTTGAACCCGCAACCCTCACCGCCACAACTCAATGCTAAGTCACTGCGCCATGGAGCCGTAACATATTTTAAATGTTATGACACATAATATTTAGCATGTTTTTAAAAAATAAATCCGCTGGAAAATGAGCTTGAAAATGTTTTTTTCTTTACACGCTGATGGAGCTACGGGTAAAAGTAAGTTAATAATAAATTATTGTAGGATTATTCTCCATTATTAATAAATAACTTGTTTCATTTTATAAATCGAATAAGTATTGCTCACGTAATATTAAATTAAAGTTCAGCACTTAACCCCTAAGCTACGATAGCTTTGAGGTATTAAGCAGCCTTGATATAAGAGAAGAATTATTGCATTAAGTCTCGGTGAGGAAAAGGTGCGCACAATAATTAATGTGATTTCATGAATCTTGAGATTTGTTGCCGAATATAACTGTAGTCTTTATTAATTTGGCGATAACGTGATTTGAATTACACGTTTGTTTATAAGAAAAAGTTATTTTATTTTATAGTTTTATCGGTAAAAGGCCACGGCTTGACATAGGCCTCTCCAACTGTAGAGATACTTATTAGAATATTGGTATTGTACAAAAGACCTAAAGATGGAGTATTAATAAATAAAAAAAAAATCGACAGAAAATTTTGTTTGTAAATTGACAGAAAATTTTGTTTGTAAATTGTCATTTATTTTAAAACTTGTAGTGATGGTATGAGAATATACACTATTCTAATCGTTCCGTGGGTGTTTTAAGAGGCTACAGAAGGAAACAAACCTGAATATGTGCATCCGCGTCTTCCTAATAACAACTTCGTTATGCGTAGTAGAGTCACGCTACAGCTATATTGTGGTTGTAGCACGAATGAGTCGACTCGAGCGGGGTAGGACCATGCTCTCACAGAATATCAACGTAAAACAGCAGCTTAATGCTGCTGTGTTTCGTATGGTGAGTGTAGAGACCGGAGACTCTTTTTACTGTAAACGAGGCATTCCACCTCAGTCCTCAGGGGTAGAAAAAGTATCTTCATCTTGATTCTTAATTGAGAATAAATTTAGATGTCTATGGGCCACAGCATTCACTTACCATCAGGTGGACTATGTGCTCGTTTGTCACCCAAGCATGCCAAGCGGAGCAACTATAGCAAATATCTCCAGGTAATCAATGGGGGAGGCCTATGTTTAGCAGTGGAATTTGATTTTAATACAAAATATTTGTTTGTCGAGACGATGGTCCATAGCTATGCGGGATCCGATAGGTGGCGCTATAATCACGTTATATTAACGAATTTTATATATATGGACGTAAGTATTTCATATTTACCATATAATATGTTGGTTTTGTACCAAAATTATACCGTACTAAATTTCTCCACTACGTCGATAAAGAAGTTATGCTTCGAAAAAAACGTCACGTTTTCTTGTAACGTTTCACCGCCGCGGCTGCATGAGTATACTATTATTTGACCTACTTATGTAAAATATAAAATAGATTAACAATGATGTCGTAAAGAAGTTTCACATCGTACGTGTGTACACAATTACATTTTTTTATACACAGTACACACACACAGTACAGTACTAAATTTCTCCACTACATCGATAAAGAAGTTGCACTTCAAAAAAAATACAAAAAATATAAATATACCACTGTAAAATTCAGAGCAAAACTCATCACCTGAAAAGGCAAAATAACGTCTACCATGCCAGCTAGTAAAATTATACAAACAAACTTTTTGACTATAAAAGTATTGCATTCCCTTACTTTAGCCATCACAACCAACGTCTGTTAGTAAGCACTAGTGGCCGTTTGGAGGTCGAAATTTGACCGTAATTAATTAAATTTTAAAGTTTGTATATTAAGCAAGTTGTATTTCTCTTTCACCTCTCATATATAACCATTTCCCTCAACCGTGAGTCATATATGAACATCGATTGTTTAACTTTTAAAGTTGTTAGAACTTAATTTGCTTCTTTCCACGAAATGAAATAAAATTATGTGTCCTGCCTAGTTTGAAAAGGACCTCCCGCCCCTGACTCAATTGCGTGTACTATCTCCGTCACCACCAATCCCAGAACCTTCCAACACCACCACACTAGGAAAGACACACTACCCTCGATAATTTGTTTCATAATCGATAAAGTGCGTGGTAATATGTGTATTTTTCCGCATATATTATTATTATTATTTCCGCAAAGTAACGCCTGATTTTCTACCGACTTCAAAAAGGAGGAGGTACTCAATTCGACTATATGTTTTTTTAATGTGTTGTGTGTGCTCATAGAATAGAATAGAATAGAATAGAATAGAATAATTTTTTTTTATTCAATATATATTACATGTGTAATTCTTATTGAAAGTTATTTTTTACTTTACCACTGGTTAATATACATAACTTTTTTTCTGGGTGAACCGATTTCGATTACTCTTTTTTTTTTATTTGAAAGCTAATGTGATCCCATATAAATTTGATAAAGGTTTGACCAATAGCTTTTGAGTTATTCTTAATAATTTATATTGAAGTCGGTTGTACAAAATTTTTTATTTTAAATTATATTAATTATGTTTAACTATTGTGTTTTTTTCGCGAACAGGAAAGAAGTATCCAGTGTTGTGTTGTGCAGTAGAACAATAATAAAAATAGTTTTTTGCCTTGAACATACAATCTAAAAGGCTTTTGAAAAAACTATTAGAAATTACTCAAAATTCATAGCTCATTCAGTCAATCTGTCAGAAATAATTTTGTTGCCAACATTTTAAAATTCTTTGGCGACAATGTGTTTGCTGTTAGAAAATTGAAATTGGCAGTTTGAACGTTTTTTTTCTTACTTATTTTATCCGGTGCTTGACCACAATCCCACCTGGTGGTAAGTGGTGATGAAGCCCCAGATGGTAAATCGCACTGTCTTAGCATTCATTGTCATTAGCATAACAAAAGCCTATTCACTCTTGCCTTGTTGACGCCCAGATTTTATTCGAGCGGAAAGACAGACGCCGGCACGTAACTCAGAAATGTTTCAGACGTTAATAATGAATGTTATATTTTATTTAATGTATTTGTAACACATATTACATAATATATAATTTAAGCCATCTGCATGCACTCCTTCTCCATATAAACTTAATTATGCAAAGTATCACCTCCGTGCGCGCAATATGCTTAAAAAAGGGCTTCAAAGTTTTCTCTTCACGTACAGACCACGGCGTGTGCCAGCCATCCTTAGCCATTTTAAGGGAAGTCGACGCCTTGTCATTCGGCACCGCCGCTAATATGTTGCGAATTTAACCTACTAAATGTTAAAAATAACCTTTTTGAAATAATTACTCATAATATTCGTCTCACACACGTTTATACGTCTGCATGCTCATCTGCTCGCGCAACAGAGGAGTTTTTTTTTAATAAGGGTTTTTTAGGTAAAGGTACAAATGAGCACACAGTCTACCTGATGGTGAGGAGATTCTCTGACCTTAAAGACATCTTATCTATCCTCGATTAAGAATTAAAATTAAGATGCCTTGTCACCCCTGAGGACTAAGATGGAATGCCTCGTTTCCAGTAAAAATAATATCCCGTTCTCTACACTAACCATACAAAACACTGCAACATTAATTTGCTATATTAAGTTGGTATTCTGTAAGAACATGAATTAAAAGCATATTGATGTAAACAAAATTAGAATTAACTTAAGTGAATATATTTATGTTAAATGTGTATTTACCTGTATTTTAGTTTGCTATCTTTGTATGTGAATATAACTTGAATGGAAAATTATTAGTATCTCTTACCGTACTTGACAGGGCATCCAGAAGAAACCAATTTGTTTTAACTTACCTGGAATTACAAAAAGAATGAAATTAGATGGAGTAATTCGTGATTCTATTAAGAAAGTTTGAGTAAACTGATTTGAAATTAAATTAACTTTGTAACATTGAATTTATACAGTGGAATTTTCGTGTTTTATCTTGGTTAGTTAAGACTTGTAATTAGATCCGTACGATCAAAAAAAGGAACACTAGTTAATAAAGGTTACAAAAATGGTAGGATTTCTTGTCTACTTAAGTCCATCTGTGAGATGGGGTGATGCAGACCTAGTAATTTGTTATACAACACTACCTCAGATTTAATACCTCCTGACAAACATTATCATCATCATCATCGTCATTACAGCCTGTCGCAAGTCTACTGCTGACCATAGGCCCTTCCCAAAGAATGCCACAATGAACGGTCCTGAGCCACCTGCATCCATCGACTTCCTGTATGTCTTACCAGGTCGTCACCCATCTAGTGGGCGACGTCCCACACTTCGACGGTGCAGAGGCTGCCACCGAGAACCTTTCTTCCTAATCGGTTGTCGGTTCTTCGAGCTATATGGCCGCCCATTGACACTTCAGCTTACTAATCCGTTGGGCTATGTCAGTTACTCTGGTTCTACTGCGGATATCCTCTCTAGTCTAGAAGAGTTGCAAAGAAACCATGAGCATAACTCGCTGAGCGACCTTGAGCTTCCTTATACAATATTGTTTTGAAGTATTGAAGTATGCCTGACTAGAAGATGTGTCATCTCCCGAACGTTGCCCAGCCTAGTTGAATCCGTCGATTAATCTAGGTCTTGAACAAACATTATACTACTGCATAAAATTATTGTAGTATTAATCTTAAGCTTTGTTTCTCAATATAGCCTAGTATAAATACTGAGTGAGAACAGTGGTAGAGTCACGCCGCAGCTGTATTAAGGTTGTAGCACGAATGGGTCAGCTCGACTGGTAAGACCACACTCTCACAGAATGGCAGCGTAAAATAGGCGTTAACTATTAAGAAAAGTTGAGTGACAAGAACCAATCGAATAAAGGAGCCTATTACCTAGTGATTGGAGATAACTATAATATCATGATTAGTTATTACCTGGGCGTCCTCCCATTTCTGCAAGAATTTTCAAGCAATAATCCTCCGCGTTGACCCAATGCGTGTTGGCAGAATCCATATGACCTCGAAATACTTTCTTCCTCAGACATGCAGGTTTCCTCGCATTATTTCGACACCGAACGCGTGGTAAATCAGAACTTAAAATATCTATAAACAATTTCATTGGTGTCGGCGGGGATCTAATCCGGGTTGCTTGCGTACCGTGGAATTTACGGTGTGGGTTAAGAGTACCAAAGCTATAGATATAAGTTTTATAAGCACTTTAGATGTAGGCAGTGCGTCAAAGCACCAAATCCTTAGTAAATAGGTTAAATTATATTTATATTTATACTTACCTTAGTATATAAATACTAGGTAAGTACATATTAAGATGAATATTGTACTATCTTTAATAAAGCGTTGTCTCTCTGGTATAAATAAATTATTTTAAACCTAAAGTCGTTATTGTTTCTTTACTCGTGCACTTAGCCCCTGAGAAACCATGAATCTACTACCCTCAATCCATCATCATCATTATTATAACTTTACAAGTCCACTGCTGAATATAGGCCTTTCAGTAGAAATACCACAAATGTTTTAATGTGCCTGCGGGTCGTCACCAATCTAGTTGCGAGCCACTCTACACTTTAAATACTGGTACGAGGCTACCTCTATAGAACCGACCCGACCGACCCATTTCACTTCCCTTATTTATCCGCTAGGCTATGTCGGTTACTTTGGTTCTCCTACGGTTATCCTCATATTGCGATGCCAACGCGCCTGCTAAGCGTAGATACTACGTCATATATACTCACACGCAAAATAATACACTTATTTCTGAAAATGCATGTAACGCTCCATCCTAATTTTCAGGATAGGTCAAGCACTCATTACCTTCTTTTCGCGAGTTACTGTAGCCACCACTTACTACTAAAACTGTGAGCTCGTATCTAACTTGAACATCATAAAATACAGAAAGCCTCTGAATTAATTACCTTAGTTGCAGTAGCACTGCAGCTCGAGAGAGCTACCGAGTTCATAAATTACAGTAGAAATAAGTTTTGGAAAGTTTTGCACGCGTTTCACTTTCATGCCTCCAGGGACGAGAAAGTTGTTCAGAGCATATCGCAAAATTCATGCGCATGTATAATTCATCGTTTGCCAGCAGATGCCGGTAACTTCTGTATACAAAATTAAATATAAATTTACAAAAAAATTGCTACAACTGAAAACTGCGCCATATTGTACGGGTTTTGTAATCCGTCACATTTTTACAAGACTGCCCTAAAAAGGAAGATAATATTTTTCGAGTGTGTGATGTATGTTCACTTTTGCACGTTCTGTAGCCTAAACGGCTTGATGGATTTTTACTTATGTAATGTAGATAGATTCGTTTTAATTATGGAGGACATCGGTATAATATTTTTTTTCATTTTAGTAACGTTTTAACGCAGTCGGGTTTTAATTACTTTTAAACCATAAGGCTTGTCTCGTCTTATAAATATCATCAGAAACCTACTTCACGCACCAATCTCTCACATATCAGTCAGTCAACTTACTAGCGTACCGCCCCGATCTGCACGGGAGACTTCTGATCTCGACACCAGCGTCACAGCGAATTCAGTGACAAACACGCGTACAGAACTATCACACTACACACACACACACACACACATATATATATATATGTGTGTGTGATGAAAATAAACGATTTTATTATTATCATACAGGAAAGTGTGTAGAAGTGCATAACTTGATTCCTACCTCACCCTTCCACCATGGACGCTCGACCAGTCTCCACCTTTTCGTTGTCGACTTACCACGCATCAACGGTATTTGGTCATCGTTCGTCATGCGTACAACAAAGGAGTGGAATAAATTGCCAGAATTTGTCTTTCCTTCTGATTACAATGGGATTTCTTCAAGGCAAGAGTGAATAGGCTTTGTTAATTCAGTGCTTCTATATTCGCTGCATCATCACCTGGTAAGGGTGACAGCCGAATATGGTGTGATAGTAGTTAAGCGCTGGCTTAGTAGTAAAAAAAATGGTAGGATTTCTTGTCTACTTAAGTCCATCTGTGAGATGGGGTGATGCAGACCTAGTAATTTGTTATACAACACTACCTCAGATTTAATACCTCCTGACAAACATTATCATCATCATCATCGTCATTACAGCCTGTCGCAAGTCTACTGCTGACCATAGGCCCTTCCCCAAAGAATGCCACAAAGCACGGTCCTGAGCCACCTGCATCCATAGACTTCCTGCATGTCTTACCAGGTCGTCACTCCATCTAGTGGGCGACGTCCTACACTTCGACTGCCGGTACGAGGCTGCCACTCCAGAACCTTTCTTCCAAATCGGTTGTCGGTTCTTCGAGCTATATGGCCGGCCGATTGACACTTCAGCTTACTAAACCGTTGGGCTATGTCAGTTACTCTAATTCTACTGCGGATATCCTCGTTTTTAAGTCTAGAAGAGTTGCAAAGAAGTAATGAGTATAACTCGCTGAGCCACCTTGAGCTTCCTTATACAATATCGTTTTGAAGTATTGGGGTATGCCTGACTAGAAGATGTGTCATCTCCCGAACGTTGCCCAGCCTAGTTGAATCCGTCGATTAATCTAGGTCTTGAACAAACATTATACTACTGCATAAAATTATTGTTGTATTAACCTTAAGCTTTGTTTCTCAATATAGCCTAGTATAAATACTGAGTGAGAACAGTGGTAGAGTCACGCTGCAGCTACATTAAGGTTGTAGCACGAATGGGTCAGCTCGACTGGGGTAAGACCACACTCTCACAGAATGGCAGCGTAAAATAGGCGTTAACTATTAAGAAAAAGTTGAGTGACAAGAACCATTGAATAAAGGAGCCCTATTACCTAGTGATTGGAGATAACTATAATATCATGATTGGTATTACCACGGGCGTCCTCCCATTTCTGCAAGAATTTTCAAGCAATAATCCTCCGCGTTGACCCAATGCGTGTTGGCAGAATCCATATGACCTCGAAATACTTTCTTCCTCAGACATGCAGGTTTCCTCGCATTATTTCGACACCGAACGCGTGGTAAATCAGAACTTAAAATATCTATAAACAATTTCATTGGTGTCGGCGGGGATCTAATCCGGGTTGCTTGCGTACCGTGGAATTTACGGTGTGGGTTAAGAGTACCAAAGCTATAGATATAAGTTTTATAAGCACTTTAGATGTAGGCAGTGCGTCAAAGCACCAAATCTTTAGCAAATAGGTTTAATTATACTTATATTTATACTTACCTTAGTATATAAATACTAGGGTAAGTAGATATTAAGATGAATGTTGTTCTATCCTTAATTAAGCGTTGTCTCTCTGGTATAAATAAATTATTTTAAACCTAAAGTCGTTGTTGTTTCTTTACTCGTGCACTTAGCCCCTGAGAAACCATGACTCTACTATCCTCAATCCATCATCATCATTATTATAACTCTTTACAAGTCCACTGCTGAATATAGGCCAATTCAGTAGAAATACCACAAATGTTTTAATGTGCCATGCCGGGTCGTCACTCAATCTAGTTGCGAGCCACTCTACACTTTACATACTGGTACGAGGCTACCTCTATAGAACCTTTCTTTCCCATCGGTTATCAGTTCTCCGAGACATATGGCCGACCCATTTCACTTCCCCTTATTTATCCGCTAGGCTATATCGGTTACTTTGGTTCTCCTACGGTTATCCTCATACTGCGGTGCCAACGCGCCTGCTAAGCGTAGATACTATGTCATATATACCTCACACGCAAAATAATACACTTATTTCTGTAAAATGCATGCAACGCTTCATCCTAATTTTCAGGATAGGTCAAGCACTCATTACCTTCTTTTTCGCGAGTTACTGTAGCCACCACTTACTACTAAAACTGTGAGCTCGTATCTAACTTGAACATCATAAAAATACAGAAAGCCTCTGTGAATTAATTACCTTAGTTGCAGTAAAGCACTGCAGCTCGAGAGAGCTTACCGGAGTTCATAAATTACAGTAGAAATAAGTTTTGGAAAGTTTTGCACGCGTTTCACTTTCATGCCTCCAGGGACGGAGAAAGTTGTTCAGAGCATATCGCAAAATTCATGCGCATGTATAATTCATCGTTTGCCAGCAGATGCCGGTAACTTCTGTATACAAAATTAAATATAAATTTACGAAAAAAAATGCTACAACTGAAAACTGCGCCATATTGTACCGGGTTTTGTAATCCGTCACATTTTTCACAAGACTGCCCTAAAAGAAAGATAATATTTTTCGAGTGTGTGGATGTATGTCTATTTCTTTGGCACGTTCTGTAGCCTAAACGGCTTGATGGATTTTTACTTATGGAATGTAGATAGATTCGTTTTAATTGTGGAGGTGACATACGGTATAATTTTTTTTTTCATTTTAGTAACGTTTTAACGCAGTCGGGTTTTAATTACTGTTTAACCATAAGGCTTGTCTCGTCTTATAAATATCATCAGAAACCTACTTCACGCACCAATCTCTCACATAATATCAGTCAGTCAACTTACTAGCGTACCGCCCCGGATTCGCACGGGAGACTTCTGGATCTCGACACCAGCGTCACAGCGAATTCAGTGACAAACACGCGTACAGAACTACCACACTACACACACACACACACACACACACACACACACACACACATATATATACATACATATATATATATATATATATATATATATATATATATATATATATATATATATATATATATATATATATATGTGTGTGTGTGTGTGTGTTCAATGTGTGTGCAAAAGATACATGCAGTGTACCGGCATGAAATACTGTCGCGCTCTGCTAAGCACGCCAAGTTTTTTAAGAGGCCAATTTGGCCTTCTCTTCCAAGTGACCACGAAACTGCACGTCACTCGATATGTCGACGCCGAGCACACCGATACTGGCTGAGGCATACGACAAAGGGGTTCTTTTTGGCAGTAAACGCGCAAACTTGTGTCATCTGAGGATTAAAATGGACTAGATTTAGTCGCCCCCAATCCAAGACTTTGTTCAGCAAAGATTCGACTTCACACACAAGTTTGTTCCGGTACTCGGCGACGTTTTCCCGAGAAATATTGACACGGCCGGTTTATAGAGCATCACCAGTGATGTCATCCGCATAGCAATGTATGTTGCCGGTTAGCAACATATCATTGATATGCAGGAGAAATATCGTTGGTGATAACTCGCAGCCTTGGGGAACACCAGCGTTAATAGGCTTGTAATCGGAGCATGCACTGTTTACAACGGCCTTGATGCTCCGATCTGCAAGAAAGCTGGTGATACAATTGCACAATTTCTCGGGAAGCCCATAAGAAGGGAGCTTTGAAAGAAGCGCTTTGTGCCAAACCCGATCGAAGGCCTTCGCAATGTCCAAACTAACGGCCAATGCCTCCCCCTTGGACTCTACTGCTCTGCCTATCTATGAGTCAGGTAGACCAAAAGATACCAGCTGATCGAACCCAACGAAAACCGTATTGGCGGTCAATAATCAGTTGGTGATCCTCAAGGTACCGCATGAGCTGGCAGTTTATATTGGATTCCATTATTTTGGGGAACAAGGAAGTTATGGCGATAGGCCTGTAATTAGACGGATCAGAGCGGTCGCCTTTTTTTGGGATCGGGTGGACGAAAGCCGTCTTCCATGATTTCGGGACTACGTCTAGGGAGTAGGAGTACCGGAAAAGATGCGTTAGAACCGGTGCCAACTCTGGAGCACACGTCTTCAGCATAATTGGGGGGATTCCGTCAGGCCTACTCGACTTGTGGATGTACAGGGAGAGAAGTGCTTTGTGAATCAAGCGCTGTGTGAACTGCACATCCAACATGGAGCACTCACTCCGCGGCATGGTCGGTGTCATTGTGAGACGAGTTGGATGCAAAGAAAGAGCCTAGCAGATCGGCTTTCCCCTTTATGGCATGGGCCAGTGAGTCGTCGTCCTGTGCAGAGATGGAAGAGATCGCTGACAAAAGTTCACTTGGAGAGCCTTGGCGAGAGACCAGAATGCACGGGTTCCCGAAGGAAGGCGAACTAGTTTCTCGCCAATTCTGCCTATGTGCTCTGACTTTGCCTTGGCAAGAACTCTTTTGAAGGACCTGGAGGCGGAACTATACTTCTTTTCCCGGGACGTTGATGCGTCAGCCCAGGCCCGGTAGCACTCCTGGTTATAGCGTGATGCTATTTTACAGGAGCGACTAAACCATGGCTGCGATCTGCCTCCGATGGGCACCACAGAGGAAGGAATAAAAAGTTCCATACTCTGAAGTACCACATCAGCGACAGAATTAGCAACAACGTTGGGATCGTGCGATAAGAAGCAAACCCGGCCCCAAGTGTAAGATAGGCGAAGTATCAGCCGGAGGGGACACCTGCGTCTCGGTCAGAAAGAGCAAGGCCGGCTTCGCCGTCTCGAGATGGCAGTGGACGGCGTTTAGGTTCGAGTGAAGTCCCATGATGTTGCAGAAATTTACGGATAGCGTGGCAGGGGTCACCTGGGTCTTGTTGCTCAGCTTGCCCCGAGAAGTTATTGTCTTGAGCAGAATTTTGCCACCCTCCTCCGAATACGCAGGGTAGCCTGAGCACCCACGCTCAGGAGTGGAGTAGCTCGGTCGTGGATGCTCAGCGAGGGATTCTCCAGGGGTGATCCGCTACCATGTTGATGGTGGGGAGGGGAGGATTGGGCCTTCGGCCACCTGTACCAGACGAAACGCGGAAGCAGAGCTTCCACTTCACGCCGGTATTCTGAAAGGTCATGGTACCACCCCGGCTCGAGCCGGCCCATACGTGCAATAGCAAAAGCTGCTGGAAAAACAGGTGATGAGGTCGTTTCAGTTTTATAAAAAATCTAAAATACGATAAAGGGAATGGAATGTATTTTTTTACTTTAATTAATCTTTATTTCTTTATTTGCTTATTTAGATTGCACTGAACCTTTGTGGCGTGGTAAAGCCTCTCTCATAGATTGTCTAGTGAGTGAGTGGGCGTTAAAATGGGGTAGTGGATTAACTTGTGCGGCCCGTCCATGGCTAGAGTCACGGTAGAGCCAAGTTGCAGCAGTATTATGACTACATCAGAAGGTCGGGCTAGAACGTTCTTGAGTGTAGAGAATCGAAAACCCATTTTCCTATCAAAGAAATCTATTTTAGTCCACAGAAGTGACAACGCATCTGCATTTTAATTCTTAATCGAACATAGATATAAGTATCTATGGGGCACATCATATAGTCAATATTTTTAAAGTTATCAACATAATTTTTATGAAAAACTTATACAATTGAATCCGCTATTAAGTTTATTTAAAACAGAAAGTATCTAATGTCACATAAATCGTGGACAAGATGTTCCTCCGCAGCGATAAATTTAGACAAAGTCGCCTTAAACGAGAATCCAACTTTCTCGTAAATCATGTTCTGGACAGTAGCAAACGTAAGTGTATATTTATGATATATATATCAATATCATGCGAATTTTTTTATTAATTACTAGCTGGTACCCGGCGCGTTGCTGCCACAGAAGAAATAATTGTGGAAATATTGTTTTAAATTTGGAAGACTTATTGAAACGAAGTTCTTTATCGGACGGTACGAATTTGGCGGATATATAAAGTCCAATCAAAT
Organism: Parnassius orleans; assembly: GCA_029286625.1. Classification (NCBI taxonomy): domain Eukaryota; kingdom Metazoa; phylum Arthropoda; class Insecta; order Lepidoptera; family Papilionidae; genus Parnassius; species Parnassius orleans. Next base: position 1,716,503 of record JAGSMP010000043.1, on the reverse strand, counting down.
AAGGTCTGAAATGAAAATGTTGACACTCAACTTTGCATTTTTGATATAAGTTTTAATGATACAAAACCAATGCGTAAAGGTTTTCGTGTCCGCAACCCCCGGTAAGGGTTAAAAAAAATATTTTTCTTTTGGTTATTAATGAATAATTTTGTTTACCATTTCTTTTATGTCAATTATATTTTTATCCCTACTAATCATACCCAACATACGTAGTATACAAGTAGGCAATAATCCTCTCTTTTTAACTCGGGACTTAATACAACCATTTGAAAAAGATTTTATTCCTGTATAAATTCACACCTACCGAAATATACTAGGATTTTTTTTTTCAATTGTAAATTTAGGAAATTTTACGAAGAATCTAAATATGGCAAAAAATAAATAATTCATTAATTTTTAAGCATTGAAATTTCAATTTGAAAATTTTAAATTGTTATTTTTTTAACAATAAAAAAATTTATTTCTCCAAAATTTTTAAATCTAAGCTTTGGTTAGATATTTTAAGCAATTTAAAAAAAATTGCTTATTTTAAATTTACGTTTATCCCTTAATTTTAAAACCTCTCTAATTCAGTTAAATTTGACCGGAGCAAAAAACATCATTTAACCTTTTTTATGTAAAATTTTAAGCTTTTTATTATTTTTTATAAGAACTTTTTTGTCAAATTTTTACCATTTTCGAGTAATTGCGACAAAACTCTTTTGACAATTTTTTTAACCCTTTGCGGGGGTTGCGGACACGAAAACCTTTTCACATAAAACTACGTTATATCAAAAATGCAAAGTTGAGTGTCAACATTTTGATTTCAAACCTTATTTGACTGGACTACTAGGCGAGAAAAAGTGTAAGATTTTTCCGTCACGACCCCTTCTGACGCAGCGTAGATGGTCTTGGCAGCTATAAGGAAGCGAGATGGAATAATAATATCCATATCCCGCACTTTTTCTTATCTTGCCATGAAAGAAATATTATTTTATTTTAAATGACGCTTCATTTTAATAGACGCTAATAACTCATTTATTTGTATTTGTTAATCAATAACATAATACGTTTATCAATAATAATTAATATACTACGAAAGGAACTTCGTTCCAACAGAGTGTTCCACGACACTCACGCAAGTTTTTTTTGTTTAATTAGGAATTATAATACATTCATTGAAGTTGAATGATAAATAACTTTCAAATAAATTTGTCGGTACAATACGCGCCACCTACTGCAAGTTAATTGTACTATGCCTGTAACCTTCGCGCAAGTGCAAGCAACAAGTTGACAACTGTTTTAGCGCAACCTGATTAACGGTATGGCAGCAAAAAAAAAACATAAGTTTTTATATATTAAGATATGTTAGGTCACATTATATAACATTATGTGACTTTGAGGATTGTAAAGGCTTTTATACTATTTTTTTTAATGTCAACATCACATTATTAATGTTTAGTATGAAGAATGATGAGAACTGGTTTCCGGTTCATTTATACTGCGAGTATTAGGAGCAAAGCACTCCGTCTTAGTAGTTTTTACGTGGTAGAGCCATACTGCAGCTATTTTATGGTTATAGCTTGAATAATTTGGCTCGACCGGGTTAGGACCACGACCATACTAGCTTAAAATAGCAGCTTAATGTTTCTCTGTTTCGTATGGTGAGTGTAGAGAAACGGAGACCCTCTTTATGGGAACAAGGCATTACATCTTAGTCCTCAAGGGTGACAATCTACATTTTGATTCTTTATTTAGGACTAGCTGTTCCCCGCGACTTCGCTCGCGTGGTATTTTTTTGTGCGGAACCCTAAAATAAGAGTAGCCTAAGTTACTCTTAATAATGTCAGCTGTCTGCCAGTGAAAGTCCCATCCAAATCGGTTCACAGGTTTTGCGTGATGCTTGTTCACGACAAAATAGCTTGCAGGTGACAGTTATTTTTCAGACTTACTTTAACATTTATCATTATATTTTGGCCAATTTACACAATACTTTAATGAATTATAGCTTACGTGTTATTCTGATGTATGAGCTATATTATTGTAAAGTTTCATAAAAATCCATTTAGTAGTTTTTGCGTGAAAGAGTAACAAACATCCATACATCCTCACAAACTTTCACATTTATAATATTAGTAGGATAAAGGTAGATGTCTATAGGTCACAGCATCGATTTACCATTAGGTGAACTGTGTTGTCACCCTTATTCTTTAAGAAATTACATATTTGGGTTGTTTCGCCATCAAAATAAAACAGTACGTGGGGCTATGATAGTAGGGTGGCACCATCACAGCGCCACAATAACTTACATGCACCGAATCCTAAATCAAGCTTTAGATGTTTTTAAGCGAATCTGCTTTATATATGGACTTCAACGGTCAAAATAGAAATAGAAATATTATGTTTCATAAAAATATATACAGTCGTGGTCTGTTTTCAAAGCAAGCATATTAAATCAAATATTTGAGAGTGCAGCTCTCTAGTTAAGCTCTAAGGTAAAATCGATAGCGTACAAAACGTTGAAATATAAGTACTTACTTATTTAGAGTACTTTGACTTTGAGGAAGTATATTCACTGATCAATTTATCTATTGTTATGATATGATAAATATAAGTTAAGTTACAGCCTACTACGTCCCACTCCTGGGCACAGGCCTCCTCTCACTTCTGAGAAGGTTTTAGGGCTAGGAAAAGTCCGCCGCGCTGCCCCAATGCGTGTTGGTGGACTTCACATGTCTTCGAAATATTTTTCTAAATTTCCAAGACATGCAAGTTTCCTCACGATGTTTCCTTCACCGTAGAGCACGTGGTAAATCAGCGCTTAAAATTGTAACTAACAATTTCATTGGTGCCGGCGGGTTCGAACCCGGGTTGCGCGCGCACTTACGCGCGTATTTACAGCGAGCGCTTAGCCCCTGAGCTACCAACGCTATGAAAACGTGATGCCCATCTCAGTCAGGCAAGTAGACGAAAGTAATTTTAGATTAGCAATAAGAAGCCTAAAGCCACGATCTGCTGGTGGCCCTGGTCGCATTCCCGCTTTTCTGGTCAAGGATTGTGCGCCAACTCTTCGTCCACCGCTCTTGTTTATTTTTAGTCTGTCCTTTTAAAATAAAAAAGTCTTTTATTTCTTGCTTCAAAGTAGAGATTTACAATTTAAAACAGTGTGCATGCAAAAATTAATTGATCCAGTGTTACAAAACTTAGTATTTTAGTAGGTATTACTTTTAATAGTTAGGTGTTTGTAATAGAATAATAGAACAAGATAATATACTTTCAATTCGATTAATTAATTGCAGTAAATTAATTCTTACTTCTAGTAGTTGTCTTAGACAATTATAACAATGCATATTAAAAGTTTTTTTTGGTGTATATGTACAATTGCAAGAACCCCTCTTAACGGAGGGTAAAGGCCTCCTCCAGAGATGCCCATTGTTTTCTATCCTCTGCTACTCGCATCCAGTGGGTACCTGCTATTTTTATAACGTCGTCTGCCCAGCGCGCAATTGGTCTACCCCTTTTTATTTGGCCCAATGGTCCTACCTATGATGTTGTCTTTATGGTTCAGCGATTGTCAGTATGTCTGGCTACATGTCCAGCTCATCGCCATTTTAAATTCTGTGAGTAGCTGAGAAGCGTCAATGGCTTTAATTTTCTGTCTTATGGCAGTATGGCGGATTTTTTTGATCTTCTTAATCTTCAGAATGCTTCTTTCCATACTTCTTTGACTTGTTATGATCTTATTTTTTATTTTCCTAGTAAATTTCCAGGTTTGACAGGCGTATGTTAGTGAGGCGGGCAGTTGGTCATGACTTTGCTTATCAGCCTTATGGGCAAGTCGCTTTTTAGAATTTCTTTCAGGCTCCAGAACTTCTTCCAAGTGATGTTGACTCTTCTCTCTACTTCCTGTTCGTTGTTGTGTTGGTTAAATGTTTTTTTTTTACCCAGATAAATGTATATATCAATGCAGATTTTTGAGATATATAGGTGTTTTAGTATGATTTGTCATGACATTAGTTTTATTTAAGTTGATTTCTAAACCTACTTTACTACTTTCTCCGTGTAGAGAGCTTATCATCAGTTGTAGTTGGTTTGTGCTTTCTGATAGCAGAACTATATCATCAGCAAATGTGAGATGACTCAGGTAACATGCGTTTATGTTTTTGCCAACTTTCTCCCAGTTTAGTTTGCGAATGATGGACTCTAGCACCGCTATAAAGATTGTTGGTGAGACTGGGTCTCCTTGCCTTACACCTCTTTTTATTTGTATGAGTGGCCCAGTGGTCTCCAACTTCACTCTAATAATACTGTTGTCATAAATGTTTTTTAGGACTTGTATGTAGTCCAATACCACTTCTTGAGAGAGTAGAGCTTCCCAAATCGATGAGTGGAGTAGAGTATTGAAGGCTTTTTGATAATCAATAAAGACAGCATAGAGTGGTCTGTTGAACTCTTGGAATTTTTCAATTATCATCTCTAGCGAGTGTATATGGTCAACTGTGGAAAAACCTCGTCTGAAGCCCACCTGTTCTATAGGTTGGAAGTTTTCTGTGGTTTATTTTATTTTTTTCTCAATTATGTAGGAGAAAAGTTTGCAAAAAAATAGTGAAGGTTTTTGTAGAGCAAAATTATTTCCGACTCTGACCATTGACGTGGGGTATTTTTGCAATTCAGTATCATGTTGAACAGTCTGGTTAGAGGTTTAACTAGATACATGAGTTTTTATAGCCTCGTTGGTGATTCTGTCGGTCCCTGGGCTTTTATCTATTTTTAGTGCTTTAATTCCTTTAACTACTTCGTCTTCATCATTGCTTGCTTTCGCCTCATCTGCACTACATTTATATGCTGGTAGCTTAGGTGAGCTATAAAGATTTTTGTAAAAATCTGTTGCTATTTTGAGTATTCCCGTTCTATTTTGTGTGTTGTTAGTTTTGCTTTTTAACTCTACAATCCATGATTAATATGTTCTCAATTCCTTGTATGCTTTCTTGGTGCTCCCTGTGGCATGAAGACATTTTTCTGTGGTTTGTGTGCGGTGTGCCTTATAGTCTTGGTTAAATCGTTTATTTATAAGCTTATAAAGCGCTTTTAATTCATTTTTAATAGCCCTTGATTTCGGTTTTGTTTTTTGTATTTCTTGTCTTCTGCTGATTAGTGCCTTTGTGCGTGCTGATATTATTTAGTTTTTCTCTGTATTTGTGATAGATGTTGGCTCATGTGCTTTTTTCAGGCTGATATCTATTACGTTTGTTATTTTATCATAGCAATTCTGGACGGTGTCTTTGTAATTCCAGTAGTCTGACAGATTTGCTGAGCAGCTGTTCAGCGATTCAATGTAGGTTTTCACTTCTTCTTCTTTTTTTAACTGGGATCTGGGGTGTTTACCAAACTTGCTACGATTTATTGACCTTGAAAGAATACTGAACGCTGCCCTAACAGGTCTGTGGTCCGAAGGGTAAGTGATGTTTAAGACCTGTATATTGTCTACGTTTCTCGGTAAGTTTGTTAAAAAGTAGTCTATTTCATTTCTTGTATTACCATCAGGTGATTTCCAAGTCCATCTCTGTTTTTTGTTCTTTTTGAAAAAAGTGTTCATAATGGCTAGATTGTTCTCGTACGCGAACTCAATGAGTCTGTTTCCACTACAGTTTCTATTACCATAGCCGTAACTTCCCGTAATGGATTCGTTTGGTTTGGGTTGACCAATTTTGGCGTTAAAGCACCCATGACTATTATATTATTTCCTGAGAGTTGTATGGCTTTGTCGATAGGACTTAGGTTTAATATTAGATACTAAATTAAATTTTCACAATCATTTGACATCCATTTGCAAGTTAGCTAGTAAGACTTTGGGTTTTGTGATGAGGACTGCTGCTGACTTTGATGATATAAGGGTGGCTAAAACTTTGTGTAATGCGTATGTTCGAAGTAAACTAGAGTATGCAGCTGCGGTCTGGAAACCTTACGAGAAAAAGTATACTCTCTTGTTAGAGAGGATACAACGTAAATTTGCTCGTTGGCTTTATAAGAAGAATCATGGGTCCCTTATTTGTATCCTTCTTTATTCGTCTTGGGTATGGTTGATTTTGAAACCCCAATGTTTAGGAGGGTGATGTCAATTATTAGGCACTATATTTCTATAATTCACCACAAGTTGGATTGCTAGTCGGTTATGGAGAGAATCGGTTTGTTGGTGCCCAGGTACCTGCAGAGAGATAATGGAGGAACGGTGGCTCCGCGCCGTAGGACGCGTCTTCTAGATAGACCAGTTACGCGTACCAAAAGTGTTGCTTTTGCACCAACAAATCGAGCATTAACACTTATAGGGACATACTCACTCAGCACGATGAAATTGACTTATTTGCAGACAGTATAACATGTCTGCTGACTCTTTTTTATAAAATTATCGATGACATGACAATTAATAATTCGACAATTTAATTTCCTTGACTATGTACTATTTAATACTTTATATTTAAGATGTAATTTTAATTATGGGCATATTAGGATTGTAATTAGCTTTTATTGACATTGCATTATAAATTGATATGACAAAATATTTCATTGTATAATTAATGGGGCCCTCATATATCTAAACTAGCTAGCAAACTTAGTTCTGCAGCATATGCTGTAAAAAAGATTAGATGCCTTACATGTGTTGAAAAGCTAGATTGGTTTATTTATTTATTTCCATAGCATAATGTCATATGGAATCTTGCTATGGGGTAATGCGACCGACATTTAAACTATCTTTGTTTTGCAAAAGAGAGCCATAAGAGCAATTTATAACCTAGGTCCGAAGGAATCCCTTAGAGAAAAATTTAAAGAAATAAATATATTAATTTTGGCCTCTCAATATATTTACGAAAATTTAATGTATATACACAAAAACATAAATAGTTTAATTAAAAATAGTGAACTAACTTGTGCTTGTTCCTAGTATTTACAGAATGTACTGTAAATACTTGGAACAAGCACAAGTTAGTTATACCAGTACTTGACTCCAAAGAGTCAGTAACTCCTTCATGGGGCATTGTATACGCTTTTACAACAAAGTCCAGAAAATATACAGACCTTTTCTATCAAAAGGTTTAAATTATTTATTAAGCAAAAATTGTCTAGTAAGAGTTATTATACTACTTAAGAGTACATGACTGATAATAACCCCTGGGAATGAGGTGATCGCTACCATGCTGTTTCCAAATGTTTTCATGTATAACATATTATATTGTAAATTGTGCTTTTAAAAAAAAAATAAGTCCCGCTGGGTTTCTTGCTGGTTCTTCCCAGGACAGAGGTTTTTTTTGCGAACCAGTGGTAAAAGTAAAAAAATGACTTTCAATAAGTATTATGTATTGTAATCTATATTGAATAAAAATGATTCTATTCTATTAGTACTTTATTGTTTCAATTGGCTTTACTACAGTTTTAATTTCTTGACACGGACTGCTAAAAGCTTCGAGATTTTATATTACTATTATTTTATAATTATTTAAGTTATGATTATTAATAATTAATAAAAATGATTCTATTCATTATTGTTTCAATTGGCTTTACTACAGTTTTAATTTCTTGACACGGGCTGCTAAAGGCTTGAGATTTTATATTACTATTATTTTATAATTATTTGTTATGATTATTAATAATTAATAAAAATGATTCTATTCATTATTGTTTCAATTATTTTACTACAGTTTTAATTTCTTGACACGGGCTGCTAAAGGCTTGAGATTTTATATTACTATTATTTTATAATTATTTAGTTATGATTATTAATAATTAATAAAATGATTCTATTCATTATTGTTTCAATTATTTTACTACAGTTTTAATTTCTTGACACGGGCTGCTAAAGGCTTGAGATTTTATATTACTATTATTTTATAATTATTTGTTATGATTATTAATAATTAATAAAATGATTCTATTCATTATTGTTTCAATTGGTTTACTACAGTTTTAATTTCTTGACATGGCTGCTAAAGGCTTCGAGATTTTATATTACTATTATTTTATAATTATTTAAGTTATGATTATTAATAATTAATAAAATGATTCTATTCATTATTGTTTCAATTATTTTACTACAGTTTTAATTTCTTGACACGGGCTGCTAAAGGTTTCGAGATTTTATATTACTATTATTTTATAATTATTTAAGTTATGATTATTAATAATTAATAAAATGATTCTATTCATTATTGTTTCAATTATTTTACTACAGTTTTAATTTTTGACACGGCTGCTAAAGGCTTCTGAGATTTTATATTACTATTATTTTATAATTATTTAAGTTATGATTATTAATAATTAATAAAATGATTCTATTCATTATTGTTTCAATTGGCTTTACTACAGTTTTAATTTCTTGACACGGGCTGCTAAAGGCTTCGAGATTTTATATTACTATTATTTTATAATTATTTAAGTTATGATTATTAATATTTGATGGAATTTGTGAAATTTTTTTTTTTTGCATTTAAAATTTAACCTTGTGTGCTCTGTAACCCACAAGAGTTTTTGAATTAAATAAATAAAATAAATAAATAAATGATAAATATGTCTCCAGATAATAATGTCCTCAAGAACGAATCACGGTCACGACGGCCAGTATCAACGGTGAATAGCCATCTGCGCAGGACCGGATTATAGTGCCCGAGTGTATACGCAAGCACAGATGCATTCTCTATTCATTCACTCTCGTAGTCCCAAGGGACAGTAAAGCAACAAGAGCGGAGAGATACCAGTCGCAGGTCCAACGGCATACGTCTTTTCCGAGGCACGGGGGTGAAACACCGCCAACGTCCAGACTTCGGGCTGCTACTGAGAAATTTGTAAGAGAAAAATCAACGAAAATAACTCCCTTTCCCGACCCGGGAATCGACCACTAGACTAACGAGGCAGTCTACTAAATTTATCATATAAATATTATGGGGTGTAAGACAGATTATAATTGCCGTGTGCTGCCGTCAAGAGGGTCCATTACCCTATTTCACCTCTAGGTCTCGTAATGGAAAGAAAGAAAGAAAAGATGAAAAAAGATAAAAGAAGATTTTAACGTGGTAGAGCCACGCTGCAATTATATTAGTAGTATAGTTGAAGCACGAATGGGTCGGCTCGACTGGGGAAGTACCACGCCTCACAGAATACCAGCGTAATAGAAGCAACACTGCTGTGTTTCGTATGGTGAGTGTAGAGAACCGGAGACCCTTTACTGGAACTTACCATCAAGTGGACTGTGTGCTGGTTTGTCAGCCTATCCTATAAAAGAAAACATTTATTTCACCAACCCACAACATTGAGGAACATAGAAATTTGTACAAATTACAAATAGATAATTAAACAGTTGAGTGTTGTCAAAAAGGATCCCTCCTCTGTGATAATGGGCGACTATAACATATGCCAAAAATAACATATGTCTGTATGCCGTTACGTTTAGGCTTGGGGTAAAATATCCAAACCCGTCTAGTGATCCAGCGTCAGAGATGCTCACGACTGGTACTGCGACCGTCAATCCGCTTCCCAAGCGTGATGATTGAGGCATATCCCTGAACCATGGACTTATACGGCGTGATGAAGAAGAAAAGAAGAAAAGAATATCTTCTAGACAACTTCGTGAATCATTAAGCACATTCCATCAATTACAGCCTATAAAAGTCCACTGCTGAACAAAGGCTTCCCTATAGATTGCCTCATAGGATGGATTTTGCCATAGTTGCCACGCTTGGCAGGCGGGTTGGCAACCGCAGATTTTTATTATTTTGAGTTATTATTAGGAAGATGCTGCTGCCCATCACCTGTTTCAGTTTCCCTCTGTCACCTCTTACGACACCCACGCGCGATACAGGATATTCTTACACCGCCATTGTACGGTTTCTTTTATTTAGATTCCCTAAAAAATCACAGCATTTCTGTTATTTATGTTTTACGAAAAATACTAAGAGTTCATAAACCTAAGTAGCTGTGATGTTAAGTATCTAGTTTAACGCTCTGTGGTTTTTATTTTATCAGGATAATGAAGTTGGTTCAAGCGAGTCGCCATTTTTATTGCTCTATGAAAATATCTACATTATTGTAAATTTTATTTGGATACGAAATTGCATCGATATATATTTGTTAGTGGTTAAAATAAACCGAAACTACGGTACGGTTTCTTTACTCATGTGCCGAAACTTGCTTTTGTACAATAAGAGTGACACTCGGGCCTGTCAGGTAGGCCCGAGTGTCACTCTTATAGACCTCTACTGCAACTCATATACACTTTTGTTACCAACTTCAAATAATGCAAAACCAATTTAATTTAATATTTTATGGTAGAGTTTTCTGAGGTTTCTGAGGTCTGGACAGTTATTTCTATACGTTTGAATACTGATGCTGATAACGCACCTAACGAGAACCACAGAGTTTTTGTTACATGTTGTAACTTTACTGCTTTTATATGCTCTCGAATATCTTAACGTATGTTAGTGCCATTTCAACGTTTTCATTTAAGCGAACAGGTATCTGACTTGATTGAACTTGTGTGCTCGTATTTGTTAAATTACATATAAATATAATTGAAGTGTCTGTCTTTAATAACGAAATAACTGTCTTATATTACAATGCAATTAAAACATGAATATTTTTAAAATTTTTGTCTGTCTGTCTGTCCAGGCTAATATTCGAAATGGCTGAACCGATTGTGATGAAACTTCACAAACAGATAGACAACAATGCCAGAAGTGGTCTGGTATTCCTGTGTGGTAGTCCTGTTTAGATCTAAATTAAATCTAAACTACGCCACATTATTAGATCCTACGCATGCGAAGCCAGGTAGGATCATCATCATTCATCATTACAGCCCTTCACAAGTCCACTGCTGAACATAGGCCTCCCCACGGAATGCCACAAAGCACGGTCCTGAGCCACCTGCATCCATTGACTTCCTGCATGTCTTACCAGGTCGTCACTCCATCTAGTGGGGACGCCCACACTTCGCCTGCCGGTACGAGGCTGCCACTCGAGAACCTTTCTTCCCATCGGTTGTCGGTTCTTCGAGCTATATGGCCGGCCCATTGCCACTTCAGCTATTAATCCTTTGGGCTATGTCAGTTACCTGGTTCTACTGCGGATATCCTCATTTCTAAGTTTATCACGCAGAGAAACCCCGAGCATAGCTCCTCCATAGCTCGCTGAGCTACCTTGAGCTTCCTCATACGGCCAGCAGTGAAGGACCACGTCTCAGTTCCGTATGTCATCACTGGCAACACGCACTGGTTGTACAACTTGGTTTTGAGGTTTTGAGGTATGCCTGACGAGAAGATGGTCGTAATCTCCCGAACGCTGCCCAGCCGAGTTGAATCCGTCGATTGACCTCTCGGTCGAAGTTGGACTTACCTAGTCGGACTATTTGTCCCAGGTAAACATATTCGTCAACAACTTGAGCTTAGTGCTCCCAACAACTACCGGCATAGTGTGACATGGACATTAAACATGATTTTGTTTTGTCCATGTTCATCTTGAGACCTATCCGTTGGGAGACACTATTGAGGTCATTGAGCATAGTGCTTAGGTCCTCCAGCGATTCTGCCATAAGGACTATATCGTCGGCAAATCGAAGGTGAGTGATGTAATCGCCATTGATGTTAATACCGTATCCTTTCCAGTCCAGTAGCTTGAAAACGTCTTCCAATGCAGCGTGAAGAGTTTCGGGATATTACGTCACCCTGTCTTACACTCTCTGCAGTTGGATAGGTTTCGTACTCTGGTTCTGTACTCGGATAGCCATCGTAGCCCTACTGTACAAACACTTCAGCACCTCGATATACCGACAGTCCACTTGGAACCGCTGAAGGGACTGCAGCACCGCCCAGATTTCGACGGAATCAAAGGCTTTCATAGTCCACATACGCAAGGCAAAGTGGCAGATTGTACTCTTCGGTCTTCTGCACAATTTGGGAAATCGGTCTGTAGTTCTTCAAGAGCGTTGTCGCCTTTCTTGAAGAACAAGACCACCGCACTTCTGCTCCACGCCTCCGGTGTAATGCCACCATGGAGGACGGAATTAAAGAGCTTCTGAAGGACTTCTGGCACCGGTTTTCCACCGCTTTCAGAAGCTCCGCTGTAATTCCATCTCGCCTGGGGCCTTGCTGTTTTAAGGTGCTGGAGAGCCATTCTAATCTCGCTCAGACTGACGTCCGGGATATCATCGGAATAGTGTCGGATAAGACTTGCTCTGGATCGTTACCACACTTGCGTGTGGCTCCAACGATGACGTACAGCTGTCCATAGAACCTCTCAATCTCACTCAAAATCTCAGGTGTCCGGAAACGATGCTGCCACAATCGGTCTTCAGCTTCGACAGTTGGCTCTTTCTGGCAGACAGATCTCTGGCAAAGACTTTGGAGCCCTGGTTCCGCTCGATCGCTTCTTCAATACGAGCTGTATTGAAGTTGCAAAATCCGCCGCATGCATTTGGAGATCTGTCTGTTCAGTTGCCTGTATACTGTCAAATCTGCTGAAGACTGCCTTCATCTCCCGTCCAACAACCATGAGATTAAGAGTGTGATCGGAGAGTTTTGTGTTCTTCTTCGACGGGTCTTATAGAACTTAGCTCCGACCGCATGGACAGTTTCCACAAGCTTGTCATTCATATCGTCCACTTCATTGCAAACTTCTAGGCACTGAAAACGATTTTGTAATTCGAGCTGAAAGTTTTCGGGACTTTGGATTAGAGCACGAGGGGGACGGAGCGTTGACTTCATTAGACGTGACCTCTCCAACTTAACGTTTAGGTTCAGTGTGCCTCTCACCATTCGGTGGTCGCTGCCAGTTTTCACCCTTGCGATCACTGAGACATCACTGAACAGTTGTCGTCTGGTCGTCATAATGAAGTCAATCTCATTTTTTCGAACCGTCGGGGCTCGACCAGTTCCACTTCTGTGGGGCCGCTTTGGAAGAAAGAGTTCATAATAAAGAGTCCCTCTTTCTCATAAAGTCGGCCAGCTGCTATTCATGGGTTCCGTTGCCCTATTCCGAATTTCCCTACTTTCAGCTCACCGCTCTCTCTTGTGCCTAGTTTTGCGTTGAAGTCTCCCATTAACACCGTATAGTGGTTTTGGAGGAATGCATGGCTCTAGAGATATCCTCACATTTCCTCCACCTCCTCATCGGGTGTGCCGAGTTGGTGCGTAAACCTGTATGACCTTCAGCGAATACCGTTTGGTGATTCTGAGTATAAGGTACGCAACCCTCGTCGACACTCCCGATCTTAACAACGTTGTTAACGAGAGACTTGTGGACGATAAATCCGACACCTCCTTGGGACAGATGGTCGCCCTCCGGTGATAGAATAAGTTGCCGGATCGAGGATTACCGTGTCCTCCCCTCTTCGGACCTCGGATAGTCCTATTATATTCCAGCGTAACTTATCTATCTCTTCTTCCAGCTCCAGGATCTTTCGTCAGTCCTCAGGGTGCGTGCGTTATATGTTGCCAGGTCGAGTCGTCGTAGGTGGCAACCGAACCTCCACCGAGATTCTTAGCACCCCTGCCCCGCCGTTACCATGGTCGCCACCGTAGCCGGGAATAGCGGGGCCGCCGGGGACTGGGGCCGTTTATTGTGTCGTCACTCATGGGGGTATATTGCCATAGTTGCCGCTTGGCGAGCGGGTTGGCAACGGGTTTTGGCTTTATCAGAAAGATGCTGCCCATCTTCTGTATTAGTTTCCTTGTCGCCTCTTACGACACCCACGGGAAGATATGGGGTAGTGGGTATTCTTACCCGCCACTACACGGGAGCTAGTAATTTAATAAAATCTCTACAAATACCTGCTTCCATAAAGTCACGTGAGCGAACATCAAACTTTACTTTAAGTTATGAATCTTTAAAATTTTGAATCAGACTTTAAAATTAAACGTATCCTCGTTCATATTCCACAGTGGCTGTATTAAGCTCTCAATTTTCCGCTTTGTGCTTTTCAAAACCGAACAGTGCTTGAAGCTATTTGGCTATTTTAATTATTCTCCTGCAAGTCATCCATTACACTAGTTTTGAGTAAATTTCACTTTACACCTGCAAGGGTAAGTTACTTAACCTAAATGCACACTAAATGATCTAAATGCACACTAATATGTTGAAAGTTCTCCAGCATTAATTGCTATGTTCATAAGTAAACAGACCTGGAAAGTATCTATCTAGTGTGTCCTAAGTTTACGTTTACATAATATTATACTAGAATCTAGGGTAGCCAAATAACATTAGGTGGTTGCATGTTCGTGTATCACTTTTTTAAATATCAATTGTGTAAAAAAATGTGTGTACAGCGCACTTCATCGGCAATGAACACAACATAATAAGAATTATATATGTTTTATATATTAGAATATTACATAAATCAATTGTGGAGGAAATTAAGTTGAAAATTTTAATTCAACTTGAGATGATGTGTCACATTACTGGCGGTTTAGTTTGGCGTAGCTGCCAATTTTGTAGATTGTAAACCTGCGCGTACGCACATGTACACCAGGCACACAGGCACACAAACGTATACGCACACTCGCGTCTCACTTTTATAAAAAAATTAAAATGCGATAAAGGGAATGGAAGTCTGATTTTTTACTTTAATTAATCTTTTTTTTGATGGAGGCACTGATCATTTGTGGCGTGGTAAAGCCACGTAGGCCTCCCTCATAGATTGCCTAATGAGGGGCTGGGGGTTGAAATGGGGTAGTGGATTCTCTTGTGCGGCCCGTACACGGCTAGACTCACGGTAGAGCCACGCTGCACCAGTATTATGACTACATCAGTAGGTCGGGAAAGAACGTTCTTGAGTGTAGAGAACCGAAAACCCATTTTTCTAACAAAGGAATCTATTTTAGTCCACAGAAGTGACAACACATCTGCATTTTGATTCCTAATTGACCACAGATATAAGTGTCGATGGGCCACAGTATACACTCAATATTTTTAAAGTTATCAACATAATTTTTATGAAAACCTTATACAATTGGATCCGCTATTAACTTTATTTAAAACGGAAAGTATCTAATGTCACGTAAATCGTGGACAAGATGTTCCTTCGCAGCGATAAATTTAGACAACGTCGCCTTAAACGAAACCCAACTTTCTCGTAAATCATGTTCTGGACGGCAGCAAACGTAAGTGTATATTGATGATATAGATATCAATATCATGCGACAATTTTATTAGTAACTAGCTGGTACCAGGCGCGTTGATGACGCAGAAGGAATAATTGTGGAAATATTGTTTTAAATTTGGAAGACTTATATTGCTTAATTAGGAATGATAATACATTTATTGAAGTTGAATGATAAATAACTTTCAAATAAATTTGTCGGTACGATACGCGATCTACGCGTAGATCGGAACAAAAAAAAAAAAATAATTTTAATCTGGGTAACCGTGGTTAACTATGACATTGGGACGTCAAATACCTCAGTCCCACCGCCATGGGTGCTGTAAAGTACTCGAAACGTCGGGAATATAAAATAAGTTAATATACGCGATAAAATCCGTAAAACTAGTTTTATTTAAATGTGTAGTGTTCGCGTAAATATAAGAAATCATTAAGATTATGTGAATTTGAGGATTGTAAGGGCTTCTATACTAACTTTTTTCTTTATGTCTACATCACCACACATCACATTAAATGTGCAAATAAATGTTTCTTTCTTTCTTTCTTTCATTATTAATGTTTAGTATGGAAAGTGATGAGAACTGATCTCCGGTTCCTTTATACTGCGAGTATTAGGAGCAAAGCATTCCGTCTTAATGGTTTTTACGTGAGAGAGCCATGCTGCAGCTATATTATGGTTGTAGCATGAATAAGTCGGCTCAACCGGGTAAGAACGACGACCATACCAGCGTAAAATAGCAGCTTAATCCTGCTCTCTTTCGTATGGTGAGTGTAGAGAACCGGAGACCCTTTTTACGGGAACGAAGCATTACATCTTAGTCCTCAGGCGTGACAAGGCATCCACATTTTGATTCGTTGTTAAGGATAAATGTAGATGTCTACAGGTCACAGCATCCACTTGCCATCAGGTGGACTGTGTGCTCGTTTGTCACCCTTATTCTTTAAGAAAATACTTTGGGTTGTTTTGCCATAAAAGTTAAACAGTACGTGGGGCTGTGACAGTATTGTGACAGCATCACCGCGCCACTATGACTTACATGTACCGAAGCCTAAATCACGCTATAGATGTTTTCAAGCGAATCTGCTATATATATGAACTTCAACGGTCAAAATAGAAATAGAAATATTATGTTTCATAAAATATTTACAGTCGTGGTCTATTTTCAAAGCGAGCATATTAAATTAATCTTTGAGAGTGCAGCTCTAAAGTTAAGCTCTAAGGTAAAATCGATAGCGTACAAAACGTTGAAATATAAGTACTTACTTATTTAGAGCACTCTGGCTTTGAGAAAGTATATTCACTGATCAATTTATCTATTGTTATGATATGATAAATATAACTTAAGTTACAGCCTACTACGTCCCACTCCTGGGCACAGGCCTCCTCTCACTTCTGAGAAGCACTTCTGAGTGTCGGCGTGGTTCGAACCCAGGTTGCGCGCGCACTATGATATTTTCAGCGAGCGCTTAGCCCCTGAGCTACCAACGCTATGATAAATATGTCTCCAGATAATAATTTCCTCCATACCGAATTACGGTATGGAGGAATCACGACGCCCAGTCTCAACGGTGAATAGCCATCTGCGCAGGACCGGATTATAGTGCCCGAGTATATACGCAAGCACAGATGCATTCTCTATTCACTCACTCTCGTAAAATATCCAGACCCGTGAAGTGATCCAGCGTCAAAGGTGCTCACGACTGGTAATGCAATCGTCTATCCGCTTCCCAAGCGTGATGATTGAGGCATATACTTGAACCATGGACTTCTATGGCCTGATGAAGAAGAAAAAGAAGAATAGAATATCCTCAATCTAACTTCGCGAATCATTAAGCACAAAAATTTTAAGAATCCTTTATTTCCATTACAGTTCCATTAATTACAGCATATAATATCCACTGCTGAACATAGGCTTCCCCATAGATTGCCTCATAGGAGGGATTTTGCCATAGTCGCCACGCTTGGCAAGCGGGTTGGCAACCGCAGTTTTTTTAATATTTTTAGTTGTTATTAGAAAGATGCTGCTACCCATCACATATTTTAGTTTCCCTCTGTCGCCTCTACGACAACCACGGGCGAAATGGGCTAGTGGATATTCTTACACCGTCCAATACACGGTTTTCTTTTCCTTTTAGATTCTTTAAAAAATCACTGTATTTCTGTTATAGGAAAAATACCAAGAGTTCATAAACCTAAGTATCTGTGATGTTACGTATCTAGTTTAACGCTCTGTGGTTTTTATTTTATCAGGATAATGAAGTTGGTTCAAGCGAGTCGCCATTTTTATTGCTCAATGCAAATAATATCTACATTATTGTAAATTTTATTTGGATACATAATTGCATCGATATATATTTGTTAGTGGTTGAAATAAACCGAAACTTGCATTTGTAGCATAAGAGTGACACTCGAGCCTACCTAATGGTCTACTGCATCTCATAGACATCTGCGACCAACTTCAAATAATGCAAAAACAATTTAATTTAATTTTTTTATTGTGAGTTTTCTAAGGTAAAGTTATTTCTATACGTTTGAATACTGATTCTGATAACGCACCTAACGAGAACCACAGGGTTTTTGTTACATGTAGTATATGCTGTAACTTTACTGTTTTTACATGTTCTCAAGTATCTTATCCTGCGTGTTCTTCTTCACCACTGAGTACGTGATGTTAGTGCCATTTCAACGTTTTCATTTAAGCCAACAGTAATCTGACTTGTTTGATCGTATTTGTTAAATTACATATAAATATAATTGAAGTTTTTGTATGTTATAACGAAATAACTGTCTTATATTGAGCTAAGGGGGTTTATTTACATGCAACTAAAACATGAATATTTTTATTTATTTATTTATTCTTTATTGCATTCCTTAAAAATAAAAGAATGCAAAGGGCGGACTTAATGCTTTGAGGCATTCTCTACCAGTCAACCCATGGAGTGGTGAGAATTTGACGTAGGTGTGGCAATATAGAATAAAATAACACTACACAAAATTATAATTAACTACATAATATATACATTCTACTAATAAATAAACTATACATATATGACCTATACATACATATATACAAATATATGACATATGTATACAAATATATACATATTTAAATACATATATAATTAGTACATACAAATAACTATGAATATATACGTCTGTTTGGCAATACATATTAAATGGATGAATCGTGTTTTAAAATTTTTGTCTGTCTGTCTGGATCTGGACAGACAGGCTCATCTTTGAAATGGCTGAACCGATTGTAATGAAACTTCACAAATAGATAGACAGCAATGCCAGAAGTGATCTGGCATTAATGTCTATCTGTTAGTTTAGGCTGTTACAGCTTAGGCTATATCGTATCCGAACGTTTGAGCGGTTATATTAAATCTAAACTACGCCACATCATTAGAACCTACTCATGAAAATCCGAGGCGGATAGCTAGTAATTTAATAAAATCTCTATAAATGCTTGCTTCCATAAATTCACGTGAGCGAACATCAATCTTTGCTTCAAGTTATGAATCTTTAAAATTTTGAATCAGACTTTAAAATTAAACGTATCCTCGTTCATATTCCACAACGGCTGTATTAAGCTCTCAATTTTCCGCTTTGTGCTTTTCAAGACCGAACAGTGCTTGCAGCTATTTGGCTATTTTAATTATTCTCTCTGCAAATCTCTATCCGTTACACTAGTATCGTATTAATTTAACTTTACCTATGCAAGGGTAAGCTAAATGATCTAAATGCAGAGTTATATGTTGAAAGTTCTCCAGTGTTAATTGCTCTGTTCATAAGTAAATAGACCTGGAAAATATCTATGAGTGTGTCCTAAATTTACGTTTACGTAATATTATACGAGAATTTAGTTTAGCCAAATAGCAACAGGTGGACTGCAAGTTCGTTTATCACTTTTTCAAATATCCATTTTGTAAAAAAAAACTTGTACGGCGTACTTCATCGGCAATGAACACAACATACGAGGTTTATATATTTTTTATATGTTAGAATATTATTTTAATCAATTGAGGATGAAATTAAAATGAAAATTTTAAGCATAGAGCTTTTTGAACTTGAGATGATTTGTCATAAATTTTTTGCCAATTTTGTAGATTGTAAAACTGCACGTACGCACATGTATACACAGGCATACAGGCAACCAAACGCGTACGCACACTCGTACGTACAAACATACATACGCATGCTGTGATTACATTTTGGTAACTTTTTTTATAGAATGAGGGTGACAAACAAGCATAAAGTCCTGACGGTAAGTAGATGCTGTGGCACATAGATATATACCATATAAGAATCAAAATGCAGAAGCGTTGTCATCCCCTAGGACTAAGGTGGAATGCCACGTTTTCAGTAAAAGGAGTACCCGGTACTCTATATTATACGAAACACAGTAACTGATATTTCATGTTGATATTCTGTGAGGCATGGTCTTTCCCCGGTCGAGCCGATCCGTTTTTGCTACAACCATAACATTGCCGCAGCTTAAATAATTTACAATTTAATTAATTACATATATTTTTACGAATGTCACAATATGGCGAATGTTTGTATGTAACAATATATCCTAAAAATAATAAGGAAGAACGGAGAGAAAAATAAAATGGCTCCCAGCTAAATCCTGAAGATATGTTGTGAACATGGCTTGAGCTACATATTAATTTTACTTCCTCACATTGTATTTGTTACGGGAATTATCTTATTTATTATATCAAAACATTTCATGACTTCTTTTCGCCTATAGACTGATGCTGGCCTTTCGAAGGATGTGCCAATGAATAATGCGATTATAAAGAAACACAATGGCATTTCTTGACTTCTATTCCATATACATTAAGAAATATGTGGGTGATAGTAACCACTGTGAATAAGGTGATCACTATTTTTTTTAAACTGAAGTGACAAATGAACTACGGCCCCTCTTATGGTAAGTGACTACTGCAGTCCACGAACACCTGCAAACAACTTCAATCAAAGAAGCCTACAGATGCGTGGTCACATTTGACAGATTTGGACTAAGGTAGAAAGTGTCACAGCGTGTAAATATAGTCTTTTTTTTTAAAACGTTACCTCCACATCCTGTATCGTGGAGGCAGTTTATAAACATAAATTGAACAAGGACAAACATCCATACCCGAAGAAATTATTTGTAGGTAATACAAATACTTGTTCTGTGCGGGATTCGAACCCTCGGTCCCCAGCGCAGCGTCGCAACTCAATGCCATGCCACTGCGCTATGGAGCCGTACTAGCTCTCTTTACCCTTCAGACAGATTATTTACGTGGTAGAGCCATGCTGCAGCTATATTATGGTTGTAGCACGAATGGGTCGGCTCGACCGGGGAAGGACCACGCTCTCACAGAATACCAGCGTAAAATAGCAGCTTAATGCTGCTGTGTTTCGTACGGTGAGTGTAGAGAACCGGAGACCCTTTTTACTGGAAACGAGGCATTCCATTTTGATTCTATATCGAAGATAAATGTAGATGTCTATGGGCCACTGCATCCACTTACCATCAGGTGGACTGTGTGCTCGTTTGTCACCCCATTCTATAAAAAAAAGACCGGATCACAGCAATGCAAGCTCTGTTTTTTGACGGCAGAAATAGGTAAGAGTTTGGTACCTACCTAGATGGGCTCCAAGGCATAAAATAGTCCTGACACCTAGTACTTCCACATAATATACATTATTGTGAATTTTCCTGTTGTTACTGACCGCTGGGTGCTCCGAAATGAAAGAAGTTATCCGATATACTTAAAGTATGTCCGCTTAAGCAACTATTGTATCTCATATCCTGATCGTCTGTCTGCTGACTAAGCTGCCATCAAAATCTCCCAAAACTTCACAGTGTGACGCATTATCATATTGTATAGAAATTTACGAACATATTTATATGTTTATACATGTAAATAAAATTGAAGTGTTTGTCTGTAATATTGAAATAAGAAGCTTATACTAAGTTGAGGGGATTATTTGCATGCTATTAAAACATAAATAACGATTTTTAAAATGTTTGTCTGTATGTCTGTCTGTCTGTCTGTCCGGCTAATCTTCGGAATGGCTGAACCGCTTGTGATGAAACTGTATGGAAAAATAGAGAACAGGGCCAGGAGAGATCGAGGCAATTTTTTGTCCGAAAAACTTGAAGACTTTTATTTTGAAAAAACGAAAAATTGATAAAATAAATAGTCCCGGATCATCCTAAATAACGCCACATTAATAGCGGACCTATTAATGTGTCGTATCTAGTTTATCATATGTACATATGTATAAATTGAACAATGGCTGAAAGACTTGTAGTTTACACGACAATAATTGAAAAAAAAATATTTTGGCGGCGTAAAATAATCTTTAATCCAACGTTGCCAAGGATTGTGTATCAAATCCATTAGTGTAATGCGAGTCACGTGAGAATGTCTTCATGAGTAACATCTGGCAATAATACGCACTCTATTGATTTTCTTATTAACTGACAAGACAAATAGCAATTTTTCGAGGCAATAGAATAGTATATAATATTCTTTTTTCAATGTAAGTAATACTTGTAAAAAGTAATTTTTTACTTTTACAACTGGTCCGAGAATCCTTGGAAGTAACAATAAGAAAGTGGGACCTTTTCAAAGTAACATTTGAAATTATCTTTTTACTTGATCATCATCATCATTACAGGCATTCACAAGTCCACTGCTGAACATAGGCCTCCCCAAGGAACGCCACAAAGTACGTTCCTGAGCCACCTGCATCCATCAACTTCCTGCATCTCTTGCCAGGTCGTTTTAACCGACTTCAAAAGGCGGAGATTCTCAATTCGAGTGTATGTTTTTTTTGTATGTATGTTACGATATCTTCGCAGATTGTGAACCAATTTTGATGATTTTTTTTTATTAAATAGATTATATTTCAAGGGTGGTCCCGTATAAACTCCAGCCCTAAGAGTAGCAAATAAATAACTTCTTTTTTAAGAATTTGAAGTCGGTTTTTACTTTTTGTTAAAATTTATAATTATTTTAGTCATCTATAATTTGTATACAATTTGCCTCCTAATGTAACTTTTTATAACTATTATTATGATATATTTCCTCTGTATATAATGATGATGTAATCCCCTAAATTACTGGGTAAGTAAAAATAGTGCTTAAATAACCTATCCGCGAAGGGGGGCTGGTTACCTGTAACACAGGTTTTATTATAAAACCTATAATAAGCTCCAATCTCACACAACGTTAGGTCCTTACTTTTTTTAGGATAGGGTGACAAACGAGCACACAGCCCACCTTATGGTAAGTGGTTGCTGTGACCCATAGACATCTACATCAATCTCAATAAAGAATCAAAATGCAGATGCGTTGTTACCCGTGAGGACTAAGATGGAATGCCCCTTTTCCAGTAAAATGGGTCTCTAGTTCTCTACACTCACCTTATGAAACATAGCAGTGTTAAGCTGCTATTTTACGATGTTATTCTGTGAGAGCGTGGTCCTTCCCCGGTTGAGCCGACCCATTCGTGCTACAACTATACTACGTATAACCTACTTTACTACAATGTTACTATAAACTAGCCAGTAAGTTGTGAAGAGATAAATAAATTGAGTTGATTGATTGATCAATGATACGAAAGCATACATAACATGATATAAAAATTATGGTATACGTGGTAGAGCCATGCTGCAGCTATATTAGTAGTATAGTTGTAGCACGAACTGCACGAATGGGTCGGCTCGACCGGGGAAGGACCACGCTCTCACAGAATATCAGTGTAAAATAGCAGCTTAACACTGCTGTGTTTCGTATGGTGAGTGTAGAGAACCGGAGACCCTTTTTACTGGATACGAGGCATTCCGTCTTAGTCCTCACGGGTGACAACGCATCTGCATTTTGGTTTTGAAACTAGAATAGATGTAAATGTCTAAGGGCCACAGCATCCACTTACCATCGGGTAGGTTGTGTGCTCGCTTGTCACACTTATTCAATAAGATCTTACTCTTTTCTAAAAGGCCGGCAACGTACCTGCAATTCCCCTGGTGTTGCAGCTGTTCATAGGCGACGGTAGTCACTTACTATCAGGTGAACCGCATGCTTGTTTGCCCCTATTCTATTTAAAAAAATGCCATAATTACAGCTGTGGCGTGGCTCTACGACAAAATAAGTACCAAGCAAACATAAAATGAAAGATAAAAAAACCTATTGAAAATGTCGTTAATATTTATGTTAAGTATAGCGTTTTACGTGTCTGTGTACTTCGATAAATAAAGTTTAATATTATAATGAAATAAGCGAATAAATAATGATGTTGATATCACCATAGATATGCGGCGCCAGGCTTAATGGAGTCGGAATAGGATATGACATCACTGACGACGTTCAGTCTGGGTTTGTCTAAAGAATAGCTTCTTACAGTAATAAATGTACGAGCTAAGCATATTGCTAATATTAAGTGAAAGCCGTGTCAGGGTATCCACTTGTTTTGTATAGTTTGATAACGTAAAGGCTGACTAAGAAAAATCTTGATTCCTTCAAAGTGCCGCAATGTTTCAATATCCATACATCATGTTACTCCATCACGGGGCCGTTAAACTTTGTATCAAGATGGCGTGAATTGTTGCAGTTGTATGTGTGGGTTGAGATTTAATTTCATTAATTATAGGATCCCAGGCAGATGTAACAGCCAGCCCTCTTCTCTATTTAATTAGAATGTCTTTTGATTTCAATGGCCTTGCGAATCAACCATGGAAGGAATCAATGTTCTTTAGCGAGAATTTGTTGTCTATCAATCGACGTCACTACATCAGACTTCAAACTACTGTAAGTGCATACTGCGTAAATCGGACCAAATCTTAATAATTTTATTCTGAAGGTAGCCGGGGTTAACTATGATTTTATTATGCTTAAAATTGCAATTAACAATATCCGGGGCTGGTGCTGGGGCCGGCGGATATGAACCCATACTTTGAAATACGATGACCACTTTAATCCTAAACCAGCACTGCTCGATAGAAAAGATTTATTATTACATCCATTACAGCCTATAAAAGTCCACTGCTGAACATAATAGGTCGGGGAAAAAGTTTCTTCATATTTTAGTAGTAAGAGTAGCACACGGTTGATCCAAGCGTTTTCATTCCGGGAATTTTGATGTCAAAGATGCAGCTCGCTCTAGTCGCCCTCATACGGATAAAGTCGATGCCATTTTCTAAAAATATAAGGTTAGTAGCTACGAAATAGCCCAGGGTGGGGATTGACCACAACTGTTTGTGGTCAATGTCACCAATTCCTCAGATATCCACCCTATCCTATATAAAAAGTTACGACGTAGCCGAGGAATTGAGGATTGATCACAAAATAGTTTTGACGCATTTGAAAAAGTCTGGCTAGGCAAAAAAAATCGATATTTGGGTACCACACGAGCTCATTGAAAGAAACCTAATGATTCGTGTACTCATTTGCGATTCTCTATTGAATCGTAATGAAATCGATTTTTTTTTGAAAAGATTGATCACTGGTGATGAAAGTAGATCACCTACGACAAAAACATGCGGAAAAGATCATGGTCAAAGGGTAGTCAAGCTCCGCAGACTGTAGCGAAACCCGGATTAACACGCAATAAGGTGATGCTGTGTGTATGGTGCGATTGGAAGGGCATCGTTTATTATAATCCTTACCGCCGGGCAAAACCGCCGATTCGGATCTCTATTGCCAACAACGAATGAGACTCAAGCAAGAAATTGAGAAAAAACGGCCGGAATTGATCAACATAAAGGGCGGTCTTTCATCATGATAACGCGAGACTACATACATGTTTGGTCACTCAGCAAAATTTGAAAGAGCTTGTTTGGGAAGTGTTGATGCATCCACTATATAGTCCTGACCTTGCGCCCTCAGATTTTACCTGTTTCGCTCTCTTCAGAATTCTCTGGGTAGTGTTAGGTTAACATCAAGAGAAGACTGTCAAAACTACTTGTCGCATTTTTTTTAATCAAAAATCCCAAGATTTTTACAGCAACGTGATTATGACACTACCTACAAGATGGCAACAAGTTATCGAACATATATATTATAATTAAATGTAATTAAGCTTTGAAAAAAAAAATGCCTTGAATTTGTATATAAAATACGAAGAAACGTTGTCTCCGACCTATTAGTAACCATAGGTTGGGTTTGCAACCGCAATTTTTTATAATTTTAAATTGTTATCAGGAGGATGCTGCTGCCCATGCTCTGTTCACTTTCCTTTCACCCACAAGTCGATATGGAGTAGTGAATATTCTCACACCACCACACTACACGGTATAGATAAAAAATTAATAGAATGATAATCTTATTTTATCTATGTGTAAGCCTTTGTTAATTTCCGACTAATATGACACTATATTTGCTCATAGAGTCCATTAGTGAAGCTTGTCAGACGTGGGAACGTCCCCGGTGGTCATATATGCAGCCACGCTCCTACAAATCAAATCGATTCTGCTCATAGGCGAGCAGCCGACTGTACAAGAGACATAAGTGGATTACAACTCCGTGAAGTTAAATTGATTATGTTGCAAGAAGGGATTTCACATGTTATGTGACATGGATAGGTACTCAGGGATAATATTTTATTTTTTCTATATTTGACGGTTACAATGACATGAAATGTAACATTATAATATTCATGATTTTTTTGAATTATTAGCGATACTAAAAAAGATGGGAATACACAGTGATTAACTGATTATAATGTCCCCCAGTCCAAATTTCGATCACGGCGGCCCGTCTTAACGGAGACTAGATATCTGCGCGGGACATGATTAGAGTGCCCGAGAGAATGTGCAAGCGCACGTGCACTTTCTATTCCCTCACTCTCATAGGTCCTCATAGGTTAATGGGACAGCAAACCGACCTTCGGAGAGAAATGAAGCGCAGGATCAACGGATTTACGTGCTTTCCGAGGCACGGGGAAGACACACCGCCATCTTCCTGACTCCAGGTTGCTACTAAGAATTTCTTGAAAGAAAAACTCAATAACTTATTTTTTGGCCCGACCAGAATGAACCCAGGACCAATAGATATTTGCCATAGTTGCCACGCTTGGCAGGCGAGTTGGCAACCGCAGTTTATTATTTTTAGATGTTATTAGGAAGACGCTGCTGGTCATCTCCTGGTTTGTTTCCCTCTGTCACCTCTTACGACACCCATGGGACGATATAGGTTAGTGGATATTCTTACATTGCCACTACACGGTCTTCGTATTCGTACTTCGTTAATAAGAGTGAAGGGACAGCATACAATGAGGTGGTGGAGTAAGAGAACCCATCAGCACATTTTGTCCCGAGGGTGTCGCAAGAGGTGACTACGGGCAATGCAGGAGTGCTCATATAACTTTAGATAAATGGCATTCTAATCATTATCTCTTAAATACTTGTAAATTATCATTACTAATATTCCATTTAACCACTCCTGGTAGGTTTAAAATGCGTATGTTAGGAGTGGTTCATGACAGTAGTTGAATGACGGATTTGAGCCCACGACCTTTTGAGTTGGGGATCTTCACCCTTTTTTATGCAATAAGGATGACAAATGAGCACACAGTCCACCTGATGGTAAGTGGATGCTGTGGCACATACATCTACATTTATCCCCGATTAAGAATCAAAATGCCGATGCATTGTCACCCCTGAGGAGTTCTCTACACTCAGCATACGAAAAACAGCAGCATTAAGCTGCTATTTTACGCTGGTATTCTATGAAAGCGTGGTCCTACCACATTGAGCTGACCCATTCGCGTATTCGCATATATGTTACCCTGCCATTAGGTTACAGTCGCTTTTTTAAAGCCATGTCATTACGTCAAACGTAAAATACTCAGATCGAAGACAAGGTGCAGCATCAAAGGTGCAAGACTTATGGTATCATCTATCCGCAAAAATTAACGCAAATCACTTGGACAATGGGAGAGATATTCCCAGCTTGACTTATACGGGCTGATGGAGAAGAAGCCGAGATTTATTCAATGATCGTTTTATTAATAAAAAGCAATCTTGTTAAGATCAGAACTATGTTATTGTGTCAAGGTTCCTTGGCATTTCTTATTATATTAGAAATGTCTGTAAATTCCTAAGTATGTGACTCTTATAAGAATGTCAAGTTTTTATCGATCGTTTTCGAGTCTTGACAGCTGTAAGAATTGTTAGACAAATTCAGCCTTCTGACGATTGAGAAATGTTCGATTGGTATGCATTATAAGAAAATAAGTGATTATTATTTTGATTTTGTACTAAAAAATTTACTGTATCACGTTTTTTGTCGTTTAATTTTTTTATGTCACATTGTCATCCGATTCTGAGTTGTGTCCAAAATTTCAAGTCTCTAGCACATCGGTAAGTGCTCGAAATTTGAGTTGCAAGATTCCACCCGGAACCACAGATAGATAGACAGACAGACAGACAAACAAGAAAGTGACTTAATAAAAACGTGGTAACAAAATCTATCCCTCATCAGATCAGCTTCATGGTACCATATGATTTATTGTATATTGACTTGACTTAATATTGACTTATACTATGCACCACCATGTAGTGGCGGTGTTAGAATATCCACTACCCATATCATCCCGTGGTTGTCGTAAAAGGCGACAAAGGGAAACAAACCAGGAGATGGGCAGCAACGTCTTCTTAATAACGACTATAAATAAAATACTGCGGTTGGCAACCCGCTTGCCAAGCGTGGCAACTATGGCAAATATCCGCCTATGAGGCAATCTATGAGGGAGGCCTATGTACAGTAGTGGACTTTAATAGGCTGTAACGGTAACAGACTACGGGCAAGAACGTAGATCCTAACTTAAGCATCTCTCGCATTCACATTGAAACATTGTAAATGATCAAACATGCTATACTAAAGTAAAAATCTACGAACTCGCCTGTCCTTGATGTGATTTTATACGAAATAAAACTAATTTTACGGATTTTATCGCGTTTAATTTTAACTTTTTTAATTCCCGGCGTTTCGGACGCTTTATAGCACCCATGGACGCGGGGGGAGGGGACTGAGGTATTTGATGTCCTGATGTCATAGTTAACGAATGCTACCTCAAACTTTAATTATTAATTTTTGGTCCGATCTACGCAGAACGAGCTTACAGTATATTGAAGTCTTGCAGTAGTATGCTTGGGATTGGATTTAATTTTATTAATTATGGGATCCCAAGCAGATAGTAAACAGATAGATAACAGTTCAAGCACTGCTCCAGTGTTGTATCCGAAAAAATGCCTTCTGCTTGCTCATGGGGCTAGACGAATACCTTAAACTGCTTGAGCAAGTACAACGAAATTACGTGCTAACCGTCAGTTGCTTCATCATCTCGGAAACCCTTAAAGGAATTTACAAAAGGATATCTAAAAAGCACGCCTAATCATAACGATTAGCCAAAGAAAACCATACAGCTCTTAACTAAACCTTTTTTTATATAGAATAAGCTGACAAACAAGCACACAGTTCACCTGATGGTAAGTGCATGCATGCCCATAGACATCTATATTTATCCTCAATTAAGAATCAAAATGCAGATGCGTTGTCTCCGCTGAAAACTAAGATGAAACCTGCAAATAATCTGTTATTGTAAACACAAGAAAATAATAATCATACTTTATTGATGTTAGATTTATTTCTGTTTAATTGTTAATTACAATTGCGCCCAATATACAAGCAAAAGGCCGAAGTAATTGGAATCCGGGGTAAATTATTCCTTGAAAAACTACTCGCATAACATAAGCTACACAAAACATATGAATAACAATATTTTACAAATAAATCGAATCTGATTGTACTGCGTTTATCCCCATATCTGAGATTCAATACCCAGCCCACCTCTAGATTTTAATATTTTAAAACTTTTATTTAATTTAAAAAAAAATAGTTACCTTAGAAAATTCAGTGTCGTAGAGCATCGTAGAGGTATTTTCTGAAATATCTCACAAAATTACGTAATAATTAGGTTTCAAGCCAATCTACCATTTTGGAACTTTTGGACTCTTGGACTAATATCTGACGCACGAGTGTATGCTGTATTCAGCAAGTGTTGCCAGTGGAAACGATATTTTTTTATAGGGTGACACGCGAGCACACAGTCCACCTGACGGTTAGTGGATACTGTGGTCCATAGATATCTACATCTATCTTTGATTAAGAATCCAAATGTAGATGGGTTGTCACCTCTGATGACTAAGATAAACTGTAAGATAAACTGTAAAAGGCCTCCGGTTCTCTACACTTAGCATACGAAACACATCAGAATTAAGCTACTATTTTACGCTGGTATTCAGTGAGAGCGAGGTCGCACTTCTGTTGAGCCGACCCATTCGTGCTACAACTATAATATAGGCTCCAGCGTGGCTCCACCACGTTCGATAATATAGCTGCAGCGTGGCTCCACCACGCTCGAAGATATGCCGATGTGACCTCTTACGATGATGCGTCCGCAAAATGAAAATCTGCGGTATTTACGTCCTCGCCCAGAAAATATCCTCACGATGTCTTACTCCACCGCCGGGCACGCACAGTAATTAAAAATGCAATTAAATATTTCATTGGTGCCGGCGGGGATCGAACCCGGGTTGCTCCCGTACTGTGAAATTAACGGCGAGCACATAGTCCCTGAGCTACCACGGATTTTTTATGACGTGCAACTAATCGTTTCAGGTATGTTTGTCCACACACAATACAATACATAAAATATATTCTTTATAGTACACCAAGGAAAGATTACATTTACCGCGTAGTGGCGTTGTAAGAATATCCACTACCCGATATCATCCCGTGGGATTCGTAGGAGGGGACAGAGGGAATCAAATCACGACATGGGCAGCAGCGTCTTCGTAATAATGATTAAAAATAAAAAACTGTAGTTGCTAACTCGTTTGTCAAGCGTGGCAACTATGGCAAATATCCCCTATGAAGCAATCTATGGGGGAGGCCTATGTTCAGTAGTGGGCTTTAATAGGATGTAGCGGTAAGGAAAGATTATAATAACAAAATATACAAATATTGAGGGCAAACAAAAGGCAATCTTATTGCTCACACAGAAATTTCTTGCAGACAACACGAAAAATAATTAAATATAAGGGGAGAAAAGTTAACAGGAGGGTGCAATGTATGTATGTATAATATGTTCCACTTTTTGTTATCTCTGTTACGTAGCACTAATTTTCTTATTTTATATTTATATGATTTTTTTTCATTCGTTTGTCATCTGCCTTACACTCCTGGCAAACACACACACCCTTATTCTATAAAAAAAGATATAATTTTTTTTATATAATTGAAGTAAGATTTAAGAACTTGAACATTTTAACAAAGTATCATTTCGAAATAATTTGACTACTCTGAATTGAATACGAAAGCCGACAGAATTTACGACAACGCCGACAGAATTATATTTAAATTCAACACCTAATTAGACCCTTCTCAAGAGGCTGTCGAAAACTTCGATTATTCTTCGCCTTTGTGGACAGAGTTATTTCATTCGGTGTGTAAACTTTTTATAAGGTGTCATTTTTATGTGTTTGCATTAATACAAAACAATACCACACACTATTTAAATTATTTGTGTTTTCTAAGAAGTATTTAATTTTCATAGCTTTCAAAACATTTACTTACGATGACGACATAGAGTTGGCTGAATAGCTACCTTTGTCAAAAAATCCTATAAAAAAATATAATTCATAAATAGACATTTTACATAGGGTAACCTGTTTAATGTTTACGTTAACTAAATACAAAAATTGTTTTTTT
Source organism: Parnassius orleans (assembly GCA_029286625.1). Taxonomy (NCBI): domain Eukaryota; kingdom Metazoa; phylum Arthropoda; class Insecta; order Lepidoptera; family Papilionidae; genus Parnassius; species Parnassius orleans. The sequence continues at coordinate 1,685,611 of JAGSMP010000043.1, read as the reverse complement.
GCATATTTGGTATGATTTGTTAATGAATTTAAAATAATTGTAAAAAAGATATTAAAATCGATCTAAACTTTATTAAGACAGTCCTATGTAGCATAGCAAGGGTCAACGCAAAGGTTATTATTAATTAATAATTACAAATCAAGCTATGTAAGCAACATTGACTTATATATTACTAGGTAAGCAATGAAGAAATACAATCGTTTTTTATAAACAAATCCGTGACGTTGACTTTTGACATTTAGATAGGCAAGACAACATGGCTTTTAAATAACAAGATTTTGGCCTCAGTTCTTTTTTGATGTCATATGAAAGTGAACTAAAGGATAATTAATTTCATGCATTTTAATAAAACATAATATGGCATCATTTAATTTTAAGATCTTTAAGGCAAAGTAAGGTTTATTTAAGAACATTCTTGAAACGGTTTCAAAATCAGCGTAGCTTTATTAATATTATTATATTTTCTTTACAAACAGAATTCCGAATTTAAATTTTTTGAGATTTTTTTTATTAAGATTTTTGGCTTTGATGCTTGTCCTTTAAGCCATGTCTTCATTTTTATCTCAATATCAAGTGATAATAATTCTTTATAGTACACTGCTTTACAATATGTAGATGTGTCACATTGCGTAGTTTTTGGGAGATTTTGACGGCAAGTTGAGCCAGGAGACAGTTGGTGATAGTATCTCAAGGCGCCTAAGCAGATAGACACATTAACTTGAGATTCACATCACCATCGGAGCACCTGTTTCACCGTTTCCACTAATCGCACCACTTTTACATATCAAAATCTACTTCAAATCATTATTTAAACAATAATACAGGAGCAGCAATCCGCTTCCGGTCAAGTTCCCGCCAAAACTCTTTGAGAAAATTAATTAAAGTGCTTTGGGGTAAATCCGACATATTTTTTGATTAGTTGATACGTTGCATACGTAATAATTATTTAAAAAAAATCTATCCAAGTTTACAACCAACTCATGTCACTTTTATTTATTGAAATACATATCCTAATTATTTTGTTATTCATCTTAATAAAATGTCTTTGCGTTGCGTAAATACGATCATTTAAAATTTGACATATTTTTCTTCTGGATAAGGTATAATTCCGATAAAACGCGGGGTAAAACCGAAAATTCGGTAAAGTGTTCCTTTTTGACTTTCGACAGAAGGTTTGGATTTACTTTTCGTTCGTCTATACTCCTCCACAAAAAGCATTGATAAATACTTTATGTTTCTAATTAAACTATATTTTTCTCACTTGAATTTTCGGAATTACCCCACATAAAGTCCAGCGGTTCTAAACATTTAAGGCACCACCACGGCAGCGCACCTTGCGTTTCCGTGGTTGGACAGTTATTAGGCTAGTTAAAGAGGTTTCTTCAAATTTTTATAACAGGTAAGTGAGAATAAAAACATATTTTTATACATTTCTTTATATATTTTTAATGAGTCAAAAGTATCCGAATTCGGAATTTTTCAAACCTTTAAAACCTAACAACTCCGAAAATATTACTTTATCGTAAAAAGTCATAGGACCTTTTTATTTATGTTTTGTCAAGAAATATAAAAGAAATATCGTTTATACTTTATTCTTTTTCTTTATGCATTTTTAATGGGTCAAAAGTATCCGAAATTGGGATTTTTCAAGCCTTTAACAATTCATAACTTCGAAGATATTAACTTTATCGTAAAAAGTCATGGGAATTTTTTATTTTAATTTTATTAAAGAATATAAAAATAATTGCCCCGTTTGAAAATAACAATTCCTTGCAATTGAAAAGAAAAATCGGTTTAAACAATATGGCCCCGAGTTGCCCCATGTCAACATGCATTTATATCATCAGTAGGACAATTTGAAGAGAATCGCATGAAAAAATTGAGGTGGAATAGTTTTCGGTACTTATGCGCCGATTCCTCCTGGACTATGTCTATACGTTTGGCATAGCGCAGCGGTAGGTACGCCTTGTCCACTCCCGTTGGTTAAATTCTGGAAGGTGTTAAACTTATCCAAAATAACAATTTATGCTGAAAGATTGACAGCCACTGGAAACTACTATGGAAAAGTAGTTCGATAGTCCATTAATTCGTAATTAACCCTGAGGGGTATTTCCGAAAAAAAAACACAAAAGCAATAGCTGGCTAATCCTAACCTATAAAATAAAGCTTTAAAAACGATTATCTATCATAAAATCAAACAATCATTAAAATTACTTATCAAGTTCCTAAGATAATGAACGCGGGGTAATTCCGAAAAACTGAAAAGAGTTGAAAAAAGCTGTTTCCACCGAAAAGTTAACTTTGCACGCGCACTATTGAAACTAGCTACCTAACACGACTGAAGCCAGGGAGACAAATAAAATGTTGTCTAGAATAATGTTACCAGAGCAAAAAATATTGCCAAGTTAAGTCGTAATTTGTAAATATCGGAATTCCCCCATTTTTGTAATAACCCCAAAGCACCAAATTTTACCTTATTTTTATTTCCCGGCCTTTCGAATGCTTTGCAACCCTAATGTCCAATAAGGGACTGAGATATTTAATATCCAACGTCATTGTTAACCCGAGCTACCTTCCGTTTAATTTTTGGCCCGGTATACGCAGAATAAACTTATAGTAAATTGAAGTCATTTAATTTTGTTAATAATACACGCAAATGTCCAACAGATGGCAGTACCAAGCCATCCTTTCTATTCAAATGAGGATATTTTTCTTAATTTTAGTATCCTAACGTATCATCCTTTTGCGATAATGTTTTATACTAATTTAGATTTCAAGAGAAGAGAATAGAAGAGAAGAGATCATGCTCCCACGGAATACCATTGGCTACAAGCAATTGCAGCATAATACTGCTGTGTTGCGTATGGTGAAGGAAGAGAACCGCAGACTTTACGGGTAATAAGACATTACATCTCAGCCCTCATAGGTGACTAAGCCTGTACTTTTTAGTTAAGTAGGTGTACAGTCACTTACCATCCGATGAACTGTGTACTTTGTCACTTTATGCTTTTAATGAAAAAAAAATATATTTCTCAGTAACACTTTTTTATAAATTAGTGGTGAACCAACCGCAGAGAGAAATATAATAAATTATTATATTCCAAAGATTCGGATATAATTTTCTATTAAGACTTTCCAAGTTGATCTAGATGTCATCGATTCAGATTAAGGTGTCATTCCTGAGGAAAAAAATGCCGTTTTTACGTGGTAGAGCCACGCTGCGGCTATATTATGGTTGTAGCACGCATGGGTCGGTTCGTCCGGGGTAGAACCACGCTTTCACAGAATACCAGCGTAAAGTAGCAGCTCAATGTTGCTGTGTTTGGTATGTTGAGTGTAACGAACCGGAGACCCTTTTCACTGGAAACGAGGCATTGCATCTTAATTGTCAGGGCTGACAAAGCATCTGCATTTTGATTCTTAATCGAGGAGAAATGTAGATGTCTATGGGCCACAGCATCCACTTACAATAAGGATAAGGTGAACTGTGTGCTCGTTTTAAAATCTGAAAAACGGTGCAGGCCATCCCTGGAACTTCCCGCTTATTTTCGAGCACAACGCTCGAAAATCGATTTAATTTTTGTTTTTTTGGTATATATATTTTGAAAATCTTTAAAACAGCTCAACCGATTGACGGTTCTCAATCGGTATCTCAATCGGTTGGTTCGTTCTAAAGATATCGTACGACAAAATTTTATTTACATACATACATACATACACACACACAGCCGGACGTCCAGTCGGGAATAGTCGGAACGACTTCCTGGGACCTCAAAACGTATGATGAAAACTCGCATTCTCAAAATCGGACCGAAATCTATAACTTACTACTTTTGAAAATTATTAATTTTCTAAGCAGGAAGTTGAAAAGTTGTTAACTTCTTTATTTACCTGAGTGCTCCAGAAGGATGTAATGTTTTTTGAGTGTATGTATGTATATTATGTCTATTTCTTAGGCACGTTCTGTAGCCAATACAGCTTGGCTACAGAGCGTGCCCTTATTCTATTTTATAAAAAATAAAAAATCTTGAGGATTTTAACATACGGGGTGTCGTTATATTGGTCTTAGTTGTGGAAGTGACATATAGGGTAAAAAAAATTCATTTGTCAGTAAACTTTTTTAAACAGTCGGGGTTTTTTTTTCAAATTACTGTAACCATTGTGCTTGTTACCTTCAAAAAAACCCCTTCGGGCTTATTACAAAATTATTTTATAATTAGTCTCATTTTTGAACTACAATCTGTTTTATGTAAAGTATACAACTTGACAGCTAATGTCAAATTTTGTGAGTGTTTCTGACGTCACAGGCCATTATTCTCCCCGGCTCGTATTGTCGGGCAGCAAACCTCAAACTGGTCCTGCGAGCGCTTCGCGACCCCACCACCATCATGGACACAACGCAGAACTACAACGCACGTCTTGCTCGGAACCACCCGGTCGCGAACGCACGCATTACGACTATCTCTTATATACCAACCAATAAATTACCTACATACAGTCTACATATTGAAGTAATAATAATAATAATGATTCTTTATTGAACACAGATATAATATACAATTCATTGGTGCCCTGACTCCTAAACTAGGTTACCCTGTATGTTAGAGCAGTTTCCTCCATTAAGTGATCTTATTTTCCGTGTACAATACAGACTTTAAAATATAAAACAAACAAAAAGTGTGTGTGTGTGTGTGTGTGTGTGTGTGTGTGTGTGTGTGTGTGTGTGTGTGTGTGTGTGTGTGTGTGTGTGTGTGTGTGTGTGTGTGTGTGTGTGTGTGTGTATGTGCGCGCGTCTGTTTTTATTAAAATATGTGTACATGACTTAAAGTAGGTTTTCACAATTTTCATAGTCGTATTCTTTTAACCAATTTAAAATAATTTCTTTAACTTGGTGACTTTTTAAGTTATTTAACTTTATTTTTTTATTAATTATATTATATAAATGAGGTGCTTAGTAGTCATATTGCCTTTTCATAAATGCGCTTTTCACAAATGGTACTGGACATTTTGTGTTCTTTTGTTTTTAGCTACATATACTGGGGAAAATTATGATATCGTTTTATGCATTTCTATATATACGATTTTCGTACACTAAGGACATTTGACAATTCGTAAACTTTAAATGTTGGGTATGTATAAGGAAGATGTAATATTAGTTTTAGTATAGATCTTTGAGCTCGCTCGGCCTCAATAAGATATGTTTTGGGAGCTCCACCCCATGAACAGATGCAATAATTTATGAGACAATGACAAAGGGCGTTATATGTTTGAATTAGCAGTTTTTAGTCGCTACCGTTCTTAGGTTCTTAAATACTATAGTGAGTCTCCGAATTCGTTTAGATATATTTGATATATGAGGTTGCCAATTTAATCTTTCGTCGAGGATTACCCAAGGTATTTTATCGTAGATGTTCGTTCTAATATTGTACATTTACATCTCCTTTTTTTTTTTTTGGACGTATTACAAGGTACGTATGCATGGTGACAGAGAAGCTGTGTGGTGGTTTTGAGATTATTGTTTTGTAAAACATTTATATTTTGTTTCTGAACAATTGACGGTTAAAGATTATTTTCCAGCCATTTTGTAACATGCATGTCCATTTTCAGCACATTGCTGCACAGTATCCCAGTCTGTACCATGAAAGAGGATTACAGTATCGTCCGCAAACATAAAAAGGTCCGCACTACGGATATTAATTTTGTATAATTCATTTATGTACGTCATAAAAAGTGTTGGTCCAAGAATGCTACGCTGTGGAATGCCATAGGTACATTCGGCTTTATCGCTTAGCTCGTCATCAACACGTAATACTTGGGTTCTGTTTGTAAGGTAGTTACAAAACCATGCATATGGCATACCTCTTATACCCAGATTTTCGAGACGTCCGAGAAGTATAGGAATAGACACAGTATCGAACGCCTTTTGCAAGTCTAAGAAAACATATATGCACCTATCAGCTTTGTCTACATAAGATGTTATTTTCGAAATCAGTTGTAAAATAGCGTCTTCTGTTGAACAATGTGCCCTAAAACCAAATTGATTCGCAGCTAGATATCCATAACGCTCTAGATATTTTATAAGTCTGTTGTTCACAATCTACTCAATTATTTTTGAAAAAGTAGGTAACAAAGAAATCGGCCTGTAATTCGAAGGAGCGGACTTATCACCAGATTTGAATATTGGTGTTACTAAGGCCTGCTTGAATGGTGATAAATTGCCCTGTCTGAAAACTACTATTATATAGATGTGCTATAGGTGCCAAAGGGTGACTATACCTTTTAACGAAATTAGCAGTGATTTTGTCCCAGCCAGGGAACTATTTGATTTAAGATCGTTAATAGTAGTTTTACTTCCTCAGGATCTGTTAAGAAAAAAGCCATCGAATGTGTTGGACCCGTCTGTTTGACATTATCAGCAAGTTCTGAGACTGATTTGCCTATGGTTTTCAGAGTATAATTTGCAAGCTGTGAACCAATCGTTGTAAAATAGGTGTTTACTAGATTAAGTGAAGCTTTTGGCGTATCTTTAATTTTTAATAATTCTGTTGTCGGTTGTTTTGATTGGCTTAGATTACAAACTTCTTTAACTATCTTCCATGTCTTTCTAACGTTTCCAGTATTGGTAATAAGTTCTCGTTCGTAATACTGTCTTTTTAATTTTTTTATTATGTCGTTACATGTGTTTCTGTATTTTCTATAGTGCGATGCTAAATCTTCATTATTTTTTTCCTTTTTTAATTGTTTGTGTAATTTGTCCCTTTTTCTTATCGATCTTACAACTCCTGGGATTTTGATGATCCAGGGTTTTAATGGCCTATTTCTTTTAGATATAGTTATTCTGGTTGTATTAGCTTGTATTAAATCTTTTATAATATTTACAATATACTCTGCAGCATCATTGACATTATCGATTCCATAATATTCTTTCCAGTTAAGCTCATTCATACCTACAGTTATTTTGTCATAGTCAATTTTTACTTTATAAAATTTTGATTTATTTTTACTAATTTTTACTCTGTCAATAAGTAATAAAATAGGGTGATGGTCAGTTAATTCATCAAAAACAATAGATGTAATCCTATGTTGGGATCGTACCATAAAATGATCTAAGCACGCTTTCTTCCTTGTCGGAAGATAAACGCATTGTTTTAAGCCAATATCCTTTTATAGTACAAGGCATAACATCTAAGTTTAGATCTCCAGTTACGACTACGATACTTGTATTTATGCTATGGAGTATTTTATCAAGTGATGTGATATACTGCGTTGGATTGCGAAAACTTGGTGGTCTATGTACAGATAACCGTGGTATCTGTATCGACAATGAATATTAGCCATCATCGACTAATGGTTCATATGATGTGACGTTTATGTTTTTTTAACGTATGCTACCACACCGTCATTCTGGTTAAATAAACGTTTAGTATAGTATGATGTGTAGGTGTCTATTTCCGGTATTATGGAATCATCTTTTAACCAACATTCAGTAAAAACTACAATGTCTATATTAATATTCAATTGCGACATAAAAACTAGAAAAGCGTCTAAATTACAATTGAGACTTCTTATATTAACACATAATACACAAAAGGAAGACAAGTTTTTATCATTAAAGTTTTTACATCTCTACAAAGGAAGGACTTGATAAGCTCATACACCTTACCTCGTTTACTACGCCAATCTCATCAATGATAGTTTCACTAGGAAGATTGAATTTTAAAAGTATTTATTTTATGACTTATTTTAGTGAGTTTGAAATTCTTGAATATATGGCATATATTGACATATTATTTTAATTGCGTTGTTATAAGTTATAATTTTGTAACAGACGTATATATGTGAATAAAATAACGTGTATTTGTGTTGGTTTTAGGGTGATATTATTATGTGTAAGTGTTGCTTTGTGATATTTAATGTATGAATTATGTGTGTGTACATGTTTTTATTGTGTTGTATGTTACTTATGACTAACAGGAAAATTATATAATAAGAATAATTATAAAAGTAAGTTCGGTAAAATAATAAAATAGAAAGTTAATTATATTCAAGTTACTTCGATAGTGAAAATCTAGTCATTTTTGCGTTTTTAATTTTAAAAAATCCGATTCCGATTCTATACGTATTGTTGGCGAGCCTTCTTCTCTGCGTAGAAATACCCTTCCATATGTTGTCCAGCAGAATTTAATTTTTTCTTGAGTAGCAAATTCTCTAGCCAAGTAGAATAATCTTCTGGTTTTAGTGCTGAGATTTTCCGAAATGTAAATTGGAGTCTTGGGCCTCAATTTCCAGATGTTCAGTGCTCAGTTTGTTGTGCTTATTTTCTTTATTGAAGGTTTTAACTGATTTGAGTATACTCTCTTTGACTATAATTGATGTAAATTCAACAATTACAGGCTTATTTGTGGTCTTAGAATTTGAACGAAAGACGTCTTTGATATCAGATGGTTGAATTGGGGTCTTAATAACTGTACCTGTTTTAAGAATTAGATTTATCAAGTCTTTTGGTTTCAACATTATTTTTGGGTACATTTCAATTTCAGACTACTGTTGCGGGTTTGGCGTTCTAGCTGATCTATTTTAGCTTCAATAAGCGAATATAATTCTTATCTTCTTTTATATTTTCTTCCATCTTTTGCATCTTATCTGTCATTTCATCATATTTCTTTGACGTAAAGTACTTGTTTATCAAGACTTTCATCCGCACAAGTGGATACTCAGTCACTCAACTACTCAACAGTGGTCCTTCGAGCCGGATCGGCTCCGTGGCTAAGCGACTTCTTATACTAGAGAATATAGTAATAAACCACGTTTTATATTTTTTTAAAGGATAAGAGTAACAAACAAGCAGACATCTATACATATCCTTGATTAAACAAAATGCAGATGCATTGTCCCCCTGAGGATTAAGATAGAATGCTTTGTTACAAGTAAAAAGAGTATCCGGTGATCTACACTCACCATATAAAACAGCAGAGTAGATTAGAGTGTGAATCGTCCCCGGTCGCTATTCACCCATTCGTGCTACAACCAATATATAGCCGCAGCGTAGCTCTACCGCGTATAATAAGACATCCCCTGGTAAAGGTTTGGAGCTATAAATCTATATAACCTAAAACGCCTATCCAGCCTCGTAGACTACAAAAACCTTCAAATAGACAGACGAATAATTTTTGCTTGAATAAAAGCATTGCATTTTGTGTATCAAAGCCAAATAACACAAGATTAATCTCTCGGGCATGGTGACAAGATGTTTCGTGTCGGAATTCCATTGGCATTACCAATTATACCCTTCTCAACAAACTGTCGAAAATTCCACAGAGGTATGCCTTGTGGCTCTTGCGAACTTAAAGCGACATTGCCTAATATAAGGTAGTCATTGCGGAAGGTTACTTTGATCTAAAACAATTTGATTTGAATGCCAAAGTAACATGTTGTAACAAAACCAACTTGCTTATCTGTACATATTATATACATACGAGTATATACAAATAAATAAAATTGAAGTCTGTTTGTAATGTCAAAAAAAAAACAGCTTATTACTAAATGCATATGAAGGTATATAACTTAAATATAACTTATAACAAACAAAAAAACAATTTTTATAATTTTGTCTGTCTGTTTATCTAACAGACAGACGTCTGTGTGTTTGTCTGTTTGTTCTGGCTAATCTCCGAAATGGCTAGACCGATTTTGACGGGACTTTCACTGGCAGATAGCTGATATTGTAAGAGGTAACTTAGGCTACTTTAATTTTAGAAAAATATTTAGGGTTCCGCGCAAAAAAATTAAAACCCATGAAATCCAATCGTTATAAATTTTACGCGGGCAAAGTCGCGGGGAATAGTTAGTATAAAACAAGATTGAATGATGAAATCAATCAATCTAGATAATATTACTGTTGTTCAAGCTAGAAATACAATGAAATGACCTTTAAGGTTTTACCTAAAGACCTAGAGCTCTAGCACTCAGTAAAGTACACTTGAAAATTGTCTTTACTTACAAAAGTTTGAAAATGTTTAACATAAATATGTTGTTACTTTAAAAGCACATCTGACGAGTAAGTAACAAAGTTATGAGGATTCTCCCTTGGGAACTAGCCTGGAGGAAACAGCTGTAGCGCTTCTACGTAGTAAGCCATTAAGCAATTAAGTAATAATAAGTAATAACTTTAATAAGGACTTTGTGACACAGTGACTAACCATTTAGTTGTGATACTTCAGGTCTCAGGGTCGATTCACGCACTGAACAAGTATTGACATTACCGTTACAGCCTATTAAAAGTCCACTGCTGAACATGGGCCTCCCTCATAGATTTCCTCATAGGAGAGGGGGATTTTGCTATAGTTAGCATGCTTGGCAAGCGGGTTGGCAACCGCAGTTTTTTTATTTTTTGTCGTTATTAAGAAAACGCTGCTGCACATCTCCTCGTTTTCTCCCTCTGTCGCCTCTTACGACATCCACGGAATGATATGCACCTTACACCGCCACTACATGGGTGTATCTTCTCCATGATGCAATCTATGGGTGAGGTCTTTGTTCAACAGTGGGCTTTTGATAGGCAGTAATGAATGAATGAATTAATTGTTCTGGATCTGGGCGCTCGTCCTACTTTTTTGTATTTTTTTTATAATTCATTACTATCACGGAGACGTTTTTAAATTCATATTACATTAAGCGTTGTTAACACACATACATAACTTACACACCACAATTCAATTTATTTGTGAATGTAAAATTTTTCGATACAGGAGAATTTTTCAGGGATAACGTTTTATAAAATAAAGTCGGCCAAGTGCGAGTCAGGCCTTGCTCTGTTAGGGTTCTGTACATAGTAAGAACATTTAACTTTTTTCTTAAAACTAGAAATTTAATTAAATAATGATTTGATCCATTTTAGTTATTAGGTAGTACTAAAATTAATATAGTTTGGAAAATCCTAAAGTGCACGCCTCATGAGCGTTTCATATAGTTTTGATGAAAAAAATAAATTACCAAAATAAATCGATTACACAAAGTATAAAATCTTCCTTTCCTTTTCCTTTAAATTTCTAATAGCAATAAAGCTTATAAAACTTGAAAATCATTTTATTCACAAAACATCTTGCGTACTAGGCTATTGATATGAAATAGGGAATCAGTTCGCATGAGTAAATAAAACCAGTTTGTGCCAGACGGGCGAAACTCGGGAGTAAATGTTGTCGAACATACTCCGCGAGTCGCTCACGTCCTACACCTATAGGTTCCGGTGGATACTTCTACTGCCGGCTTTTTGGGTGCTGCTGGGGTACTGTGGACTGACGTCTAATCAAAATGCACGAACTGTAGAATACAAATGGGAAGGCAGTGGCCAGCGGTTCGACTGCTCAACTGTTCGGCGGAAATCATCTGACTATTGGTTATTGACCACGGTTGTTGAATATGGTTGTTCAACTACGGTTGTTCTATATCGGTTGTTCTATATGGGTTGTTCACTATCAGTTGGTTACTGTATTTTTCAGATGATTTCTTCAGTTGACTATTTCTTCAATTTGTTCGGTAGTAACTTACTTATACTAGTACTATCTGCTTTTATTATCACTGTTTACTAACTGCTATTATCAACTACTACGTTGTACTATGCAAATACTATCACTTGTTACTAGCTGCTATTATCAGCTACTATGTTGTACAACTGACTATTACTATCACTGGGTACTAGCTGCTTTTATCAGCTACTATGCTACTAGCTACTATTCACTATGTTCTATATTCAGCTACTTCTTGGTTCTGCTACTAGTCACTTCAGCTACTACAATGTTACTGCGCCCCGAGGCCCTAAGATAGACTCGAGCGTTACTTTAAAGTGAGCCGCTTGCCATTGTCCGTTTTGCCACTTTATTGTTTAACATTTTCACTATACAATTGTCTTAAATTACAATTTTTTCTATACACGATTCATTCTTACGCTAATGTACTATACATTATTAGATCTGTAATTCAGTTGTCTATTAGCACACTATAAAGGTTTCTTAATATATTAACAATGTAAAAGTTATTAACAAAAATATCCCACATTTTCACAATATTTGGGTGCATTAATTCTTTAATTTTCCTATAAGTAGGAAATAAATTTCATCACGCTAAATATTCTTTTATTTCCTTTATCTACAAACTTTAATCTAATTCAATACCATGTTTACAATTATTTTAGAGCATAAAAAATATTTCCATCATTTTCGTGTCATAATATTACGCAGTTAATTAATAACGCCCAGAATGTTCTATAACGTGTCGCGCTCTGATTGGCCGACTTTTTGTTTGCACAAATAAGAGTTATTTTCTTAACTATTACAAAACGATGTTCTATACTATAATACTAAGGGTTGTAAACATGTAAAATAACACTATTGCACCTTTTAGTTAGGTTTGTCACAAATATTTTTCCTAATTACACTTTTAATATTGTTTTTTTAATGACTATGTTTTTAAACACTTTTCGCCGTCGCGAATTCAGTTGATGTAATTCTGAACCTTATAAAAAAAAACCTGGTCTTGATACGTCAATTTTTTCGGGAGTTATCGTGACCACATACAAAATTAACATCCGGACGTCCACGTATTTTTTTTTCAAACCGTTTTTTTATCAAAGTAGGTATATAAAATGATTTTTTAGAAAATATAAGATGGCTTAATTAGAGTGTTTTCTTGATATGCGGCTACTCATATTATCGTATAAGTGCAATATGGTTATAATAAAGGTATTTTAAGACCATAAAATTGCTTGAGCTTGACGTGCCGAGTAATACTCTACTTAATAACGCTTGGCGTTATGAGGCGTGTAATATATGGGATGATGACAGCCATAGAAAACATTGATACTCTTGCTGTAAGCTGAATACTTTAAAATATATGGTCTGCGTGAGTAAATTCCTCACAAAACCCTCATAGCATACCAACTAAATTATGATTCTTATTAAGTACTCTCTGTTTTTTTAATTACAGTATACGGTATATATGACGGTTCCGTGGCGCAGTGACTTAGCAATGAGTTGTTGCGCTGGGGGCCGCGGGTTCGATTCCCGCACGGAACAAGTATTTGTATGGCCTACAAATAATTGTTCCGGGTCTGGATGTTTGTCCTTGTGCAATTTGTGTTTGTAAACTGCCTCCACGATACAGTAGAAAATCCTAGTGTCCCCCACACTAACGTTTAAAAAAAATATAGTACATAAAATACCTATTACACGTGGTAGAGCCACGCTGCAGCTATATTATGGTTGCAGCACGAATGGGTCGGCTCGACCGGAGTAGGACCACGCTCTCACAGAATACCAGCGTAAACTAGTTGCTAAAGGCTACTGTGTCTCGTATGGTGAGTGTAGATGAACGGAGTCATTTTTACTGTAAATGAGGCATTCCATCTTAGTCCTCAGGGGTGACAGCGCATCTGCATTTTGATTCTTAATTGAGCACAAATGTAGATGTCTATGGGTCACAGCATCCACTTACCATCAGGTGGACTGTGTGCTCGTTTGTCACCTTATTCTATAAAAAAAAAAACATATTTATACTTTAATTAATTATTATGTCCTCCAGACCGAATTTCGGCCACGGTGGCCACGTGTCTCAATGAAAACTAGCCATCTGCGCAGGACAGGATTATAGTGCTCGTGTGTATGTACAAGCAGAGTATTCTTCTCTCTCACTCTCAAAATCCGATGTGACGGAAAACCGACACGACAGGGAGAGAAAATAGGCGCAAGAGCAACGACTTTACGTGCTTTCCGAGGCACGGAGATGAAACATCGCCTAATTCCTGATTCAACAACTGATTAAGTACTCTACTTAACTAAATAACGACACCCTAGATTCTAGGATTTGAAAAAATATTTTTGCCACTCCCTTTTCATGAGCTTTTCTTGACAGAAAAACCCAATAATAAATTTTTGGCCCAACGCGGGATTTGAACCCAGGACCACATGATCAGTAGTTACGTTTATGACCACTAGACCAATGAGGTATTCGAAATAATAAATCATTAAAATAGACACGTATAGTTAAACAATGGCAGTATCAGAACTGCTAACTAATAAAAAGATTTTTATCGAGTTACTAAGTTGGGAGGTTATCCAGCATCTTCATCGTTTATCTTTATCTTCAGTTTCAAACTTTCCCCAATAACTTTATTCTTTTGGAACGAACCATCCATTTCAGTGGTGAACTTTGTATGATTTACGAGTTGAGAATAGAATTGATCACAGATAATGTCTTTCTGTTACTTTGTTTAATTTCTCTCTTGTTGGTATTTTAGCCACGTTATTATGAACTCGCTTTCGTGTATGTCTGTTCGGATCTAATTTAGTAACTGATTTTAAACTAACTTCCGATGAGGTACAGACTTGAAATTTTCGTACGACAATGTAAGAATATGAAAAAAAAAACAAAAAGAAGAAGAAATTTTATTCATTTTAGTCCGTTTTAAAAAAGTGGTATCTATACAAATAAATAAAAAAAGTGTCTGTTTGCAATGTCTAAATAACAGCTTTTTACTAAATATACATGAAAGTATATACGGTACTTAAAACAAAAATCGTTTTTTAAAATTTTTGTCGGTCTTTCTGTCTGTTTGTTCCGGCTAATCTCCAAAACGGCTGGACCGATTTTGACGAAACTTTCACTGGCAGATAGCTGATGTTATAAGGAGTAACTTAAGCTACTTTTATCTCAGAAAAATAATTAGGGTTCGTAATCGTAATAAATTCGACGCGGGCGATGTTACGAAGAACAGCTAGTTTAAAAAAATACCGTCTGACGTGTTTAATTAAAAAAAATAGTTAGTAAGGAAGATGTCACTATGAAAATATTAGTATTTTTTCAATTATGTGGGAAGGTCCTAGTGTAGGATTATCGTTTAAAAAGGAAGATACAACATATTATATGTTGCAGAATTAAAAAAAAACTAAATCCTAAATGTAATGAAAGTAATGCAAGCATTAGCTTTATGTGTGATGGTTTTGGTATAACTCAGCATAATTTCGTGGTATTATCTCGAAGCTGGTTTTCAGTGCGCCCTCTAGTGAGTAAAGTACGGAGGAATGTGCAACAAGTACAACTATTACTGCAACTACAACTGTTTCACCTTCCACACATAAACATGTTGTGAGTAATAGGAAGATAAATATATCTATAACAGATTTTATATTAATTTTATTAAAAATAGAAGCAGAAAAACAAATAAAACTGCACTTCAAGTGGTGGTATTAGTCATCATCATCATCACTACAACCATTCACAAGTCCACTGTTGAACTAACTCGAACGAACGAACTCCCCATGGAACTCCACAAAGCACGGATTCAGCTAGCTGCATCCATCGACTTCCTGCATGTCTTACCATGTCGTCACTCCATCTAGTGGCGGGCCGTCTTACACTTCGCCTACCGGTATGAGGTTGTCACTCGAGAACCTTTTTCTCCATCGGTCCTAGTCCTGGCTACGGCATTATTAGTAATTGCAATATATTATATTTTTAAATCAGTTAAGTTTTTTTTTGAGTTTTCCAGGAGGTAGGACTCCCTTTCTGTCTAGGAGTTTGTCTGGGCAGGTACCACACTTTTATCTATTTCTACCGCCAAATAGCAGTGCCGGCAATAGTACTCCATTCTGAAAGGTACAGAGAGCCAGTCTAATTACAGGATGTGAGGTATTCCTTACCTTTTTTTTGTATACTTTTTAATGCAGTGAAGAGTTCGCCGTGCTGGCTCAACGCAGGATGACCGACTTCATAAATACAAATATTTTCCGAAATATTTTTTTAACTTTTTTACTTATACCCGTAAGCTGTGACATAGCCCTAGATGGTAAATCGCACTGTTTTAGCGTAACAAAAGCTTATTCACTCTTGCCTTGAAGACGCCCAGATTGTATTCGGACGAATAGACAGACGCCGGCAAATTATTCCAGTCCTTTGCTACAGACATTGCAGTAGAGAAAGAAAACCGCTTGGTTTTAATGCGTGGAATATCGACAACAAAGGTGTGAAGACCCGCCGACCGCCTGGTTGTCCTATGGTGCAAAGGAGAGGGAGGAATTAAAGCATGTAATTCCTGCACACATTCACCGAAACGCATTCTATGGTATATACTGCGAGGCTGGCTACTCTGCGCCTGTGCTCGAGGTTGACAAGATTGGTTTCAACCAAACCTCCACTGAGTTAATTTCTCATACATGCTGGTTTCATCGCAATTATTTCCTTCACCACCGAGAGCGTGCTACACTTACACTTAAACTAAAATTAAAATTTGAGTGGCGCGAAGACGATCGAATTTGGATTGCTTACGTACTCTTTAGAGGTGACAACGCATCTGTAGCCTTCTATATTTTAAGTTGATTAGAGGTGTCCATGGGTAGCTACTTACAATGAGGTGTGCTATGTAGTGGCTTTTTTATTAAAGATAGATTAGAATACAGACAAACGAATACTCAGTCCACCTGGTGGTAAGTGGATGCTGTGGCCCATAGATATCTCTATTCATTCTCAATTAAGAATCAAAATGCAGATGCGTTGTCACCCCTGAAGTCTAAGATGGAAAGCCTTGTTTCCAGTAAAAAGGGTCTCCGGATCTTTACACTCACCATACGAAACACAGCAATATTAAGCTGCTATTTTACGCTGGTATTCTGTGACAGCGTGGTGATACCCCGGTCGAGCTGACCCATTTGTGCTACAACCATAGCTAATTACCATCAGGTGGACTGTAAGTTCGTTCGTCTCTTTTATTTTATAAAAATATAATATTTGGTCTAGTTAGAAAATTAACTATCTTATTTAAACCAAAAAACCTAAAAAAAAACTATACTCAATTTGTAAACAATACCGACTTAACTAACAGACGGAAATACTCGATAGGCGCAGAACAGTAAAAGTAATGTGATTTATATTTATTTGTTCTAACAAATCAGCGGTCGTAAGTTCGATCCCCGAACAGTAAAACGGCTATCAATGTCGACAGTTACACCTGCGCGTTGATATTCTAACGGTTCGTTCAGTTAACAAATATTTATGTTACTGTATTTCGTGTGAATAGAGTAAAAAAGCAAACAAAAATAAGAAAATAAGAAAAAATAAGAAAAATTTAACTGCAATGCTAAAGGGACCCGGGAACGATTCCCACATTAAACAATTTTTGATATGGCCTACAAATAATAGTGACAGAGTCATGCTACAGCTATATTATGGTTGTAGAACGAATGGGTGGTCTCGACCGGGAATGGACTTTGCTCTCACAAAATACCAGCGTAAAATAGCCATATTTTTCCATGAGCTATTGCCGTGTGATAGCGGTGAAAGAGAATCCACTATTTCCACATTTTCCCATGGGTGTCGTAAGAGGCGACGGAGAGGGAAATTGAAACAGAAGATGACCAACAGCATCTTCCTCACAACAACTCAACGTATAAAAAAAACTGCAGTTGTCAACGCGTAAGCTGCAAGCGTGGCAACTATACTAAAATCCCCCCTACGAGGCAATGTATAGGGGAAGCCTATGTCCTGCAGTGGACTTTTGATGAGCTGTAATGAAAGCTCAATAATGGGCGGGGCTTACAAAATGTGAACTAAAACACACTAGATAGGATAACACAGTGGAAATCTTGTCACCTTCCTTTTGTTGCTAGACCAAATCGGCTAACGTTAACTTGACACTTGACAGATGTAGTCCTATGGTGTTGCCACTACAAAAACCCAGTTTAGTATGTTACCGCTAAGCATAAAATTTTGTCAACATTAATATTGAAAATAATAGGTACATACATAATAAAATATGTCACCCTGAGGCAATTAATCCAGCAGCTCATTTGTTCACACAAAAGGTTCGCTAATTTAACGCTAGAATATTAACTAGCTTCAATATAATTTATAAATGTTTTAAGCAAATTTATTCACACTATTAAGCTATGTATATACATCGATCACTAATAATAAACTAGATACACAATCAGTGACAAAAATGTCCTTACCGAATGAGCGCCCACTCGAACATTTGGGTGCGCTTTTAATTTGTATGTAGCTTTGTGAATACAACTTTAGGCAATGCATTTAAGGTTGAATTTACATTAATGTTTATTTATTTCAACTAGAATTACGTCAAAACAAGACAAGAAGACAAGAAGAAACAAGAAGACAAGAAGAAACAAGAGACTTTTGCATGAGATTGTGTATCTAGTTTTTTTATTAGTGATCAATGTGTATATAACACTTTTATCGTAGGTTACTCATGGATCTCTACAACGTCAAAAAAGATGGCTACAGATAAGCTGTCACCTTAAAGGACTAAGATGTAATTAATGCCCCACAGTTTGTAATTTAACTGAATGTACTTACACTTCAGACCTAAACACTGCAGTGCGAGCACTGCTGTTTGGTGGCAGAAATAAGTATGATAGTGGTACCTACACAGACGGAATAATAGGCAGAAAAAGTGACCCAGCTCCTAGTATTGCCACATATAAATGTATAAATTTAAAAGTTGCAATTATGTCTTTCATACACTTTATTATAATAAACGAGATTAAGCCACGTCAAGAAAAACAAGGTACAACGATTCACAAGCTCAACTTGTATATTTACCTCTTTAAAACTATGGAGTTAGCCAAATTTACTTTTTACAAACATAAGCACTGATAGAAAACTATAAAAATTAACTTTTAATGTATACCTGTACTAATAATAATACTAATGTAATATTTTAGACAGTGTGAATTTTGTGAGCTTGTATATATGTGGAGGGTAATGTCCGGAATCACACAACATATTTGAAAAATTCATAATATAAAGGTGCATTATTCTAGATGGACATAGGCTATATATTATGTGCTTAAATATATTATGGCTAAAATTTATGATGATATTTGTCAACGAAGTCGGAAAAAGTCGTGCCTCTTGGGAGCTTCCACAGCGTGCGCTGCATCAATAGTTAATGCTGCACGTAAAAAATGTATGGCTCAATTGTTCTTCTTTCACCTGATAGAGCCACGCTGCAGCTATATTATGGTAGAATAGAATAGAATATAATAGAATATTTTTTATTCAATATAGATTACATGTGTAATTCTTATTGAAAGTCATTTTTACTTAACCACTGGTTCGAAAAAACCGCTGTCCTGGGAAGAATCAGCAAGAAACCCAGCGGGACTTTTTTTAAAGTAAATTTACATTAATGGTTGTACAAACTATTTGAGTACAAAATTTATTTTAGAAACTGCTTGGTAGCGACCACATAATAACCCTTTTATAGAGTTTCAGCTTAACAAAACATTTAAACTTGGTAATAGAGCCTGTACACTTTCCGGGACCTTGCCCCAAGAATGAATTACTGACTCTGTGGAGTCGAGAAACCGGTATCACTAGCTTGTGTTTGTTCCTAGTGTTTACAGAATGTATATCACTTTTTTTACTAAAACTACCTTTGTTTTTGTGAACATACATAAAATTTTCGTAAATATACTGAGAGGCCAAAGTTAATATATTTATTTCTTTAAATTTATCTCTAAGAGACTCTCTCAGTTTTAGGTTGTAAATAGCTCTAATGGCCCTCTTCTGTAAAACAAAAAATAGTTTCTAAACCAGCTGCATTTCCCCGTAGCAAAATCCCATAAGACATTATGCTATGGAAATAACTGAAATAAACTAGTCTAGCTGTCTCGACACTAGTTAGACCTCTAATCTTTTTACAGCATAGGCTGTAGAACTTAGTCTGCTTGCTAGTTTGGATATATGGGGCCCCACTGAAGCTTTGCGTCGAGGTGATGCCAAGAAAACAGTGGATTCAACAGGGCTCAGTTCTTCCCATTTAAAAACACATTGGTACCCAGATTTTTAACATTCGTTGTTGTAAATTTAATACATTTAGTTTTATTTCCGTTTAAATGTAGATTATTAACGTTAAACCAATGCACTAATTTTGATATAGCATTATTCACTTCGTCACATTTAAATGATTGACGTTTAAGTTTAAAATTAAGGAAGTATCATCAGCAAATAGTACTATATCATGATTATCCTACAAGGGAAGGTAAGTCATTAATATACACTAGAAATAGGAATGGGCCGAGAATGGAGCCCTGAGGGACACCCATTAGTACAGGTGACCCGGAAGAACTTTTACCATTGATAATAACTTTCTGCATTCTATTACTTAAATATGAAATAATAAGTTTTAATACTTTTAACTAGTTAGTTATAACTTTAGTGTTCTTGACACCATAGTACTGTAGCTTCCTGATTAATGTCTCATGGTGAACACAGTCGAAGACCTTGGAAAGGTCACAAAATATACCCAAAGCATCCTCCGAATTCTCCCATGCACAAAAATATGTTTAATAAGCTCAGCTCCAGCGTCAGTTGTCGAGCGACCCTTGTAAAACCGAATTGATTTTACGTAGCAATTTATTAATATTAAAGAAACTTAAGATCTGATCTAAAATTATTTTTCAAAAATTTTACTAAATGTTGGTAGTACAGAAATCGGTCTAAAATTGGCGGGGTCTAACTGGGGTTGTAGCATGAATGGTTCGGCTAGATCGGGTTAGCAGCTTAATGCTACTGTGTTTCGTATGGTGAGTGTAGAGAACCGGAGACCCTTTTACTGGAAACGAGGCATTACATTTTAATTCTCAGGGGTGACAACGGATCTGCATTTTGATTCTAAATTGAGTATAAATGTAAATGTCTATGGGCCACAGTATCCACTTACCATCAGGTGGACCGTGCTCGTTTGCCTCTCTTATTCTACAAAAAAAAAAGTTCTGAAAAAAAATCAGGCAGGCGCTAGTAAAAAACGGCCGAGTGCGAGTCAGACTCGTACATGAAGGGTTCCGTACCATCATACAAGATTTAATACTATGTAGGTAAAAAACACGTTTCTAGTAGGGGAGCCCCTATAATTTTTTTTCATTATTTGTTGTTATAGCGGCAACAGAAAGACACATTTTGTGAAAATTTCAACTGTTTACCTATTACGGATCAAGAGATACAGTTCGCTGACACACAGACGGACGGACAGACGGACGGACGAACGGACGGACGGACGGACGGACGGACGGACTTACGGATGGACGGACATATTTCAAAGTAAAATACCCAGATTGATACCAAAATCATGATCGGTACCGATTTAATGCCGCTGGTTAAATGCACAGTTGGCAGCACTGATGAAATGTCATCCTTTCCCACCAGAAGCCTCAATGCAAGATGTGACAGACCAAAGACCGGACATTGGCAGAATTGTTGCGACCTAACCACAATATCAAAGATCATATTCAAGAAGAAAACAAGATATGTGTTGTTAGTTTTTCAATTGTAGATGATAGTGCTCTAATGATTTAAATGATAATAAAAAAAAATTATCACCCTTATTCTATTTAAAAAAATGCTTTTAGCTACCTTTCTACGCCTTGCTTAGTCTCATAACCTAAAGAGAAAGCAATTATACGAGGATTATGTTAAATGGGTTAGCACTGAGATAACATTGCAAAAGTACGTTTAGTGACCTCACAGGTATTTGAAATTCACAACTATTTAAGTTGTAAAGGAGATTTAGAATTCCTGAAATTGGTGTGGACGTAATAGCTTGTACAATAAAGCAGAATAATTTCTAATATCCTTGAGTGTAACGTAGAACATGAAATATTTTAAGTATTCTTGTTACGTAAGGACTGTAATAAGTATCTTTATAATATGTATAATCGACTTAATGTGTCTATTAATACAGCTTAATTTTCAGGTAAACAAGAGAATGTAAAATTTATCTTTATTTAAATAATTCTTGTATACGTGTGTTCGTCATTGAAATTTTCCTAAACGGCTGGACAGATTTTGATGATTTTTATGTGTTTGAGTGGGACCCTGGATAGTTTAAATTTACACCAATTTTTATTTGGGACCCGGTAGGTGACGCTGTTGTCGGGATACTAAAATCAACCGTGCGAAGCCGGGGCGATCGCTAGTATCCATATAAAAATATATATAAATATGTATAGGAGTAGGTAACTATATAGCACGAATGGCGATTCCTTCGCTCGACCGGGGAAGGTGCATGTTCTCACAGAATAACACTGATATAACACTGAGAACGTGCACCTTCCCGGTCCTTCACGGCTAACTCAGCTGTGTTTCGTATGGAGAGTGTAGAGCACCGAAGACTCTTTTACTAGAAACGAGGCATTCCATCTTAGTACTCAGGAGTGCCGTGGTAGATCAGAAGAGCCGTGGTAGCTTATATGGGAAGTGCTCGCTGAAAATTTCACAGTAGGTACGCGAGCAACCCGGGTTCGATCCCCGCCGGCACCAATAAAATAGTTAATTGCAATTTTAACTGCTGATTTACCACGTGCTTGGCAGTGAAGGAAAATATCGTGAGAAAACGTGTATGAGCAACACACCTGCAATTCCCCTGGTGTTTCTGTGGTTCATGGGCGGCGGTAGTCACTTATCATCAGGTGAGCCGCATGCTCGTTTGCCCCTCTTCTATAAAAAAATGTCTGAGAAATTTAAAAAAAATTTCGAAGACGTGTGAAGTTCGCCAAAACGCATTGGGGCAGCGCGGCGGATATTTCCTTGCGCTAAACCCATCTCAGAAATGAGGGGAGGCCTGTGCCCAGCAGTGAGACATATATAGGCTGTAATTTTAACTCAACAATGAAAAAGCATCTGCATTTTGATTCTTAATCGAGGATAGATGTTCATTTCCATGGGCCCCGACATCCACTTTCCATCAGGTGGGCTGTGTGCTTTTTTGTCTCCCTTAGTCTTTAAAAACAAGTAGGGTAAAGTTTAGTAATAATAAATTTTTAAATTTGATTTCTAGTTGTAAGTAGGACTTCATTTCCACCCAAGCTCACTGGCTTATTTCCAAACCAAGTGGATATTTGGCAATAAGCCTCCAATAAAATAGAGGAATTAAAATAAAATTATAATTCACTGAAACTATTTGAAATTTAAAGTATTTGTTAGGGAGTGATTTAATTTTTATGTGTTTCGTAGACTTTTATCTTTTTCTTGTATATCATTTCCATAGGTTTTTTTATCTTTCATTTTATGTTTGCTTGGTACTTATTTTGTCGTAGAGCCATGCCAAAGTTATGGCATTTTGGGGCAACCAAGCATGCGGCTTATCTGATGGTAAGTGACTACCGCCGCCCATGAACAAATGCAACACCAGGGAAATTGTAGGTGCGTTGCCGGCCTTTTAAAAAAAGTGTAGGCTCTATCCTTAAGGTCCCTCAGTCGTATCGGTCCGGAAAATTCGCTGGTGGTAATCGATTCCAAAAGAAAGTTGTGCGAGGAAGAATACTTCTGGTAAATCACACAGTGGTGGACCGCCAATCATCTAGATATTATGGATGTTACCGCGAGTTTTGTCGCGAAGTGCGATGGTGAAATTTAGCGTCTGGAATTAGTCCGAACAATTCCTCTGAGCACTACCCGTGATGCGATAGAATATGCAAAGATATGCAACATCTGTTCACAGCGCTAATAAAAATAAATAAAGCCGATCAGAATTAATTGACGGCTCCGTGGCGCAGTGACCTAGCAATGAGTTACAGCGCTATGGGCCGCGGGTTTGAATCCCGCACGGAATAAGTATGTGTAACATTTATGTATGTCAACTGGCCCCACGATACAAGAGAAATTCCTAAATTAATTAAAAGAGTGAAGGTAACTTTTTAAAAAAAAAAAAAATAACTCGGTGGCGACGATTTGAGCCGCTCTGCGCGGTCAAGTGGAAAGAGATGACACTGGGGTGCCTCGGCCCAGATGAGAACAGTATTCCATGTGAGGCCGAACTTGCACCTTGTGAAATCTGAAATTGAGGACGCATGACAAAAGGTTCCTTTTAGCGGTAAACGCGTAAACTTGTGTCTTCTTGCAAATATATCATACTTATAGCACGAATGGCGATTCCTTCGCTCGACCGGGGAAGGTGCATGTTCTCACAGAATAACACTGATATGACACTGAGAACGTGCACCTTCCCCGGTCCTTCACGGTTAACTCAGCTGTGTTTCGTATGGAGAGTGTAGAGAACCGAAGATCCTTTTTACTAGAAATGAGGCATTCCATCTTAGTACTCAGGAGTGGTAGATCAGAAGAGCCGTGGTAGCTTAGATGGTTAGCGCTCGCTGAAAATTTCACAGTAGGTACGCAAGCAACCCGAGTTCGATCCCCGCCGGCACCAATAAAATAGTTAATTGCAATTTTAACTGCTGATTTACCACGTGCTTGGCAGTGAAGGAAAATATCGTGAGAAAACGTGTATGAGCAACACACCTGCAATTCCCCTGGTGTTTCTGTGGTTCATGGGCGGCGGTAGTCACTTATCATCAGGTGAGCCGCATGCTCGTTTGCCCTGAAATATCTGAGAAATTAAAAAAATTTCGAAGACGTGTGAAGTTCGCCAAAACGCATTGGAGCAGCGCGGCGGATATTTTGTGAATCCAATTGTGAAATCTGAAATTGAGGACGCATGACAAAAGGTTCCTTTTAGCGGTAAACGCGTAAACTTGTGTCTTCTGGGTATTGAATTGGACTTAGTCGCCCCCAATCCGAGACTTTGTTTAACAAAGACTCGACTTCAGACACAAGCTTATCTCGCTCGACGACGTGTTCCCGAGAAAATACATCTTAGTCCTCAGGGGACAACGCGTCTGCATTTTGATACTAAATCTATACAAATAAATAAAATTGAAGTGTCTGTTTGTAATGTATAAATAACAGCTTTTTACTAAATGCATATGAAAGTATATAAGTTACTTATAACAAAAACACAATTTTTAAATTTTGTCTGTCTGTCTGTCTGTTTGTTCCGGCTAATCTCCGAAATGGCTAGACCTATTTTGACGGGACTTTCATTAGCAGATGGCTGATGTTATAAGGAGTAACTTAGGCTACTTTTATTTTAGAAAAGAATTGGGGTTCCGCGCAAAAAAATTAAAACCATAAATAACACGCGGCTGAAGTCGCGGGGAACAGCTAGTCGAAAATAAATATAGGTGTCAATAAGCGCCAGCAGTTAATAACCATCTGGTGGACTGTGTGCTCGTTTGTTGTCCTAGACACTAGAATAGAATATTTTTTTTTAAATTCAATTCAATATGGATTATCATTAATCCTTCCATCCATCCACTGCTGAACAAATGCCTTTCCCATAGGTTGCCTTATAGGGGGAATTCTGCCATAGTTGCCACGTATGGCAGGCGGGTTAGCAACCGCAGTTTTTTATTATTTTGTTATTGTTATCGGCAATCTGCTGCTACCTGAGCTCTCACCTGTTTCAATTACCCTGTGTTGCCTCTTACGATGCCCACTTGATGATACAGTGTAGTGGATATCCTTAGACCGTCACTTCGCCGTAATAACTTTCAATAATTCTTATTGAATCTAATTTTGTACTTTTAACACTACGACTACCTCATTAATAATAAATGTAGTAATGCTATTTAAGCAGGAGTAACAGTGTTCTGTGAGTAACCTGTCCGTCGTGATGTAGTTTTTATATACATAGAATAAGAGTGATGAACTAGCACACAGTCCACCTGATGGTAGGCATATGCTGTGGCCCATAAATATATACATATATCCTCGATTAAGAATCACGCCTCGTTTCCAGTAAAAAAGCTCTTCGGTTCTCTACAATCATCACACGAAACACAGCAACATTGAGCTGGTATTCAACGCTGGTATTCTGTGAGAGCGTGCTCCTTCGCCGGTTGAGACAACCCATTCGTGCTGCAACCATAATATAGCTGCAGCATGGCTATACCGCGTACAGAGGATGGCTCTACCACGTGGTTGCATCAACTATAGCTCAGAACGCGTCTAACTTTTTTTCATTGCCAACACGCTTTGTGGTTGAAAAGCATGATAGTCACAACAAAAATTTCACTATGTGTTATTTCTGTACTTGACACAACGCGTCATTGGAGTTTTTATGAGAGCTATTACACGAATTTTGCGATGTGGATGTTTTACTGACACCACAACGTGTCGTGAGCTGTGTGCGCACAATGTGCGTTTTCATTCTTTCACCTTGATATATACATGTAATTTAACAGCTAATTACCATTTATATGTACTCGCATTTGTTAAGGAAAACTCTTGCATGATTCTAAATAACAAGAAAAGACAAATGAAAGAAAACACTTGTAAAAAACATTTAAAAATTTTGACAGCTAAGTGGCGCAGTGAAGAGAATGAGTTGCAGCTTTGAGGGCCAGGCGTTCGGATTCCGCACGCAACAAGTATTGTATTGCCTACTAATATTTTTTCCGGGTCCGGATTTCTGTTCTTGTGAAATTTATGTATGTAAACTGAATTCACGATACAGAAGAAAATCCTAGTGCGAGGTAATTTTTTAACAAATGAAAAAACAATTCAAAATGTATGTTAAAACATTACAAATATTCTCGTTATCCACTCTAGGTAAGCTTAAAATGCGTGGAATAGGAATGGTTCTATAAAATTGTCAAATGGCGGATTCAGACCCACGACTGTTTTGTTCGCGGTCCGCACCCTACAATTAGGCTGCTGTCGCTTAAATAAAATTATCCTAATGGCATCCATAGCCCAACGTGTTTTAATGTGGTAGGGCTAGCAGTCTATATGGGTTGCTAACACTCTCTTACTTTTTTTATAGAATACGTTTTTTACACCATACGAAACGCAGTAGCATTAAGCTGCTACTTTACGCTGGTATCCTGTGAGAGCGTGGTGCTTCCCCGGTCGAGCCGACCCATTGCTGCCACAACCATAATATATCTGCAGCGTGGTTGTGCCACGTATAATACCTTTGCAAATTAGCATTGCTCTCATTGTTGTGTTCTAGTTTGAAGGGTGAGAGATCCTGTATAATCAAGACTGTGCGTTATCACATTTTATTCATCAAGATAAACAATTTTTCTGTTATACTTTTTTTAATATTGGTTACACATTTCCATGGGCCTTAAAACAGGTGGGCGTCAGCGCTTTTGTTTCATATCTTACTTCATGGAACTGAAGTGACAATTGGATTTATAGTCCACCTGATGGTTAGTGGTTACTACAGCCCATGGATACCTGAAAACAACTTCAAACGAAGAAAGCTATAGATGCGTTGTCACCTACTTGGACTAAAAAATGGCAGCTTAATGCTGCTGTACTTCGTATGGGGAGTGTTGAGAACCGGAGACTCTTTCTGCTGAAAGTTGGGCATTCCATCTTAGAATTCCGGGGGTGACAACACATTTGCAATTTTGATTCTTAATTAAGGATAAATGTGGGCCACAGCATCCACTCACCATCAGGTGGACTGGGTGCTCGTTTGTCACCCTTATTCTATAAAAAAGATAGGATACCTCGCAGTTTATGATTATACCGACTCTCTATACTCTTCAGACAGAAAACAGAAACGGTAAAAATATAAGAAATATGTAGAATGATACCTTCTCTGCCAACGCCTAGGCAGAAAAGGAGTGCTACCCCTAGTAAAGTGATATTGCTGATAATTCATATTATTTTATTTTTATTTTTTATTCATCCTATCTCCTGATAAATGTAATATTTAAATGAGAGACCGATCGTTTGCTAAGACATTTATTTCACAACTGACAGCCGCCCGGACGATCTTACAATCGCTACATAAATCTACATATGTACCTACATTACAATCTATATATTTAAATCTCTTTGATTACATCAGACAATAGCGTCTTCTTATTAACAACTAGATCATAAAAAACTGCGGCTGCCAACCCATAGACTTAGAAAGTATATTCTAAGTCTATGTACCAACCCACCAAGCGTAGCAACTAGGGCAGATATTTCTCTTATGAGAATATTTCTATATGTTCAACAGTGGGCATTGACGGGCTGTAATGACGATGTCGACGATATTTATAAATGCAACTTTACATATACTATGTATATGGCTACTTGACTGCCTCGTTGGTCTAGTAGTTGTAGTAGTGCGACTGCTGATCATGAGGTCCTGGGTTCGAATCCCGGGTCGGGCCAAAAAAAACAGTTATTGAGTTTTTTCATCTAAAAATTCTCAATAGCTGCCCGGAGTCAGGAAGTTGGCGGTGTCTCACCCCCGTGCCTCGGAAAGCACGTAAAGCCGTTGGTCCTGAGCCTGATCTCTCCCGGTCGTGTCAGTTTACCGTCTCATCGGATTATGAGAGTGAGGGAATAGAGAGTGCTCCTGTGCTTGCGCATACACTTGGGCACTATAATCCTGTCCTGCACCGATGGTTAACCTCCGTTGAGGCTGACCGGCGTGACCGAAATTCGGTCTGGAGGACATTATTATATGGCTGTTCTCCGCGACTTCGTCCGCATGGGACTAATTACGATTGGACTTCATGGATTTCAATCTTAATTTGCGCGGAACCCCAATTATTTTTCCTAAAACAAAAGTAGCCTAAGTTACTTCTTATAACATGAAGCAAGGGAAGGGAAACAAACCAGGTGGTTTGTTTCCCTTGCCTCTAACGACACCTACGCGACGATATGGGGTAGTGGATACCCTTACACCGCCCCTACGCGGTCGCCTATAAATACCTTAGTGCATAAATTTGAGTTTCAAATACACAAACAAGCGGAGCATGCATTAACTGAAACAATATTTCTTTGTTTTAGATGTACATTGTTAATATCGACGGCGTTCTATTTTACGTGTGTATTAAACGCCTTAATGGCCTTTTGATGTTTCTATTCTTAGAATCTAAAACAAAAGCGCGCTCGTCTCCTGATAAAATGGACATTCTATATCGCATTTTCAGGATTTACGAAAATAAACATTGCGACGAAAGTGTTTGTAGGGGTCGACTTTTTTAACTGTTGTTGCTTAAAAAAGGACTTTAACAATTTTAATATACTCTGATATGTAAAAATTATTATATTAAATATTATATATATATAAATAATATATAATATTATATTAAATTCTTGAAGGTATTCTACAAGAATTTAAAATATATGTATCAAAAACTTTATTTTTACATATATTTTAAATTTACAATTTTTTTATGCACTAGCAACCCACTCAAGCTTTGCCTGTATGGGACATTATATAAGACATTATATATTTTGTCAATTTTTCGTTTTGTTTTAAAAGAAATTTTTTTTTTTCAATACTCAATACTCTATACTCAATAACTTTATGGCATTCCATAGGTTACAAAAGTTGTTACATAGTTTTATGGTATCTCTATGGGCCCTGATGGGCACAACAATATTATGAAGGAGGAACATTTATTTTGTTTTATTAGTTTTATTGTTTAATAATTATTTAATATCAACATTTATTATATTATTTAAACATACACACATTGAATTTGAAATTCGGTTATTATAATTGTTATTTTTTATTAATGAATTGATTTTGACATTTAAGATATTATTGTAATTAGTATAATTAACACAGTTGAATTTTTATTATATTATTTGAATCATTTTAAATTTGATTAGAATTTTTTATTGTAATTTAATTAGTAGGATGGCATTTCATTCATCATCATCATCATTACAGCCCTTCACAAGTCCACTGCTGAACATAGGCCTCCCCCACGGAATGCCACAAAGCACGGTCCCGAGCCACCAGCATCCATTGACTTCCTGCATATCTTACGAGGTCGTCACTCCATCTAGTGGGGGGACGCCCTACACTTCGCCTGCCGGTACGAGGCTGCCACTCGAGAACCCTTCTTCCCCAACGGTTGTCGGTTCTTCGAGCTATATGGCCGGCCCATTGCCACTTCAGCTTACTAATCCTTTGGCTTTTCATTATTACCTAACATATTTATATTTACATATCATATATTATATTTTTATCTTCTAAAAATTCAGAAGTACTATAGTAACACTTGTTTATAAGTAGTTGCCTTAATTTTTTTACGAATGGCTTTTCGTTTTTATTTTTTTTTTATATATTCGGGTAATCTATTATATACTTTTATAGACATGGCGAATGGGCTGGAAGAATGAGATTTTAGTTTTGAAGTTGGCAGCACTAGTTTGTTTCTCTGTCTTAGATTCCTAGATATGATGTCATCTCGTTTTGTGTAGAAGCTTGGATTTTTTTTGACAAATTTGCATAGTTCTGAAATATAGATACAGGGCAGGCTTAAAATGTTATACTTCTTAAAGTAAGGTTTACAGCTTTCTGTGTTTTGTATATTAGCTATGATTCGTATTAGTTTTTTTCATTGATATATATGTACTACGCACTAGATTTCGCATTCCGAACATTCACTATGTTCAACTGAACTGTACTGCAATCCGTACATCTTACTTTAGTGTCATTTACTGTGGCTTCAATATTCATGCAGTGTGAAGCGGCGATAATAATACGAGATTTCAAATTAAAGTTTAACCTTACGTAAATAAAAATTCAGTAGTCAAGTAAGTAAAATTTTTTGTTGTTCAAGTGAATAAATAGGTAATAATATCGTAATATTTTACTATCTACCGCGCATGCGCGAAGACATAGAGTAGCGCACATTTTTTGTTTGGAATAGCTTCTCTAGTACGTAGTACACGTAACTCAATGGTTTTTTTTGTTTAGTTAATAAACTTGAGGCATCAGTACTGCCTCCCCATAGGACAATGCCGTAGCTGAGCCATGCATATGCTCAAACTTTTAATAGATAGTAAACATATATCTGATTCTAATAAAATCTGTGAAATATTTAATGAATATTTTTCTACCATAGGACCATCACTAGCAAACAATATTCCTAAAATTCATCAGAATGACTTTTTTTAGGTTCTACCTAAAATTTTGAATCAAAACATGTCGGATTTCTGCTTCATACCGCCTCATCGATACCTATGTTCTGTGACGTACCCAGGTATCGGTATGTTTCAGCATCGAAAGGGTCCTTATGTTGATGGGCATAGATAACCTATGCCCTCAGAGTTAGCAACCCTTCCCCTATCAACATGGAGGACCGCACACTTATCCGTCCCCAGCTCCATTCTAATAGAATTACTAAAATCACAAGTGATGTTTAGCAATTCCATAAGATGGGAGCTACTGAGGCGAATAACTTGAGATCATCCATATAATAAAAGGTGGGTCACTTTTGTACATCCTTTCCGAAGCTGAAATTCTCCCAGAACCCTCCAGTAAGGTACTGAGAGGGTTCAGGAGAGGCAAAACCAGATTGGACTCAAACAATCGCCCTGGAAGATACCCTTCTTATCCTTATGTGGCTTTCATCCGTCATCCGCCCCCAGATGACAAAGGATTGTATCCATTGTCCCATACACTGCCCGAGGAAGTCTCTAACTGTACAGTCAATCTTGTACAGCTCGAGGACCCTCTTTAGCCATGTATGGGGCACCGAGTCGAATGCCTTATTATAGTCTATCCAGGCGGCGGAGAAGTTCCGACGGTTGCGTTTAACCACTTTGCCAATGACCGCGTCAATGAGGAGTGGTTCCTTGGTTCGACCACCGCCCGACATCCATTTTGAGCGCGTGACATCACCTGATTTAAATCCAGGTGACGAATGATTCACACACTCAAAATGGATGTCAGTGTCTTATATATGGTGGGTAGACACGTAATGGGGCGGTATTTGCTAGGGTCTGTGGAATCATGGTCTTAGGAACCAAATCAGTGATCCCAGTAGTGAAGAGGCTCGAGCGACTTTGGTCGAGAGCCTCTTGAAACTGTCGGGCAAGTACAGCGTGACACACCACGAACCCCTTCAGCCAGTAGTGATACAGTCCGTCGAGTCCTGGACTTTTCCAGTTCGAAACCCTACGGACCGCCTCAGCTACGTCATCCGGCGTTATGATGACGGGGTCCATAGGCGTAACACTCGCACACCGACTTGCCACAACTTCCGTCCAAGGGCCCTCGCTGTGGTTTACGGGCTCTGACCACAGGCCGCGCCAGAATGCGACAGTGTCAGCCTGATTCGGTGCTGGGTCCGTTCCACGTACCATTGGTCGCTCCAATGACTCATAGAGCCTCTTCTGATCACTCTGGAAGAGACGATTCTGGTTGAACCGTCTTGAACTCTCGGTATATCGCCGAATCCGCTTTCCCTAAGCAGCGATTCTCTGCTTCAGGTCGTCTATGCGCTCCGTCAGTTTTTGCGTTATATCCGGCTGGGACAAACTGACATTTGTCAAAGCAAACGCCATCCTGACGGTGCGCACAATTTCGGCCTATTATTGCCCGACCTGAAGCTTATCAGTCTGCCGATGAGGGCCCTGCCTTTGCGATACGGTCCTCAATCCTTCTTCTCCAGGCTGGGATAGCGCTACTTGACCAGTAGCACGTCCAGACGTCGGAAATTTGCACCAACAATGCGGCAAACTGCCAAAGCGGCGCCAAGAGTAATGAGTCCGTATCGCAAAGGTCCCGGCTGGTTTCCAAATAGGTTGCCAGCAATGGGTTCAGGCCGTCACGACATCCCGATTCCTCTTGCTTAGGTTATGCGAGGAAGTCGCGGTCGATTTTCGAGGCGTACTGCGCGTTTCACAATCGCCTCTTCCAATGTACTCCTCATTTGCTCTAGTTCTAGTTCCTGGGCGATTGTTTCATCATCGTCTGAATCAACCACAACTGGGGATTCACGTTGGCATCCACGTGTGCGGGTTGCTCTGCAACTTGTGGCGCCGCATTCACAGTCGTAGTATTTTCATCCGATGAGGAAACAGCCTCACGTCGTAGCCGTTCGAGTTCGGTGCCATCAAATATGTTTAAGCGCAAGATATACCGAACTCGGTCTGCCAGGTTTTGCTCGGTGACGGTTATAGATGGCTCCAGCTCAGCAAAAGTCGATGCATCCCAGCCCGTTACGCAAAACCTACAACTTCTTCCCTTTCGCCCTAAAATACGCCCGCAATGCGTTGCTGTTCATTTGAATTGTCCATCGCATGCGGCGTACTCCACCAGTGGCGGGTGCCGATTGCTGGGCCCGCAAAACCCTGCCGACACCAAGCCAGCTGGTGGGGATGATGGATGTGAGGGCCTGCTGGGTGGTCGTGCAGCTCCTCGTGATCGGCTGGCGCCAGCTCCAGACGCGCCCTGACGACCTCCAGGCAGCGGCCCTTTGCGCGTATTCCTGAGTTCCATCATCCATGTAATGGGCGTCAGTTCATGGTGAGGCCATGTGCACGAGCGGGCCTTGCACCTTCAGTTTTGCCGAGGCACGGCACTAACACCTCATGGCAAGGCGTTGGCTGACTGCGCTGACGTAGCAGTTTTGTCACATAACCGCTACGTCAGCGGGCGATGGGGTCGTCACTTCCTACGCCTTATTATTATTATTATTAAATAATTATTTAATATTAACATTTATTACATTATTTAAACATACACACATTGAATTTAGAATTTTTATTGTAATTTATTTAGTAGGATGGCATTTCATTATTACCTAACATATTTATATTTACATATCTATATTATATTATATTTTATCTTCTAAAAATCAGAAGTACTACAGTAACACTTGTTTATAAGTAGTTGCTTTAATTTTTTACGAATGGCTTTCGTTTTTATTTTTTTTATATATTCGGGTAATCTATTATATACTTTTATAGACATGGCGAATGGGCTGAAGAATGAGATTTTAGTTTTGAAGTTGGCAGCACTAGTTTGTTTCTCTGTCTTAGATTCCTAGATATGATGTCATCTCGTTTTGCGTAGAAGCTTGGATTTTTTTTGACAAATTTGCATAGTTCTAAAATATAGACACAGGGCAGGCTTAAAATGTTATACTTCTTAAAGTAAGGCTTACAGTTTTCTGTGTTTTGTATATTAGCTATGATTCGTATTAGTTTTTTTGTTTAGTTAATAAACTTGAGGCATCAGTACTGCCTTCCCATAGGACAATGCCGTAGCTGAGCCATGCATATGCTCAAACTTTTAATAGATAGTAAACATATATCTGATTCTAATAATATCTGTGAAATATTTAATGAATATTTTTCTACCATAGGACCATTACTAGCAAACAATATTCCTAAAATTCATCAGAATGACTTTTCTTACGTCCTACCTAAAATTTCGAATCAAAACATGTCGGATTTCTCTGCTTTAAAACCATGTACAACTAATGAAATAACAAAATAATAGCAAGTCTTGACAATAACTGCAGTATTGGAATAGATGGCATAAGCACCAAAGTAATCAAATGTGCAACCAATCAAATAGTTACTCATCTAACACAATGCTTCAACAAATTACTTTTATTTGGATCATTCTCGGACACATTAAAAGTTGCAAAAGTCGCACCTATTTACAAGTCAGGGCCTAAAATAGACCCTGGCAACTACCGTCCCATTTCTGTGCTGCCCGTTCTATCTAAGGTTCTGGAAAGAATTTTATACAATAGACTATACAATTATTTAGTAACAATTAATTTTATTTCTGATCGACAATATGGCTTCAGACCAAAGAGCTGTGCATTATCTGCAACAATTGATCTAGTTACTAAAATCAAGCACAGTATTGACAGTAGAAATATAGCACTAGGTATATACATTGATTTAAAAAAAAACTTTTGACACTGTAAGTCACAAACTTCAAAATCTTTCTAGTATAGGGGTCAATAGCAGTGCCTTAAGAATAGATAAACAATAGATTTCAAGTAGTCAAAGTAGGCGAAAATCAAAATAAGGCACTTCCTGTTATATGTGAGTTCCACAAGGGTCCATTTTGGGACCATTACTCTTCCTTGTTTACATAAACAACATTCAGGAACTTGACTTACACGGGCATATCACCTTGTATGCTAACGGCACATGTTTATTTTATTTCGGCTCATCCATACAGACACTTATTAATCAAGCTCAAAAGATTTAAACACTCTATCCATTTGGTTTCAACAAAATTTACTAACTATAAATGCATCTAAAACATCATACATTCATTTTAGAGCTAAAAATAAATTAATACCACCACATGAATCTCTTACAGTTAATTACATACCTATACAACAAACAAGTAACGAAAAATATTTAGGATTAAGAATTGACAATAAATTGACTTAGAACAATCAAATTGAACACATAAGAAGCGAACTATTATCTGTCTCTGGTTCTATTAGAAATTTAGTAGGATGCATTCCGCGAAATTTAAGTTACACCATTTACAACACTCTTGTCAAACCACACCTTATGTACCTTATAGAACTTTGGGAAGTGACCAAAACTAGACTAGCAAACCCACAAGTCGCTCAAAATAAAGTCATAAAAATACTCTTCCAATATCCTTTTCGAACATCCACCTCAAAAATCTATACTGAAACAAAAAATATGACCATACAACAGTTATACATTTACCACTCATGTCTTTTAATCCGGAAAATTATTGACAAAAATATTCAGTCCAGTATCACTTTCACAAAAGCAAAACACCTCAGACAACGAAGAACGAGAAGAGCCAGTTTAGTACTACCTAAAACTAGAACGTCCTATGGTAGAAAAACATTAACATATGAAGGAGCGCAGCTTTATAATAACATACCTGCACACATTAAAAATGTACACTCATTTAACATATTCAAAACAAAATTAACAGAATACGTTTTAAAAAATTACACAAAATAGACGAATGTGTTAATTGAGTACACACATATTTACAATGACGAACATAACGAATTAAAATTTTTGTTATTCTTTTTAATGTTCGCATGTAAGTGACTAATGTAAGTCTTTATGAGAATAAATGTCTTTAAACCTAAACCTAAAACCTATATGCATACGTGTAATAGGTTGTTATCGCGGTGGTTATTTCTGTTGTTTTTTTTTTACTTCTCGCAATGCGTACATAAAGCTGCTTAACTTTCTATGTAATTTTTCTATATGTGGTTTCCAAGTAATATGGGTATCTATTATTAGCCCTAGTAATGTGTGCTCGTTAACTGTATCTATAGTGAAGCCGTGATTATCTATTTTTATATCTAATTTTGGTTTTGGGTAAAAGACATTATTTTAGTTTTTGATAAATTTATCCGCAGGTTATGTTTAGTTAGCCAGTCCGTTGTTTTGAATAATATGTTGTTAATTTTTTCTGTTAAATTTATTGGACTTTGGCTTGATATAAGAATAGAAATATCTTATATCAAGCCAAAGAAAAATTTTTTTTGATAAAATATAGCCCAGATCTCTCATGGTATTGCTTTCTATTTGTTCATACAGTTTCATTACAATCGGTTCAGCCATTCCGAAGATTAGCCTGGACAGACAGACAAATAGCATGTAAATAACGGATGTTGTGATGGAGTTTATTAAAATCCAGTTATTTCAATATTAGAGACAGACACTTTAATTTTATTTATATGTATAGATGTATTTAAATTAAAAGATTTTTTTTCTTTTTTATCGTTTTAAATTATTGAAAAAAAGACAGTTAAGAGACATTTTACTACACTATTATCATCATAATTATCATTACAACCTATGCCGTCGTTGCCACGCTTCACAGGCGGGTGGGCAGCCGCAGTTTTTGTCAGGAAGATGCTGCTGTCCATCCCCTGTTTCATTACCCTCTGTCCCCTCATATGACACCCACGGGATATGGGGTGGTGGATTTTTTACGCCGCTACAACACGGTGATGATAATTGTGATGATGATGATGATAATGCCATCTTTTGCCGAATTTGTTCGAGTTCGTTTACGCAATACTTTCACCTTTTAAGTTGGCAATGCTTATGCAATAAACAAAATGCTTGTTATATGTTCTTTTTTAATACTTTGATTACCTCCTGAATTTTGTAGCATTTATCTTAATATTATAACATCATTAACCGCAACGAGACGTATCAGGAATAGCCCCTGCGTTACGCATCTCGGCATGTCGGAAGTACATCGTTATCCAGCCGTCATGTTTAATTTCCCTCAGGATTAGAAACGTCAGAAACATTATTTTTTATAGTATGTTAATGGAAACATACAATGAAAACCTTCTTTATTTATTTTCTTTAAGTGTTATTGCCAGTAAATGGAATAATTATTCCATCTCCTCGGTGTTAGTCCGTCTGGCACAGACGTTTTTCTCAGATACAATTTCAAAAAGATGATTGAAATTTGGCATAGCTAATAACGTTGGCATTGTTTTACGGATTTTATCGCGTTTAATTTTAACTTTTTTAATTCCCGACGTTTCCGGCACTTTAAAGTACCGCCTATGGTCGCGGGGGGATTGCGAGTACAAAAATATGCGTGCTCTAAAGTGCCCGAAACTGAACAGTTAATGTTGCGTTATTTAGATTAAAAATAATCAAAGATCATTAATTTTATAAATTTTTCGTTTTTTTTTATACTTAAACATTTTTAAGATAAAATATAGTCTAGATCAATCCTGGCATTATTCTTTGTATGTTTGTAAAGTTTTATTACAATCGGCTCAACAATTCCGAAGATTAGCCCGGATCAAAAATTGTTATTTATATCTTAATGGCATGCAAATAACACCCTTAGCATTATACGTAGGGGCTACATACCGGGCATACTTGCCAATTGTCTAGCGATTTTTATTCCAACTAGGGATAGTAATTCAGAGTCAAATGTACCATTAAGGAGTTTGAAAAAAAAAACAATCTAAGCTTGTCTGTATGCTGATGCAATGAATTTAGATTTAATTGATCGCTGGGGATCAATCTCGGTTTGCGCGGAAACTATAAAATTTTAAGTAAGCGCTTATCCCCTATGCTAACACAGCCTATTAACCGGTATTTATCAATTTGACATTTATTAAACCTCATTGAAACGCCTGTATGAAATTCTAAAAAATGGTAATCCGGATTCAGCTTAGTAGTGTAGTAATCACCTTGCAAGTCTGTAGTCTAATGCAATTGGTGCGTGCAATTTTAATGATCATGTAAATGAACGGAAGACAGTAAAATGTATGAGATAGATGCAACAAGTTATTGAGGATGTTACCGTTACCGTTGCAGTCTATCAAAAGTCCACTGCTGAACAAAGGCCTCCCCATAAATTGCCTCATAGAGAGGCATGTAGTCCTTATGGCAGAATCACTGGAGGTCAATATGTCTCCCAACGGACAGGTCCTAAGATTAACATGGACAAAACAAAAGTCATGTGTAACGTCCATCTCACACCTATGCCGGTAGTTGTTGGGAGCACTAAGCTCGAAGTTGTTGATGAGTATGTTTACCTGGGACAACTAGTCCGACTAGGTAAGTCCAACTTCAACCGAGAGGTCAATCGACGGATTCAACTCGACTGGGAAGCATTCGGGATATTACGACACATCTCGTCAGGCATACCTCAAAACCTCAAAACAAGATTGTTCAACAGCCTCGTACCGGCAGGCGAAGTGTAGGGCATCCCCCCACTACATGGAGTGACGACCTGGTAAGACATGCAGGAAGTTAATAGATGCAAGTGGCTCGGGACCGTGCTTTGTGGCATTCCTTGAGGCAGGCCTATGTTCAGCAGTGGACTTGTGATGGGCTGTAATGAAGCTTTTGTTAATAAAAAAGTTTATATGTTAAAAAAATAAATACATATGTTAATAACCGGATAATAAACAAAGGTTTTTATATAAATATCATCATCATCATTATTACAGCCTTTAACAAGTCCACTGCTGAACATATTAGGCCTCTCTCAAAGAAAACCAAAAACACGATCCTGAAATACCTATATCCATTGTCTTCCTGCATCTCTTACCAGTTCGACACTTCATCTAGTGTTAATAATGATGATGATAACAGTTTATTAATATCGGACGCCGGCTCCGTGGCGCAGTGGCTTAGCAATGAGTTGTAGCGCTGTGGGCCGCGGCTTTGAAATCCGTACGGAACAAGTATTTGTATGGCCTATAAATAATTGTTCCGGGTCTGGATGTTTGTCCTTGTGCAATTTATGTTTTTTTTTTTTTTTTTTTTTTATAGAATAAGGATGACAAACGAGCACACAGTCCACCTGATGGTAAGTGGTTGCTGTGGCACATAGACATCTACATCTATCTTCGTTTGCGAATTTAAATGCAGATGCGTTGTCAGCCGTGAGGACTAAGATAGAATGCCTCTTTTCCAGTAAAAAGGGTCCCCGGTTCTCTACACTCACCATACGAAACACAGCAGCATTAAGCTACTATTTTACGCTGGTATTCTGTGAGAGCGTGGTCCTTCCCCGGTCGAGCCGACCCATTCGTGCTACAACTATACCATTAATATAGCTGCAGCATGGCTCTACCACGTAAAAAACTTCTTCTGTTTGTAAACTTCCTCCACGATACCGGAGGAAATTTTATTGTGAGAGTAACTTTGTAATGGAAAAAAAAAGAAGAAAATATCAGTATTACTTATTATAGTTTATTATTCCTTAACTTACGTGTCAATTATATTATGCATAACTGACTTCACTTTCTAAACTATAAACATAACTTAAGTTGTCATCGATTTTTATGAGCAAGGCCGTTTATGCAGTGAAATTTCATTACTGAATATTATCCTCTTCAGTTGAAGGAAGAATTTGCCTTTATCGTCACTTTTAAAATAAACAAATTATCAACAGTGATCCTACATTGTACATGTGTATTACATTACAGTGATGGAATATATATATAAATATATATATATATATATATATATATCGGCGACGAGATTCGCCACCCGTCACATCCTGTCTCCCGGAGGGGCGAAAAGTGGATTGCGGAAGCCCGTCTGGCTACGCTGAATGTATGTGGAGCAATGAATGATAAGATGGATGAAGTATGCGATATGATGTATGATAGAGGAATAGATGTGTTATGTGTAAATGAGACGAAATGGAAGGGAAAGGATGCCACTACACATGGCATGTATACCACGTACTGGTTTGGGGTAGACGAGACCGAGCGGGCATGCCAGGGAGTCGGTATCATCCTTTCAGAAAGAATGGGTCAGTGTGTGAAAGAGTATGAATGTGT
Organism: Parnassius orleans; assembly: GCA_029286625.1. Classification (NCBI taxonomy): domain Eukaryota; kingdom Metazoa; phylum Arthropoda; class Insecta; order Lepidoptera; family Papilionidae; genus Parnassius; species Parnassius orleans. Next base: position 1,645,694 of record JAGSMP010000043.1, on the reverse strand, counting down.
AAGTCCGAGACTGCTATAGATACGAATGAAAGTGGGCTTAAAGAAGTTGTTTGTTCTAGGGGTCTACGCCCCAGACATGTCTAAGCCCACTTATATCCGAGAGCAGTTTTGGGAGATGGTAAGGATGGTGCTAATGAAATGCAAGGGTAATGAAAATATTGTTATATTAGGAGATTTTAATGGAAGGGTTGACGTGAAGAGGCTTGGTTATGAAAAGATATTGGGAACGTTTGGTGATGAAAGTATAAATGAGAATGGTGAAAGCCTCCTCACAGTATGTGTGGAAAAGAATATTTTTGTGACGAACACTTTCTTTCGTCATAAGAAGATTCACATGTATACATGGGAAAGAGGTGATGATAGGAGCATGATAGATTTCATAATTGTGGATGAAAGAATGAGGAGCGCAGTGGTAGATACAAGGGTTTACCGGGGGTCCAACGTAGGGACGGATCATTACTTGGTCTTATGCCGAATTAATGGTCTATTCAGACGTTGGCGGCATCGGACATCTGTGTCTACCACTGCGTTACAGCGTATAAGAACAGAGAGGTTACAAGATGAAGGTGCAAAAGAGAGGTACAAACGTAGACTGAGAGAAAATATAAGTGGTATGGATGAATTGTGTATGAATGATTTAGACTTGGAGACTGTGTGGTATAATGTCAAGAAAGGTTTGGTGGATGCAGCTACCGAAGTATGTGGTGTAAGTAAGAGAACGAATGAAAAGAAAACTAACACTTTATGGTGGGATGATGAGATATGGATGGAAGTAGAAGCAAAGAAGAGAGCATGGTTAGATTTACTAGCAACCAAGGCTAGTTATTCTAGCGGTATGAATGATGATATTGAAAGAAAAAAGGCAGTCTTTAGACATCTAAATAAGAGAGTAAAAGAAGTAGTTGAAAGGAAAAAGCAAAAAAGAACGGATAAGAATGATAGAAGAATATCGGATAACTTCCAGGCAAATATTAAAATGTTCTGAAACTCGTAAAACTGCTAGGACATTCAAAACAGCCTAGAATGGATGCTATACGAGACCAGAATGGCTGTATTCTGAATGACGAAGTGTCGAGTTTAAGGATATGGAAGGAATACTTTGAAAGCGTGTTTATGAGTGATGAGACGTTTGAATTAAATAAAATAGAAATTCCGAAAGAAGAGGAAAGAGATAGAGAGATAAGTATAGATGAAATAATGAAAGCAATGAAAAGTATGAAAGCATGTAAGGCTGCCGGATATGATAGAGTATCACTCGAAATGCTAAGGGCTGGAGAGGAAGTGGTGGCAGACCTGCTTTACACCTTGTTTAATTTGTGTTGGGAACTTAAACGGGTACCGGGAGACTGGTGCAAAGCCGTGATAGTCCCACTATATAAAGGAAAAGGATTGCAGCAGGACTGTAAAAACTACCGTGGTATCAGTCTTCTTAGCATTGTGGGAAAACTGTATGCTGAGGTATTAATTGAAAGAGTTATGAAAGGTACTGATGGAAAAATTTGGGATGTGCAAGCGGGATTTAGAAAGGGAATGGGATGTACGGATCAGGTCTTTTCCATGCGCATGATCGCGGAAAAGTTTTTGGCCAAAAACCAAAAGGTTTTTTGTGCGTTCGTGGACTTGGAAAAGGCTTATGATAGAGTGGACAGGGATGTATTATGGCAAACACTGAACTTATTTTGGTTGAGTGTTGGTTGATACAGGCATTGAAGTCTCTGTATAGGGACTCCAGTGCTTGTGTCAGGATCAACGGGCCTACTCGGACTGGTTTGGCATCCATAAAGGGTCAGACAGGGCTGTGTGGCTTCCCCGTGGCTGTTCAACCTATTTATGGACTGTTGTTTGGAAAATCTGAAAGTTGAAGAATGCGGGTTAAGAATGGGTGAGTTAACCGTCAAATGCCTTTTGTACGCCGATGATCAAGTCATACTCGCGTCGTCGGCGGCCGAGTTGCAAATGATGGTTACATTAATGAACATTTCATTAAAAGAAAGGGGAATGAAAGTGAACGCAAGTAAGACGAAAGTTATGGTCTTTGAAAGAGAAGAAAGTAAAACAATATGTGAAATAAGAATAGAAGGGGAATTGGTCGAGCAAGTAGATGAGTTTGTGTATTTGGGGTGTGTATTTAGCAGGGACCGTATTGGTCGACCAAATTGGCGATATACTGAAAATGGGCCAAATTAAGAGTACCCTTAACCGACGAGCGTGTATGGATGTGGAGGAGGCGAGAGAGGTGTGTCAGGATCGTGCCAAATGGAAGTCCATAATCTCTGCTTACCCCTCTGGGTGACAGGCGTGAGTGTTTATGTATGTATATATATATATATATATATAATCATTTCATCATCATCATTATAGCCTACACAAGTCCACTGCTGAACATAGGCCTCCCCCAAGGAATGCCACAAAGCACGGTCCTGAGCCTCCTGCATCCATCGACTTCCTGCATGTCTTACCAGGTCGTCACTCCATCTAGTGGGGGGACGCCCTACACTTCGTCCGCCGGTACGAGGCCGCCACTCGAGAACCTTTTTTCCCCATCGGTTGTCGGTTCTTGGAGCTATATGGCCGGCCCATTGCCACTTCAGCTTACTAATCCGTTGGGCTATGTCGGTCACTCTGGTTCTACTGCGGACATCCTCATTTCTAATTTTATCACGCAGTGAGACTCCGAGCATAGCCCTCTCCATAGCTCGCTGAGCGACCTTGAGCTTCCTCATACGGCCAGCAGTGAAGGACCACGTCTCAGTTCCGTAGGTCATCACTGGCAACACGCACTGGTTGTACAGCCTCGTTTTCAAGTTTTGAGGTATACCTGACGAGAAGATGTGCCGTAATTTCCCGAACGCTGCCCAGCCGAGTTGAATCCGTCAATTGACCTCTCGGTCGAAGTTGGACTTACCTAGTCGGACTATTTGTCCCAGGTAAACATACTCGTCAACAACTTCGAGCTTAGTGCTCCCAACAACTACCATAGGTGGCATAGGTGTGACATGGACATTAAACATGATCTTTGTTTTGTCCATGTTCATCTTAAGACCTATCCGTTGGGAGGCACTATTGAGGCCATTGAGCATAGTGCTTAGGTCCTCCAGCGATTCTGCCATAAGGACTATATCGCCGGCAAATCGAAGGTGAGTGATGTACTCGCCATTGATGTAAATACCGTATCCTTTCCAGTCCAGAAGCTTGAAAACGTCTTCCAATGCAGCGGTGAAGAGTTTCGGGGATATAACGTCACCCTGTCTTACACCTCTCTGCAGTTGGATAGGTTTCGTACTCTGGTTCTGTACTCGGATAGCCATCGTAGCCCTACTGTACAAGCACTTCAGCACTTCGATATACCGACAGTCAACTTGGCACCGCTGAAGGGACTGCAGCACCGCCCAAATTTCGACGGAATCAAAGGCTTTCTCATAGTCCACATACGCAAGGCAAAGTGGCAAATTGTACTCCTCGGACTTCTGTACAATTTACCGAAGGGTATGTATGTAGTCTATGGTGCTAAAGCCTTTTCGGAAACCGGCTTGTTCGGGAGGCTGGAAGTCATCGAGTCTGCGTGCGAGACGATTTGTAATGACTCTCGAAAACAGCACGTAGACGCGGCTCAGAAGGGAAATCGGTCTGTAGTTCTTCAAGAGAGCGTTGTCGCCTTTCTTGAAGAACAAAACCACCGCACTTCTGCTCCACGCCTCCGGTGTAATGCCACCATGTAGGACGGAATTAAAGAGCTTCTGAAGGACTTCAAGTACCGGTTTTCCACCCGCTTTCAGAAGCTCCGCTGTAATTCCATCCTCGCCTGGGGCCTTGCGGTTTTTATGGTGCTGGAGAGCCATTCTAATCTCGCTCAGACTGACGTCCGGGATATCATCGGAATAGTGTCGGTTAAGACTCGCTCTTGGATCGTTACTCACACTTGCGTGTGGCTCCAACGATGATGTGTACAGCTGCCCATAGAACCTCTCAATCTCACTCAAAATCTCAGGTGTCCCGGAAACGACGCTGCCACACTCGGTCTTCAGCTTTGACAGTTGGCTCTTTCTGGCAGACAGATCTCTAGCAAATACTTTGGAGCCCTGGTTCCGCTCGATTGCTTCTTCAATACGAGCAGTATTAAAGTTGCGTAAGTCCCGCCGCAGGCATTTGGAAATCTGTCTGTTCAGTTGCCTGTATTCTGTCAAATCTACTGAAGACTGCAGCTTCATATCCCGTCTAACAGCCATGAGATTAAGAGTGTGATCGGAGAGTTTTTGTGTTCTTCTGCGGCGGGTTTCCACGAGCTTGTCATTCATATCGTCCACTGCATTGCAATCTTCTAGGCACTGAAAACGGTTTCGTAGCTCGAGCTGAAAGGTTTCGGGACTTTGGATTAGAGCACGAGGGGGACGGAGCGTTGACTTCATTAGACGTGACCTCTCCAACTTAACGTTTAGGTTCAGTGTGCCTCTCACCATTCGGTGATCGCTGCCGGTTTTCACCCTCGCGATCACTGAGACATGACTGAACAGTTGTCGCTTGGTCGTCATAATGAAGTCAATCTCATTTTTTGTCGAACCGTCGGGACTCGACCAGGTCCACTTCCTGTGGGGCCGCTTCTGGAAGAAAGAGTTCATCATAAAGAGTCCCTCTTTCTCCATGAAGTCGGCCAGCTGCTGGCCCCTTGGGTTCCGTTGCCCTATTCCGAATTTCCCTACTTTCAGCTCACCGTACTCTTGTGCCTAGTTTTGCGTTGAAGTCTCCCATTAACACCGTGTAGTGGGTTTTGGAGGAATGCATGGCTCTAGAGATATCCTCATACATTTCTCCACCTCCTCATCAGGGTGTGCCGAGGTTGGTGCGTAAACCTGTATGACCTTCAGCGAATACCGTTTGGTGATTCTGAGTATAAGGTACGCAACCCTCGTCGACACACTCCCAATCTTTACAACGTTGTTAACGAGAGACTTGTGGACGATAAATCTGACACCTCCTTGGGACAGATGGTCGCCCTCCCGGTGATAGAATAAGTTGCCGGATTCGAGGATTACCGTGTCCTCCCCCTCTCTTCGGACCTCGGATAATCCTATAATATTCCAGCGCAACTTGTCTATCTCTTCTTCCAGCTCCAGGATCTTCTCGTCAGTCCTCAGGGTGCGTGCGTTATAAGTTGCCAGGTCGAATCGTCGTAGGTGGTAATCGAACCTCCACCGGAGATTCTTAGCACCCCCTGCCCCGCCGTTACCATGGTCGCCACCGTAGCCAGGAATAGCGGGGCCGCCGGGGACTGGGGGCCGTCTCTTCGTTACTATCATGGGGGGTATATTGCCATAGTTGCCACGCTTGGCGAGCGGGTTGGCAACCGCAGTTTTTTATTGTTGTTTTGCTGTTATCAGAAAGATGCTGCTGCCCATCCTCCGCCTCAGTTTCCCTCTGTCGCCTCTTACGACACCCACGGGAAGATATGGGGTAGTGAGTATTCTTACCCGCCACTACACGGGGATATATATATAATATATATATACCAGGGTGGTCTGAAAAGTTTCCGACCTAAACCCGAAGATGGCAGTACTCGTCAATAAAAGCTATTGAATATAGTTGTGCATCTTTTAGTAGTTACGCGCCAAAATTTCAGCCATTTTGGACGCGTAATTGTTATTTGAATTTCATTTGAGTGAGTCGATGTGAGTGTTCTTGTGAAAAATGAAAAAATTGAGTATCGAACTGTCATTATTATTTTTTGTTTTTGAAAGGCAATACGCCTACAAATATCAAAGATGAGTTGGACTCTGTGTATGGGGACCCTGCACCATCATTTACCACAGTGAAATTTTGGGCAGCTGAATTTAAACGTGCCCGTGAGAGCTTGGGAGACGTGAACGTTCGGGACGTCCAAAATCTGCAACTACTGACGTCAACATCGCTAAAGTTCACCAAATGGTGCTAGACGACCGCCGTATTAAATTGAGAGAGATAGAAGAGGCTATGAAAATGTCCAAAAACGTGTTTGTCACATATTAAATCAAGATTTAGGCATCAGAAAGCTGTCAGCGCGTTGGGTGCCGCGTTTGCTCACGTTAGACCAAAAACGTGTTCGAATGAACCTTTCCAACGCTCTGTAGGTGCAGTTTATGCGCAATAAATCCGAGTTTTGGCGCCGATTAATTACTGTAGATGAATCTTGGATACACCATTATACGCCCGTAACAAAAATACAGTCAAAACAGTGGACTGCAAAGGAGGAACCGGCTCTAAAAAAAACAAAAACTGTTTTTTCGGCTGGGAAAGTGATGGTGACTGTTTTTGGGATAGTCATGGACTTATCTTAATCGATTATCTTCAAAAAGGAAAAATCATTACAGGAGCATATTACGCATCATTACTTGACAAACTGAAGGCAGAAATTGCGGAAAAACGGCCACATTAGCAGAAAAAGAAAATCCTGTTTCACCGTGAAAACACGCCGTCTCACACCTCAGCCGTTGCCATGGCGAAAATCCACGAATTACGGTTTGAACTGGTTGACCATCCGCCTTACTCACCAGATCTAGCTCCAAGCGACTTCTTTTTGTTCCCTCATCTAAAAATTGCGCCCGGAGGACAGAGATTTTCGTCAAATGAGAAGGCAATCCTTCGTGAACAATTATTTTGCAGAGGAAAACGCCGAGTACTATTTGGACGGGTTAGAGAGACGGGAGCATCGCTGGGAGAAGTGTGTAGAGTTACAACGGGACTATGTAGAAAAATAAAAATAAATTTGAAAAACAATGTATTGTATCTTTGTTAGGTCGGAAACTTTTATATATATATATATATATATATATATATATATATATATGTACAGTTTTACATAATATATATGTATCTAAAAAGTTATGTTACATTGTATGATTGTTATCTTTATTGCCGATTCAGAAAAATAACTATTAAATATTTTAGAGCATCATAATGTTTAAATTCCTGTTTAAAAAAAACTCGGTGAGTAACTAGCTCACAGAGTTTTCACAACGAGTTCACCAGCTTCACTTTTTTTTACATATCGAAATGTAAAAAAAAGTTGCACGAAAATCGCAACAGCACCATACAGCCGTCACCATTTACGAGTATTGTTCGTGGAGTACTGATTATGTCGCTAAATGTTTATTTGCTATTTAAGTACTTTTGAATCGCTGTTTGTCGACATTGAAAGATCTACTTTGTGTAACAGTACAGTAAGTTCATTTTTCATTAACGTAATATTATTTTCGTACGGTCGTAAGACCGTCGAAAACAAAGCTTTGTTCCACTCGATTAAATAGAAACATCAAAAGGACGTTAAATTGTTTCTAGATTGTGAGTTCGCCTTGTTTAAAGATAGAATTTACTATGTTTATAAGTATTTTTTTAGAGTTGACAAGGAAGGACAAGGTTGACAAACGACAGTCCATTGACTTCTATATCTATCCTCGATTAAGAGTAAAAATGCAGATGCGTTGTCACCCCTGAGGACTTAGATGGATGAAATCTCTTCTCTTCTCCAGGAAATTTCCAATAAAAAGGATCTCCGGTTCTCTACATTCAACATTAAAAACACAGCAGCATTGAGCTGCTATTTTACGCTGGTACTCCTACGTCCTACCCCGGTCAATGCGACCCTTTCGTGCTACAGCATAGCATCCACTTACCATCAGGTAGGCTTTGTGCTCGTTTGTCACCCTCATCCTATAAAAAAAACCTCATGTACTAATTGCATATCTTCGAAGTAATAATATATATAATTTGATCTTAGTGTAAATAATATGAATATTTCACAAGATTATCACACAGTTATAACAAATCCTCCCTAAGAGAACAATGTTCAGAAGTGAAATTTAACGAGATGTACGGCCTTACTCATAAAAATTGATGTCAACTTAAGATATGCTTATAGTCGTAGTTGCTCTCCCTCTTTCTCTCTCCACTAAACGACAATAGAAAGAGACAGGTATAGAGAGAATTTATATAATTTTTTATATAGAATAAGGGTGACAAACGAGCACACAGTCCACCTAATGATAAGTGGATGCTGTGGCCCATAGAAATCTATATCACATAAAAATACAAATGCGTTGTCACCCTTGAAGACTATGATGGGATGCCTCGCTTCCAGTAAAAAAGGGTCTCCGGTTATCTACACTCACCATACGAAATACAGCAGTATTAAGCTGCTATTATACGCTGGTATTCTATGAGAGCGTGGTCCTACCCTAGTCGAGCCGACCCATTCGTGCTACAACCATAATATAGCTGCATCGTAGCTCTACCACGTATAAGTAAGTTAAGCAATAATAAACGATTGTATGCAATACCGATATGCTGACTGAGATGCTAAGATATTAATACATCCTTAACAGCTTGTTGTCTTTATCTCATAAGTTTAACTGTCTCCCGTTCAAATACATGATCATTAAAATTGCACGCACCAATTGCTTTAGACTGCATACTCGCAATGTGATTATTACACTACTAAGCTGAATCCAGATTACAGTCCTGTAGAATTTCAAGCAGGCGTTATAATGAGGTTTAGTAAATGTCAAATTAATAAATACCGGTCAAAGAGGGCTTATAATCTTCCGCTCACCAGATGTCGCTAGTTGATAGTGAGGTGAAGTTTTTTGTTACACAATAGCATTCAATTGAGAAGTTAGTTTTAAATAAAATATAATCACTTTCTAGAGTATTATATTTAATACACAAAACAATGCCTCAGTGGTTTGCTAAAATAAGTACAATTAAAAGCGATAAAATCTGTAAAATTATTTTCGATCAATGTGTAGTGTTCGCGTAAAAAAAATTTTTCTACTTTTAGGAATATCTGTGATTGTGGTTTTAATATTTTTAATCTAATTAGTATAAAATATAACTGATAGTACAGACAGTAACCACAACCTTTACATTTTTCGAACAAATTAACTTCTCCACTATAAAATCTGTCAAATATCTCACCTAACTTTTAAGTGGCGCCGCCCCGCAGAAAAAGTCGTGGATTGTAAGAGCTATGTTAGCCCACAGAACCAGCGCTTGCTTAAAATTTCATAATTCCCGCGCAAACCAATATTGATCCCCAGCGTTCAATAAAATCTAAAATCATAGCATCAGCATACAGACAAACTTAGATTGGTTTCTCTTTACAAGCTTCTTAATAGTGTCATTCACTCTGAATTACTTTCCCTAGTTGGAATAAGAATCCCTAGACAATTGGCAAGTCTGCACGATATATTATATCACTTGTAAACTATTCATATAAATAAAATTGAAGTGTCTGTCTGTTATATCGAAATAACTGCCTTATTTTGAGATGAGGGGGTTATTTGCATGCCATTAGCACACGAGGAACCATTAAAAAAATTAGCTGTATGTATGTCCGGCTATTCTTAGGAATGACTGAATCGATGGTAATGAAACTTTATGAACACATACATTCAATGTTAGGAGTGATCTAGTATATTGTATTTCATAATTAATAGAATCAGGCGTTACTTTGCGGAAATACATTATATTAAAGTTGGAAAAATTTACTTTGCCAACATCCGCTCAATAAAATCTATGCCTGTACACGAGGCATTTTCAGGTGTAGTAGACTCTGTGGCGAAACACGTGTCGTATTATCGTCGGTGGTGTGTCTTTCTTAGTGTAATGGTGGTGGGAGTAGTGGTGCTGGGATTAGTGGTGACTGGGAGAGTGCACGCAATTGAGAGAGGGCGGGAGGTGCTCTTCAAACTAGGTAAGACCCATCATTTTATTTTATTGAGCGGATGTTTGCAAAGTAAATTTTTCCAACTTTAATGATCTTAAATATAAATAACGCCACATTAATAGATCCTCTGACGTCGTTTCACGTCTATGGACAGGATGGTTTGTCTATCGTAGGCCATGATATCTTTCTAACATTTCCCATTATCCGTCTTTTACGACACTCACGGGAGCACACGGCACCCTTATTCGCGTAAAAATATGAATGAATGATATTTTATTGTTCACCAATAAATAAGGGAACAAAATACAAATTAAAAAAAAAAAATACAATAGGGTATTATACCCATTTTCAAAAAGTGTTTAAATTAATCCTAGAGTGATAATGAACCACTATAATTTTTATACATTTTTTTTAAACCGAATAGTGCCATAACAATTACTTTTAATCTATCGTTTTAAATTTTCGCGTGAAAACGTTAGCCGCCATGCTGTTCAATTCGTGACGTCAATGCCCTAGAATTTTGCCGATTTTGTAAAGGAGTAAGATACTTTTGGATGTTTAATAATGAGTTATCATCTATATCATTGTTGTGTGTTGTGCCTGAATGCAAAAATACGAGCATATGAACGCCGGGGAAGTTATGGATTCAAGTGCCAACTGATTTAAATAAGAGAAATACTTGGTTAAAACTGGCAAGAAGAGACCCGAAGACATTGTCTACAGAATCTAAACTATACTTCTGTGAAGATCACTTTGAGGTAAGTATGACTTATATTTAACTATCGTTTATACAAAACAAAACAAAACATCATGACATGATAGGTGCATGACCTATTGCAAGTCAAATTTTATAATGGATTAGGTTAATCGCTTGTCTGTCCCGCCCTTTGTGGGCCCTTGCAAGTTCAGTGCAGTGTTTTACTTAATTCGTGTTTTCTTCTATTATATGGGAATAATGACATGGTTTGTACAAAAAAAATATAACAAAAAGTTTTTCTCACCTAAGCTTATATTATAACATCCATAACATTAGTGCTAAAAGCGAAGTAATAAACTCGCTTTGATTTCAAATGTCATAAAGATTATTGCATGTTTTAACTGGAAAATGACATGTATAATTACACAAAATATAAGATTATGGGTTCTGTTAAACGAATTCGAATGAAAAAATAAAGATTAGTGTTTTCTGCCTTTACGAATCCGACTTCCATGATGCCTTTTCAATAAAATTCGGTATGAAACTCAACAATCGTAATGATAACTTGAAAATTTTCGAAATAACACAGCACGTTAGCTAGTTCTCTTAACCAGTGACGTCACGACGGTATCTAATATGGCGAACAGAGTTTTGCAGATTTGAAGCACAGATAAAAAAAATATTCTTAAAATTGAAATATAAAATTTATAACGCATTTTTTTACATTACATTTCTCGTTTACTTTTTACAAAATCTATCATAAATATGTATTTTTTGATTTTTTTTACAAGCGATCTCTACCAGGCAAACATATAGCAGAGGATATAATGACCTGTGAGAAAGGGTAAGGGTGTATGCAAGTTCTTAGAAAATACATACAACATACGTATAATTATATATCCAATAAATTCATACATAATATAATAAATAAATACATTTCAGTTACACAAATATAGAAATACATAATATACAAAACGATAAAGGACTAAACAAGCAAGTGAAATAAAAGCCTTAACGCAAAAAAAAATAGGTAGCAATTTTAATAAACGACGTGAGTTTAGGGGGAGATAAAGGCATGGCATTACTATTTAAGGAGGAAGGAAGTGCTATTGCCTGTCGATCTTAGGCGTGCTGTAAAACATTTGTGTAACTACTCTGTCTTTTTGTGATCTGACTTCCTACCTATAACTTATTCAACGAAGCTTCAAACAAAACTTAAAAAACATCATACCCTCATATCCGTCGATCACTAAAAATAATATCTCATAACACATGAACAGGGTATAAATATTTCTATTGATTATTGAGGATTCTATTATGATATCGAAAAATCACCGCTCTATCTCTTCAATTTAGCGCTTCAAAAGGAAACCGCGATTGTGATTTTGGTAAGGACGACTGACGATAACAAATCTTATTAACTCCACAGAGTATTTTATCGATTGAATGGTTCGAGGAAACCAAATCTAGTTGAAATTTATTAACCGACTTCAAAAAAGAGGAGGTACTCAATTCAACTGTATGGTTTTTGTGTGTTACCTCATAAATTTTTTCTAGGTGAGCCGATTTCGATGACTCATTTTTTATTTGAAAGCTGCATGGTGCTTTTTATGTAGTCCCATATAAATTAGATCAAGGTCTGACTAGTAGTTTTTAGTTATCCTTAATAATTTATATTGAAGTCGTTTGTGCAAAATTTTTTAATTTTACCACTTATTTAGACACCATTTAGATATGGTGGAGGACTACGCTCTTACAGAATATCCGCGTGAAATATCAACTTAATGCTGCGATGTTTTGTATAGTGAGTGTAGAGAACCGGAGACCCTTTTGAGACTGGAAACGAGATATTCCATCTTAGTCCTAAGGGGTGACAACGCATCTGCGTTTTGATTCTTAATCGAGGATAGATGTAAATGTCTATGGGCCACAGCATCAACTTGCTATCAGGTGGACTCTGTGCTCGTTTGTCACTCTTACTCAATAACAAGCTCAATGCTTACAACAGTAATTTATGAAACACCCGACTGCGTAAAAATTTTACTGAAAGCAAAATTTTATACACTATGTTACTTCCACAACTAAGACGGATCTAACGAGAGCCCCATATGTTAAAATCCATCAAGCTGTTTAAGCTAAAGAGCGTGCCAAACAAATAGACATACAAACATACATACTCGTACATACACTCGAAAAGCATTACCTTCCTTCGGCTAAAAAAGAAATAATGATTCGTTCGACGGAGGTGGTAATTTTAAACTTATCTAAAATGTTTGGATTTACTAAATTGTTGTTTTTTTCTAAATACAATAATTTAGTAAATACACATAAACAGGGTACAGAATATACAATTGAGGAACATAATAATAATAATACGTTTAATTGTTGATCACAAGTAATACAATAAAAGATGTTAACAATTGCTTATTGTGTCCTATTATATATGATGTACCATTAATTGGCATGCAAATATATAAATGGAACTAAACTGTCCGAATAACAATAATATAATTAAGTAACAATAACCGCAATGTCAAACTACTACCAATTTCGAAGTAGGTCATCATTTTACTTTACTTTTATATATATATATATATATATAATGGATACCATTTGGTAACCTCGTACCCTCGGTTTACCCAATTATTGATTATGATCAGTAACCTACTTGTAGATGAGCCTAAGTTGTACTAAAATCGGGAATTTTATTGTCAGTTTTTTCATCATAAAAATATTCTCACAATCGCTCTCTCGGTTCTTCGGTTAATCTTACGTTGCTCATGCCTTAACACCGTACTGGTTGGTTATCTTATGCTTGCCAAGCATGGTAACTATTGCCCATGTGATGTCATCTATGGGAAGGCTTAGTTCAGCTATGTATAAATGAAAAAAAAAAATGTTAAAAAGGTAAAGTCTATATTATGTCTTGCGTATATGTATATGTACTTTTCACCACTGAGCACAGGCCTCCTGTCATTTCAGAGAGCATTATCGAGCATTTTGTCCGATGCGACGAATAAAGCATAGACACATATTATAACTTTACTTAGGGCAAGGGATGCCTTAAGCGAAAGTTTATCGACCAATTTGGCCATATATTAAAGATGGGCCAGATTAGGAGTACCATTAACCGACGAGCATGTATGCGTAGTTATATGGATGTTAAGGTGTGTCAGTATCGTGTCAAATAGATGTTCGTAATCTGCCTACCCCTCGGAAGACAGACGTGAGTGTTTATGTTACCGTTACCGTTACAGCCTAATAGAGTCCAGCAGTGGCTGAACATAGGCATCCCCCATAGATTGCCTCAAAAGGGGGATATTTGCCATAGTTGCCACGCTTGGCAAGCGGGTTGGAAACAGCAGTTTATTTTATTTTAGTCGTTATTACAAAGACACTGCTGCCCATCTCCTGATTTGTTTCCCTCTGTCACCTCTCACGACACCCACGGGATGATATGGGGTAGTGGATATTCTTACACCGCCACTACATGGTAAGTGTAGTGTATGTATGTACATATAGCTTAAATTACTCTTTTTTGTTATACATCTCCGTAACCCGATCGACCCTTGCAATTAGCGCCATCAAAGTTGCACACCTTAAGTCTCTTAGTTTGTATAAACATGGCTGTGTTTTATACTAGGTTGAGGGTAGATTAAGTTCTCTCTTGAGAGCTATCAACAGGCAGATTAAAGGAGCTCGTATTATATCTCTAATTTCATATAATAACTAATAACTTTTATCATATTACTTATATATAAAGTATTTTATGTGGCAGAGCCACGATGAAGCCATATCATGGTTGTAGCTCAATGGTTGACTCGACCGGGGACGAACCACGCGTAATACAGAAGTTTAGTGCTGCTGTTTCGTATGTTAAGTGTAGAGAATAGGAGTGGGTAATATCGCTTTTTCTGAATATCATATCGAAACTATATATCGATATTTGATATCGGATTTCGAAACACTATATTTTCTGAAACTATATATTGACGATATTATGCCGTTCTAGTATACCTCGAGATGTAAATCGACACCATAGTTCTTTCGATACTGGGCTACGTACGTACAGTATATATAGCGTATCCTACTATATGATACTTAAAGTGACTAGGTACTATTATAATAACTAAAGTATGCACAATGTATTATATATACAACTAAACTAATAGTCACCATTAATGGACTGTCCTTCATACTTTTATCAGTTTAGGACTGCCTGCAATATTTTCGGATTTGAAAAAACCGTGTTTTATTGTTTTAATAGTTAATTAGGTACGTATAAATATACATACATACATACATATAATCACGCCTCTTTCCCGTAGGGGTAGGCAGAGACCACTTCTTTCCACTTGCTACGATCCTTACATACTTGTTTCGCTTCGTCCACTTTCATTATTCCCTTCATACATGCTCTTCGGTTTAGGGTACTCTTGACCGGGCCTTTTTTCAAGACGTCCCTGATTTGGTCGAGAAACGTCCTCCTAGGTCTACCCCTTCCAACACTTTCATTCATACTCGCCTTATACACTTTTTTCGTCAATCGTTCTTCATTCATTCTCTCGACATGGCCAAACCATCTCAGCATACCTTTCTCAATTTTTGTCACTACATCTTCTTTCAAAAATATATAAATAAAGATACATAATATACCGTCTTACTATAATAATGCAGGCGTATTTATCTGTACATTTTACACTATATACAATCGTTTTACAAAGGTTAAGTTACAAAGTTAAGCGGTATAAAGTTAAAATAAGTTTTTTGTTTTATTTTTTACTAACTACTAAATATTTACATTGTTTACCTATTAGAAGTTCGAGGGATTATTCAAATCTGTATTTGTTAAGATGAACGTTTAAAAATGCGAGTTAAAGTTTCAATTTAACTAAATTAATACCTATACAGTAACTAGACACAAATGTACTCTACAGATTTATTAAATAGACCGTTATAAATGAGTCACAAATTATTTTCTTAGTCACAAAATTATAATAATCGAGAAATATTTCAGTTTAAAAGGTACTTGCTACACTATAATACAAAATAGGTACTTATACACAAATAATTATTTACACTATTATAATGTGAGTCCCAAAATTAAATTGTTTTATACCAAAATAACACAAATAAACTATAAAACAAAATCAAATTATTAATTTCAAAACTTCCAAAACTAAGGAGGAACAACAAATAAATGCGCTCACTCGATTGTTTTACCTACGTGAAACTAAAAGTAGAATCCTTCAAAAATACTTAAATTTTCGCTCCTAATTTCTTTGCTCTCTAGTTCAAGGCAAAATGTTAACAAGTGCTACAGAATACAAGTGCATTGCGATCATTACTACCCTTAGATTAAGGTCAAAGGTTGAAATTTCATAAAACAATCGCGCCAAAATACCAAGAGAATCGAGTCTGCTCGGTATTCATTCGTGATATTGTATCGGTTTGACTTCGGTTTTCGATACCACTGCGATGCAATATCGTCGCAAATCGCGATCAGCTGTTGGGTACAAGCAATACAGTGTTTCGCTCGATATATTATAGTTTATGGTCAGGCTGATATCGGATATACGATATTGAAGCAATATATAGATTCAATAACTATATACGTTTTTATCGCCCATTCCTAGTAGAGAACCTCTAAGTCCTCACGGGTGACAAAGAATCTGCATTTTGATTCTTAACCAAGGATAGATGTAGATGTCTATAGGCTACATCATTCACTTACCATCATGTGGACTGTGTGCTTGTTTGTCACCTTTATTCCATTTTACGTGGTAGGACCGTGGGAGGACCACGCTCTCACAGAATACCAGCGTAAAATAGCAGCGTAACGCTACTGTGTTTCGTATGGTGAGTGTAGAGAACCGGAGACCCTTTTACTGGAAACGAGGCATTCCATCTTAGTCCTCACGGGTGACAACGCATCTGCATTTTGATTCTTATTGAGGATAGATGTAGATGTCTATGGGTCGCAGCAACCACTTACCATCAGGTGGACTGTGTGCTCGTTTGTCACACTATCCTATAAAAAAAAATTTTAAACGCATTGGATTATTTTTAAATGTAACTGCATAATAATCAATATTCTCATTATAGAGTTGGATATGCCAGTGTTACTGACAACAAGGCATTTCCGTCTTAGTTTTCAGCGTGGTAACGTATCTAGTTTTAGATTTTTGATTGCATCCACTCACCATCAGGTGGCCTGAACCCTTAATTGGCACCCTTACTTGTATGAGAAAAAAATTTTTGGAAATTCCTCATTATACTGTTGATATTCTCTGATACTAACACTACAGTTGACAATAAAGTTTTCAGGGTTGAACGAAATTTTTCCAAACCAATGAATCAATACTCAGGTTCAGTTGCGGCTTGCGGATCATTATGTTTTCGAAGAAGAAATGTCGCAAGTTCTAACTAAGATTTTTGAATGAGAAGAAAGAATTTAGTACAACTGACTTCAATATAAATAAAATGAGAACATCATCAATGTAGTTGAAGTCAATTAAATACGCATTATTTAGGATAAATCAAAAACTACTAGTCAGATCTTGATAAAATTTATATGAGACTACAAGAAAAGCACCAAATTTCAAATAAAAAAGAACCATCAAAATCAGTTCACCTAGAAAAAAGTTCTGCGGTAACACACATAAAAAAATACAGTCGAATTGAGAACCTCCTCCTTTTTTTGAAGTCACTGGGCAAAGGGCTACTCTCATTTCTATGAGGGTTGGGTATGGATCATGTTTGTCTTTTCATGTAATTGTAATGAAACTTGACGTACAGATAGAGATCAATGTCTGGAGTGAACTATGCTATATTTTATCCGAAAAAGGCAGTTCGAAAAATGATGATAAAATGGTATTTCATGATTTTCTTAAATCTAAATAACGCTGCATTAAATAATCCCACCCAAGCGGAACCAGGTTGGGTCGGTAGTTAAAAAATAAAACCAAAATCATCGAAATTTGAAAACGCAAACACATAGTGTGAGCATAAGAATAATTATTTTAATAACGGCATATAGCTGTGAATTCAGATTGTTCATATTTCGAAGTTGTCGAATTGGCATCACAATAAAAATCGCAAACAAAAAAGAATCGCAACCGTTTGCTATTTCCACAATCAGAAGCGTGTTTGGCTTCGATTTCCACTCGTCCGTTTTGAATTTGATATTGCAGGCGTTTAGAACCTTTTTTTATAAAAAAAATCTAATATTTGACATCCATTTTATGCCAGCTAGCTTTTTTAATCAAATGTTTTTTTTATTAATATGGTGACAAGCGATCACACAGTGCATCTGATAGTAGTGAGTGAAGTGGATATTGTGGCCCATAGACATCTACATCTATCCTCGATTAAGAACCAAGATGTAGATGCGTTGTCACCCCTGAGGAATAAGATGAAATGCCTCGTTTCCAGTGAAAAGGGTCTCCGGTTCTCTACACTCACTATACGAAACACAGCATTATTCTGCTATTTTACGCTGGAATTCTGTGAGAGCGTGGTCCATCCCCGGTCAAGCTGACCCATTTTTACTACAACTATAATATAGCCACAGCGTGGCTCTACCGCATAAAGGTATTTTTAGTATTTTGAATGTTGTTCATCTTCATTCATTTTCTTTAAAAAAATATTGTATAAATATAAATTGACCGGATGATTTATCATTAAGAAAATAAAAAAATATACAATATTGATTAGTACATGTCAAATTGTTATATAGTTTTTATCTTATTACTATTTTAT
The DNA here is from genome assembly GCA_029286625.1 of Parnassius orleans. Taxonomy (NCBI): domain Eukaryota; kingdom Metazoa; phylum Arthropoda; class Insecta; order Lepidoptera; family Papilionidae; genus Parnassius; species Parnassius orleans. The sequence continues at coordinate 1,627,542 of JAGSMP010000043.1, read as the reverse complement.
AAAAATCCACTTGTTAAAGTCAGAATAGTTCCCAGGTCAACCGGTTGACGGACGAAAGCAGTGAAGTGGTTTTGACTGCGGGCTTCGGTCAATGGTAGCTCAGACTGACATTACTGCAACAAAAAGCACTTTGTTATCGGCCAAAATAAATAAAGGAAATTTTAGGACACTAGTCTGTTTTAAGGCCACTCCAAGAGAATTTTCACTTATTCTCGAAATTGTCCAGGAATATACCTACCTCGGGCAGATATTGCAACTAGGTAAGAATAACTTCGAGAAAGAAGCCGATCGGAGGATTCAGTTAGGCTGGGCAGCGTTTAGAAAGCTCCGTCGCGTTTTCTCGTAGACCATACCGCAAAGTCTGAAGACAAAAGTCTTCAACCAGTCCATCCTGCCCGTACTCACTTACAGTGCCGAAACGGACACTGACGATACGGCTACTCCACAAGCTCAAAGTCGCTCAGCGAACGATGGAAAGAGCTATGCTCGGAGTTTCTCTGGTAGATAAAATTCAAAATGTAGAAATCCGCCGGAGAACCAAGATTACTGACATAGCCTTCCGTGTTTGTAAACTGAAGTGGCAATGGGCTGGCCACGTCAGTCGCAGAAGTGGCAACCGGTGGAGTAGACGTATTATGGAGTGGAGACCGCGTCTAGACAAACGTAGTGTGGGACGACCCCTGACTAGATGGAGCGACGATCTGCGCAAGGTGGCTGGTAGAAACTGGATGCGTGTAGCCGAAGATCGGGCTAAGTGGTGCGCCTTGGGAGAGGCCTATGTCCAGCAGTGGACTGCCGTAGGCTGATGATGATGATGATGGAGAGCACTTTATCGCAACTTATTTTTTTATAAAGTGATATCAGCGACAGTAGGCGGTGCGATCCTCGGATTGATTAGTCGAGGATTAGGAAACACTAGTTTGTCCCAAAGGGGATGATAAGCAATAAACGTTTTGTAAAAATTCACTCTTTTTCACGGAATATAGGGCTCCCCATAGGTTGCCCACCATATTGGTTCATAGTTGCCACGCTTGGAAGGCGGGTTGGCAACCGCAGTTCTTATTTTCTGATAGTTATTAGAAAGACGCTGCTGCCGATTTCCTGGTTTGATTCCCTTTGTCGCCTCTTACGACACCCACGGTATGATTTGGGGTAGTGAATATTCTTCTTGGGCATGATGTTAAATAACTCTTTAAAAGGTCATCTGATTAGTAACTATTGTATGCCTGGAGCATCCTTTAGTAATATAATGAATAAAGTTTTAGCTAGTAAATTTTGCCCTAATAGGACATTAATAATTCTTATTGGAAGAAGAGGCAATGTAAAAAAAATCAATTATTAAAATATATTAATCATCTAAATATTTTAAATGTACATAAAATTATCTTATTTACATTGCCTTACATACAGGGTTGGCCACAGGAAAATAATCTAAGATATGATTTAAATTTATTAATGAATAAATTTTCATGTGATAATAATTTAAAATTGATATTTAATTGTTTTAATTATAATAATAAAATTAATTTATTAGACATAAATAATTTAATTAAGAAATGTTTGACTAGAGATAGGTATTACCTATCCAAATATATTTAAGACAGATAGCAAATGTGCTATCTTATTGTTTATATATTAACTCAGCCAAGGACTTGGCTATATAGATTATTAAGTCATTATACTATTGAGCAGTATAATGACTTAATATGTAATTTGGAATCAGTTTCAAGTAATTTAAATTATAAAATGAGACAATAGAGGTAATCTCTAGCAGTTATAATAATTTAAATAATTTAGAATGTAGCTTACAAATCCTTAATTGTATGACTCCACAGAGTGATAATAAAAATTGTTTACACCTGGTGCATCAAAATATACAAGGCACGATAGGCAAAGAGCTAGAAATTGAATGGTTCTTATATAGCAACAATATTCATATTTTATGTATTACTGAAAGTTGCCTAAAAGTTTGTAACTTAATGTTTAACTTCAGTAATCACCAGGTGTTCAGTTCTTGCAATAGAGAAACGGTTTTAAGAGGTGGCCCCTTAATATTAGCTACTAAATTATTACGAGCATCATGTAAAAAAGAATAGAAGAAGATATTGTGAGCCTCTCTGTTGAGCGAACTGTAGAAATGGCATGTGTTGAGTTTGAGCACCTCATTGTTGTGAGCGTCTACAGGTCCCCCATGTTCTATATACAATACTTTTGAAAAATTATGGAGGAAGTTTTTGTTAAACTTAATAAACATAATAAATCTGTTGTAATATGGAGACTTTAATATCAATCTTCTAGAAGCTTCCTCCACCAATATTAAATTTAGATCATTGTTTAAATCATATGGTCTTTTTAATTTATTTTAGAGCCAACGCGTATTGCTCAATCTAGTACAACATATATAGATAACATTTTTACAAATTTTAAGCCGTCGCATAAATGTATAATTCAAGGTCTGATCATTGTGGAAAATTAGTTTCGTTACCTTATGTTCACAAAAGACAAGTAGATGAGAAAGTTGTGTTTGTTCCAATAAATGCACTTCGCTTGGAGAAGTTTAGAAGTAACATAGTGAAAAAACTTCCATCATTTTCATACCAAAATAATCCAATTTTTTGTATAGAACATTGTTTAAGCTTATTTACAATGAATATGATAAAACTTTTACTTCTTAAACATTCTCCTTGAACAGTGGGAAGGCATTCAATGAACGTGCGACAGTAGGAGTCCATATGAGCAGACAAAGGTTGTATGATCTTAACCATGAAATGCCATATAATCCTAGCTGTAGCGACAACTGCTGCCGGTGTTGAGCTGATTAAATATATTTTAATGCATGGGAGAATTCACAGGATGCTTTGGGTATATTCTGTGACCTTTCCAAGGCCTTCGATTGTGTTCACCATGAAACATTAATCAGGAAACTTCAACACTACGGTGTAAGAAGAGATGCTCTGAAATTAATTATTTCATATTTAAGTAACAGAGCGCAAAAAGTTATCATTAACAGTATGAGCTCTTCCGGGTCAATGGTACAAATGGGCGTGCCTCGAGGCTCAATTCTCGGCCCCTTTCTGTTTCTTGTATACATTAATGACTTACTTTATATAGTAGGGGGAAACCACGATACTGTATTATTTGCCGATGACACTTCTTTAATTTTCAATTTAAAACGACAATTTCTAAAATATGACGAAATAAATAATGCTATATCTAAAGTAGTAAATTGGTTCAATGTTAATAATTTGCATTTAAATGGCACTAAAACGACATGTATGAAATTCATGACTCCAAATGTCAAACAATTAAATACTAATATAGTTTTAAATGGGGAGAAACTGAGTCTTGTCGATACCACACAAGTTTTCTTGGAATCACACTAGACGCGAAGCTTCAATGGAGCCCCCATATATCAAAACTAGCAAGCAGACTTAGTTCTGCAGCATATGCAATAAAAAAGATTAGAAATCTTACCAGTGTTGAAGCAGCTAGACTAGTTTACTATAGCTATTTTCATAGCATAATGTCGTATGGTATTTTGCTACGGGGACACGCGGTTGACACTGAAATTATATTTGTTTTACAGAAGAGGGCCATAAGAGCAATTTATGATTTGAACTTTGGCCTCTCAATACATTTATGAAAATGTAATGTAGTTTTACAAAAATAAGGGGTATTCATACTGTAAATACTAGGAACAGACACAAGCTAGTAGTAGCAATTACTCGACTCCACCGAGTCAGTAATTTATTCTTGAGGCCATGTATACGCTTTTACAACAAAGTCCCAGAAAATATACAAAATTGGACCTGCTCAAAGTTCAAAAACTTTAATCAACTAAGTTTGTATAAAAAGAGTTATTATAATATTAAGGAATTTATGGACGATAATAACGCCTGGAAATGAGTTGATCGCTACCAAGCTATTTTCAATTTGTTTTGTGTTGTTGATTGTGCAAAATACATGATTGTAAGCTGTTATTTTTAAAAAAGTCCCGCTGGGTTTCTTGCTGGTTCTTCCCAGGACAGAGGATTTTTTTTCGAACCAGTGGTAATTTGAACAAAAGAGTGACTTTCAATAAGTATTATTTATAATCTATATTGAATTAAAAAAATCTATTTCTATTTTTATTCATTACACGTTACACCGTTATCAAAGTAAAATGAAACAAAGTGGGACGGGACATCGCTTTCCCTCTAAATAATATGTTTTATTTATAGTGAATGTGAATGAGTGGGCATTTGAACTAGCACGGAGCTCTGCAAATGATTTAGAAATCTAGATTACACTTTTCGGTGTTAGCTTAAACACATATAAAAAATAAACGTACATAAAAAAATTATGGATTAATATTGACAGAGGCCTAATCACACTTGGCATTTTTTGTTTACGTGGTAGAGCCATGCTGCAGCTATATAATGACTGCAGCACGAATGGGTCGGCTCAACCGGGGAAAAACCACGCTGTCATAGAATACCTGTGAAATAGAGCACCTTAATGCTGCTGTGTTTCGTATGGTGAGTGTAGGGAGCCGGAAACCCCTTTTACTGGTAACAAGGCATTCCATTTATGTCATCAGGGTGACAACGCATCTTCATTTTTGATTCTGAATCGAGGATACTTTTAATTAGGTGGACTGTGTGCTGGTTTGTCACCTAAATTCTATAAAAAAATGAAGCTGTAAAAGCCAAAACGCTTAAAGCACTAATCACAGAACTGCGACATGCATTTAAAAATAACAACAATGCGTAAAAAAACAAAGATAAAGAAACGAAGAGAACACAAAATTATCTGATCGCATGAGTGATATGTTGCTGAAATGGGCACTTACTCAACATAATGATGCCGCAAGGGTGCGGTAGCGTAGGTTTCAGGCCCATTGGGGTTGGACTACACCCAAGATAATATCAGCAGTGCGTAAGTTATATTTGTATGTTCGAGATGTTACCAAAATAAATAAAGGGATGCAAAAGTATGGGAACATATGTTATAGATAAAAATATATGGAATATGTAAAAATAATTATGTTTTTGAAGTGAAACTTTCTACGGGAGGGCTTTGAAAATTTGATCCGCAACCTTTTTGTGTGACGAAAAGTGGTAGGGGTAAACACTACGTACCGGGTCATTTAGGTCGATCATTCCAATCGCGAACGCAGGCCATTACATTACACATACCATAAAGTTTATAGTAATACAATTATAATTACTAGATTACAACGGTATTTCGTTCAAATACTAATCTTATATGAATTTTATTTAAGACAGTTACCAAGGTACACGTACTTATTTTAGAAAGAGTGGTCGCATTTGAGTAATAGCGCCATCTACTACAATCTATAGGTAAAGTAATTTCATCGAACAAAAATTTATTTACTCAAGGTGGTACGTAGAGTAGATGCTAGATGACATAAACCCAAAAAAAAAATGATATTAATCGGTAAGTTTTGAAATCATGGATTGTTATGAATGGATTGGATAAACATGATAATATTTTTTTGTGTTTAATCCATCTAGCGTCTTTTCTACGTACCACCATGAGAGTTGATCAATTTTGGTTCAATAAAATGACTTTACTAATAGAATAAAGTAGATGGCGCTATTAAAAAAATGAACAAGGGAAGTAATTTGAAATAATTACTTCCCTTGTTCTATAATTTTGAAATAATATTTCTTCTTAAAAAGAAGATGATGCATTGTGACACATATGTACATAATTTTAAAAGCTATTTTAAAGTATACCTCAAATCTTGAAGACAAGATTGTACATACAGTGCGTGTTGCCAGTGATGACTTATGGATCTGAGACGTGGTCCTTCACTGCTGGCCGTATGAGGAAGCTCAAGGTCGCTCAGCGAGCTATGGAGATGACTATGATCGAGGATTTTCTGCGTGACAAACTTAAAAATGAGGATATCCGCAGTAGAATCCTGGAAGACCCTGCTAAACATCTCCTGGTTTGCCTGTTACGACACCCACGGGACAATATGAGGTAGTGGATATTGTTACAATAATTAATTTATTTACATATATAATTATATTGGAGACATATCGACAACATAAAACAAAAACTATTACAACAATATTCACATTAGGAAGCATTGACTCACAATGTTGCTGTACTATTGCTTAAAGCTTGGCTTGAAAAAGTGGTAAAATTAAAAGTTTTGTAGAACCGACTTCAATATAAATAAAATGAGAACATCCTCAATGTAGTCGAAGTCAATTAAATACGCATTATTAAGGATAACTCAAAAACTGCTGGTCAGATCTTGATAAAATTTATATGGGACGACACGAGAAGCACCAGCTTTCAAAAAAAAACCAGAATCATCAAAATCGGTTCACCTAAAAAAAAGTTCTGTGGTAACAAACAAAAAAAATACAGTTGAATTGAGAACCTCCTCCTTCTTTAGAAGTCATTTGAAAATGATTCTGTTGTATTCTATTCTAAAATAAATATGTTTCCTTCTTCCTTTAAGTAGGTAATATCCATAAGATAATGTTGTATATAGACGAATACTCGTAAATGTGCCGCGGTTTATTCTTGACGTTGGCAGCCGTTGCTGCGAATCTAGCTTCATAAAACAGCAAACAATGGCTAAGCTGTTTGAGGTTATTGGCGCCTGCCAAGTATTGTTTAAAATTTAATTAACACAGATAATACAAGACATTGAAAGCGTTGTTATGCGTTGAATGTCTAAACAATGGTCGTGATTTTAGACTAGGTGGTAAAGCAGTATTTGTTTTAAGAATCCTCCACCTCTTAAATTATTATTAAGACTGGTAGTGTACTGTGAGAAAGAAAAACACATTAACTGATTTTTGGCCTGACCCGGGATTCGAACCCAGAACCTCATGATCAGCAGCCGCGTTTACGACCACTAAACCAACGTGGCAGTCAGACTGCAGCTTTACTCTATATAACTTTCTGCTGCTAGTTTTTAGCTAGGACTGTACCTACCAAAAATTCAGCACCTGAAATCCGGACCAAATATAACAGAAACGAAAAGGAGTCAGTCGTTTTGGGCCCACTAGAAATTTTAACGACCTTAATGGTATTACATACAAAAAAGTTACCAATTTATTATAATAAATGGCCTATACATTTTATGAATATCTAAACGGAATCAAGAAATCTAAAAAAAATGAGTGGTTTTGATATTCCGTGTTCTGGTTAATGTAACATGGGGAAAATGCGTGTAATGAATCATTTTTGCAGTTTCTATTAAAAGAAAATGTATTTTTTACCAAGATAACTTATTATATACATATTAAATTTGTACTTATTTGTATATTATATATTTATTACTAAAAAGGATACCACTGAGATTTTTATCCTATTTCTAAAAGTGTTAGCTTATATCATATAACATGGTTCAAAGACACCGTGGAACGAAACGCTATTTTGTCATTGACTTCCGTGCTGGGTAAAAACCGACGGCCATATTATCATAATATTGGGTATTACTTTACGGCATTGACATTCGTCAGGCTGCTGTTTTTTGTACTTACTTACTTATCTGGAAGATCAGCATACACTGAAAACAATTAAATAATATTTGTGGATTTCAACGCACTGTGCGAAGACAATAACTAGCCGAGACAGGAGCAGATGTGCGCCAACTTTTATATTTGTGGATTTCTCAAGAGGTGAGTATCTTATCTTATGGAATGGGAAGAATTCAACTGTACAAAACCTACAATTGATTTAAAGTTTCAAACTTTTATGTGGAATATATCTTATTTTTGTCACTCGAAGTTCTAGTCCAAAAATATTATACTACTACTACTGTTGGATTATATTATATAGGTTAGCCAAATATTCCACATTATGCATTTAATTCATAATGACATTCGAAAATGAAAACTGACGAGTTTAATTAAAAGTATATGTGAGTGTATAATACAAGTTTACTTTTGCTCCTAGAATTTTGGAAAATCTATAATTTATGTTGAATTACCTAAAACATATGACAAACACAATTTTATTAGTATGTTAAAAGTGTCAAAGTATTGAAGTGTTATGTTATTGGTAAAATCTAATTTAATTAATAGAGAAAATAAAATCACACAAAATATACACAAATCTATGTTAAAAGTGTCTGTCAGAGTAACTATATCCACAACCGTTACATCCTATCAAAAGCCCATTGCTGAACATAGACCTTCCTCAGATTTCCTCAAGGAGGATATTTGCTATAGTTGCCATGCTTAGTAGACGAGTCGGCAACCACAGTTTTTATTGGTAGTTGTTAATAGAAGACGTTGTTAAATTCAGAAGGAATGTACACACATTCCTTCTGAATTTAATATTTATAGATATAGATAACATAAAATAAATGGATGTTATTAGGAATACATATTAGTGTTAATATTTAATTAAATACATCTACTATTTATGTTTATTATATTTAAACCCATCAGGGAAGCAAGAATTTTGTTTACATTATTTTTATGTTATTTTGTTGATTGTAGGTAATGTACATTCTTTCTGAATTTAAATATGTTTTTACTTCTTTATTTTTTATTTGCAATCCCACTTTTTTCAGTTACATCTACTTGATGCAGTTTGTTGTAACTGCCTAAGAATATTGCAAGAAAATATTGAAACTGCTCATTCCATTAGAAGATTTGCATTCCATGTGGATCTTCAATTTTAAGAGCTCATTTTAAGAACTCAGCAGAAAGAGATATTATTTTGCAGTGGATACCATCACACCAGGTACTTACTTTACTTTAACAGCCTTTAAGTGATCCCCTGCCTAAAATAGTGTTGCCCGGAGGAGTTGGCATAATCGCTTTGGCACACACATACAAAACTCGCTAAACACCCCTTGATAGTTCACTGTTGGACGCACACATGCACCTAAAACCGTGTTACTGGTTGCAAATGATATTAGATAAATAAGTACATATGTGCTTGTTTCAATATTCATTAACTTTTTCAGGTGGGTTGCTTAGAATAAATGTGTATGTCTTGTAGGCTGAAATCTTGCAGAGCTGCTCGTAAGCAGAGACAAAAAGTATATGGATATTGAAGACAACAGTCTTATATCACATAAAATATCCTTATGATTCCTAACAATTTCATAAATGGACATGTTATTATCAAGTTATTTTGAAAAATCTTTTGGAATGATAATGACTGACAATAATAAATACAATTAAATTATACATGTGTTTTGTAATCCTTACACAACTAGTTTAAAACATCTCACTTCATATTTATCAACATAAATAAACATCATATTACCTAGTCATTTTGGCTTTAATGGTGTTTGGGGTATAATAACTAATCAGTTAATATATTTTAAAGCAAAGTTTATACACTGCACCTTTACTAACCAACAAAGATATATCAAAATAAAGTCTTAACACCGCGCCTGTCTGTCTGTTCCACTATTAATAGACTACTTTTGAAATGATTACAGTAATAAATACAGTGGTATTTTACTTTGTGTTTTTATCCTTTTACAACCAGATTAAAACATCTTTCTTACTATATAGCATGTAAAGGTAATATTATAAATGAACATATTATCTTTTATTCATTTTGGCTTTAATCATATTTATTTAATTACTGTAATGGTGTTTGTGATGTATATTCACTAATCAATCAATACATGTAAAAATAGCCCACACCATGTTTCTTGGTCAGTTAGTTCTATTTTTGCCGGAACTACTAAAAGGATTTTCCATCAGTCTAAAAGTACCTATAAATGTTAAATGTACCTGCAACTTTGTTTTATGCTATTAATTATTTAGCTGTCCTATTCTATTCTATATACACTATTCTAACTCACAATACTAATAGAAAACAACTTTTAGTTTAGGCTCAGAAGGGCTAGAACCCAGAGCCGTAAAGCCAGATTTAAAAAAAATAGCGTTTAGTTTCTTTTTAGGTTATTGTGATATTCATATTTTAATTTCTCTGAATTCCCTTTAGATGCGATAAAACTAATATTAATTTTGCAATCTATAGATTATAAGGAATAAATCGACATACATTTCATTAAGTATCCCTAAAATTTGTAGTGGGCCCATTCTCCATACAAAAAGAAATTGTCTCCTTTGGTCTTAGACACAGTACATAATATACCCCACAAAGGCACAACGGCGAAGTATACTCGTTAGTCCTCTGTAAAATCTGCCGAAGAATATATATGTATTCACTAGGTGTGGCACTAAAGTTATTTCGAAACACCTAGTATGAGGGGTGGAATGTTGTGTAGTCTGGGTGCGAGGCGAATCTAAATAACTCTTTTTTATATAGGATAGGGTGACAAACGAGCACACAGTCCACCTGATGGTAAGTGGTTGCTGTGACCCATAGACATCTACATCTATCCTTAATAAAGAATCAAAATGCAGATGCGTTTTCACCCGTAAGGACTAAGATGGAATGATTCTTTTCCAGTAAAAAGGGTCTCCGGTTCACTACACTCACCATACGAAACACAGCAGTGTTAAGCTGCTATTTTACGCAGGTATTCTGTGAGAGCGTGGTCCTACCCCGGTCGAGCCGACCCATTCGTGCTACAATCATAATATAGCTGCAGCGTGGCTCTACCACGTTTAAAATCTACCAAATTTAAATGTAATAAAAAATAAAATTTAGTAAAAGCTAAACAATTCGCGTTATCTGTGTGAGTTTTGGAAAGTCTGCCGCGTTGAACCGATGGATATTTGCGGACTTTTCATGTCTTTTTACCCGACTGCCCCAGGAGGGTAATATTTTTCGAGAGTATATATGATTTAAACATATGTGGCGTCGTTAAATTCGTCTTAATTGTGGGAGGGGCTATATAATATTTATATATTGCATCTGCAAATACAAAAGAAAAAGGGAGAGGAAGGTTTTTTTTACGTAGTCGGGTAATTTAAATTATTTTTTAAATTGTTTTGTTTGTTATTTAGACATAGGCATAGACATGCATTTATTCAGCAACTTATATTATATAAAATATATAACATGCAACGACAGTTTTGATACACAAAATAAAATTATACAAAAAAAACATCAAAGATAAAGAAATAAAAAAACAGACAAAATAATCCGATTGCATGAGTGATGCGATGCTGAAACGGGCAGTGAATCAATGCTATTGCACGGTTGCGGTAGCGTTAGTCAGCAATGCCCATTGAGGATGGACTCGACCGCGAGGATAGTTTGTACGCTATATTTCTATGTTCGAGACAGATGTTATCAACATAATAAAATAAAATAATGGAAATGGAAAAGGATGGGGACTTTAGATATGTAGTTTATATAGGTGTATATATTAAATACTATAACAAGTATATAATGAAGATATTTATATTATGCTATGAATATGTAATGCAGCCATTTTATCCTTCCTAAAAGTTATTCTTTTATCCCTCCGAAAAAAGCATTCTTTTACCTTTATCATAAAAAGGCTGATGCTATTAAGTTGAAGGATAGATTGGGACAAGTTGTACCGGTTTCCATTTATTTATTTTTTATTACATTCCCTATTACAAAATATTACAAAAGGCGAACCTAATGCCTTTAGGCATTCTCTACCAATCAATCCATGGAATTGGAGTGGATTACGGAGTAGTGAGTATTCGAAGTACACAATCAACAACACAAAACAAATTAGAAATAGCTAAAAGAACTTCTACTCTGTAGGTATATCCTTTATATCCAAATTACTACTAAAATTTGTATTATTATTGTTTAATGTAAGAAAAATTGAGATAAGAATAAAATTTTCATCATTATGCAGCCCGATACGAATAAACTCATAATACAAATAAACGATCTGAATCCTCAAAGTTTTACAAAACTTCGTCGTGGTCCAGTCCGCAGACATTTCTCAGTTGATAACTCTTTATTTTCGCATTGGAAAGAAACTTTCATCTACAGCAGTAAAAGTTCGTCTTGTAAAAGTTCCATTTTAAAAGTTTCATAAAAACAAACTTTTTTAATTTAACTAAAATTTAGTTAACACATCATTACAGCCTATAAAAGTCCACTGCTGGCAACTATGGCAAAACACCAATTTTGCCATAGTTGCCACGCTTGGCAGGCGGGTTGGCAACCGCAGTTTTTTTTTTATTTTGAGTTTTTATCAGAAAGATGCCGCTGACCATTTTCTATTTTAGTTTCTTTCTGTCGCCTCCTACGACATAAAATTTATTGAGTCTGAGTTGATACCAATCTCTTACGTATTTTTGTCATCAAACAGCAGTTCCTGCTGACGTTGGGTTTCCGGTTTGAAGAGCAAAAGAGACAATATATTTAAAAGCATTTTTTATTTTTCTTATCTTACTTTAAGTATAATATCTTATTCCTGAAGAGTAACACGCACCTGTGGGTTTTTGTTAAATTTAAAATAAAAAAATTAAAAAGTAACATTAAGTAACATCTGTTGGGCTATGTCGGTTACTCTGGTTCTACTGCGGATGTTTCCTTCACTGCTCGCTAAGCGACCTTGAGCTCCCTCATACGGCCAGCAGTGAAGGACCACGTCTCAAATCCAAAACTACACGCACTGGTTGTACAATCTTGTTTTGAAGTTTTTTGTTTTAAAAATGAGGACATCCGCAGTAGAACCAGAGTAACCGACATAGCGTAGTGTAGGGTGTTCCCCCAATAGATGGAGTAATAACCTGGTGAGACATGCAGGAAGTCGATTGATGCAGGTGGCTCAGGACCATGCTTTGTGGCATTCCTTGGGGATCTGTATGTTCAGCAGTAGACTTGTGAAGGGCTGTAATGATGAATGATGATGATGATGAAGGTTAAAATTGGCGTTTGCCTCTATTTACGTGGTAACAGTCGATATGCCCCAAGAGATTTATTTTTTACATATAAGAATATTTTATAGAATAAGGGTGACAAACGTGCACACTTTTCACTTGATGGTAAGTAGATGCAGTAGCCCACTGACATAGAACCATAAAGTTGTTATTCATTATTGATTATAAATAATACTTACTGAAATTCGTTGTTAATTTACAACTGGTTCAGAAAATACCTCTGTCCTGGGAAGTACTAACAAGAAAGCCAGTAGAACATTTTTTTAATATACATCTACATTCTATCCTTGATTAAGAATCTAAATCTGGTATACATCTTTGTACACTTTTAAATATTTTCCTCGAACAAGATAACTTTGACTCATTCACAGAGTGATGAGACATGAGAGATTTTAACTATATAAGATTGTATCAAATACCTCGAAACTAGAAGTAAAGATAAAATTTGTTTTTGTAAACGGAATTACTCTAGAAAACTGCACGTTGCCGTAGGAAACTTGGCGATATTGGCATCAAGATACCTGGTTTCAAATAACTTATTTAGAGAGCAGATACCAAGTTGGAATTCTATCCTTATTATCTGATTTAGTAGCTACGTTGCAATTTTTATTGCTTATTTTCCACATGCTGCAGCATGGCTTATTATTGGTAGAGCCATGCTGCAGCTATATTATAGGAAAAGCACGAATAGGTTGACCCGACCGGGGAGGGACCGCGCTCTCACATAAAATAGCAGCTTAATGCCACTGTGTTTCGTATGGTGAGTGTCGAGAACCGAAGATCCATTTTACTGGAAACGATCTGAGTCTTCAGGGGTGACATCACCTCTGCATTTCGATTCTTTGAGGATAATCGAGGATAAATGTAGATGTCTATGAGCCACAGGATCCACTTACCATCAGGTGGATTGTGTGCCCATTTGTCACCCTTATTCTTTAAATAAAAATTTTACAATTTTAGTTCTGTAGCCACTGAGGATTGAACTTGCTTTGTCTTTCATAACACTAAGAGTAATAATAATAATAATGTCCTCCAGACCGAATTTCGGTCACGGGATTATAGTGCCCAAAAGCATGCGCAAGCACAGGTGCACTCTCTATTCCTTTACTCTCATAGTCCGATGGGACAGCAAACCCACACGACCGGATCAGGATCAGGCGCAGGACCAACGGCTTTAACAGCAGGCAACGTGCTTTCCGAGGCACGGGGTGAGACACCGTCTATTTCCTGACTCCCGTAGAGACTCCTGAGAATTCTCAGTAGCTTCCCGGAAACCAAACCTTAACGGTAAAAACTCAATAACTGAGGTTTTTTTTGGCCCGACCCTGGATTCGAACCTAGGACCTCATGATCAGCAGTCGCACTCCTACAACCACTAGACCAACGAGGCAGTCAAGGCTATTATACTAAGAGTAGTAGAATCAAAATAATTTATCGGTGTCTCTCTTTCCGTCCAATTACAATGTGGGTGTCTTCAAGGTAAGTGTGAATAGGCTTTTATAGCATTAAGACAATACGATTTAACATGTCAGGCTTCTTTACCGAACACCACTATTTGAAATGGCTCATAATAAGTAAAAAACAAAATCCATATCTTTACAAATAAATAAAATTAAAGTGTCTATTTGTAATGTCAAAATAACAGCTTTTTACTAAATGCATATGAAAGTATATACGTTACTTATAACAAAAAACAATTTTTAAAAATGTTGTCTGTCTGTCTGTTCGTTCCGGCTAATCACCGAAATGGCTGGACTCATTTTGATGGGACTTTCACTGGCAGATAGCTGATGTTATAAAAATAACTTAGGCTACTTTTATTTTCGAAAAAGATTTAAACCCATGAAATCCAATCTTAATATATTCCACGCGGGTGAAGTTGCGGGGAACAGCTAGTATTGTATAAGGAAGCCAACATACGACTCGCTTTAATGTAACTGTACACTAATAACCCGAGTTCTATCTACATTAACAGAACCACTGAAATTAGTAATTAAAGTAATTAAAAGTATCAGGATTAAATTTTAGTACAAAAAGATATAATAGAAAATATATAAACTATGGTAGCGTAGGGGATATGCGCCTGACGTAAATTTCAAATGACTACAATCTCTGCAACAATCTAGGAGTTGAAGTCATTTACTTATTTTCTTTAGTTGACTTTGTTGTCAAGCGCTGCCTTGAAATAATTAAAAATAAACTCAAGTTGATAATTTTATATAAAATTTTAAGCGAACGGCCTACTCCTGAATCTTTACATTGAAGAAGTGAGTGCTATCTGAGAACAAGATTTATCGATTTATGGGTTAGTCTTACCGTACACTATAGCTTTTACGTGTGGTCTCTACGCAGCGGGAGCACGTACTTACCTGAAAAAAAAAACCACTTTTTAGTCTATTAATTGTAACGATTAATCGATGGATATTTTTACATGATAGGAGTGACAAGCGAGCACACAGTCCACCTGATACTAGGTGGATACTGTAGCCCATAGACATCTATATTAATCGTCGATTACGCATCAAAATGCAGATGCGTTGTCACCCGTGAGGACTAAGATGGAATTCCTCCTTTCCACTAAAAAGGGTCTCCGGTTCTCTACACTCACCATACGAAACACAGCATCATTTGGCTGCTATTTTACGCTTGTATTCTGTGAGAGTGTGGTTCTACAGCTCCTATAGCTGCAGCGTAGCTCTACCACGTATAAAAATATAATATATCTTATTAAACTCACCAAGGAACAAAATGAAATATGTTCTTTATTTCAGACATGTTATGAAGTAAGGTTTATATATTACATTGAACTATTTTTAAAACCTAAAAGATATTTTTCCACTATTGAATAACCTAGGTTATATTTTATCCTCACGAATGGTACCGTCTAGTACGAAAGTAAAATAAAAAATGAATATTGTTTTCTAGAATAAGAAAGTGCAAAAAGACAAATTTAAATAAATTGACAAAAATGTATATATTATGTAGGTAACTATGAAATTTCTGAATAAATAAAAAAGCTCATTTTTATAAAAATGTTATGTTTTGTGAAGATATCTTTATATCACAGTATCCACGCTCTTTTGTCACCCTATTTCATAAAAAATATGTTATGATTAATTAATTAAAATGTCGGCCATTATTGCCGATACGATTTTGCGATTTTATATTGAAATTCACTAATGCCTCTGTTGTATAAACCCTGAGAGCAATCTACGAATTCTTCAAAATTTATTAACACCGCCACATCGAAGTTGAAATAAACCTTTGTAAAACGTTATCGAAATTCCAAAAAAAAATGGAAATCCGTAGGAACAAAGTCTGGCAGAAAAGTTGAGAGAGAGTTTCCAGATGAAAATACTGTAATTTCAAGAGAGTTCTTTTTTCATACTAAAAAGTTTGTTTACTTAATATTGAGTTATTACTGACAGTTCTTAATTTATAATAGCGACTCAAATCCGTACATTCACATGCAGTAGCTAAAATTTGAATTTATATCTCTATGTCGAATACAAGATATTAAAAAACTTCGCACCAGCCAGTATTTAACAATGGCAATTTCATATGGATGGAGAATGTCAACCGTCAACACTTTCAAACATTGTGATTGGAAAGTAACTATTTTATTATAACTAATGATCAAATTTCGATCGCAATTAACAAATATTTTATATACAAAACATAAAATAAACGCTCTCGCACATGACAGAGAAGGAACATTTAAAAACACGTAAAATTCGTAGCTCATTTAGTCAATCTGTCAGTTAATAATTACTGGCAACATTTTAAAATACTTTAACGAAAATCTCTACACTGTGAAACTGTTTGACAATAGAGTAATATGTGTTTAACATTGGCAGTATGAACGTTAACAATGAAAATTTCATTTCTATCATTTAATGTAATTGTAACACAGTTTGCCGTGTAGTGGCGGTGTAAGAATATTCACTACCCCATATTATCCCGTGGATGTTGTAAGAGCCGGCAGAGGGAAACAAATTAGGGATGGGCGGCAGCGTCATCCTAATAACGATTTAAAATAAAAAACTGCGGTTGCCAACTCGTTTGCCAAGCATGTCAACTATGGAAAATATGGGTATGACATCCTATGGAGAAATTTCCCTTCCGTGGAAATGAATGAATTTTTACAAAATATTTATTGCCAATCTATTTTAAGACTAATTAGTGTTTCCTATTCCTCCTCCTTCCCATGGCAAATATCCCCCCATGAGGTAATCTATGCGGGAGGCCTATGTTCAGTAGTGGAGTTTAATAGGCTGTAATGGTACATGGATGTAATGGTAATGTATTTGTTAGACATATTATAACATATAAACTTTGGCTTTCTGCACTCCTTCTCCAAACTTTAACTATGCCAAATCTCACACTGCTACGTACTAGCAAAAAGTTTAGGGGTACTAAATTTTCTCGTCACGTATTAATATATACATTTGCTATATCGATACCTTTTCGTGAAACAAAAACATTTCAATAGTATTAATAATATTTTATTTTGCTTTCGGCGTTGATGATAAAACAACAAATAAATAGCCACGCGTAAAAGTGAGCTTTGTATTTATTTACTCGTGTGTCAACCTCGAAACTATGTTATTTAAAACGCCAATAAATGTCGAATGTTACACCTGTTTGTGAATAACGTAGCACATTTCGTATGTAGTAAAATGAATTCGTATAAATAATGTTCGTTTTATGTTCAATAGTTAAGGCCCCAGTATGGTTTCTTGCGAAACTCAATGTCTCAGTTATGGATGGTCACAATGTTTAGTGATTTAATTGTTTTACTAGTAAAATATATTTGATATATATTTTTTGTATATGGAATAAATTGTACCTAACGACAGGAAAAAAGAATGAATTGCTAAGGAAAGCTTTACACATCTTAGCCCTAACGATATAAGAACAGTGTTAGCTCAGGTGCGTTCTCTTTAAAATACAGAGAACGCAAGAAAATCGAGCTCAACTCTCGTTTCACAGTATAAAATGTTTTATAAACCGTTTTTAGTACAACGCATCAAAAGTTGTATAGGTATATATTTTATTATTACCACCGTACCCTTAACCACTAATATCTAAGGCTACTGTCGCTTCCAAAATACATATTTAGTAAAACGTAATAAGGAAATATATAAACGAACCGTGTAATTGGGGTGCAAGTATAAATATTAACTACTCCGTATCATCCCGTAGGTGTCGTAAGAAGCGACAGAGGGAAACTAAACCAGGAGATGGACAGCAGCTTCTTTCTGATAACAGCTGTATGAAAAATAAAAACTGTAGTTACCAACCCGCTTGCCAAGCGTGTGGCAAAACCCTCCCTATGAGGCAATCAATGGGAGAGGCTTGTAATGGTAACGGAAGTTCACCAGTAGATGCTGATGAGTGATGATGAGAGAATGAGTAAAGTCCTAGTTCTATTTCTGAGGAAAAAGAGTCCTTTACACTTCTACGGCTTCTGCGGTGGTTAAAGTTAAAGTTAAAGTTACAGCCTATATACGTCCTACTGCTTGCACAGGCCTCCTCTCATTTTTGAGCGGGTTTTAGGGCAAGAAAATGTCCGCCGCGCTGCCTCAATGTGCGTTTGCGAATTTCACATGTCTTCGAATATATATTATACTAGCTGTTCCCCGCGACTTCGCCCGCGTTCAATTTAGGGTTTTAATTTTTTTGCACGGAACCCTAATTCTTTTCCTAAAATAAAAGTAGCCTAAGTTACTCCTTATAACATCAGCTATCTGCCAATGAGTCCCGTCAAAATCGGTCCAGCCATTTCGGAGATTAGCCGGAACAAACAGACAGACAAAAATTTAAAAAATTGTGTTTGGTTAAAGTACCGTATACGCTTTTATATGTATTTAGTAAGAAGCTGTTATTTTTATATTACAAACAGGCACTTCAATTTTATTTATTTGTATAGATTATCTAAGACACGTATCCTCACTATGTTTTTCTTCACCGCCGAGCACTTAAGCTTGCAATTAATAATTTCATTGGTGCCGGCGGAGATCGAACCCGGGTTGCTCGCGTACTGTGAAATTTACAGCGAGTGCTTAGCCCCTGAGCTACCACGGCTCGTTCATTAGGTTCGGTGTCAATCTAATTCACGACATGTCGTTCTCTAAATTTTATTACTTTTTTTATGTAAGAGGGGGCAAAGGAGCATGCGGCTCACCTGATGGTAAGTGGCTACCGTCACCCATGAAAAACTCCTCAGAAAAGCTACTTCTGTCTCCAAATAACAGTGCTTGCATTGCTGTATTCCGGTCTGAAGGATATAGAGAGCCAGTAGGTATTACAGGCTGAATTCCCTTTTAGCCCTTAGGGGTGACAACGCATCTTTATCCTTCTTTGTATGAAATTGGCTGTAGGCCATGGACTGCAGTTGCCACTTCCTTCACTGCAGTTATATTAGAAAAAAAAAATTTCTTTCACAATCCAGAACGTATTATAATTGCTATTCGCAATTTTAGGTACCCACGGGAATCAAACTTGGGATACTCGCGTACTGTTAATCGCTAATCACAAGCCCCTGAATGATAAAATAAGCAGCAAAATATGAGTTTTCTTTGCCGTTTTAGTTTAAAAAAATATTGCTGTTTTTATATATTAATTCTGCTTAATGTATTAGAGTTTCATCAATATTCGTTTACAAAGTTTGGAAAAAATAATTAGTATACATGTTTTATTAGTAATCCATAAAAGCGGTGACAACAGAAAGTACTCGTTTTGTGTTGGTTTATCTATACATCTATACATATAAATAAAATTGATATGTCCGTCTGTAATATCGAAATCATTATCATCATCATCATCATTACAGCGCTTCAAAATTCCACTGCTGAACATAGCCCTCCCCTAAGGAAAGCCACAAAGCACTATTCTGAGCTGCATCCATCGAAATATTTGACTTTATTGACGTAAGGGAGCCATTTGCATCCATGAAGACATGAATAACCATTTTTAAATATTTTGTCTGTTTGGCGGTCTGTCTGCCTGTCTGAGTGGGCTAATCTTCAGATTACCTGAACCGACAGTAATGAAACTTTACAAACAGATAGAAAGCAATGTTAAGAGGAATCTAGGCTATATAACATACGAGATCATTATATAGGCTATCTAGGCTATATACATCAATATCTATTCATACATCATTATCTAGGCTATATCATTCACTCGCTAGCGCTCATTGGGTAGTCACGTTTATTTTGTTTCTACACAGTACACTCGCCCATACAGCGTTTATTTTGTTGTTGCTAACAATCAGGCGTGTTCAAATCGAGGGTGCTATGTTCACTACTAATTATGTGGCTTGTAATAAAACCGTAGGCAACGGCCCTGAATGTTCAGTTTATAAGACTAAATTCCACATTCCATGTGGAGATGTGGAGGTATTACTGAACGGGGCTTCAGCAGGCTCGGTTTAGCAAGAGATTCTTGGATGTGTGCTCAATGCCGTGAAGATGCCGTCACAGTCAACCAGTCAAGAAACTCAACCAGCACCTATGTGTACTCCAGCCGCGTCAAGATTTTCTTCGGGACTTAACATGGAGCAAGCTTCGATATTCTAAATGACATCTCGTCATAAATTGCTGGACTCCAATCACAATTCGCAGTTATCCAATTTGTCCAAAAAGATTTGAAGCCACTGACGAGCGATATTGCTGATATAAAGTTAACTCTCAATTCAAGAATGGATGAGATCTCAGAGCGCGTAACAATGATCGAAAATAGGGTTTCTGCTTTGAAGTCATCTAAAACTGATCTTGATAAACTCAACTCTATAGTAAAGGGATTGGTTGAAGTCAACTATAGAAATGAGCAATGGGTACGCCGATCCAATATTCAAATAAATGGTATTCCTAAAAAAGGAAGGTGAAAACCTGCTGCAAATCATTAAGACTCTGGCTAATCGAAGCAACTTCCAGCTAAATATAGACACTGATATTGAATTTGTTACGAGAATTGCCGTAAGAAATGACACAGATGGTAAGAAGCCAAAACCAATCATTTTGAAATTACAGTCGCGGTATGAAAAAGATGATTCGTTGGCAGCAGTAATCGAGTTTACTTTAATGACCACTTATCAGCTCGCAATAAATTTATTTTACAACAAGCACGCAATAAGGCTAAGGAGAAAAATTATGCTCACTGCTGGGTCATGGTGCGTCGCACCGATAATTCACCTATTGTACATACTCGTATTACTCTAATGAAACTCTTTTAACTACAGTTGAAATCACTCCTTGTAATGTTGAAAGGTATTTACATGGACTGGATATTAATAAGGGTTGCGGCCTGGATGGTCTCCATCCAGTATTTTTGAAACGTTGTTGTAAAGAGCTTGCTTATCTCGTTAGCAGACTGTTTATGTTATCCTTATCTAGTAGTATCGTGCCTCTTATTTGGAAACGTTCTATAGTCGTGCTCGTTTTTAAAGCCGGTAACAAGCACGATGTTTGTAATTACAGAGGTATCTCTAAAATATCTGTTTTGCCTAAATTATTTGAGAAGATTATTTATGATAATTTGTTTCCTGTTGTAAGACCGTCATTGATTACACAGCAGCATGGCTTTATTAATAAACGTAGTACGGAGTCAAACTTGTGTGAATTCCTAGATCAGATTCTGGAAGCTATGAGTAAGGGCTATCAAGAAGACGCCGTGTATACCGATTACTCAAAAGCTTTTGACAAAATTTCTCACTCACTGTTGGTAAAAAAAATTGAGCAATTCGGTATACACGGCGATCTCCATCGATGGCTCACGTCTTATCTCAGAGACCTGTCTCAGGCTGTGGCTGTTAAAGGCTACATCTTCGTTTGTCCCCATCACATCTGGTGTGCCTCAAGGCCCTCACCTCGGTCCCATGTTGTTCAACATATTTATCAATGACCTTTTATGTTGCTTTCGTAATTGGAAAGTTTTGCTATAAGCTGATGATACCAAAATTTTAATTGTTGTAAAATCTATTCAAGATTGTCTTGATTTACAAAGTGATTTGAATTGTCTTAGCGAAAATTGTTTGCGTTATAAATTAATTTAAAATAAACGAGCGTGTATGCGTAGATATATGGATGGAGGAGGCGAGTGAAGTGTGTCAGGATCATGCCAAATGGAAGTCCGTAGTCTCTGCATACCCCTCTGGGTGACAGGCGTGAGTATTTATGTATGTTATTAAAATAAAAGTAAAAGTTCCATTATCTCATATTCTAGGAAAAACACTCCTATTCTTTATAACTACAGCATTAATAATATATTACTGAAGAGGGTTACCGAGGTGAGAGGTCTAGGTGTTTATATTGATTGTCAGTTACTACTTAGATCACATATTGATATAATTACAGCCAAAGCCTTTAAAATGTTAGGTATCTTGTTTCGACAAACAATTGACTTGAAAAAAAAATCTAATTTTGTAACTTTATATAATTCTCTGGTCAAGTCGCATCTTGAGTACGCTTCAACTGTGTGGAATCCGCAATATTCGTTTTATAAGGAAGCCCTGCAACGTACCCAAAATAAGTTCCTCAAATGCTTAGAATATAAGTTCAAAACAATTCCAGCAAATTTATTAACTAATCTCGAAACCAGACGTGAGCGCCGCGATTTTTATTTTTGTACAAAGTTCTTAATAATTATATTGACTCCCCAACTTATTGAGTAAAATAACAATAAAGTGTCCTAGGATTAATCTGCGGCTTAACTTAAAATCGACCTTTTTGTAAGGATAAATATGCAAGAAATCGATTTATTGTTAGAGCCTGTAATTTCTATAACCAACGTTTTTAAATTTATATCTGCCATCAAGCAACTTACATAGTCCCTAGGTTTAACATTTTCTTTCGTTATCACCTTTTATTTCATTATTACGCTTTTTATTATTACCTTTAAAATATGTGACATAAAAAAATGTATTTCAGTATTTCTACCCAATGGTCAAGTATGTTATTATTAGTAAGTGAAAACTTAACTGGCTTTTGTAACTCAATTTAAACATTAATTATGTATTATTGTAGCTGTATGTTTTCCTTAAATAAAGATAAAAAAATATTATCCGAAAATAATGAAGATTTTTTTGTGACAATAATTGGTTTTTGATGATTATCATAAATCTAAATAACACTACGTCAATAAACCCTACTCAGGTGAAGCCGGGGCGGGACGCTAGTAATAAATAAACTTAGAATTTGAGAGAATTTCATTTTATACCAACAAAAATAACAAAGGAGACGATAACGCTTACTTTTCCTGAAAAAGCTCGGGATAAGGGATCCTATACAATCAGTTATGTTAGTCGTGGCCCAGAATTCGAAATATATGTGTTTTGTATGGTAAAATACGAAACCGAAGACCCTTTTATTGGTAACGAGGCATTTCATATTGGTCCCTAGGGATAATAAGGCATTTTCATGTAGACTCTTAATCGAGAGTTTACATAACATAGGTGTAGGCCATAGCATCCACTTAGGATCAGGTGATCTGTGTGTTCGTATTTCACCTGATTTCTATAAAATAGTTCTACTTGTGATTGATATCAACATGAATAACACGACATCGTCACATTCTTTCAACAATATTACACGTGGTAGAGCATGTTGCAGCTATATTACTGGTATAGTTGTAGCACAAATGGGTCGCCTTGACTGGGGAAAGACCGCGCTCTCACAGAACACCAGCGTACATATACGTTTCGTATGGTGAGTGTAGAGAACCGGAGGCCGTTTTACTGGAAACGAGGCACTGCAACCACTTACCATCAGGTGGACTGTGCGCTCGTTTTTCACCCTTATCATATAAAAAAAGAAAATGTTAAAGTGAATTCTTAGAATTGCAGGTTTCCTAACGATGTTTTCTTTTAAACGTGCTAGAGTTATAATCAACATCATCATTATCATTACAGCCCTTCACAAGCCCACTGCTGCCGTGTTGTTGTTTTGTGTTGTTTCCACATTGCCATGTTCAGCAGTGACTTGGAACGCGAACCTCCCCCAAGGAATACCACAAAGCTCGGTCCTGAGCCATCTGCATCCATCCACTTCATGCATGTTTTACCAGGTCGTCACTCCATCTAGTTGGGGGCCGCCCTACACTTCGCCTATATTTGTCAGAGTCATGTAGCTATGTTATGGCAGCAGCACGAATAGTTCGGCACGACCGGGGTAGATCAGGCTCTCACAGAATACCAGCGTAAAATAGCAGCTTAATACTAAAAAAACTTCTACACAAAATACTTTTAAGTTTATTAATACATTAGCTTCAGTGAATTATAATTTTATTTAGACTTCTCTATTTTATTGGGGACTTATTGCCAAATATCCACAAGAGTTGGAATACGGCCAGTGGGTCTGGTTGGTACAAGCAAGTATAACTGGCTCGTACGTATTTCGCTTTTGTATAAAATGGGTAATAAAATATAAGATTCAATTGATATTGTTTTGTATAAAAGATTAACTTTTCTACTTGTCAAAAACTTCCTTCATATAATGTATTATTATTTTTATGTTGTTGCTGTATTACAAAGATTAACATATTATAACTTAACATGCATGACTTAATATTATCGGCTAAGGTAAGACTATACAAATAAATAAAATTGAAGTGTCTGTTTGTAATCTCAAAATAACAGCTTTATACTAAATGCATATGAAAGTATATACGGTATCTACAAAAAAAATATTTTTGTCTATCTGTCTGTCTGTTAGTTCCGGCTAATCTCCAAAACGGCTGGACTGATTTTGACGGGACTTTCACTAGCAGATAGCTGCTGTTATAAGGAGTAACTTAGGCTACTTTTATTTTAGAAAAATAACGAGGGTACCGCGCAAAAAAATAATTAAAATGAATTAAAAAAGTAAACCTCTGATTCAGACAAGTCTAGATTAGCATAAAGTAATATTTATGATAAAAATAATGTAATATGTAATATATTTAATAATATAATATACAATCATATCAAATATTTGTATACATTAATTATGTGTCTTCTAGTTCTAATATAATGTCTTCTACACCAAATTGCAATCACAGCGGCAAATTTTAACTGATACAAGCTATCTGCGCATGACAGGATTATGGTGCACGAGTGTGAGCACAAGCATAGGTGCACTCTGTATTCCCTCACTCTCAAAGTCCTTTGGGACGGCAAGCCGATAAGAACGGAGAGAGGTCAGGCGCAAGGCCCAACGGCTTTATGCGCTTTGCGTGGCTTGGATGTGAAACACCGCCAACTACCTGACTCTGGGCTGCGACTGAAAATTTCTTGACAAGAAATCAATGATTTGGAACTGACCCGGGATTCGAACTGGGACCACATGATCAACAGTTGCTCTTACAAACCCAACGAAGCAGTGAAATTCTAGTTATGTCAATTTCTATTTATAGTTATGTATCTTCATTAGTTTTCGGGTATATTCGTGCTGTTTGAGCCGAAATAACTCAGGGACTAAACGCCCACCATAAATTTTACAAAGTCAAAGTCAAAAAGAAATTACTCAAAATTGGCCGCTTCGATAAAAGATCATTTTTATCCCAACAGTTGCAATTAGACCTTTTATAAACTAGCGATTCGCCCCGGCTTCGCACGGGTGATTTCTGGATCTCTACCACAGCGGTACCTACCGGGTCCAATTCAATTGTTAATGGCAATTTAACTGCTGAGTTTCCACATGCTCGGCGGTGAAGGAAAACATCGCAAGGAAATCTGCATGTATGTTTTCGATTGCTTAATTTATTTTAAATTTTGTTTGAAATTAGCTTATGCTACGTTATGTAAACGTAAGCTGTTATTTAGCCTTTTTTAAAAGTACCTTTTGTTTTTTCTTCTCGTTGTCTTTTCAGTATATTGTATACTACAAATAAAACATTAGATAATTATGTCATAGTTTCATGAGACTCAATAAACAATATCAGTATGCTAAATTGTAAAACTTTAGAACAAATTGTAAAATGATAGAACCACGCTGCAGCTAGGTATATTATGGTTGTACCATGAATGGGTCGGCTCGACCGGTAACGCTGTTGTGGTTCGTATGGTGAGTGTGGAGATCCGGTTCTCCACACTCACCATACGAAACACAACAGCGACCCTTTTTACTGGAAACAATGCAGCTTAGTCCTGAGAAGTAACAACGCATCTGCATTTTGATTCTTACATAAACATAAACACTCACGCCTGTCACCTAGAGGGGTAGGCAGAGACTACGGATTTCAATTTGGCACGATCCTGACACACTTCTCTCGCCTCCTTTACATCCATATATCTACGCATACACGATCGTCGGTTAAGGGTACTTGTCGCCTTATTCTATAAAAAAATAACAGTATTAGTAAAATAACCTTAAGTACCTAAATAGAATACCTAATATGAGGAAATTGTAAACATATTATATGTATCCGACCACAGATATATATTAAGCTTTCATATATTGTGAAAGAAACGATTTTATTTATTTAATCTTTATGTAACGCACCTTGATCTATGGGTTATGAGAAGCGGACTTAATGCCTTAATACTATTCTCTACCAGTCAACCTCGTAGAAATAGAGAAATAAATTTTGGTAAGTGTTAAAAAAGAAATGTTAAAAATAACTAGATATATCATGTATACAGAGTTATTTTGCAATAACCGGACAAATTTGCAGAGAAGGTTCAGAATGAGTAATATAGGTAAATGGCGAAGAAAAATAAATTAAAAAATATCTCAAACATTCCGTCCTTTTTATCTTTTAAATTCAAAATGAGAGGTAAATGCATAATTTTAATTGACTGTCATTCATAAATATCTAACGCCGACTATTTTACTACGCACGCACGCATTCGTAAGGGTTGTGAATTGATATATAGTTGTTGCTCCATAAATCACATTCAATTTGGGATAATTTGAAATAAAAGTAGAAGCCTTATGTACTCATATTTTCAAAAACTGCAATAACAGTGTATCATTATTTATGTATTTGAACTTAAGCTTAAAATTTGGCTACTCTGAAAAATAACCCTGTATAAACATAAAATATATAAATATACATTAAAACAAATTTCGTTGTCTATAAAATAACTATGTTTTTGACAAAAATATTGTATAATTTGTAGATAATGACAATATACTCCCGCCGGAAGTATTGTAAGTCACGGCCATAGATTACCCCCTAATCTGTGGTCACGGCGGAACGTAAAAAAAGGTACAAAGACATATGAAGTCCGCTTAAACGCATTGGAACAGTGCGGCGACTAATTGCTCAATAACCCACTCAGAAAGGAGATCTGTGCCCAGCTGTGGGAAGTATATAAGTTGTTACTTTACCTTGCTTTCTCCTAGCTTCTAGCTAACAGTACATCTTCATTTGACTCAGGGCTTTACAAGAGTGATTAATGATAATGATAACACAACGGGTAATGATGATGATGATAGACTCCAACAAAAGTAAATATAACACAATAAAGACACAACATAAACACATAATATATGAACACAGAAAGACGTATTAGTATACTAACATAACTCCAAACATTCTTAGATATATGAATAAATATTTTATGGTTCCAGGATATGAAGTAATCAAAGACATTCACATTTTTTTTAATAGAATATGGGTGACAAACAAGCACACAGTCCACCTGATGGTAAGTGGATGCTGTGGTCCATAGAAATCTACATTTATACTCGATTAAGATTCATAATGCAGATGCGTTGTGGATTATGTTGGAATGCCTCGTTTCCAGTAAAATGGGTCTGGTTCTCTACACTCACCATAAGAAAGAGCAACTTCGAGCTTCTATTTTACGCTGGTATTATCTGTGAGCGTGGTCCTACCCCGGTCGAGCCGATCCATTCGTGCTACAACCATAATATAGCTGCAGAGTGTCTCTACAAAGTATAAAAATAGGCGGTAGAAATAACGCAGAGTGTTTGTAACTGTTCGCTGATGAATATGTTGCGCTGAAAGTCTCTGGGATTGATTTTCTTCGCTTTGTGCCGAAGTAACCCCTAGCAAAGCTAATTAAATCAACCCTCCATCAAGTTCATTGAAACTGCGCAGTCGTTCTATTCATATATGTCGCATTAGTATGTAAATATTTGGCTTCACAGAAACGTCTACTAAAATGATTAATATTAGGTTTGCAAATAATGAAATGGAAAGTAAATAAGAGCCGTGGTAGCTCAGGGGCTAAGCGCACGCTGTAAATTTCACAGTACGCGAGCAACCCGGGTTCGATCCCCGGAGGCACCAATGAGATTGTTAATTGCAATTTTAAGTGCTGATTTACTACGTGCTCGGCGGTGAAGGAAAACATCGTGAGGAAACCTGCATGTCTGAGAAATAAGAAAAAAATATTTCGTAGACATGTGAAGTTCGCCAATACGCATTGGGACAGCGCGGCGGATATTTCCTTGTCCTAAAACCCTCTCAAAATTGAGAGGAAGCCTGAGCCCAGCAGTGGGACGTATATAGTTTGTTACTTTACTTTAAATAATAAAATATAGAAACTGTGGTTACTGTGTAACGGTAGTATAAGAATATGCTATACTCCATATCGACCCGTGAGTGTCGTAAGAGGCGACAGAAGGAAACTGCAACAGATGAAGGTCAGCAGCATCTTCCTGATAAAAACTTTAAAGTTATAAAAAAATGCGCCTGCCAAAAGTGGCAACAATGGCAAAATCCCCTCTATGAGGGTCTCCGGTTCTCTACACTCAACATACGATACACATCAGCATGATGCAGCTATTTTACACTATGCTGGTATTCTGTTAAAGCGTTTATGTACTAACATTTATAAAGCATACATTTTAAATGAGAAAACAAATAGTCGACCTTATACCGTGGCAATAT
Source organism: Parnassius orleans (assembly GCA_029286625.1). Classification (NCBI taxonomy): domain Eukaryota; kingdom Metazoa; phylum Arthropoda; class Insecta; order Lepidoptera; family Papilionidae; genus Parnassius; species Parnassius orleans. Next base: position 1,598,911 of record JAGSMP010000043.1, on the reverse strand, counting down.
GTTAAACATCACGTCCTCTAAAATTTCCACAAGGCAAACATAAAAATGAATTTATTAAAGATAATAAAAATGTTTTATTAATAAATAAAAAGCTCATTAAGTGAAGCCATGAATGAGAAATAATGTTACAGAGAAAAACTAAAACAACTGTCACGCTGCAGCTATATTATGGTTGCAGCTGGAGCGGGAGGATTCGACCAATGAAGAATCACGCTCTCACAGAATACCAGCATAAATTTGTACCCATATGCTGCTGTATTGTATGGTGAGTGTAGAGAACCGGAGACCCTTTTTACTGGTAACGACCCACTTTATCTTAGTCCGTTGTTCTATAATTTCAAGTTGTTATCAGAAAGATGCTGTTGCCCATCTCCTATTTCAGTTTGCCTCTGTAGGCTCTTACGACACCTACAGGACGATATGGGGTTATGAATATTTTACACCGCCACTACATGGTGTGGCGATAATAATTTACTATAAAATTGTTTTCACACATGGAATGGAAGTGATACGCTAGAATACTTTTCAAAAAGTTTACCATTAGATCTCTACGTACTTTAGTTTCATAGGTCACAGCGCTGACACTAGGGAATATATTATTGTACCTCTAAGGTCAATAACACAATAATATTTCGCACAACAATGGAGTAATAGTAAGGGCAATGACGCTGCGATTGTCGAATGGACTAGAGTTTGTGCAATTTAAATCCACAATATACATACTATTTTCATTTTGGGGAATGAAATACTTATACCATTATACTATTTAATACTTTATATTTAAGATGTAATTTTAATTATGGGCATATTAGGATTGTAATTAGCTTTTATTGACATTGTATTATAAATTGATATAAAATATTTCATTGTAGAATTAATGGGGCCTATATATCTAAACTAGCTAGCAAACTTATTTCTGCATCATATGCTGTAAAAAAGTTTAGATGCCTTTCATGTGTTGAAACAGCTAGATTACTTTATTTTCATTATTTCCATAGCATAATGTCATATGGAATTTTGCTATGGGGTAATGCGACTGACATTGAAACTATCTTTGTTTTGCAAAAGAGAGCAATAAGAACAATTTATAACCTAGGTCCGAAGGAATCCCTTAGAGAAAATATATTAACTTTGGCCTCTCAATATATTTACGAGAATTTAATGTATGTACAAAAATAACAAATAAAAATAGTTTTATTAAAAATAGTGATGTACATTCTGTAAATACTAGGAACCAGCATAAGTTAGTTATACCAGTTACTCGACTCCAAAGAGTCAGTAACTCCTTCATGGGGCAATGTATACGCTTTTACAACAAAATCCCAGAAAATATGCAGACCTTTTCTATCAAAAGGTTTAAATTATTTATTAAGCAAAAAATGGCTAGTAACGGTTATTATACTACTAAAGAGTACATGACTGATAATAACCCCTGGGAATGAGGTCATCGCTACCATGCTGTTTCTAAATGTTAATTGTATAAAATATTATATTGTAAATTGTGCTTTTTTTTAAAAAAAAATCCCGCTGGGTTTCTTGCTGGTTCTTCCAAGGACAGAGGTTTTTTTTGCGAACCAGTGGTAAAAGTAAAAAATGACTTTCAATTAGTATTATGTATTGTAATCTATATTGAATAAAAATGATTCTATTCTGTTCTATTCTATTCGATATTTAAAAAATGTGTACAGTTCACACGCTGTAGAAGTGAAATCTTAAAATGAAATTAAATATAAAATTAAAATATTTTACGGTAAATGATTTATTTAATATGATAATTTTCAACCAGAAGTGCGGCATAAAGTATACGATAAAAATTTACTTTTATAGCAAATAATTGTTACAGTCCTTATTTTTAGACATGTGTAGCCTAACTTTTAGTATAATAAATCAAAAGAATGTTTTCTTTCGCGTAAATTGCTTTGTAATACTAATAGTATAATGACTTTACCTATAACACTTCATTTTATAGGTCATTTTATCGAACAAAAATATATTGACTCTCAAGGTGGTACGTATAATAGATGCTAAGTGGCCTAAACATGACTAATTTAATATAATATTCTATCTCATTCTCTCGCAGGCTAAATCCTATAGATGTATATGTTTGTCTCTTTTTAGTGTCGCATTTACGTTTCATTGAGTTTCAAATCACAACGATTCTAAAAAAGTTTTCACTTCAAAAAGTTATCTTCGATATTATAATAATTATTCAGCTCAAAATCGTAGTACAATTAAAATCCTAATAATAAGTTCCTAAAGACTGAATTTTCAAAAATAAATTATAACCCGACTAAATAAAAAAGTCAAAACATTGAACTGTTTTATTCATACAACTGCCTTTTTAATATTTTACCCTATGAATAAATTTCATATGGAATAAAATAAAATTTTACTTTGGTAAGTAAAGTAAAATAAATTTACTGCATATATACGTCCCATGTCTGGACACAGGCCTCCTCTCCCTTCTGAGAGGGTGCTAGGGCAGTGCCCGCCGCGCTGCTCCAATGCGTGTTGGCGGACTTCACATTTCTTTGAAACATTTTTTTTATTTTTAGATATGCAGGTTTCCTCGGGAAATTTTCCTTCACCGCCGAGCACGTGGTAGACTATGGTTGTTAACTTTGGTAACTAGAATTAATCACATGAATAAACAGTCATATTGATTATTAAATAAAATTATAAATGCTAGCATGATTTTTTAATTATTTTTAATTGAAAAAAAAAGTAACGTCACAGTAGGACTTTCTCTTGTATCGTGGAGGCAGACATCCGTAACCGTGATTCACAGCACCGTAGTCGAATACTTATCCACTGCGCTAATAAGCCGTCGTTCTGTGATGTTTTTTTTAGAATAAGGGTGACAAACGAGCACTCAATCCAGATGATGGTAAGGGGATGCTGGGGCCACATCTACATCTATCCTCAAATGAAAATGCAGATGCGTTGTTACCCCTGAGGACAAAGATTGAATATATCGTTTCCAGTAAAAAGGGTCTCCAGTTCTCTACACTCAGCATGACACAGCAGTATTTAGCTACTATTTTACTCTGGTAAACTGTGAGAGTGGTTCTACCCCGGTCGAGCCGAACCATTCGTGTTAAAACCATACTATAGCTGCGGCATGGCTCTACCACGTATAAATGATCCCACGTGAACACGTAATGGCGGCTGCTGTGTTTCGTATGGTAAGTGTAGAGATCCGGAGACCCATTTTACTAGAAACGAGGCATTTTTTCCTTGCACAAAAACTTCTTTGTGAAATCGACTACCGCCAGCGATTTTTCCGGACCTAAATGACTTATGGACCTTCAAGAAAAGAGACTACTCTTTTTCAAAAGTCCGGCAACGCATCTGCAATTCCCCTGTTGTTGCAGTTGTTCATAGGCGGCGGTAGTCACTTACCATCAGGAGAGCCGTATGATTATATAAAAAAAATCATCTCAGTCCTCAGGGCTGACAACGCGTCATCATTTTGATTTTTAATCGATGATAGATATAGATTTTTATGGGTCACAACATGCACTAACCATCAGGCATCATCTGTGTGCTCGTATGTCACCCTTATTTTATAAAAATAAAATTGATGTTACAAATTTTAAGAAAAGCACGGCTTAGTCGTAAGCCAGTAAATTGAGACAATTGTTCTGGCTTCAAATCTTAGTAGTAGCACAGTCTAACTTTTTTCTTAAGCTGTGGCATTAGGTTGCGTAGGAACTAGGAACATATTACACAGTCTAAGTACTTTGTCACTCTTATAAAACTTATTGATATTTACAAATTCAATTTTATTAAGACAGTCTACTGAACTGAAGCAATCATATAACACTAAAGTCGATCCGCAGAAAATACATTTATGTGATTGGATCAACAATGATTGGAAATCGATGAAAATTATTTAACTCTGAACTCTTTCACAGCTGATATCGCATAAGATTAGATAAAATTCAGAAGAATTAAGGAATTTAATCTTTTTTTACTAATCTAAGCCAGCGCTTGACTACTATCCTACCTGATGGTAAGTGGTGGCGCAGCGGAAGATGGCACTGACTTAAAAAAATCCTATTCACTCTTGCCTTGAAAACGCATACAACCGTAACCGGATGGAAAGTCTGATGATGATGATGGCAACTTATTCCACACCTTTGCTGTACGCATGACGAATGATGAAGCAAACTGTTAGAGCCGAATGCGGGGTAAGTCGACAACGAAAGGGTGGACACTTGCCGAGCGTTTGGTTGTCCGATGGTGGAAGGGAGAAGGAGGAATAAAGTTATGCAATTCTTGCACACTCTCTGAAATACATTTTGTAGGTATCCGAAAGGCTTAAGTTAATTTAACTTTAATCTTAACTTAGACGTGAATAAAAGCTAGAAAAAATAGTAAAATAGATATTTTTAATTAACTCACCTCTGGATTAATCGTCGGTGGCATCACAATCTTCTTTTGCGGGGGAGATCTTAACACTACATTTTCATCTCTTATAATGATTTGCGGTTCCATAGCTAGGAGTTTCTTTTTGCACTCCTGCATTTGCAGACATTCCTTGTCCTTTCTGGACAATACAGATTCTGATGAAGCGTGCTTCGAAGAACCAACGGAAGTGGTTTTGCTGGATATTTTCAAACTGTCTATTGACGCCGTTATTTTGGCGCTCTCTTTACCGTTTGAGGACGCCATTTTGATATTTGTTTGCGTTTATTTCACTGTCTCACAATTTCACTTCAGTTTTAATGTTTGTTTATCTTTGAACAATTACGTAACCTAAAGTAACCAACATTTGGTGGTAATAGTTTTTATTATCTATACATAAGTATGTATAAATAAAATTAAAGTGTCATTCTGTAATATTTAAATAATTGGTTTTTATCAAGATGAGAGGGTTATTTACGTGGTATTAAGACATGAATAACTATTTTTAAAATTTGTGTATGTCTGTCCGGCCTAATCTTCGGAATGGCTGAGCCGATTGTGATGAAACTTTACGAACACATAGAGAGCAATGCCAAAAGGGATCTAGGCTATATTTAATCCGAAAATTTTGAATATTTTTACTAAAAAAATTTAAAACTTCCTAAATTAAATAGTATTTGATTATCTTAGACCTAAAAAACGGCACATTAATATATCCTATCCAGGCGAAGCAGGTGCGGTTCGTTTGTATAAAACTAAGATTATAGTGTAACTAGGATGTCTATAATATAATTTAATATTAAAATTCCTTTGGAACGTAATTGTAATGCACAACTAAGCACAAACATTTATTCATTAAACTTATTAGTTAGTATAGTTGACAAAATATTCTTTTGATAGATCTCAAAAACTCTCAACAGAACAATATGTTCTTAGGATTTAAGGGGCTCGGGCTAAGATCAGAAAAATCCTATATCTGATTTTAGCCCGACCTGGCTTACGACCACTAGACCAACAAGGCAGTCATATTTTAATAATTCAAAGTCGAAGATCCTACTTGATCAATCATTACTAAAGAAAACGTATGGGATGCCTTCACTCGCCTGCCAGTAAACAAATCAAAATGTTTATTATGTGTTACGTACACTAAAGAATGAGTTATATTGGTAGCGCAGTTAACCAAAATGTTTGTGTATACTAAATTGTTATCATAATTTACTGACTAGCTTTACAAAAGTTATCCATGTTAAAGCACAACAATATATCTTTACTAGCGATCCGCCCCGGCTTGCCACGGTTGATTTCTGGGTTTTGGAAAGAGCGCCAACTATCGGGTCCAATTGTAAATCTAAACCATTCTCTAATCAACTTAATCAGATACACAAAATTTCATCAAAATCGGTCCTACCGTTTAGGAAGAATTCAGTCACAAACACACGGACATAAAAACGATATAATATATAATATGCATGTATTATGCATAACAACCTTCCATTTAAATCATACTACCTATTAATGAAAACCGCATCAAAATCCGTTGCGTAGTTTTAAAGACTTAAGCGCACAGACGGTGGGAAGTGACTGTTTAATACTAAGGCTGATTTACACGGGGTCAGTAACAGGCACCAGTGCTGAAGCCGAGGACTAACTTGCACCGTTTACACGCAGTCAGTAGTCGCGCAGACAATGCTGTACTGACTCCAAATCAATTTACATTATGCCGGTAGCGGGTCAGCACTTACTTGCCTCGAATTTGGAGCCAGTTACTGTTCCTGTGTAAATCAGCCACTACGCAGAGAAGCATGTAGAGGTGACGTAAAAGAATCTACTATCCCAATATATAATTTCGTAAGTGTCGTAAGAGGCGACAAAAGGAAATGAAACATGAGATGGGAAACAGCATTTTCCTGATAATTCTCAAAATAATAAACAACCGCGGTTGCAAACCCGAATGCCGAGCATGGCAACAATGGAAAATATGCCCACTGTAAGGCAATCTATGTAAAGGTATCCCCTATGTTTAGAAGTGGACTTTTAAGAGGATGTAATTAATGAACATTTTATCTTTGAATTGTAGAATTATTAAAAAAAAACAATGGAGTTGAAATTAAAGGGTATATAAAATTATTATCGAAATTGTAGTTTATTAAAGAAAGATGTTTCTTGTCTTTTAAAAGTTTCTACTTTAAATAATATAAGAGTTTAAAAAAAAACTTAAACAACACTCATTGATCATAAGCTGTATGATCCTGATAATTATTTTATTTTATCCTGGTGATCTTGATTAGGATACTAGGATAAAGTTATCAAATTATTGTGTTGTCATCCGTCCTTGACACGAGTGCAAATTTTCAAGTCAATCGGCCGTCTACAAGTTGGTGAAAATTACATGAAACGATTTCCAAAAGACGATCCACGAGAAGCTAATAGAAGCGTGTTAAAAAGTGAAGTCGATTTAATTTAGTGATCAAAGTTATATTATAACGTAACACACTGACCGATCTTTTACCTGAACCGGTGGTAAAATATTTTTTTTAATAGGATTAGGTTAACAAACGAACACACAGTCCACCAGATGGTAAGTGGACACTGTGCCATATACATGTACGACAATTTTTTTTTAATAGAAATAGGGTGACAAACGAGCACACAGTCCACCTGATGGTAAGTGGTTGCTGTGACCCATAGACATCTACATCTATCCGCGTTTGTGAATCAAAATGCAGATGCCTTGTCACCTCTGAAGACTAAGATGGAATGCCTCATTTCCAGTAATAAGGGTTTCCGGTTCCCTACACCCTTCATATGAAACACAACAACATTAAGCTGCTATTTTACGCTGGTGTTCTCTGCGAGCGTGGTCTTTCCCAGGTCGATCGGACCCATTCGTACTAGAACCACAATATAGCTGTGGTATGGCTCTATCACATAAAACAATAAATGATTTTCAATAAGTGTTCAAGTAATCTATATAAAATAAAAATTATTTTATTCTAATCTATTCTATTCGACAGTTAGGCTCGTTTTTAAGAGTCTAATGTGGCAGGAAAAAGTTTATTACAATGTTTAGTTCGGGTTGGCGAACTTTTAATGACTTCGTTGTATATGTTATTATTTTAGTATGTAATGTGAAATAAGATATAATTTATCCAAATCAACAATATTTATACATGGTAGAGCCATGCTGCAGCTATATTAACTAACTAGTAATTGTAGCACGAATGGGTCGGCGCGACCGGAGAAAGACCTCACTCTCACAGAATATCAACGTAAAATAGCAGCTTAATACTTCTGTGTGTTTCGTACGGTGAGTGTAGAGAACCAGAGACCTAAGATGGCATGCCTCGTTTCCAGTGAAATTGGTAATCTTGATGCTTAATCTAGGATAGATGTAGATGTCTCTGGGCCACAGCAACCACTTATTATCAGGTGCATAGTGTGCTACTTATATATCATTATCCTATATAAAACATAAAATGTTTTTTTGACCCGGATTTTAAATAATTGTCAAGACTCTTTTATCAATTTTTAAGTATTTTATAGTCATTCCTGACATTGCATTCTATCTGTTTGTGAAGTTTTATCACAATCCGTACAGCCATTCCGAATATTAGTCCAAACAGACAGACAAAAAATTAAAAATGGTTATTCATGTCTTAATGGTATGCAAATAACCCTCTCAGCTCAGCAATGAAAGGCAATTATTTCGATATTACAGACAGACACTTCAATTTTATTTATGTGATGTATAGAAGTGTAGATATTATCGATATAGATAAGCTTTAAACACAAGGAAGGATGTAACAACATACTCTTCATTTTCTTCGTAGATATTTTTAGAGCAGTCTAAAAGTACTTAAGGTTCGAAAAGTCTTAAAAGTTTTGCCTTGTCAACTTTCACCCTATATCCATTCGTTTTCATTGTTATTGTTATGGTTAATTCTACCCCTTTCTTGTTTTTTCTGTTTTCTGTTATGCTAGTTTGCTAGTTAAACTTTGAGATACACTACGAAAAAAGATTAAATAGAGGAGTGGTCATAAAAGCTCTGTCAGCTTAAAACTGAAGAAATATTCTTAGGTGTTCCTCAAAGGAGTAGAGGTTTTGCCTTGTCTAACTTCCACCCTACATCTATGTATGTCTTCCGTTATCGTTACAGCCTATTAAAATCCACTGCTGAACATAGGCCTCCACCATAGATTGCCTCAAAGGGGGATATTTGCCATAGTTGCCATGCTTGGCAAGTGGGTTGGCAACCGCAGTTTTTTAGGTTTGGTTGTTAGTAGTAAGCCGCTGCTGACCATCTCCTGATTTCTTTTACTCTGTCGCCTCAACACGGTGAATGTCTTGTTTAAGGTAACGTCTTCGTTAAGTATTTAAAATAATATTACTAGAAAAACTTTGAACTACACTACGAAAAAAGTCTAAATATATTGGAAACGATAATAATATGCACTGTCAGTTTTAAACTAAAGAAATACCAACTTTATTGGTCGTTATACGGGACATTTTTTGTATTTATGAGTCAGTCATTTCGCTATCTGTCGCGGACCAAGAGATAATTTTCATAAAAGCCTTAGGCAAAAATGGCGTTGTCTAAGGAACGAGGTAGGTTGATAGATATACTTAATAGATATACTAGATAAAAATATATAACATTTAAACAGAATTAATTAGCGAAAAGTCTCCAAAAGTTCTATTTCCTCCTATCACGAAATATTAATTAACACCGTATCTGTTACAAGTTAGGAGAATTTAGACCTTGTTAACTAAAAATAATCCAATCAAAACTTTTATCAAAAGTAAATCTTTTTTTATTATAGAATAAGGGTGACAAATGTGCACACAGTCCACCTGATGGTAAGTGGATGCTGTGGACCACAAACATCTACATCCATCGCCGATTAAGAATCAAAATGCACATACGTTGTCACACCTAAGGACTAAGATGGAATGCCCCGTTTCCATTAAAAAGGGTCTCCGATTACACTCACTGTACGAAACACAGGAACATTAAGCTGTTATTTTAGGCTTGTATCCTGTGAGAGAAGGGCCTTCCCCGGTCGAGGCGAACAATTCGTGCTACAACTATATAGCATGACTCTACCTAATCTAAGTTTGAATCATCTGTATTGTTATATCTAAATAGTTCACGTCTATTATATATTATCGAATACTCCATTGGTTTATTCAACGTTACATTAATCCATTATTGGAATTGTAAGCACGTTGTTATGTCGGTAAATAATCGAGGGTTTCAACATAATTAGCATTTTTGTGCCGAATGCAATGTAAGGGATTTAATCCAAAGAATTATTTGACTGTTCGCGTAATTAATAATTAATTTATTAAGTTAAATGTTACAAAAGTTAACTCAATTACTTATTTATTTATTTTATCCTAATAAGCCACACCAGCTTCGCCTAAATCGTTACCGTTACTGTTACAGCCTGTTAAAGTCCACTTCTAAATTGCCATAGTTGCCACGCTTGCCAAGCGGATTGGCAACCGCAGTTAACGTATACCTAATTCTGATGAATCTATGGTGGAGGCCTATGTTTATTATTATCATTGTATTGAAGCAAATATGTTAATAATATGTTTGTGTAAGGTTAAATATAATAATTACCATTGAAAATAAAAAATTACCGTGATTTAGTTCCGACTGAAATTTATTTACCTTTGACTAAATTTTACCTATTTTATTTTACTATTTCGCAATATTTCACTATTTAGCATAAAAATCTGAGATATCCACAATTTAATGAATTCAACATTTATTTAAAATAGATACCTTAACTTAAGGTTTATTTAAAAATATATTTAGCTCTTCAGATTATAATTGAATTGAAATTCTAAATTTTACAGCTATCTAATTTTCTTAAATTGTATCCCAAGTCACTCTACGGTGCCTTTTTACATATTATTACTCTCCGAAACTCTCCTAATTCTTGAAAGATCGATAAGAGTTTTCTTAATCCAAAATTTCGACGCAAAACAACACAGATCGGTAATATAAACGGTATTCTTCTTTAAAATTACATAATTCATAATAAGCTTTATTTTTTCAAGTTTCAACTAGACCGATGTTTCCACTATCACTCGGATTAACGTTTAGCTTTATTTATGTTTGCACGTATTAGTATCGAGGGCGAAATAGAGATACGGGTGCCACCCTACGCGGCCAGCGGTGTACTGACGAAGGCAATGCCTTCTAATGTTTCCAGCGAATTTCCCCGCAGCCATTGTGATCTGTAGATTTATAGAAAACAAAACGTGCACTCAAGTTGCTCGGAATATAATCAAATTCGGGTGAAATATTTATTGCTAGCTGGAATCGGGAAATGATTTCGAGTTCAATGCTTTTTGCGATTATTTTTGTTAATCTTACTAATGTATTTTACAGCTCCATATTTTTATAACTTGAAAACTTACAATTCCTGTTTCTTTGGAACACAAACTTTTTTCTTCTTTCGTCATTTTTATAAATAAAACAATAAAAAAATTGTGTGCTTTTGAAAACGAATCCACTATCCCATTACATCTTGTGGGTGTCGTAAGACACACCAGAAGGATAGGCTCGGCTCGACCGGGGAAGGACCACGATCTCACAAAATACGAGTTTAGAGAACCGGAGACCATTTTAATTTGAAACGAGTCATTCTATATTAGTTCTGAGGGGTTGCAACGCATCCACTTTGGTAAGTAGATGCTGTGGACTGGTATTCAATCCCCAAATCCATTACCCCCATTTCATCCCGAGAGTTTCATAAGAGGCGACTTTGAAAAACGCCTCAAATTCTTCATGGCTTCAGATAAAGGAGTTAACCAACTCTTTATGCAAGACGTAAAATGTACAAGCCAACGACAGAGAGCAGCGTCAAAGGTGCGAAATGTTTTTTTTACACACGAACTTACAGTCCACCTGATGATAATGGGACACTGCAGCCCATGGACACCTGCAACCAAATTCATACAAATAGGGCTTCAACTGTGTTGTCACCTCTGAGGACGGAGGCCTCGCAGCCTGTAATTATACTGGTCCTCTTTACCCTTCAGACCGAAACACAACAGAGCAGACATGATCTGCTGTGTTCCGCTATTTGGCGGCAGAAATAGTTAAGAGGTTGTATTTTTTTTATATAGAATGAGGGTGACAAGCGAGCACACAGTCCACCTGATGGTAAGGATGCTGTGGCCCATAGACATCTACATTTATCCTCGATTAAGAATCAAAATGCAGATGCGTTATCACCCCTGAGGACTAAGCTGGAATGCCCACTACCAGTAAAAAGGGTCTCCGGTTCTCTACACACACCATACGAAACACAGCAGCATAAAGCTCCTATTTGACGCTGGTATTCTGTGAGAGCGTGGTCCTACCTCGGTCGAGTTGACAACTTTGTGCTCCAGTCATAATATGGAAGCAAGGCTTTACCGCGTTGGTATCTACTCAGACATAATACTAGGCAGAAAAGAAGTCCTAGCATCTAGAAATTAGTACTGCATTTTTCTATCCGCCTGCCAAGCGTGACGTGAAGCGTGTCGGGAATTAAAAGGTTAAATTAAACGCGATGGAATCCGTAGAAATTAGTTTCATTTAATTGATAAAACATTTTTTTTATCGAAGAGGGGGCAACGAGCATGCGGCTTACCCGATGGTAAGTGACTACCGCCGCCCATGAACAACTGCAACACCAGGGGAACCAGGGAAATTGCAGATGCGTTGGCGGCTTTTTAGAAAGGAGTAAGCTCTTTTCTTGAAGGTCCCTACTAAGTCGTATAGGTCCGGAAAAATCGCCGGTGGTAAACAATTCCACAGAGAAGTTGCACCAGGAAGAAAACTCCTATTAAAACGCACAGTGGTGGACCGCCATGCATCCAGATGGTGTGGATGGTATCGTGAATTATGACGCAATGTGCGATTGTGAAATTTGACGGCTGGATATAATCCGAACAATTCCTCAGAGCACTCCTCGTTAATAAGTAACAAGTAAGTATGATACCGTTACCGTTACCTATAACAAGTCCACTGCTGAACATAGGCCTAACCCATAGATTGCCTCATAGGGGAGATATATGCTATAGTTGCCACGCTTGGCAAGCGAGTTGGCAACCGCATTTTTTTTATTTTTAGTCGTTATTAGGAAGACGCTGCTGCCCATCTCCCGATTTGATTTCCCTCTATCGCTTCTTACGACACCCACGGGATGATATGGGGTATCGGATATTCTTACACCGCTACTACACGGTATTGTATGATAAGACATACAAAAAGTTATAACGCCATCTATTGGTGGCGGTAAATAAAAATGTGTTATCAAATGCGACATTAAAGACGTTGGCAACATTAAAGGCCTTAAACGCTCCAGCAACTTGTATTACGGGTTTATTATACGTCTTGTGAGGACACTGTTTTATAGACTTGGGTAGTAATATTCTTTGAGTAACTTGCAATTTGTTTTCACTTTCAGAGAACCTTTTTCTTAAGGTGTTTTCTTATTAGGGAAAACGGATCGAGATAATTTATGCTCTTCGAAGAAGTAATCTTTTATTACAAAAGAGTATTTTTTTATAATGGATGTTCCGAATTCGTCCTTTAAAAGTTAAATAAAGAAGGTTAATAAAAGGGGCACTGTTTGTTCATGCCTGACGGCTACGCATTCCCGGCTTGGTGGATAAAGTTTCGAGCGGCGAATTCTTGATTTAATTTATTTTTTCGTATGTCCCTTTAATTTATTGTTATTGTGACTGTTCGAAATTTGAAAATTTGCGAAATCCAGTCTTGTAGTTTACCACAACTTACGACGTACAGTCAGCGTCAGATAGAAGAAAGCAGTAAAGGTGTTCAAATATTTTGTAACAGCCAAAGTAATCATTAAGAATCAACCATACATAGTGTGACGACGCATTATTAATAAATGACAATTAAATACAATATAGAGACATTTAATAATGTCATCGATATAATATTTTGAACAATTAAAATGTGTTAATAAGCATAAAGTTTAGATACATTCATTTTGAATATTAAGTATTATAGTATACTAAAGGCTTAATATTGTCTTTAGTAATCTTTAAATTTATTAAAACTGTGCTGATATGATAGTAAGGTCTATGATTTAAAAGCATTAATATAGAAGGTCTTTATGAAGTATAAGCATTATGATAGCAGAGTTATGACTTGAAGTTCCATATGTATAAGACATATAATAGTATGGTCTATGAAATAAAGCAAATATGTGGGAGGTCTCAAATATGTAAAAGCATTATATTGAAAGAAATGGGACTTGAAAAGGATTATTATAGTGGCGTGTAGATTGCTTCACAGCGTCCGAGACCGAGGTTAATGTGGACTCGCTAACCGATGTATACTAGACATATTATTTTAGTGCCGGTGGTAAGCGGGTTTGTTGTAGCAATACGACTTGCCCGTGGGCATCGCACACCCCTACCGTTTGTGGGCGGCGTCTTAGCGCATGGCGTTATGATACGTCGGCTATCTTTCGGATTAGGGTGAGTGTGTTTGGTAGTACTTTTAAGTGCAGCAAGCATACTCAACTCCATGTCTTGTTTTTTTTTACATGGGAAAATGCCTACGTATACCCGCCTCGCGGGGGCAAGGACGGGTTTGGGGTGGACCCCATTCTCCTTCTCAGGCCAGGCGCACCAGGACGGCCTACAACTCCACCTGCGTAACGGGTCCCCCCGGATCCGATTCGTGGAGGCCATGGGGCCAGGAAAATCGAGCGCTCAGTAGCACCCACTTTCCCGACCCCAGCGGCGGATCTGGTCTCTGGCACCGCCGCCAACCAAGTTTCGCCCGCGGAGGGTATAAGAGCGGCGCCTCGCAATACCGACACTCCTCTCCCCCCGCGGCCCCACCACCACCGCATCAACGGTGCGGCCCCGTCAGAATCGCGGAGGATAGGGCGAGGGGCGCATCGCCATACCAATACAAGGAGTATTGGTATGGCTCCGCGAGGATATTTAAGATTTCTAACTTTGAGAATGTTCCCTAAAATAGGTGTATTTTGTTGAATATCTTAATATGTTTTTATGTGATAACGATGTAATGTATATCATAATAATAAAACTTTGTGTGTGATTCTTATAAATAAAATTGTGTAACCATATGTTTTATAGAAATAAAGATATGGGGTAAAATACAAGGGTGTGATGGTGAAAATCAGTGTTAAGTTATGTCGAAATGGCGTGGGGTGCGCGGTTCTCTTTCGCGTATAGCTGACGAGTAGGATAGTAAACTGGTAATTTGAAAATTTGTTGACATCCCAACCCTGGCAGGACACCTGCGTGAGTGGGAGGACGACGTAGAGCTAGCGCTATACGCGGACGATAGCGCCTATTTCACCTCGTCTAGAAGAGCCCACATCGCCACTGCCAGGATGCAACGACTGCTGGACCTGTTGCCACCATGGTTGGATGAGTGGAGGATGGCCGTCAACGTTGGTAAGACGACCGCTCTGCTCACTCGCCACCTCAGAAACCTGCCACCACCATTGACGCTCAGAGGCCAAAACATCACCTATGAAAAAGCCGTGACGTATCTTGGATGCCGGATCGATAGGATGCTGCGCATGACCGCGCACGTCGATCTTGTCGTACGCAACGCAAGAGGGCGGCGCTTCGTCCCGTCCTGGCATCCAAGTTACCGATAAAAACGAAGATCAAGATATACAAGCTATATATACGACCGAAATTAACGTACGCTGCGCCAGCTTGGTACGCGCTTCTGAGCGATCGACAGAGGCGGCGACTGCAGGCCCAGCAGAACTTATCTTTACGAACCATTGTCGGTGCAGATCGCTACGTCTGGAATGACGTCATAGCGGCCAACCTCAAGATCGAATCCATAGAAGAATTTGTGGTCCGGCTGTCACGCGGTATGTTCAACCACCACACCCACACCTGAACAACTTCGCGCCGCTACACGCCCGCCCCCGGACGGGCGACCTGTACCAAGAGAACTCCTTCCTATATAGGTTACTCCCTAATCTATATAATCTATATAGATTAGGGAGTTGAGTAATAACCCGCAAAGTCACAGAATGACCAACAGAGACAAATATAACCCGAGTTCGCCCCTTTTTATGATAATGCCAAGAAGGCGCCCAGGACCGGCTCATAGTAGTGGGCCGTGAGGAAAGTCCGGGTAAAGGAGAATGCCCCGAGACCCGACACCTGCAAAGTCATGCAGAAGAATACAACGTAGCCGGAAATTTGTTCGGGACCAGCTAGGAGTTTATAGTTTAAAGCAAGAAAGAAGGCATAGGGAAGTGATAGGAAAGTAGTAAAAGTTTCAACGTTGCACTCTTATGGGGAAATTACCAAGATAAAATCGCTGTTTTATTTCCTACTGCACCTTCTAATAAGTTGAAGATACAACCCTCATTCTATAAAAAAAATATTAATTATTAATTATACTCGTCGTATCTAGTGTTATTTAATCTTCTTAATATGAAAGTCAACCACGACAGATTCACAAAGCAGATGAGCAGAATACATTTTCGTCGAAGAAAATTACTTATTTACATAAAAACTTTCCCATTACTGGATATTGAATTTACCAGCGGTGTTTACGCGTTTTATTTATATGATATATGAAGAAATTTCAACAAATGGCAGAATATCACTGAAAGCGCATGTGCATTTTGCCAAAATGCACAAAAAGACAGTGTTTTATAAAAATATTTTTAATATAAATAACATGTGTTTTTATTTACGAAATTATTTTATGTTAGAGCTCCATAACATACCGACGTAAAATGCCTTTCTCACGACTCACGTAAGGTCTAGGACAGGTTGCAAAGTCTCAAGTGCATATTGATACACTTGTGATATGTAATCTTCAATCTGTCAATGACGTATACCAGTCAATAGGAAGATAATATGTCAAGAATTGATACACCTGGTGATGATGTTGATGAGTTTTTATTTGTGATATTTATTAAATTCTATCCACTATAACAGTTATTACCTACTAAATTTGACATGAAATATTTATTGTTTTCTAATTAAATTTTTTTAAGTTAAATTTAAAGTTACAACCTATATACGTCCCACTGCTGGGCACAGGCCTCTTCTCCCTTTGAGGGTTTTAGGGCAAGGAAGTGTCCGACGCGCTGCCCCACTGCGTGTTGGCGGACTTCACATGTCTTTGAAATATTTTTTTTTAATCTCAGACCTACAGCCACATGAGTAAAGAAACCGTACAGAGGCAAAGCTGGGAGCTGTCAAAATTGTTACCTATTTTGGTAGGGTTGTCACAATAGGTGAAGACAAATTAAACAAAACAATATCTATCATATTATTGCATTGTCACTGAAATTCCGGTATACAAAATTTCAATTCAATCAGACATCGGGAAGTGGTTCAAATCTTACTTGAAATATGTGAACTTAATCCACATACCTACTACATACCAACGGTTACCAACCCACCCATATACCTACAAATGTTTAGTAAAAGCTTGTAATAACAATAAAAAGGTAAAAACACACCGTGTAGTACTAATAATAGTATTAATAGTAGTATTAATAATACCACGTTTTTACATTAAAATATTCAAACTTGCAACTAACAAAGCAAACGAACGTGCTTCGCACTAACCCTGAGATTGTTGTCCACTGGCTGTGCCAGCGAACCGGTTTTTTCCAGTCTCGCCGCGCACTCGACAAGCGGCCAGTGGTCACGCACACATGCCCCACGTGCTTGTAGTTGTGCAGCCGATTCGCGCGGTTGAATGAAGCTTTGCCTCTGTACGGTTTCTTTACTCATGTGCTACAGCCTCACGATGTTTACCTTCACCGCCGAGCACGTGGTAAGACAATTTCATTGATACCGGCGGGGATCGAACCCGGGTTGCTTATGTACTGTGAAATTTGCAGGGAGCGCTAAGCCCCTGAGCTACACGGCATAATACAATGGTTTTCAAATATTAGACTGAACAAACCTATGGAACAAACATGTCAATGATGTCATGTACGAAATAAGAGTAGGCGAAATAATAATATTGAGTTGCATTAGAAGGAAAATAAGTAATTTAGTATAACGTATATTATTTATGATAAAACTAAGTTCTTTTTTCTGTTATGTCCCGTAGTTTTGAGTACAACAAAGTTAGAATATAAGGATCTGAATCCATTTATTTGACGTTGTATATATTCCGATATATTTGAGCAAGATTGATGATCACAAGAATCTAGCTCAGTGGTCGTCACACTTATCAACGCTGGTTAAGGGCCACATAGGACAATGTGAGGTATCACTGCGCGCCGCACATTCTTGGATTGTTTAGTTGACACCACCAGTCCAATGACATATTTTTTGTGAGCATTCAAAACCCAATTGCCCGCTAGATTTTTTATGGCAATTGCTACCTGTGACTAATGTGAAGTCTTTATTTGCCAACTCAATGAAGTAACTAGCATACAATGAACAGACACAAAGAACACACGAAACAAACATTAGTAGATCACACAAATACCTATTTGTGTCGGATGGGAATCGAACCCACGAACACCCGGCGCACCCTGGATCGAAAATCGCGTTTCGAAAACTTAGAGCTTTTAAGTTTTAAGTGTCGTTTTTTAAGGTTGAAATGGCTTCTGTAAAGTATTACTATGGTCAAAAATGTCACCCGAAGTAATTTGGCTTAAAAACTGAAGACTTATGATTTTTTTTACGAAAAAAATGAAATAAATGTATGGAGCAGATATGAAATGTCAGTATAACCCTGGAATCGCATAATTGCACGTTATATACTTACAGGGGGTTATAGCACTAATTATTTATGATTTTTGACATACTTCATATTATGGGAAATACTGCACTTTTTTATCGTAAAATTTTTTTTTTCTTATTTTTAAACTTGCTTTAATGCAGAAAGATAACTGATACGGGTTTTTTTGCTTAAAAATATGTCAACAGAAAGGTTTATTACAACCTCAAACCACCCCATCCGATGGTAATCAAAATATCTTTGAATCTATTGAGGTCTTCTAAGAACTAAACAAAACCAATAATAAAATCATTAGTGTTTGCTCGTACTACTAAAGAATCGTAATCAGATCTTTTTAGAACCCATTAACTAACAAAAGCTTCTAGGCACAATGGACACGAGATTTTGTAGGTCATTAATAATCTCTTAATTAGCAGTAGTTCACAAAAGAGTTAAAGCTCACATAAGAGTAATTACTAATACTTCTTGTTTTTCATACTACTTAATAAATAAAGTGTCATTAATGGATCAGTAGTAAACAGCCATAAATAGGCCAAAAACATTTATGGCGAGGTAACCACCAACCAGTAGACCAGACGTGCCGTCATATTTATAGTTATGCGTATTTATGCGGCATCCTTTGACAAGAGGCGGCACGTGCCAAGGCGGCGCAATATAAAGGCGACCGTATCTAAGCGAATGGACTTTACATAATATAGGTACATGTAGTGAAAATAGATAGATAGTAAGTATATTAGTATTTTTTATTTTAACATAAATACACAAACATATTATTATTTAGGTATTTTTAAATACTAGTATCATGTAATTTAAGTGTTATGGTGTTTTAGTTTTCAAATTATTTCTTATATGTTGGCATCTTTGGGGCTACATGCAATTCTCATTGTGTCCACTAAATGAGTAGAAAGGCGATTGCGGTATTTATTTTTTAAGAAGTTTATTTTGGAAAATGAAGCTTCACAAAGATATGTCGAAGAAAATATTGTCAAAATAAATTGTGCGCGGTCTCGTAAACTTTTATAGTTATTAGGCACATTTTTCCAAAATTCAATGTGTTCCTTCTTTTCACGATGTTCAATAAAATGAGCTTTGAGTTCTGTGTCGTACTTTAGTTCAATGAGTTCATTCATCAACTGAGTTTTAGAAAACCCAACTGACTAAATAAAATCACATCATTGTCTTCAAAACAACAAGGGTTTTCTACAAGAATAAAACAGTTCTTAATATTTCTCACATCATTGAATCTTTTTTGAATTTCTGACAAATATTTCTTTAAGTAGGAAACCATATCTTGACAAATACTATCGGAAATAGACACCTCTGATTGCATAGCTGCAACGATTGGAAAATTAGAAAAGTCTCCAGCCTGGACATCATTTATCTATAATTGAAGTTTAGCTTCAAATGCAAATATTTTATTCGTCATTTGTCCGATTATCTTGTTAGGCCCTTGCAACTCTAAATTAAGATTATTAAACTTCATGGTAATATCAGCCAAAAAAGCCGTCAATGCCCACCATTCATCGTTGAGAAGTTGAGGATATTCTTTATCAATTTGTTGTAAGACTAGAATTATTTCGGATTTTAAATGAAAGAACCGTTCTAGAACTTTTCCTTTGCTCAACCATCTGACGGCAGTGTGAAGGACTACATTACCATTATTAGCTTGTAATTCCTCAAGTAGATCTTTAAATTTTCGATGGTTTAGTTCACGTGCGCGAATGAAATTGATTATGCTTGTGACAGTATTCATTACATCCTTCAATTTACTATACGAAATTTGACATTCCAAGGTTTCTTGATGCAGCAAACAGTGAATGGGTAGCAAATTACGTACATACCATTCTCTCTTCATTAAGGCAATAAGACCATTATTTGCACCCAACATTGACGGACAACCATCAGTACACACTGATATCAATTTACTCACAAGTATACCGTACTTTTCGACAAATTCTTTCAGAGCGTCAATAAAATCACAACCTTTCGTATGGCCCTTCATAGTTATGACGGCTAAGAAGTCTTCCTCTATGATTCCGTCCATAGTGCAGTACCGCACAAAAAGTGAGCACTGAGACATAGAAGATATTATATCCGTACTAGAATCACACGCAAGACTAAAATATTTGCAGTTTTTCAACCTGTCAATTACTGCCTCAAACATGTTTTTTGACAAATCTTCAACTCGGCGTCGACAGGTTAATTCAGAAAGCGTAAGCTTATTTACTTCCGCTATTATTTGTTTATTATTTGAAAATTTTTGAAACAAAGTCTGAGAAACAGTTAACATGCACTCCTTTATTAATTCAGCATCAGTGAAAGGTTTCATCCTTTTTGAAAGCATGTAACAAACTTGATACGATGTTTTTGTAACAGCCTCGTCTTGTCCAACTGCTGTCGTTATAATATTTTAAAGCAGCAACTTTATTCTTCCTTTCATTCGAGTCCAAAGGAAAGGCCTCAGTGAATGAATTGTGCTTATTTGTGTAGTGGCGAAATAAATTGTATCGCTTTATTCCGACAACACTTTCCCAGCATATTAAACAAATTGCAGTACTTTCAAAAGAAAATTCATTCATATTTTGTTTTATACATGTCCACTTATAAAACAAAATTCTTCCTCCCATTTTTCTTGAAAAACCCTTTTTTCGTCACTTAACTTCCTTTAAGTAGCACTTTTTGATGATACTCCCGCCATTATAATGTTAATAAAGAAGAATACTTCGCGCGTAATTTATTGACGAGTCTCCTAAGCAGTAAGTTGAAACAACTGAATGAAATTCTGGCCTCACGCACTGAGCGCTTGAGTGATGGTGGGAGCAGAGAGCGCGGGATCCTTTCAGAAAGAATGAGCCAATGTGTGAAAGAGTATGAATGAATGTGTAAGCCCAAGGCTGCTATGGATACGAATGAAAGTGGGCTTAAAGAAGTTGTTTTACGCCCCAGATATGTATAAGCCCACTTATATCCGAGAGCAGTTTTGGGACATGGTAAGGATGGTGTTGATGAAATGTAAGGTAAATGAAAATATTATTATGTTAGGAGATTTTAATTGAAGGGTTGGGGTGAAGAGGTCTGGTTATGAAAGGATATTAGGAACGTTTGGCGACGAAAGTATAAATGAGAATGGTGAAGACCTCCTCACCGTATGTGTGGAAAAGAATCTTTTTGTGACGAACACTTTCTTTCGCCATAAGAGGATTCACATGTATACATGGGAAAGAGGTGATGATAGAAGCATGATAGATTTCATAATTGTGGATGAAAGAATAAGGAGCGCAGTGGTAGATACAAGGGTTTACCGGGGGTCCAACGTAGGGACGGATCATTACTTGGTCTTATGCCGAATTAATGGTCTATTCAGACGTTGGCGGCATCGGACATCTGTGTCTACAACTGCGTTACAGCGTATAAGAACAGAGAGGTTACAAGATAAAGGTGCAAAAGAGAAGTACAAATGTAGACTGAGAGAAAATATAAGTGGTATGGATGAATTGTGTATGAATGATTTAGGCTTGGAGACTGTGTTGTATAATGTCAAGAAAGGTTTGGTGGATGCAGCTACCGAAGTATGTGGTTTAAGTAAGAGAACGAATGAAAGGAAAAATAATACGTTGTGGTGGGATGATGAGGTACGGATGGAAGTTGAAGCAAAGAAGAGAGCATGGCTAGATTTACTAGCAACCAAAGCTGGTAATTCTAACGGTATGACTGATGATATTGAAAGAATAAAGACATACTTTAGACGTATAAATAAGAGAGTAAAAGAAGTTGTTGAAAGGAAAAAGCAAGAAATAATGGATAAGAATGATAGAAGGATATCTGATAACTTCCAGGCAAATATTAAAATGTTCTGGAAATTCAATACAGCATTCAATACATGAATGCTATACGAGACGAGAATGGCTGTATGCTGAATGATGAAGTTTCGAATTTAAAGAGATGGAAGGAATACTTTGAAAGCATGTTTATGAATGAAGAGTCGTCTGAGTTAAGTGAAATATAAATTCCGAAAGAAGTGGAGAGAGGTAGGGAGATAAGTGTAGATGAAATAATGAAAGCAATGACAAGCATGAAAGCAGGTAAGGCAACCGGATATGATACTCTATCACTCGAAATGCTAAGGGCTGGAGAGGGAGTGGTGGCAGGCCTGCTGTACACCTTGTTTAATTTATGTTGGGAACTGAAGCGGGTACCGGAAGACTGGTGCAAAGCCGTTATAGTTCCAATATATAAGGGAAAAGGGTCACAGCAAAAGAAATATATAAAAGCAAAGGGTGCAGCTTAGCATTGTGGGTAAACTGTATGCTAAGGTGTTAATTGAAAGAGTTATGGAAGAAACTGATGGAAAAATTTGGGGTGTGCAAGCTGGATTTAGAAAGGGAATGAGATGTACGGATCAGGTCTTTTCCATGCGCATGATCGCGGAGAAGTTTTTGGCCAAAAACCAAAAAAGTTTTTTGTGCGTTCATGGACTTGGAAAAGGCTTATGATAGAGTGGACAGGAATGTGTTATAGCAAACACTTAACTCATTTGGTTTGAGCGCTGGTTTGATACAGGCATTAAGGTCTTTTTATTGGGACTCTAGTGCTTGTGTCAGGATCAATGGGGTCTACTCGGACTGGTTTGGCATTCAAAAAGGTGTCAGACAGGGCTGTGTAGCTTCCCCGTGGTTGTTTAACCTATTTATGGACAGTTGTTTGCAAACTTTGAAAGTTGAAGAATGTGGGTTGAGAATGGGTGAGTTGAGTGAGTCATATTTGCATCGTCGGCGGCCGAGTTGCAAATGAACCATCATTTGTTTAATGAACTGGTCATTAGAATAGAATAGAATAATTTTTTATTCAATATAGATTACATGTGTAATTCTTATTGAAAGTCATTTCTTACTTTACCACTGGTTCGAAAAAAAAACCTCTGTCCTGGGTAGAACCCGCAAGAAACCCAGCGGGACTTTTTTTTTAAAAGTAAATTTTACATTAATGGTTGTACAAACAATTTAAGTACAAAATTTATTTTAGAAACTGCTTGGTAGCGACCACCTCATTCCAAGGGGTTATTATCAATCATGTATTCATTTATACTATAATAACCCTTTTTATACAGTTTTAGCTTAACAAAACATTTAAACTTGGTAATAGAGAGAGCCTGTACACTTTCTGGGACCTTATTGTAATAGCGTATACATTTCCCCAATAATGAATTACTGATTCTGTGGAGTCGAGAAACTGGTATCACTAGCTTGTGTTTGTTCCTAGTGTTTACAGAATGTAGATCACTTTTTTTACTAAAACTACCTTTGTTTTTGTGAACATACATTAAATTTTCGTAAATATACTGAGAGGCCAAAGTTAATATATTTATTTCTTTAAATTTATCTCTAAGATTAAAAGAAAGGGGTATGAAAGTGAACGGAAGTAAGACGAAAGTGATGATTTTTGAAAGAGAAGTAAGTAAAATGTTATGTGAAATAAGAATAGAAGGGGAGATGATTGAGCAAGTGGACGAGTTTGTATATTTGGGATGTTTATTTAGCAGGGATGGTAGATATGATAAGGATATAGAACGACGAGTGAACGCAGGAAATAGAGTAAATGGGGCTCTACACGCTGTTGTGTAGAGTCAGAATGTGTCAAAAAAGGCACGTTTGGCAATTCATAATGCTGTGTTAGTCCCTACTTTAATGTATGATAGTGAAAGTTGGGTCTGACAAAAGAAGCATGAGAGTAGAATAAATGCTGTAAGAAATGCGGTCATTAAGGAGTATGCTAGGGCTGAATCTGAATGACAGGGTGAGAAATAGTGTGATAAGAGAAAAGTTTGGTTTGCAAGATGACGTTTTGACCAGGATTAAGAAAGGAATGCTTCGGTGGTTTGGTCATGTAGAAAGAATGAACGAGGAAAGAGTGACAAGCAAATTTATGAAGTGAACGGAAGAGTCGGGAAGGGACGCCCTAGACGAAGGTTTATCGACCAAATTGGCGATATATTGAAAATGGGCCAGATTAGGAGTACCTTTAACCGACGAGCGTGTATGCGTAGATATATGGATGTAAAGGAAGCGAGAGAAGTGTGTCAGGATCGTGCCAAATGGACGTCCGTAGTCTCTGCCTACCCCTCTGGATGACAGGCGTGAGTGTTTATGTTTATGTTTATGATTATGATTATGATTATGTATATTGTTATGTACGTCAAAGGTATGTGCTAAAATAAAGGCTTTCTTTCTTTTGTTCTTTATTTTAATATCTTTTTCTTCGTTTCTTTTTTGCCTCGTCGAGTTTGGTTTTTCAAAATAAATTTACTAATAGAAAAATCTAAGCATTAGAAAAATTGTTACCAACAGTACGGAGTCAGGTCTAAAATAAATGAATTCTATTTAATTTTTTAATTTTTTTGAATGTATTACATGATGCTGATAGATGGACCTACCGTTAATATTGTAAACGTGTTAGAGCCATGCTTCAGTATATTACGAATGGGTCGACTCGACCGGGTATGCATTTTGATTCTTAATCGAGGATTAATGTAGAGACGTATATATGGGCCACAGTATCCACTTACCGTCAGGTGGACTGTGTGCTCGTTTGTAACCTTTATTCTATAAAAAAAGAAAAGAAAAGGGTAAAGTTATTTACGTCGATCACCGTGCCTTTAGGAACTTATGGCACGTTACGATACGTTGCGGTAGGTATAAAATTTGCGGCAAATATTACAACAAAATGTTAAAAAAGTCCCCTTTGGTATCGATATTTAAACCAAATGGCTTGCTTCGTTTTTTGTTTTTCCTGATGCGTACAGCAAATGAGTGGAGAAAAAAAATTAAAGGAGTGTCTCCTTAATTTTTTTAAATAGAATAAAGGTGACAAACGAGCGCACAGTCCACCTAATGTTTAGTAAAGCTTGTATAATAATAAAAAGGTAAAACACACCGTGTAGTACTAATAATAGTATTAATAGTAGTATTAATAATACCACGTTTTACATTAAAATATTCAAACTTGCAACCACAAGAAACGAACGTGCTTCGCACTAACCCTGAGATTGTTGTCCACTGGCTGTGCCAGCGAACCGGTTTTTCCAGTCTCGCCGCGCACTGACAAGCGGCCAGTGGTCACGCACACATGCCCCACGTGCTTGTAGTTGTGCAGCCGATTCGCGCGATTGAATGAAGCTTTGCCTCTGTACGGTTTCTTTACTCATGTGCTACAGCCTCACGATGTTTACCTCACCGCCGAGCACGTGGTAAGACATTTCATTGATACCGCGGGGATCGAACCGGTTGTTTATGTACTGTGAAATTTGCAGGAGCGCTAAGCCCTGAGCTACAGGCATAATACAATGGTTTTCAAATATTAGACTGAACAAACCTATGGAACAAACATGTCAATGATGTCATGTATGAAATAAGTAGGCGAAATAATAATATTGAGTTGCATTAGAAGGAAAATAAGTAATTTAGTATAACGTATATTATTTAGGATAAAACTAAGTTCTTTTTTCTGTTATGTCCCGCAGTTTTGAGTACAACAAAGTTAGAATATAAGGATCTGAATCCATTTATTTGACGTTGTATATATATTCCGATATTTGAGCAAGATTGATGATCACAAGAATCTAGCTCAGTGGTCGTCACACTTATCAACGCTGGTTAAGGGCCACATGGACAATGTGAGGTATCACTGCGCGCCGCACATTCTTGGATTGTTTGTTGACACCACCAGTCCAATGACATATTTTGTGAGCATTCAAAACCCTATTGCCCGCTAGATTTTTTATGGCAATGCTACCTGTGACTAATGAAGTCTTTATTTGCCAACTCAATGAAGTAATTAGCATACAATGAACAGACAAAGAACACACGAAACAAACATTAGTAGATCACACAAATACCTATTTGTGTCGGATGGAATCGAACCCACGAACACTGGCGCACCCTGGATCGAAAATCGCGTTTCGAAAACTTAGAGCTTAAGTTTTAAGTGTCGTTTTTAAGGTTGAAATGGCTTCAAAGTATTACTATGGTCAAAATGTCACCCGAAGTAATTTGGCTTAAAAACTGAAGACTTATGATTTTTTTTACGAAAAAAATGAAATAAATGTATGGAGCAGATATGAAATGTCAGTATAACCCTGGAATCGCATAATTGCACGTTATATACTTACAGGTTAGCACTAATTATTTATGATTTTTGACATACTATATTATGGGAAATACTGCACTTTTTTATCGTAAAATTTTTTTTTTCTTATTTTTAAACTTGCTTTAATGCAGAAAGATAACTGATACGGGTTTTTTTGCTTAAAAATATGTCAACAGAAAGGTTTATTACAACCTCAAACCACCACATCCGATGGTAATCAAAATATTTTGAATCTATTGAGGTCTTCTAACTTTAAACAAAACCAATAATAAAATCATTAGTGTTTGCTCGTACTACTAAAGAATCGTAATCAGATCTTTTAGAACCCATTAACTAACAAAAGTTCTAGGCACTTTTGGGTTACTTTACTTTATTGGACGTCTCCGGGGAGCACATTTGAACACTAAAGACCTATGGGCATTAGATGGAACAGGGTGTATGATTTGCATTGCTACTATGTCCAGAAAACGATTCCTGTTTCTTTTGAGGAGTATTCGTTTTGACGATATTGAAACCCGCGGTGATCGGCGAGCATTAGATAAATTTGCTCCTCTTCGCGAACCGCGAAATATACGAGGATTTCAATGCAAACATAAAGAAATATTACTCTCTTGGACCAAATGTAACTATTGACGAGAAACTTGAGAAAATACGTGGAAGATGCCCTTTCCGTCAATACATCCCAAGTAAGCCTGGAAAATATGGTGCTAAGCTTCATTTGATGGCTGACAGCACAACTTACTATACTTACAACATAGAACCCTTTGTTGGTGCCAATGAAGGGCCATACAATTTGAGCAATTCTGCAGCTGATGTTGTAAAGCGCCTTGTTACTCCAATTAGAGGTTCTCACCGGAACGTCGTCACAGATAACTGGTACACTAGTTTGCCACTTTCTCAGGATCTATTACATGAGTATGGTCTCACTTCTTTGGGCACAATAAGAAAAAACAAGCCACAGATTCCTGCAATATTTTCTGCAACTCAGAGGATGGAAGACAACAGTTCTATATTTGGGTTCCAGAATGATTGTACGCTGGTTTCCTATGTGCCAAGAAAAAACAAAGTGGTACTTTTAGTATCAACTATGCACCATGATGCAACTATAGACCAAGAATCAGGCGAAAAGAAAAAATCGGAAATGATTACAGATTATAATAGGTACAAATTTGGAGTTGATGTAGTAGACGAGCTCTGCGGTACGTATTCTGTATCAAGGATTACAAAAAGATGGCCTTTAGTGATATTCTATGGCTTTATGAATATCGCAGGCATCAATGCTTACATCGTTGCCAAACGAAATAAAGAGAATTCTGGTCAAATCTGTGATCCTCGTCCAGACTGCCTAAAAGAACTCCGCCTTGGCCCTCATTTTACCTCTAGTCAGGCAGACACAACTGGTAACTAATTTACCAAAAGAAATTAAAAAAAAACATGGAATTAGTAGTTGGGATTCAGGAACCAGTGCCTGAGGTTGCACATAGGGCACCGTCAATTTCGTCATCCTCGCGTTGCTCAGTCTGTACTTGAAAAAAAGACCGTAAAACAGTTCAGCAAAAATCTGTAGAGAGCACACAATATCATTTTGTGATAACTGTTACCAAAACCGCAAATAAAATGCTTATCTTTATAGTTCCTAGTAAGCGATTAAAGTTTTAGTTGATAATTTTTTGTATTCAAAGTTCAAAGTTTTATTTTGTCCGTTTTGTGGCTAGGAGGCTATTTTGTTGTTTGACGTAATATTTAGTACTACATCAGTATTATATAGTATTTTTTCTAAAAAAATTCTACTTAAAAATAAGAAAAGACTTGGTTGTGATATGTGATACAAAGAAAAACATAATTTTAAGTACAAAATGTTAAAATGCTAAATATTAGTAAATAAAAGTAATTTTTCAGAAAAGACTTGTTTTATTAAAATAAATTAAAGTAAATTTAAATATAAGTTAGTAATTTTTACAATAATTATTATACATATATATTTATAGGACCTTTTATGGGTGGGTACTTTTAACCCGGCAGGGCCTCTTTGTGTTCATTTTTTTGATGCGCCTCCCGACGAGTTAAAAATCAAAATGCAGATGCGTTGTCACCCCTGAGCACTAAGGTGGTATGCCTCGTTTCCAGTAAAAAAACAATTCATTATATATACATTTGTCAATTTATTAGGGTTTGTCCTCTTTACAGTTTTTCTATAGAAAGCAATATTGATTTTCTATTTTCTATCGTACTAGACGGTACCATTTGTGAGGAAAAATTATAACCTGGGTTATTTAATAATGGAGAAATATATAGACTGATTTTAAAAATAAATCAACATACCTCCATTATATGTCTGAAATGAAAAACATATTTCATCGTATTCCCCGCACATTTAAGTAAAATCCATCGAGTTTTATTTTTTTTCTTTCTTAATGAATAAGGGTGACAAACGAGCACAGTCCACTTGATGGTAAGTGGATATTGTGGCCCATAGTAACTACATTTAAACTCGATTAAAAATCAAAATGCAGATGCGTTGTCACCCCTGAGAACTAAGATGGAAGGCCTCGTTTCTAGTAAAAAAGGCTCCTTACACTCACCACACGAAATACAGTTTGGTGGGCTGTGTTCTCGTTTGCCACCCTTATTATATAAAAAAAGATACGAGCATGTATCAGGCCCAGTTCTACAACTGTCCGAGTCAACACAAAGGCCCAGCCTATTCCGTCGTCTCCTTTGTCGAATGAAACGGATGTCCGATACAATCACACGAGCTTTTGAACACATATGACATTCAAACGAACAAGTATATCAACATAGATAATACATATTATATACATAGAAACGTTAATAAAATTGATGTGTCGGTCTGTAATATTGAAATAACTGACTTCTGTTAGGCTTAGGGTTTTTGCATGCTATTAAAGCATAAATAACCATTTTTATCTGTCTGTTTGCCTGTCTGTCCGGGATAATGAAAAGTTTTTGTCTGTCTGTCTGCCTGCCTGTCCGGGCTAATCTTCGGAATGGCTGAATCAATTGTAATGGAACTTTACGAACAGATAGAAAACAATGCCAGGAAGGATCTAATCTGTATTTTATACGAAAATCTTGAAACTTTTTTAGAAAAAACGAAAAATTGATAATTGGTTTATTTTAAATGTAATTAACACCTCATTAATATATACTATCCAGCGAAGCCGGGGTCGGTCGTGCTATGTGGCAGAGACAAAAACTCTTTAAAAATAAACGTATTTAATACTTTTAAACTAACTTAAAATATAGTAGTTGATACAGAGAACTTGGGAATGGAATTATGTTAAGGGATCGAAAGATTTGGTTTAAATAGTGTAGGAAGCTAGGAGGTGGGGGTAAACATAAGGGAACAACATTGTTCTTGGTGTTATGGTTAACTTATGGTAAACTATAAACATTAGCATATAATATTACAATCGAATTAGTGTGGCTTCTAAGGAAGTAAACAATATGATTTATAAAGTATACAGGTCTTATAACATAAAGTAAATAGTATCCTATGACATAACATTAGTTTGGCTTCTAAGAAAGTAATTTAGCTTTTAAGTAAATAAACAATATAAAGTATACAGGTCTTATAACATAAAGTAAATAGTATCCTATGACATAACATTGGTTTGGATTCTAAGAAAATAATTTAGTAAATAAACAATATAAAATATACAGGACTTATAATATAAAGTAAATAGTATCTATGACATAACACCTCCCCCCTTAGAACAAAGATTGAGCGGTTTTGCTCGATTTTTGAGTGTAGTCAGCAGCTTCGTCTTCGTCTTCTGATATACAGAATGTTGTAGCAGTGGTGTTTAGTGATGATATGGGAATCTCGACGTGTTGTCGGCGACGAGAACGGTCAAAGCAATTTTTAAAATTTGTATACAGTTACGATGTGGATTTGTAGGTATGTTATTCCATGGCAAGCGTTTATAACATTTATAACAAAAATATGTTAGTACTTAATATGGAAAATTTAGTTACATGTTTTTCTAAGAATGTAGGTTTATTATCTTCAAGCAATTTTGTGTGAGTTTTTATTTGTTCTCGAACCGAGTTAAGAGAGTCGAGTTGAATGTTGTTGAGCTGGATTGGTGCAAGTTCTGGTTGTTGCAGCTTAATTTCATCTGGGACGCAAATGTGTTCAATATCCACATAGATAAAAGGATGGCTGATGTTGATCGATTTTGTGTCCTCAGCTAGGAGTGTAACAAATGCGGTGTATATTTTACATCCTTGTTCTAGAGTGATGATACCTGCTCCAGAGATTTCACCGTGAGTCGTTTTGCTTGCGCATTCTAAAGCATACGGAGTCTTGCGTTGGAGTATGTAGATTCAATTGTTGTTTCTAAGAGCTTAGATAGTGTTAATGTGTGCAGAAAACGTAGTTACATCACAAAATTCAGGAACTTGTTGACTCGTCGTTGTTAAGATGACAATTTCGCATATGGGTCTGGTGTTGATGTTTTAGATGAGAAGATCCTTGCAGACTTTGGATTCCGTTTCAAAGTTTTTGCATTTGTCCAGTGAGCTCATGATGACGTATTGCTATCTAGTGGTACTCATGGCAAGATATGTTAGTTCGGGAAGGATAATAGAAAATAAGGAAGAGTCAGGATGTAGAATAGGGATAGAATATAAATGGTATAATGTGAATTTTTCGTTTTTTACTAAAGGGAATTCTAAGATATATATAAATTTATTCATATAAATATAGGAAGTAATAGAGGCAGATTCAAGTATTTTGTGTAAATTAGGTAATGCTATTGGGGCAACTAAGTTTTTATTGAGCCTAGCGGGATTAGAAGACAGTAATTCTTTGTATAGGCGCATAGTGCATATTATAGAAGGGTGAATTACATTTAATTTAATGAAAAGTATGCTTGTAATAACATCATCGATATCTCGTTCCAAAGAAACTATAGCTTCTAGAATTTGAATTGAAACGGTGGATATTTCTTCAAGAATAGTTAAATTAAATAAAAGTTTGTTTGTTGAGGTAAAGTATGAATTTATTTTTCTAATATCTTCGTTAATAACGTATTCATCATAAGAGATTTTATGTAATGTTTCATTAAAATCCGGGATCGTTGAAGAAATAATTTGTAATTGTTGTTTTAAGATATCATTATTAGATATTTGCTGTTTCTCTAACTGTTCAATACATTCGTTATAATGTTTGGCATCTTTTGCGTCTGGAACACCAATGAGCCATTTCAAAATTGAACCTAAGCCGTCTAGTATTTCGCGTTTGGATCGCTTGTTGTCACTGTAAGAATTAAGTTCGTCGAGTCTAGAATCTATTCTGTCTATGTTTATGAAGTAGTAGTTATAACGTTAGGTAAATTTGAATGTGTGGTAATAAAAGATTGATAGTTATTTATAAGTCGTTTGATAGAGTTGCGAGCTAGGAATAAAGGTTCAAGATTACGATATACGATAAATTTCCAGGAATTTTCAGATATTAATATTTCACCATTGTTTTCGAAATAGAGTCCAGCATTAGAAGGAATAGGATTTATGTGGGTATCCCCATCAACAAAAGTTGTGGAGTACCTGAAAATTTAAATAAACCTAGTTAATTGTTTTGACTTCTTTTAAATTTAGTTATATAATAATTCTTAGAAAATAGATAAACTTTGTATAAAATGATCAAAAAAAAAAAAACAAATAGTAAAATTAATGTATGAGTTTTTTATAAGATAAAAAAGATTTTCAATTAAACTAAGGGTTTTATTAGGGTGTGCCATTATTCAAGCCACCCTGAAATAGATTTAAAGTTAAATATTTATGAATAATTACGATCTAGTCTTAGAATAAAATGTTATGATTATTGAATGAAGTCATGCAATGTTCTTATGCGATTCGCATGCGCTATTTGGTTTTTTCCAGATTTTTGTATAATATAATTTTAATTAAAACCTATTCTAACAATAACATGAGGCCCGTCCCATAGGCTATTTAAGTTGTTTGGATTAGGGACTTTAAGCATAACTTTATCTCCTACGTTAAATTTGGCTATATTTTTAATATTGCTGTCTTATCGCTCTTTTGCCTTTTCTTTCATTGACTCTACATTTTGGCGGGCTGTGTGATACCTTGAGTCTTTCGTTTAAATCTCGTAGGTAGTCATGAGTTATGTAGTCGTCGTTTGCTTTTAAAGAATATAGAGAACGCGGCTTGTAACCAAAGAGTAATTCATGAGGTGTTTGTAGTGTAATTTTGTGGACTGATTAATTGATGTGTTATGGCACATAACAGCAAATGGCACAATTTGATCCCAATTAGATTGATTACGTTTGTGGTACATTCGGATGTGATCGCGGTAATGTTGCGTTGAATCGTTCTAATGAACCGTTAGTTTGAGGATGATATGCGGTGCTAACTGTGTGGTTGGATCCTAGTAATTTCATCAATTGTTTGATCACGCTATTTAGAAATTCTGTACCTTGATCGGAATGGAAACGTTTAGGTACACCGTAATGTTGACAGAAAATTAAAAGAGATTTGGCTACTGTAGTTGCTTGTTTGTCTTGAATGGGGTATGCTTGAACAAAACGAGTTAAGTCATCTTGTAATGTGAGTATATATTTATTAAAGTCATTAGTTATGTCTGAATAAGAAACGAAGTCAATAGTTACGTGTTCAAAAGGTTCAGTAGAAAAAGAAGTAATAACCATGGGAGCTTTATATGTTTTACGTTGGATTTTGTTTCTTTGACATTTTTTCCTATTATCTACATAATTTTTAATAGTTTCTGTCATTTCTTTCCAGAAAAATTCAGATCGTATTTTGTGTGTTGTTTCGATAATGCCACGATGTCCTGATAGGGGATAATCATGGAAGGTTTTCAGGATTGATGCTATCTCTTCTGGAGCTGGAGTTTTAACTTTATTTTCACATATGGTGATTTTGCATTCGTAAATGTCTGTTAAATAAGCTGTGATGTGTAACTGTTCGTTTCCTTTAAGTTTACAAGTGGGGTCGTTTTTTAGATTTAGAATGTAAAGTGATTTTAATTTATGGTTGTGTAGGCAAGCGAGTAATATTTTAAAATAGCTTTTACAATCCCAAGTATCGAAGTGAGTGGGTCTCGAACAGCCAAATATAATATTTCGTTTCTTATCCGAAACTAATAAATCTGTTTCGTAAAGTGTTTTGGTTTATTTAAATATGGGTCCACTTGAGAGCAAGTGGAAATTGCTTGGTTGAAAAGAGTATTTTTATCGGAAAGTTGACAAGAGATTGGGATAAGAACGTTTTTGTGACGTTCGTTTAAGAGGCAGTCTGGTGAAATGTCGAGATATTAAATGTGTGAGAGTCGATTTCTAAGTAGTGTTGAAAGTTTAGTTGTAAATAGTCTTCTGAAGTGTTTGAGTCAAAATGTGTGTTTTTGTCGCTATTTGTTGGATTATATATGTTCGTGTGGAGAATTGGTAGGCGTGAGAGAGCGTCTGCATTTGTATTGTTTTTACCTGCCTTATATACTATTTTGTATTCGTACTCTTCGAGTTTAAGTCGCCAACGAACTAACCGACTACCAGGGTCTTTTACCGAGAAAAGCCCTGTAAGCGGTTTGTGGTCAGTTACAATTTTAAATTTCCTACCAAACAAATAGGGTCTAAAATGTTTGACGGCCCAAACGATAACTCCCTTTCGATAGTGCAATTGGTGGGCTTCAGCCTTATTGAGTGTTCGAGATGCATATGCTATAGGCAAGTCCTTGCCTATTTTGCCTTGCGATAGCACAGCACCTAATGCGTTTATCGAAGCGTCTGTGGTAGTATGAATTCCTTTGTGAAGTTAGGATATTGTAAGATTGTAGGGTTAGTAAGAAGATGTTTATATTTATTGAAGGATTGTTGTTGGGTTTCGCCCCATATGAAAGCAGTGTCCTTTTTAAGAAGGCTAGTTAAAGGTTTAGTGAGTTTACTGAAGTTAGGAATAAACCGACGGTAGTATCCTGTAAGACCTAGAAATGCTTTTATATCTTTACACCATTTAGGAATAGGGAATTCTTGAACTGCCCGTATTTTATCGGGGTTCGGCTTCACGCCTTCGTTAGAAATGATATGGCCAAGATAAGCAACTTCGGGTCTAAGAAATTCACATTTGTCTTGTTGGATTTTTAGTTGATATTTTCTAAGTCTAGAGAAAAATTCTTCAAGTTTTTGTTCATGTTCTTGAAGGCTAGAAGCAAATAGTATAATGTAGTAGAGGTAATAATGTAGTACAGGTAAACGAAATATCTTTCACCTTGTAAGCCACACAAAACGGAATCCATTACACGCTGAAACGTCGCTGGCGCGTTTTTCAGGCCATATGGCATTCTTTTATATTCATAATGACCGTATGGAGTGCTAAAAGCTGTTTTAGGAATATCTTTTTTATCTACTTCTAACTGATGAAAACCTGAGGCGAGATCCAATGTGGTAAAATATTGAGAATGACCTAATTTGTCTAGAATGTCTGTGATGTTGGCAAGAGGATAACTGTCTCCTACTATGACTTCATTTAACTTGCGGTAATCAATAACTAATCGCCATTTCTGTTTCCCAGATGCGTCTAGTTTTTTAGGAACAACCCAGATGGGGCTACTCCAAGGAGATAAGCTAGGTCTGATAATGTCTTAGTCTTACATTTTTTGGACTTGTAATTTTACTTCTTGTTCGTGTACTTGAGGAAAGCGATAGGTTTTTGTGTGAATTGGAATTTCAGTAGTGGTAGGTATCTGATGTTTTGTATGATTGCTAAATGTAAGTGAGTCGCATTCGATGAAAAATATGTAGGGATATTTGGAAACAATTTTATCTAATGAGTTCGACTCTTCTTTGTTCAAATGTTCGCGTCTAATAAGGGTGAGTACTTGGTTTTGTCTATCGGTGTCGGATGTGTGATTAAGATTGTTAATTAAGTGGTTATGAATGTAGTTTGTTTGTTGATTTGGTTGGTAAGGGAGAACTTCGATGTTTGGTATGCTAATTACTTTGTCGGATTTGTTTGTATTTACACAAGTGATAATAAATGAGTTGTGTTTGACTTCGACAAATGCATTGGGAATAACAATACCGTTATCTATTATTTGTTTTTCGACTATTGCTTTCCCGGAATTTATATTGCTTGTTCTACACATAATTACACTCTCAGAGCAGCTAGAAAGGAATTGGTTATTAGAGTCGATTAAATTTTGAAGATTTTCGTTCAAATAATGTAATTTGTAGGATCTTTCACGTATTCTTATAGTTTTCGATTTAATATAAATGTTGCAATTATTCTTTATCATAAAATCGTTACCTAGTGTACCGTCTGCTTTAATGTTAAGGGAGGCGACATGGAAACGATATTTAGGTAAATAATCTAGAGATATGTCGGTGATGCCTGAGGTTATGATTGAATTTTGGCTACCGGAGATGCCTACGATTGACACGATGTTTAATTTATTTAAGGGTGAATATTTAAGGGTGAAGAACCTATTTTATCCTTTTTTATAACCGAGATCCCTGCTCCGGTGTCTATGAGAAATGTGACTGGTTTGCCTTCTATATGAAAAGTGCAGTGTAAGAGGTTATCGGGTGGTACATCATTTAAGGCGGATATGGCAAAAGATTTTGTATTAGATTTGGATTTAGGAAGTTTTGATTTAGGCTTTTTAGTTTTAGGTTATGATTTCAAACGTGGTTTATTGGAAACAGTGGAAGAAGTGGATGTAGTAGGTGCAGTGGTTTTGAAAGAATCAGTGGATATAGTAGGTGCAGTGATCTTGAAAGAATCAGTGGATATAGTGGGTGCAGTGCAGTGGCGAAGCTAGGGCTCCAAACAAGGGCAAGCCCAAAATATGGTTTTGTTGTTTTTAGCAGTTTTATAAACATTTACCTTTTCTCTTTTTCGATTTTACCTTTTTCTCGCCGATTAGCACTTTAACACACTTCAATTCATCACAAGGAACACTAT
Organism: Parnassius orleans; assembly: GCA_029286625.1. Classification (NCBI taxonomy): domain Eukaryota; kingdom Metazoa; phylum Arthropoda; class Insecta; order Lepidoptera; family Papilionidae; genus Parnassius; species Parnassius orleans. The sequence goes on along the minus strand of JAGSMP010000043.1, from coordinate 1,562,633 downwards.
TATCCTTCATTTTCACTAAAAATCTATAAAAAAGCATTTTTCAACTCGCAATATTTATTCGCTCAAGTAAACACGCAGAGTGAACATTGAAATATGAAGTGAAGTTGCAAAGGCATCGCCCGCGCTTGACTAATGACTAACTTCACACTAAAAGCCGGGCTTTTTGCTACATACAAATTGCTATATAAACAATCGTAGTTATATTTCATTATAGAACATTTTGCTACAGGTTAGAAAGGGAGCGATCGTCTTCTCGAAAGCCCGGTAAAAGTCCACGCGTGCTAAAGAGACGACTAATTTTTATGACAGCAGTATTGCGCAGTTTTGCCGCGTGTTGACGTTATAAGGCTTGTGTAGAAAAGGTCAGCGACAGCGACAGAGAAGCGCGCGGGAAGTTTGAAATAGTTTGAAACAGTTTACGAGTTATTTTGTTAGTTGATATTATTGATTGAGCAGTTTGATAGGGCAAGCCCGGCTTCTAGTACTTCGCAAAAAGGCCAAGTTCTGCGTTTTTATATTTCCGTAAAAATATAACCCTAATGTGCTTTATTCTTTTTAGCTTTGGATAACTGTCTTTACCCCGACAATGGTGTCGCCGTCATCATTAGTTCCTGGGGCTGCAGGTGCTAAGAAAAGGTGCCGTCGCGCCCTGAACCTGAAAGAAATTACAGCAATTCTCCAGGACTCAGGCAGCGACGACGAAAACGATGACATTGTAGATGACAATGAAGGTGACAATGATATTCCGGACTTTATTCGTCTTCGCCAAGCAGCCCGCAATTTACGAAATGTGCATGTCCGAGATTAGCGAAATATGTTTGAGGATGATGATGATGAGGATTTGTAATGTGTGATGAAATTGATAAGAGGAGTGACGTAGAGTGTGAAAATGACGAGAGTGAAGAAGAGGATGAACGGCATGTGTAGGAAAGAGCGAGAGAAAATGAGAATGAAGAGGCATTGATGCAAGAAAATGTGATTATAGAGGATGAAAGAATAGAGAATGCGAATGTAAGGAGAGAAAGGGGAAGAATGACAGGGAGCTCCGGAGCAGCTGCACCCGTCGATACGACGTTCTTCTGTTCGGAAGATTTTACATCTTTTACGGCTCGGAAGGAAACGTATTTGCGCGTGCCCGGCCCAACTTTTTCTTCCCAAGATCCGGCTGCGATCTTTTATAAGATCTGGGATCGTAAATTTAAGTAAAACATTGTCAGAGAGACAAATGAGGGCCGCGCCGCCCCTGTGTGCGAAGTGTGCGGCGCACACAGGCGCCAAGACAATAGAGGCGCCGCCATCGAAATTATTTTTGTTACACTTACACAACAACATATTCTTTGTAGTGGAGTATCGATAAGTAAGTAGGTACAATAGGCGCAACATATGCCTTGTAAATAACAAAACATAATTATAACGCGCTTATTGTACAAGTCTTCTAAGATAATATTCACGTGTGTGGTTTAATTTTACGCTTTGAGTTTTAGTTAACATTAGTTACGAGCTCAGCGTAAAATCAAAAGAACCGCCGTGAGTTTGTTTGAATGAATTATGAACGTAACCCGATGCGATGCGTGCGACGCAAGCGGGGTGGGGTCACGGAGATTCCCCGACTTTAAGGAACGAGAGTGCCATAACAATTGAACAATCAGTCAATTGAAAGTGTGTACAAGGTGCGCATTGATTCTTTATAATAAGATTAAGTTCTAGCTCTAAAAACAATATATAGTTTGTGTGTTAGTGATTGTTTTAACGTGTTTTCACGATGAGTGATGGTACTCAAGACAAAAAAAAGAAATTATCTGGTTACCAGAATTTAATAAGGAAAAGAAAACAAGAAGAAGAACTTGATAAAAATACAACTAAAATAAGTAAATATTTTACGGCTCTACCATCCACTTCCAAAGAATCATTAGAGACAGAAACCAGTCATTTTATCGATGAAGATGTTATAAAATCTCATTCAAAAAACGCTTCAGGTACGTGCTTTTTATTTTATTTTCTATAGAAATAAATATCAGTTTACTTTGTTTGTAATGTGAGTTTTTTTGTAATGTTTTTTACCTGGTAGAGCCATGCTGCAGCTATATTAGTAGTATTGTTGTAGTACGAATGGGTCGGCTCGACCGGGGAAGGACCACGCTCTCACAGAATACCAGCGTAAAATAGCAGCTTAACACTGCTGTGTTTCGTATGGTGAGTGTAGAGAACCGGAGACCCTTTTTACTGGAAAAGAGGCATTCCATCTTAGTCCTCACGGGTGACAAAGCATCTGCATTTTGATTCTTTATTGAAGATAGATGTAGATGTCTATGGGTCACAGCAACAACTTACCATCAGGTGGACTGTGTGCTCGTTTGTCACCCTATCCTATAAAAAAAATGTCAAAATAAAAAAAAACATTTTCTTTTTTAATTTCATTACAAGCCCTGCTCAGCTTGGGACTAGATGGCGGAGTTTGATTGTCGAGAAATATTCATTTCTTTATTTATTTTATGATACATAATTATTCATAGATAGATAAATTAGTTTATTCAGACAGGTAGATAGGTACTCATATGTCTTTGTTTGTCTGTCTTTAATTTAAGATGATGCCGCCGAAGTTACGTCCGTGCCTCTGCCTGATACACCATTTTCACCGCCAAGACAATTATCGTCACCAATACCAACTTTTTCCAAAGATGACCCTGGACTCTGGCCAAAAGTTTTCAATGCTACTTTAATAGAAAATCCAATTAAACAAATTAAACAGTATAATTTTTCGCGTGATACTTCGGGGCGAAAATTTTCCGAGTATTATTATGAAAGGCATTTAGGAAACGGTGAAAAGTATCACAGAGGGTGGCTGCTGTATTCAGTGTCCAAAAATGCCGTTTATTGCTCCTGTTGCAAGCTATTTTAATCAAAACATAACAATAAATTCTGCGAGGGAATTAGTGATTGGCAATATCTAGCTTTGTATTGCAGCAGACATGAGAAAAGTTTTGCTCATTTCAATAATTATAAAAAATGGACAGATTTATGTCACTTTCTTAAAAATAAAAACATAACTATTGATAGTATTCAACAAAAACTTTTAGAGGTTGAAAAGCAGCGCTGGTACGATGTAATCAAAAGAATAATATATGTGGTCCAATTTCTAAGTACACAAAATATGGCTTTTCGTGGCCAAAGCCAAACATTATACGACCGTAACAATGGTAATTTTTAAAATGTATTGAACTGTTAGGAAAATTCGATCTTTTAATGACTGAACATATATGACGCGTAACGAATGATTCGGATTTCAAAAATATTCGGACTAATCTTGGAGATAAGATCCAAAATGAAATAATTTACATACTCGGTAACCAAATTCAACATTTTATTTTAAATTTATGTCAAATTAATAAATATTTTTCAATAATACTGGATTGTACACCTGACGTTTCACACGTAGAGCAAATTAGTATTGTAATAAGATTTGTCTATTTTAACACAGAAAATAGAAAGTTGGAAATAAGGGAGCATTTCCTAGCTTTCTGTCCAATTATCGATACAACTGGCGCCGGATTAACGTCATTTATAGTAGAAAAACTAGCCGAAATTAATTTGGACATAAACAACTTAAGGGGACAGGGCTATGATAATGGATCAAATATGCGCGGTAAGAATAATTGTCTTCAAAAAAGATTGCTGGATCTAAATCCCCGCGCTTTATGTGTACCGTGCGGTAGCTATAGTTTAAATTTAATAGTAAACGACGCTGCCAATCTCAATCATCATACGACTGGATTTTTTAGTATTGTGCAAGAATTATATAAATATTTTTCGTCCTCTGCCAAAAGATGGGATATATTAAAAAAATATGTCATAAATCTGACCTTTAAACCATTGTCTGAAACAAGATGGTCAAGCAGAATAGATGCTATCAAACCGCTGTTTACAAATTTACCAGAAATGTTTGATGCCTTATATGAAATATCAAATGATATATCATATGATCAGAAGGCAAGATATGACGCTAAATGTCTAGCAGAAAAAATATGCTCCTTTTCATTCATTTGTTCACTAAATATATGGCATATGATTTTGACAAAAGTAAATTTTGTGAGCAAAATTCTGCAGTCCATCGATATGAATATGCAAGTTGCTTTAGATGCTTTAACGGAATTAAAGAAGTTTATGATAAAAATTAGAACTGACGCAAAATTTGAGGAAATTGTAAATGATGCCATGAAAATTGCCGAAAAATTAGATGTCGAGGCTGAATTTGAAACTTCCAGATCCAGAACCCTAAGACGTCGTAAGACTCCAAAGAGTTTTGATTATGAATACGAAGACCATACTATAAATGATCCGAAGACCACTTTTAAAATTAATGTATTTTTTTATATATTGGATCAAGCTTTATCCTCCGTAGACGAAATATTTAATTTATTGATTAATCAAAATGACGTGTTTAATTTTTTATTCAAAATAAGTGATGACCAAGATTAAAGTCGATTAAGAAGTAGCTGTCATCGTTTGCAGAAAAAACTTTTGCGAATGATTCATTGGATATTAACGCCGATGATTTGTGTGAAGAAATTGTGTCGTGTCAGTCTCTTTTCAAAAAATTAAATAATGATGTGGTGAAAATTTTCGAATTTATATATTTAAACAATTTGACAGCTGTTTGCCCTAACATCACCATAGCATTACGAATTTTGCTAACTATGCCAGTTACCGTAGCAAGCGCGGAAAGCTCCTTTTCTAAATTAAAACTTATAAAAAATTACATGCGCTCAATAATGAGCCAGGAAAGATTAACAAATTTAGCAACAATATCCATAGAGGAGGCCATATTAGACCATATAGACATACACGAGATTATTAAGGATTTCGCAAACAGAAAAGCGAGAAGAGTGGAAATAATATAATTTAAGTATGTTTATATTCTTACATATTTTAAAATCTTGTTTTTTTTAAACATAGCATACGTAATAGTTAAATCAAAATTATTAGAAAAGTCAGCTATTTTGTTATTAATATCTAAGTATACAATTAGATATAACAACATAAATAAAGTATGTAAAAATTAAATTCGTGTTTTATTTTTCGTAGTAATTGGCAAGCGGAAGCGAACTGGTTTTACCTATTTAGGAAAATATTATCTAAGTATATAAAACATTTATTTCGGTCAAAATTAACAAAAAATAAAAAAACATAAGTTGAAACATGAAAATTCGTGAAAAAAAGAGGCGCTTCATAGGTTTCGCACACAGGCGCTGTGGGGGGTCGGCGCGGCCCTGCAAATGAATATGCATGTGAAGTAATCTCTCAGCTCTCCGACCCTGATATTGGTGGCAGGATCCCAAATTATTTGGATTCCTGGACCGATACCACGGTTGAAGAGCTGTATAGATATTTTGCCGTGTTAATTTATTTATCTTTTTGCCATCGTTCCAAAATTCACGAGTACTGGGACACGGATATCTTGGGAATGTCTTTATTCCGCGAAATTACGTCGCGGACTAGATTCCTGCTACTTACGTAATTTTTGCACTTTGTGAGTAATGAAAATTTGGTAGGTAGGGGGTATGAATACAAAGTGGAAAAACTTGCGCCGGTAGTGGACCACTGCAACCGAAAGTTTGGAGAAATATACACACCGTCTCAGCACCTCAGCTTAGACGAGTCCTTGCTTTTATGGAAGGGTCGTTTAAGCTGGAGGCAGTGTATACGGACCAAAGCTGCTCGCTTAGGAATCAAATCTTTTGAGCTTTGTGAGTCTGAAACCGGCTACTTGCTCCAATACCTGTTGTATACGGGCAAAAATACTGCCATGTATCCCGGACCCTTACATGGCTTTAATGACAAAACTGCGAAGGTTGTCTTACAGCTCATGGAGGGGTACCTGGATGCAGGGCATGTTCTCGTTATGGACAATTGGTATAACCAATTGCCCTTAACTAGATACCTTTAAAGCCGGTGTACAGATGTATTGGGCACGATAAACCGCCGGCGAAAGGGGATACCACAGGCTATAAAGGATTTGAACCCGAAGCAGCTGGAGCGTGGGGTGTCTGTAGACAGACATTGCGGTGACATCGCGTTGGTAGCGTGGAAAGACGTCAAACTTGTCACCGTTTTATCTACCTACCACCAACATGAGATGGTACCGGGAAGACGTGCTGGACAGGCGGTCCTGAAGCCAACAGTGGTTCAGGAGTACAACCGATACATGGGAGGCGTAGATTTAAAAGATCAAAAGCTGTCTATGTTCCTATTAGAACGTAAACGAAACCAAAAATGGTACATGAAAGTGTTTAGAAGGCTGTTAAACACCAGTCTTCTAAACGCTTTCATTATTTATTTGCGGAACCCCATGTATCACATGTACTCCCACCGCCAGTTTAGGATGAAGGTCGCCGAAGGGCTATCGAGCCGATACTAACGCGTTTTCCTCGGTGCTACCCAGAGTACCGAATCAACTGCAACGGCTTACTCTTCGTTTGGAACCGGGGAATCACTTCCCTATTTATACGGAAGCTTATTCGAGGCCGGGAAAAAAGAAGCTCAAGCAATTGCGTTGTGTTCGGTGCGCTGTTCTAAAAAAACGGATTTCGGTGACAGTTATGTGCAAATTGTGCCAAGTCCCGTTATGTTTAGGGAAATGTTGGGAGGACTACCACACCGTGGAAAATTTGTAACAGAGAAACAACTTTCTAGTAGAGACACGCCACCTAATGGCAACCAAGGTTTTTGATGCCGTTTCGCGTAGTTGCAGGAAGTTTTTTCTCTGTACATATTTACACGAAAGAGTGATAAAACTGTGTGTGAATATATATCTATATATATCTGGAGATATATATTATTCTGGGAGATATTATACATATATAATATCTCCCAGAAACCATTATATATATATATATAATAGTTTTTTATATGACGTAATCGGATGAGAACTTTCAAGGCTAACAATTTTTGTTCAATTCCACTAGACCACTAAGCCGATTTTGAGGAATTTATTTAGCATATAATAGATGTTTTTTTTTTAAATTAGAATAATGTAGAAACACCACAGGAGGAAGAGAATGAATGGCATGTGAATGTACAGGAAAGAGCGAGAGAGAATGAGAATGAAGATGGAAGAAAATGTGATTATAGAGGATGGAAGGATAGAGAATGCGAATGTAAGGAGAGAAAGGGGAAGAAGGACAGGGAGCTCCGGAGCAGTTGCACCCGTCGATACGACGTTCTTCTGGTCGGAAGATTTTACATCTTTTACGGCTCAGAAGGAAACGTATTTGCGCGTGCCCGGCCCAACTTTTTCTTCCCAAGATCCGGCCGCGATATTTTGTAAGATCTGGGATCGTGAATTTAAGGAGACCATTGTCAGAGAGACAAATGAGTATGCATGTGAAGTAATCTCTCAGCTCTCCGATCCTGATATTGGTGGCAGGATTCCAAATTATTTGGATTCCTGGACCGATACGGCGGTTGAAGAGCTGTATAGATATTTTGCCGTGCTAATTTATTTATCTTTTTGCCATCGTTCCAAAATTTACGAGTACTGGGACACGGGCATCTAGGGAATGTTTTCATTACGCGAAATTATGTCGCGGACTAGATTCCTGCTAATTACCAAATTTTTGCACTTTGTGAGTAATGAAAATTTGGTAGGTAGGGGGTATGAATACAAAGTGGAAAAACTTGCGCCGGTAGTGGACCACTGCAACCGAAAGTTTGGAGAAATATACACACCGTCTCAGCACCTCAGCTTAGACGAGTCCTTGCTTTTATGGAAGGGTCGTTTAAGCTGGAGGCAGTGTATACGGACCAAAGCTGCTCGCTTAGGAATCAAATCTTTTGAGCTTTGTGAGTCTGAAACCGGCTACTTGCTCCAATAACGGCTGTGCACGGGAAAAAATACTGCCATGTATCCCAGACCCTTACATGGCTTTAATGACAAAACCGCGAAGGTTGTCTTACAGCTCATGGAGGGGTACCTGGATGCAGGGCATGTTCTCGTTATGGACAATTGGCATAACCAATTGCCCTTAACTGGATACATTAAAAGCCGGTGTACAGATGTATTGGGCACGATAATATAATATAATCTCGGCGAAAGGGGATACCACAGGCTATAAGGGATTTGAACCCGAAGCAGCTGGAGCGTGGTCTGTAGGTAGACATTGCGGTGACATCGCGTTGGTGGCGTGGAAAGACGTCAAACTTGTCACCGTTTTATCTACCTACCACCAACATGAGATGGTACCGGGAAGACGTGCTGGAAAGGCGGTCCTGAAGCCAACAGTGGTTCAGGAGTACAACCGATACATGGGAGGCGTAGATTTAAAAGATCAAAAGCTGTCTATGTTCCTATTAGAACGTAAACGAAACCAAAAATGGTACATGAAAGTGTTTAGAAGGCTGTTAAACACCAGTCTTCTAAACGCTTTCATTATTTATTTGCGGAACCCCATGTATCACATGTACTCCCACCGCCAGTTTAGGATGAAGGTCGCCGAAGGGCTATCGAGCCGATACTAACGCGTTTCCTCGGTGCTACCCAGAGTACCGAATCAACTGCAACGGCTTACTCTTCGTTTGGAACCGGGGAATCACTTCCCTATTTATACGGAAGCTTATTCGAGGCCGGGAAAAAAGAAGCACAAGCAATTGCGTTATGTTCGGTGCGCTGTTCTAAAAAAACGGATTTCGGTCACAGTTATGTGCAAATTGTGCCAAGTCCCGTTATGTTTAGGGAAATGTTGGGAGGACTACCACACCGTGGAAAATTTGTAACAGAGAAACAACTTTCTAGTAGAGACACGCCACCTAATGGCAACCAAGGTTTTTGATGCCGTTTCGCGTAGTTGCAGGAAGTTTTTTTTCTCTGTACATATTTACACGAAAGAGTGATAAAACTGTGTGTGAATATATATCTATATATATCTGGAGATATATATTATTCTGGGAGATATTATACATATATAATATCTCCCAGAAACCATTATATATATATATATAATAGTTTTTTATATGACGTAATCGGATGAGAACTTTCAAGGCTAACAATTTTTGTTCAATTCCACTAGACCACTAAGCCGATTTTGAGGAATTTATTTAGCATATAATAGATGTTTTTTTTTTAAATTAGAATAATGTAGAAACACCACAGGAGGAAGAGAATGAATGGCATGTGAATGTACAGGAAAGAGCGAGAGAGAATGAGAATGAAGATGGAAGAAAATGTGATTATAGAGGATGGAAGGATAGAGAATGCGAATGTAAGGAGAGAAAGGGGAAGAAGGACAGGGAGCTCCGGAGCAGTTGCACCCGTCGATACGACGTTCTTCTGGTCGGAAGATTTTACATCTTTTACGGCTCAGAAGGAAACGTATTTGCGCGTGCCCGGCCCAACTTTTTCTTCCCAAGATCCGGCCGCGATATTTTGTAAGATCTGGGATCGTGAATTTAAGGAGACCATTGTCAGAGAGACAAATGAGTATGCATGTGAAGTAATCTCTCAGCTCTCCGACCCTGATATTGGTGGCAGGATTCCAAATTATTTGGATTCCTGGACCGATACCACGGTTGAAGAGCTGTATAGATATTTTGCCGTGCTAATTTATTTATCTTTTTGCCATCGTACCAAAATTCACGAGTACTGGGACACGGGGATCTAGGGAATGTCTTCATTACGCGAAATTATGTCGCGGACTAGATTCCTGCTAATTACCAAATTTTTGCACTTTGTGAGTAATGAAAATTTGGTAGGTAGGGGGTATGAACGCAAAGTGGAAAAAATTGTGCCGGTAGTGGACCACTGCAACCGAAAGTTTGGAGAAATGTACACACCGTCTCAGTACCTCAGCTTAGACGAGTCCTTGTTTTTATGGAAGGGTCGTTCAAGCTGGAGGCAGTGTATACAGACCAAAGCTGCTCGCTTCGGAATCAAATTTTTTGAACTTTGTGAGTCTGAAACCGGCTACTTGCTCCAATACCGGATGTACACGGGCAAAAATACTGCCATGTATCCCGGACCCTAACATGGCTTTAATGACAAAACCACGAAGGTGGTCTTACAGCTCATGGAGGGGTACCTGGATGCAGGGCATGTTCTCGTTATGGACAATTGATATAACCAATTGCCCTTAACTGGATACATTAAAAGCCGGTGTACAGATGTATTGGGCACGATAATATAATATAATCTCGGCGAAAGGGGATACCACAGGCTATAAGGGATTTGAACCCGAAGCAGCTGGAGCGTGGTCTGTAGGTAGACATTGCGGTGACATCGCGTTGGTGGCGTGGAAAGACGTCAAACTTGTCACCGTTTTATCTACCTACCACCAACATGAGATGGTACCGGGAAGACGTGCTGGAAAGGCGGTCCTGAAGCCAACAGTGGTTCAGGAGTACAACCGATACATGGGAGGCGTAGATTTAAAAGATCAAAAGCTGTCTATGTTCCTATTAGAACGTAAACGAAACCAAAAATGGTACATGAAAGTGTTTAGAAGGCTGTTAAACACCAGTCTTCTAAACGCTTTCATTATTTATTAGCGGAACCCCATGTATCACATGTACTCCCACCGCCAGTTTAGGATGAAGGTCGCCGAAGGGCTATTGAGCCGATACCAACGCGTTTCCTCGGTGCCACCCAGAATACCGAATCAACTGAAACGGCTTGCTCTTCGTTTGGAACCGGGGAATCACTTCCCTATTTATACGGAAGCTTATTCGAGGCCGGGAAAAAAGAAGCTCAAGCAATTGCGTTGTGTTCGGTGCGCTGTTCTAAAAAAACGGATTTCGGTCACAGTTATGTGCAAATTGTGCCAAGTCCCGTTATGTTTAGGGAAATGTTGGGAGGACTACCACACCGTGGAAAATTTGTAACAGAGAAACAACTTTCTAGTAGAGACACGCCACCTAATGGCAACCAAGGTTTTTGATGCCGTTTCGCGTAGTTGCAGGAAGTTTTTTCTCTGTACATATTTACACGAAAGAGTGATAAAACTGTGTGTGAATATATATCTATATATATCTGGAGATATATATTATTCTGGGAGATATTATACATATATAATATCTCCCAGAAACCATTATATATATATATATAATAGTTTTTTATATGACGTAATCGGATGAGAACTTTCAAGGCTAACAATTTTTGTTCAATTCCACTAGACCACTAAGCCGATTTTGAGGAATTTATTTAGCATATAATAGATGTTTTTTTTTTTTTAAATTAGAATAATGTAGAAACACCACAGGAGGAAGAGAATGAATGGCATGTGAATGTACAGGAAAGAGCGAGAGAGAATGAGAATGAAGATGGAAGAAAATGTGATTATAGAGGATGGAAGGATAGAGAATGCGAATGTAAGGAGAGAAAGGGGAAGAAGGACAGGGAGCTCCGGAGCAGCTGCACCCGTCGATACGACGTTCTTCTGGTCGGAAGATTTTACATCTTTTACGGCTCAGAAGGAAACGTATTTGCACGTGCCCGGCCCAACTTTTTCTTCCCAAGATCCGGCCGCGTTCTTTTGTAAGATCTGGGATCGTGAATTTAAGGAGACCATTGTCAGAGAGACAAATGAATATGCATGTGAAGTAATCTCTCAGCTCTCCGACCCTGATATTGGTGGCAGGATTCCAAATTATTTGGATTCCTGGACCGATACCACGGTTGAAGAGCTGTATAGATATTTTGCCGTGCTAATTTATTTATCTTTTTGCCATCGTACCAAAATTCACGAGTACTGGGACACGGGGATCTAGGGAATGTCTTCATTACGCGAAATTATGTCGCGGACTAGATTCCTGCTAATTACCAAATTTTTGCACTTTGTGAGTAATGAAAATTTGGTAGGTAGGGGGTATGAATGCAAAGTGGAAAAAATTGCGCCGGTAGTGGATCACTGCAACCTAAAGTTTGGAGAAATATACACACCGTCTCAGCACCTCAGCTTAGACGAGTCCTTGCTTTTATGGAAGGGTCGTTTAAGCTGGAGGCAGTGTATACGGACCAAAGCTGCTCGCTTAGGAATCAAATCTTTTGAGCTTTGTGAGTCTGAAACCGGCTACTTGCTCCAATAACGGCTGTGCACGGGAAAAAATACTGCCATGTATCCCAGACCCTTACATGGCTTTAATGACAAAACCGCGAAGGTTGTCTTACAGCTCATGGAGGGGTACCTGGATGCAGGGCATGTTCTCGTTATGGACAATTGATATAACCAATTGCCCTTAACTGGATACATTAAAAGCCGGTGTACAGATGTATTGGGCACGATAAACCGCCGGCGAAAGGGGATACCACAGGCTATAAAGGATTTGAACCCGAAGCAGCTGGAGCGTGGGGTGTCTGTGGTGAACATTGCGGTGTCATCGCGTTGGTGGCGTGGAAAGACGTCAAACTTGTCACCGTTTTATCTACCTACCACCAACATGAGATGGTACCGGGAAGACGTGCTGGAAAGGCGGTCCTGAAGCCAACAGTGGTTCAGGAGTACAACCGATACATGGGAGGCGTAGATTTAAAAGATCAAAAGCTGTCTATGTTCCTATTAGAACGTAAACGAAACCAAAAATAGTACATGAAAGTGTTTAGAAGGCTGTTAAACACCAGTCTTATAAACGCTTTCATTATTTATTTGCGGAACCCCATGTATCACATGTACTCCCACCGCCAGTTTAGGATGAAGGTCGCCGAAGGGCTATTGAGCCGATACCAACGCGTTTCCTCGGTGCCACCCAGAGTACCGAATCAACTGCAACGACTTGCTCTTCGTTTGGAACCGGGGAATCACTTCCCTATTTATACGGAAGCTGATTCGAGGCCGGGAAAAAAGAAGCACAAGCAATTGCGTCGTGTTCGGTGCGCTGTTCTAAAAAAACGGATTTCGGTCACAGTTATGTGCAAATTGTGCCAAGTCCCGTTATGTTTAGGGAAATGTTGGGAGGACTACCACACCGTGGAAAATTTGTAACAGAGAAACAACTTTCTAGTAGAGACACGCCACCTAGTGGCAACCAAGGTTTTTGACGCCGTTTCGCGTAGTTGCAGGAAGTTGTTTCTCTGTACATATTTACACGGAAGAGTGATAGAACTGTGTGATTGTTGAGTGTTGTGCATGAGTAGCGTCGGGTGACGGGTTGCTCACTTCTCCCAAATATATGTATATATATATATATATATATATATATATAATACACTTGTGCACCTTCTCTATTTGCGATTCGCTGTAAACAACTTTGCTAAATAAGGGTTGTCTGGAATAAATCGCATCCAGAACGATAAGACCGCCTATTGTACTTTGTATATATTTATTTCATTTTGTTTCGTTCTAATGTGTTTTGGTGTACAATAATGAATATATATTGATTATATTTATATAAGAGAGAAGTGAGCGACTCGTCACCCGATATATCATCATCATCATCATTACAGCCCTTCACAAATCCACTGCTGAACATAGGCACAAAGAATGCAGAATGAAGTATATTAGAATATTGTAGCACAGTCTGGCGTCCCCATTATTCTACCCATTACCTTCGCCTTGAGCGCATACAGAAAAGATTTTTATGGCATCTTGCCTTTTCAACACGAAAAGGATATAAACAGATATAAAAATGCGTCATATGTAACAGATTAAAGACATTTAAAATGGTTTCACTGTCAAAACGCCGGGACATTCTGGATTTGCAACTTTTATATAAAATATTCAGAAATAACTTAGATTGCCCTTTATTACTACGTAAATTTAATTTTCGTATCCCCAGTAGATCCAAGTAGAGAGCCATGGTAGCTCAGATGGTTAGCGCTCACTGTAAATTTCACAGTACGCGAGCAAACCGGGTTCGATCCCCGCCGGCACCAATGAAATTGTTAATTGCAATTTTAAGTGCTGATTTACCACGTGTTCGGCGGTGAAGGAAAACATCGTGAGGAAACCTGCATGTCTGAGAAATAAAAAAAAAAATATTTCGAAGACATGTGAAGTTCGCCAACACGCATTGGGGCAGCGCGGCCGACAATTCCTTGCTCTAAAACCCTATCAGAAATGACGAGAGGCCTGTGCTCAGCACTGGGACGTATATAGGCTGTAACTTTACTTTACTTTTTACTTTACTTATCCCAAGTAGATATCCTCGTAATTACATTACTCCTCTTTCGCCGCCTCTTCGTAGAACTGTACTAGGATATAATTCCCCAATACCCAAACTTTACAGACTTAAATACCTATAATAATGTAGTAGATATTCACCACGACTCTTTTAACGTTTTTCGGCACAAAATTTATCAAAATATTAATGTTGCTTTGTAGTAATTTTTTGTTTTGTATTAATTTAATAATTTTGATTTATTTTTTATTTTAAGTTTGTATCGTATATTTTTAGCTATTTGGTAACGGCTTGTAGGAAATGCTGTGAGCACTAAGCATGCGGTGTTTACCTGTTATTGAATGTGCACTTAGTTTATATTACTGTCTTAGAATTGAGCATATGTATTAATGTAAAATTTGTTAGTGAACCAAATAAAAATTATATATTATTTAGATATTACTTTTTATTTGTAATAGTGAAAAATAAAAATATACTTTCAATACTATTGTAACTTTAATTTTTACCCTATACAACTTGCATTTCGTCACTTTTTTGTATGCCACTTGGGAATAATGTGTCTTTCTATTTAGTCACAGAATTTTCAGAGATTACCTTTTATAATCAAATTCTTTATATCATAATAGAAGTAGATTTTTCTAGACACATATCTTCTAAAAACATTCGATAAACCTCAACATATTATACACCGTACAAACACTCACACTTACTTTACACTAAAAATCTAATAAATCCGTGCAAAAATAGAACACGTTATATACAACCGTCTTTGATTATACATATACCTGTCTATATAATCGAAGACAACCGTGTAACCGTGTATTACACAAGCGCGCGACATTGTAATAGGCGCCCTATTACAATGTCGCGCGCTTGTGTAATACATATGAAAAAAACATAAACTTTGTAAACGTTTTGCGATAATTCATTGTAAGACAAGTGCATTTGTAATTTACGTCATTGAAATCAGAATTTCATCTTCTAATTGAAAAGGGAATTAGTTGAGCGATAAAAATCGGTCATCATACACAAATTTCATTGAAACCAAACCTTATTGGTTTATAACAAATTATCTACCTTCTGAGACATCTAGCCTTTTTATAAATAGTTTATTGCATGTATGTATATTCATAAAGATATCATATTATTGCTAAATGCTATATCTATATGATAATATAAGAAAAATAAAGGAAGACGCTATAATATATACACAAAAAGGTTTTGAAAATGAGGTTACAAAGCGCGCGCAAACTGTCTATTGTCGAATTTTTAGCAAATGTTTGCGAGTGAAAAAGTAGAATTTTTATCAAGTAGAAACTTTATTAAGATCCGTTAGAAACAAAGAGCTGTACAAAATAAAATAAACATCTAAATGTTATGGTTATTGTTTCTACTTATTGACAATCTTATCGGTTTAAATAACTGTAACCAAAACATTTTAAAACATAAACGAACAGTCGTGAGAAACATAAATGTAACAAGTCCCGCCAGCCGAGGTGACGACAGAAGCCCCCGGTACAAAGCTGTTTTTTGTTATAGCGGGCGCGGTAACGGAAAGGTTTAGAGCGACAAAGGTCGACTCTGTGAAAATATTCAGTTAACGTTTCTGTAGGTTTTGGAACATGGATTGCAGTTTAAGGTTAAGGTGTGCTATGGTTTTAACGTTAGAGAATTTTTCAATAAGGAATGTTCTTAAACCGGTCCATGAGGCATGTTCTTTACTGTGAACGTCTGCCGCACCCGAACCAGTGATATTGTTTAACGCGTATACTAAAGTACTGACTTCAGGTCCGCTGAACTTAAGTCGAAATCTGCATAATTATGTTATTAATCTGTGTCGAATGAGGAATAAATTTAAGTAATGTGGGATGTCTAAGGCCATTTAGGTTCTTTTAGATTGTATTACAGGCAATGAATAATTGATATAATAGAATAGTATAATATAGTAGTATATAATAGAATAGTACGATTACTTATATTAAAAAATGAATGTGAATGAGGTGGTAGATTTAGGAAAATATTTTGGTAAAATGGAAAAATAGTAATTGAACAAACAAGTTTAGCCACTTACCACAGTAACAATAAAATATGGAGCTGCATGGTTCGGCGAAGTTTTCAAAAGCCTTCAGCTACCGTACGTTGTCTTCTTGTTGGGCGATGCTGTCCCGTCGAATTTGGTACGTTTTACTTGTCTTTACGCGATTTAAGCGAATGAATCACGCAAGATCCTACCGACTGCGCCAAATTTGTTATGTAGAGACAAAAACTCTTAAAAATAAATTTATTTAATACTTTTAAACCAACTTAAAATATAGTAGTTGATACAGAGAACTTGGGAATGGAATTATGTTGAGGGATCGAAGATTTGAATTAAATAGTGTAGGAAGCTAGGAGGTGGGGTAAACATAAGGAAACAACATTGTTCTTGGTGTTATGGTTAACTTATGGTAAACTATAAACATTAGCATATAATATTACAATCGAATTAGTGTGGCTTCCAAGGAAGTAAACAATATGATTTATAAAGTATATAGGTCTTATAACATAAAGTAAATAGTATCCTATGACATAACATTAGTTTGGCTTCTAAGAAAGTAATTTAGGTTTTAAGTAAATAAACAATATAAAGTATATAGGTCTTATAACATAAAGTAAATAGTATCTATGACATAACAGTCGCTAGTAGAAAATAAAAAAATATTTTTCTCCTTTAATTTACTTTTTCTTTGAATATCAACCTCACTTGCATCAACTTGGATAGGGCTCTGACATTCGACGATTCTTCATTCGATTTATGGCACGAAGCATAAGCACTATGCAACGTATTTCACGCTGGTATTCTGTGAGGGTGTTGTGTTACTTAACCGGTCGGGCCGACCCATTCGTACTGCAAGTGGTAAATTTAAAAATTTTGTACAACCGACTTCAATATAAATTATTAACGATTACTCAAAAACTACTGGTCAGACCTCGATCAAATTATATGTGACCACATTGTATGGGATATTATATGGGACAACATGAAAAGCACCAGCTTTCAAATAAAAAAAGAATCATCAAAATCGGTTCACCTAGAAAAAAGTTATGAGGTAACACACATAAAAAAAAGAAAAAAAAATACAGTCGAATTGAGTATCTCCTCTTTTTTGAAGTCGGTTAAAATAAACGTATTACGTATTTCAGTTAATGTTTTTAAAAACAAAATATAACAACTAGTCTGTACATAAATGTTAAAAGCTTTCAGATTTTAAAAGTAAAACACATTAGCACTCAAACCAGGCGGACCACTCTCGGGTCTAATCCACAATTGATTGGCTGTCTACCCGTCAGCGGCGGGTGTCGATTATCACTCCCAATTTGGAATTGCCGTTCTGTTTGGAATAGTCTTGTTAAGGGAAATGATAACGGATAGGTAAGTTGTATAATTATTTTGTTAAAATAGTGATTTAAACGTGGTAGAGCCATGCTGCAGCTATGTTAGTAGTATAGTTGTAGCACGAATGAGTCGGCTCGACCGGGGAAGAACCACGCTCTCACAGATACCAGCGTAAAATAGCAGCTTAACGCTGCTGTGTTTCGTATGGTGAGTGTAGACAACCGGAGACCCTTTTTACTAAAAACGAGGCATTCCATCTTAGTCCTCACGGGTGACAACGCATCTGCATTTTGATTCGTAATCGAGGACAAATGTACTATGGGTCACAGCA
This sequence comes from Parnassius orleans, assembly GCA_029286625.1. Classification (NCBI taxonomy): domain Eukaryota; kingdom Metazoa; phylum Arthropoda; class Insecta; order Lepidoptera; family Papilionidae; genus Parnassius; species Parnassius orleans. The sequence continues at coordinate 1,544,826 of JAGSMP010000043.1, read as the reverse complement.
ACCACTTACCATCAGGTGGACTGTGTGCTCGCTTGTCACCCTTATCCTATAAAAAAAGATTGTATACCGTCAAAATATTAATATAAGTTGAAGAGGTAAACGAAAGTATAGTCCACCTAATGTTAAATGACTACTGCAGCCTATGGACTCCTGCAACTAACTTCAAACAAATAATGCAACAGATGCGTTGTCACCTCTTAGGACAAAAGCGGAATATCTCACAGCCTGTAATTATTTTTATTTATTTTATTTATTTATTCAATAATAAGTAATAATAAATGATCATTTATTTCAATCCATCAAATCATAGTTACAGTAGTACACTTGAAATTAAATAAAAATTTTGAATTACATACGAATAAAAGTAAAATAAAAATGAATTATATTACATTAAAATTATTAAAAACCAGATTAAAACCATTAAAACCAAATTAACATCATTAAATATAAAAATCAATAATATGCCTGCCTCCGAGTCATTTGTTTATAACAATGATTAATGTACTGACAATCAAACCTGTTCGCAAATACGCTCAAGATGGTGTTGGAGGTGGTTCGGAGCCTGCGCCCCGGAGATGTGCACCGCTTTCGCGTCGTCGTGTAGGAACAGTCGACACGGGCGTCGGCGAATATTCCTGACGCGCTGCAGTGCCCGGGCAGCCCCAACAGCACCCTGAACGCATTATTATATTGCACACAGAGTGCGTTGTACTGCTTCTGGGTATATGACACCCACAGGCTGGCCGTGTACAGGGACGTACAAAATACTCTGAAAAGAGTTATTTTAACGGTCCCCGAGCAACGAGCAAACCTGCGGGCGATCATATTGGCCCTCACAGACAACGCCCTCCGCTCCCTATCGATGTCCGCATCGTCCCTCAGAACAGGGGTCACGATATGCCCGATATATTTAAACTGTTCGTCTCTTTTTAACTCGACAGATACACTTGACACAGACTCAATGATACATAAAGCATATTACATGAGTACATAGTTACTATACAGCACGATTAAACTGCAAAACAGGTTGTATCGGTGCTGGCAGACGTCTATACGCATAAATAGGTATATTATTTTTAATAGTGGTAAAGTAAAAAATTACTTTCAATAAGAATTACATACATGTGATCTGTATTGAATAAAAAAGTATTCTATTCCATTCTATTACAATCTATTCCATTTTATTCCATTCCATTCCATTCTATTTCATTCTATTCCATTCTATTCAATTCTAATAACTACCATCGTAAAATTGGTAAAATTAAGGATGATAACAACTACGGGGGCGACACTGAAAGTTTTTAGAACTGGCCACTTGTAGACGATATAATAAAAAAATAAGTTAAAATTTTGAAAATGGAACTCTTTGCCAATATTTTTTTGTCATTTGTTTACGATTTGGCGGCAAATTGAGAATTGTCTGTGTCACGTCAGTATGAATTTAACGCGAGAAAATTTTCGTACAATGATTTTTTATGACATTCGATGTCATTTAAGTGAACAAGAAAGTTATGATAGACTTCGATTGGCCTTTCACGATGAAGTCCCATCTCGTGCCACTGTTTACAATTGGCTTAATGAGTTTAAACGTGGTCGCACTAATCTCACCGATGATTTGCGTGGGGGACGGCCTTCTACGGCGACGACTGAAGATAACATCAGTGTTGTGCAGCGTATTATAGAGACTGACAAAAGAGTGACTTATCAGCAGATGCGGACAAGCTTAGGCCTTCGGTGTGAGTAAAGTGCACATAATCCTCCATGAACATTTAGCGGTCAGGAAGCTTTGTGCCCGGTGGATACCTCATAATTTGACAGAGGCCCAAAAACTCTCCGTCGTGTTGATTGGTGTCGTGAAATGGTTCAAAGATTTAACGGAGGTGACTCAAATGCTGTGTTCGACATACTTACGGGTGACGAAAGCTGGATTTATTGTTATGATCCTGAAACTAAGAGACAGTTTTTTCACGTGGTAGAGCCATGCTGCAGCTATATTAGTAGTATAGTTTACGTGGTAGAGCCATGCTGCAGCTATATTAGTAGTATAGTTGTAGCACGAATGGGTCGGCTCGACCGGGGAAGGACCACGCTCTCACAGAATAAAACAGCAGCTGCTGTGTTTCGTTTGGTGAGTGTAGAGAACCGGAGACCCTTTTTACTGAAAATGAGGCATTCCATCTTAGTCCTCACGGGTGACAACGCATCTGCATTTTGATTTGTAATCGAGGATAGATGTAGATGTCTATGGGCCGCAGCAACCACTTACCATCAGGTGGACTGTGTGCTCGCTTGTCACATTATCCTATAAAAAAAAAGAAAAAAGACAGTCTGCTGTCTGGTTGTTTTCTTCCGAGGAGTTGCCAACTAAAGTGAAGAGAGGTAGAAGCGTGGGAAAAAAATGGTGGCTCGTTCTTCGGAAGGACAGGTCATTACGCAACAACTGTTTTAGAGGATCGAACAACAGTTACTGCAAAGTGGTACACTAACAATTGTTTTCCACTTGTCTTGGAAAAAGTTCGGGAGAAACGACCTAGCAGTAGGATCCTCCTTCACCACGACAACGCCTCGTCGCACACCGCCAAGCAAACAATCGACTACTTGGCGACGTCAGACGTGGAATTACTGGGTCACCCGCCCTATAGCCCCGATCTCGCACGTTGCAATTTTTATTTATTTCCGAAAATAAAAGAAAACTTCGAAGAATACGTTTTATGGACGCCGAAGAAGCAGTGGCTGCGTTTCAAAATGCCGTCGAAGAGACCCCAAAGGACGAGTGCAAAGTGCTTTTAAAATATCGGTTGGATCGAGAGTGAGCGGTAAGTTGCGTCACTCTAGGGGAAACCCTTCAGTCATTTGTGCAGTATAAAGTTAAGTGGTGGTACCGAGCGCGAGAGAGTCCGTCTAAGTCATCATAATCAGTCGTGGTTCTGTCCGTTGTGATGGTTCTTCTGGTGTAGGCCAGGAAGATGGCGTTGCTGAGAGGCTGCTCTGTGTTACACTGACATGTGTAGTGTTACTGTTGGCTTGCATACTTTGCTGTTATCATGTAATTACGTCCGTCACGTTACACTGGTGTGTGATTGTGGCGGGGATCTGTTACGGTGTGGTCGAACTGTAATTGCTCTATATTGAATGTATAGTGCGTTACGCTGTCTCATTATTGATAATTATTAATTGCGTAAGAAAGTGAGCAAGTTGAACATCCGCTTTCACACTTTTACTATTTTGAACAATTAACCAGGAACCAGGAAAGGTGTATTTCCGAGATCAGAAGTGGGATCTCCTTGTTGTACTTCCAACATTAGATTCAGATTCATCATTGTGATGAACTTCCGACATATTAATTTAGTGAACTCTATCTTTGATAACAATAATGTCAACGGAGACTAATCATCTGAACAGGACAGGATTATATTATCCGAGTGTATGCGCAAGCACAGGCGCACTCTCTATTCCATCATTCTCATAGTCCGATGGGACGGCAAGCCAACACGACCGAAAATAGGTCGGGCGCATGAACAACGGCTTCACGTGCTTTCCGAGGCATGGAGGTGAAACACCACCAATTCCCTAACTTTGGCATGCTACTGAGAATTTCTTGACAAAAAAAAACAATATTTGACTTTGGACCGGGACCTCGTAATAGGCAATTGCCTTTACGACCACTACACCAACGAGGTAGTCAATATGATTCATTATATTTACCTGAACGGTGAAATGTGCATTTATCTTTTTCAACTGAATCCAAAACACGAGCCGACCAGTTCTGGTCACTAAATATGCCGGACTCATCACCAATTCAATCCAACTGGATGAGTGCTTGTTGACACGTCTGCATCAAAACTGTGGTGGCTCAGAGGTGACTAACTTCTTAGCGTTAAATCCCCGTCGGCAGCTATGACTTTATTAAGTGCTGATTCACCATTTCCTCGGCGGTGAAGGAAAACTTCGTGTGGAAACTACGTCTGAGAAATTAAAAAATGGTAGATCATTTAATGTTTTAATTATTCCAGCCGCCTAATCCCACCATCAAAACTTACGATCACCACGTCATCTGGAATTTTGGCGTTTCACCATTGTGTATTTTATTAGAAGTTTTCTTTCTCTTACGATTTTTTGTGGAATCTGATACCAGCACTGAATTTGCCGTACCGATACGTCTTAGTGTCATTCAGGATAAGAGTCCGCTCCTTTTTAAAATTATTGAAAAAACGTTTTCAACACGCTTTTATTACCTTCGCGTGTAATCTATCTATGTAACTAAATCTTTTAATGTAATTTTCCCCAACTTATAGACGGCCGATTGACTTGAAAATTTGCACTCGTATCAAGGACCGATGACAATCCAATAATTTAATAACTTTATCCTAGTATCCTGACCAGGATCACCAGGATCAAATAAAATAGTTACACGCTTTATATCAGCTTGAGCTATATGTATGTATTAATTTAATGGAATTTTGTAATTCAATTTTAACCCACTTTTAGAAGTCTGATTGATTTGAATTTTTTAAGTATTAACGACAAAAATACCAACCACAAAACAATAATTTCATGACTTTGACCTAGTATTCTCACTAGGATTATGACAGCTCATGATCAATGCGTGTTGTTTAAGTTTTTTAAACTCTAGTATTATTATTTAGAATTATTATGCTTTTGAATTACTGCATGTTGGGATAATATAGTTAACAGGTATATCGCTAGCAGGCCAAAGTTTAAGTTAACATTAATATTGTTAAACAGACGGTCTAATAGACGGAATTATGCGCATAAACTTGGATTTTTCGCGGACTGGAAAATAAGCTTATTTGCATGACGCAAAGCGCTTTACGTTTTCAACCTGCTTTTACTTTTAGAAAAGCTCCTTTCAAAATAATACTTATTCGTAAAGCTTAAGCGGCTACACCTGGCTTTACACTGGCTCCACACGTTTGGTATTAATTTTTGCTCCGATCTACGCAAAACGAGCTTTCAGTATCATGAAGTCTTACAGTAGTATGCTTCGGGTTGAATTTAATTTTATTAATTATAGGACCCAAGCAGATGATAGCAGACTGCAGATTTCAGGTAACACCGACGCTCCGGGAAGACTGCGGTTTGTGAACATGTTAACTATAAAATCGGGACATTAAAAAAACTCAGTCTCCCCCGTGATCATGGGTGCTGTAAAGCACCGAAACGGCAGGAATTAAAAATAAGTAAACGCAGCGCCGTGGTAGCTCAGATGGTTAGCGCTCGCTGTAAATTTCACAGTACGCGAGCAAACCGGGTTCGATCCCGCCGGCACCAATGAAATTGTTAATGCAATTTTAAGTGCTGATTTACCACGTGCTCGGCGGTGAAGGAAAACATCGTGAAAACCTGCATGTCTGAGAAATTAAAAAAATATTTCGAAGACATGTGATCCTCCAACACGCATTGGGGCAGCGCGGCGGACAATTCCTTGCCCTAAAACCCTCTCAGAAATGAGGCCTGTGCTCAGCAGTGGGACGGTATATAGGCTGTAACTTTAACTTTTAAACGCAGCGCGATAAAATCAGTAATATAATATAATAAGTTATTCATTACTAACATCAGAATAATTGAAAATTTAAAACAAAAAAACTTAAATTATCATACAGTCCTACTCCTTGCGATATAGCGCCGAAAACGCCGGCTGCGATACCTCGCTGAATGACTATACTCAGCCTTTGAACGAGACAAGAACCAGCCCTCTTATCACCTTCCATACAAACTACGTTTGTTAGAAAACAAAGGTTTATTAACGTATAAAATATTACATAAACAAAGCCGAACCGAAACTCTGAAATAATAAACACAGAATGTATAATCATACGTAAATAAAAGGGAATTCATTAAAACATTTCTGGACCGTATTAAAATCTTATACTAATACTAGCCACCCGCCCCGGCTTCGCCTGAATAGGATCCATCAATGTAGCGTTATGTAGATTATCAATTTATTTTATCAATTTTAGTTTGTTTTTAACTCCGACGCAAAAGGAGGGTGTTATGTGTGTCTGTTGTCTGTCTGTGTGTCTATCTGTGGCACCGTATCTCTTAAAAGTATGAAGCGATTTGGGTGTTGTTTTTTTATTTAAAAGCAGGTTTTCTAGCGGTGGTTCTTAGACATGATTTATCAAAATCGGTAGAGCCGTTTGAAGATCATCAGCTATTTTTGTTTCGGCGGTTATTAAAATTTTAAATTTAAGTTATTAAATCATAGAGTAATATAGCCTAGATACCTCCTGGCCTTGCTCTCTGTCTGTTCGAAAAGTTTCATCATAATCGGTTCAGCCATTTGGAAGATTAGCCCGGACAGACAGACAGACTGACAAAAATATTTAAGATAGTTTGGAAAATCCAAAAATGCATGCCTCATGAGCGTTTCATTTAATTTTGATGAAAAAAATAAATTGTATTACTGACTTTTAAAATATATTATTTACGTGTTTTAAATTTAGCGCTCTATTATTTTAATAGGCAGTGTCACCTACAAGGAAGATAATTAATAATGTTTACCAAATAAATCGATTACACAAGGTATAAAATCGATATAGGCTGTATGGTATATTTGTCCTTTGTCTATCATGGGCTAAAAAATATGAAAGCACCTTTAAATTCTTAATAGCAATAAAACTTATAAAAGTTGAAAATCATTTTATTAACAAACTACGCTTACTAGGCTATTGATAAGAAATATTTTTTTTTATAGGATAGGGTGACAAACGAGCACACAGTCTACCTGATGGTAAGTGGTTGTTGTGACCCATAGACATCTACATCTATCTTCAATAAAGAATCAAAATGCAGATGCGTTGTCACCCGTGAGGACTAAGATGGAATGCATCTTTTCCAGTAAAAAGGGTCTCCGGTTCTCTACACTCACCATACGAAACACAGCAGTGTTAAGCTGCTATTTTACGCTGGTATTCTGTGAGAGCGTGGTCCTCCCCGGTCAAGCCGACCCATTCGTACTACAACTATACTACTAATATAGCTGCAGCATGGCTCTACCACGTAAAAAAACCACGTAAAAAATAGGTAACCAGTTGATGTAATTCTGAAGCTAATAAAAAACCCGGTCTCGATACGTCAATTTTTTCGGGAGTTATCATGACCACATAGAAAATCAACATCCGGACGTCCACGTATTTTTTTTCAAACCGTTTTTTTTCAAAAGGTAGTAATATAAAATGATTTTTTAGAAAATATAAGATGGATTAATTAGTGTTTTCTTGATATACGGCTACACATGTTATCGTATAAGTGCTATATGGTTATGATAGAGGCATTTTAAGAACACAAAATTGCTTGACCTTGACGTGTCGAGAGTAAAGCACTACCTAATAACGCTTCGCGTTATGAGGCGTGCAATAATCGAAGACCATTTTATTTTATCAATTTTTAGTTTGTTTTTTTCTAAATCTCCAAGTTTTTTGGATAAAATATAGTCTAGATACCTCATGGCATTACTCTTAGTCCGTTCATAAAGTTTCATCACAAACGGTTCAGCTATTTCGAAGATTAACCCAGACAGACTGACAGACAAAATTTTAAAAATGGTTGTTTAATGTTTATGTATTAATAGCATGCAAAAATCCCCTGAGCTTAATAGAAACCAGTATTTTTCTATACAGGGTATTTTTGAAACGCTCCCGAAAACGAAGACAGATGATAGTACTAAGGATACCTATAATGATGGGTCACAAAGAAATTCGATCCCGAGGAAAAAAAAATCATCTTTTCACAACGTTTTATTAACTTTATTCACGCTCCAACATGTTATTAAAGTTATTTGAAACGATATTTCACAAAAAAATATCATGAAAATACTGAAATATAAAACCAGCAGTGGAATTACTGAATTACAATCAGCTGACTACGGGTCAATGTACGCGCGAACGCCGAATTCGCGCGGCCCGCAACTAGCGATGGTACCACAATACCTAATAATTTACAACACTTGTCTAAATACTAACTTTTCTACTTAACCTACTATTTTGCCACTGTTCTTGTCTCCACGTAGCCACTTTAATTCAATTCACAGGTTAAATAAACCAAATAACTGGTTCTGATTCCGCTAATGAAAAAATACTTAAATAAAATGTTAACAAGTTATTTAAAAAAAATTAGCTTAAATAAACCAAATAACTGGTTCGATTCCCCGCTAATGAAAAAAATACTTAAATAAAATGTTTACAAGGTTAACATTGTGTAGGTATGTTTATTATTCTGATGTATTCAGTTATGTACCTATTCAGATCAGTTCAGTACTAAGTTATTTAAAAAAATAAATAGGTATGAAACAGCTTACCGATCCTCCGTGGCCTTATGAGATTCTTCAAGGCACATTAACATGTTGCCGTATTCACTAGCACTATAAATGTACCTACGCGTTAGGCATTATTAAAACAAAACAAAAAACACAAAACGTAACAACAAGAACAACATCATTAATTAATAAATAACAAGTTATAACGACAATAATTTAATAAACAAAACAATTGAACTATCGCTCGTGATAGTCAACATGGCACTGTCTCAAAAACTAAAATTATTGTAACGTCCTTGAAGCATATGAAATTCCACAGCGCGAGGCGACACGAAGCAGCGTGTGTGTGAGGAAGGGTAGAGTGAGTAAGTAGTATACCTAATGCATTGTTTCGTACCGATCTAGGTAAGAGTTCGGCGCTCGCGAGGATATTGACCCTATTGTCAGCTGATTTTCTTTTTAAAGTTTCACTGCTGGTTTTATATTTCAGTATTTTCATGATATTTTTTTGTGAAATATCGTTTCAAATAACTTTAATAACATGATGGAGCGTGAATAAAGTTAATAAAACATTGTGAAAAGATGATTTTTTTTTTCCTCGGGATCGAATTTCTTTGTGACCCATCATCATAGGTATCCTTAGTACTATCATCTGTCTTCGTTTTCGGGAGCGTTTCAAAAATACCCTGTATAACAGTCAGACACTTCGATTTTATTTATATGTATACAGATGATAATAAAGGTTATTATTACACGCTGTATACGTAAAGTGACCATACGTCCCGTTTTGAACGGGACTGTCCCTTTCTCGGTCACCTGTTCCGTTGTCCCCGATTAAAGCTTCGGGAGGCAAAATAGTCCCATTTTCCGAAACCAAATAATATTGATGAAGAGTTTGTGAAAAATACAGCTACAGAATTTTATAAAACAAGCCGTGAATATCTAGAACAGTGGACTTGCTTTCTTACTAAAGAAATGGAGATATTTTATTGGGCAGGTTTAAGAAAAATACCTGCATGGTAAGATATTCAAAAAGAAAAAAAGAGTATTTTCTATAATTACTAAATTGTGCAGGTCTGAAAAAAATCACTTACAGGTTCCAGTTCTAAAGGCGATGTTGATAACAAAGGAAAAAAAACATGCCCAGAATTTTATTCTTATTTAAAATCATCACCAACATTATTAAAGCAAATTTGTTCCACATAAATATAATTAAAAAATATGTTGCATTTAATAATTACTGTCTGAGGAACTTTGCTTGATTTTTATTTTTCACAATTTGTTATAATAAAAATAATTATAATTAATGTGAATATAATTATAGTCAACACTAATTGTATAAAGTTACAGTTTTTCTAAATAAATAACATTAAAAACTTGTGTTTATTTTTATTGTTAACCTGCTAACAGGCGTGTATAAATAAACCCATGTCCCGTTTTGAGTTAAAAAATAAATGGTCAGTTTACGTATACATCTTGTATGTATGTACGTTGTACGTACCTAGTACGTATTTACATATAAATGTAATGAATTTGTAATTGAATTTTCACAAACGTCCCGACGTCTGAAAGATCGGGAACAGTTGACACTGATATAATATATGATGACAATGACCTTGTATTCCTAGAAAAATCAGCTAAGATCAATACTTGTTTTTTTAACTTTTTAACGAGAGTACAAATACGAGAAGGTTCTACGACGCATACTGAACCGATTTAAATTATTCTTTTATATTAAATAGGTAATAGGTAATACTTCAGAGGTTGTCCCATATAAATCTAAAGAAACAGTTCCATCCCTAAAGTTTAAAAAATTGGGGATGAATATTTTAATGTAACTATTTAGATGATATTCTAGTTGTTACCTAGAACTTGTGATATGGCCTCTCAGTCGTACTTAAGAGGGGCTTCAGGCGAGGCTTTAAATTTGTGATGTTCTTTTTCGAGCTTAAAAGTTATCAAATTAATTAGTCATCTGTGGTAAAGTCTGGGGCATCGTATTTAAGGGGCCTTGCGAGACCCCTTTAAGTGCGTAGCCGTGGGTGAGGGTCCACTTCGCCCACGCCTAGCTACGCCACTAACTGTATGACTATAATAATATGCCTGCCTATTCTAAGTTTTTCCCACAGGTACACTTTTATTATATTATCAACATCGATAAAATCTTGTCCCGAAACTCTTCCTGTCATACACAAGTATTGAATTTCCTCTAAACTCAAACTCGATATGTCTTTTTAACAAGAAACAGGCTAGTAAGTAGCAAATAGTGACTAGCGCACTTTAAATAAGCGCCATCTATTACCTACTACTTGTACTACCACAGTATAATGATGACGACATTCCTACGTATGCATTATACTCAAAAACTTAAGTCTATAATTGTTGGTAATAAAATTTTGAACTTGTTTATTTTGGGGTTATTGAACTATTTTACAAAAATTTTTCGTCGTCGGATTTATAAATTCATATTTAACACTATCAACTCACAAAAATTACGACGCCATCTACTAGCAGATTGTGATATTAGTAAATCACGCCTTCTTGTTAAAACGTAGCCATGCTCGAGGTAAAACAATTTGTCGCCAGATGGCGCGCAAACATTTTACATTTTAGAAGAGGTATTATAGCGAGGTTTGGACGTAATTTGATAAAACGAAACTAGATGTCACTACAATATTAATAGTAATAAATACATACTGATTAGTGATTACTGAATTTATTTTTTGGTACTATCTATTTTGTTTAAAAGATCTAGAATTTGGTATTGAGTATTAATAATTATGTGAAATGAAAAGCCGACATAAAAGAATATTTTAGGTACCCCTGTAACTTATGCTGTTAAATTCGAATAAGGGATATACTAATAAAAATAAACACTTTTATAATATCATTATTCTTTTATAAAACTAAAGCGACGAACGTACTTACAGTACACCTGATGGTACGAGTAATTGACTACTGCACTCCATAGACACAATCGAAGAAGAGCTTTAAACAAGAAAGGCACATGCGTTGTTACCTCTGAGTACTAGGATGGAACGCCTCACATCCAGTACTCTATACCCTAAGACACATCCAGTTATACTGGCTCTCTATACCCTAAGACCAGAACATAACAGTGCAAGTACTGCTATTTAGTGGCAGAAATAGGCGAAGAGGGAGGAGGTCCTAACCAGACGAATTCCTAGTCAGAAAAGGAGTCTTAACACCAAGTAAACTTGAAATCAGAAGAATGGCGAAATAACCAACTTCGCTAGGTAGCGCAGCAGCTAAGCATTAAGCTGCGTTGCTGCGGGGCCGCGGATTTGAAAGAAAGAAAGAAAGGAGGAAAGAAAGAAGGAAAGAAAGAAAGAAATAAAGAAAGAAAGAAAGAAAGAAAGAAAATTATTTATTAAAACACATCAACACATATGTTATAAAATATATTATAAACGTAACAACTTATAACTACAGAACTAAAAAAAATTGAATCCTTATTAAATTGGATGAAATTCAATCATAAGCTTTATGTCTGCGGGTTTGGTGTAAAAGAATTACACTCAGCATAATTTCGTGGTATTATCCACGAAGCTGGTTTTCAGTGTGCTCTCCAATGAGCAACGCTTTGAATCCTGCATCAAACTAATAATTGTATTGGTGTATTGGCTACAATTTGTTTCCCTCTGTCGCTTCTTCCGCCACCCACGGGACGATATGTGGTAGTGGATATTCTTACACCGCCACTATGCGGTTATCGAATAGACATCAGTAAAGAAGTAAGAAATAAAGAGTAACTTACACTCCTGGGCACAGACTTCCTGTTATTACTGGAAGGGTTTTAGAAGAAATTGTCCACCGAACTACGCCAATGCGTGTTGGCAGACTTTTTTTTAATTTGAATTGAACGAATGATTCCGTTGACGGATTTTTTTAATTTTCAGACAAGTTGGTTTTACGTGCACACGTGGTAAATAGCATTTAGCTTTTTACAGGATAAGGGTGACAAAACGAGCACACAGTCCACCTAATGGTAAGTGGTGGCTGTGGCCCATAGTCATCTACATCTATCCTCGATTAAGTATCAAACTGCAGATGCGTTGTCACCCGTGAGGACTAAGATGGAATGCCTCGTTTCCAGTAAAAATGGTCTCCGGTTCTCTACACTCACCATACGAAACAGAGCAGCGTCAGGCTGGTATTTTACGCTGGTATTCTGTGAGAGCGTTTGTACTACAAAATAGCTGCAGTATGGCTCTACCACGTAAAATTTACTGCGATCACTTTGCCCCTAAGCTACCACGGATCAGGCATTATACATATATAATAAACATCATTTGGTTTTATATCATATAAGTTTTGTAAGTAGCAATATTTTTAATGGCAACCACACACTAAAACTATTTTTTTAAACATTACCCAAACACTAGGATTTTCTCCACTAACGTAGAGGCAGCTTACATACATAAATTGTACAAGCATTAAACATTCAGGCCCGGAACAATTAGTTGTAGAGCATACAAATTACTTGTTCCGATTTAATCTAGTTTCGCGGCCCTTAGCGCTGCAACTCAATGCTAAGCCACTGCGCGATGGAGCCGTCGTTATCTGATATAAATAAAATAAATGCAAAGCCTCTAATAAATCTCCAGTTAGAACAAGGATAGCAAAAAGACATTTCGTTTGTTTTTTACAGGCAATTTAAACGGCGATAGAGAGAATTGGTGTCCATTCAGTCGTTAGTGTCTTTCTATTAGTGGCTTCTGTTATTGCATTTAGTGAGATCGTTTGATGGAGACGATTCGCAGCTTGGAAATTTAAAAATTAAATTCATTGTTTGTTCCGTTTCAACTGACTTTTTCTTATTTTGATTTCAGAACGTTGGATGTCGGAATTTTGTAACGAGATAGGATTGTGACGAAGGGAAATAGTAATAAAGAAATGGCGCGTGTCAGCTCCGACGCGGGACTGTTTTTTAAATATAAGAGGGGGTAAACGATCATGTGGCTTACCTGATGGTAAGTGACTACCGCCTACCGACTACCGATACCCGTGAACAACTGCAATACCAGGGAATTGCAGATGCGTTGTCGACCTCAAAAAAAGAGTGGGCTTTTGACTTAAAGAGCCGTAGTTCGTATCACTCCGCTGATGGTAGTCGATTCCACAAGGAAGTTGTGCGAGAAAGAAAACTACTTATAAATCGCACATTGTTGGACCGCCAATCATACAGATGGTATGGGTGGTATCGCGAGTTTTGTTGCGATGTGCGATGGTGAGATTGAGTGGCCCCGTGGTAGATGCGATAAAATACGCAAAGAGATGCAACATCTCTTCGTAGCGCCAGTGTGTCAAGCTGATCAGAAAAAACTCGGTCACCGACGATTCGATGAAACTGTGATGCCCCGGCACAGAGATGAGAACAGTATTTCATGTGAGGCCGAACTTGCGCCTTGTAAAGTTGCAAGCCAATTTGGCCTTCCCTTCAGAGTGACCGTGAAACTGAACTTCATTCGACATGTCGACGACAAGCATTTCGATGCTAGCTGACGCAGCGAGAGGAATGCCTTGAAATTGAGGGGATACGAGAAAGGGGTTCATTTTAGCTGTAAACGCGTAAACTTCTGTTTTGTGGGGATTGAACTGAACTAGATTTATTCGCCCCCAATCCGAGACTTTGTTCAACAATGGCTCGACTTCAGACACTAGTTTATCCTGGCATTCGACGACGTGTTCCCAAGATATATTTGCACATCCGGTGTATAAGGCATCGCCAATGCTGTCATCTGCATAACAATGAATGTTCCTGGTTTGTAACATATCGTCGATGTGCAGAAGAAACAGGGTAGGCGATAGCACGCAGCCTTGTGGAATACCAACATTTTCAGGCTTGGAATCGGAACATGCACCGTCGACTACGACATTAATGTTCCGATCTGAGAGATAACTAGTGATCCAATTGCATAAATTCTCGAGAAGCCTATAAGATGGAAGCTTCGAAAGAAGCGTTTTGTGCCAAACCCGATCGAAGGCATTCGCTATGTCCAAACTAACCACCAAGGCCTCCCCTTGGACTCGACCGCCTGTACCCATCGGTGTGTTAGGTAAAATAAGAATATCACCAGCTGAACGACCCCTCTGTTAGTTTATTGCTTAAGAAGCTATGGGTAGCCACTTTGAATTATTGTATTGACAATTTAGTGATGTTTGTTATTTTAGTTTAACGAATAATAAACAATTGTTATTTTATTGGTTTATGTTGAAGAAAAGAAAATACTTATTAATATCCACTTAGCAGAAGCGGCGCAAGGCGTGGGCGCCTACGGCCTCGCGCCTCGAAAGTTCGAAAAATTTTCATTCAAGAACAATATTAAGCTAGAACAATGAAACTCAAGACATTTATAATACACTGTTATCTATGCTCTCTGCAACTAATACGTATCCAGCAATACGTTTTAAATTTTTAGACTTTTTTTGAATTTTTAGACTAAGAATTTTTTATAGTTTACTTTAAAAAAACGTGGTAGAGCCATGCTGCAGCTCTATTATGGTTGTAGCACGAATGGGTGGGCTCAACTGGGGTAGGACCACGCTCTCACAGAATAACAGCGTAAAATAGCAGCTTCATGCTGCTGTGTTTCGTATGGTGAGTGTGGAGAACCGGAGACTCTTTTTACTGGAAACGAGGCATTTCAACTTCGTCCTCAGGGGTGACAACGCATCTGCATTTTGATTTTAAATTGAGGATAAATATAAATGTATATGGGCTACAGCATTCAATTACCATCAGGTGGACTGGGTGCTCGTTTTTCACCCTTTTTCTATTAAAAAAAGTTGGTATTTTAAAGCTTGCCTGGAATGAAGTGTCTTCTATATAGGGCGGAATTTCCCATTTCATTTGTTTCACACTAAGTTCACATGTCTCAAGACTCAACGGTTGCTGAGTCAGTTAGATTACCGCGGGGTAGTATGCAGTGGTCGTCATGATTTTCCCAATTAACAATTCGTCGTAGTTGTTTGCCGTAAAGCGGCGGTGAAAGAATATCCACTACCCCATAACATCCTGAGTGTCGTAAGAGGCGACAGAAGGAAACAAATCAAGAAATAGGCGTCTTCTTAATAACGTCTAAAAATGAAAAATTGCGGTTACCAACCCGCTTGCTAAGCGTGGCAACTATGTCAAATATTCCTAATATGAGACACTCTATGGGGGAGGCCTATGTTCAGCAGTGGACTTTAATAGGTTTCTTCGGCTGGTCCTTCAGTGTTGGCCGTAAAACAGTAGTCTTATTCATTGTGTACCCCATTACATCCCGCGATTGACGTGAATACCAACAGATGGAAATGAATGAGGAGATGTATGGCAGCATCTTCCAGATAACGAATCAAAATAATAAAAAAGCTCCCTTGCTAAGCGTGGCAACTATGGTAAATATCTCAGATATGAAGCAATCAATGGGGGAGGCCTGAGTTCAGCAGTAGACTTATAATGAATAAATTCATTAGCATTCATATAAATATAAGAAATCAAAATCTCTACGCTGAGAGTCTTATATTATGACAACTTAATATTCGTTAAGATATAATAAATATTTTTAATAATAATGTATCTACACAGGAATGTGCGTTATACCGTCATCAATAAGGGAGAGGAAGAAAACGGCACATAGTGAAAAGATATTGTGAAGATATAAGTATTATGGGTTAACGTCTAAAAAAGGTTAAGGTTTGGGGTACCCGTGATCCCGAAAGAATGTCGAGGTACGTACTCGTATATGATATATAATACAAAGGAGGAGAAGTGCTCTCTTCAGATACTCACGATGGATTGCAAGTTTGCGTGAGTAACAAAATAAAATACAAGGTTTAATAAATTTCTTTTTCTTTTTTCTTTTATATTAAACAAACAAATTTTAAAATTTTTGTCTGTTTGTCGGTTTGTTCGGCTAATCTCCGAAATGGCTCAACCTATTTTGACTGAACTTTCTCTGGAAGATAGCTGATGTTATAAGGTGTAATTTAGGCTACTTTTGTAAAAAAAAATTAAGTTCCGCACAAAAAAATTTAAAGTCGATGAAATTCAATCGTAATTAATTAGACGCGGACGACGTTGCTGGTAACAGCTAGTATTATTATATATACAACAGCATTTTTAACATAATTGGCGAGAAACCCGAGTGTGCTTTATTGAGGCACTGGGTGCATGTTCAAGTCCATGCACCCAGTGCCTCGGAAAGGCACCTCAGGTATATGAACTAATGTTTATTTAATTTATTACCTACTTAACGGATATATTTTAAGACTCTTTTTTTGTATTTTTAACAAACAATGAATTACATGGTCTACAATAAATAATTTATTGTTATAATTTATTATTATAAAAAAAAACTTGACTTATTATATTCCTCAGATATGCAAGTATCCTCACGATGTTTCCTTCTAATTCAAATTGTTTATTGCATGTCTCATCATTAATTATAATGGTACATTATTGATAGTATATGTGTCGCCCTGCAAGGGCATAGCGACACTAGAGAGCTAACTAGTTTGAATTATCTACATTTTAAACATAAATTATAAAATATCACATCGTAAACATTTAATTTTATTTTATATAGATTAGTGTAAAATTTAGAAATGATAATAATATCCTCCGATGTAATTTCGGTTACGATTATAGTGCCCGAGTGTAACCGGAGAGACATCAGGCGCAGGACCAACGGCTTTACACGCTTTCTGAGGCAAGGGGGTGAAACACAACTTCCTGACTCTAGGCTGCTACTGAGAATTTCTTGACAGAAAAAATCAATAACTGATTTTTAGCTCGAGGTTCAAGTCCCGGGACTTGAACCCGGGACCTGGTATGGTCGACCACTAGATCAACGAGGCAGTCAAAAAATTTAGAATTACTTGAAGTATTGTTTCTTTGTCGTTATTTATCGCCAAAAATGCATAACATAACATAACACTCACGTCTGTCACCCAACGGGGTAGGCAGAGACTACAGACTTCCATTTGGCACGATCCTGACGTACCTCTCTCGACTCCTCTACATCAATACACGGTCGGTCGGTGTCGGTTAAGGGTACTCTTAATCTGGTTCATCTTCAATATATTGCAAATTTCGTCAATAACTTTGGTCAAAAATTCTATTTATGGTATAATAACATTTATTAATAATTCATAGCCGAGCACATCATAAATCTGCACTTAAAATTTGGAATTAACATTTTCATTAGTGCAGGCTGGGATTGAACCCGGGTTGCTCGCGTATTGTGATATTTATAGCAAGAATAGGATAGAATGAAATAGATTAATCTTTGATCAATTTACATCACAAGAAATGCTTGTTGAAAGTCATTTTTTTCCTTTTACCACTGGTTCGGAAAAAAAAACCTCTGTCCAGGAAAGAACCAGCAAGAAACCCAGCGGGACTTTTTATTTAGGAAGTAAAATTATACAATAAAACACACGTTGTACAAACTACTTACAAAACTTATTTAAGTAACAGCTTGTTTGCGACAACTTCATTCCTAGGGGTTATTATCAACTATGCTTTTATTTATACCATAGTATATAGTTTTTGTTTAATGAAATATTTAAAGTTTGTAATAGAGATACCTTGTATATTTTCTATAACTTTGTTGCAATATCGTATACATTGCCCCATGAATGAATTACGGACTCTGTGCAGTCGAGAAACTTGTATCACTAGCTTATGTTTGTTCCTGGTGTTTACAGAGTGTATAACGTTTTTTTTTATTAAAACTATTAAAGAGCGCTTGGCCTTTGAGCTACTACTACCAAGGAGGTTAATAAAAATAAATCAATACGAATGCTGCAAACGATACGTACTCGTTTCAAACATTTGTACAAAGTTATGAAACAAAATAAGCTATGCAATGGCTCTTACTTGAACCAGTTAGTAACAATATTATTCTAAATAACAAACAACGTTTGTGTAATATTTAGTTTTGTTATTCTGTTAAAATCATGTCTATATACGTGCCAGAGCCACCTTGCAGCTATATTACAGTTGTACCACATATGGGACGGCTCGACCGGGAAATAGCAGCGTAAAATAGCAGCTCAATGCTGCTGTGTTTCGTACACTCACCAGTATAGAGAACCGGAGACACTTTTTACTGGAAACGAGGCATTCCAACTTAGTCCTCAGGGGTGACAACGCATCTGCATTTTGATTTTTAATCAAGGATAGATCCACGTACCACCAGGTGGACTGTGTGCTCGTTTGTCACTCTTATTCTATAAAAAAAAAATCCTTTAAAAAAAGGCATTCCATCTTAGTTCTCAGAAGCGATAATACATCTGTAGCCTTCTTTAAAGTTGGTTGCAGGTGTCCATGGACTGCAGAGGACTGTGTAGCTAGACTGTTAGTTCGTTTGTCACATCAGTTTTATAAAAAAAAACATGCGTGAGTGTCGTGGAACACTCGGTTGGAACGAAGTTTCTTTCGTAGTATATTATTATTGATAAACGTATTATATTATTGATTAACAAATAAAAATAAATGAATTACTAGCATCTATTAAAATGAAGCGTCTTTTAAAATTCCATCTTAGTTCTCAGAAGCGACAATACATATGTAGCCTTCTTTAAAGTTGGTTGCAGGTGTCCATGGACTGCAGAGGACTGTGTAGCTAGACTGTTAGTTCGTTTGTCACATCAGTTTTATAAAAAACATGCGTGAGTTTCGTGGAACACTGGTTGGAATGAAGTTTCTTTCGTGGTATATTATTATTGATAAACGTATTATATTATTGATTAACAAATAAAAATAAATGAATTACTAGCGTCTATTAAAATGAAGCGACTTTTAAAATAATATTTCTTTATTGGCAAGATAAGAAAAAGTGCGAGGGAGATGAATATTATTCCACCTCGCTTGCACTATAGAAAGGGGGTCGGGACGGAAAAATCTTACACTTTTTCTCGCCTAGCCCCCATCCGCCAAATTCGTACCGTGCGATAAGAACTTCGTGACAATTAATATAATATTGAAAGTTTATTTAATTTTCTTCACGCTTCTTTTTGCTTCTAATTCATTACTCACATCATTACACCATTATTCTCTATCAGGAGATGCTTACCTGTAAAAGAAAGAAAATATTTAGTAAAGAAAGTACTCAGTAGCACAGAGGATAGGCGTTATCGCCTTAAAATTTCATAGTAGGTGAGAGAACCATGTTCGATCCTTACCAGTACCAGTACCAGTAGAACGGACATAAACAGGGTTTTATATATACCACTGCTGGCAAAAGTCTCCTCCCATTTCTGCTGGGTTATCAACTATCACATTTTTATAGAAGTAAGGGTGACAAGGTTACAAGGCGGCGTAAGGCAATCCATTTTCCCATTTCTTCCCGTAGATGACGTAGGGGATGATTATGGGAAATGCTTGATAAATATTTTAACTTGCGATACATGGCGAAATTATCTATCAAACATCTGATGCAAAATAACCATTCTACGTAGTAGAGCCTCGCTGCAGATAATATTATCCATGAAATATATCTATGAGGTTTCTTTTCGCGATAAAAAAAGGAGCCAGCCTTACAGTAGTCGCATATGATGTATAACATCTGACCAAGGTGAGATACCTTATAATAAAAAAAAAATATTTATTCAGTAAATGATCATACATTAATTATAACCGGGGACGGGGTCTCCTTTTAAGTATAAAACCTTGTGTTAGGAGACTCCGCTCTTCCATAGCACTTAAATTAACTACTTGCATGGCATTTACATAACAATTGACTATAAAAATAAAAATAATAAAACTAATAACATTCACGCCAAAGGTGTGTATGCGCGCGCGCATATGTGTGTATGTGTGTGTGTGTGTGTGTGTGTGTGTGTGTGTGTGTGTGTGTGTGTGTGTGTGTGTGTGTGTGTTTGTGTGTGTGTGTGTTTGTGTGTGTGTGTGTGTATGTGTGTTACAAATAAATTACATTATTTCTTGATGCTTAAAAGAGCCTCAGTATCATCATAGCTCTTATGCAATAGCCATTTGGTTAGGGCATATTTGCAATTTCGATAATTAAGGTGGTAAATATTTATGTTTTTATTAATGGCATTGTATAGAGTCGCAGACTGTTTTACATATTGCCTCCTAGCTAAAGCAGTTTTAATAGTGACAGCTACCTTGGTAATAAACAAATAGCCATTTGGACAAATCAAATAGCGCGCTTCCCCGGCTTACTGTTACACACCTCCGTCCCTTTTCACAAAATCACTCTCACAGATTGCAAGAAAAAGAGAGGAAAGTTGTTACACATCAAAACTATCAAATACTACGGCTCAATTGTGTAATAACCGTGTAGTGGCGGTGCAAGAATACCCACTACCCCATATCGTCGCGGTGGTGTCGTGAGAGGCGACAGATGGAAACTAGAACAGGAGATTAAATGAAAAAAATCGTGTTAATTAAACAGAAACAATTTTTTGTAGCTTTTAACGAAATAGTTGTTTCTGAAATTAATAAAAATAAATTGATTATTCAAAACATTACATGAGCGTTCGAGGTGTGCACTTTTGGATTTTCCAAATATTTTTTTCTTTTTTAGTTATTATGTATTAGGAAAACGCTACTGCCCATTCCATTTTGTTTCCCTCTGTCACCTCTTACGACACCCAAGGGACAATATGGGGTAGTGTATATTCTTACACCTCCATTACACGGTCAACATCAAACACAAAATCGGCCAATTTATCGAGCAGTAAATATCACTGTGATCTAGTGTGTTGCCAATTACTACTACCCGTGTCTACTACGACTACGTGTAAATTAGCTTGATTCGCTACCACAGAATCAAGCTAATTTACACGTAGGTATATAATATGGGATATTGAAATACCATTAGGACTTTTTATAGAAACACGTGTTAGCACAGTTGTCCATAAGGAGTGCTAGTTGTTAGTAAAATACTTTGTTTTGAAAGCTGTGTGGTTAAGCAATGGGCAGCAGCATCTTCCTAATAACAGCTGAATAAAAAAAATTGCAGTTATTAACCCGCCTGCCAAGCGTGGCAACTATGGCAAAATCCTCCCTTTGAAGCAATCTATGGGCAAAATCCTCCCTTTGAAGCAATCTATGGGGGAGGCCTATGTTCAGCAGTGAACTTTTATAGGCTGTAAACATAGATAACAGAATATTGCAATGGCTTAGCTTTCATCTGCATCGCTACGGGCGATGGGTAAGAATACCAGACTAAGCAAGTGAGTGGATCTGAATGTCTGTCCTTAAGAGATCCCAACCTGCCTAGAGGGATCATACCAGTTTTTCAATCCGTTTAAAAGTATTCTTAAAGGCGAGAGAGAATTGGCTTTGGTTGTGTTAAGTACGTAAAACGCCTCCAAGATACAGGTGAAAATTCACCCTGTAACAACCCGGGTAACGTTTATAAAATAAGGTTGTTGTGACTTTAAGTGACGTAAGTTACGTGTTTCGGTGTTGGAAAAGCTAAAAGTTCAGAAAAATCCTCGAAGAAATTTCATTAACACTATTTCATAAAATATTGAGAAATTTTTTCATAAAAAATTTCTCAATATTTTATGAAATAGTGTCGGTTAGTAATAATTTCATCAAAATTACAAACAGTTAAAAGTTAATTACCGACATCAATATTTTATTATAAACAAGTAACTCCTTTCCCCGGGGATAAAATTGTCTCCTGCCCATATTAGCCTTGCTGGGGACAAAAAATTTATCCCGCGACTATATCCACTGACAAGAGATAAAACTATCTTGTCATTATGCCAAAGCACGGCAACGGGGAGAAGTATATCCCCGTTTGACATAACGAGTAGACATATATCCCCCGTCCGTAGCATGGGGCCAAATGAAAGATAAAAAATTATGCGTTTTTGACATTTGAAAGGGACAATTTTATCCTAGTTCATTGGACGTGGGTTTAAGTTTATATTCATACAAAAAATCTAAGTCTAAGTCTATGTCCCATTTTATCTACTGTGGACAGTATATCCATCGGTGTGCCCATGCTCGAAGGGTGGATAAAACTAAGCGAGGGGATAAACATTTTCTCCTTTCTCCGGGGATAAAATTGTCTCCCGCCCATGCTAGCCCTACAGAGTCAGTAATTCCTTCATGGGGCAATGTATACGCTTTTACAACAAAGTCGCAGAAAATATGCAGGCCTTATCTATCAAAAGGCTTAAAATTTTTACTAAGCAATAATTGTTTAATGGATTATTATGCTAATAAAAAGTACATGATTGATAATCACCCCTGGGAATAAGGTGATCGCTACCCTGCTTGTATAAAATAAGAAAAGTGTAAATAAATTTTGTTTAATAAAAAGTCACTCTGGGTTTCTTGCTGCTTCTTCCCAGGACTGAGGTTTTTCCGAATCAGTGGTAAAAGTAAAAACTTTCAATAAGAATTACATGTAATCTATATTGATTAAAAATGATTCTATTCTATTCTATTAAGTTTTATAATAATTAAACATAACTTTTATTTATAGTTGGTCAGGAAGTTTTAATTTTTTTTGCTTCTTTTCCATCTCTTGTTTTATTTGCATAACCATACAACATTATATCAAAAGAGATCAAAAAAATCACACCTCCCAATACTTACACCTACAACAAACTTTTTAATATCTACATCCTTTTACGCGGCAAAACAAAAATAGGTTAAAACAATCGAAAACTTTCAATTCGAAAACGTTTAAAAACGTTACATTACGGCCTTGTCTTTAATCTATGTTATTCAAAGATTAAACAGCGTTTACTTTTTAATTTAATAGTGAATCGTGCTTACTTGTCAAATAGGTCCCATGGGGTCAGATAAGACACGGTCATGCATAAGCAGTCAGCCACATAGGTAACGGTGTTAAAAATTATAATTGTAAAAATTTAGGTTGGAATTTGTTTTTTTTATTTCTTTGTGCTAATGAATGTATGAACTTACCTAACGGCCACGCATTCCTGGATCGGTGTGAATGCTTGATTTTTTTTTCTTTCTGTTTGAAATTTCACTGAGTTCACTGGCAAGAGCAACACTAACACTACACACAACACAACACTAACAAAACCAAGAGAATACCTCTTGGTTATGTTGGTCATTGCTAAAAATTGCGTTGTGATTTTGCCACAATTCATGTTGAGGTATAACCTTTTGGTATTGCCTTCGACGTAAAAGGACGTCAAACATCTCAGTCCTCCCGTGACGATGGGTTGTTGTAAAGCACCTGAAATGTCGGGAATTAAAATAAGTAAATTAAGCGCGATAAATTCCGTAAACATAGTGTTATTAAATTTACGTAATTTTGTTATAAGTAAGTCTCTTGTTCTGTACGTCAAAGGTTTATGCCAAAATAAAGTCTCTCTTACTTGCAAATCAAATCAAATCAAAAATATTTATTGCATGACTACAGGAAAATTAAATAAGATGTTAAGAATATGTCATGGACATTTTGCTCCATAGTCTATCGATTTCAGGTGTATTAGGTAGTTAATATTAAGTCTTAAATATATTTACAAAATAATCAATATCTTTAACAAGTAAGATTCAATCTCAGTTTCAGTTTTTTATACTAAAATACCTAACTTACGGATTTAACTTTTATTATAATTTTGTTTTAGTATTCAATAATTTATTTGAATTATTTAATTAATAAATCTAACCACTAAATAAACACATTTTATCTTTATTGTGTATAAATTCTTGTAAACTGTAGAAGCATTTATCTGGTAACTACATGTACAGTACCTTTTTAAAATTTATGTCGTTCATATTGACAAAAGTGTCAGGAATATTATTCTAAATTTTAATGACATTACAGTAAATGTTTTGAGTGTATTGTACTGTTTTCGGATAAAATGAACTCGTTATTTTAAAAGGATTTCTAGTATTTTAATTTTTCAAATAGATATTTATAATTCCTTACAAATAAAGATACCTCTTTGTTACCTACAAATCAATATCCAATTTCTTAAAAGCGGTCTACAAGAGTCACTGAAAGGCCCTGCATAAAGCTCTAATGCACATTTTAAATACCCTGTTGATATTTGGGGCGGTGCCCAGAAAATTATACGATACGCTAAAATTGATTGTACATATCCATAGTATGCCATCAATCCTGCTTTCTTTCTTTCTTTTTTTCTTTCTTAAAAGTACTCCGCGACATCCAGTTTAACAATTGGAAACATCTATTGGAAGGCTTCACGCTACGCCTGCACACACGCTTCTATGTTTAATGTTTTACTTCTAGAACGTCCTTTATACCACTGGCGAGATCCCACGCTGCCTGGAGGATCAGACCAGCTGTGTCTGTCTTTCAATCCAATTAAAAGTTGTGCATATAATTGTGTACTCACGTACGAATGAAAGATCTATACTACATATCATTCTTCTTTTATTTCATATTTTACATAAGTAGGTTAAATAACAGTATACTCATGCAACCCCGGCGGTGAAACTTTACAAGAAACCTGATTTTTTATTACCGTACTAAATTTCTCCATTACGTCGATAAAAAGTATCATTCCAAAAAAATTAGTTATGTAAATAAGTACATTTTAAGCAAAGAAAATATCTCAGCTGCTGACTCTATAGCGCTTCTAATGGACAAATACAGTAGTGGAAGTCATTAAGTCTTAGGCCTCCGTTACTCTGCTTAGTTGAATAGATTTTAATATGGCTTTCATGATTTAATCTCTTTTGCCCTTATTCTTAAAAAGCTTTTATCTTTAAATTCCTAAACAATTAATACTACTTCCTTTTACAACCTGGCACATTATTAGTATCTTCAAGACAAGAGTGAATTGGCTTTTGTTGCGTGAAAATAGCACGAGTTCGTTCATCTAGGGCTTTATCACCGCTAATCATCTGCAGGCCTATCCGTTAAATTTGTTGACACCAAAATTATAGTTAGGTACTTTGTAGTGCATTGCAGCATATCCTATATTTTTCTTTAAGGTCTACCACAGCTTACAATCATACGACGCTATGTACTACAAAGTGATTATCATTTTGATAGTTTGTAGAATCAGGCGTTTTGCGGAAATCTATTAAATTAAAGATGTTAAACATTAATTAGCGAAGATCCGCGTTATAAAATAAAATTATTGCAGAACCGCCTTAGCGGTCAGGCACCACAGAGTCTATTTCACCAGAGGATGCCTCGTTTAGAAGTGAAATACATGTCAATTTATCGACGATGGTGTGTCTTTCCTAGTGTAGTGGTGTTGGAAATAGTGGTTCAAATAGGTAAGGCACATCATTTTATTTTATTACGCGGATCTTCATCATGCGGGGGCATATGCAGGTGGCCTATGTTCAGCAGTGGACTGGTGAAAGGCTGTGATGATGATGATAATGATGATGACGCGGATCTTAGCTTAATTTTACCCATCTTTAATATTATTTTGATGTCAACATAGTAAGCAAATAGGCCTACTGGTGGGTTTGTAGACGATTTATCGCGTTAATTTTTTTTATGTTGCGTTTATATGGGTGCTGCATAGCAGCCGAAACGTCAGAAAATAAAAAAATAGTAAAATTAAACGCCATAAAATTCGTATAAATAGTTTTATTTAATTTACGAAATAAAATAATGTTTATTAATTTATTTATCTTTGTTATTTAAAATCAAGTCAAACGCAAACGTTAGATAATATTAAATTGTATAGTTTATTAGCTAGGTTACGAACAGGTATCAACAACTAAGAAGTTTATTTACCCCAAAAGTTTTGCAGCAACTCTAACTGTCGTGTATCTAACAAATATGCAGTGTAATTACGTGTACATCCCACCTCTGCTACCGTAAACACGCTCTTCGCAAAACTTCTATAAATATCTCTTGAGAAACTTATTAAGATTTAAACTCGCGTAATTAAATAACCAGATTTTGATATTTAAAAGCAAAAGTTTGCAAGATTAGAAATTAAAAAATGTCTTTTCGAATTTTGGGTTTCGAACCCTTCTGGATCAATATCGTTGTAAGATACATTTCGCGATTTTTTTTTGACAAACGAGCACAGTCCACCAAATGGTAAGTGGATGTGCCTTGGATCATAGACAACTACATTTATCCTCGATTAAGAATAAAAATGCAGTTGCGTTGTCATCCATGAGGAGTAAGTTTTGTAAGTTTGTTATACGTGGTAGAGCCATGCTGCAGCTATATTAGTAGTATAGTTGTAGCACGAATGGGTCGGCTCGACCGTGGAAGGACCACGTTCTCACAGAATACCAGCGTAAAATAGCAGTTTAACACTGCTGTGAGTGTAGAGAACCGGAAACCCTTTTTACTGGAAAAGAGGCATTCCATCTTAGTCCTCACGGGTGACAACGCATTAACCCTTTCCATTATCCATTACAGCCTTTAAAAGTCTTTAAAATTATTTTATATTATAATAGAACATGATATTCCTTTAAAATGACCCCAATATCAATAATATATTATATACTCAATACACATAAGTATATAATATAAATGCTGTTTACTCAATATAATTTTAATAAATAAGTAAATAAATAAATAAAAATAAGCTTTAATAATATCTAGGCACATCTCAACATATATTTCGTTTATAAACGGCTATCAACGTGTTAATAGTGAAGCATTCTTTTATATTTAGCATTAATTTAACCCAAAAGCTGATTAGAATACCTTTAAACAACATATAATCAACCAAAGCTGAATAGGCCTCCCCAATAAATTTCCTCATATGGAGGTTTGTCATAATTGTCACGCTTGGCAGGCGGGTTGGCAACCGCAGTTTTTTATTTTTAGTCATTATTAGGAAGACGCTGCTGCCCATCTCCTGATTTGTTTCCCTTTTTCGCCTCTTACGACACCCACGGGATGATATTCTTACACCGCCATCACACAGTTAATAATTAACCCTTTATCATGTTTGAATTACCCGTCACCTATTTCAGTTACACTAATAACAGATCATCCCTATCCAACTCAGACACGTCATGTGTCCAGTATGCGGACGAAAACCATTTTAATTTCCTACTTGTCAATCGGCGTCACACATTCTATCCATTTCGATATGTACGAATAGTGGCACATATTGATCGACATGCAATTTCATTGTTATACGAAGGTCACTCAATAAGTTTTGAGATGCTCGAAATTTAAAGGTGGAATGCACCCGTGTTATATGTTTCTAAAAAGCAAATTTTTTAAAAATAGAACTCCATAAGCCAATTGCTCAATATTAAAAAAAAAAAAAACAAAGTTCTATTAATTTTCCTGCAACGCTTCCCGCGATTTTCATTTAAAACGATGGATCTTAACCGTGGACATTTGCGCGCTATGATATATTATGATTTTAAATTTGGTTTAACTGAACAATTAAGGTTACAACGGTTACAATCAGCATTAGGGACTCAGCTCCATCACACGCAACAATTTTTAGGTGATTTGTTGAATTCAAAAGGTGAAATTAATCTTAAAGATGACCAAAGAACCGGGGCCCGCAAACAGCAGTAACGGCAGAAAATGTATGGACCACTGAAATGTTGGTGCGACAAGACCCACGAATCACATATACGGACATCGAAAAGATTGTAGGCATTAGTTCGAGGAGCATTCATAGCATTCTACATCAACATCTTGGAGTGAGGAAGCTTTGCTGTCGATGGATCCTCGTTTGCTCTCCGAAAGCGAAAACAGACTCGTGTGGATTGGTGCCATGAAATGCGAGACATGGATCTATCAATATGATCCGGAAAATAAAAGGCAATCATCGGTATGGGTCTACTCAGAAGGACAGTTACGACAAAACTGCAAAGACCTCGCAACGTCGGCAAAAAAATTGTGGCTAGTTTTTTTTCGCGGAGCGGACATTTGTCGACGTAAATGCTGGAAAATTGTAGGTCAGTTAACTCTGAATGGTATACTACAGTTGCATTACCCAAAGCTTTTCAAGCTGTGCGGGAGAGCATACCAAAGACCGGGCTTCGGGGAATCATGCTGTATCACGATAACGCCTCTTCACATACCTCCCTTAGAACAAAAGCATTTATTGAGGAATCTGGTGTTGAAACTCTAAGTCACCCACTCTACAGCCCTGACTTAGCTCCTTGTGATTTCTTTTTGTTCCCAAGAGTCGAAGAAAAAATAAAAAGCAAGGTTTTTTCAAGCGCCGAAGAAGCCGTGGCTGCCTACAAAGAAGCGATTTCCGACCTGTCAGATCAAGACTGGCCAAAGTGTTTTCAGAGTTGGTTTAGGCGAATGGAACTTTGTATAGAGCATGATGGAGAATATTTTGAAAAGATGTAAAATAAATATTAATAGTATCTAAAATACTTTTTGTATATCTCAAAACTTATTGAGTGACCTACGTAGATATGAAAGTGAAGGAAATAACGTTTAGGAAATGCAAAAGGATAATATTATACTAATCGGTACAGGAACCAGGCAAACCATTAACCGTACTTCACTAGCATTTAATATTTCGGCACGAGATCACATTTGTTTTCATAGTTAAAACGTTTCGTATATACTGCGCATTATATTTTACGTCCAACCGTCATTACAGGTGAGGAATAGGATAGAAAAGGCACAGAGTGAGGGGAAGTGGTATGCAGGCATCCGTATGCAAAATATCGCAAAGGGCTAGGTTTTATACTGTAAGTTATTGAACCTATTTTTACGTGGTAGAGCAACGCTGCAGTTCCTTTATAGTTGCAAGTCAGTTCAACCGAGAATGGAAAACGATTTTGCAGAATCCCAAGGGAAAAAAAAGCAGTTTTATTTGGTGATATATTGGTAGATCTCTATTTCTGTCTAGTAGTCAGTCTGGTTAGGTACCCTGTCACTTATTTCTGCCGCCAAATTACTGTGCTTGAACTGCTATGTCCTGATCTGAAGGGTATAGAGAGCCAGTATGACAACAGGCCGTGAGGTATACCATCTTAGTTCTAAGACTATAGGTGGATAATATGATTGAAAAGGAGCAGGCTAAGGGAGGAAGAAGTACACGAGCATCTGTATGCAAAATATTGCAAAGCTTAGCCATTTGCAATATTTTTTACTACACATTATTGAACCTATTTTTACGTGGTAGAGCCACGCTGTAGTTGCTTTATTTTTGCAGGTTATTCTGTCAGTTCGACTGAGAATGCACAACGATTTCCCAGAAAACCAAAGCAAAAAAATAGCAGCATTATTTGGTGGTGCATCTCTATTTCTGTCTAGTAGTCAGTCTAGGTATGCCTGTCACTTATTTCTGCCGCCAAATTGAACTGCAGACAGAGAGCCAGTATGACAACTGGCCGTGAGGTATACCATCTTAGTACTAAGACGTAACAAAGCATCTGTAGCCTTCTTATTTGAAGTTCTTTTCGGTTTAGGTTTCGAAAAAATGTCGCTACATTTCTCATGGAAATTGACACTATTTACTAATAAAGAGTATCAAAATGCATGTATCATTTAAAAGAGAAACAGAGAAGTCTCTTTCTCTTTTAATTGATTTATATATCTCTTTTTTGGTCTTGGAATTTACTCTTCTTTTCTTTCCCTCTCTTTTACGGTTCATTATATGAAGTATTAAATATGGTGGGTCCTGACCACGTGTGTTACTGAGCTTAACCAAGTAATAATACAATATTGTTTTTCTATTATATGCCAGTGTTTGACTACTATCCCACCTAATGGTAAATGGTGATGCAGTCAAAGATGGTGAAGCGCACTGACTTATTTTAACAAAAGCTTATTCACTCTTGTCTTGAAAACACCCACATTATAATCGGATGGAAAGACATGCTAGCAAATTATGCCACTCCTTTTCTATACGCATTATGGACGACGTAGCAAACCGTTTGGTTCAAATGCGTGGTATGTCGCCAACAAAAGGAATATTTTTATAGGATAAGGGTGACAAACAAGCACACAGTCCAACTGATGGTAAGTGTTTGTTGCGGCCCATATACATCTACATCTATCCTCGATTACGATTAAAAATGTAAATGCGTTGTCACCCGTGAGAACTAAGTTGAAATGCCTCGTTTCCAATAAAATGGGTTTCCGGTTCTCTACACTCACCATGCGCATGACTGCAGCGTTAAGCTGCAATTTTACGCTGGTATTCTATGTGATATTTATGGAATTTTTTTTGAAGAGTCGCTTAATGCACTAGCCGAAAATTTTATAGTGCGCGAGTAACCCGGGTTTGAATCCCGTCGGCACCAAAGAAATTGTTAATTGCAATTTTAAGTGCTGATTTACCACGCGCTAGACGCTGAAGAAAATTATCGTGAGGAATAAATATTTTCGAACATAAGTGAAGTCCATCAACACCCACTGTATTATTGTCATCATCTTAGTCCCAACGAATTCCACGGTCCGTCATTTGAATCCAGACTTCTTGCATCAAATGATTCAAATACACTGCTGAACACAGGCCTTCCCCATAGATTGCCTCATATTCCGCATATTCCGCCGTTGCCACGCTTGGCAAGCGGGTTGGCAACCGCAAGTTTTTATTTTAAGTCGTAATTAAGAAGACGCTGCCGCTCATCTCCTGATTTGTTTCCCTCGGTCGCCTCTTACGCCACCCACGGGATGATATGGGGTAGTGGATATTCTTACACCGCCACAACATGGTTGCATCCGTTACCAGTATTAAGCTGCCACTAAAAAGCTTTCATCCCCATCGGTTGTCGATTATCCGTACTATATTGCCGGCCTATTGCCACTTCAGCTTATTCATCCATTAAGCTATGACAGTTACTGGAGCAACGTGGCAGACAACCGGAGACCCATTTTACTGGAAGTGAGGCGTTCCATCTTAGTTCTTAGGGGTGAAATAAATGTAGCACAAATGGATCGACTCGACCAATTCTATAAAAACAGACAATACTTTATGAAAATCCATTATATTAAAGATATATTTAATATATATTTTGACTGCACAGTCACGTTTCTCTACCATTCATCGTTCTTTCATTGGAAACTTGCCAGACAGTCCGTGACCCTCGTCATCTGCGCACAATCTCAAAACATTAACATACCTAATTCTGCTGGTTATCGAATTTATTAGGGTGGGTAGAACTAAAGGGGTACGGTGACTTGATTTGTGTTCATTGTTTTTCTGCAATATCAATCTGGAAAAAGCCACTTTTAAAGTTTTTATGCGACTTGCCAAGATCCTTTTAACCATATTAAAAGCTTTGTACTACGTGCATTAAATAACCTGAGTTATGTTTTTTTTATAGAATAGACATCTATATTTATCCACAATTAAGAATCAAAATGCAGATGCGTTGTCACCCCTGCGGACTAAGATGGAATGCCTCGTTTCCAGTAAAAAGGGTCCCCGGTTCTCTACACTCACCATACGAAACACAGCAGCATGAAGCTGCTATTTTACGCTTATTCTGTGAGGCGTGGACCCCGGTCGAGCCGACCCATTCGTGCTACAACTATATTATAAATAGCTGCAGCATGGCTCTACCACGTAGAAAAGTAGGTTGAAGTAGAATTAAGTATTGAAGAAGTTGCCGGAAGTATTTTCAAGCGTTCATACTCTTAGTCACTTGTTATTACTATTTGGTCGCATTACGAATTGGTGCGTAGTTGTAACTACGATTTACTTATTAGTTATTCAGGAGCGATGAACATCTGATGGTGATTTTAGACCTTTTCTGTACTGCCAACACTTAGAAAGATTTTGAAAAAATTATTCTGGATCAAATGTTTTTTTTTTAATATTAATAATTTACTTCATAAAAATCAATTTGGTTTCACAAGCAGTCGCTCGACAACTGATGCCGGTGTTGAGCTGATTAAATATATTTTCAATGCATGGGAGAATTCACAGGATGCTTTGGGTATATTCTGTGACATATCAAAAGCCTTCGATTGTGTCCACCATGAAACATTAATCAGGAAAGTACAACACTACTAAATTAATTGTTTCATATTTAAGTAACAGAACGCAAAAGTTGTCATTAATGGTATGAGCTCTTCCGGGTCGATAGAACAAATGGGCGTGCCTCAGGGCTCAATTCTCGGCCCCTTTCTGCTTCTTGTATATATTAGTGACTTACCTTACATAGTGGGGATAACTATAATATAGTATTTTTTAATTTATTCAGGATAACAACAGCTTATTAATACTTAAACAATATTACTTAAATTATTAAACATGAAAAAGCCAATTATAGTTATCCCCAAAGTAGATAACCAAACATAACACTGTAAATCTAATACAATACAAAATAAAATCGGTAAGAACTAATACTAGCATTAACAAATTAATTGAAATATTAATATTACCTTCGTGACGTACATATATATATATATATATATATATAAATACAGATGTATATACGTACAAAAGACATTCATAATTATACTTACAAACACACACATATGAATCATCATCATCATCATCATCATTACAGCCCTTCACAAGTCCACTGCTGAACATAGGCCTCCCCCAAGGAATGCCACAAAGCACGGTCCTGAGCCACCTGCATCCATCGACTTCCTGCATGTCTTACCAGGTCGTCACTCCATCTAGTGGGGACGCCCTACACTTCGTCCGCCGGTACGAGGCCGCCACTCGAGAACCTTTTTTCCCCATCAGTTGTCGGTTCTTCGAGCTATATGGCCGGCCCATTGCCACTTCAGCTTACTAATCCGTTGGGCTATGTCGGTCACTCTGGTTCTACTGCGGATATCCTCATTTCTAAGTTTATCACGCAGTGAGACTCGAGCATAGCCCTCTCCATAGCTTGAGCGACCTTGAGCTTCCTCATCCGGCCAGCAGTGAAGGACCACGTCTCAGTTCCGTAGGTCATCAATGGCAACACGCACTGGTTGTACAGCCTCGTTTTCAAGTTTTGAGGTATACCTGACGAGAAGATGTGCCGTAATTTCCAACACTGCCCAGCCGAATTGAATCCGTCGATTGACCTCTCGGTCGAAGTTGGACTTACCTAGTCGGACTATTTGTCCCAGGTAAACATATTCGTCAACAACTTCGAGCTTAGTGCTCAGTGCTAGTGGGAGCACACATATGAATATATAAATGCAAATATATTTTAGTGTTATTGTTATTATAGAAAATAGATAAAAATTATAAAGAGACACTAATATATATACATACATACATACACAGATACACACATATATACATAAATACATACATACACATACATACATACATACATATACATACATACATAATAACAGTATTAAACGAGGGCACAAATATTAATTTGAGTACTATTTTAATTACAATTTACTGATTACCTTCAGCTGGATAGAATAAAAACTTGTTAATTTTATTTTGAATCCACTTTTAGTATTATTAAAAGGATCAATTGCGCTAAATTTTTTGTCGTAAGTTGCTACTAACGCGTTAGAACATTGTTTTTCCATAATTGGTCGGGTGAAAGGGATGTAAAACAAAGAGTTTCTGGTATGTCTGGTACGTTTCATTGGGACGTTAAATTTAATGTAGCCAATAAGTCAGGGCAGTCAATTCCTCCGTGTAATATATCGAATAAAAGCCCCATATCCAGCAGAATACGTGTTTCTTCAAGCATTAACAGACCGTAAAATCTGCAATCGTCTCGATATGAAGAGCCAGAACGTCTAAATTTAAAATTTAAATGGGAAACGAACTTATTTTGAATCCTTTCGATTTTATGAACATATTTAGCATAAATGGTGACCATATCTGTGAGGCGTACTCTAATATAGATCTTACATATGCGAAATATACTACTTTTAGGCTTTGAAAATTAGAGTAAGGAAGACAAGTTCTAACTACAAATCCCAAATTACGAAACGCTTTACTGCAAATAGGATCAATATGCTCATTCATTGACATACGGGAGTCAAAATATACGCCAAGATCGCGCACCACCGTAGTCCTCTCGATTATAACACCATTGAAATTGTATGAAAAAACTATGGGATTATTTTTCCGCGTAAATGAAATACACTGACACTTACCAACATTTACCGTGATTTTATTAGCGACATAGTAATGGTATAATATATTTAAGTCATTTTGAATTAGTTCACAGTCCTTGATAGTGCGTACTCGCAGATATATTTTTTTATCATCAGCATAAAGTAAATGTTGAGAATTTTTTATATATTGACATATATCGTAAATATAGGCGTTGTAAAAGAGAGGACCAAGGTGGGAGCCTTGAGGAACGCCAGAGGGAACCGTTACGAAATCTGACCTATAACCGCCTAGAACCACAGCTTGAGAGCGGTTAGTCAAATAAGATCTAATCCATCTCAGTAAGTCCCCATGAATGCCGAGAGACTGCAGCTTCTGAAGAAGTATGACGTGATCCACACGGTCGAAGCTTTCAAAGTCGGTGTAGATCACGTCAACTTGACCTCCACCTTCCATTTCATTAAGAACGTAATTAGTGAAATTTGCAAGATTGGAAATAGTAGAACGCTTTTTCAGAAAACCATGTTGCGTACTCGGGATGTGTCTAATTATTGTAGCATAAATTTTATTAAAAATAAGTCTCTCAAATATTTTAGCAATTGTACTGAGAATAGAAATTGGACGGTAATTATCAATTTTTGTTTTAGAACCTTTTTTATGAACCGGTATTATATATGCCTTTTTCCAAAGTGTGGGAAACACACATTCTCTGAGGGAAAGCTTAAAGAGCAACGTAATTGGGTAACTAAGGCTCTCGGCGCAGGCTGACAGAAAAACTGGAGGTACTCCATCGTAACCCGCTCCCTTATAGGTGTCCAAGTTTATCAGACATGTTAGTATAAAATCCTGAGAAACGTCAATTTGAGAGATATCATCACTCCATGACGAAAAGACAGTATTACAACAGTGTGAACTAGAATCAGTCAAAGGAGAAACAGTAAATACACTTTGAAAAAAGGCATTAAAGGCAGAGCAAATATCCTGTCCCTCCGTGTAAATAACGTTATTTAGGGTAAAATTACGAGGATAATTAGATCTTCCCTTTTTAGACTTAACAGATTTCCAGAAATACTGTGGCGAATTCTTTAAATTTTTCTCAGTATTACGAATAAAATCATCAAAACATTTTTTTTTGTTCTATGTAGTCTATCCCTGAGAAGCTTAAACTCCTCATAATCTCGAGGGTTGTTAAATTTTTTCCATTTTTTGTGTGCCTTAAATTTTTCGCGAATTATTTTAATAAGTGCGCGGCTGTACCAACACGGGTAACGATTACTAATTTGGGAAGATAGTGGTACAAATAAAGTAAAACATTCGTGGAGTTTTTCATAAAAAATCTCAACGGCTTGGTCGACTGTATTTGTGTTTAATAATAATTGATCCCAGTCTACTCTTTTTAAAAAGTTATTTATGTTAACATAATTACATTTTCGGAAATTGTATTTTGAGTGAAAATATTCTTTAAATGGTTTTACAAAAATGTCTTGTATATCAATGGTAAAAGGTGGGTGTAAGGTGTCGACTTTAGACAAAGGGTCAGAATGGTTGATTTCCAAGTGTAAGTTTGAGAAACATAGATCCAGTATATTGTTACAACGGTTGGGGAGCAAATTATATTGATTCATGCCAAAAAAACATAAATCCTCGGCCAAAACACTAGCAGCTTTTTGAATATCAGCTCGGCAGAATGTATTGTCGACCATCCTGAGGAGCTCCATTTTAAACAAGGTACGTTAAAATCGCCAACTATAAGATAATGGTCAGAGGGTGCCAGTAGGTAAAAGCGTTCAAAGTTGTTTCGGAATTCATAAATACAATCAGGTAATATGTTATCATTTGGTGGTATATAAACTAAAATAATATTCAAGTTACAATTTGAATTGAGAAAACGTGCCGATAGACTCACACATAATGATTCAAATCCTTTACAATCCCAATCATTACGACGCGTAGCGCATAGTTCTCTCCGAGTACAGATCATTACCCCGCCACCCGTCCTTTTTTCCGTTGTTGCTAAGTCTCGGTCACAGCGAAAAATATCGAACCTACCATCACAAACTTCGCTATCAAAAATATCACTCTGCAGCCAAGTTTCAGACAACAGTATTAAATTATAATCACACGATAAAATATTATTATACAAATCTAAGCATTTCGTACGGAGGCCACGAACGTTTTACCAAAAATTTTACTAAAAATATTTAACTTAGTAATATTCATAGTTAAGGAATAAATATGAACTTATAAAGTTTTTCATTAACTTCCCATATACTGGCCCCAATGTCAAATAATAATTAACAACAGTAATTAATTGGTATTTTATATGTCTTAAAAACCAAAACTTAATTTGATTTTATAAGTATTAAGGACGTATGAAAAATAATTAAAGGTTAAGTAAAAAAAAGTATAAATGTTTATATTCTCAAAGTTAATTGTAGAGTATGTACCAAGTTTAATACTGGTTCGAAATAGTAACGATTTACAGAAAAATATTTAAAAGTTAGGAAATAGGTAGAATAGAATACTATTATAGAATATATAAATAACAATAAAAAAATATAATATGCGAATTTAGATAAAACAAATGGAATAAGATAATAATAAAAATATTATAACAATAATAATATATTTTACCGTAGGATGGTAAATAACATTATAAGTAATAACAAGCATTGATAAATCATATAATAACTACGAAAACACATTAGATGAGCAAGTTTAATGAAGAATAAACTATAAAATAGTCAAATTACTTTTGTAGATCTACAGAGTTTTTATATAAGGACGGACTAATATCGTTCTTCCTAACAAAAAATCCATCACGTATCCATACAAATTTGTATTGAGCGACTTTTGCTTTTTCCCTTGTACTTTTATATAATAACTTGTTGGCTGGTGTGAGATGTTCATTTAAGTAAATCTTCTTCATTTCACCAGGAAAACCTATATCACACAACCTCAGTCCTTTCTTGGTACGAACAGCAGACAGAATGGTGTCCCGTAATAATTGAGAACTCAGCTTTACGACAATAGCTTTTGGACGTCCAGAAACCGCATTAAATGGGCGAGTCCTAGTAATATGGATAACGTCAGTAGAAGACAGCTCAACTCCCAGAAAATTAGTAATATTACTCAAATAAAGGGACAGGTCTTCATTTGACTTTTCAGGGATGCCAGATATCTCAAGATTATTCCGTCTGGCCTGTTGTTCCATGTACTGAATTTTTAATTCGAGATTTTGTATCTGAGTGGATAATTCAGTGTTTTGAGAACTACAAACTTCTAGTGCTTGTAACCGGCTATCAAATAGGTCCTGTCTCTGAGAGGAACAGCTAAAAGACTTCTCCATTTCTGTGAGACGTGTATTTGTTTCAGATAGTGATTTCTTCATTATATCGTTATCGTCTGTCAATTGTTGTAAACAACTATTAATCTGAAATAAGTTTGAGGTAATATTTAACAGCTGATTGGTTAATGCCGAGTTAATAGCTTCAGAAATACTGTTGCAAATTTTATCATTCCATAATTTCATCTGTTGCTCGAACCTACGCTCGAAATACGCGAACACATCTTCTCCAATTTCGCATTCCGGTTGCTTACGTTTGCGTATATTTACCAAAGATTCTTAGTCTACCGACACCGATATGTCAGGATTCGATGAGAATATGTTAGGCGGTGTGCGCTGGAGTGCCATTGTATATAACAAACGCAGACACGACCAATATTAGTTTCTCAGATTGCAGAAGACAAAGACGAAAAATAGCAACTGTTGTTATCTCATGGGGTGAGGTAGTATAATTTGCTGATGACGCTTCATTAATTTTCAAATTAAAACGACAATTATTAAAATATGACAAAGTAAATAATGCTATATCTAAATTAGTAAATTGGTTCAATGTTAATAATTTGCATTTAAATGGCACTAAAACAAAATGTATGAAATTCATGACTCCAAATGTCAAACAATTAAATACTAATGTAATTTTAAATGGGAGGAACTGAGTCCCGTCGATACCACCATTTTCTTGAATAACACTAGACGCGAAGCTTCAATGAAGCCCCCATAATATATCAAAATTAGTAAGCAGACTTAGTTCTGCAGCATACGAGTATGCTGTAAAAAAGATTAGAAATCTTACCAATGTTGAACTAGCTAGACTTGCTTACTTTAGCTATTTCCATAGTATCGTATGGTATTTTGCTATGAGGGCACGCTACTGACACTGAAATTATATTTGTTTTACAGAAGAGGGCCATAGGAGCAATCTATGATTCAAAACCTAAAAAGTCGTTCCGACAAAATTTAAGGAAATTAATATATTAACTTTGGCCTCTCAATACATTTATGAAAATGTAATGTACGTACACAAAAATAAAAGTAGTTTTACAAAAATAAGTGATATTCATTCTGTAAATACTAGGAACAGACAAGTTAGTAATACCAGATACTTGACTCAACTGAGTCAGTAATTCATTCTTGGGGCGATGTGTAGGCTTTTACAACAAAATCCCAGAAAATATACAAAATTTGACCTGCTCAAAGTTCAAAAACTTTATTAAACTAAGTTTGTATAAAAAGGGTTATTATAATATTAAGGAATTTATGGATGATAATAACCCCTGGGAATGAGGTGATCGCTACCAAGCTATTTCTAATTTGTTTTGTGTTGTTAATTGTGTAACATATATGATTGTATGCTCATCATCATTCTCTAAACCATTTCCCATTATCTGGGGTCGGCGCAGTAAATCTTTTGTTCCATTCCTCTCTATCAGCCGTCATTTCCATACTTACCCTTTCATTCTCATATCACTCTTCACACAATCGATCCATCTTTTATTCGGCCTTCCTCTGCCCGTGTGTCCCTCCACATTCATATTCAACACTCGTTTTGTGACATGACTTTCA
Organism: Parnassius orleans; assembly: GCA_029286625.1. Taxonomy (NCBI): domain Eukaryota; kingdom Metazoa; phylum Arthropoda; class Insecta; order Lepidoptera; family Papilionidae; genus Parnassius; species Parnassius orleans. The sequence goes on along the minus strand of JAGSMP010000043.1, from coordinate 1,505,731 downwards.
TTCCTCCGCATCACATGCCCAAACCATGCCAATCTGCTTCCTCTCACCTTTTCTACCACTGGCGCTACTTTCAGGCTTCCTCTTATATACTCATTCCTTATCTTATCCATCCTTGTCACACCACACATCCATCGTAACATTCTCATTTCATTCGCATGCAGTCTATTTTCATCCTTCTTCTTGACGGCCCAGCATTCACTTCCATACATGACGACAGGTCGGATGATCGATTTGTAAATTTTCCCTTCAGCCTTATTGGCATTCGGGGTCGCACGTTGTGGCTGTGACCTGTCGCCATTTCATCCACCCTGCGTTAATCCTATGCTGCACAGCTCTATCTATTCCGCCGTCGCCTTGAATGAGGGAACCGAGGTACTTGACATCTGAGCAGATAGGCAGTATAGCGCCATCCAACGACATGGGTACAGGACTGGAAAGGCCGCCGAAATCACAGCACAGATATTCGGTTTTGGATCTGCTGATCTTCAAGCCAACACTTTCCAGCCTCCGTTGCCACCCCGTCAGTCTGCTCTGTACCTCGATGCCTTCTTCCCGACAAGCACGATGTCATCGGCAAAGAGCATGCACCAGGGTGCCTCATCCTGCAGGTCCGACGTCAAAGCGTCCATAATCAGTAGGAAGAGGTAAGGGCTCAATGCCGACCCTGGTGCAGCCCTACCGCCACATCGATACTGCCCGTAGTTCCGCGGCAGATCGTACACATGTACGGATGCTCTGTACATAGCACGGACCAACCTCACATACTCCCAGGCATACCTTTCATCTTTAACGCCCACCACAAAACCTCACGGGGAACCTGATCATACGCCTTTCCAGGTCGACAAAACCATGTGCAGATCTTTATGCACGCGCTTGTACTTTTCGCACAATTGGCGTAATGCGAAAATGGCATCTGTCGTACCTCGACCGGGCATGAATCTGAACTGGTTTTGTGTTATCTCACACTCTTCTCTCATTCTTCTCTCTATTATTCTTTCCCAGACTTTCATCGTATGTGACATGAGTTTTATTCCCCGGTAACTGCTGCAGTTTTGGACGTCTCCTTTGTTTTTAAAATGGGGACCAGTATACTGCTGCACCATTCCTCAGGTATTTGTTCCTCCTGCAACAATTTACCGAAAAATAAACTCAACCACTTCCATCCATCCGCCCTCAGCAACTTCCACACTTCTACTGGTATTCCATCTGGGCCGACCGCCTTCCCATTCTTCATATTCCTAACAGCCATTTTACTTCTTCCACACTAATTTCTCTCACTAAGCCCATATTCACTGGTGGGTTTTCAAGCATACCATTCTATTCATTCTCCTCATTCATCAATTTCTCAAAATACTCCTTCCATCGCTTCTTTATACTTTCATCGTCAGTCAAAATCCTTCCAGAATCATCTTTTATACATTTTACATGTGAAACATCTCTTCCATTCCTTTCTCTCGCTCTTGCAATTTGAAAAAGTCGTTTTTGCCCTTCGAGGCTTTCAAGGGACCGATATAATTTATCTTGCGCCTCTGCCCTACAAATAGCAACTTCCTTCTTCGCTCTCTTCTTACATTCTTTATACGCTCCTCTTACTTTCTTTTATGGATTCATTCTGGTCTTCTACGCTCTGCCATTCTTTAAAGGCATTTTTCTTTTCTCTCAAAACTTCTCTAATACTTTCACTCCACCACCACCCATCCTTATCTATCATACGCTTCCCTTTTGATTCTCCTAACACCTTCCTTGCCACACTTCGGATACAATCAGCCATTTCCTTCCAGCACTCATTCACACTCATTCCTTCCATATCACCCATCTCTATCATCTTGTTTACAACTAGCTCTCTAAATTCACTTGCATACCCCTCCTTATGCAACAAATGCCACTTTATTTTGGGTGGGGGACGATCCTTATGTTTGTTGAGGCGAACAGTTAAGCAGATGTCAGCCAGCAGAATTCGGTGCTGGGATACTAAGTCTTCACCTGGAAGCACTTTGCAGTTTTACACTCTTGATTTGGTTCCGTCTTATCAGAAGATAGTCGATCTGTGTCGCGTGGTGGCCACTTTTATAAGTAACAAGATGCTGATCTCGTTTTTGGAACCACGTGTTTACTACAGCCAGGTCGAAAGCACATGCTGCTTGCAGAAGAACTTCCCCCTCACGGTTCCGCATTCCGTACCCCATCCACCGTGTACTCTTTCATACCCGTCATTCACTCTCCCTACATGTCCATTAAAATCTCCTCCCATATAAACATCCTCACGCTCAGGTATTCCCATCATCATACAATCAAATTCCTCCCAAAACTTCTTTCACACTCTCTTCACAGCCTGTTTGCGGAGCATACACACTTACAACATTCACTACTTTGTTTTCAATCATTAATTTAACAACTATCATTCTGTCATTTACTCTTTTCACATCTGTCACTCGTTCTTTCATTCCACTATCTAACACAACTCCTACTCCATTTCTTCCCATCACTTCCACAATAATAAAACTTGTATCCCTCCCAATCTCTCTTGCTTTATTGCCCTTCCATTTTGTTTCCTGCAAACAGGCAACATTCACTCTTCGTCGTTTCAAAACATCTGCTAACTCTCTTCCTCTTCCAGTCATCGTACCTATATTCCAGCTTGCAAACCTCACTCTGACATTCTTCTCTCTCCGGGCTTGCTCTTACGTCGCACCCGCTCCGTAAGGTGCGACAACCCTGCCCACTTCCCACAGGAGCCGGTGCTGCCCCTGCGCGTCGCCTGCGGGGTACGCCCTAGCCCTGTCACATATCCCACAACTCGTACTATTCATTTACTGCATGGGATTTGGCAGAAGTTTTACAGTCGGCCGCCTGCCTGACACCAACCCTCTTTGGGTATGCTATTGTTGGTAGAGGAAGCTACCATTTTGGGAAAGGAAAAGAAGTTTGGGGTAGGAGCATAGGTGTAAGGATACTGTTATCTCGGCAGGAAAGGTATGAGAATAACAGCTTCTCACTATTTATTTCTTTGCTCTTAATTAGTATACCCCAACAATAAAGCTTCGAAACAATTCTTCTTAAATCTGAAATGAAGTTTGTTCCCAGAAGAGAGATATTAAATTTACTTAATTTTAGCTCTGGAACTCTTGGCAATACCTTTACACAAAAATGGCGGGTTGAGATCTCTTCTTACAATAAAGATTTATACTCGGCGAGGTAATCTTCCTCCTCTAGCAGTGAGGTGTCTAGATAGTCGTCCTCGTCAGTCCTGATGGCGGACGACAACCTGTTCAGCGCCATCTCGCGCTCCAGCTTCATTTTTCTCGATCTTGCTTCTGTTTCTTATTAGACGCCTCGCCGGTGCTTGTTGAGGGTTCCCTGCATCTTCGTGCAAGTGCAGGTTTTCACTGCTTGTTTCCTGAGCAGCAGTTCTGCTGCAGCATCCGCCTGGTTGTTGCAGAGTTTGAGTGCGGCTTTCGCCTCTTCCAGGTTGTAGCCCATTTCCTCCAACTCTGCCACCAACTCCTTGTCGATCTCGACCGGAAATTCCTCTGAACTGGCCGCGCTCGCTTCCCTGACAACTCACCAAACAAATCGGGCTGATCCTGCAGCAATCTGACAGCCTCTGCGACGTCGTTGTTGGAGCGCCGTATCGCCAGTACCGCACGGTTGCGCGCAAAGCCCATCTCCACTAAAGCCTTTACGGAATCCGCGATCACTGGCGAGCCATTCTCGCAGACACCAAGCAGACGCTGCCGTCGCAGGTTGCGATCGTTCTCGCGTGCGTTGTTGTTGCGTGGCGCGCTCCAGCAGCTGCAGGTGCGCCAGGTCCGGGTCCCGGCCGCGCCGCGCAGCCCCAGCCGCGCCTGCGCGCGCGACCAGCCCAGCTCCATGAGCCGCGCCACCGCCACCTCGTCCACTCAATGCATTCAACTCTTTCTCAGCTTTCTAGCAGCAACTTTGCTTCGGTTCTTTTGTTTTGGTGAAATGCCACAACCTTGTAACAGGTACAGCCTCATAAGTAAAACACGTTCGTTCGCGGTAGTGCCTTAACCGCAAGCAGGCGGTGCTGGTCCCTGCCGTAACTGTTGCTGAGCGCTCTCAGCGGCAGCCAGGCGGTGTGCAGCATCAGAGGCCGCGCCACGCTGCGTAGACCGGCGTAGCACCACGCGATGTCCAGCTGGAGGATACCCCAGTTGTCCACGGTCTGCAGCAACGACGAACGGCACTCGTTGAAGTGCGTATCGGCCTCTGAAGCAAGATCAAAGCAAGTGAATAATCTTTGCTTAATAGCCGCCCGACCTCGTTCGTGCAGTGCCATCCCCACTAGCAAGGCTTTCCTCTCTTCAGGAGGCAGCTCCACCGTCCTCCTAATTGATCTTCAAGCTTTATATATTCATCGTCATCATCATTCACATCATGTACATATTCCGAGAGTAAGGCTGCGTCATCTCTAGTTGTTTTCATCTCTACATACATTTTGTCTTCTCTTTCACTTCCTCTGAGTTGTATCTAATACCAGAGCCATGAGCTGGTTGCCATTTTGAGATTTTGTTCCTGAAGACTTAAACTCTGCTTTACTATTTGGCCATTGGAGATGAGCTTCAATCTCGACCCTTGTACTCGAGTTCAGTAGCAACAGCATTTATCAAATCTGTTCCAAGTACATTCAACATCTTCTGTATCTTAATGATCTTGGGCTTCTTTCAGTGTTATCACTTTAACCCTGAAGGTTGCCTTTCCTGTCTCTTTAAATTCATCATTGGCCTTAACTCGGTCCATTGAGTGAAGTTGCAACTCGTGCAATGCATTAAGAACATGTTCTGGATCAAGTGCCAGATCAGCAGCATACTTCTTAGCTAATTCCTGTAAGCTTTGTGAAAATGTTTTGTCGGCATTCAAGTACGGTGGTTCCCATAATTTTATTTTCCTCGTTTAATTTGCTGCGAAGTTTAATCAACAAGTCTTCGTGCTGAGATTTGTCTCCATAATTGTTGCTAGATAATTATTCAAGGTAATGATATGCAGATTATTTGATTGATATCAAAATAAAAATACAAAGCAGACACCAGTGATTATATTCTCTTTGGCAGACAGATATGATTGTATGCTGTTATTTAAAAAGTCCCGCTGGGTTTCTTGCTGGTTCTTCCCAAGACAGAGGTTTTTTCGAACCAGTGGTAATTATACAAAAGAGTGACTTTCAATAAGTATTATTTATAATCTATATTAAAACTATAATGAAAAAAACTAAAACTAGTAATTTAATTATCAAACAGTCCTACTTCACGCGGTAACGTGCCAAGAACGCTGGCTGCGTTTCCCGCTGAATGGCTATACTTAGTCTTTGAGCGAGAAAAGAGCCAACCCTCTTATCACCAGCAGCAACGACCAGCCGCGGATGGAGTTCCTTTAAAAACTTCACCGCACGTGGACCCCACGGACCGATAGTATATATATAGATCTATATTGAATAAAAAGTTTTGTTTCTGTTTCTGGTGTGGTGGAAGGCCTTTGTCTCGTAGAGACTACTGTTGGTTGACTTGGAACGACCTGATAGTCGTTGTCTCTACAGTAGATCGTATCACAAGAAGTGATGGAGATAGGGTAACAGTTTGTTGCTAGTCATTGCGGCATTGTGATCACTATGTGTAATCAAATAGATAACTTAAATGATTTCTCTGTGTCTTAGCACACTATATCATGATTTTTCGGGAAATCTTGGCGGGAAGAAAGACCAAAAGTGTTATTACTTCGTAATTATTATTATACAAAGTATGTTTTGTTCAATACCTTAACCGACGAGCATGTATGCGTAGGTACAAATGTGGACGTAAAGGAGGGTTTTATCACGAGTATTGGCAATGGCATATGTCAATTAAGAGTAAAATCCTATGCAACTTTTGCATTTTATCCAGACCATCAAACTCGGATATAGATGGATGGTGTAATGAATTAAAATTATTGCACAAAATAATCGCTTAGATAGAAAATTATTTGATTTGTTAATAGCATTCACAATCGCTTTAAATGATCATGCAGCTAATTGTCTTACCGAGCTTAAGTTTACTAAAATGGCATATCCCTTGGGAAAGAAACCCGAGTTAAAGAAACAGCGTCTGAAACTGGTCTTCGCTTATGATCCTCATCGAGTAACTTCCTAAAACAGTCATGCCTGATGAAGTTATTACTGGATTTGTTATCTCAGTTTTATGTTCATGTGATATATGATTTACATGGGGTACATTTTAAAGTTCAATGTACCGGGAAATGTTTAACTTTAACAATTCATTGAGAGAATGAATGGCCTTTTGTGTTCTAATGTGTTGATTAGTGTAGCAGTTTAGTTCTGAATATGTGTGGTCGAAAGGATAATGTCGTATCAACATGCGCGCGGCTGGTTGAAAGGCCACATCTGTTCGGTCCAGGCTTATGAATTGTGGAGTTAAACTGGTCGAAGGACGCACCCGTCTGGTCCAGTCAGGTTGGTTGAACAAAGTACAGATAACAATATCGTCCAGGCCAGACTCGAGCGGTTGGTCGAAGGACATACTAGTTTACAGCTGTATGTGGTGGATTGAGAGAAAGGTGCTGTCCGGTTCATGCGTGGTCGAAGGACGCACGCTTTCAATTATTGTATGATTGAGAATTTTAGTATATTTACAAGAGGGTATGTTGTTAAAGCGTATATCTTCTATCGATGCTAATAGTGCCGTGCAAGCTGTACAAAGAGCAGTGTGTCTGTGTGTGCTTAGTGGAAAGAGCCAGTTGTCCGGTCCATGTTGTGATATGAGATGATGGCTGGTGAAAAGACGCCTTAGCTAGAGTTAGTTTGCATGTGGTCAAACGTAATCGTCTTGCGTATGCGTGTGTGAATGTCAAAATATAGGACTGTAAACCTATTCATGTCAGGATAGACGAGCGGAAGTAGTGTTGATTAATAGTGTTTGTTACAGGAATTCATAAACATGCACGCCCGAGGACGGTCGTATGTCAGAATTGGCCGTGTAGGCGCGTTTATAAAATACTGGCTAGATCTAGAGTGAATGTTTTACTCTAGCGAAGCGTCGTATCTGTGGTAACGTGGCAACCGTTGTTGTTATATAGGATTTTTGAAATTAACATCATCGGGAATTATATGTTTATTATACTTTCTTGTACTTTATGTTGCAACGCACGCATATTTGCGCTATCCATCATGAGTGCATCTGGGATGACCTCTTTCGTCTACATATATATATGTGGTGGTTAGGTGGCTGACTACCGAAGTACTGTTGCACAATGTACAGTCCCATATTAAGGACTTATAATAGTACGGTCTATGATACAAAAGCAATAATATAGAAGGACTATAAGATGCATATTAAGCACTAGCGGATACCCGGCGTGTGCTACTACGCTAAAGTAACTTAAATTGAAAATTTTAAAAGCCCTGAAAAGAACCCTACCGCAGCTAACAAAACAGCTGATGACCTTGAAACGGCTGAATCGATTTTGATAAAACATGTCCAAGAAGCACCGCTAGAAATTCTGCTTTGAATAAAAACCGCACCAAAATCGGTTTACCCTTTAAGAGCTACGTTGCCACAAACAGACATACAGACACACATAGCGGTCTAACTTATAACAGCCTCTTTTAGCGCCAGGGTTAAAATGAAATACATTTTGTTTATTTGTTGGAAAAATTGATATTTTGTTTATTTATTAACTTTTTATATAGTGCCCAATGCATTGTTTTAGTGGTCTAAAACCATCTTCGCATCATTGCCTTTCTAATGAACCAGGGCACATCGGTTGGATGGTTTCAAGTCGTCATGTTTTTTTTTGTGTTTTATAAAGATAGATGAAGAGTTGTAGCTTTAAGTCCCATATATAAAAGACATATTATGATAGTAAGGTCAATGAAATAAAGAAAGTATGTGGAAGGTCTCAAATACGTAAGAGCATTATATTGATAGAAATGGGACTTGAAAAGGATTATTATAGTGGCGTGTAGATTGTTTCACCGTGACGGAGACTGCGGTAAACGTGGAATACGAAAACGTGGAAGCGGTAAACGTCGCTAACTGATATATCTTAGCCATATCATCTTAGTGCCGATGGTAAAAGAGTTTGTTGTAGCAATACGACTTGCCCGTGGACATCGGCACCTATATCGATTATGGGCGGCGTTTTAATCATAATCATAAATCATTTATTTGCCTGAAATATACTGGGTACACAAGATGTTAAATTAAGTTATAGCACAGACATATTTCACCCTCATTACGGGGATGAAAATTATAGTTAATTTACAACAATTATTTGAATAAAATTACAATTATTAGAACTATTTGAATTACAATTTTAACTATTTGAATTAAAATTTATAAGAACTATTTGAATTACAATTATTACAATCTTTTAAATTTCAAATATTTGAATTATAGTGATTACAATTACTTAAATTATCGAATTATTATAATAGACTATAGTCATTTCGTTATAGAATGGTGGGTGACAGCTTACACTTTTGGCGTGTCTAGAGATGGAACATTGTTAAATCGATTTAAAAAGGCGATTAACGATACACAAAGCAAAGCAAAACTTATCGATTAGCTATCGATATAAAATTAAAACGATGAGACTAAGAGTAAGACTGGAATGGAAATGAAGTTTAGGACCGTGATTTGTGGCGTTCCTTGGGGAGGTCTATATTCAGCAGTGCACTTGTGAAGGGCTATAATGATGATTATGATGATGATAATGAAGTCAATACTGCTATGATGCTGAAACTACTTTTGTAATAAATAAATTAAAATTAATTTAAATGATGAAATATGAGTTCCTATGTCCGTCTGGGTATGTACCACCCGATTACTATTTCTGCTGCCAAAGAGCAGTGCAGCTGATTTCCGGTCTGAAGTATAAAGAGAGACAGTATAATTAAAGGCAATGAGGTATTCCACCTTAGTCGTCAGAGATGATAACGCAGCTGTAGCCTTCTTTGTTTGAAGTTGGTTGCAGGTGTCAATGGACTGCAGTGGCCATTAGTTAGACTGTAAGTTCGTTTGTCACCTTAGTTTTACAAAAATATGAACATAATAATAAAAGTGTTGATTAGACGGCTACGTGGCGCAGTGACTTAGAAATACGGCGCTAAGGGCCTGGGGTTAGAATCCCACACGCAACAAGTATTTGTACGCCCTACAAGTAATTTTTGTGGGTCTGGATGTTTGTCCTTGTGCAATTTATATATTTAAGCTGCCTCCACGATACAGGAGAAAATCCTAGTCTAGATTCTATAAATCGTCAAAACTATTGTTAAGTGATTTGACAGTTATCTTAACCAACATACACAAGAAGTTTTAATAGCCAAATCTGACAGCTTATTAACCTTGTCTACTGCTGAACTGAACTTAAAGTTCTTCAGGGCTCAGATATAACCAGATATATTAGTAATTGTAAATTTCACATGTATGTGGATGATCTGCAATTCCATACTATTCATTTAAGCCAGGCAATATGGTGTCATCAATCAATGTATTTTTAGCAGCAATTTAAATCAATTATGATAATTAATATGACTCTCTTACGAACTATTAATTTATGGTAATAGGAATTACAAATAAAAATTCGAAAAAATTCTTTGCCTTCACACTTCTCTTTGCTTCTTATTTATTACTTACACCACTATTCTACAGGAGATGCTTACCTGTAAAAGAAAGAAAATATTTAGTAAAGGAAGTATTTGATCTCTGGTATCTCTGGGGATATGCGTTATCGTCTTTAAATTTCATAGTAGTTGAGTAAACTATGTTCAATCCTTACCAGTACCAGTACCAGTAGACCGGACATAAACAGGGTATCAGTGGAGTAAAAAATTGAGAATAAAAGAAGGGTGACAAGGTTACCGTGGGATAGTGGTGGAAGGCATTTTATCATCCCATCATTTGTTTTCGTGGGTGTCGTAAGAGGTGACTGGGAAATGCTAGAAAACTCTTGTGGCTTCCGATAGATGGAATTATCCATCATAAATATATCTGATGTAAAATAACCATTCTACCTGGAAGAGCCATGCTGCAGCTATATTATAGTTGTACCACGGATGGATCGGCTTGACCAGGGAAATACCATGCTTTCACATAAATACCAGCGTAATATAGCAGCTTAATGCTGCTGTGTTTCGTTTGGTAGGTGTAGACTGGAATGACTCTTTTTACTGGAATCAGGGCATTTCATCTTAGTCCTCAGAGGTGACAACGAACGTACATTTTGATTCTTATTCAAGAATAGATGTAGATGTCTATGAGCTACAGCATCCACTTACCATCAGGTGGACTGTGTGCTCGTTTATCAACCTTATTCTACAAAAAACCATACCAACGACGGGCAACAGCGTCAAAGTTACAAGACTTCTGGTACTGCAATCATCATTCCGTGCCAATCGCAACGATTAAGTGAAGTACTCCCTAAAAGGGGCAGGATCATGTCCAGCTTTTTTGTGCTAATGAAGTGAAGAAGAACAAGGGTGACAAACGAGCAGACAGTCCACCTGATAGTAAGTGAATGTCATGTCCCATAGACATCTACATCTATCCTCGATTAAGAATCTAAATCCTTATGATGAGTTGCCACCCGTGAGCACTAAGATAGAATGTTCTGTGACCAGTTAAACGGTTCTTGTCATTTATCATGCAAAATTTAGCAGCATTAGCCTGCTATTTCACGCAGAATTCCTGTGCGAGCATGGTCCTTCCCCAGTCGAGCTGACCCATTCATACTGCAGTCAAAATACTACTATTTACTTCTTTTTTTAATTAAAAATTACAATAATAACGGTCGTGTTGTTTCGGATTTGTTTACCAACACAGGCCGCTTGCCCTCATACAATATGCAGATCGGTCGAGCGACTGATCCGAGTCTGTATCCGAGTTGTCGCTGTTGCCGACTATTGTTTTTGTGTGTGCAGATCTCCCCCTGAAAAAATAACAGACAGTTTGTTTCGGGAAAAACGCTATGGCTACTCCCCTCCGGTCCGCCGCGCCGGTGGCCCGTGTTGCTCTATGCTCTCTACTCTCAAACATATTGAACAAATTATGTCGTTTGTTGACGTTCATACCAAAGAGTATATTATAATCCTTGGACAAATATAATCACTACGGTTCAATGCCTCTAAGTAGGTATATGCATATGTATATAATTACTCTAAGGCCAATGTCAAATACTTTATAGCCTGTGGTCAAACAGTCGCACAGAGTAGAGATTGATGCCAAGGAATTTATTTTTTATTATTTATATATTTTTTTAATTATTTTATATATTAAATATCTATGTTTTATATATTAATGTTCAATTTAAATTGAAATACAGCTAATATATAAACAAAAAAAATAATTACGATCAAATTTCGACCACTAGACGACCACAAGTATTAATGAATATGGATTTTTTTTGTGCAATAAGGGGTAATAACATATTGGGAATAAATTCTATTCATGAGATCCTTCTATATAAGTAATGTTGCTTAAGAGGAAACATCTCATAAATGATAATCGAACCTTTTCATGTGAATAGACCTCTTTATAAATCTTTAATACCCCGATGTGAGGCAATGTGGTCTTTTTTTGGGATGTTTCAATTTCGTCTTTCATAAAGCGACCTATTTACCGTATAGTGGCGGTGTAAGAATATCCACTACCCCATATCATCTCATGTCAAGGCGACAGAGAGAATCAAAGCAGGAGATGGCAGCAGTGTCTTACTAATAACGACTAAAAATAAAAATAAAATACGGTTGGAAACCCGCTTGCCAAGCGTGGCAACTATAGCAAATATACACCCTGTGAGGCATCTATGGGGGAAGTCTATGTTCAGCAGTGGACTTTAATAGACTGTAACAATAATGGTAAAGCGACCTACATCTATATTAAGCAAAGAACGAAAGTTCACTTATTATATGCCAATATAAAAATGGTGCCGCTGTGTAGTGGCGGCGTAACAAAATCCACTTTCCCTTACCATCTTACGGTAGAGGGAAACTGAAACGGCAGCAGCATGTTTAAGCAACTCAAAATAATAAAAAAACTGCGGTTGCCTTAACAGGCAGGTTGAGTTAAGAGATAACGGCTAATAGAGGAGAATGGAAGGGGACGACATTTTTTTTATACAAGAGGGGGAAACTTGCGGCTCACCTTATGGCATGGCAAAATCTATCCATTCAAGAAGCCGTTACGTTTCAAAATGTAACGGTTTCCGATTAATGACGGAACATATCAGAAATTGACAAACCAAAGTATAGCGGAGTGGTGATGAGGAGGTGATAGACCAAGTGATGATAAGTGGTAATGAAGTCGTAGCCTATAAATAAAATTCATGTTCACTCTAGCTTTGAAAAGTCTCGTGTTGTACATGTCAAAGAAGATTGACGTTGCTACAGAATAGAATGGAATGATTTTTTATTCAATATTGATTATTACATAATACTTATGTATTGAATGTCATTTTTTTATTTACCACTGGTTCGGAAAATACCTCTGTCTTGGAAAGAACCAGCAAGAAACCCAGCGGGACTTTTTTTAAACATATTTCACTTTACAATAATTTTGTTGGTAATTTTTTAAATTAATTTTAATAGAGCCAGCATTATGTTGAGGTTATTTTATATCATGTATTCCTTGATATTATAATAACACTTTTTTGTACAATTTTTCTTTAACAAAAATATAGAAAATCATGCCCTTGTTGTGCTCCATATTATTATTTCCATCCATCAATTACATTTTTTTCGACAATGTAATTGATGCCTTATTTAGTAGTAGAGTAGCAGATCAATATTCGATAATGTATTACAAAAATATCCTCGTTGCCTGCCTCGTTAATCTCGTGGTCGTAAACGCGGTTGCTGATCATGAAGTCCCGCGTTCGAATCCCCGGTGGGGCTACAGTTAGTTATTGGGGTTTCTGTCAAGAAATTCTCAGTAGCAGCCCGTCGTCAGGAACTTGGCGGTGTCTCACCCCCGTGCCTCGGAAAGCACGTGAAGTCGTTGGTCCTGCGCCTGATCTCTCTCCCGTCGTGTCGGGTGGCCGTTCCATCGGATTATGAGAGTGAGAGAATAAAGAGTGCACTTGTGTTAGTGCATATACGTGACAGGGCGCCGTAACCGATTTTTTTTAAGAATGAGGGAGACAAATTCGCACACACTCCACCTGATGGTAAATGGATGCTATTGCTATGGGCTATCTACATCTATCCTCGATTGAGAATTAAATTGCAGATTCGTTACCACCCTTGAGGACTAAGATGGAATGCCTCGTTTCCAGTTAAAATATTCTCCCGTTCTTTAACACAGCAACATTGAGCTGCTATTTAACTCTGGTATTCTGTGAGAGCGTGGTCTTTTCCCGGTCGAGCCAACCCAATCGTGCTGCAACCATAATATAGCTGGCTCTACCACGTCATTTCGTTCTGAAGGACATTATTATTACAAATCTAATTATAATAACAGGCAGGCACATGATGTGCGAAATTTTGTCTATTTTTTTAATCTCGTCATTAAAATAAATGTCATTGAAAGTTCTAATCCATGCGACCGGCGTTAAATGTACGTGTGGGCGAATCCTGATGGAAAAAGTTTAATTGAGTTTCGAGAAATCGGATTTTAGTTTCTATTAATCCTTATCGAGGCTTTCTAGTGAAGTACCTCGATATATTTTAGGAATAATTTCCCCGGAGTTGTAAGTGCGTGTACTCTTTATCTTCATCAATCATGTTCAATCTTGTTCAAGTACATATAGTTTCGATTATTTGTAACACCCTTTTTAACACGCTTTTAGCTTGAAGTGTATGTATATTTATGTATGAATTTAAGATAATTTTTTGACCAAGTTTTCACCCACTTTCTGTCGTCTGAACAATTTGAAATTTTGCAGACGTTGTGTACGTAGTAGAGCCACGCTGCAGCTATATTATGGTTGTAGCATGAATGGATCAGCTCGACCGAGGAGGGACTAAGCTGCTACCAGGGTAAAACGGCAGTTTAATTCTGCTGTTTCCTATAAAATTTGTACTCAAAGTATTTATATACTAATATTATCTACTTGATATCGGGTATCGTGATCTCAAAACTTGCTATCGCTTAAGGGTAATTACTACGTTGTCACTACAAAACCTTAGTTTTTTTATTTACATTTAATATTTTTAAAGTTTAACTGCCTCTATTAATTCGTTCGAGTGTTTATATTTATATGTTTTATAATATGTATGTTCCCCACCGGTTGAAGGATTTACGATTAGATTCGAAACTAGATTCTTATACATTCTATCGTTATTTTTTTAAGTTTTAATATATTTTATCAATTTCTTCGTATTAAAGGCGCCCGTGTTAGCGTTGTCTAAGTACTACCATTTGCTGGGTACTTTGTTACGGGTGTCACGTCTCGCAATCGCTCTCATAGCAATTTTATTGGCTGTCTGCCCGTTCGTCTGTGATCCTTGTTATTTTTGAACGTTGTTGAGCGATACAGGCATGGTTAGCTACTAATTGGATTAGAATAATTTACATTATATTACTGCTTCATAGTCATTACAGTTACAGCTTATTAAGGTCCACTGCTGAACTATAGTTGCCACGCTTGGCAAGCTGGTTGGCAACCGCTGTTCTTATTTTTATTTTTAGTCGTTATTAGGAAGACGCTGCTGCTCATCTCCTGATTTGTTTCCCTCTGTCACCTCTTACGGCACCCACGGGATGATATGGGTTAGTGGTTATTCTTCCATTCTAAGCCTCTGCCATTCTAAGGAGGATTGACCGTAATGTAGACACTTGGCAGGCGGATTATATTTCGTTTGGTAAAACATACACCCTGGCCAGGTGTTTCATATCTAGCTTACGCTAGAGGTACTAGAGCCATGGTAGCTCAAGGGCTAAGGACGCGCTCTAAATGTTACAGTGCGGGTGCTACCCGGGTTCGAACCCTGCCGGCACCAAAGAAATTGTTAGTTACAATTTTAAATGCTGATTTACCACGTGCTCTATGGTGAAGGAAAATATCGTAAGAAAACTGGCATGTCTTAGAAATTAAAAAAAAAATATTTCCAAAACGTGAAGTCCACCAACACTTTCAGTCTTTCCCTAGACCTAAAACCTTCTTAGAAATGAGAGAAGGCCTGTGCCCAGCCGTGGGACGTAGTAGGCTGTAACTTTAACTTAAACTAGAGGTACAACAAAAGTATCAACGAGCAGCCATGAGGTTCTCGAATTTCCCAAAAACGTCTCTTACGACTCCCGCATTACAAAATAGTATGTTGGATGCTCTCACGACGTCACCATACGTCGTAGAACCATTCTGTATCTACATTAAGATTGTAGCACGAATGTATCGGCTTCATTGAGGAAGGACAACGCTATCACAGAATACCGTCGTAAAATAGCAGCTCTGTGCTGCTGTGTTTCATGTGTTTTTATAGAATAAGGGTGACAAACGAGCACACAGTCCACCTGATGGTAAGTGGTTGCAGTGGCCCATAGACATCTACATCTATCTTCGTTTGCGAATTTAAGTGCAGATGCGTTGTCAGCCGTGAGGGCTAAGATAGAATGCCTCTTTTCCAGTAAAAGGGTCTCCGGTTCTCTACACTCACCATACGAAACACAGCAGCATTAAGCTGCTATTTTACGCTGGTATTCTGTGGGAGCGTGGTCCTACCTCAAACAGTAGTGATATTGATTATCTCAATAAATTACATAGTGCTTTATTTATTGTGTCTTTGTCCCTCCACCTTCTCCTATATTATAATTAAATGTAATTATACTTTGAAAAAAAAATGTCTTGAATTGGTATATTATGAAATGCGAAGAAACTTTTTCCCCGACATATTATTATAGTAACCGTGTAGTGCCGGTGTAACAATATTTATCATATCATCCCGTGGATGTCGTAAGATGCGAGGGAAACTGAAAATCGAAGATGAGCAGCAGAACCTTCCTGATAATAACTCAAATTTATAAAAAAACTGCCGTCACCAACCCGCCTGCTAACCGTGGCAACTATGGCAAAATTCTACCTTTGAGGCCTATGTTCAGGAATGGACTTTCATAAGCTGCAATGGATGGATGGGTGGATGATATAGCATAGCATATTGATTCATAAACAATCAATCCCATACTATAAATAATAGTTGTTTGGTATAGTGTAAACTTGTCCCTAAAAATAATGCTATGTCATCTTTATAATATTTGTTATATTCTACATATGACAGAGTAGTCTGAACCGAGCTTATGGGTGACAAACATGCACACAGGCCACCCGATTGAAATTGAAACCTATATCTATTTACGATTGAGAAACAAAATGAAGATATACTTAAATTAAAATACCTCTGAGGACTAAGATAAATTGACTCATTACCAATAAAAATGGTCACCGGTTCTTTACACTCTTCTTTCGACAGAAGACTGTTCCCTAATCTCAACATACGAAACACAACAGCATTAAGCTGCTATTTTACGCTGGTATTTTAAGAGAGCGTGGTGCTTTTCCGGTCGATCCATTCATGCTGCAAGTATAATAAAGCTGAAGCATGACTCTACCACGTATAAATCTGCTGTTTTAGTTTCTCTCTGTGGCCCCTTATTTCACCGCCACTACACTAATTACTTTTAATAAAAAAGAAACATTAACGCAAGCAAATTAAAGAATAAGCATTTGAGTACCTACTTCTTTCTAGCTTTATGAGCCTTCAAAGCAACATAGGAGATATATAATATCTTGACTTCAAGAAAGCAAAATTTTATTGTTCATTACTTTGTATCAGAATGTTGCCTCTTCTTCCTCTAGACAAAGACAACATCAATAAAATATAGAGTAAATCTTGCGAAGTTTACTTTTATTTCTCAGTTAAAACAGCGGTAAATAAACAATCTTATTAAATAAAACTAACTTTACGAATTTTATTGCGTTTAATTTAACTTATTTTTAATTCTGTAAAACAGCCGAAGCGTCGAGAGTTATAAATAAATTAAATTAAACGCGATAAAATCCGTACAGTTAATTTTATTCAATAACTAGTGTTTGTGCAAATATAAGAATCACCTGGTAGAGCCACGCTGCAGCTATATTATGGTTGTAGCACGAATGGGTCGGCTTCACCGGAGAAGGGCAAAGTTCTCACAGAATACCAGCGTAAAATAGCAGCTTAATGCTGCTGTGTTTCGTATGGTGAGTGTAGAGTCGTCAGGGGTGACAACGCATCTTCATTTTGATTCTTAATTGAGGATAAAAATGTAGATGTCTATGGGCCACAGCATCCACTTACCATCGGGTCGACTGTGTGCTCATTTTTCACGATTCTATATAAAAAAAAAATGAAGTAAACTATCTTATCTTTAGGCAATAAGATTTTTTGTAAAGGTACAAACAAGGATGCTTTTTTTTCCTAAAAAACTTCGTCCCCACATTAGGATTGTCTCGTTTATCTATTGGCGTAGCTAGAGAATTTTTCTAGGATATTTCTTAGTTCACACAAAATGGTTAAAACACTTTAAAAAAAAAGTCGACTTCAAAGAAAAAAAAAATTTCACATTCTGAAGTGAGTGCTTTAATTCTTCTGTACAATATGTCTTAGCACCGACTTCAGAATGTGAAATTGTTTCATTGTTTTTAATTATCTGAACTCGGCTTTTTCTAGATAATTTTTGGTAGTAACGATAACGATAACGACAATTGGTGTTATAAGAGATACCTCGAAATCATGGCGCTAATTTCACTCCCAATAATCTTTGTAGGGAAGGCAGTGCCCACCCTTGCTCCCATTTACGCCTATTCCTGTATTAAGGAGGCGTTTAAAATACATAAATTGCACATGGGCAAACATCCATACGCGGAACAATTATTTTTAGGACATACAAATACCACCCTTGTTTCATGCGGGATTCAAACCTGCTGTGCTGCAGCAACTTAGCTGAACGGTTCAAGATGTCGAAAACGACTCTGCAGCGTTTTTT
Organism: Parnassius orleans; assembly: GCA_029286625.1. NCBI lineage: Eukaryota > Metazoa > Arthropoda > Insecta > Lepidoptera > Papilionidae > Parnassius > Parnassius orleans. The sequence goes on along the minus strand of JAGSMP010000043.1, from coordinate 1,487,768 downwards.
TGCCTCTTAAACTCAGACCAACAAAGAAAGATAGACGGAGCGCTGAGTATATTTCAATTGATACCGAAACCATGTTCAACTTCTTGACACACTCACGTATACATTTTTCTTCTTTTTTTTATATGCCCGTAAATATTTCCTATTTCCTACTTGCTAATGATTTTAGATGCATATGTGTACGTGAGTTTGTGTTCTTACAATAACTTGAGCATGGTTTTGGGCTTGGTTTTTGTGTTACTCAAAATGTACGCATATCGAAGGCCACGGTATGGCGTAGTTGTCATATCGCAACTGAGTGAAACAAACCAGAAGATGGGCAGCAGCACTTTCCTTGTAACAACTAAACAACTGCGGTTGCCAACCCGCCTGTCAACCCTAGCAACTATGGCAAATTTCTCCCACTGAGTAAATCTACCGGAGAGGCCTATGTTCAGCAATGGACTTTGATAGGCTGCAATGAAAAAATGTATGCGGTAAAATAACTTAGGTTTATACTCTTTAGTTATACATTTGTAATCTGTAATTTCAACTAAAGAAGAGACTGACTTGATCTTTAGAGAGTAGTATATTCATTGGTATCGATGAACTAGTAATAAAACTAAAAAATGATAAGCAATGGGGTCTTCCTATCCCGACTTTAGAGCTCAAGTCCTGACAATTTATTTTCTTGAACTGATAAGGTTTTCTCGGGTATCGTATTAAGAATGTGAAATGAAAATTTATATGTGAAGAAATAAAAAGAATATACTTTCAAATAACGAGTTTCAAACATTGCTGAAAACGAAACATTGAGTTATAAGCTTGCAGATTTGTTCGCCATTGGTTTTTATTTCTATTTATTTAGTTTTTACAAAGTATAGTTATTTAATAACATCCGACAGTACAAATAAACTTACAAAAGTTTTTCCATGTACCGCAGATTCGTAACTTCGATCATGTTCAATCGGTTCGCGTTGCGACAACTTATTTAATGACGTATATAAATTAATGGTGTGAGAAAACAGTAATATGTTTTTTTTTTTAACTAGGTGTGTACCAAAGCAAAATAATATAATTGGTATGTTAAATGAAAATTAGTAAGTGAGATAATAATGTTATAATTGTGTGTATCTATGTAACATATATTTATTAGTAAAATTTTATTTATGTATATTATATTATGATGTGTGTTAGTGGATACAGTTTTATATTTTAGAATAAATTATTAGTAGTTATCGTTAACAATTGTCGATAAAATACTGTTTAAGCATATATTTAACATTTTTTTCAGTTAGTTCGTTTTTTATTGGTTTTGAAATCTGGTTCAAAAGAGCGGGAATTTGATATTGTAATCTAAATTTTCCATACATATTTTTGTATTTTGAGATAATCATTTATGGATTGAGGGCTTGTCGAGTAAGCTTTATATAAATACGGCTAATTTTTAATTCTTCCTTACCATAATTTTCAAGTAGCAATAGGCATTTCACTTTGTCGTGTACTGGTAGTATTTTGCAATGATGGAAAAGACCATAAGGATTTTTTTTATATTTATCTTTTATTTAGAGAGGGGTAGCTCGTATATTTTTTCAAGGTGGGTTTTATAAGTGCGTCTGTAACTGCTCAAACCGTACGAAACTATTGATTCGCCGAGTGCTTTACATAGTAACAGTAAGATCTAGTAAGGTACTTTACTCTTGATGATATAAAATTTTGCTAGGATTGCTCGTAGCTTATCGCATACAGATTCAATGTGATCAGTCCATTTCATAAGATCATCAATTATCAAACCTAAATACCTACATTTTTTACTATTTCAATTTGAGGACATTCACAGTTGTTATTATGGGCTGAACTTTGGATATTATGAAGATATGTGTGATTACGAGCTATAAGAGTAATGTTATGTTTTCATCTATTTTGACTCGAGTTAATATACATCATTTTAGTTTTATTCGAATTAAGTACTAGACCTGCGTCATGTGACTACTGTATGAGCCTCGTAAAGTCTTCTTGTAACAGTTCTACCACCTTATCCATATTATGGTAGGCCACCAGACATGTATCATCGGCAATTTGGAAATTTTTTGAGTTTTTAATCAATTTGTTGATATTATTCAGGTAAGTGATGTAGTGTAGCGGTCCTAATACTGAACTCTGTGCTGTTCCTCCACTTACCAAAACTTTATTACTTAAGGCATCCCCTACCTTGACATAATATGAACGATTTTTGAGATAATCTCGACACCAGTCAAGCATCGGCCCTCTAATTCCACAGTCGTCTAGTTACTCTAGCAGTACATCCTTACGTAAAGTATCGAACGCCCTGCTATAGTCGATAAATAACAGCAATACGTGTTTTCTTTCATTAAGATTTTCATATATGTTATCAGTAAAAAGTGAAAGTAGCTGAGTAGTGCTTTTTGGGTTGAAATCAAACTGTGTGTCATTTAGAATATTATTCAGACCATAAAAGTTGTAAATTTGTCTGGCTATGTATTTTTCTATAATCTTGTCTATTGTAGGCAATATAGTTATAGGACGGTAATTATCGTAATCCTGTTTACTACCCTTTTTGTATTTCTGCCAGATATGTTCACATAATTGGTGTTTATTTTTATAAGCCGCCAGGTTTATTCAGAATAGGTTTATATTTTTATAAACTGCCAGATTTGTTCATAATTGGTTTTCATTTTTATTGCTAATTTACCACGTGCTCGGCGGTGAAGGAAAACATCGTGAGGAAACCTGCATATCTGAGAAATAAGAAAATAAATATTTTGTAGACATGTAAAGTTTGCCAACACGCATTCGTCGACTTCCTGCATATCATTTTTTTATAGAAGAGGGGGCAAACGAGCATGCGGCTTACCTGATGGCAAGTGAATACCGCCTCCCATGAACAACCTCAACACCAGGGGAATTGCAGGTGCGTTGCCGGCCTTTTAGAAAGGAGTAAGATCTTTTCTTGAAGAACCCTAAGTCGTACCGGTCGGGAAAAGTCGCCAGTGGTAAAGAATTCCTCAAAGATGTTGTACGAGGAAGAAAACGCCTAGTAAAACGCATAGTGGTGGACCGCCAACCATCCCGATGGTCAGTATGGTATAGTGAATTTTGACGCGATGTGCGTTCGTGAAATTTGGCGGCTGGAATTAATCCGAACACTTCTTAAGAGCACTCTTCGTGGTAGATGCGATAGAAAATGCAAAGAGATGCAATATCCCTACGCAGCGCCAGTGAATGGAGCCAATCAGAAAGAACTCGGTCATTGACGATGCGAACCGCTCTGCGCTGGATGCGGTCAAGTGGAAGGAGCTGGCACTTGGGTGCCCCGGCCCAGAGATGAGAACTAATCTTACCAGATCGTCACTCCATTCCATATAGTGGGAGTCACCTTACACTTCAATTACCGACTTAACTTTCTTCCCCATCAGTAGTTGGGCTATGCCGGTTACTCTGTTTTTATAGAATATGGGTGACAAACGAGCACGCAGTCCACCTGATGGTAAATGGGTGCTGTGGTCCATACACCATAGCTTCGATCATGAATCAAAATGCACCCGTGAGGACATAGATGGAATGCCTCTTTTCCAGTAAAAAGGGTCTCCGGTTCTCTACACTCACCTTACGAAACACAGCAGGATTAACCTACTATTTTACGCTTGTATTCTATGAGAGCGTGGACCTACCCCGATCGAGCTGACCCATTCGTGCTACAACTACGAGTATAATATAGCTGCAGCTTGGCTCCACAACGGTTCTACTGATTATATCCATTTCGAAGTCTATCACGTAACTCCAAACATAGCATTTTCCACGCCTTGCTGAGCGATCTTGACCTTCCTCATATGGCCATGAATTGCCAAACGACTGCCTTGTTGGTCTCGTGGTCGTAAACGTGATTGCTGATCATGAGGGCCCGGTTGGAATCCCGAGTCGGGCCAAAATTATTTATTAGGTTTTTCTATTAAGAAATTCTCAGTAGCAACCCGGAGTCAGATAGTTGGCTGTGTTTCACCGTCGTGCCTTCGTAAGCACGTAAAGCTGCTGGGTCTGCGCCTGATCTATCTCCGGTCGTGTCGGATTACCGTGCCATTGGACTATGGGAGTGAGGGAATAGAGAGTGCACCTGTGCTTGCGCATACACTCGTGCACTATAGTTCTGTCCTGCGCAGATAGCTCGTCTCCGTAGAGAGTGGCCGCCTTGATCGAAATCTGGCCTAGAGGACATTAATTGCCAAACAGTTGAGTCATTTAGTCGCCATTATAATATCTGTTTTTTTGCTCACAACAGTAATAATTTTCATACATTCTTGCAGGAACTAAGTGATACAAAACACTAATTAAAACTTTGGAGAAAATTATATATTTTGAAACAATAATTTGTAGATAAAACCTGAACTGACTGAAAAAGACGCAGTTAGCGAGAAACTTTAATTGCACAATGATTAAGCACCTGTTAGAGCAAACTTGCTAGATTAAGTTGTTGTTAGTGAAATAATTAATTAAATTATAATTAAATTAATTTGTAAGTTTTTTAATAGAATTAGGGTGACAAACGAGCACACAGTCCACCTGATGGTAAGTGGATGCTGTGGTCCATAGACATCTACATCTATCCTCAATAAATAATCAAAATGCAGATGCGCTGCCACCCATGAGGACTAAGATGGAATGCCTCTTTACCAGTAAAAAGGGTCTCCGGTTCTCTACACTCACCATACGAAACACAGTAGTGTTAAGCTGCTATTTTACGCTTGTATTCTGTGAGAGCGTGGTCCTTCCCCGGTCAAGCCGACCCATTCGTGCTGCAACTATACTACTAATATAGCAGCAGCATGACTCTCTCACGTACATATGGTATTTTTTACCGTACGTAAATACATACGTAAACTTAATACATTTAGTTTTATTTCCGTTTAAATGTAGATTATTAACGTTAAACTAATAGAATAGTTTTGATATAGCATTATTCACTTCATCACATTTAAATAATTGACGTTTAAGTTTAAAAATCAAGGAAGTATCATCAGCAAATAATACTATATCATGATTATCCCCTACAAGGGAAGGTAAGTCATTAATTTAGACTAGAAATAAGAATGGGCTGAGAATCGAGCCCTGAGGGACACCTCTTAATACAAGTGACCCGGAAGAAATTATACCATTGACAATAACTTTCTGCATTCTATTACTTAAATTTGAAACAATAAGTTTAAGCGCTGTGTTCTTGACACCACAGTACTGTAGCTTCCTGATTAATGTCTCACGGTGAACACAGTTGAAGGCCTTGGAAAGGTCACAAAATATACCCAAAACATTCTCTGAATTCTCCCATTCATTCAATTGAGCTTATTAAAAAATATGTTTAATAAGCCCAACTCTAACGTCAGTTGTCGAGCGACCGCTTGTAAAACCGAATTAATTTTTATGTAGCAATTTATTAATATTAAAGTAACTTAACATCTAATCCAAAATTATTTTTTCAAAAATTTTACTAAATGTTGGTAGTACAGAAATTGGTCTAAAATTGGCGGGGTCTAATGTACTACCAGATTTAGTGAAAGGTATGACTTTAGTATGTTTCATTAAATCAGGAAACACACCAGATTCGACGCTTGTATTAAATATAGTGACAAGATAAATTGCTATTGTATCTATTATTGATAAAATAACTTTAACGGAAATCCCCCATACTTCTGCCGTTTTCTTAACATCAATAGTTTTAAAATATTTAGCGATATCTTTTGGCAATACTCTATGGAATTTAAGAGTATTTTAACAAGCCTTTACATTTTGTTTAAGCAATGATTCGGCGACATTAGGAGAAGAATTTAATGATTTTGTTGTCAAAAAGGAACATCAGTAAAATGTTTATCAAAAGCCATAGCAACTTCTTGATCAGATCGAGTTAAATTATTGTTCATATTCAATTGAAAATCCGTGTTGTGTCCTTGCCCGTTTCACTATTTATTATTCTCCAGGTCATTATAATTTTGTTGGATGCAGTTTTAATTTTGTTGCTTAAATGTAAAGTCTTAGCAGTGGAGCACACTTTTTTAAATATTTTAGAATATGTTTTTACATAATCTCTAAATATAACACTAGTATTATATGATCTTTCATTATAAAGCTCGTTTAACCTTCGTCTAATTTTATAAATTCCTACTGTCGCCCATTCATTAAATGATTTGCGACTGTTAAAAGAGGAAGTTTTAGAAGTAAATATTCTACTAAATTCACAACTTACAATTTTAAATAACGTTCCATACAAATAACCAGCACTATTTTTAAATGAAAGTGATGGAAGTCTTTTTATTATATTACTTCTAAACCTCTCCAAGCGATGTTTATTTATTGGAACAAACACAACTTTGTTATTTTTCTGTTTTTTGTGTATGTAAGGCAATGATACCAACTGTCCACAGTGATCTGAACTTAAATTTTGAATAATTGATTTATGCAAGGGCTTAACATCTATTAAAATGTTTACTATACAGGTCGCACTAGGCCCATCAATACGTGTTGGTTCTAAGAATAAATTAACAAGATTATACGATTTAAACAATGAGCTGAACTTAATACTAATGGAAGAATTTTCAAGGAGATTGATGTTAAAGTCTCCACATATTACAACAGACTTCTTCTGTTTACTAAGTTTGAGCAAAACTTCTTCCACAATCCTTTCAAAATAGTCATAAGTAGCACATGGGGGTCTGTAAACACTTACAAAAATGAAATGCTCGAGCTCGACACAAGCCATTTCTACAGTTCGCTCAACAGCGAGGCTCACAATATCCTTATGTTCTTTACATAATAATGATTTATCTGCTAATATTAAGAAGCCACCACGTAAACTTTTTTCTCTATTGAAGGAACTGACCACCTGGTGAGTTCTGAAATTAAACATGAAATTATATTCCTTTGGCCAATGTTCAGTAATACAAAGGATATGTATGTTGTTAATATTTAAAACAAATCATCTTCCAATTCTTTACCATCATGCCTGTAAAATATGTTGATGCACCAGGTGTAAACAATTTTTATTACTTATTTGTGCATAAGGCTGCATTCTAAATTAATTAAACTCTTATTATTGCTAGAGATTGCCTCTATTGTCGCATTAACTAATTTAAATTAGGTGGAACTGATTCCAAATTAAATGTCAAATGATTATGATGCTCAATAAAAGTCAATACAATTATATGTCAAATTTAAATTATTATTACATATTAAATTAGTCATTTGTAAATTTAAATTATGTCTTAGATTATTCTGTGGTAATCCCTGTATGTAAGGTAATTTAAGTTATTAAGTTGTTCAATATATCTTAATAACTGTTTGTTGTTTACACTGCCTCTTCTACCAACAAAAATTATTATTGTACTATTTGGGCATAATTTAGTAACTATAATTTTATTTAGGATGTCACTAAAAGATGCTCCAGGCATGCAGAAATTTATGTGAGGCTATATATAGTGTAACTGGTCAGTTCACGAATGTTCGGGTCTGAAGCCGAACTGCTCGTCTGGAAGATGTTTGTTATTGAAGACGTATTTACGAAAGTGATTCAATATGAGTCGCTAGTAAATTTTCCCCAGTATGCTGAGGAGACTGATTGGTCTGTAACTGCTGGCTAAGTTGCGTGGTTTCCCGGTTTCCGGATTCCTATTACGTCTGCCTCTTTCCAGGTATCCGGGAAGGAGCAGCTGGAAAGAAGAGCGTTGAATATGCCTACTAGGCATACGAGCGGCGCGTTGGGGTGACCTTTGATCATCAGTGGATTTTTAGTAAGCAGTAATGGCATTGGTAAAGTGATAAAGTTGGCGTGCGGTGACAACGTAAGGCAATACCATCAACCTATATCATCTAGTGGATGTTGATTGGAAAATCATATTTAAAAAATCGGGGTGTGGCTGTGTCTTGCCCACAACCGTATGTTTTACGTGAATACGTGTACATAACGAAACGACCTCAAGATATCGGCGCTCCCCCCTCCGCCGCGCCAGTTACGATACAGTCGCCACTCAATGTAACCAGTTCTTAGATCCTTTAGCAATATAATATTCCTCGATTTTGTTATCATCAGTTTTCTCTATTGCCTCCCATTGTAGAAGCAAAAAGGACGTACTAACGTCAAAAGTTACTTATTTGCTATACAGTCCAATAATAATTAGGTGGACTGTGTGTCTTGTATATGTCATTTGTAGTTATTACTTAATCAACAAACTATAACAACAACAAAAAAGGACTCGCGCCCTGGGATTCCATATAAACTTAATAATGTGCACAGGTAGTTTACCAATCCTGGAAATAATTGGCAAGGACAGCACCAAATATTGCTCAAATAAATAGATAAGTTGTAGTGAATGATAAACTTAACTTTGTAGTGAAAAATGTTCTCCCATACATCGTCTATATCACGTTACTCCAACTACAAATGTAACCTGGTATGGAGCGCTGATACTCACTCTGATGTTTTATTAAGGAGTCAAAGCGCTCCTCATTATATTTACATGACTTTACCAGATCATTCATGACCAATATGTGTTCTTTTATCTCATCCTGAGCCGATGCATATTTATTTGATATAATTTTTTTGCTGCTATTCTTGATGTGACATAATCATCACCAGTCAAATCGATTGTTTGGAGGGTTGCAATGCTTTAGAAGATTCACATTCTATGAGCTCATTGAACAGACTTTGAGTTTGGGACGCTTTCATATTATCTATATATTGTTTTAATTGCACAATCTGTTCAATAATGTAACCATCATTTGCAACTCGGCCGCCGACGACGCAAGTATGACTTGATCATCGGCGTACAAAAGGCATTTGACGGCTAACTCACCCATTCTTAACCCGCATTCTTCAACTTTCAAATTTTCCAAAGAACTGTCCATAAATAGGTTGAACAGCCACGGGGAAGCCACACAGCCCTGTCTGACACCTTTATGGATGCCAAACCAGTCCGAGTAGACCCCTTTGATCTTGACACAAACACTGGAGTCCCAATACAGGTACTTCAATGCCTGTATCAACCAAGCGCTCAACCCAAATGTGTTCAGTGTTTGCCATAGCACATCCCTGTCCACTCTGTCATAAGCCTTTTCAAAGTTCACGAACGCACAAAAAACCTTTTGGTTTTTGGCCAAAAACTTCTCCGTGATCATGCGCATGGAAAAGATCTGATCCGTAGATCCCATTCCATTTCTAAATCCCGCTTGCACATCCCAAATTTTTCCATCAGGTTCTTTCATAACTTTTTCAATTAGTACCTTAGCATACAGTTTTCCCACAATACTAAGAAGGCTGATACCACGGTAGTTTTTACAGTCCTGCTGCGATCCTTTTCCCTTATATATTGGGACTATCACGGCTTTGCACCAGTCTCCCGGTACCTGCTTAAGTTCCATACACAAATTAAACAAGGTGTACAGCTGGTCTGCCACCACTCCCTCTCCAGCCCTTAGCATTTTGAGTGATACTCTACCATATCCAGCTGCCTTACCTGCTTTCATACTTTTCATTGCTTTCATTATTTTATCTATACTTATCTCTCTATCTCTTTCCTCTTCTTTCGGAATTTCTATTTCATTTAATTCAAACGTCTCATCACTCATAAACACCCTTTCAAAGTATTCCTTCCATCTCCTTAAACTCGAAACTTCGTCATTCAGAATACAGCCATTCTGGTCTTGTATAGCTGTCATTCTAGACTATTTTGAATGTACCCTGGCAGTTCTTACGAGTTTCTAGAACATTTCAATATTTGCCTGGAAGTTATCCAATATTTTTCTATCATTTTTATCCGTTCTTTCTTGCTTTTTCCTTTCAACTACTTCTTTTACTCTTATTAAGATGTCTAAAGACTGCTTTTTTTCCTTCAATATCATCATTCATACCGCTAGAATGACTAGCCTTTATTGCTAGTAAATCTAGCAATAAAGGCTAGTCATTCTCTTAAGTTAAGTTCATCTCTCTTCTTTGCTTCAACTTCCATCCCTACCTCATCATCCCACCATAAAGTGTTATTTTTCCTTTCATTTGTTCTCTTAGTTACACCACATACTTCGGTAGCTGCACTCACCAAACCTTTCTTGACATTATACCACACAGTCTCCAAGTCTAAATCATTCATACACAATTCAATTATCAAAGGTATTACAATCGCTTATTTGATAAAAACTGAATTATTTTTCTATATGATTAACTTTCTTTCTGTCCATATGTGCGCAGAGACTGGGAGACTCAATTTGAATAACAAGCAAGCAGCTGAGCCCTAGGGACGTCAGCTTTCGTACATACGTTATTTTCAGTCACATTTGCTCAAAATACTTTTGTGTCCGTTTTGATTTGTAAAAAATAATAATAAATGGTAAGTATATAAATCCCATACTACGTTTGCCTAGACGCGGTCTCCCTTCCATAACATGTCTACTCCACCGTTTGCCACTTCTACAACAGACATAACCAGACCATTGCCACTTCATTTAACAAACTCGGAAGGAATTTCAGTGATCTTGGTTCTCTGGCGTATTTCTTCTTTATGAGTTTTAATAACCAGAGAAACTCCGAGTAAAGCTAAGTGACACGCCTTGGGAGAGGCGATGTCCAGCAGTAAACCGTCGCAGGCTGGTGATGATGTAATTTGGCTAAAAATTAAAAAAGAACATTCACTTTTACTTAAACCACCCGGCCTGCGTCTAAACTTTATAATAATATAAATGATCTCCAGCCTGAATTTCGGTCACGGTGGCCAGACTCAACAAAGACTACCATCTTAGTCGATCACGAGCGCAGGACAGGATTATAGTTCAAGAGTATGTGCGCAAACACATGTGCACTCTCTATTTCCTTACTCCCGTAGTCCGATGGGACGACAGATCGAAACGACTGTCGTCCCATCGGACTGAAGAGAGATCAGGCGCAGAACCTACGTGCTCTCCGAGGCATGGGAAACATGGTAAACTTTATGACTCCGGGCTGCTTCTGAGAACTTCTTGGCAAAAAAATCAGTAACCGATATTTGGCCTGAGTCAGGATACGATCCCAGGACATCATGATTATTAGCTGCATATACGACAACTAGTCCAACGTGGCAGTCAACTTTATGCTGGTTAAATGAGTGGGGATTTATAATTCTATCCTCACGTCTATTTATCTCTTTTATTTACTGCCCCCTATCTTCGACAAAGTATGTTATTGAATAACAGTTTTGTTGATAAATGGTCAAAGTGCTTATACAATGCTTAGTCGGTAATGCATTTGGCGCCAAGTGGATTGAATCCATTTTAGTATTTTAAAAGAAAACAAGTCACCAGTGAAATAGAGCGTTGTTTTATCACTTTTCATATCTAGAATTTTAAAATTGATCACATGCAATAAAGTTCCTCTAAAATATTGCTTTATTTTCTAACTAAGAGGGAAGTGGTTTCTACTGTAACTTATTACAAAACGAAACTAGTTTTTTATTAATAAAATTATAGCAATGCTATTTACATTACTAATATTCCCTTTAACTAATCCTGGTAAGCTATATATGCTTGTGTTAGGAGTGGTTCACGGTAGTAGTCGAATGGCGGATTCGAACCCGCGATCTTTATTTATACATTATTATATTATTAATGTGAATAAAATGTATGGTAAGTGTAGATAACCGGAGACCCTTTTTACTGGATACAAGGCATTACATCTTAGTCCACAGGGGTGACGACACACCTGCATATTGATTCTTAATCGAAGATCAAGTTTAGATCAAATTTACTTTTAGGAATAGCCTTAGTTTTGTTTATCCATTTGTAAGCCAAAGTATTCAAAATAAAACTAATATTTCAGAAAGAAACATTAATCTCCTCATTTTTCTTACAGATTACCTCCCCCTGTTATATAATCTGTCAAATATTTTACCTCATTCCTAAGTGATGCTGCCATGGTGGCAGAAAAAGTTATGAATGCCCTCATTCCTCTTATGATGGATATATACAGAATGTTCTAAAACGTAAAAGTTTAAGTGACATTTTCAATTAAAGCTTTTCCTTTTGTCTCATGTCCGTTTGTTTAACTAATTGGCTAATTAAGTTACCCTCGTTTTATGCTAAATAAACAAATGTTACTTTACGTCATACTACAAAATATTACGTTTTGTTTACAGAGCCATTAGACGTAAATGTCAGCTGTGTGTTTTCTATAATACTGATGTAACAAACATTTGTTACATATCGTTAACTCTGGTAAGTTAATCGAGGTAAAGCCATGCTCCAGCTATATAGTTGCAGCACGAATGGGTCAGCTCGACAGGAGTAGTACCACGCTCTTACAGAATACCAGCGTAAAATAGCAACTAGATTCTGCTGTCTTTTGCATCGTGAATATAGAGAACCGGAGATCCTTTTTACGAAACGAAACGAGGCATTCCATCTTAGTCCTCAGAGACGATAGCGCATCTGCATTTTGATTCTCAATCGAGAATAGATGTAAATGTCTATGGGCCTCAGCATCCACTTACCATCAAGTGGACTTTGTGCTCGTTTGTTACCCTTATTCTATAAAAACAAGCTGTGCTTAGGTGGAAAATACCATTGTAAAGAGGACTAGAAAAGCTTTCTCGAAGGACGACACCCAATGTCTTACCCTTGCGTAGCAACAGAAACCATTATCTACATGTCAACAGCCTTTTTAGGGTTCCATAATTACACAACAAGGAACCCTTATACATAGTTTCGCCATGTCCGTCCGTCCGTCTGTGGTTTTACTCAGAGACCCTAGGTGCTACAAATGTGTAATTTGGCACAGTTATAGACATTAATCACGCCTAGAACACTGTGAAATAAATATTTAAAAACATTTTTATTTTGGGTACTTCTCATACAAGTAAATAGAAGATGATTTTTTACCCATCTATTCCATCATGTGGGATATCGTTGGATATTTCTTTCAAAATCACTGGGCGTGTGGAACAACATATTTTCGATTGAGGGTTCCGTTTGCGAAATATTTAGCTTTAAAGTGGTATTTTTCATTAGTCATGTGCCCCCCCCCCCTCCCCATCCCCCTCTACCAACTAAATCGCTGTGTTTGGAAATGTGAAAAGTATACGATAGTAGTATATATAAGGAAGTTAAAAGGAAAACTATCACAGCTAAGTAGAATTAACAAGTTAACCGAGTAATAGTATACCAACTTATAAAATGCACTTGGATTATTAAAAATGTCGTTACATCTCCAAGGTGACAGGTGACAACTGTATTTATTATGTCTAAATATTTTAATAAAAATAAGTATATATTTTAATTGTAAAATTTTAGTGTACAAGGAAAACGTTTATTATTGACATAAATATAAATAATTTAATGGTTTATAATCTGAATTTAGATATTATAATCTCAAATCAACTACGAGATATAAAAATATTTCAAGATGGTGACTTATGACAAATGTAACGAAACAATTCGCAACAAATGATTTCCGAACTATATATTGCTGTCTGGACACAAAAGTGACAAGCAGGCTCAGTGCCTGTTCAGTCTTTAAAAATTTCTAATCCGCGTGTGATAATCTCAAGACACGGTTGCTAAAGCCGCCATCGGTTGTCCTAGCGACGAAATGCGTCGCTAGATCTCTTCCACTGCAGCGTCGAATTGCGAGACCATCCTGTGACGCACCTACTTAACGATATTTGGACTTTGACTTTTTTTTATATTTTCAGTGTACTTTTTATGTTACTTTATTGAGTTTTTAAATTTGTTTTAAGTTATTCTTTTTTGTGATTGTATTTAACTGTTGTGAATGCAGTCCGTGACCCAATCTTGTGATGGCACGTCGAACGCGACCCATACATGTACACAGTGCAACAAGTCATTCAAATCTTTGAAAGGCCTCAACATACACACTACAAAAACACACAGGAAATGTACTAGCCAAAATAGTTCACCTTTAGACATCCATCCCATTATTTCGAATGCGCCTTCTTATGTAGCCAAAGATCCAACTCCTTTCCACACATATCTTAGCCATTTGAAAAATAGTATACCGATAGTTAAAAGAATCCCTCGAGGAGCTCGAATAACCGTTGCTACACATTTGTCACAATTAATCCAGAAATGTTACATAAGCAATTGTACTCAAGACTGGCAAAACCTTATTTTCATACAGCACACTACATATAATAAAACTGATGAACTGAATTTATCTTTGACTCAAAAGATTAAAAATAACTGTGCTGTAAGCTCCTCACCTTCTCCGCACCTCTAATCAAATATGATGCCCTCGTAATCGCAAAAAACTCATCGAAAACAAAATCTGTGACGGAGATCTCAAAGGTGCTGCTCGCCTTTTGTTCTCCAACGACGTGCTATCACCAGATACCCCTGACACCCTTCAGGCCTTACGGACAAAACATCCTCCAGCTCCATTAAACCCATATTTTCTCGACCGACCAACAGCAGGGCAAGCATGCCTTCAAATTGATAAAAAAGATGTTACAGGTGCCATTTTATCTTTTAAACCAGGTTCGGCTGCAGGTTTGGATGGAATCTCACCCCAACATCTGAAAGACTTAACATCGCATTCTGTGGGTGATGCAGGCGAGCAACTTGTAAATTCGATCACTAAATTAATCAACTTTATGTATTCCGGTAATGTCAATCCAGAAATTGTTCCCATTCTTTTCGGCGCGAACCTCATTGCCCTCACCAAAAAGGACGGAGAGGTGAGACCAATTGCTGTTGGATCAACACTACGACGCCTGGCCTCCAAAATTGCTGTTCGACATATTTTACCAAAATTAAATTCAGAATTTGAACCCAGTTACCCACTACAGTTAGGCTTCAGTGTAAAAGGAGGGTGTGAGGCAGCCGTCCATGCCCTACGCTCTTTCCTTACTTACGAACATCCTGACGTGTTGCTCAAAATTGATGTCAAAAATGCTTTCAATTCGGTAAATAGGGATACCCTGCTGACGGAAATAAAACAACATATACCGGAAATATACAATTATCTTCTTCTCAGTTACGCTGACCCAACAAAATTGTTATATCGTTCTAATGAACTGTCCTCGGAAGTAGGTTGTCAACAGGGTGATCCCCTTGGGCCTGCAATTTTTAGTTTGGCTATAAATCCGATAATCAAAAATTTTAATTCTAAATTCATTGTTTGGTATTTGGACGACGGAACTCTAGGAGGTGATATGGATACTGTGTTTTCGGACCTTTTTTTAATCAAAAATAAATTTGGAGCCATTGGTTTGGAGTTTAATTTTAGCAAATGCGAACTTTTTATAAATAACTGCAACTTAAATTTAAATGACGTAAAACAAAAATTTAATATTTTGGCTCCAAATATTAAAATAGTTAACAGTAATTCCTTTACCTTTTAGGTTCTCCAATTTTAATGAATCTATTTCTGAATATATTAATAATTCAATTACTAAATTTCAAAATTCCGCTGACCGTCTCCTTGAAATTAGTCCACATTATGCACTTTGCATCTTAAAATTCTGTCTTTTCGTCCCAAAATTTACGTATGTGCTCCGTTGCTGCTCCTTTTAGAATCACCCAGACCTCTTGACACAAGTAGACAACTTAATCAAAATAAATTTAGAATCGATTCCTAATATGCACCTGAACGAGCAATCTTGGACCCAAGCATCCCTACCCATCCGTTATGGTGGTTTAGGGATTCGCAAAATTTCCAGTGTCTCTTTACCAGCCTTTCTATCTTCTGTCCATAGTTCAGCAAATTTCATAAGTAAAATTTAAGGCATCCCTTCAAACTTTGAGATTGCTGGCCTGGAAGAAGCTAGAAACGCTTTAATTGCATGCCCAGGTCAAAATTTTCCTGTTTCTCCAAATTCACAAAGGAGCTGGGATGACATAAACTGCAAATTGACTTATGACAATCTTTTGAGCTGTAGTACAGGTTCGGCGCGTGCTAGACTTTTGGCCGTGGGTACGCATGAGGCCGGCTACTGGCTTCACGCGTACCCTTCGTCAAATACAGGAACATTTCTTGAGCCTGACACGCTCCGAATCGCAACCTGTCTACGGCTTGGGGTTCCGGTCTGCGTTCCTCATAAATGTCCGTGTGGCAGTGACGTCGACAAGCTAGGACATCACGGACTGTCATGCCAAAAAAGTGCAGGCCGCTTCTCGAGACATGCAGCACTTAACGATATCATACGCCGGTCCCTTGCCACCGTCAACGTGCCAAGTCTACTTGAGCCGTCTGGTATTGCAAGAGACGATGGCAAGAGACCGGACGGTATGAGTTTGATTCCATGGAAGATGGGCCGGGTGCTGGTATGGGATGCAACCTGTTCAGACACACTTGCCCTTCCATCTACATGGAAACAACAACAGAGCTGGTGCGGCTTGTGAAGCGGCTGAAAAGCTAAAGCATGCAAATACAGGGTCTAGGCTCCGAATATGTTTTTGTCCCATTCGGTGTCGAGACCCTTGGTCCGTGGGGTCCTAGCGCTATAAGGCTTTTAAGGAAATAGAAAAAGGTTAGTCGACGTCACAGGAGACCGAAGAGCTGGCAGCTACCTCGGACAAAGAATTAGTATAGCTATTCAAAGGGGAACGCTGCCAGTATCTTCGGAACCTTGCCTAAAGGGACTATTTTAATAATATATTTTAGTTATATTGTGTAAGTAACAAAAAATTGGTTTAATGAACTTTATAATGTTATTGTAATATGTTAAAAATAAATTTCATCATTTTCAATGGACTTCAAAAAGGAGGAGGTTTACAATTTGTCGGAATCTTTTTTTATGTATGTACATTCTTTTTTTGTTTCAAAGGGTATAATTTCCAGGTAGTCCCATTTTAATTTTATCGAAATTGGTCGAGCGGTTTTTAACAAATCAACAATAAATTATATTTATATTGAAGTCGGTTGTATAAATTTTTTAATTTTATCACTTGTATGAAGAAAATGACTTGCATGCATTACTACTATAGCTATATTTTTTCATTAGCGGGATAGGAAGGGAGGTTCTTTCTTACTTAATACTTTCACTTATTTATTAATCATCATCATCATTACAGTCCTTCACAAGTCCACTGCTGAACATAGGCCTCCCCCAATGAATGCCACAAAGCACGGTCCTGAGCCTCGACTTCCTGCATGTCTTACCAGGTCGTCACTCCATCTAGTGGGGGGTCGCCCTACACTTCGCTTACCTGTACTTATTTCTTAGTTGGTAGTTATTATAGGCCTCATTCAAAGTATTCATACAATCACATAGCCTTATACAGTTTCATTCGTCACGCTCTTGGTTTACGCGGGCGACCTCAGGATAATTTAGGGCAGTGGTGGTTTACGTGAAAGTTTGTTACGGTCATATCGTTCATAAAGTTCATACAGTCAAACCGCAAACTCACTTATTATGCTCATTATCAAGAAACCCCACGTATTGTGACGAGCAACTACGGTACCTAACTCTACATTGTGCCTGGCCCGACACGCACTTGGCTAGTTTTTTTTAATTCACTGCTCGACATATCTGCTTCCATCGATACCCTCCACGCCTTTATTGCCCTGTTGTTAGTTCTTCGAGCTGCTGGCCATGCACCCATTGCCACTTTAGCTCATGAACAGTTACTGTAGCTCTACTGCGAATATATCTTTTTTATAGAATGATGGTGACAAACGAGTACATTCCACCTGATGGTAAGTGGATGCGGTATAGCCTATAGATGCGTTGTCACCCCTGAGAACTAAGATGGAATGCCTCGTTACGGATTTTATCACGCAGATAAACTTTGGGCTTAGTCCTCTCCACAGTTTTCCGAGAAACCTGCAAGATACCTTAGTAGATAACATATAGGTATAAATAGCATAATTTTTTTCTGTACTTTTCTATTCAATGCCATGCATGTACATTTCATTCACCGACAACATTATTATACATGTTTAACAAAATTTGTGAATGTCATGATTGAACCTCTTTTCAGATTTCGGTTAATCCCAAAGGTTGATTGTTATAGAATGTTAAAGTTGGAAAAATTTACTTTGCCAATATCCGCCCAATAAAATAAAATGATGTGTCTTACATAGTTTGAAGAGCACCTCTCGCCCTCCTACTCCCACCACCACTACACTAGGAAAGACACACCACCGACGACAATACTACACGTGTTTCGCCTGTACACGAGGCATCTTCAGGTGTAGTAGACTCTACGGTGGCTGACCGCTAAGTGAGCGGCGAGCCAAAAACGGCTGCTATTTATAAGACTCGCCGACGCAACCGCTCCCCACTTAAGTAGTGAGCGACTTTATTTTATTTTGCATGTTTTATCGCATGACGCGGACCCTCTTAGAGCAAGCAGGTAGTCATGGATTCAACCCCACACAGAGTGATACAAGTACGTGCATAAATGCTATTGCTGACTTTGCACCCTATGTGTGGCCTATATCGCGACACTAGAGTAAGGAATTATAATAAGGTCTGCATGAAACATGTATTAGAATAAGTTTGCCATTATGTGAGTACATGAGCTTCTGTACGGACATCTCTTAGTTTTATTTTAGTTTTTAAAAACGCCTCCACCGCTACCGTTAACTTGACTGGCGCAGCCGGTAGGATCGCCGTTTGCTTGCGCCGTCCGCGAATAAATACGTTTAATATAGTTTTCCGCGTTCGTGCTGCGAGGCGATCCTGCGAACCAATATAAATTTGTCAAGTGGAGAGCAGCTGAAGATGACGAAGGCCGGCTGGTGAGTCCAAATTTTCACCATCCTTTCCTTGCCATATTATATAGTTTTGTTATTTTGCAATTAGACCTCTTGCGATATAACGTTATCTGGTTTTACATAAAAATCTGTGAAACTTATATTTAAGAATACTTAAACTTAATAACTAGCTGCATAAAGAAATACTAGGAATAACTTGATAAGTAAGCGCGTCCATGCAATGACGACGCGATAAGAGCTTGCACTGTGGGAACAAAGCGATTATTCATTCATTCATTACAGCCCTTCACAAGTCCACTGCTGAACATAGGCCTCCCCCACGGAATGCCACAAAGCACGGTCCCGAGCCACCTGCATCCATTGACTTCCTGCATGTCTTACCAGGTCGTCACTCCATCTAGTGGGGGGACGCCCTACACTTCGCCTGCCGGTACGAGGCTGCCACTCGAGAACCTTTCTTTCCCATCGGTTGTCGGTTCTTCGAGCTATATGGCCGGCCCATTGCCACTTCAGCTTACTAATCCTTTGGCTATGTCGGTTACTCTGGTTCTTCTGCGGATCTCCTCATTTCTAAGTTTATCACGCAGAGAAACCCCGAGCATAGCTCTCCACAGCTCGCTGAGCGACCTTGAGCTTCCTCATACGGCCAGTAGTGAAGGACCACGTCTCAGTTCCGTATGTCATCACTGGCAACACGCTCTGGTTGTACAATTTAGTTTTGAGGTTTTGAGGTATGCCTGACGAGAAGATGGGTCGTAATCTCCCGAACGCTGCCCAGCCGAGTTGAATCCGTCGATTGACCTCTCGGTCGAAGTTGGACTTACCTAGTCGGACTATTTGTCCCAGGTAAACATATTCGTCAACAACTTCGAGCTTAGTGCTCCCAACAACTACCGGCATAGGTGTGACATGGACATTAAACATGATTTTTGTTTTGTCCATGTTCATCTTGAGACCTATCCGTTGGGAGACACTATTGAGGTCATTGAGCATAGTGCTTAGATCCTCCAGCGATTCTGCCATAAGGACTATATCGTCGGCAAATCGAAGGTCAGTGCCCTACTGTACAAACACTTCAGCACCTCGATATACCGACAGTCCACTTGGCACCGCTGAAGGGACTGCAGCACCGCCCAAATTTCGACGGAATCAAAGGCTTTCTCATAGTCCACATACGCAAGGCAAAATGGCAGATTGTACTCGTCGGTCTTCTGTACAATTTGCCGAAGAGTATGTATATGGTCTATGGTGCTAAAGCCTTTTCGGAAACCGGCTTGTTCGGGAGGCTGGAAGTCGTCGAGTCTGCATGCGAGACGATTCGTAATGACTCTCGAAAACAGCACGTAGACGCGGCTCAGAAGGGAAATCGGTCTATAGTTCTTCAAGAGAGCGTTGTCGCCTTTCTTGAAGAACAAGACCACCGCACTTCTGCTCCACGCCTCCGGTGTAATACCACCATGGAGAACGGAATTAAAGAGCTTCTGAAGGACTTCAAGTACCGGTTTTCCACCCGCTTTCAGAAGCTCCGCTGTAACGTAAAGCGATTATAACTATTACAAATTATAATTGTAGTGTATGTATGCTTATTAAATTTTTATTGAGGACTCATTTTGATATTGTGTATTTTACTTATTAATTGTTTTACTTTTATATTGACTGTGTTTTGATAGTGAGTTTGAATTCTTGTGTTAATCATATTATTTTATCGTCGTATTTTATAAAATAAAGTTGTACAAAATGGAAGATCAAGTGCAAATTAAGATGATTCCTAATGAAATGCTCAAAATCATACCGATATTTAACGGTGATAAGCACCAATTAAATATTTTTATTCGCAAATGTGAGTATATACTAAATAAATATAGGGGATCCGATGAACAAAATTTATACGTAATGTACGCGATAACAAGTAGACTCGTAGGCGACGCTGCAGCGCTCTTTAGCGAGCGTGAGGACATTAATTCGTGGGAAGATTTTAAAGAACTACTAATTCAACATTTTGGAGACCCTAGGAGTGAAGAATGTATTGCTATAGAACTTGAAGGTTTGCGTATCCGAAACAACGAGTCAATTTTAGATTTCTGTAATAGGATCCAATCCGTTCGTAGTGTTTTAATATTGAAAGTAAATAGATTAACCGATCAGACTGTAAAGAGTAGCAAAATTATTATATATAATAACACATCTTTAAATGTCTTTTGTATAATTTGCCAGAAAATATGGTGCATTGTTCGCTTAAAAGCGCCCAGTACACTAGAAGAGGCTTTTATGTGGTCATGGAAGAAGTCAACTTCCATGAGCAGTATACCTAGCGTAATAAAATGTATAGTAATCCTAGTAATAAACCAACGCCACCCGGTTTACCAAATAATAACCCTACGTTTAAATTCGGTACAAATAATTTTAATTCAATGGTACCGATGGGCTATAAACCTGAATTAACCCTAACAAATTTAACTTTGGAACTTTCACAGGGCCACAATCGAAACTACCTCAATTTAATAATAATCAACAAAATTTTGGATACCGCCCACAACAATTTGGCTTCCGCCCACAACAATTTGGTATAAGCCCGCAACAGTTTAACATGCGTCCACAACAATTTAATATGCGTCCCCAACAGTTCGGAATGCAACCACAAACATTTAATAAACCTCAGCAATTCGGTATGCGCCCACAACAATTTGGAAACCAACAACAAAACTTTTATAAGCCCCAACAATTTGGTTACAAGCCTCAGTTAAATAAAAATCAATACACTGGGCCCAGTGACGTCACAATGCGAACGGCACCACCACTTAAAACAAATCAACAAGGCTTTCAATTAAATGAACTCGACCTAGATAACACTTATTACGATAATGCGTGCGGCGATGTGTACCCAATTTCTTATGATAACAGCTGCTATGAGGAGTACCCAAGCAGTGGCCTTAATATTCCCGAGCTCAATTATGAAAATGAAAATTCGACAATAATTCCTGAAGTACCACATGGCGTCCCAACCAATATGGACGACGAGGATTTTCAGGTAGAAGCCTCGGAAAGGTCTACGAAAAGATAGAGTTAAATTGTAGTACTAATTTGAGATTGCCGTTTATTTATATACCGGAAATCGACTCTAAATTTATGATTGATACAGGTAGTACGCGATCATTCATTAGTCCATCAAAAGCCCATAAATACTTTCCAGAGTACATAAGTCACGAACCATTCGAAGTCATTAGCACACATGCATCGAGCAGACATAATCAAGTTATTCAAATCCCGTCTTTACCAATTTTCAACTGTAACGATATTCATAAACTATACATTTACAATGTCGACTCTAGATACGATGGCTTAATTGGGAATGATATACTTTGCAACCTAGAAGCAGTAATAGATTTAAAAAACGAGATTCTTAAAACTAAAACAACCGTAATACCTATAATACATAGTAAATCTTCTTACGTTTTGGAGTTATCTCCCCGTTCCGAGCAGAGAGTCAAACTCCCAACAAATTTATATTCGGGTAATGCTGTAATCGATTATAAAGAATTTTGTAAGGGTGTGCGAATGCCTAGTGCGTTAGTGAGATGTAAGGAAGGATACGACTACAGTAATCCAGAATACTTTAGATATACCGATAAAATTAACTATTAAAAGACCATTGAATGTAGAAGTATATGAAGAGAGTAAAACGACTAGGTGTGTAGTTAATCATATTACAGATATATCAGATATGAAGTAGATAAAATATTAGAGCAAAATTTAGAGAAGCTACGCTTAGACCACATGTCGGAAGAAGAACAAAAATCGATATACCACTTATGTAGAGAATATAAAGACATTTTTTATAGCGATCAAATACCCTTATCTTTTGCTAATGAAGTCAAACACTATATTAGAACAAAAAACGAAGACCCTATTTATATCAAACCCTACAGACAACCTGCCGCTCAAACACATGAAATTAAAAACCAAGTACAGAAACTTCTAAATGATAATGTGATTCAGGAATCCTTTTCCCCTTGGTCAGCCCCAGTCCATTTAGTTCCTAAAAAGAGAGACGCATCTGGTGAAATGAAGTATAGGATGGTTATCGATTACAGACGTTTAAACGACATAACTGTGGACAATAAGTACCCTTTACCCAATATCACTGACATCTTTGACAAACTGGGTAAGAGTACCTACTTTTCAACCTTGGACTTAGCTAGTGGATACCACCAAATTGAGATCAACGAGTCAGATAGGCAAAAAACGGCATTCAGTAGAGAGAACGGGCACTATGAATTCCTTTGGCCTGAAGACAGCTCCAGCCACCTTCCAAAGAGCCATGGATAACATCCTAAGAGGCTTACAAGGAATTCATTGCCTTGTCTATCTTGATGACATAATTATTTTCTCGAGTAGCCTCCAAGAACAATTACAAAAATTAAGGACAGTTTTTGACAGATTGAGATCGACTAATTAAAAAATACAACTTGACAAATCAGAATTCTTGAGAAAAGAAGTGCTATACCTAGGGCACGTTATTACTAAAGACGGACTTAAACCAAACAATGATAAGATTCAGGCTGTATTAAACTACCCGTTACCAAGGACGACTACGAGATCAAGAGTTTTTAGGATTGATTGGTTATTACAGACGCTTTGTAAAAGACTTCGCCAAAATCACTCAGCCCTTACAGCATGCCTTAAAAAACGAAATAAAATTGTAGTAGATCAAAAATATATTGATGCATTTCAGAAGTGTAAAGAACTTCTGACTAATGCACCTTTGCTCCAATACCCAGACCCAGACAAACCCTATGTTTTAACTACAGATGCTTCTACTGTTGCTTTAGGTGCGGTCTTATCGCAGGGACAATAGGATCCGATAAGCCCATTGCCTACGCCAGTAGAACTCTCAGCGACACTGAAACCAGATATAGTACAATAGAGCGTGAACTACTCGCCATAATATGGGCCGTAAAACATTTTAGACCATACCTTTACGGGCGTAAGTTCACCATATATACCGACCATAGACCACTGTTTTTTATTCGCTCAAAGAACCGAATAGTAAGTTGACCCGTTGGCGGTTACGTCTTCAAGAGTACGATTTCGATATTGTATACAAAACGGAAAACAAAAAGTAATGCTGATGCCCTCTCGGATAAAACTAAATGCCATAGACTCTGATGACTCACAATCATTGGAAGTAAACCTGGACCCTAAAGAACAAAAGCTACAAAAATATCTGACTGAATTAACTGACCAAATTATGGACTTGACGACTGAAAACAGGGACGACTCTAAGACAATAACTATAACTGACACATCCGCCACTGTATCCGTCGACCGGTTAGAGACTAACACGAACTACCCGTTACCACCTATATCTACTGATAGTAGTACAGTAACGGTGCATTCTGGACAAGATCTGGAGTCTAATGGTATTCCGATATTAAAGGAGGCCATTGATTCAAAACCAAA
This sequence comes from Parnassius orleans, assembly GCA_029286625.1. Lineage (NCBI taxonomy): Eukaryota > Metazoa > Arthropoda > Insecta > Lepidoptera > Papilionidae > Parnassius > Parnassius orleans. The sequence continues at coordinate 1,463,632 of JAGSMP010000043.1, read as the reverse complement.
CCAAATTTTAGTTTATACCTTGCATAAAAATGAGGTGCAAGTGAGAAATTTATCCAGGGATAAACAAAAGGTTCTCGAAGTTTTTGCCCCACTTAAGAATGAAGATCTTATTAAAAATTTCTTAAAAGAGTACATTAAGCCGAAGATTAAATATTTTATTTATTTCGAAAACATTCAGCATAGAAAAGAATTTTCAAAAATCATTATACAGTTATTTAAAAAGGGAATGGTAGAATTTATTGAATGTACAGAGCGTGTTATATATGTAGAAGACGAGAGAATAAAGAAATAAACATGAACACAGACAAAGAATCATGAGAATAAAGAGACGATTGTCAAGATTAATACTGCAGCAATCGTCTAGTATTCTGAATAATAATCTTTTAATTCTACTATTGTTATTCCTCTGTGACACGTCTTTCCTCATGATGTTGCAGTATGATTTCGTTTTGTGATGACTGCAGAAAATGAAGTATGAAAGAAAACCCATTAAACCATTACCAATTAACTCAAACCCAAAAGCCCTTTCAAGAAGTTTTCATGGACCTTTTTTCAATTGAATCCGTTTATTACCTAACTTTGGTTGACGCATTTAGTAAGTTAGGACAAGCTATCGAAATCCCAAATAGATCCGCACCGGAAATCGTAAGAGCGCTTATTAAATATTTTTCAATATATGGAACACCTAAAAAAATAACTTCTGATCCCGGTAGTGAGTTTAATAATGACCTCATTAGGGAACTTATGACTATGTATAACATACTACTACACATTACTACTCCGAATAACCCAAATTCAACAGGCATAATAGAGAGATTCCACTCTACAATTATAGAGATATACAGATTGGCGAAATACGAACGAAAGTGTACAGACGCAGCTGCTGTAATGAGTTACTCAATTATGGCTTATAACCACACCATACATAGTACAACCGGCCTTACTCCTTTCGAAATCGTTTTCGTTCATACCGATTCTAATTCAACGTTCGCCGCGAATTTTGAGTAATGTTACACCCAACAACTATTAAAAGATCATGCTAAACGTATTAGACACCTATATAATTACATATCAGATAAAATGTTAGAGAAAAAGGAAAAGGTAAGAGAACAAAAGGGCGGTGAAACAGATTGAAATTTTAGAATAGGAGATGTTATATACGCCAAGGAATCTAACACGAGAAGAAGTAAAGATAAACCGCGATATAGGAAAGCTGTCGTTAGTGGTAATATAGAAAGAAATATAGTTCCTGTTAGGATTGGTAATAGAAATACTTCAGTGCCAATTAAAAACATTAAAACGTCCTCCACATGTGGTGTATAATAATTCTGACGATGGTTCAGAAAGGATGGGCCCTTCAACTTCAAAAACTTGAAAAAAACCCAGGAATCCTGCCTGTCAAACTGGGTCGTGCCTCCTTGCAAATAGACAACTGGCTTATTATTAAAACTTTAAACTTAGAAGGTATAGGTAGTGATTTAGATTTTAGTATATTAAAGTATGACGAATTCGTTGCGTTGATAGATGTTAATAAACCATATATTCATGAATTTTTAGCTATTCGAACACATGTAGGGTATTTAAGAGATGCAACTATAGAAAAATTTCGGCAACTTGTGCCATCGAAAAGATTTAAAAGAGGCATTATTGACCCGCTTGGGTCTATGATAAAAATAGTAACTGGAAATTTGGATCATGATGATGCCATCCGATATGACTCATTGATTTCTAAACTAAACGATAATCAGATAGTGTCGGATAAGAGAATTACATTGGTCTCCAAAATCTTAGATAGTTTCATCAACAGTACAGAGACCTTACATAACAATACTTTAATTTTAGATGAACGCTTAAAGACAATCGAAAGAATTGTTAAATTCCTAATTACAAAAGAAGAAAACTCCATTTATTCTACTTATATCTTAGGTATGTTTGACATGTTTTTGAGTTATTTTAGAACTATTAACGTAATACCAGGAGAAATCGAAACTGCACTAGCGTTCAGTAAGCTATCTGTTCTGCATCAATCAATTTTTAACTCTACGGAATTGTAAAATTTATTACAATCAATCGCGACAACTGAAAGTTTGTTATATCCTGTAAATGAAAATAACTTAGTTAAATTAGAAAATTGTATTAAGGTTAAGGCTTTTACAAAAGAAAACCAGATCACGTTTATCTTAGAGGTCCCTTTAGTAGGGAATAAAACATATACATAATACATAAACACTCACGCCTGTCACCCAGAGGGGTAGGCAGAGACTACGGACTTCCATTTAACACGATCCTGACATACTTCTCTCGCCTCCTTTACATTCATATATCTAAGCATACACGCTCGTCGGTTAAGGGTACTCCTAATCTGGCCCATTTTCAATATATCGCCAATTTGGTCGATAAACCTTCGTCTAGGGCGTCCCTTCCCGACTCTTCCGTTCACTTCTGCAACATAAATTTGCTTTGTCACTCTTTCCTCGTTCATTCTTTCTACATGACCAAACCACCGAAGCATTCCTTTCTTAATCCTGGTCAAAACGTCATCTTGCAAACCACTTTTCTCTTATCACACTATTTCTCACCCTGTCGTTCAGATTCAACCTAGCATACTCCTTAATGACCGCATTTCTACAGCATTTATTCTACTCTCATGCTTCTTCTGCCAGACCCAACTTTCACTACCATACATTAAAGTAGGGACTAACACAGCATTATGAATTGCCAAACGTGCCTTTTTTGACACATTCTGACTCTTCATAATAGCGTGTAGAGCCCCATTCACTATATTTCCTGCGTTCACTCGTCGTTCTATATCCTTATCATATCTACCATCCCTGCTAAATAAACATCCCAAATATACAAACTCATCCACTTGCTCAATCAACTCCCCTTCTATTCTTATTTCACATAACGTTTTACTTTCTTCTTTTCAAAACCATTACTTTCGTCTTACTTGCGTTCACTTTCATACCCCTTTCTTTTAATGACCGGTTCATTAAAGTAACCATCATTTGCAACTCGGCCGCTGACGATGCAAATATGACTTGATCATCGGCGTACAAAAGGCATTTGACAGTTAACTCACCCATTCTCAACCCACATTCTTCAACTTTCAAAGTTTGCAAACAACTGTCCATAAATAGGTTAAACAGCCACGGGGAAGCTACACAGCCCTGTCTAACACCTTTTTGGATGCCAAAACAGTCCGAGTAGACCCCGTTGATCCTAATACAAGCACTAGAGTCCCTATAAAGAGACCTTAATGCCTGTATCAAACAAGCGCTCAACCCAAATGAGTTCAGTGTTTGCCATTACACATTCCTGTCCACTCTGTCATAAGCCTTTTCCAAGTCCATGAACGCACAAACAACTTTCTGGTTTTTGGCCAAAAACTTCTCCGCAATCATGCGCATGGAAAAGACTTGGTCCGTACACCCCATCCCTTTCTAAATCCAGCTTGCACATCCTAAATTTTTCCATCAGTTTCTTCCATAACTCTTTCAATTAACACCTTAGCATACAGTTTACCACAATACTATACAAGCTGATACCACGGTAGTTTTTACAGTTCTGCTGTGACCCTTTTCCCTTATATATTGGAACTACAACGGCTTTGCACCAGTCTTCCGGTACCCGCTTCAGTTCCAACATAATTAAACAATGTGTACAGCAGGCCTGTCACCACTCCCTCCAGCCCTTAGCATTTCGAGAGATACTCTATCATATCCGGCTGCCTAACCTGCTTTCATGCTTTTCATTGCTTTCATTATTTCATCTACACTTATCTCCCTACCTCTCTCCACGTCTTTCGGAGTTTCTATTTCACTTAATTCAGATGACTCTTCACTCATAAACACGCTTTCAAAGTATTCCTTCCATCTTTTTAAATTGGAAACTTCATCATTCAGCATACAGCCATTCTCGTCTCGTATAGCATTCATTCTAGGCTGTTTTAAATTTTCCCTGGCAGTTCTTACGAGTTTCCAGAAAATTTAATATTTGCCTGGAAGTTATCAGATATCCTATCATTCTTATCCTTTCTTTCTTGCTTTTTCCTTTCAACAACTTCTTTTACTCTCTTATTTATACGTCTAAATTCTGCCTTTTTTCTTGCAATCTCATCATTCATACCGCCAGAATTACCAGCTTTGTTGCCAGTAAATCTAGCCATGCTCTCTTCTTTGCTTCAACTTCCATCCGTACCTCATCATCCCACCACAACTTATTATTTTTCCTTTCATTCGTTCTCTTAGTTACACCACATACTTTGGTGGCTGCATCCACCAAACCTTTCTTGACATTATACCACACAGTCTCCAAGTCTAAATCATTCATACACAATTCATCCATACCACTTATATTTTCTCAGTCTACATTTGAACTTCTTTCACACCTTCATCTTGTAACCTCTCTATTCTTATACGCTGTAACGCAGTGGTAGACACAGATGTCCGATGCCGCCAACGCTTGAATAGACCATTAATTCGGCATAAGACCAAGTAATGATCCGTCCCTACGTTGGACCCCGGTAACCCTTTGTATCTACCACTGCGCTCCTCATTCTTTCATCCACAATTATGAAATCTATCATGCTTCTATCATCACCTCTTTCCCATGCATACATGAATCTTCATGACGAAAGAAAGTCGTCGCAGTCGTAGAACAAAGACGGATCTGCAATTTAGCAATTTACAGAGAGCCGTCCAAAGATTTTTATGGAATATTACTCTATATTTTAAAACTAGTAATTCAATTAACGTGAAATTTGGACAAGTTGTTATGTATGACGAGTTTTTTAATGTGATTTACACTACAAATTCCTAATATGTATAGTTTTCAAAAGTCATATCGGTCGTTGTTCTCTGCAGTATAATGTGACGTATGTAATCAACCGACGTTATTGTATGGAGTTCAAATTTTGGTTCATGACGGATGATACTTTCCGTCAATATTCTAGGCGTAGTTACAAAAAATTATGCGGTTTTGAAATATGTAGGTCTAGGAACTGAAATAACAAAAATTTATAATTTACATATTTTATATCACTTAAGGCACGAGAAATAGGTTTTCAAATCAAATTTTACAACTACAAAACTAAAAACTTTTTGGATAATGTTAGGAAAATGAATACCCAGATATAAAAGTAAACTTATTTTATACGGGTATTATTAGTACATTAAAAAAATATGTTTCAAAAGTAGAGTACAGTAATTTCAATTAAATAACAGTATATCTTATATAAACTATTGAAATACTTATTATAATAGACGGTAACTAGGAACTCTGTTCGTGGTAACATTTTAAAACAGTCTTAAACTTTTCTTAGAATAATGTAACCTACATAATATAAACTAATCAGACTCAAAATTTTTGATAAGTTTTGTTTTTAGCAATCGTCATCATCATCATCAGTACCATCAGCATATCCTGACGCTTCTACTGTGAGACTGTGTGGCAAGGATCGAAAATAAGGATGGTATTTTTCTGGGATTATTCCAGTCTCGCAAAGGCTGATGATATCTTTATATTTATCGTTTGTAATATCAATTGGCCCTGAATAAGCGTTTTTAAGTGTTTGTGTTGTAATATTTCTTGTCTCCTTGCGAATTATTAACGTCATTGAATCGTCTTCTAGGCTATATCTATACTGCATTTTATTAGGTTGACTTTCTTCAATTACTACTTCTTATTCTTGTCCACATTATTTTTCATTTTGTATTCTTTGTCCAGTTTCTTTTTTAATAACTCTTTAAAGTTATAAACCTGTTCTCTATTAAGATCTCTTACTGTATGGATTCTCAGATTTCGCCCATCTTATTAGAAGCTTCCACTCTTCCGGAGTATAAATGACTTTATGCTCCAGCTCTTTCGACTGAGTGCACAGAGTCACCCTCGTTTTGAGTGTGCCTTTTCAAGAAAGCGGTGAGTAATAGTAACACCAAACTTTTTGCCACATGACTGTAGAGTAAATATAATACGGTTCTTATTTTGGCCAGCACAGTTGTCTGACCAAAACCTGAAATCTTTTACTCCTTTATCAGAAATATCTTTCATAAAATCATATAGACAACTAGCGACCTCATTAGAGCCTCGTTTCACCACACTTTCGTCCCACACATAACAATATCCTTTTTGTAGAAACATCAAATATTGTAAAATTGTAGCAAGACAGCTTGCTGTTTGTAATAGAGTACACTCATCTGTCCATGTGGGCACGATAAAACTTTTGAAAGTCGAATGTTGCACATAAAATCCTACCGTTTGATAAAACAGCTGCATTTTTGTCAGAATTTTTAGCTGTCTAGCAATAGTCTTTTGTGATTGATGTCTTTGTGTTGTTCTTTCAATTCTTCAGAAGGGTTTTCAGTCTGTTTAAAAATATGGCATTGGTCACAAGTATCTTTTTAGGAATGTGAAATGATAGATTAAATTGACTGTTTACAATATCTCGGTACTGTCGGAGAGTTGTAGCTTTTTTCGAATACTTGTCAAGTCCAGCCAGTCATTGTACATCATGAACATGCCACACTCAGACTGCCTTCTAAATAAAGCCTTTTGACCCTTTCCGACAATAGTGCGATTCTATTGGCACGAAAGAGTTGACATGGGCGCATACGGATAACAACATTTCGTTATCAATTACTATTTTATGATTATTGTGACGCCCTCTCATGTCTTGTTCGACATCTGAGCTGCCATCATGTTTTTGCCAGGCAGTTCTTGCTGTACGCTCGCTGATACCCAGAGTGTTTAAAAACATGATTTTGCAGACATCAATTTTGTCATAAATGGTAGTGTTATCAGTTTTTTTCGGTAAATAATATTTATATGTAAATACTCTATTATGTTTTAACTGTCGTGCGAATGTCCTGTTTTTCGGTTGTTTTTTTGTATAGTTAGCTACATACAACCATTGCTTTTCTTTGCTACCAAGTTCCCAAAACCTGGTAAAAATCTCAAGACGCTCTTCATTTGAAATTTTTTTAGTACATTGAAATCTGCATTTGCATGGAGAACCCATTATTTTAGCATCAACTATACGCCCTCTTTTTGAAACATACGTTTTGCCTTGGTTTTTTAGGTTTTTTCGCTTTATTTCTCCCCAATCATCATATTTTCGAGTGCGTTTCCTCTGTTTTTTAAAAACGTTGAACACGATGGAGATGGTTGGTTAGAGTTTGTACCAATAGTAGATACTGAAGGGCAGGAAAAATCATCAGTTTCATGTTGGCAACAAAACGGATCATCACATTTTGCATGTCTATTTACTGGGAGGATACTGGAGTATTGGTAAAGACACTTGAGAAGAACCGTCGAAATTTTCAGTTAATGGGGATGGTAAAGCATTAAAAATGGGAGTCAACGGCGTTGGAGATCTAATGTTACTATGTACCTTTGAGGTTTCTGATGGAGGAAAATCAATTGCGCTAATAGGAGTCATTTCACCTACAGGCATAAAAGGATCTTCATTTTGTTCAGGAACGGAATCTGCTGCAGTTGACTCGTCTTGATGGTATGTGACTGGTGGTTCTTGAATGTCATTTTCTGAAAGGGCATCATTCCATACATCTTGCATTAGCTGAGTTGACAATATTTCAACTGCTTCAAGTGGTAACGCGATTCACAGGTCTGTTCCGCTGAAAAAATAAGTAGTTGCTAAGTAGGTTTTAAGCAAAATAAAAACGAATTTGTTACACTATTACCTTCCCTCAACTTAACATATACCGTGTACTTTATAGATTTTAGAATATGTAATTTTACAAATGTACTCGCTCGGAAGTCAAACTGTAACCTATTCCGATTGTCCAACAACACAACCACCGTGTCATCGCGATTGATAAAAGATATTAGGCTATATCAAGGTTGTATGTTGTAATTATTTTAATAGAATAAAACCTTAAATAAAAACTATTTTCAAACATACATGGAAAAACTATTTTAAAAGCGTGATGCTAATAATGAAAACAAATTATAAGAAAAAATATCAAAGTGAGTCTATTTATAAATGAACAACGACGTATGATAAAAAAATCCATGAATAATGTCGGATATGCATATTCAACTAGCATGTATCCGTAGAAAATGACGGGTCGTAATACGCCCTAGAATGTTCCATAGAACATTGACGGTCAATCCATTCCATCAAGAAAAATAAACACGACTAACAAGGATGTGTTGTGACACGTATAAATACTATTAATATTATTTAAACTGTGTTAACACAAAAATAAAAAAAAAAATAAAAATAAAATTATTCATAGGACAACGACGAGTTTGACAAACCGTCGTTGTACGGTGGATAAGTAAATTCAATCTTATGTAATAACCAAACAACATACAAAGTCTTAGTAAAGCAATAAAATATTATGATATTCACTTACCCGTAATGTGTGTTGACAGCTCTTCTGATTTTCTATACAATTGTTATTATTAACCAATATTCTTTGATCTACATCCGTACCTTTATCATCATTTTTCACCAACGCTAACATCTGTTTTGACCTCGAATTCATATTTTACTTTATTCGAGTTAAATATATGTATAAACTACTTTGATTTTAGAAATAATTTGAAATTTATTTTAAAACTCGCCGCGAGTGACATGTGCGCGTTCCGTAGAACAAAACGACACTAGTGATCCGCCGCGGTGAGCGGGTGGGGACGAGTGCCGTCCGCCGAACACGGACGCATTCTTTAATCGGGCGTTGTACTACGCTCAAAGAATCAAATCCGTCGTTATTCTAGACTATATCTCAGGCATTTAGCACCTTTATTACAAAAAGTGTCATCAAACGAAAAACTCATAATTACATGTCGATTTATGCACAAACAATTTTTATAAAAATCAGAACCGTCTCTGTTCTACGACTGCAACGAAGTGTTCGTCACAAAAGATTCTTTTCCACACATACGGTGAGGAGGTCTTCACCATTCTCATTTATACTTTCATCGCCAAACGTTCCCAATATCCTTTCATAACCAGACCTCTTCACCCCAACCTTCCATTAAAATCTTCTAACATAATAATATTTTCATTTACCTTACATTTCATCAACACCATCCTTACCATGTCCCAAAACTGCTTTCGGATATAAGTGGGCTTAGACATATCTGGGGCGTACACCCCTAGCACAAACAAATTTTAAGCCCACTTTCATTCGTATTTCAAATTCCAATTTCATCTGTAGCAGCATTGGGCTTACACATTCATACTCTTTCACACATTGACCCATTCTTTCTGAAAGGATGACACCGACTCCCTGGCATGCCCGCTCGGTCTCGTCTACCCCAGACCAGTAAGCGGTATACATGCCATGTGCAGTGGCATCCTTTCCCTTTCGTTTCGTCTCATTTACACATAACACATCTATTCCTCTATCATTCATCATTTCGCATACTTCATCCATCTTATCATTCATTGCTCCACACACATTCAGCGTAGCCAGACGGGCCTCCGCAATCCACTTTTCGCCCCTCCGGAAGACAGAACGTGACGGGTGGCGAACCTCGTCGCCGGTTTTCCTCCCGGAGATTCTTCGCACTATAAACATATAGTTATTTCAAAATTTATTCATTGCCAATTACTATTGCAAACAAAACTATTATAGTTATTCCCAAATACCCATACCTATTGGTGAAAGAAAAGGAATACTTGCCAGTCCCGAGAGCCTGTAATTTTTTGCTTTGGATAATCAATTCCTGTGCAATAACGACGAAGTGCTGCTGCATACAGAACAAAGCTGCGTGGAACAGCTCATGGAGTTTCAATCAAACCTCGATGCCTGTGAACAGCATACTGTTGACATTGAAGATCCCAAAATCCAACGAATAAGCCACGAAAGCTGGATACTATACGTGAGAAACCATAGGCTACTTACTAGAAAGTGCGACAATGACGTCATTCACGAACTGTTATGTGGTACTTACATAATCACCGTAAACGATTTATGTGAAGGCGAAATTGGAAATATTCATTTTAAATACCACCAATCTTCCTCAGATGACCTAAATTATCGAATTTACCCAATGACAAACTTACCAGAACTGAAGATTTCGAAACCTCCCAGTGTCAGTGAAGTGAGTTTAAAAGGTATAAATCTAGACGAAACTAAACAATTGGTCCAACTAGTAAAATTTAACAAAATAAATCTCAGTGAAAATGCAAGTGCTATTAACATTAAAAGTGTTAGTTTAGGAACGATAATTTTGTATGTAATTGTACCAATTATTTTTTGTATTGTAATTATAATTAGATATAAACTGTATTGTGCGAAATCATCGGATACCTGAAAATGCCGATAATTTCGCTCTTGAGGAGGGAAGAGTCATGGATTCAACCCCACACAGAGTGATACAAGTACGTGCATAAATGCTATTGCTGACTTTGCACCCTGTGTGTGGTCTATATCGCGACACTAGAGTAAGCAATTGTAATAAGGTCTGCATGAAACATGTATTAGAATAAGTTTGCCATTATGTGAGTACATGAGCTTCTGTACGGACATCTCTTAGTTTTATTTTAGTTTTTAAAAACGCCTTCAACGCTCCCGTTAACTTGACTAGGTCGTGATTGGAATTAAACAGGTCCCGCTCGAAGTACGACCGCGTCATGCGATAAAACATGCAAAATAAAATGCGATCGCTCACTACTTAAGTGGGGAGCGGTTCCGTCGGCGAGTTTTATAAATAGCAGCTGTTTTTGGCTCGTCGCTCACTTAGCGGTCAGCCACCGTAGAGTCTACTACACCTGAAAATGCCTCGTGTACAGGCGAAACACGTGTCGTATTGTCGTCGGTGGTGTGTCTTTCCTAGTGTAGTGGTGGTGGGAGTAGTGGTGACGGGAATAGTGCACGCAATTGAGGGAGGGCGGGAAGTGCTCTTCAAACTAGGTAAGACACATCATTTTATTTTATTGGGCAGATATTGGCAAAGTAAATTTTTCCAACTTTAATATAATGGATTTCCGCAAAGTAACGCCTGATTCTATTAATTATGTTATAGAATGCTTCTGAGAGCCGAGGTAGCTCAGGGCTAAGCGCTTGCTGTAAATTTCACAGTATGTGAACAACCCGGATTCAATCACCACCGGCATCAATGAAATTATTAATTCCAATTATAAGTGCTAAATTTACCACGTGCTCGGCGGTGAAGGACAATATGGTGAGGATACCTGCATGTCTATGAAATAGGAAAAAAAATATTTCGAAGACATGTGAAGTCCGCCAACACGCATTGGGGTAGCTCGGCGGACATTCCTTGCCCTAAAACCCTCTGAGAAATGAGGAGGCCTGTGCCTAGCAATGGCACGTATATAGGCTGCAACTCTGACTATAACTATAGAATGCCACTTGCATTAAGTCCACCTATTGTATGTGTTCATAGATACCTCATGTAGCCACTAATGGACTAAGTCATGGTACATCACTGACAACACGTAACAAAACGTTGTAATTACAAAACCAAAACATCAAACAATAATAGCCCTTAATTAATTTTAAATTGAAGGAAAATTTGCATTGATTTCATATTAAATAAGGTTCGTTAAAGCTGAGGGTTTTAAATTATATTCATTGTTGGGTAAACCACAGTTCGCAATCTAAATTATTATTTGATTGTGTGATGCGGTTTTGACCATAGACCTAGAATATACCTATGGTTTTGACTTATAAAGCAGTGGATTTAAAATAACATTCATTCTGTATTTTTATTTTAACCAATAGACATTTTTTTCAATTACCTGTTGTCTATTGGTTATTTATCATCACATAGATTGCAAGCGAAAATGAAAATCTGTTGCTAGATATACAACTCTTTATTGTGCACCAAACAAATACATGAACGAAAGAACAAAGAAAATAAACGATTTTTAGTGTCACAATGGGCGGTCTTATCTCTAAAATTGATATCTTCAGACAAGCTATGGATGGACAGGATCGCAAAAAGCAGAAAATTGTGTGGTTTGGTGATGCACAAATATTAATAAATACGAGTCCGTATAATATATAGAAATAAATAACATATAAATAAATGAAATTACGAATATATACATATAAATGGCACGAACTCAAAGAATAACATAGTGATTGTTTATGGAAGCTTCTAAAAAACATATAAGAACTGGGTCTTGCTTGCAGTGGTGGGGTATTTTTTACTTATTATTATAAGCCTGTGAAAGCGTTCCCGTGGTCCTGCCAATATGCGACGAAGGTGGAACACCATGGGGTTTTAGTTGGTGCGAGTCCGACATTACCCGTCCTTGCCCCCGCGAGGCGGGTTTGCGTAGGCATTTCCCCATTAAAAAAATCTGCACATTGGCTAGCTTCCAAGATTTGGGCACTATTCCAGTCCTAGATAAGAGGCGGAGCAAGCGCGTTAACACAAGAGACAGCTTAGTCGTACAGACCTTTAGGACCATAGCTGGTATACCAACAGGTCCACTAGTTTTTTCACGTCTAGATTTCGCAAGGTTGTAGGAACTTCCTTGTTGGTGTTATGGACGTGTGTCATAGAGGTACCGAAGTGAGGTAATTGATGTGGTACGCTGTTGCTACTGTCCAGACGCGAATTGCAAGTTTGTTTCGACTGCTTTGGCGAGAGACCAAAAAGCTCTACTGCCAGATGTTTTAACAGAGAGCTTTGCACCAATGCGTTAAATACGGTCGACACTGGCTTCCCGTAATTCATTCATAGACAAACATTCCATATTCCATACATCAGTATCCCATGGTATTCTTATTCCATGACAAACCAAAATCGGACTGCTCGAACAGGAAACGACCTGTCCAAATATCTATCAACTACTAATAAAGACATATCGAACATAATATTGTGATTAACAGAGTTAAGCATAATCATTTACATGATCATAATTACAGTCTATCAAAAGTCTACTGCTGAACAAAATCCTCCTCATAGATAATTTTCCATAGCGATTCGCCCCGGTTTTCCACGGGTGATATCTGAATCTCGACCTGTAAGTGGTTGGTGGTGTGATGGTCCTGTGGTTGTTATAATATTCGAATCTTATAACAACCACAGGACGATATGTGGTACTGGTTTCTCTCGCACCGCCACCACATGGCATAATCACATGTGTATAATAGAGTAAGAGCGTTATGTCATGAGGACGATAAGACCTAAATTAAATGAAATGAAATTAAATGAAATGACTGAAAGCCCTTTATTTTTCGATTTAAATTTCATTGGACAAACATTAACGTGTGTTATTACTTATTATCTAATACTGTTTCAAAATGAGGTTCCTCTGTCCGAAAACGAAACGACTAAAGAAACTATCCCCATTATTTTAACCAATTAGATCTCCCACAAGTCCCAAAGTCCTCTCAAGAAAATTGTGTCAATTTTCATTTCAATATTACAAACCGTCAATGCGGCTCAATATTGCGTTATCTTTTTCGAAATAAATGACATCTTTATTCGGGCTGTACGTGGGTACCTTATTTATGTTATTATTCAAGACACGTCAACTATATTTTCAGGCTCGCACTTCGAGCGGGACCTGTTTAATTCCAATCACGACCTGCTTGCTCTAAGAGGGTCTTGTTTTAACTTACTTGTATTATTTTTTACTTTATCTGTGCAACGTAATCTTTATGCTCGTAATACGAGTGACATACTTATATATATAACAATACGATTATAATAGGTCAGGGAAAAAGTTTCTTTGTATTTTGTTTGTATAAAATTGAAGAAAAATCTCATTGGCTGTACTGTTTGTATCTGGCTGGTTTTAATATCAAAACATATAGGACATTAAGAAAAAGAAAAATTAAAAAGGAAAATACACTTTTCCGCTATTTTTCAATTGTTTTTGTGTCCGCCAAAATGAGTGAATCTAACGATAAGAACTTCGATACGTTCTGAAGTTTTATTACAAAAAAAGGAAAAAATGCGACGCACGCCGCGAAAAAATTTGTGACTTTTATGTATGGAATGCAGTGTCAGTAATAGTAGCACAAAGTTCGTTCAAGCGTATTCAGTCCGGGAATTTTGATGTCAAAAATGCAGCTCGCTCTGGTCGCCCTCATACGATTAAAGTCGATGCCATTTTTGAAAAAGTAGAGCAAGATCGGCATGTTAGTAGCTACGAAATAGCCGAGGAATTGGGGATTGACCACAACTGTTTTGTGGTCAATGTCACCAATTCCTCAGCTATCCACCCTATCATATATAAAAAAAATTAGGAATTGAGGATTAACCACAAAACAGTTTTGACCCATTTGAAAAAGTCTGGCTATACAAAAAAGCTCGATATTTGGGTACCACACGAGTGCACTGAAAGAAACCTAATGAATCGTGTACTTATTTGCGATTCTCTATTGAAACGTAATGAAACCAAACCATTTTTGAAAAGATTGATCACTGGTCATGAAAAATGGATCAACTATGACAAGAACGTGCGGAAAAGATCATGGTCAAAGGGTAGCTAAGCTACACAGACTGTAGCGAAACATGGATTAACACGCAATAAGGTGATGCTGTGTGTAGTTATGGTGGGATTGGAAGGGTATCGTTTATTATGAGCTTTACCCCCGGGCAAAACCATAGATTCGGGTTTCTACTGCCAACAACTAATGAGACTCAAGCAAAGAATTGAGAAAAAACGTCTGGAATTGATCAACAGAAAAGGAGTGGTCTTTCATCATGATAATGCCAGACCACACACATCTTTGGCCACTCAGAAAAACTTGAGAGAGCTTGGTTGGGAAGTGTTAATGCATCAACCATATAGTCCTGACCTTGCACCCTCAGATTTTCACCTCTTTCGGTCTCTTCAGAATTCTTTGGGTAGTATTAGGTTAACATCAAGAGAGGTCTGTCAAAACTACATGTCGCATTTTTTTTAAATCAAAAGTCCCAAGATTTCTATAGCAATGGGATTTTGTTAACTACCTACAATATTGAAACAAGTTATCGAACAAATGGCACATATAAATTATAGTTAAATGTAATTAAACTTTAAAAACAATGTCTTGAATTTGTATATAAATACGAAGATCCTTTTTCTCTCACCTTATATACATGATAAGGCCATGTTACAGATATGTTATGATTGTTGCATTAATCGATTAGCTCGAAAGGGTAGGGACACTGCTTTGTTTCGTATGCTGTAGAAAACCGGATACCCTTTTTAAATGGAAACGAGGCATTTCATCTTAGTCCACATGGGTGACAACGCATCTGCATTTGGATTCATTACCGAGGAGAGATGTAAATGTCTATGACCCACAGCATCCACATACCATCTGGTGGAGCACATTGTGCTCGTTTATCACCCATATTCTATAAAAAAGTCTGTGTTTAAGAAAAACATCGTAAAAAGACTTGTTGCAGTGCTTAGCCAGACGAAATCCTATAAAGACCATCGTCATCACCATTGCAGCCTTTAAAAGACACTGCTGAACATATTTCTTTCCCAATAGATTGCGTTATAGGAGAGATATTTGCCATAGATCCCAATCTTTTTACGTAGTTTTTTTTTAAATATATAGGACATAGTTGCTATGCTTGGCAGACGAATTGGCAGCCACAGCTTTTTTTTAGTTGTTATCAGTAAGATGCTGCTGCCTACCTGTTTCAGTACCCCTCTCTCGTTTCTTACGAAACCCATGGGATGATATGATGTACTAGAATATCTTGCAACCACTACATGCCGTTATTTAGATCATACCACGTAGTAAAAGTCGTGATTTGTAGACAACTTTTTTGATTTTAATGGAATATTTTTGACATTTCATTTCGTCGGGACAAATTCTTACGTTAACAAATTATAAAAAAGAAACTTACCTTTTTTGATCATTTAAAAAACGGAAAAAAGAATTTGTATTGTAAAGTTATAAGAATTAATTTCCTTTTTCATTTGACGTATAAAAGTTATAAAAACATTTTCTATTAATGTACTTTGAGGTGTCAACATTTGGAAAATGAAAAGTCACTTTTATTAATATTTGACGTAGATCTAAGGGGGACTGAAAAGCCGCAATGCGGGAAGTGGCAGAGACGGTTTCAATTTCAGCTCTCATAAAGCGCCCTACAAAAAAGTCGGGCATTAGCAAATGCTCCGTTAAGTAGGACGTATGGAAATGGAAAATATTAATCATTATTCTATTCCAAACATTTAAAGTTTTCAGCCAGTATTTTATTTGTTCTATACTCAACTAGATATATCTTTTAAATATGGTTTGACGCCTCTGTGAAAAGTATCTTAAAACCTTTCATATTTCATCATCATTATTATTACAGTCCATCACAAGTTGAACATGGGCTACCCCAGGAAATTCCACTAAGCACGTTCCTGAGCCACTTGCATCCATCGAATTCCTGCATATCTTACTAGGTCGTCACTACACCTTCACTTGCCGGTACGAGGCTACCGTTCGCGAACCTTTCTTCCCCATCGGTTGTCGCTTATTCGAGCTATATGGCCGGCCCATTGCAACTTGAGCTTACTTACCCGTTGGATGTCGGTGACTCTGGTTCAAAGGCGGTTATACTCATAACGAAGTCTATCCCACAAAAATCCTTTCTTTTTTTTCTATAGAATAAGGGTGCAAAACAAGCACACAGTTCTATCCTCAATTTAACAATGAAAATTCAGATGCGATATGCGTTTCCAGTAAAAAGAGTCTTTCTCTAATCTTTATACATACAATGTTTGGTGCGTCTGAGATCATGTAATTTCTGAACGATGACCGAATAAGGTCATATTGACACAACATATTTGTTTTGTCGAGGCTATGATTCATTAGCCTTACTAGGATCTCATGAGTGGCTCTGTAGTCAAGTTGTTAACAAATTCTATATTTATGAAACAAAACGACTGATTGATTTAACCATAATTATAACTTTTAACAAAAAGTAAAAACCGACTTAAAACTAAAAAAATAAGTTATTTATTTGCCACCTTTAGGGGTATAATTTTTTCTCCAAATTTATATAAGACCACCCTGGAATTTTTTATTAAATAGTTTATACTATTTAATAAAAAATAATAGTATAAACTATTTAATAAAAAATAATCATCAAAATTGGTTCACAATCTGCGAAGATATCGCGTAACATACATACAAAAAAAACATACACTCGAATTGAGAATCTCCTCCTTTTTAAAGTCAGTTAAAAATGTTTAGTCCCAAGAAAGAAATCAAAAAAATCTCGATAGGTAGCGCTATAGTCGAGTTATTACTAAAATGCTATAATAAAAAAAAAACTAAAACTAGTAACTTAATTATCATATAGTCCTACTCCCCGCGGTATCGTGCCAAGAACGCTGGCTGCGTTTCCCCGCTGAATGGCTATACTTAGCCTTTGAGCGAGAAAAGAAGCAGCCGTCTTATCACCAGCAGCAACGACCAAGCGCGGATGGAGTTCCTTTAGGAACTACACCGCACGTGGACCCCACGGACCGATAGTCTCTACAGCAAATGGCACAAATATGTAGTCATCTCTCAGAGACTCATATTTGCGCCACTTAGTTCAGCTGCCTCTGATGCCGCCCCGGCTCTAAACGAGGTACCCCTGAGATGAGAGGCCGCCAAAGTGTCTACGAAAGTAACATCCCACACTAGGGTTTTACCTTTCTCCGAAGGGATCAATGTCATACCATCGGGTCTTTTGCCATCGTCTCTAAATATTCCACAAGGCTCTAAAACCGTGGGAACATTTGCAGAGACAAGAGCCCTTCGGATGACATCGTTCAAAGAACCGTGCCGTGAAAACCTACCTGCACTTTTGTTTAAAGTCCGGAGATAATTCGAAATAAAACCTATCACGCTACCATCTACTATTTCTTTTCCTATTATTTACTCTACTTATTTCTATTATATAGAAGCTTTCTATTCAATATAGATAATAAATAAAATTTATTGAAAGTCATTTTTATGTTTAATTTACCACTGAAAAGGAAACTAACTATGTCCTGGGAAAAACCAGCAGGAAATCCATCGGGATACAAAACAAATTAGAAATAGCTTGGTAGCAATCATCTACTTCTCAGGGTTTATTAAACTCCTTAAGATTATAATATCCTTTTTTGTACAATCCTTTTTTAATAAAGTTAAAAAAGGATTGTACATTATAATTATTGTTTTCCTTTTTTTTTAGGAGGACAAATTTTGCATATTTTTTGGGATTTTGTTGTAAAAGTGTATACATCGCCTCAAGAATGAATTTATGACTATGTAGAGTTGTAGAGTCGAGTAACTGGTACTACTAGCTTGTGTCTGTTCCTAGTATTTACAGAGTGAATATCACATTTTTTTAATAACTACTTATATTTTTACATATATTTTCGTAAATGTATTGAGTTTTGCAATATTTTTCAAACAAAGTAAGGCACCATTTTTACACGCGTATCTTAGCTAGCTAAATAAAATATTATTTATAACCTAATAATTGTGATTATCCGAATGGAAAATAAAAATCCAATTTATTTGGGGCGGAGAGTAGTGTAGCTCTCTTATCCTTGACTCCGATGCAATATTTATTGCTATCTCCTCTGAAACCGATTGACTGATTTCGATGAAACTTTGCACAGGTAATCTATGTAAGGGTGTATTACATAGATTCATGTCAATTTTTATATCTCTAGCTTTGCATGCACATACAAATTTGTGTGTGTATAGAAGATTTGTAGAAAGATTATAATATCTATATATAAAAATCAATTGCTGTCCGTTAGTCTCGTTAAAACTCGAAACTGGCTCGACCGATTCTAATGAATTTTTTTGTTTGTGTTTGAGTGGGTTAGATTCACAATTGGGCCGGTAGATGGCGCTTCTGTCGAAATACAGAAATCACCCGTGCAAAGCCGGGGCGAATCGCTAGTATATTATAAAATGTTATCCTTAAAATATTGTCGCGCTGGGTTTCTCAATGGTTCTTTTCAAGAAAATGGTATTTCTTTAAACCAGTGTTAAATAAAAATTAAAAAAATTAGTGTTACGTAAGTATGAATTAAAAAAAGTTATTCTATTCTATAATATTAGGGCTTAGTCTTCCTATGCCTGACCCCGATGCAATTTTTATTTTAGAGAAATGAAGTAAAAAAAAACGAACCCTCGGTCCACCTAATGGTTAGGGGTTACTGCTGTTCATGGACACCTGTAGCTAACTTCAAACAAAGAAGGCTACAGGTGCGTTGTCACACCTGAGGATGAAGATGGAATACCTCACAGCCTGTAATTACACTGGCTCTCTATATACTTAAGACCGGAATACAGCAGAGCACACACTGCTATTTGGCGGCAGGAATAGATAAGAGAGGACTTACCCAGATGGATCTTAGGCAGAACAGGAGTCGCAGTACTTAAAAAAAAAACATAACATACATAAACATAAACAGCAGAGACAACGGACTTCCATTTGTCACAAATGGAAGTCCGTAGTCCTGACACACCTCTCTCGCCTCCTTAACATCCATACATACATGCTCAGCGATTAAGGATACACTAAATTTGGCCCATCTTCAATACATCGCTAATTTGCTCGATTAGCTTCCATCAAGGCTGTCCCTTGCCGACTCTGCCGTTCACTTTTGCAACATAAATTTGCTTTGTCGCTCTTTCCTCCTTCATTCTTTCTACATGACCTTACCACCTAAGCATTTGTTTTTTAATCCTCTTCACAACTTCATTATAAAAAAATATTTCGAAGACATGTGAAGTTCGCTAACACGCATTGGGGCAGCGCGGGGACACTTCCTTGCCGTAATACCTTCTCAGAAATGAGGGGAGGCCTGTGCCCTGCTGTGGGACGTATACGGCTGTAACTTTACTTTACTTTTACAAAATCATCTTAAATAATAGAAACAATTTTTCAATTTTAATTATATAAATTTTATTCTAATAAAATAACTCCCTCGCACTTTTTTGGTTCGCAATATGGACATATTTCAATCTAAAATATAATCACACAAGCACATAATATGAAGGTATGATTACGAGATTAATTTACGGCAACCATGTTTTAAATATTTGAAACGCACTTCACATAAATTATTATCGTCACGTCATATTTAATTTAATATGTATGATAAAGAATGAAACTGCTGACGTGTGGTATATGTTTGTATTTTCAAATGTAACTTTTATAATATAGTTCCGTGTATGTCGTAAGAGGCGACAGAAGGAAACTTAAACAGAAAATGGGCAGCACCATCTTCCTGTTAACAACTCAAAATTATAAAAACTGCGGTTGCCTATCCGCCTGCATCGCAATGAAACTATGGCCGTAATCTATGGGGGAGGCCTATGTTCAGCAGTGGACGAACGTCCTACATCGACTACGCGACGGCAGTTTTAATATTTATAATATAATATATTACAGCCTTTAAGATATATAAGATAGGTCGTATGCGTATAAGATGTTTTTACCCGACCACTCAGTAATAGCCGTGAGGTTATGCGGTGTCAGTGTTTGACAATCTTCCCGATCTCACCAATCTGGATTAAAGACACAGAGTATTTTTTAATTAAACTGAGGTGAAGTGAACACAGTCAGTACCGTCAACCTGATTGTACGTGGGTGCTGCAGTCCAAGGACACTTCCAACCAATTTCAAACAAAAACACTTCAGATGGGTAACAGTCTCATAATCTGTAATTATACTGGCCCTTGTCGATTTCGCTTGGAAAGAGGTAAGAGGGTGGTACCAACCCAGATAGATACCTAGGCAGAAAAGGAGTCATTTTTTTATAGGATAGGGTGACAAACGAGCACACAGTCCACCGGATGGTAAGTGGTTGCTGTGACCCATAGACATCTACATCTAACCTCAATAAAGAATCAAAATGCAGATGCGTTGTCACCCGTGAGAACTAAGATGGAATGCCTCGTTTCCAGTAATAAGGGTCTCCGGTTCTCTACACTCACTATACGAAACACAGCAGCATGAAGCTGCTATTTTACGCTGGTATCCTGTGAGAGCGTGGTTTTACCCGGTCGAGCCGACCCATTCGTGCTAAAACGATACTACTAATATAGCTGCAGCATGGCTCTACCACGTATATCATGGCTCTACCACGTATAGCATGGCTCTACCACTAATTAGTGAAATATTTTTAGTGAAATTTCACCGCCGATCTTGCCTATCTCGAGTACAACAGACGCAGAGCAGCTTCTGTGTATTCGATAGGTTTTTGAAGTAAATGTTCAGAACTTACATGAATTAATTCCTATGGGTCCCACTTCCTATTTACATACCACGCATTCAAGCAAAATGTCGTCATCGTTTATAATGTGTGTAAAATTTGCTAGCATCTACTTTTCTTTTAGATTACATTGTAGGTGTCTTCAAGGTAAGAGTGAATAGACTTTTGTGTAGACTGTGATCTTTACCATGTTAAGCTCTACCGTTTACTATCAGATGGAAAATAAGTCATGTAATACCTTATTAATTAAAAACTACTGCCTCTTTCGTCTAGTGGTCGTAAACGCGACTGATAATCTTGAGATCGCTGTTTTAGTTTCAAATATGCGATTATTCCGCCAAGAAATTCTCAGTAGCAGTCCGAAGTCAGAAAATTGGCGATATTTCACCTCGTGCCTCAGAAAGCACGTTGCCGATTGGTCCTGTGCCTAATTCTCTCCGATCGTGTCCGATCACCGTCCCATCGGAATAGAGGGTGCACCTGTGTTTGCCCATACACTCGGGCACTATTCCTGTCCTGTACAGATGTATGTCTCCGTTAAGACTGGCCGCAAAATTCGGTCTGGGGGACTTGTGAACGATTGTGTGACATTTTGTTTTCGTAATTAATCATTTGACATTTATTTTATTATCAATTGGACATTTTTATATTATACTAGTTGTTCCCCGCGACTTCGCCCGCGTGGTATTATTTTGCTCGGAACCCCAAAATAAAAGTAGCCTAAGTTATTCCTTATAACATCAGCTATCTGCCAGTGAAAGTCCCATCCAAATCAGGTCAGAGGTTTTTGCGTGATGCGTGTTCAGACAGACGTCGTGTTTTTTTTTCCGACTTACTTAACATTTATCATTATATTTTGGCCAATTTACACAATATCTTTATTAATTATAGCTTATGTGTTATTCTGATGTGTGAGCTATATAATTGTAAAGTTTCCTTAAAATTCATTTATTACTTTTTGCGTGAAAGAGTAACAAACATCCATACTTCCTCACAAACTTTCACGTTTATAATATTAGTAGGATAAATAAACTAAAATTCATCAATAATTGTATAAAAAACATACGTGGGTGTCGTGGAACACTCTGTTAGAACGAAGTTCTTTTCGTGGTATATTATTATTGATAAACGTATTATATTATTGATTAAAAAATATAAATTAATTAATTACTAGCGTCTATTAAAATGAAGCGCCATTTAAAATAAAAATAATGTTATGATTTCTTATATTTACGCGAACACTACACATTGAATAAAACTATTTTTACGGATTTTATCGCGTTTAATTTTACTATTTTGATTCCCGACGTTTCGGGTGCTTTACAGCACCCATGGTCACGGGGAGGACTGAGGTGTTTGACGTCCCAATGTCATAGTTAGCCCGGCTACCTTCAGTTTTTTGGATATTAATTTTTGGTCCGATCTACGCAGAATGAGCTTACAGTATCTTGAAGTCTTGCAGTGGTATGCTTGGGTTTGGATTTAATTTTGTTAATTATAGGATCCCAAGCAGATGGCAGCACTAGACCAAAGAGGCAGTTAATCTATACATAGAATATATATAATGATGTTGAACACAATAACATAGAATAAGAAAAGTCACTTTATTTCACCTTGATTATTTCATAATGAACACGGTTACAAAAGGTTACAAGAACGGAAATGCCTCAGATCCAGTGTTGCTATGTAAAAACTAAAATAAAAATATAAAAGACAACAGTAGTAAAATATTATTTTACCACCCATCCATCTTCTCTATTGAAATTAGGATGTTTTTTAATTTCAATAGCCTCGCGTATCATCCTTGGTAGGAATCGGTGTTCTTTTGCGAGGATTTGTAGTCTATCAAATCTGATGTAACGGCGGGGACGATCTTGAACATGTTCACAGATTCAAGACTTCCCAGAGCGTCGGTGCCTCACGTCAGCTACATTTTAAAGCCGCGTTAAAGACTGAAGGTCTAAGGCTAACTATGACATTGGGACGTCAAACACCTCAGTCCCCCTGTGACCATGGGTGCTGTAAAGTGTCCGAAACGTCGGGAATCAAAATAGTAAAATTAAACGCGATAAAATCCGTAAAAATAGTTTTATTCAATAAAATAATGTTTCTTACACGGAAAGATAAGAAAAAGTGTGAGTGAGATGAATATTATTCCATCTCGCTTCCTTTTAGCCGCCAAGGTCGTTTACACTACGTCAGAAGGGGTCGTGACGGAAAAATCTTACACTTTTTCTCGCCTAGCCCCCATCCACCAAATTCGTGCAGTCCAATAAGGAACTTAGTTCCAAAAATGTGTTATAACCATAGACTTAGAATATACTTATAACTATTTATTCAAAATTTGCACGCCTCGATAAGGCAGAATATATCGGAATTTTTATGTTTTAATGATACTTTTGTAATATCTACCTACATTCAATGCAAATAAATAATTATGAATTATTATTATTATGTGGGGTATCTATATAGTTTTCTCATCTGGTTGGGCTGTATAAATATATAATTGTAAATGAAAATGAAAAATACATAAATATCAATAAAATAAAATAAATACATAAAAAATTACATAAATAAATAAAAACCCAACCAGATGGAAGCCCTCGGCAGGGGAGACCAAACGGCCGAGGGTTAGGGGGAAAGGGAAAGAAATCGGCGGACGATGCGGGCGGTATCGAGGAGCACCGCCTTCTGCATTTGAGCTTGGAGCGGTCCGTCACGGAGTCCCAGTCGCCTCAGATGACTCTAGAGGCTGACTGGGATTAACCCGTTCGCAGAAACGACTACAGGTATAATTTCGGTCGGTAGTCCACCCCACATGTCGGTCACCTCGTGAGCCAGGTCCAGATATTTTGTTCGCTTATCTGTTTCGGCTTTCACGAGGTTCTCGTCATACGGAATGGTAATGTCGACCAAAAATATCCTTGACTGTGCCCGGTCCATCAGCACAATATCAGGCTTATTCGCAAGAATGGTCCTGTCTGTGATGATGGCCCGGTCCCAGTAGAGCCTGGCGCGGTCATTTTCGAGCACGGCTTCCGGCATGTACTTATAATAAGGCAGTTTCCGATCCACGAGACCGTATTTCAGAGCGAGCTCCTGGTGTAGAATCCTGGCTACTAGGTTGTGCCTATGCAAGTATTCAGAGTTAGAAAGCGCCGAACAACCAGAGATGACATGCCTAAGTGATTCACCGGGATGGCGACTAGCTCGACAAATGTCGACGGTGCCATCCCTTAGGATGTATCTCCAATAGTTGTTGGTCTTAATAACCTGATCCTGTATTGCACAGACAAAACCCTCGGTTTCCCCGAAGAGGTCACCAAAACGTAGCCAGTGGAGGGAGGCAACTGTGTCTACGAAAGGCTCATGTAGAGCCTTGTAGAACCTCCCGTGGAGCTCCTTCTCCTTCCATACGGTCTCCCCGTTGGAAATGCTCTGTACTGGCGGGTCTTGCCATTGCTCGTTGGTTAAGGATAGAGGGGTAAGTCCTTTATCACAAAAAATAATAATTATTATTAATATTAAATTTTTATAAAATAATAATTATTATTTTAAAAAAGCCCCTACTTTGCAAATAAACCGTCATTAACACATACACTGCCGTCAGTCATCCTTTAAATGCAGTATTCCGTGCAATGTGACTGACACGGCAGCATAAGGGTTAATGAATTTTAATAGAGAATAGCTCAAGGACGCCCTCTATTTAATGTTACAGTCTACTTTACATTGTACAGTGTATCGGAGCGAAGTTTATAGACTCGAGTGCGCAATAAAACGGACGATTTGGCAAACTCAATCAAAACTAACGTTGCGATCCATTCTATCTTAAATGTGCGGTAACTTAGGTTGAGTGCTTCTATTGTATTCTTATCTTCAGATAGAATGACTTTTCTGCTCTTCTCCACCAAGATTTTAAACAATTTTTTTTATATACTAGTATGGGTGGGTGACTGGTAAGATATGGAGGAAGTCGACGAATGCAGGCAGCTCAGGAGAGTGCTTTGTAGCATTCTTAGAGGCCTATGTTCAGCAGTGGACTTGTGAAGGTATTGATGATAAAAGCCTCCCCCTACGTAAGGCTAATCTTCGGAATGGCTAACCGACTGTAATGACACTTTACGAACAGATAGAGATCAATGCCAGGAGTGATATAAGCTATATTTTATTCGAAAAAATTAGAGATTTTTTTTGAGAAATGTATAAATTGTTAAAATAAATAGCCATTGTTGATTATTTTAAATAATATAATTGACGCTACACTAATAAATCCCACCAATGCGAAGCCAGGGCGGGTCGCTAGTATTATAATAAAATTACTTCGATCGGAAAAGAAGCCATCGTTAAAAGTTCAGCAATATTGAGCATTCAAGAGAGAATTTCTGTATCTATTTGAACTCGGCCAGTCAACCGTTTTATTGCCTTGTAAAAGAGCCATTATACGATAATAACGGTTCTAAATATTTTACTGATACAAGGTTATTAGACCATAAAAAAATAATTTAATTTAAATATTTTTTGCAAATTGTATTTTATTTCAATAACTGACACGCGCATCGGTAAAGCGGAGTCTTTGACAATACATTTACCCCTGGTCAATGCAGAGGTAATTAAAACACAAACAATTTGCAATAAAAAATTATTTTAATTTAATTAATATTTTTATAATCGAGTTTTATGAAGTAATGTTATTTTTATACGATTGAATACTGTTTCTGATAATGCAATTAACGGGAACCACAGGGTTTTTGTTACATGTTTTACAGCCTTGTAAAGGAGACTTGAAATCTAACCATCATAAGCTTATCTCAAGTGAGGCGCATTTAAATAAAAGAGTTTGGGTCAATATGTGAAAATTAAATATAGAGATCCGCGTGCAAAAGAAAATATGTATGTAAATGTCACGGCTAAAATCCGGAGCGCGTTTACACTTAGATTCAGCCGACTAAACCTAGGTGTGGTTACTTAAGCTTAGGTGTATTCGATTTGTCCGAATAATTTATAAATAATTTAAATGTCCGCGGCTTTGGGGTGGACCAAGAGCAAAAGCCAAGAGCAAGGGCCACCTTAGCCACATCTCACACGTTGATATTATTTGATTTATATATTGTCCACGTTTTTGAAAAAGTTAATAGAAGAAAATGATTATTATACCTTGTTTTACTTTTTTTAATTCTTGTTTACATTTTTATAGAAGAGATGGCAAACGAGCATGCGGAACACCTGATGGTAATTGTCGTATTACTTTGAACACTCATTTAATTAATTTATATATCTTAGTATTTTCATTATTCTTTGTATCGCCTCTATTTTAACTATTATTTTCATCAGTCCTCTACACTAAGGTTTTTTTTTTATAGGATAGGGTGACAAAAGAGCACATAGTCCACCCTAAGTGGTTGCTGTGACCCATAGACATCTACATCTATCCTCAATAAAGAATCAAAACAATACACAACCATAGCAAGGTAAAAGTTACTTGCGATTGGAATAAAAAATGAATTGGATATCTAAGACGACACCTATATTAGTGTGATAAATTACTTATAAAGATAAAAGTCTTCCCCCACACTCAACCATTAATCTATATATATAAAAGGCAAATCTGACTGACCCATCTATCAACGCACAACCGAAACTACTGAACGGATTTCACTGAAATTTGGCACACAGACATTTGTAATGACGTAGGCATTTGCTAAGAAAAGATTATTTGAAAATTCGCCCCCTAAGGGGTGGAAAACATGGATGGAAGTATGGATGGATGACTTCGGTGTCATTTTTAAGGTTTTTGAGTCGTAAATAACGTAAATGATATTGATAAATATTTTAAACTTAATTTATTAGAATAGAATAGTATATAATTTTATTGTACAAAAACATAAAACAAAATAGACAAGAAGATTTGTACAAAAATTTTGCACAAAATTACACCTGAACAAATAAAAATACTAATTTAAAAATTAAAAACAATGAAAATAAACAACCAAACCAAATATATTTTTTTACAAATTAATAAAATGGCATAACCAAAGGAAATACTTAGGTACCTACCTATTTTGTATTGATCTTCAAGTTCCACTCCCTACCAATTGGTGGCGTTGGTATCGTTTTAGAAAGCGGTAACGTTATGTTTTTCGAACTAATATAAAGTGAAGGTGAATGAGCGCTTCAACCTGCACCACATACGGTACCTATTCACTGTTAACGGATATTTGACTAGACTTCGACTTTGTTTGCTTGCTTACGGTTTAAGATTTGCTTCGTGTTTCGGATAAGTTGCTTGATTTTGTCTTTCTTACAACCACTGTTCAAACTTGGAATTCATTGTGTGCGTTAGCTAGTGATGTATATTTTACTTAAAAGGACTATCGAAAATGATTGTTAAGGAAGCTGTAAAACAGATTATAAAAAATTGTTTAGTGCATGAAGTTGAATAACTTCAAAAATTAACTGAATTTTACCATGGCAGTTCTAACATAATTAAAAAATATTCATATAACATGTTCCTGGGAATAAGCTGAACCTACCTGCCTTTTGTTGGATTTTAATTCAAATGTATAAAATCCCAGGTGACTACCGAAAAACTTAAAAAAACTCCCCAATAATCAGATCAGAATGTTGTATTTTCGAGCTATGATCTTTTGAGAAAAATATTTACTGCCGTGGGCAGTTTCCCCGGAATTTATTTTTTAACATATTGTTATTATAAATAGGTAGATACATAACTCAGTATATACCTATTTATATTTTATATATTTTATAAAATGTTTTGATGGGGAAACAAAAACGGGGACACGGAGTACATAATGGCTGCTTTATTTTTCATATAAGTATTACTTGTGATAATTACAAACATTTAATAATTAATAATTAAATAGATTATAGAAGTTTATTTTAACATTCGACTTAAGTATGAATGGAAACTTAATAATTTAAGGAAGGAAACTTGTAGGAATCAGTTAAATAAGATTGCTCTGTTTAAAGGCCAATATGTTTATGAGGCTTCATCATGCTTCATGTTTATATTCTTTCATCTGTCCCTGAAAAGTATAAAATAATAATAAACTTATTATCATTTTAGCTGCATGAATTTTAAAAACATAATGATCTGAACACAGTAAAGTGATCTAAGTGTCTGAGGATACAGATGCACTCTCTATTCTCTCAATCTCGGTATGTTAAGAAAATGGTCACACATTCATGGACTGACCGCGGCAAGTGCAACTTAATTTCGCAGATCTATTGATCTGCGCAGCTATTACTCAACCACGAGTTCCTCTTCTCTACGACTAACGCTGCAGGGGATGAACCACGCTATTTAAGCCCTCGCGACAATGTCGTCGGCCATCAAGCATGAATCGGGCATTGACCGTTGTGAGTATCAAATACTATGGAATTTATACTATCACGTCTCATGCGCGGTTGTCTAGTAGCGCTTGAGGAGCATTACCAAATATCTATACCTAACTACGCTAAAAGTTTTATCGTTATGATTTGGGAATATAATCCGAAGTTCCGAAGCTCCGCTCAACCCCTTGGGGAAAATAGCATGATGCTATGAATATTGTACTAGTGTGACCATGAAGCTGTGCGGTTGGTTAAGCAAGGTTATACATTTATTTTGGTTGATAAATAGATACTTAGTTGGGTTCATAATGGCTAAAGAGGATAATCTCAAGATTTTTATTTTTAATGTACTACAGTTTTATAATGTATAAAATCTGTCTCTATTTTTATCAAAAGTTTTGAAAGTTATTACAATATTATACTTACTGGTACAAATAATGTAGAAATGACTCCTTTTAATAAAATTATTTTATTCTACTTTTCTTTTATACTTCTCAAGTAAAGTTTGCTGCAAATTGTTGAGTTTTTCTTTCGATTCCAACCAACACGTCCAATTAACCTCAAATATTTTTTCTAATTATAGAATCCAGAGGGAATCTGTTTGACAAACGGCAAAATAAAATTACATTTATAGGACGCAAACCGAGGATTTATTTTCTTGTTGTGTGGACAAATCTATCAATTCAATATAAACATTCAAGATAAATATCGACATTAATTTTGATATAGTTGAGTCAATCCCTAGCGTACATGTAAAATATTTTGTATAAAAATGTATTTACCAAATTCATGCAAATTATCAACAACGTGACTTTTTTCTTTGCAAAATATCAAAATTAACAATATAATTGAATATATTCTATATTTTAAACAGTATGTAACATAAATTTTAACCAAAAATAAAAGCGTCATAACATTGACGACGTCTTGAGAATTTACCTGTGATATGTGAAATTATCAGGATTATTTCTATTATTAACAGCACAGTCACACACGGAACAATTAACCATTTTGGAAAAAAGTTACTTACTAAAAATAACCACTATTATACTTAAAAAATTACAAAATATCTCAGAGCTATTTCTTGCGTGCCGAATTGTGCCGACCTGTCATTCAAAATCGGTTACAGAGTCATGAGATTTGGTATCCTTTTCTATCTTGCATTTTTGCCATAAGGAATTTTCTTCTCCCTTGCACACTATGTTGGTCTATACGCTAGTATATCCTAAGTCTATGGGGTAATATCACTTTTACCCTATATCAAATCGTACCTATGTATTGGATATGAAAACCGATATTGTATCTATATATTTCAATATCTATATATTTGTTGATATCTTCGTTCTGAATAAAAGTCAGTACTCAGTATCACATGGTGATACTGAGTACTTTCCATATATAGATTTATAGATATATTGTATTATTTATGTAATATAAGTATTCTTAATATATCAATAGGATTTATCCTGCGAGATAATGAAATAGAATATTAAATTGAATCTCGTCGTGTTTATGCCATCTAGCGTATATTGTACGTACCACCTTGAGAGTTAATCAATTTTTGTTCAATAAAACCACTTTACGTATAGAATCTAGTAGATGACGCTATTACAAAGTATTTTTTACTCCTTTACTCTAAAGAATATATTATTTTAATTTATTACACTTAAATTTAGGCTCTAAATGTTTAAAAATAAGGATTGCAACATTTATTTGCTATAAAATTGAACTTTTATATTTAATGCCACACTTGTGGTTATGGTTAGTGGTTATATCCCTACGCCAAAGTAAATTATCCCATATCTAGAAAGCGGGTATAGTTTTTCAGAATCGGTGAAATAAACTTTCCTTCATAATTTTCTCAGTTTTAATTTACATACCACTAAATACACAATAAGATCTAAAATCGTTTATTTTGAAAACAGTTCAACACAACAAAATAATAATAAAATTATATATACTACTTAGACTGGATATTTAAAATGATGTGTTCTGTAATAAATCGTATGATACTACTAATAAGGATTAATATTAATAATATTAGGCGTAAGCGTATCACCTTTTCGTTGTAAAGTGGTCGAAATGTCTGTTTTAGCTATATATTCTATCGCGCTCAAGGTTTGTTCGGTATCCGAATCAATGTATATATTTAGATATTTTACGTTTCGTTTTTGAGTAGATATTAGATATTCTGCGATGACTCATATCAACACGGTATCGTAAAATCGTAATATCTAATACATAGTTAGTTTGTCGTCCGATATATAGATATTGGATATTGTACTGATATATAGATATTGTATCTATATACGATTTGTATCGCCCACTCCTAAGAAATATTTTTTCTCACTGAAAAAATGACTACAGAAAGTCTTAATATTAAAGGAAAAGTGGAAGAACATACTGTCGTCCCCATTATAGGTGGCGGTGCCTGTTTGTTTCGTGTTCTTTCATTTTTAATGTACGGAACCCAAGAAAATGCGACGGTGGTGCGTTCACAAATTGATAGATTTGTGGTAAATGATTGGCCTAGGTTTTCAGTTATGATCCACGACAGAAATGGTGATAATTATTCAACAGCAAATGAATATTCAGCCAGTATGCTAAAAAATGAAATTTACGGTGGACTTTGTTTTTTTTTTTTATAGGATAGGGGGCAAACGAGCATGCGGCTAACCTGATCGTAAGTGACTATCGCCGCCCATGAACAACTGCAACACCAGGGGAATTGCAGATGCGTTGCCGGCCTTTTAAGAAGGAGTAGGCGCTTTTCTTGAAGGTCTCTAAGTCGTATCGGTCCGCAAAATCGCAGGTGGTAATCGATCCCACAAGGAAGTTGTGCGAGGAAGAAAACTTCTTCTAAATCGCACAGTGGTGGACCGCCAATCATCCAGATGGTATGGATGGTATCTCGAGTTCTGTCGCGATATGCGATGGTGAAATTGAGCGGCTGGAATTAGTCCGAACATATCCTCAGAGCACTCCCCGTGATAGATGCGATAAAATACGCAAAGAGATGCAACATCTCTACACAGTGCCAGTGAGACCAGCCGATCGGAAAGAACTCGGTCGTCGACGATTCGAGCCGCTCTGTGCTGGATGCGGTCAAGTGGAAGGAGCTGGCACTGAGAAGCCCCTGCCCTGAGATGGAAACAGTATTCCATGTGGGGCCGTACCTGCGCCTTGTAAAGTTGCAAGTGGTGTGCCGGCATGAAATACTGTCCCACTCTGCTTAGCACGCCAAGCTTTTTAGAGGCCAATTTGGCCTTCTCTTCCAAGTGACCACGAAACTGCACATCACTTGATATGTCGACACCGAGGATTCCGATACTGGCTGAGGCAACAAGGGGAGTGTCTTGAAACTGAGGAGATACGACAAAGGGGTTCTTTTTAGCGGTAAACGCGCAAACTTGTGTCTTCTGGAGATTGAACTGGACTAGATTTAGTCGCCCCAGTCTGAGACTTTGTTCAACAAAGTCTCGATTTCAGATACAAGTTTGTTCCGGTACTCGGCGAAGTTTTCCCGAGAAATATTGGCACGGCCGGTGTATAAAGCATCACCAGTGCTGTCGCCTGCATAGCAATGAATGTTACCGGTTTGCAACATATCATTGATATGCAGAAGAAACAGCGTTTGTGATAGCACGCAGCCTTGTGGAACAACAGCGTGTAATCGGAGCATGCACCGTCTACTACGAACTTGATGCTTCGTTCTGCAAGAAAACTGGTGATCCAATTGCACAATTTCTCGGGAAGCCCATAGGAAGGAAGCTCCGAAAGAAGCACTTTGTGCCAAACCCGATCGAAGGCCTTCACTACGTCCAAACTTACGGCCAACGCCTCTCACTTGGACTCCACTGCCTTCGCCCATCTATGAGTTAGGTAACCTAGAAGATCACCAGCTAAGCGACCTCGACGGAAACTGTATTGGCGGTCACTAATCAGCTGGTAATCCTCAAGGTACCGCATGAGCTGGCAGTTAATAACAGTTTCCATTACTTTGGAGAACAAGGAGGTGATGGCGATAGGCCTGTAGTTGGACGGATCTGAGCGGTCGCCATTTTTAGGGATCGGGTGTACCAAAGCTGTCTTTCATGAGTTCGGGACTACGCCTAGGGAGTAGGAGTACCGAAAAAGACGCGTTAAAACCGGTGCCAACTCCGGAGGTCTTCAGCACAATAGGTGGGACTCCATCAGGCCCACTCGACTTGTTGACGTCCAGGGAGAGGAGTGCTTTACGCACCGAGCGCTGTGTAAACAGCACTTCCTGCATAGAGCATCAAGAGTCGAGTTGGAAGCAAAAAGAGAGCCTAGCAGATCGGCTTTGTCCTTTGCGTCATGGGCCAATGAGTCGTCCACCCTGTGCAGAGATGGCAGAGATGGGTGACAGAAGTTCCCTTGCACAGCCTTGGCGAGAGACCAGAATGCCCGTGTTCCCGAAGGGAGGCGAACTAGTTTCTCGCCAATTTTGCCGATGTGCTCTGATTTTGCCTTGGCAATGAGACATTTGAAGGACCTGGAGGCGGATTTATACTTCTTTTTAAGAGCGCTGGTGTTTAAATCCCGGGACGTTGATGCGTCAGCCTAGGCCCGTCCAAATTTTACAGGAGCGACCAAACCATGGCTGAGTTCTGCCTCCGGTAGGCACCACAGATGATGGAATAAATAATTCCATTCCCTGAAGTACCACATCAGCGACAGAATCAGCAACAACGTTGGGATAATCCGGCGAGAAGCAAACCCGCCATCAAGGGTAGGATGCAAAAAAAGACCGCATCCCATCCCAATCGGCCGACCTATAGTGCCAAAAACGGCGGCGAGCTGCAGATTGCAACTGCGATGGGAGCGTGAGTGGCACCGTACTCCAGATCAGACAATGGTCCGAAGAGCCAAGAGGGCATCGACGGAGACCTGATATCCGTCCGGATGAGAGGTCAGCAGAGAGCAGGTCCAACAGGGAAGGTACATGGTCCTCCACATCTGGGATCCGCGTAGGCGAAGTAACCAGTTGTGTCAGACCATATGCCAAGGCAAAGTCATAAACAGATCTACCCGCATGATCGGTTAAACGGGAACCAAGCCGTTCAGCGTGGTGGGCGTTAAAATCACCGAGCATCACGATCTCTGCGGAAGGGACCTGTTGTGGCACGGAGTCTGCAGCCATTTGGACGTGGTCGTTGAGTCGGTCTATGTCGGCATTACCGCTATGGGACCTATAGAGGCACCCGTAGACGCGGGGATGGTCGTCGCTGTCTACGTGCAGCCATAGGATGGACAGGTCCGTACCTTCAAGACTGCCGAGGCGTCGAAAACAGATGTCCTCTGACGTACATAGTCTATATGGAACTTTAAATCGACAGTCACCATGTATGAAAAATAATATGTGCAGTAAACGATATGTGGGCTCTCATAAGGAAAACTCAAACTGGTGAAGACGGTTATCCGCAGTAAAAGAGACGTTTACTAGATGACGGTGGGTTCTCTGTTGATATCAAAGGCACAACCATAGATAATCGCTGGGTAGAACCTTATAATCCAGTATTATTAAAAACATTTAACGCTCACTTAAATGTGGAATATTGTCATTCGGTGAAATCAATAAAATACGTCTGTAAATACGTAAATAAAGATTCAGACCAGGCATCGTTTGCTTCAGAGAATGAGAAGAATGAAGTTAAAACCTACACAAGTGAAAGATATATTAGTTCATCAGAGGCAGTATGGTGAATCCTTGAATTTCCCATTCAAGAGCGTTTCCCTTCCGTAGTCCACCTCGCTGTTTATTTGGAAAATGGGCAAAGGGTTTATTTTAATGAGCAAAATCTGAGTGGAAGAGTGAATAGTCCTCCAACAACCACACTCCTATTCTTTTTCGATTTGTGTAAAGTGGATAACTTTGCAAAAAATTGCTCTACCTAGAAGTACCTGCGTACTACGTTTGGGATAAAAGAAAGTTCCAAAGGAGAAAGAGAGGAGTAAACATTGAAGGCTGGCCTGGGGTCAAAAAAGAGCACGTTCTGGGCAGGGTTTATACTGTGCATCCGAACAATACAGAATGCTATCACCTTCGCATGCTTCTTCATGAGATCCGTGGCCCAATTTCGTTTGAAGCGTTAAAAACTGTACATGGTCATGTATATTCCACGTTCCAATTAGCGTGCAAAGCTCTCGGCTTGCTTGAAGATGATCAGCATTTGTTCGCAGCAATGGAAGAGGCAGCACTGTGCCAATCACCGCAAATGATTCGGGATCTTTTTACGATTATTTTAGTTTTCTGCCAAATATCAGACCCTTTAAGCCTTTGGGAGAAATTCAAAGAATACCTATCTGAAGATTTTAAAAGGGAGTTAGAAAGATAGTGAGATGTGGATGTAGAGCACATAACAGATGTGGTATTTAAAAAATGCCTTTCGGTAATAGAAGATGCCGTATTAGCGTTGGGTGGTCGGCTACTAAAAGAGTATGGGTTACCTCAGCCAAGCAAAGAACAACAATTTGAAAATAGAGAGTTTCTTAAAGAGATAATGAAGGATCACTGAATGACGAACAAAAAGCAGTTTACAATCAAAGTAACACAAAAATTGAATCAAATGAGGGTGGAATATTCTTTTTAGATGCTCCCGGTGGAACAGGCAACACATTACTCATAAATTTGCTATTAGCAAAAGTTAGAAGTACTCGCGGCATTGCTTTGGCTGTGGCTTCTTTTGTGATCGCAGCTACACTGCTTGAGGGTGGACGAACTGCTCATGTTACCTTCAAGTTACCACTCAATTTAACAACAGCTGATACTCCTATTTGTAATATATCGAAACAAAGTAATTTTGCTGAAGTATTAAAACATACGAAAATGATAGTGTGGGATGAAATAACCATGGCTCATAATGGTAGCGTAGAGGCTTTAAACAGAACTCTACAAGATATAAGAGGAAATAAGATGTTAATGGGTGGTGTAACGGTTTTGCTGGCTGGAGATTTTAGACAGACTCTACCAGTAGAGCAGATGAAGTTAAGGCGTGTCTTAAGAGATCCACTTTATGGCCTCTAATTAAAATCCTCAAGCTCTCGAAAAATATGCGGGTACACTTAGGAGAAAAAGAGTCTGCTGGTGGATTTGCAAATCTCCTACTTGAAATAGGCAACGGTGATTACCCGATAAATGACGGAATGATAACCATCCCTGATAATTTGTGCACAGTTGTATTTACGTTACAGGATTTAATATCAAAATTTGCCCAGATATTGCTCATATCCACGACAAGCCAATGGAATGGTTATGTGAACGTGCCATACTAACCCCGAAAAACGACCAAGCAGCGGCAATTGACGATATACTGTTAACGTCTTTTGAGGGGGAAGAAATGGTGTACACGTCAATAGACTCTGTGGTCAACACAGATGACGCAATTAACTACCCTGTAGAATTTCTTAATTCACTGAAACCATCGGGTCTTCCACATCATAAGCTTATTCTGCGCGTGGGCACTCTTGTTATGTTGTTGCGAAATTTAAAACCTCCTCAACTGTGCAACGGAACCAGACTAAAAGTAAAAGCGTTACATCGCAATGTAGTGGAAGCCACAATTATAACTGGATGTGCGCAAGGGGAAACTATATTTATAGCAACAAATACAGTTTCCCTTTCTTCCCTTTAAATTCAAACGAATACAGTTTCCCCTCAATGTCTGCTTTGCAATGACCATAAACAAATCACAAGGGCAGACATTAAAATTTGCGGGTATAGACTTGAGAGAAAATTGTTTTTCACACGGGCAATTCTATGTGGCTTGCTCATGCGTAAGCTCGCCGAGTAGTCTGATAATTTTGGCACACAGTAATAGATTAGCAAAAAATGTGGTGTATAAAGAAGTTTTGTAGCTTACTAGCTTTTGCCCGCGACATCCAGTTATAATTGTGACTTGTACCAGCAGACTCTTTTTCACACATGGGCGCGATATAACCAAACTCCACGCGGACGAAGTCACGGGCAAAAGCTAGTTTATCATAAATACTTATCAGTTTTGTTATTAGTACCAAATGTCACCTTATTTCTTAAGTCAAATTATGGAAGAAGCAAGCAATTTTCACACTTCTCGTGTACACGATTCGGCACATATTACTACGTCTGCGAACGTAGACAATTATTCTTAACTATATGAACAATCTGCTGTATGCTTTGTTCTGTAATATTAAGCTTCATATCTGGAAATTGTATTTTTAACTAATGCGAAAACTAAAACTAATATATTATTTAATTTTGAAAAAATTACAATATTGAACTAATTAAATTCCTCAGGGAGGCCTATGTTCAGCAGAGGACTTGTATAGGGTTGTAATGATGACAATGATAATGAATTAGTGCGCTGCTCAGTTGCGTGTTGACGGATTTCACATCTTTTAATTTCTTTTTATTCCTTAGACATGCAGATTGCTTCACGATACTTTCCTTCAACGCCGAGCACGTGGTAAATCAAAACTTAAAATTGCAATTAACAATTTCACTGGTGCCGGCGGGGATCGAATCCCGGTTACTCGAGTACTGTAAAATTTACAACGAGCGCTTAGCCCATGGGTTACCACTCGTTTTTACTGCTCGAACATCGTGAGGAAACTTGTATGCCAAAAAAAATAAAATATAGCAGACCCAAAAATATCTGAATTCTGCAAAGATTAATTGGGGCAGCGCGGAAGACATTCACTAAAACCCTTAAAGAAGCGAGAGGAGGCCTTAGCCCAGTAGTGGGACGTATATAGACTGTAACTTTAATTTATATTATTACTAGCCGTCCAGCCCGCCTTGTCTTTGCCCAAAAAAATCTATTTTAAAAATTAGATATGTATAATTACTGTAAGTTGTCCTCAAGATAGACGTATACTGTCGTGATTTTATTTAGAACTTTTCAAGACGAACTATTTTGTAATACATTATTTTCATGCAACTTTAACTATTGACGCAGTAATAAAATATATAAAATAAGTTTCTGAAAATAACTAAAATAATTATAATTTTAACTTTGATTTGATTTGTTTTTATTTTTTATTCCATGAAGATTTCAAGAGGCATGACTTTTTCGACTTAGTTGACGATATCATTACTTTTAGCTATAATATATATATATATATATATATATATATATATATATATATATATATATATATATATATATATATATATATATATATATATATATATATATATATATTTATGCAATATATAGCCCATTTCCATCTGGAACATTGTACCTTTCAAATGGGTGCAGTGTGAAGATTACCCTCCATAATATTATACATAATATTATGTGGAGGGTAATATTATACATATGCACAAACAAACTTAGCACTCTTTCTTTATATTATTATTATAACTATAGATTTTTCTTCTTTCTATATCTTTCCTGAAATTTCTTAAAATAAGAGGGCAAGCGGTTTTGTATTTCGATATACAGCCTTAAATAATATAATGGAGCATGGCTAGAACAGCATAATAGTGATTTGGGTCTCCTGCAACTGCTGAGTCATTTACCTTTTTGCTTGTTCTAAATTTAACATGAGTACTGTATAACGAGTACATTCCTATAGCTATTATTTAATGAAATGCTATCTATGAAATTTGGCACCAGTTCAGATCTCAAGTTTTTGTCGTTTGTACCGAACTAGGCCTTTTCATATTTATGTTTTTGATGAGATATCATTAACTTTTTAAACAAAAGGTTTATCCTTTTTTTAAATTAAAAAGTACATGACCTTCTACGTCTTTATAACGTCAATGCGTCAATACTGTTTTCTCTTTTTAATTTACTCTATCTTCTTATATTCTACTTTATTCTATCCTATTTTAGTCTAGTGTCCCCCGGGTGGTGCTAAACGAGCGACAAAGCCGAAAGGATACACTCGGCTCCTCGCCGTATGGTAGCGGCGTAAAATCTGCCACCCCTTAGTTCGCACCATGAGCCAGCAAACAAAAAAAATTGCCCCGAGTTCCCGGCGCCCCTTTAATGAGGCAGGAGTGCGAAGAATCTCCGAGAGAAAAACCGGTAACGAGGTTCGCCACCCGTAACGTTCTGTCTCCTGGAGGGGCGAAAAGTGGATTGCGGAGGCCCGTCTGGCTACGCTGAATGTATGTGGAGGAATGAATGATAAGATGGATGAAGTATGCGAAATGATGAATGATAGAGGAATAGATGTGTTATGTGTAAATGAGACGAAACGAAAGGGAAAGGATGCCACTGCACATGGCATGTATACCGCTTACTGGTCAGGTGTAGACGATACCGAGCGGGGATGCCAGGAGTCGGTGTCATCCTTTCAGAAAGAATGAGCCAATGTGTGAAAGAGTATGAATGTGTAAGCCCAAGGCTGCTATGGATACGAATGAAAGTGGGCTTAAAGAAGTTGTTTGTGCCAGGGGTGTACGCCCCAGACATGTCTAATCCCACTTATATCTGAGAGCAATTTTGGGACATGGTAAGTATAAAATGTAATGGAAATGAGAATATTATTATGTTAGGAGATTTTAATGGATGGGTTGGGGTGAAGAGGTCTGGTTATGAAAGGATAGTAGGAACGTTTGGCGATGAATGGTGAAGACACATACGGTGAGGAGATGTGTGGAAAAGAATCTTTTTGTGACGAACACTTTCTTTCGCCATAAGAGAATTCACATGTATACATGGGAAAGAGGTGATGATAGAAGCATGATAGATTTCATAATAGTGGATGTTAAGAAAGTTTTGGTGGATGCAGCCACCGAAGTCTGTTGTGTAAGTAAGAGAACGAATGAAAGGAAAAATAGTACGTTGTGGTGGGATGATGAGGTACGGATGGAAGTTGAAGCAAAGAAGAGAGCATGGCTAGATTTACTGGCAACCAAAGCTGGTAATTCTGGCGGTATGAATGATGAGATTGCAAGAAAAAAGGCAGAATTTAGACGTATAAATAAGAGAGTAAAAGAAGTTGTTGAAAGGAAAAAGCAAGAAAGAAAGGATAAGAATGATAGGATATCTGATAACTTCCAGGCAAATATTAAATTTTCTGGAAACTCGTAAGAACTGCCAGGGAAAATTCAAAACAGCCTAGAATGAATGCTATACGAGACGAGAATGGCTGTATGCTGAATGATGAAGTTTCCAATTTAAAAAGATGGAAGGAATACTTTGAAAGCGTGTTTATGAGTGAAGAGTCATCTGAATTAAGTGAAATAGAAACTCCGAAAGACGTGGAGAGAGGTAGGGAGATAAGTGTAGATGAAATAATGAAAGCAATGAAAAGCATGAAAGCAGGTTAGGCAGCCGGATATGATAGAGTATCTCTCGAAATGCTAAGGGCTGGAGAGGGAGTGGTGGCAGGCCTGCTGTACACATTGTTTAATTTACGTTGGAACTGAAGCGGGTACCGGAAGACTGGTGCAAAGCCGTTGTAGTTCCAATATATAAGGGAAAAGGGTCACAGCAGAACTGTAAAAACTACCGTGGTATCAG
Organism: Parnassius orleans; assembly: GCA_029286625.1. NCBI lineage: Eukaryota > Metazoa > Arthropoda > Insecta > Lepidoptera > Papilionidae > Parnassius > Parnassius orleans. The sequence goes on along the minus strand of JAGSMP010000043.1, from coordinate 1,423,639 downwards.
CTTGTATAGTATTGTGGGTAAACTGTATGCTAAGGTGTTAATTGAAAGAGTTATGGAAGAAACTGATGGAAAAATTTAGGATGTGCAAGCTGGATTTAGAAAGGGGATTGGGTGTGCGGATTAAGTCTTTTCCATGCGCATGATTGCGTAGAAGTTTTTGGCCAAAAACCAGAAAGTTTTTTGTGCGTTCATGGACTTGGAAAAGGCTTATGATAGAGTGGACAGGAATGTGTTATGGCAAACACTGAACTCATTTGGTTTGAGCGCTGGTTTGATACAGGCATTAAGGTATCTTTATAAGGACTCTAGTGCTTGTGTCAGGATCAACGGGGTCTACTCAGACTGGTTTGGCATCTCAAAAGGTGTCAGACAGGGCTGTGTAGCTTCCCCGTGGCTGTTTAACCTATTTATGGACGGTTGTTTGCATACTTTGAAAGTTGAAGAATGTGGGTTGAGAATGGGTGAGTTAACCGTCAAATGCCTTTTGTACGCCGATGATCAAGTCATATTTGCATCGTCGGCGGCCGAGTTGCAAATGATGGTTACTTTAATGAACTGGTCATTAAAAGAAAGGGGTATGAAAGTGAACGCAAATAAGACGAAAGTGATGGTTTTTGAAAGAGAAGAAAGTAAAACGTTATGTGAAATAAGAATAGAAGGGGAGTTGATTGAGCAAGTGGATGAGTTTGTATATTTGGGATGTTTATTTAGCAGGGATGGTAGATATGATAAGGATATAGAACGACGAGTGAACGCAGGAAATAGAGTGAATGGGACTCTACACGCTATTATGAAGAGTCAGAATGTGTCAAAAAAGGCACGTTTGGCAATTCATAATGCTGTGTTAGTCCCTAATTTAATGTATGGCGCCGCGCCGCCGTCACAGAATAAATAATAGTACTACGTACAGAAGTTGCACTCCATTGATGTTGACTGCTTGCCGACGTTTTAATAGCCCACATAGTTATTATTAATTAGATAAATCGCGCACGGTAAATAAAACTTTATCGCTGCGCACGAGTGTCCGTAATACTTTACATCTTTTCTTTTTCCTACGTCACAACGGACTTTCCGTGGTAAATAAGTGCTGTTAATAAAGAGTAAAAAAATACATTGGGAAATTGTAAGTAAGTTACTTAGGTAAAGTACCTATTTTGACTATGTTTCCGCTACTATGTGAGTTCTGTGATGCCCAACGCATGCAACTTGCAAGGCCATTCATCGGGAATCGCGAAGTTTGGCTCGTAAGAAATAGGTGGATAGTGTAAACAATAAATAAATCCCAAAAACGATTCCTAAAAGAAATTTGATCGTATTCTACTTAGTTAAAAATCTTGTAAACAAAGTTTTAATTTCAGTATTTTGTGTTATTATAACTTAAAATATTTTAACTACAAAATATAAGTATATGTATAGTAGGTACTTGGCTACTGAAGTAAATTCCAACTAAGTTTTGTAATAAAGTACTTAGGTATTAGGTACTCCTATAGTTAAATTATTTCTTAATTCTTTTTTCGCTATAAGTACTATCTAACTATCTAATAAAAAAAATGAAATAAATTCACCTTTCATTATCTTTCGGCAACTTAAAATATCTGAATCCTTTTGTTTGCTCACTAAGCATCCATCCCATTCTCGCAACAATTATAGTAGGAACGACGTTTTTCCATTATAATTTATGAAATAGGTAGGTAATATATATATATATATTATTCTTAAATTATATTAAAACTTTTTCAACTATTTTATCCTACAATTAAATATACTAAACACTAAACAAAAACTATTTCGACGAGCATTTCAACAAGTTAAATACAAAAACTATTTACGTAAACAGCAGCGTTAAAAAACTTTTAACATTCAATCGCCTAGGATTCGCTAGCCCCGACTGCGTTCTGCCCCGGGGGTACCTCGCGATTGTAGGTAATTATTTCACGCAGGTAGCAAGAGTGACAGAGGCCTGCCGTGGTGTAATTTAGATATTGAACTATATAAAATAACAGCAAGTGTATAGACATTTGCAATAACGCAATATTTCGCGAAAATTTATTAAAGTTATATTTGTGAAGACAGTCGTCATTCAACTAACGTGCAACGCAGCTCCTGGAGACATGAGGCAGCTCAGCGGAAGTCCAGGTGAGTGCACATGCCTTCCTTCATGTCCGTCCTGTAGGCTTAATTTGGGCACATTTGCAGTATCGAGAAAAAATATATTTTCAGTGCATTATAAAGTCCATAATCCACGTAAAATCATCCACTTTATAACTCTGAACCAGCAGTTGGTCATTACAACCAACAAACCATATTTACCGCATTTCACATCATATTCGCTCTGCCTCCTCCAGGCCGGGATAATTAATATTTATCCACCATTATATATGGATGATCAGCAGTCTTTCTTTTTCTTAAGCAAGAATTATCTCCTGTATCGTGGGAGCAATTTACATATATAAATTTCACAAGGATAACCATCCAGACCCGGAAAAATTACTTGTAGGTCATACAAATACTTGCTCTTTGCGAGATTCGAACCCGCGGCCCTTACCGCTGCAGCTCATTGATAAACTAGTGCGCCACGGAGCCGTCTTACGTTTTCCATGTTCGCTTACGATTTATTCTTACAAAATGCATCAGCTACGTATGTAGTTGTGAAAATAAAACGCTAAAATAGTTTGAATTTATTTGCATTCAAGAGAGTATTGTGAATCTATTTCGCAAGACGTGTATCGACTTCTCTGCTTTCAACTATATTCCGGTATAAGATGGTACAAAAAGATGGCTGACAGACATAACCCGTAGGGTTTGTTATAATATAAGTAAATAATTAAAACTGAAAGAAGTATCCATTTATTACTTGTTTGGCTTGTAAGGGTTTGAAGGGTAAAGAGATCCAGTATAATAACAGACTGTGAGGCATTACATCTTAGTCCTCAGAGGTGACAATGCAGGAAAGCTTGCTTTGTTTGAAGTAAGCTGCAGGGTGTCCATGGGCTGCAGAAGCCACTTACCATAAGTGTAGTCCAACTGAGACTGTTAGTTCTTTTGTCCCTTCAGTGTTAGTACACTGCAACGAAAAGGGAAAAACGTGGTAGAGTTTTGTTGCAACGTATGGCTGCAGCACGAATAACTCAGCCCGACCGGGAAGTGCATTGTTCATATAGAATACCCGCGTAATATAGCAGAAGTATAATTTCGTATGGTCCGTGATTAAAACCGCATACCCTATTTAGATGGGTTGCAACCCTGAGAAAATTATATGTTTTTTTTTAGATGAGCAAAGCTCAGTCACTCAAGCTCTATAGTAAAATTATTTTGTCCGTGCAATTGGGGTCATAAATCATAGCTCGGCCTCAGCCCGGCTAGGGCGGTGAGCATGTTGCGCGGGCGCAACGCCATTATCGATAACAACAAATGAATCATCGAAGGCAGGTACACGGTGGCGGTGCGGTATACAAAGGATGGTGCGATATTTTTATGTTATGAGTCATTTGTTTTCCATTATTACCCCCGCCTAATACCTGCAAATTGCAAAATGCAAATGCCAGACGACATACATCTTTGGCTACTCAGCAAAAATTGAGAAAGCTTGCTGGCAAGTGTATATAGTCCTGACCTTACACCCTCAGATTTTCACCTGTTTCGGTCTCTTCAGAATGCTTTGGGTAGTGTTAGGTTAACATCAAGAGAGGACTATCAAAACTACTTGTCGCATTTTTTTGATCAAAAATCCCAATATATTTTTAGTTTTTGATTTAATTTTAGATATAAGTTATGATCTTTATATTTATTTATTTTTTCATTCATTACAGCCCTTCACAAGTCCACTGCTGAACATAGGCCTCCCCCACGGAATGCCACAAAGCACGGTCCCGAGCCACCTGCATCCATTGACTTCCTGCATGTCTTACCAGGTCGTCACTCCATCTAGTGGGGGGACGCCCTACACTTCGCCTGCCGGTACGAGGCTGCCACTCGAGAACCTTTCTTCCCCATCGGTTGTCGGTTCTTCGAGCTATATGGCCGGCCCATTGCCACTTCAGCTCACTAATCCTTTGGGCTATGTCGGTTACTCTGGTTCTACTGCGGATATCCTCATTTCTAAGTTTATCACGCAGAGAAACCCCGAGCATAGCCCTCTCCATAGCTCGCTGAGCGACTTTGAGCTTCCTCATACGGCCAGCAGTGAAGGACCACGTCTCAGTTCCGTATGTCATCACTGGCAACACGCACTGGTTGTACAATTTAGTTTTGAGGTTTTGAGGTATGCCTGACGAGAAGATGGGTCGTAATCTCCCGAACGCTGCCCAGCCGAGTTGAATCCGTCGATTGACCTCTCGGTCGAAGTTGGACTTACCTAGTCGGACTATTTGTCCCAGGTAAACATATTCGTCAACAACTGAGCTTAGTGCTCCCAACAACTACCGTCATAGGTGTGACATGGACATTTAACATGATTTTTGTTTTGTCCATGTTCATCTTGAGACCTATCCGTTGGGAGACACTATTGAGGTCATTGAGCATAGTGCTTAGGTCCTCCAGCGATTCTGCCATAAGGACTATATCATCGGCAAATCGAAGGTGAGTGATGTACTTGCCATTGATGTTAATACCGTATCCTTTCCAGTCCAGTAGCTTGAAAACGTCTTCCAATGCAGCGGTGAAGAGTTTCGGGGATATTACGTCACCCTGTCTTACACCTCTCTGCAGTTGGATAGGTTTCGTACTCTGGTTCTGTACTCGGATAGCCATCGTAGCCCTACTGTACAAACACTTCAGCACCTCGATATACCGACAGTCCACTTGGCACCGCTGAAGGACTGCAGCACCGCCCAAATTTCGACGGAATCAAAGGCTTTCTCATAGTCCACATACGCAAGGCAAAGTGGCAGATTGTACTCGTCGGTCTTCTGTACAATTTGCCGAAGGGTATGTATGTGGTCTATGGTGCTAAAGCCTTTTCGGAAACCGGCTTGTTCGGGAGGCTGGAAGTCATCGAGTCTGCATGCGAGACGATTCGTAATGACTCTCGAAAACAGCACGTAGACGCGGCTCAGAAGGGAAATCGGTCTGTAGTTCTTCAAGAGAGCATTGTCGCCTTTCTTGAAGAACAAGACCACCGCACTTCTGCTCCACGCCTCCGGTGTAATGCCACCATGGAGGACGGAATTAAAGAGCTTCTGAAGGACTTCAAGTACCGGTTTTCCACCCGCTTTCAGAAGCTCCGCTGTAATTTCATCCTCGCCTGGGGCCTTGCCGTTTTTAAGGTGCTGGAGAGCCATTCTAATCTCGCTCAGACTGACGTCCGGGATATCATCGAAATAGTGTCGGATAAGACTTGCTCTTGGATCGTTACTCACACTTGCGCGTGGCTCCAACGATGACGTGTACAGCTGCCCATAGAACCTCTCAATCTCACTCAAAATCTCAGGTGTCCCGGAAACGATGCTGCCACAATCGGTCTTCAGCTTCGACAGTTGGCTCTTTCTGGCAGACAGATCTCTGGCAAAGACTTTGGAGCCCTGGTTCCGCTCGATCGCTTCTTCAATACGAGCTGTATTGAAGTTGCGCAAGTCCCGCCGCATGCATTTGGAGATCTGTCTGTTCAGTTGCCTGTATGCTGTCAAATCTGCTGAAGACTGCAGCTTCATCTCCCGTCTAACAACCATGAGATTAAGAGTGTGATCGGAGAGTTTTTGTGTTCTTCTGCGACGGGTCTTACAGAACTTAGCTCCGACCGCATGGATAGTTTCCACAAGCTTGTCATTCATATCGTCCACTTCATTGCAAAATTCTAGGCACTGAAAACGATTTTGTAACTCGAGCTGAAAGTTTTCGGGACTTTGGATTAGAGCACGAGGGGGACGGAGCGTTGACTTCATTAGACGTGACCTCTCCAACTTAACGTTTAGGTTCAGTGTGCCTCTCACCATTCGGTGATCGCTGCCAGTTTAACCTCGCGATCACTGAGACATCACTGAAGCTTTTGGAAGAAAGAGTTCATCATAAAGAGTCCCTCTTTCTCCATAAGTCTCCAAAGTCGGCCAGCTGCTGGACCCTTGGGTTCCGTTGCCCTATTCCGAATTTCCTTACTTTCAGCTCACCGCTCTCTCTTGTGCCTAGTTTTGCGTTGAAGTCTCCCATTAACACCGTATAGTGGGTTTTGGAGGAATGCATGGCTCTAGAGATATCCTCATACATTTCCTCCACCTCCTCATCGGGGTGTGCCGAGGTTGGTGCGTAAACCTGTATGACCTTCAGCGAATACCGTTTGGTGATTCTGAGTATAAGGTACGCAACCCTCGTCGACACACTCCCGATCTTTACAACGTTGTTAACGAGACTTGTGGACGATAAATCCGACACCTCCTTGGGACAGATGGTCGCCCTCCGGTGATAGAATAAGTTGCCGGATTCGAGGATTACCGTGTCCTCCCCCTCTCTTCGGACCTCGGATAGTCCTATTATATTCCAGCGTAACTTATTTATCTCTTCTTCCAGCTCCAGGATCTTCTCGTCAGTCCTCAGGGTGCGTGCGTTATATGTTGCCAGGTCGAGTCGTCGTAGGTGGCAACCGAACCTTCACCGGATATTCTTAGCACGCCCTGCCCCGCAGTTACCATGTTCGCCACCGTAGTCAGGAATAGCGGGGTCGCCGGGGACTGGGGGCCGTTTCTTCGTTACTATCATGGGGAGTATATTGCCATAGTTGCCACGCTTGGCGAGCGGGTTGGCAACCGCAGTTTTTTTACTGGTTTTTGCTTTTATCAGAAAGATGCTGCTGCCCATCTTCTGTATCAGTTTCCTTTGTCGCCTCTTACAACACCCACGGGAAGATATGGGGTAGTGGGTATTCTTACCCGCCACTACACGGGGACTTTATGGTAATTTTAGAGAACCGGATACTCTTTTTACTAGATACGAAGCATTCCATCTAAGTCCTCAGGGGTGACAACGCATCTGCATTTTATTCATAATTGAGGATAAAGGTAGATATCTATGGGCCACAGCATCCACTTACCATCAGGTGGACTGTGAGCTCGTTTGTCACCCTATTCTATAAAAATAAATTAGCAATTTCATTGGCTCTAGCAGGGGTCGAACTTGTTTTGTTTGAGCATTTTGAAATTTAGTGCAGTTCCTTATACATATATCCGCCTTATATACTTGTGACTATTATTGACTCTACAGATACGCCATTATAACGTACCGTATTGGGAGATAATATTTACGTATTGTTGAAGTACTGCGTTGGGACCGGAGCGAATATCCCGCATTGCGGGTTTGTAACGTATGACAAAATCACATGTACTACATTGCTGCTTGGTTTTAAATGCGTTATTATATTTATTTGTAGCACGTCGATGTATATCGCTCTTTTATGTGGAATCGAGAAACATCATAGCTTCTGTAACGTTTTTTTTTCAGATTATAATTTGTGAAATATTGCCTGATATTTATTGATACAGTTTTTTTTTAATTAAAAAATACCAGAAATGCACGTTGTAAATCAGCAATTTTAAGTGCTGATTTACCAAGTGCTTGGCGGTGAAGAAAAACATCGTGAGGTAACTTACATGTCTGAGAAATAAGAAAACAAAATATTTCGAAGACATGTGAAGTTCGCCAACACGCATTGGGGCAGCGCGGCGGACATTTCCTTGTCCAAAAACTCTCGCAGAAATGAGAGGAGGCGTGTGCCCAGCTATTGGACTTATATAGGCTATAACTTTAGCTTTAACTAGTAATGCTATTAACATTACTAATATACCCTTTAACCACTCCTGTTAAGCTTAAAACACTTGTTGTATTAATAGTGGTTCAGGACCTTTGAGTTCGCGGTCCGCATCCTGCCATTAAGCTAATGTCGCATTATAATAAAATCAAATGAGTTTATAATATTAAAGAAAAAACAAATTATACCCCATTCATTCATTTACTCATCATTCATCACAGCCTATTAAAATTTTACTGCTGAACATAGGCCTCCTTATAGATTGCTTCCTAGGGATATTTGCCATATTTGGCACGCTTGGCAAGTTTTTTATTATGCAATAGTAAACAACTTTTGGTTTTAAGTTTTTTTTTTGTGGTTTCACCACAGCACATGCTGAGTAATGACCTTTTGGCATGCCTTCGACGTACAAAGCCAAATTTGTTCAAATTTCGTATATTTGATATAAATATGTATATTGTTGTAAGTTAATGATCTGTGCCAATATAAAGTGTTTCTTCCTTCCTTCTTTTTTATTTCTGTAGTATTTTCTCTTATAATTGGCAACCGAAACCAATTATTATTGAGTTCTTTTCATTATTATTATTGAGTTATCAAGAGTTATTTATACGTGGTAGAGCCATTTAGCAGCTATATTATGGTTGTAGAACGAATGGGTCGGCTCGACCGGGGAAAGACTACCAGCGTAAAATAGCAGTTCAGTGCTGCTGTGTTTCGTATGGTAAGTGTAAAGAACTGGAGACTCTTTTTACGGGATATGAGGCATTCCATTTTAGTCCTCAGGGGTGACAATGCATCTGCGTTTTGATTCTTAGTCGAGGATATATGTAGATGTCTGGGCCAGAGCATCCACTTACCATCAGGTGGGCTGTATGCATACAGCTTGCTTGTCACCCTTATTCTATAACAAAAAAATCAGATAAATGCTGCTGCCCATCTCCTGTTTCAATTTTTTTCTTTTGGCTCCAGTGGATGATAGGGGATTCTCATTATTCATCCCTTCAATACAAGTCAACTTTAAATGAGAATTTAAATATGAGAATTTAAAATGCGGACATAGAAAGAGAAAGGAAGGCATTGGCGGTTCGCTGTAACATGCTGTCCCGTAGCTTTGCACGCTGTACAGAAGAAGTTAAGATAACACTTTTCAAAGCCTTTTGTCAGTCATTTTATACGTGCAGTCTATGGATTAAGAATACGCAGAGAGCCTACAATGACCTTCGGGTACAAATAACAATGCCTTCAGGATGCTGATGGGACTTCCGCGGTATTGTAGCGCTTCAGATATGTTTACAGCGTCGGTACGGACGACTTTCATACTATTATTCGAAAGAGAATTGCATCCCTCTTGCGCAGGATTCGTGGGAGATCCAATAGCATTCTGAGGTCAATATCTGATAAATTTGATTGTCCCATCCTAGGGCAATGGATGCGTATGCACTTGCATGTGCCTGGTGTCATGGGGTGCCAAAAATAAAAATAATTGTAATTAAAATTGTGTGTAATAATTTAAGACTAACATATGTTAAGCTAATTACTAACATAATTATGGACTATATGTGGGTCTGAAATAAATTATTATTATTAAATAATAAAATTATTCAGCCAGAGTTAAATTCTGTTATTTCAAACGGCAATTAACTTGATATTCGAAGATTCTATACAATTTAAACCCAGCTAATTACTGCGTAATGAAACGACTAATTCAATATAACAATTATCTACCATAACATGTCTGTTTATTTTATTTGGAAATTCAATCACAATAATAAATTTGAATCTTAATTAGGTTGCATAATTTCGCGGTGAATTAGACAGAAAGAACGAAACATCTTTATTTGAAGCTACATAATACATAATTGCCGTGAGGTGAGCCGTGGTAGCTCAGATGGTTAGCGCTCGCTGTAAATTTCACAGTGCGCGAGCAAACCGGGTTCGATCCCCGCCGGCACCAATGAAATTGTTAATTGCAATTTTAAGTGCTGATTTACCACGTGCTCGGCGGTGAAGGAAAGCATCATGAGGAAACCTGCATGTCTGAGAAATTAAAAAAAAAATATTTCGAAGACATGTGAAGTACGCCAACACGCATTGGGGCAGCGCGGCGGACACTTCCTTGCCCTATAACCCTCTCAGAGGCCTCTGCTCAGCAGTGGGACGTATATAGGCTGTAACTTTTAATACATAATTGCACCTCATGAATATCCGTGTAGTGGCGGTGTTAGAATATCCACTACCCCATATCATCCAGTGGATGTCGTAAGAGGCGACAGAGGGAAACAAATCAGAATTATTTGTTTGTTGATTAGTAAGACGCTGCAGAATCTTCTGCAGCGTCTTACTAATAACGTCTACAAATAAAAAACTGCGGCTGCCAATCCGCTTGCTAAGCGTGGTAACTATGACAAATATCCCCGCTATGAGGAGGCATATTTATCATAGTTACCACGCTTACAACGTAATCTATGGAGGTGGCCTATGTTAAGCAGTGGCATTTAATAGGCTATAACGGTAACGGAATATACGTTACATTATCATTCATGCAGCAACAAATAAGCATCCGATTCATGATTGTGTCGCGGTGTAATATCCACAGCGCTGATATTCTGCCGGTGCCTTTTCAAGAACTCACGAGCAGTCACCAAACACTTTTTTGTTTATTAGAAATAATTACTATTATGTAGAATATTTTACGTGGTAGAGCCATGCTGCAGCTAAATTATCATAGAATAAAGGTTACAAACGAGCACACAGCTCACCTAACGGTGAGTTGATGCTGAAGCCCATAGACATCTACATCTATCCTCGTTTAAAAATTAAAGCGAACACCATGACAGCTTCGCGGCGGTTACCCCGAGGAATTGAATAAAACTATTTTTACGGATTTTATCTTCAATCAATCTTCAAATCAATATAATCTTGAATATTAATTTTTAAAAGCTGAAAGTAGCCGGGTTAACTATGACATCAGGACGTCAAACACCTTAGTGCCCCCCGTGACAATAGGTGCTGTAAAATCGACCAATGGAGGACCATGCTCTCACAGAATACCAGCGTAAAATAGGACCTTAATGCTGCTGTGTTTCGTATGGTAAGTGTAAAAAACCGGAGACCCCTTTTTACGGGATAGGAGGCATTCCATCTTAGTCTTCGGGGGTGACAATCATCATTAGTGTAATAACATATTATACGTGTTTCGAATGGTGAGTGCAGATAATTGGATACCCTTTTTACTCGGAACGAGGCATCCATTTTAGCCATCAGGGGTAAAAACGCATTTGTATTTGGAATTCTTAATTGAGGATAAATTTAGTAGTCTACGGGTCACAGCATCCACTAAACATCTAATAATCTATAATAATTACAAATTAAAAATGTTGTACTACCGACTTCAATATAAATTATTAAGAATAACTTTAAAACTATTGGATAGACCTTGATCAAATTTATATGGGACCACATGAAAAGCACCAGCTTTCAATAAAAAAATAATCATCGAAATCGGTTCATCCAGAAAAAAGTTATGATATTTTTTGTAATGATGTTTTTATTTCTTTTTTTATGAGGTAACACATTAAAAAAAGAAATAAAAACAATTAGACAAACAAACGAATTGAGTACCATCTCCTTATTGAAGTCGGTAGAAAAAATAAAGATAATAATAAAATAGAAAATAATAATAATAAAAATAAATTACAAGTTTCCACGAAGTTTATAGACGCATTAATTAATAAACAACAATATATAAGAGAATAAGCAGAATTATGACGAAAGCAAACTTTACACCTTAAAGTTATATAAAACAGATTATTTTACCCAACGGTATGAGAGAATTTAGATGTTTTATGGGGATAGTTTGCCGAAATGAGATTCTAATTGGCTGTTTCAGTTTAAAAAAATAAACAGGACTAATCAATATCGAACATCTCATGAGTTGTTGAAGGATTGATTTTACTCAAGTTATTGATCCTGTGACGGCTCATAATTATTATTAATAAATAATAATTAAATTCAATATAAAGACATTTAGAAATATCATAGAAATTATATTTTAAACCATTAAAATGCAATAATAAGCATAAAGTTCAAATATATTCATTTCGAATATTGAATATTATAGTATAGTAAATGCATAATAGTGTCTTTAAAAATCTCTAAATCTAATAAAAACTCTCCTTAAAATATTCAAAATGTATTAAATAATACAAGTACACGTCGATTGTATTGTAATAATAAAGATACATAACATTTGTAATATAATTGAAAAATATGGGTCAAACATTTTCTTAAGTTAATGAGGGTGCTTTTGTATTACTCAAAAATATTTCTAAGTTAATGAGGGTGCACATAATGATTTCTTATATTTACGCGAACACTAAACATTGAATAAAACTAATTTTACGGATTTTATCGCGTTTAATTAACTTATTTTATTAAATTCCCGACGTTACGGATGCTTTACAGCACCAATGGTCACGGGGGACTGAGGTGATTGACGTCCCGATGTCAGTGTTAACCCGGAGTACCTTCAGCTTTTTGTTACAGGTATTATCGAATTAACGTCTAGATTCAATTTCTCGGAGTATTTCTTAATAAGGTCGCTAGTTGTTTTAAGCGTATTAGTTGTAGGGTCTGTTTTGACCTTTACGTACGTACTTTCATCCGATAAAAGTTGTTGTATTTTAAAATTGTAATCCATTATAACCGTAGCGTTTCCTTTATCTGCGCGGAGAATCGTGAGATCTGGTGTGTTGCGTAAGTTTTGCAATGTAATAAATTCATTTTTGGTAAGATTTAATTTAGGCGCTGAGCTTCGACGATATTTAAACGGTGAATCCCACCATCATCCTTCACAGTTAGCTACCGTGGGGAAATCTTTGTTACAGAGAGCACGAGGGATCTGTGACAGCAAACACCTGGCCGCCGAGCTTCAGCACGTCAAGCAGTTTCTGCACGACTACAAGCTTCGGGTCCCGCGCCTAAGTCACAGTGACCGAGTGAAGCCGGCCACAGTCGAGCGTGTGCCTGCTGTACTACCATATGTCAGAGGTGTCACAGACAAGATTGTTCACATCTTGAAGCGAGCTTCTATTATTAGAACATTCTTCAAGCCGCCGAAGAAGATTAGTCAGTTCTTACCATCTGTCAAGTGCAATATTCCTCTACAAGATGCAAGAGTGTACAAGCTTGATTGTGAATGTGATCTCTCATATATAGGGCAAACAAAACGTTCTATCAAAACCCGCGTAAAAGAACACATAGCTGACGTGAAAACCAACGTTCCGGGAAGTCTGCAGTTTGTGTCATATCCTAGACGGTCCCCGCCATTACATTAGATTTGATAAACCACAAATTTTCGCGAAAGAACATCGATTCCTGCCAAGGATGATACGTGAGGCTATTTAAATTAAAAACATCCTAATTTCAATAGAGAGGAGGCTACTACCACCTGCTTGGGATCCTGTAATTAATAAAATTAAAACCAAACCCAAGCATGCCATTGCAAGACTTCAAGACACCGTAAGTTCATTCTCCGTAGATCGGACCAAAATTAATAATTAAAAAAACTGAAGGTATTCCGAGTTAACACTGACATCGGGACGTCAATTACCTCAGTCCCTCGTGACCATGGGTGCTGTAAAGCACCCGAAATGTCGGGAATTTAATAAAAAAAGTTAATTAAACGCGATAAAATCCTTAAAAGTACTTTTATTTAATGAGGTTGTTCTTGTATTACTGGAGTGTGTTCATGTAATGTTTGCTTATATGAAGGGCGTTGCCGGAGACACATATCCATGTGTGTACATATATATGGGGTGGTCGGCTGATCGACTGCTACTAGTACTGTTGCACAATGTATAGTCCTATATTAGGGACTTATGATAGTAAGGTCTATGATACAAAAGCATTAATATAGGTATCTATGATGTATAAGCATTATGATAGCAGAGTTATGACTTGAAGTCTCATATGTATAAGACATATAATAGAAAGGTCTATGAAATAAAGCCAATATGTGGAAGGTCTCAAATATGTAAAAGGATTATATTGAAAGAAATGGGACATAGATGGGGTGGTCGGCTGATCGACTGCTACTAGTACTGTTGCACAATGTATAGTCCTATATTAGGGACTTATGATAGTAAGGTCTATGATACAAAAGCATTAATATAGAAGGTATCTATGATGCATAAGCATTATGATGAGTGAACGGTCTCTCCGGGTCGTCGTCGACGGCTGCTCATCCGATCCTATTGCGACTAACACCGGTGTTTCTCAGGGTTCCGTTCTCTCCGCAACTCTCTTCCTGCTGCATATTAATGATCTGCTTATGCCCGGTATCTATGGGTAAGCAGACAATAGCACAGTTGTGGAGAGATACCAACCAAGTCCTCGGGCCAGTCGGGCTCAAATCCAGTCCGAAAGAGAAACTATGGTAGAGCGTGTGAATCTCACACTACAGGAAGTCTCCGAATGGGGCGATGCCAATCTTGTGAAATTCAACGCCTCCAAAACTTGTGTTTTCAAAACTCTTGTCTCTTCACTGCAAAAGAAGCCAGCTTACCTTGGCTCCTTCTTTTCGAATTGTATCACTGGAGTACACCGACCGCCTTCAGTTGTTGGGGCTTGAGATATCCTCAAACCTGAACTTCGGGCGGTTCATTGAGTCCAAGACTAAAGCAGCTGCAAGGAAGGTAGGAGTCCTTGCAAAGGTGCGGCGATACTTCACGCCGGGACAGCTGCTTACTTTATATAAAGCGCAAGTCCGGTCGTGCATGGAGTATTGCTGCCATATATGGGCTGGGGCTGCAAAATGCCACCTAGCAGCTTTGGACTCAATGGAAAGAAGTGCTAAGAGGCTTATTGGTGACCCGAATTTGGTTAAAACCAATCTTACCAGTCTCGAACACAGGCGCAAAGTAGCCAGCCTTTCGGTTTTCTACAGGATTCATTTTGAGAGTGTACGCAGGAATTGCATGATTTAATTCCTCCGTCTCCCTTCCACCATCGGACAACCAGACGTTCGGCCAGTCTCCACCCCTTCGTTGTTGACTTACCACGCATTCGAACCAAACGGTTTGCTACATCATTCATCATGCGTACAGCAAAGGAGTGGAATAAGTTGCCAGCATCTGTGTTTCCATACGATTACAATGTGGGTGTGAATAGGCTTTTGTTAAGTCAGTGCGCTTCACCATCTTAGGCTATATCACCACTTACCATCAGGTGGGATTGTAGTTAAGCGCTAGCTTAGAATAATAAAAAAAAATGATAACAAAGTTATGACTTGAAGTCCCATATGTATAAGACATATAATAGTATGGTCTAAGAAATAAAGCAAATATGTGGAAGGTCTCAAATATGTAAAAGTATTATATTGGAAGAAATGGGACTTGAAAAGGATTATTATAGTGGCGTGTAGATTGGGGATGAGTCGCTCGCGTCCGTAGGCTTTGACCACCCAACCCTAGGCCCATCCTACACGTGTCCTCCGGGTGATGCTAAACGAGCGACAAAGCCGAAAGTATAGACTCGGCTCCTCGCCGTATGGTAGCGGCGTAAAGCTACCAACCCTTAGTTCGCACCATGAGCCAGCAAGTAAAAGAAATGGCCCTAAGTTCCCGGCGCCCTTTAATGGAGCAGGGTGCGAAGAATCTCCGGGAGGAAAACCGGCGACGAGGTTCGCCACCCGTCACGTTCTGTCTCCCGGAGGCGAAAAGTGGATTGCGGAGGCCCGTCTGGCTACGCTGAATGTATGTGGAGCAATGAATAATAAGATGAATGAAGTATGCGAAATGATGAATGATAGAGGAATAGATGTGTTATGTGTAAATGAGACGAACGAAAGGAAAGGATGCCAATGCACATGGCATATATACCGCTTACTGGTCTGGTGTAGACGAGACCGAGCGGGCATGCCAGTGAGTCGGTGTCATCCTTTCAGAAAGAATGGCTCAATGTGTGAAAGAGTATGAATGTGTAAGCCCAAGGCTGCTATGGATACAAATGAAAGTGGGCTTAAAGAAGTTGTTTGTGCTAAGGGTGTTCGCCCCAGATATGTCTAAGCCCACTTATATCCGAGAGCAGTTTTGGGACATGGTAAGGATGGTGTTGATGAAATGTAAGGTAAATAAAAATATTATTATGTTAGGAGATTTTAATGAAAGAGTTGGTGAAGAGGTCTGGTTATGAAAGGATATTAGGAACGTTTGGCGATGAAAGTATAAATGAGAATGGTGAAGACCTCCTCACCGTATGTGTGGAAAGAATCTTTTGTGACGAACACTTTTCGCCACAAGAGGATTCACATGTATACATGGGAAAGAGGTGATGATAGAAGCATGATAGATTTCATAATTATGGATGAAAGAATGAGGAGTGCAGTGGAGATACAAGGGTTTACCTGTGGTCCAACGTAGGGCCGGATCATTACTTGGTCTTATGCCGAATTAATGGACTATTCAATCGTTGGCGGCATCGGACATCTGTGACTACCACTGCGTTACAGCGTATAAGAATAGAGAGGTTACAAAATGAAGGTGTGAAAGAGAAGTTCAAATGTAGACTGAGAGAAAATATAAGTAGTATGGATGAATTGGGTATGAATGATTTAGGCTTTGAGACTGTGTGGTGTAATGTCAAGAAAGGTTTGGTGGATGCAGCCACCGAAGTATGTGGTGTAAGTAAGAGAACGAATGAAAGGAAAAATAATACGTTGTGGTGGGATGATGAGGTACGGATGGAAGTTGAAGCAAAGAAGAGAGCATGGCTAGATTTACTAGCAACCAAAGCTGGTAATTCTAACGGTGTGATTGATGAGATTGAAAGAAAAATGCAGACTTTAGACGTATAAATAAGAGATTAAAAGAAGTTGTTGAAAGGAAAAAGCAAGAAAGAACGGATAAGAATGATAGAAAGATATCTGATAACTTCCATTCAAATATTAAAATGTTCTGGAAACTCGTAAGAACTGCCAGGGGTAAAACAATACAGCCTAGAATGAATGCTATACGAGACGAGAATGGCTGTATGCTGAATGATGAAGTTTCTAATTTAAGGAGATGGAAAGAATACTTTGAAAGCGTGTTTATGAGTGAAGAGTCGTCTGAATTACGTGAAATAGAAATTCCGAAAGAAGTGGAGAAAGGTAGGAGATAAGTGTAGATGAAATAATGAAAGCAATGAAAAGCATGAAAGCAGGTAAGGCAGCCGGATATGATAGAGTATCACTCGAAATGCTAAGGGCTGGAGAGGGAGTTGTGGCAGGCCTGCTGTACACCTTGTTTAATTTATGTTGGGAACTGAAGGGTACCGGAAGACTGGTGCAAAGCCGTTATAGTCCCAATATATAAGCGAAAAGGGTTACAGCAGGACTGTAAAATTACCGTGGCATTAGCTTGCTTAGCATTGTGGGTAAACTATATGCTAAGGTGTTAATTGAAAGAGTTATGGAAGAAACTGATGGAAAAATTTGGGATGCAAGCTGGATTTAGAAAGTGGATGGGGTGTATGGATGAAATTTTTCCATGCGCATGATTGCGGAGAAGTTTTGGCCAAAACCAGAAAGTTTTTGTGCGTTCATGGACTTGGAAAAGGCTTATGATAGAGTGGACAGGAATGTTATGGCAAACACTTAACTCATTTGGTTTGAGCGCTGGTTTGATACAGGCATTAAGATCTCTTTATAGGGACTCTAGTGCTTGTGTCAGGATCAATGGGTTCTACTCGGACTCGTTTGGCATTCAAAAGGTGTCAGACAGGGCTGTAGCTTCCGTGGTTGTTTAACCTATTTATGGACAGTTGTGTGCAAACTTTTAAAGTTGAAGGATGTGGGTTGAGAATGGGTGAGTTAACCGTCAAATGCCTTTTGTACGCCGATGATCAAGTCATATTTGCATCGTCGGCGGCCGAGTTGCAAATGATGGTTACTTTAATGAACTGGTCATTAAAAGAAAGGGTATGAAAGTGAACGCAAGTAAGACGAAAGTGATGGTTTTGAAAGAGAAGTAAGTAAAACGTTATGTGAAATAAGAATAGAAGGAAGATGATTGAGCAAGTGGATGAGTTTGTATATTTAGGATGTTTATTTAGCAGGGATGGTAGATATGATACGGAGGAAATAGTGTGAACTACACGCTATTATGAAGAGTCAAGATATGTCAAAAAGGCACGTTTTTCAATTCATAATGCTGTGTTAGTCCCTACTTTAATGTATGGTAGTGAAAGTTGGGTTTGGCAGAAGAAGCATGAGAGTAGAATAAATGCTGTAGAAATACGGTCATTAAGGAGTATGCTAGGGCTGAATCTGAATGACAGGGTGAGAAATAGTGTGATAAGAGAAAAGTGTGATTTGCAAAGTGACGTTGTGACCAGGATTAAGAAAGGAATGCTTCGTTGGTTTGGTCATGTAGAAAGAATGAACGAGGAAAGAGTGACAAAGCAAATTTATGTTGCAGAAGTGAACGGAAGAGTCGGGAAGGGACGCCTAGACGAAGGTTTATCGACCAAATTGGCGATATATTGAAAATGGGCCAGATTAGAGTACCCTTAACCGACGAGCGTGTATGCGTAGATATATGGATGTAAAGGAGGCGAGAAAAGTGTGTCAGGATCGTGCCAAATGGAAGTCCGTAGTCTCTGCCTACACCTCTGGGTGACAGGCGTGAGTGCTTATGTATGTATATGTATGTACGTGTAGATTGCTTTACAGCGTCCGAGAACGAGGTATACTTGGACTCGCTAACCGATGTATCCTAGACAAATCATCTCAGTGCCGGTGGTAAGCGGGTTTGTTGTAACAATACGACTTGCCCGTGGACATCGCACACCCTTACCGTTTGTGGGTGGCGTCTTAGCGCATAGCGTTATGATACGTCGGCTATCTTTCGGATTAGGATGAGTGTGTTTGGTAGTACTTTTAAGTGCAGCAAGCATACTCAACTCCATTCTTAGTGCAATAGAGCTATTATACGTGGATTTTTAGTTAACAACATTATCAATTTTGTTACCAAAGTCGATAGGGATCATGTGGGTGTGTTGTGAGTGGGCGCCATCCGTATGATAGTTGCATTGATGCTTACTGTTACTTGCGGTATTGCGTCTTGTGATGGATCTGCGGGTGTGCTGCGCCTGATTCGACGCTGATGTTGCTGGGATTGTATGTCCCCATACAATCCCAGCAGACATGGATGGTTTGAGCTCGACGATAGTCGTATTGGTGCTTTGCGTTCTACAGCATTGCATCTCTGCCATGGTTGTTTGGCGGGTCGCTATTCTCAATGGTGCCCTCTGCTTCTTGGTTTGACTCACAACCTAAGTAGCTTTGCCCAAGTCGGGCCTCTTCAATACGGGGATGCAGACTGTCTGACCTCCATGATGTTTTATATAACAACATAATAATATATTTCTATAAATTTCCTACCTTTGAATGATTGAAGGTAACTTGTTGGTGGGTGAGACAAACATGATCTAAAATGCATATAATCAACGTCAGTGACACAAACCCTTTCTGATGGCGAATTATTACTATTACTTATAACTGCCTTTTGGCTATTACTGCCATTGTATTGGTTAGTGGAGCATATGGGTTGACCTTATTCGGGTGGTAACTGGAAGGAGAATCTGAGGAAGCTCTCAAGGCTCCGGCCGAAAGCCGCGCAGCGTGGCACCCCATTCCCTAGAGGTGAGCGGTAGACTCATGACACGCTCTGCGGCCAATTGGCCGTGCTGATCATGCAATTGGTGGTGATGTCTTACACTTACATCATGTCTGCAGGAACGGCGGTCTGGCAGGTGGTGGCGCTCACGAAGGGCTTTTTATGGCCAGTGTGCCTATTGTTGCCTAATCCGTGTGACGTACATTCACTGTGGCTAGATTTGATCGTATTCTGTATGGCGTTTACACGCATTGACATGTGAAACTTCGGTCGATGTTTGTACTTATGCACTACCAAGTGACCAAGCCCTCTTTTACTGGTACGCTGGTTATTTTGTGTGGACTACGGTCCAGTTCCCAACTTAACGTCCCTCTTCGGGGGGAGCGCATTGGTTGGTTGGCGCTCACCGCACATGGTGTTTGTGGAGCCGTGTGCCACCCCACATTTTTTTAATGTTGGAGAGCAAAGCCCTTGTATCGAGTATTTTATATAAGTATTGTGAGCCTTTTCTAAGCGGGAAGGGATTAATTATAAGGAATTGACTGATGTAAACCTGATACAAGTGGAATAGGGACGATTTAATGTTGTTAACTTTTTGAGCTCTGTCTTCGTGAACGGGGTTCTTTAGCTTATAAGGCACTACCAACAGCTTTCGACTGCTCTAGTGAATGTTCATTCTTTCAAGAGACACCTAAAGAACTAAGTTACTATACAAACACAACGTAAATAAGGGTCCTAACTAAGACGATCACGCCATAAATTATTAATCGGCCTATATTTAAACCTTTAGAAATATCAATATATGGTTAATATACTGGTCACGTAAATTTGATATATTTTTATATATCTTATAGATATAGATTTTAGATTCTAAAGAAATGAAGAAATAAGATAGGGGTGGGGGTGGGGGAGTGTTACAATTCCAAGCTCACTGTGTAATAGCGGTGTGAGAATATCCATTACCACATATCGTCCCGTATAGATGTCGTAAGAACACCGGACGGACGGAAAGAAACTGAAATAGGAGACGGGCATCTTTCTGATAACAACTCGAAATTATATAAAGCTTCGGTTGCCAACCCGCCTGTATGGCCTACAAATAATTGTTCTGGATCTGGATGTTTGTCCTTGTGAAATCTATGTATGTAAACTGCCCCCGTGATACAGGAGAAAATTCTAGTCTAGAGGAAACGTTTTTTTTTTAAAGAAAAAAGAAGAGAAATACAAATAAGTTTATTTTATGTAAATGTAATTATCAGAAATATCTATTCCAATTATTAAAAAAAAAAATATCTTGTATTTAACTAGTTTGTACACCGGAAGGCAGAATATGGCTGTATTTTTATTGAAATTATTAAGATCTATTGTAACATAATATCACAAACGAATAAACGAATTTGAATTTGTATTTAATTCGAGATGGTGAATGTAGAGAACCGGATACCGTTTTTATTGGAAATGCGGTATTCGACCTTAGACCTCAGGCGTGACAACGCATCTGCCTTTTCATTTTTTTTTATATTATACTAAGCCAGCGCTTAACTATAATCCCACCTGATGGTAAGTGGTGATGCAGCCTAAGATGGTAAAGCGCACTGATTTAACAAAATTTTTATACGTTTAAATAATGATTTTGATAACGCACTTAACGGGAACCACAGAGTTTTTGTTACATGTCGTATTACCGCAGAAGTGATGACGTGGTATTGAAGACAAATCCTAGTTTGAAAATATTTTAATCAAAATATAATTTTGAAAGAATTTTCTTGAGAGTGACTATAAACATTAAGGAAATAACGTAAGTAAAAATACGTTATATCCGGGAATTACTTACAAAAACTGGCATTTTGCCATGGTATCATTGACCCAATTTTTATACAACGCTTACCCAGTTTCTTTCAACTTAACGATGAACTTAATTGATAATTATAACATATTGAACAAGTAAGTAGCAAAGGAGGAAATTTGTTGAATATATTTTCTAACAAGTAAGGTTAACAAACAAGTACAAAGACCATGGAGCCTGTGGCTCATATAAAACCTATATATAAAGGGTATAGACAATATAATTGCAGGCTACTAGGTATTCCATTTAGGTCATCGGATGTGACAACGTGTCTGTAATCTTCTTTATATAAAGTTGGTTGCAGGTGTCTATGGGTGGTAATAACCTCTTACCGTCTGGTGGATTTTTAGCTCGTTTGACACAATTTTATATAGAAAATCACCTAACTGGAGCTCAGCGAGATCTTCCTAGATAACGACTGTGAAGATAGTGAGAATTTTCACGGTAATATACATATTTTTTTATAGTATCAGGGTGACAAACGAGCACACAGTCTACCTGATGGTAAGTGGTTGCTGTGGCCCATAGACATTTACATCTATCCTCGATTACGAATCAAAATGCAGATGCGTTGTCACCCTTGACTAAGATGGAATGCCTCGTTCCCAGTAATAAGGGTTACCTGTTCACTGCACTCACCATACGAAACATTTTGCATTAAGCTGCTATTTTACGCTGGTATTCTGTGAGAGCGTGGTCCTACCCCGGTCGAGTCGGCCCATTCGCGCTACAACTAATATATGTAGCTACAGCATAGCTCTACTACGTAAAAAATACTGAAACAACCGGCATTTGGCAATTTCATTTGTCAATCCATACAATGCAGTATTCCTCATATACTCTAAACTGTATAGGAAACAAATGGGAAAAGAATCTAATCTTTTAAGAGAATCCACCTTTCTGTGTAAATACGGCTAAAATTGTTGACGATTTTGACAGCCTGTTAGCCCGGCTTGTATGGCCAAGCATTCGGCCATGGTTCTAGCACTGCAAACCTCGTGATCGAGTCTTATACAGAATAAGTAATTATATGTTCTACAATCATTGTTTCGGGTATGCCTGTTGATCGTTATGTATATTATGTATGCAAAATGTTTACAATGTAAAGAGATAATGTACGATTTACTATCCTTAAAATTGCATAAAAATTTATATGGGACCACATGAGAAGTACCAGCTTTAAAAAAAGTTATGAGGTAACACACATAAAAAAAACATTCAGTCGCATTGAGTACCTCCTCCTTTTTGAAGTCGGTAGATAATGTCCTGCAGACTGAATTTCAGTCACGGCGGCCAGTCTCAACGGAGACCAGTCACCTAAGTAGGACAGGATGATAGTGCCCGAGTGTTTACGCAAGCTCAGGTGCACTCGCTATTCCTTCGCTCTCATATTGCGATGGGACGGTTATCCGACACGACCAGAGAGAGATCAGGCGCAGGACCAACGGCTTTACGTACTTTCCGCGGCACGAGGGTGAAACAACGTCAAATTCCTGACCTCCAGGCTGTTACTGAGAATTAACTGTCTGAAAAACCTAATAACTGATTGACCCGACCCAGAATTCAAACCCGGGACCTCAAGATCATCAGTCGCGTTTACGACCGCTAGATCAAAGAGGCAATCATATTGGGAGCAAAACAACAGCGTAAAGTTAAGCCTGTAATCCCCAAGGGAGTACGCTGAGTCTAAAGAACAACAAGCTACTCAGACCCAGTTTAGTCGAAAAAAATGGGTTTACATAGAACATTGTGAGTGAAGTAGCAGGTAGCTAGCCCATCGCCTACACAACACCTGTTATTATTTATTTCATTTAACGGAATGAGTGTGACAAACGCGCACACAGTCCACCTGATGGTAAGTGGATGCTTTGGCCCATAGACATCTTCATTTATCCCCGATTAAGGATCAAAATGCAGATGCGTTGCCAACCTTGAGCACTAAGATGGTATGCCTCATTTCCAGTAAAAAAATGTCTAAGGTTCTCTACACTCACTATATGATACACAGCAGCATTAAGTTGCTATTTTACGCTGGTATTATGTGAGAGCGTGGTCCTGGCCCGGTCGAGCTAACCCATTTGAGCTACAACTAATATAGATGCAGCCTGGGTCTACCACGTACAAAATGAGTGTAGTGGCGGTGTAAGCATATCCACTGCCTCATATCGTCTCGTGTTTGTCGCAAGAGGATGGATGGAATTAATACGAATGTGGCAAAGATCAATTATAAAAGTTTACTTTCATTAAATAAAAAGTCATGCAATTTAATAGTTTAAAGTTAGGAGCAACTACGTTGAGTGCTCGGTAAATTGTTTTTATAAAGTACTAGAAGTAGTTTAGATTAAATCATCCGAGTGGAAAACTTTGTACAGTAATGGCTTGGAAAGGAAATCTAATATTTTACCTTTGGATTTTACTCAGAGAAAGTATATTAAGTAGAATAATAAACACTCAGTGATATAATGGACTTCGTATTCAGTGATAAATGTGGTTGTTATTACGTTTCAAATAAGAGAGGCAAAGGTCTTAGACCATACAGCCTAGATTAAGGTTAATTTTGTTCACAAAACCCTTTTGATAAGAGCTTAACCCAGTTGAAATTTGATCACGATCCCTTGAATATAAGAGGCGAAAGAAACCTAAAACAGGATACTATCAGCAGCACTTTCCATACAACAATTGCAAATAATATAAAACTGCGGTGCCGATTCGCCTGCCAAACGTGGCAACAGTGACAGATATCCCTCATATGAGGCAATCTATTGAATGGGAATATGGCGCCAATGTTAAGCAGTGGACATGATAGGAATATGATAAATAATGATAATAATATAGATACAGAAAATCGTTGGCTAAAGCTGAATCCACAAAGCAGTCGTACAAGGCGGTTTTCCACTTCGTACGAACACTAAGTACGACCACCTTGAAACTATTTATCACTGCAAGAGAATATTATGACAGATCTAGTATAATAAATTGCTATGCAGCTAAAATTTGATACCGCAAAGTTAATGATGGAAGCGGGCGCTTGTATTGCAGCGACGTCACGTGAAAAAATGAAAAAGTCCTCTAAATTGGTTCGTTATATGCGGCGTATGTTCAAACGATGTCGTATACAACGAATAAGAAAATGTTTTAGATTAAAGAACCTCTCAATTCATAAGATATTAATAGAGTCTGGCGATACTATTCGAAATCCATTATTATAAAGATGTTAAAATTTATTACCTAAGATCCGCGTAATAAAATAAAATGAAGTGTCTTACCTAGTTTTAAGAGCACCTTCCTCTCTCATTGAATTGCGTACTATCCCCGTCACCACAACTCCCAACACCTCTACACTAGAAACGACACACCACCGTCAATAATACGACACGTGTTTCGCTTCTATATAAGGCATCATCAGATGAAACAGACTAAGGTGGCTGACTGGTCAGACTCTTAGCGGTTAGCCAGCACAGAGTTACCATGAAGACCCATAATTTAATTTTAAGATTAAAACACCTCTTATTATTTATTTTATTTTATATAATAAGAGTGACAAACGAACACACAGTTCACCTCATAGTCCCACAGACACACATCTGTCCTTAATTAAGAATCTAAATGCAAACGCGTTGTCACCCTATGGACTAAGATGGAATTCCTCGTTTCCAGTAAAAGGATCTCTGGTTCTCTACAATCACCATATGAAACAGTAGCATTAAGCTACTATTTCACGCTGGTATTCTGTGAGAGATTAGTCCTACCCGGTCGAGCCGACGCATTCATGCTACAACCATGATATAGCTACAGCATGGCTCTACCACGTAAAATATGTGATAAAATCCAATTATTTCCTCAGTTCGTCATGTGGGTGTCGTAAGAAGTGCCTATAGGATAATTGTTTGATAGATGTTGTGACTTCCGGTAGATAGCGGTATTATTATATATAAAATACCCAGATCGGCGGAGGAGAACAGCGTCAAACTGAAAAATATCTGGTACTGATGATGACCCAAGATGCAAGTCGTAAGGCTGAAAGGACACATCATTCAAATATACATATTTACGCTGATTAACTATTGTGCTCATTTTCTTCTCATCATCTCGAGGATAATAGCTGAAAATCAGTGTTTGCTCTGCGAGCAATATTAATCGCTGATCCAGGACCCATTTGTTAAACTGCAACACACATGTACATTTAGATCTTAAGATTATGTAGCTATATTGTCATACGTTACTTTGTACCTAGTTTAGTCGATGAATTTATGTGTGTGACTGGAGAAACAAATAAATGCTTTATCTATCTATCTATACTGCAATAATCAATCCGCCCACGATTCAGTCAAATATTCCTACAAGGAAAGGCATATGTTCAGTAGTAGATTTTTATTGGATAATGATGACGAAGAAAAGATACAAAAATAACCTTTAACAATAATTAAAAGCCGACTTAATTATTAGTTATTCTTTACCACTTTGAGTGCACTAAAATATTACATTCTCATTATATAGTATTATAGTATTAGTATTATTATAGTTTCATTACAATTTTCATACATTATTTTGCCACCATATATAGCTTATTTAATTTAAAAAAATCTTAAATATCGGGTCTCAATTTACGAAAATAACATACATACAAAAATACAGTCGATTTGGGGACCTCTTCCTTTTTGAAGTCGGTTAGTAAATAATTAGATATTCGTTTTAACATTTTGAATGAAAATAACCCTGGGAATGAGGTGATCGCCACCATGCTGGTTCTATTAAAATTCATTTAAAAATTGTACAAAGTTATAGTAAAGTGATTTTTGTTTAAAACATAATCCCGCTGGGTTTCTTGCTGGTTCTTCCCAGGATAGAGGTATTTTCCGAACCTGTGGTAAATAAAAAGACTTTCAATAAGTATTATGTAATAATCTATATTGAATTAAAATCATTCTATTCTATTCTATTCTATTTTATTCAACACTAAACTTCATTTAAGTACTATAAATATTCATCCGTCTACTAAAAGAAGTGATTAATTTTAATAATTCGAACTTGTATTAGTTCTACATTCAATAATTTAAAAATTTCAACGCGAACATTTTTCAACCAATAGCATTTTATAATTAAAACTTACTTTCTAAAACTTAAGTGATTTCACTAATAGCATTTAAAATATGCCAATTCAAACCTCCACTATAGTGGAGTAGAAAACCGTGTTTTAAAAATGATACGGTTGTGCAAAACGCCTTAATATATTTTTATATGAAATGTGTTTTAAGTAAGAAGTACGTGCGTAGTAGAGGCATGCCGCAGCTAATATCGAGACTACAACTCAAGCCATTATACAAGTGGAATATTGTCGAAGTTAGAAATGGAAACGGCTTCCAGCCAGCCTTGAGAACTAAAATATTGTTGACAAGTTAAATATTGATTCACATCTTCAAGCGCATCTGTAGCAGTGGTATAGAAAATTAAATATTTAAATACCTATCTCTTTTTGCGCTGCAGTTGCTCAAGAAAAGGACAAATGCCCCAAATATCGATTTTCGATTAAATCAGCTAGAGCATTAAAACGACCACGCTCTCACCGAATACCAATGTAAAATAATGCTTCAAAAATGGTTTTGTGTTTCGTATGGTGAATGTAGGGAACCGGAGACCCTTTTCCTTTGTAGCAATCATTCAAAGTCCTCAGGTGGACTGTGCATGTGTGCCAGAACGGTGATGTTAAGCAGGTGTGAGATATCTGGTGCTACGACGGTCAATCTGGCAATTAAGCATGAAGATGGCAAATCCACTATAGATGCTCATGTCCAGCAAGGAACTTTAAGGGCTGGTATAGAAAACGTGGTAGAGCCATGCTGCTGCTATATTATTGCTGCAGTAAAAATGGGTCGGATTACCAGCGTCAAATAGAACTTATTATCAGGTGGACTGTCTGAAAATTTGTCACCCTTATTCTATAAAAAGAAACCTTGTAAAGCTAGATGGTTTGCAGGATCTGAAGACTGCAGACGATATCTGTTCGGGAGAATATACATAGAATAGCTCTGTATCACACTCCGCGTGGAACAGAGCTATTCTATATATATCGCAGTACTTCGGAACTTTGATAGCGTGATTTAGGCTTTGGTTGTGGCGCGAGGACAGCGCCGCCACGTTGATTAACGATTACGATTACGCTTAGATAGTACATAACTAATCTTGGTTAACGGTGTACGAATACCGTTACCGTTACTGTTACAGCCTATTAAAGTCCACTGCTGAACATAGGCCTCCCCATTATATTGCCTCATAGGTGGGATATTTGCCATAGTTGCCACGCTTGACAAGCGGGTTGGCAACCGCAGTTTATTTTTATAGGATAGGGTGACAAACAAGCACACAGTCCACCTGATGGTAAGTGGTTGCTGTGACCCATAGACATCTGCATCTATCCTCAATAAATAATCAAAATGCAGATGCGTTGTCACCCGAGAGAACTAAGATAGAATGCCTTTTTTCCAGTAAAAAGGGTCTCCGGTTCTCTAAGTTCGGTAAAAGCGTGGTCCTTCCCGGTCGAGCCGACCTATTCGTGCTACAACTATACTACTAATATAGCTGCAGCATGGCTCTACCACGTAGCAAAAGTTTATTATTTTTAATCGTTATTAGGAAGACGCTGCTGCCCATCTCTTGATTTGTTTCCCTTTGTCGTCTCTTACGACACCCACGGGACGATACGGGGTAGTGGATATTCTTTCACTGCCACTACATGGTATGTACGAATACATCTAAAGGAAATGCGAATAAAATATAGTTGGCAATGAAGTTTGTCAGCTCGCTTTGGATCGCTTTCGTAAATAGGAGGATACAGTCCGTTTCTAGGACAGGTGAAAAATCGGACACTGACTTATAGCGTACTGTAGGAATAACCAACCTTTTGACATTTTTCCACTTCAATTTCGATATGTGTTTCACCTTCTGTCTTATCTTTAGCTAATATTACTATTAATAATATTATGAAGAGGTTGTTTGTTAAAAAAAACATCAATATATATTCTTTATTGTACACTAGTATACATCAAAACAAAAACAAAATGAAATGTAATATAAAGAAGGTACATTAAGCGGTCTTATCGCTCTGGAAGCGATTTCTTCCAAACAACCATTTACGTAAAGTACTGTTGTTCTCAATGAATTATGGTGGAAAGGGAAGTGTACATAAATTTTACAATTGAGTAAGTAAAAAAATCAATAAAAATACATGATAAATAATAAGTCTTTACCTATGAAATTGCCGTACTGCAGTACTGGCCATTTCAAATCAAAATATTTTTTGTTTAGCTAAGAATTCTAATTTAAAATTAATTTTATTTTAAAAAATGGAATTCTTTTTTTCAATATTAATCATTTGTTTATTGATTAGCGTTATGTTTTCATCGAATTTAAAAATTTTTCGTAAATACATTAAAAATTCGAGTAATTATGGAATATGGGTACCGTATTGGCAGCAACGCGGCACTAGCGGCACGCATCATCAACGACATTTACGAAGTGAATAGTACAAACGAATGCACCACCTGTTATTGGTTTGCCCGCTTCCGTTCTGGAAATTTTGACCTGAAAAATGAACCCCGTGGTCGTCCGAAAACTTTGGTCGACAATGACGATTTAAAGGCGATCGTGGAAGCTCAATACTCATTCTAGGGCTGAATTAGCAGCTGCTTTCGACGTTAGTATCAAAAAAATATTGGTCCATCTGCGACAAATTGGCAAGGTAAAAAAGGTTGACAAATGAGTGTCCCACGAACTCAATGATCGCCAACGCGAGGTATGCGTTGAGACAGCTTCTTACCAAATGGAATCAGCATTACTGTAGATGTGTACTGTGAAGAACTGAACACAATGATGGAGAAGCTCGCACGTCTCCAAGCACCTTTGGTCAATCGCTCGTCCCCGCTGCTCCTGCACGAGAACGCGCGACCTCATACTGCACAACAGACGGTCTGCAAGTTACAAGAGCTGGGATTGGATGCTCTCCGTCATCTGCCGTACTCACCAGATCTTGCGCCTACAGACTTCAAGTTTTTCCAGAATCTGGATAACTTGATGGCGTGAAAAAAATGCAATACAGGAGAGGCCGTACAAAATGCCTTTGAAGAATTTGTTGCCTCCCATCCTGCTGATTTATTTAAGGAGGGCATCAATAAACTGCCACTGCGTTGGCAAAGATGCATCGATTACATGGGTTATTACTTTGATTAATATAAATAAAAAATATAGAAAAAAAATTACGTTAACTTATTTTATGAAAAACGGCAATTTCATAGGTAAAGGCCTAAATGATAGATACAAAAACGGGAAGTATAATAGGAAAGTGAGAGTTCCAAATATTATTCCTGAGCAAATTTTTGTATGAGAAATGACGGCTCTGTGGCGCAGTAGCTTAGCTTGAGTTGCGGCACTGAGGGGCGCGGGTTCAAATCCCGCACGGAACAAATATTTGTATGGTTACAAATAATTGTTCCGGGTCTGGATGTTTGTCCTTGTGCAATTTATCATTGTAAAATGCCTCTACGATACAGGAGAAAACCTAAGTGTGGGGTTTATGTTTTAAAAAAAATGAGACTGGTAACGTTGGATATATAAAGGCAAGGAGTTACAGAAGTGTACAACTGTAGGTAACAGAAAATGATTAGTAAGATTGTTAGTGAAACGTAGACGACGATCGTGAGAGGAGAAGATGAACACAAATCAAATCTGAAAGACAATTATGTAGAGTGGAGAGAGAGATAACGTCAGTAAACATGTTTTATGCTTTATCCTTAACTTTGTGTACAAATTTTTAATGTTAAAGGAATACAAAAATGGAAATTAAATTCTTAGAAAAAAATGTAATCCGCGTTTCATCGCAAACATGTCAAAACCGATTTGTTATCTCTGAATGACCGCGTCCGTCACACCCATAGACTTTGAATATACTACGCCAGTATATTCTAAGTCTATGGTCACACCACCCTGTACCACGTAATGCGGTAAGCGATAAAGAAATGTATTGAGAACGATACGTAACATTTTCCGTAGATGCTAACATAATACTAAGTGTCTTCGTCTATTTTTACCCCTGCCCTGGAAACAGACCATACCTATGTCCAAGAGTATATATATACATAAATATATATATTTATATGGTATTCAAAAAATATTTTTAAAAAAAATTCGATATTGATAATAATACCCTATCTATCCCGCAAGTGAAAAAGTAAATCTAATAGTAGTAATCCATAGAAGTCATTTAACAGTTTACAATAACATTCCAAAGTTATTAAAGCAGCTACATTTAGGTTATTTTCTATGGAGACGAAATTTTTTACTAATCCAAACATTACGCGTTAAAAACAACAAACGGACCCCTGAATCGAAAAGATGATGTTACACACCACCAGTGTTTTTGAAAGATCTATCCAACAATACCGCACTTGATGGAACAGACGGATAAAAAAAAATCATCCTCCATTTAGTTGTATGGGAAATACCCAAAATAAAATTTCACACCACAGTTTTCTAAGCGTGATTAATATCTATAACTATGCCAAATTACAGATTTGTAGCACCTAGGGTCTATGAGCAAAACCGCGGACGGACGGACATGGCGAAACTATAAGGGTTCCTTGTTGTGTAACTACGGAACACTAAAAATGGATTTGTAACCCGCAGTCAGCAAATGAAATGGTAAATCATTTGCTATTCCACAGTTTTGCAAATATTCGTACTAACACACTGCTAACATTCTGTGAGGACTGACTTTCACTACGTTTACCAGCATCTGTCGTCGGTTCAATGAGCTACATCAGAAATCTCATGAAAGCATTGCGCTCTAGAACATTCCTACAAAATATGGAAATTAGGCAACATCTGGCAACAGACGACATGTTACACTAAATCGAAAAGATGAATTATATTATTTGTATTTATGGAATTGAGTTTTTAAACCGTTTGTATAATTTATTAAAGGCAACATTTTATTTGTTTGTTCGTATTTTATGCGCTACCATATCGATCATCAGATTCCACTAAAACTTTGTTAACTTATTGCTTGCACTTGCGCGAAGGTTATAGTTATAGTTCAATTAACTTACGGTAGGTGGCGCACGTATCGCACCAACAAATTCATTTGAAAGTCGTATATCAATTAATTTCAATGAATGTGTTATAATTCCTCATTAAACAATATATAACCCTTCCTAATTTTAAACAATAATTCTGCAATTATAATATTATCTTCACATAAATCTTCTCATAAAAATCTTTCACTACACCATATGTTGACTGGCAGAGAATTCTAATCAGCGTTAAGTCCGCCTTTTGTTATCTTATTAAGGTGAACACAATAAAGGAGTACCAGCGTATAATAACAGGTTAATGCTGCTGTGCTTTCAATGGTGAGTGTTAAGAAACGTAGAACCGTTTTTCTGGAAACGTGGCATTCCATCTCAGTCCTCAGGGGTCTCGCATCTGCATATTGATTCTTAATCGAGGATAAATGTAGATGTTACCATACCATCCAATTACAATCCAGTGGACGGTGTGCTCGTTTGTCACCCTTATTCTAAAAAAAAACAACTGTAAATACTGCAAAAATGCGGTTGTCAACCGGTTTGCCAAGCCTGGCAACTATGACGAAATTCCCCCTAAGAGGCTGTGTCTAGGTTCAGCAGAAAACTTTTTATAGACTGTAACGAAAAAATTAATAAAAAATTAAGCAAAGAACTATTCGAATAATAATTTTTCTTTAAATAAAATAATAAATACACGTTATTTTCAATCTATACATATATTTTAATAAAATTGAAGTGTCTGTATGTAATATCGAAAAAACTGACTTCTTTTAAGCTCAGGGGGTTATTTGCATGCATTTAAGATATAAACGACCATTTTTTTAAATCTTTGTCTGTCTGTCTATCTATCATCAGAATGGCTAAACCGATTGTGATAAAATTTTAAAAACAGATAGAAAGCAATGCCTGGAGAGATTTAGGCTTAGGATATTTAATCCGAAAAACTTTTTTTGAAAAATCTAATAATTAATATATAAATGGTCTTTGACTATCTTAAATTTAAATAACACCATATTAATATATTTTATCCAGGCGAAGCCGGGGCGGGTTGCTAGTTGTAACTAAAGGGAGAGAATCTTTTAAATTTCTAACTCTCGCTTTGGTATAAAGTAACTTAGCTTCAGTATATCGTTCCAAGCTTAGCTTTTAACTCGTTCATGCAACTTGATATCGTATCGGAACATCTGGAGCACTTAGCTTCTAGTGCAATGGATCACTATCTTAAAGTTCCTCTAATACCTATAACGCAAGGATTTTTAGTTCCTTATTGTTTTTTTAATTTAATTGTCATTCGACAACTATTTCTTCTTAATCGTCTTCAAAAAGGAGGAGGTACTCAATTCGACTGTATGTTTTTTTTGTATGTGTGTTGACCTCATAACTTTTTTCTAGGTGAACCGATTTCGATGACTCTTTTTAATTGAAAGCTGGTGCTTCTCATGTGGTCCCATTTAAATTTGATCAAGGTCTGACCAGTAGTTTTCGAGTTATCCTTAATAATTTATATTTGAAGTCGGTTGTACAAATTTTTAATTTTACCACTTGTTTAATCGTTACCGTTACAGACTAACAAAAGTCCACTGCAGAACTTAAGGCTCTCCATAGATTGCCTCATACGGGGTATAGTTTGGCATAGTTGTTACGCTTGGCAGGCGGGATGGTAACTGCAGTTCTTCATTTTGAAAGACAGTTCGCTCCTATTTCATTTTCTCCCTGTGGCCTTTTACGACACCCACGGGATAATATGGGATTTGTGGCATGAAAGCTCTCATAATGCAACATCAGCTCAGGTGGTGAGGGCACGTCCTTCGCATGGACCGCCGCTTACCTAAAGCTGTCTTTTACTCAGATATGGTTGTTTGTTTTTTAGTTGTTAATAGGAAGACGCTGCTACCCATCTTCTGTTTTTGTTTCCATCTGCCGCCACTTTTGACACCCACGTGATAATAAGAGATCTTATTTTATTTATTTATTGAATATATTTCAAAAGACATTAAATAAATGTAAGTACGCCTGAGCCCAGCTGTGGGAAGAATATAGACTGTGACTTTCATTTTTTATTTTTATTTGTATACAAATAGATCTACAGTTAAATGTTAAATGTAGATAATTCTACATCACTGAACGGCGTAACACGTGCTGTTGTAAGAAATTAAACGTAACGTTTAATTAATAAAATCAGTTAATAAGTGGAAATTCATTATTCAAGATAAGAAAATTAATAAGCTAAATTTATCTAGTTTAAATAGCATCTCCTTCCTCCAACAATCAAGTGCAAGTCACAGTCAAATCTTACAGTATATTTTGTTGAAATATAACAAAGTTTTTAAAATATAACAAAATAAATTTAGTTTTAAAAATATAGTTTTGAAGTTTCTATTAAAACTATGTTTTAAACAAACTTTTACATAGGGGAGGATTTCGATTCGACTTTACTTTTGTACGTATGTTAAGGGTTATCTTCACTGATTGAAAAGCGATTTTAATAATTCCTTTTTAATTAAATAAACTATATTACTTGAATAGACTATATACTTTTCTAGACTAGAGTCGCTCTGCAGTTTATTATGGCTGTAGTACCAATGAGTCGGTTCGACCAGGAGGGACCACGCACTTACAGAATATCAGTGTTAAATAGCGGCTTAATGCCGCTGTCTTTTGTATGGTGAGTATAGAGATAACCGAATACCCTTTTTAATGGAAACGAGGCAACTGAAAAACTGACTAAGACAAAGTGTATCCAACAATTAAATCGCTGAATTCAGAAGCTATTAAATTATATTCTTATTTATAATCTTTAAAGTAGTTATGAAAAGTTAAGGTAACCTACCAGAAAATAAACATTTAAGACGAATGTTCGGGCTCTAAATTAATAGTAATTTAATTCATTCATTCATTACAGCCCTTCACAAGTCCACTGCTGAACATAGGCCTCCCCACGGAATGCCACAAAGCACGGTCCCGAGCCACCTGCATCCATTGACTTCCTGCATGTCTTACCAGGTCGTCACTCCATCTAGTGGGGACGCCCTACACTTCGCCTGCCGGTACGAGGCTGCCACCGAGAACCTTTCTTCCCATCGGTTGTCGGTTCTTCGTGCTATATGGCCGGCCATTGCCACTTCAGCTTACTAATCCTTTGGGCTATGTCGGTTACTCTGGTTCTACTGCGGATATCCTCATTTCTAAGTTTATCACGCAGAGAAACCCCGAGCATAGCTCCTCTCCATAGCTCGCTGAGCGACCTTGAGCTTCCTCATACGGCCAGCAGTGAAGGACCACGTCTCAGTTCCGTATGTCATCACTGGCAACACGCACTGGTTGTACAATTTAGTTTTGAGGTTTTGAGTATGCCTGACGAGAAGATGGGTCGTAATCTCCCGAACGCTGCCCAGCCGAGTTGAATCCGTCGATTGACCTCTCGGTCGAAGTTGGACTTACCTAGTCGGACTATTTGTCCCAGGTAAACATATTCGTCAACAACTGAGCTTAGTGCTCCAACAACTACCGGCATAGGTGTGACATGGACATTAAACATGATTTTTGTTTTGTCCATGTTCATCTTGAACCTATCCGTTGGGAGACACTATTGAGGTCATTGAGCATAGTGCTTAGGTCCTCCAGCGATTCTGCCATAAGGACTATATCGTCGGCAAATCGAAGGTGAGTGATGTACTCGCCATTGATGTTAATACCGTATCCTTTCCAGGTCAGTAGCGAAAACGTCTTCCAATGCAGCGGTGAAGAGTTTCGGGATACGTCACCCTGTCTTACACCTCTCTGCAGTTGGATAGGTTTCGTACTCTGGTTCTGTACTCGGATAGCCATCGTAGCCCTACTGTACAAACACTTCAACCTCGATATACCGACAGTCCACTTGGCACCGCTGAAGGGACTGCAGCACCGCAAATTTCGACGGAATCGAAGGCTTTCTCATAGTCCACATACGCAAGGCAAAGTGGCAGATTGTACTCGTCGGTCTTCTGTACAATTTGCCGAAGAGTATGTATGTGGTCTATGGTGCTAGCCTTTTCGAAACCGGCTTGTTCGGGAGGCTGGAAGTCGTCGAATCTGCATGCGAGACGATTCCTAATAACTCTTGAAAACAGCACGTAGACCCGGCTCAGAAAGGAAATCGGTCTGTAGTTCTTCAAGAAAGCGTTGTCGCCTTTCTTGAAGAACAAGACCACCGCACTTCTGCTCCACGCCTCCGGTGTAATACCACCATGGAGAACGGAATTAAAGAGCTTCTGAAGGACTTCAAGTACCGGTTTTCCACCCGCTTTCAGAAGCTCCGCTGTAATTCCATCCTCGCCTGGGGCCTTGCCGTTTTTAAGGTGCTGGAGAGCCATTCTAATCTCGCTCAGACTGACGTCCGGGATATCATCGGAATAGTGTCGGATAAGACTTGCTCTTGGATCGTTACTCACACTTGCGCGTGGCTCCAACGATGACGTGTACAGCTGCCCATAGAACCTCTCAATCTCACTCAAAATCTCAGGTGTCCCGGAAACGATGCTGCCACAATCGGTCTTCAGCTTCGACAGTTGGCTCTTTCTGGCAGACAGATCTCTGGCAAAGACTTTGGAGCCCTGGTTCCGCTCGATCGCTTCTTCAATACGAGCTGTATTGAAGTAAGTCCCGCCGCATGCATTTGGAGATCTGTCTGTTCAGTTGCCTGTATGCTGTCAAATCTGCTGAAGACTGCAGCTTCATCTCCCGTCTAACAACCATGAGATTAAGAGTGTGATCGGAGAGTTTTTGTGTTCTTCTGCGACGGGTCTTACAGAACTTAGCTCCGACCGCATGGACAGTTTCCACAAGCTTGTCATTCATATCGTCCACTTCATTGCAAAATTCTAGGCACTGAAAACGGTTTTGTAACTCGAGCTGAAAGGTTTCGGGACTTTGGACTAGAGCACGAGGGGGACGGAGCGTTGACTTCATTAGACGTGACCTCTCCAACTTAACGTTTAGGTTCAGTGTGCCTCTCACCATTCGGTGATCGCTGCCAGTTTTCACCCTCGCGATCACTGAGACATCACTGAACAGTTGTCGTCTGGTCGTCATAATGAAGTCAATCTCATTTTTTGTCGAACCGTCGGGGCTCGACCAGGTCCACTTCTCAATGGGGCCGCTTTTGGAAGAAAGAGTTCATCATAAAGAGTCCTCTTTCTCCATAAAGTCGGCCAGCTGCTGGCCTTGGTTCCGTTGCCCTATTCCGAATTCCCTACTTTCAGCTCACCGCTCTCTTGTGCCTAGTTTTGCGTTGAAGTCTCCATTAACAGCGTATAGTGGGTTTTGGAGGAATGCATGGCTCTAGAGATATCCTCATACATTTCCTCCACTCCTCATCGGGGTGTGCCGAGGTTGGTGCGTAAACCTGTATGACCTTCAGCGAATACCGTTTGGTGATTCTGAGTATAAGGTACGCAACCCTCGTCGACACACTCCCGATCTTACAACGTTGTTAACGAGAGACTTGTGGACGATAAATCCGACACCTCCTTGGGACAGATGGTCGCCTCCCGGTGATAGAATAAGTTGCCGGATTCGAGGATTACCGTGTCCTCCCCTCTCTTCGGACCTCGGATAGTCCTATTATATTCCAGCGTAACTTATCTATCTCTTCTTCCAGCTCCAGGATCTTCTCGTCAGTCCTCAGGGTGCGTGCGTTATATGTTGCCAGGTCGAGTCGTCGTGGTGGCAACCGAACCTCCACCGGAGATTCTTAGCACCCCTGCCCCGCCGTTACCATGGTCGCCACCGTAGCCAGGAATATGGGGCCGCCGGGGACTGGGGCCGTTTCTTTGTGTCGTCGCTCATGGGGGTATATTGCCATAGTTGCCACGCTTGGCGAGCGGGTTGGCAACCGCAGTTTTTATTGTTTTTGGCTTTTATCAGTTAAAATAATGCATTGTCACGCATTCTGGATTTAAAATATAAAAAAGCCAGAATTTTTGAATTTTTTTTTAAATTAATTTTTCTTCACTATTCGCCTATTCTGAACATATAAACTCACGTCTGTCACTCAGAGGGTCAACAAGTTGTTGCACCAAAAATATTATTTCAAATAATATGCGGACGAAGTTGCGGGCAAGAGCTAAAAGTGAATATAGGATTTTTCAAAATTATGTCCTTTACCAAACACCACGCAGATGTAGCCACGGGGAAAAGTTGGTAAGATAAGTCACTAATTAATTTTAAACTCAATCACTTTTAAAGCTTTTGGATTTCGTTCACTTTGACTTAAGTAATCATATAAATCAAGAAACTTTGGATATAAAAGGTAGAAAAAAGATTAAGTTATTTTTAAGTTCACGGTTTAATCAGTCTGATTTCATTGACCAAGTTTCCCGACTGTATGCGAGAGCGCAACTGCACTGTCCATTCCCTCACTCTCATATCCTGATGGGATACGGCCGGAGAGAGATCTGGCGCAGGACCAATGGCTTCTTTACGTGCTTTATGAGGCACGGGGGTGTAACACCGCCAACTTTTTGACTCCGGGCTACTACTGAGAATTTCTTGTCATAAAACCCAACAACTGATCTTGACCATACTCGTGATTCGAACCCGGGACCTTAATATCATCAGTCGAGTTTATGGCTACTAGACAAAAGAGGCTACACAATTCAGTCACAGAACTTGTATACCATCTAAATAGAGGCAGAATTTAAAATGAATTTACCTCGTATCGAATGTTCTTAAGTAAACAAAGGGCCCATAAATTACTAACGTTAGCTGTAGCTACGAGAGTTTAGAGGGATTAACACTAATTCTCCATGCCAACCCTAAGCGCCTGAAAATTGAAACATGAGAGTCCTGGGCTGAGTTCATAAGTATTGGGATATTCCTACTGTTTTCTCGTCTGGTCGGGATGCAATACTTAAGCATATTTAAACATAAATACGATAGAATAAAATACAACATGTAACAAAAACCCTGTGGTTTTCGTTAGGTGATTTATCACAATCAGTATTCAAACGTATAGAAATAACTTTACTTCAAAAAACTGTTAGGTGGCTGTAGTGATGATGATGACGACGATGAAGGGTGACGAACGAGCACTCCTATCACTTGATGGTATGTGAACGCTGTTGTCCATAGTCTTTAGATCCATAGACTCACGCTGTTGTAGGCTGTAACAAGATTGTAGGCTCGGGTTGAGAAGGACCACGCACTGTTAAACAACCAGCTTAAAGTATCAGCTTAATGCTTCTGTGGTGAATATATTTGTATATATTTGTATTTATGTAAAAAAAATATTCAAAAATATTTAAAAGAGTGTGCTCCACAGCCAAGTCTTTGCATTTGAGCAACAAAATTAAGACGCCTTCTAATAAAATTAAAATGACATGAAGTATAATTAATAGCGAAACTGGTAATATCAACAATTCGCAATTCAAACTACCAGTTAAGTGTTAACAACAAATTAACTGAATCAGATCAGGACATTGCAATGGTTTTTGAAAAATATTTTACTGATATTCCGATCTTAACCACTAAGTTACTGAATTCTTCTCCTGCCGTTGCCGAATCATTACTAAAACAAAATGTAAATGCGTGTAAAAAGAATTTTAAATTTCATAAAGTATCATCAAAAGATATTATAAAATATTTTAAAACTATTGATATTAAGAAAACTGCGGATCTGTGGGGGATTTTCGTTTAAGTTATTGCGTCTATAATAGATATAATCGCGCCTCAGCTATTATTTTTAATACTATTATCGAATCTGGTGTGGTTCCTGATTTAATGAAGCATAGTAAAGTAACACCTTTATTTAAATCTGGTAGTACATTAGACCCCGCAAATTTTAGACCTATTTCTGTACTACCAACACTTAGTAAGATTTTTGAAAAAATTATTCTTGATCAAATGTTAAATTTCTTTAATATAAATAATTTACTTCATAAAAATCTATTTGGTCTCACAAGGGGTCGCTCGACAACTGATGCCGGTGTTGAGCTGATTAAATATATCTTTAATGCAAGGGAGAATTCACAGGATGCTTGGGTATATTCTGTGACCTATCCAAGGCCTTCGATTGTGTTCACCATGAAACATTAATCAGGAAACTTCAACACTGTGGTGTAAGAAGTGATGCTCTTAAATTAATTATTTCATATTTAAGTAACAGAACGCAAAACGTTGTCATTAACAGTATGAGCTCTTCCGGGTCGATAGTACAAATGGGCGTGCCTCAAGGCTCAATTCTCGTGCCCTTTCTGTTTCTTGTATACATTAATGACTTACCTTACATAGTAGGGGATAACCATAATATAGTAATATTTGCTGATGACACTTCTTTAATTTTCAAATTAAGACGACAATTAATAAAATATGACGAAGTAAATAATGCTATATCTAAATTAGTAAATTGGTTCAATGTTAATAATTTGCATCTAAATGACACTAAAACGAAATCTATAAAATTCATGACTCCAAATGTCAAGCAATTAAATACTAATGTGATTTTAAATGGGGAGGAACTGAGTCTAGTAGATACCACCATTTTTCTTGGTATTATACTAGACGCGAAGTTTCAATGAAGCCCCCATATATCAAAACTAGCAAGCAGACTTAGTTCTGCAGCATATGCTGCAAAAAAGATTAGAAATCTTACCAGTGTTGAAACAGCTAGACTAGTTTACTTTAGCTATTTCCATAGCATAATGTCGTATGGTATTTTGCTATGGGGACACGCAGCTAACACTAAAATTATATTTGTTTTACAGAAGAGGGCCATAAGAGCAATTTATGATTTAAAGCCTAAAGAGTCGCTGCGACAAAATTTAAGGAAATTAATATATTAACTTTGGTCTCTCAATACATTTATGAAAATGTAATGTACGTACACAAAAATAAAAGTAGTTTTACAAAAATAAGTGATATTCATTCTGTAAATACTGGGAACAGACACAAGCTAGTAGTACCAGTTACTCGACTCCATCGAGTCAGTAATTCATTCATGGGGCGATGTATATGCTTTTACAACAAACTCCCAGAAAATACGCAAAATTTGACCCGCTCAAAGCTTAAAAACTTTATTAAACAAAGTTTGTATAAAAAGGGTTATTATAATATTAAGGAATTTATGGATGATAATAACCCCTGTGAATGAGGTGATCGCTACCAAGCTATTACTAATTTGTTTTGTGTGGTTAATTGTGTAACATACATGATTGTAAGCTGTTATTTAAAAAAAAAAAGTCCCGCCGGGTTTCTTGCTGGTTCTTCCCAAGACAGAGGTTTTTTTTCGAACCAGTGGTAATTAAACAAATGAGTGACTTTCAATAAGTATTATTTATAATCTATATTGAATAGAAAAGTTTCTGTTTCTGTTTATGTTTCTCTTTGATCGCGATCGTGGTTACGGAGGTCTCACGACCTTGATGATGCTTTCCGTTGCCGGTTTATACGGTTAACTATGACATCAGGACGTCAAACACCTCAGTCGCCCCCATGAAAATGGGCGAAATGTCGGGAATTAAAAAGTTTAAATTAAACGCGATAAAATCCGTAAAATTAGTTTCATTTAATATCTGCATTGTTGCCACACTTGGCAGGCAGGTTGTCGCGTATGCTTAAACTATGGTTTGAGAAATTTATACATACATAAACATAAACTCTCACGCCTGTCACCCAGAGGGGTAGGCAGAGACTACGGACTTCCATTTGGCACGATCTTGACACACTTCTCTCGCCTCCTTTACATCCATATATCTACGCATACACGCGTAAGAAATTTAAAGAAATCACGCTGAATTGGAGAACTCAGATTTCTGAAGTGAGTCGTAAAGTTATTGCCACGTTACGTTCTCTGTATCGTTTGTATCGCTTGTCCAATCGCTCACATTTACCATAATTGATTATGCATATGTGTGTTACCCGGATCTGTCCCAGGATCTTCTGAACGAGCTGAAACGCTTTCTCAATAACTGTATAAGATTTATTTTCGGGCTTCGTAAGTACTACCGTATTTCGCAATATAGATCTAAGCTTAATTGGCTTACAATCCGGCAGAGGCGTATTTCCAGAATATTACTTGTTCTTTTTTCCATATTAAATGACCCATTTTCTTCTTATCTTAAGAGTAAATTTCACTATCTCCCCTCATCTCGTGATAAAGTTCTACGTTCTACTTCTAACAACAAAATATGTATTCCAGTTCACTTCACCGAGTTCTATGGTAACTCCTTTACAGTTGTAGTGTAGTGGTGTAAGTACCTAAGTAGGTTACCTAATAAAACTCTCTTGTAGTAGGTAAAGGAGGCATTAATAAATTACGCAGGCATCGAACAACACCTTTTTCATTAACGCCTGAGCTCCCAACACTAGATGGCGACCTTGCCATTCGAGGCGGTCGGCCAGGGCTCAGTTGCGCGTTAAGTTTTTAAGACGTATAGTAACGCAATAAAAAGAGAATAATTTAAAAAAATAAAAGTGAGTTTTTAAAAGAAAAATGTGTAGTCATTCGTAGATAAAGTGATCATCAACCAAAACGGAGTGTGTAAGAATGCCCAAGAATATCACTTATCCAATATAAGCATAGTACTGGTTCTCATTTGTACTATATTGGGAATCGCCGGTCTTCTGGGCCTGTACATGCTGTACAGACGATGTCACCATCAGTGGATCCGTAGCGAGGTGTTGGCGCAGTCAATAAGGCGTTCTTTTGAGGCGTCCGACCCGAGAGGCCCGGGTTTGCTACGAGTGCTCTCATCACCGCCCGGAACCGATGCAAGTGTGCGATAAAAGTGGTGCGTAATTTTTCTAATTTCTGAGTCTTCTTATATGTGATGAACTGGTGCGTAAATTACGAAGTGTTGAATTTTACAATATGCTTTTGTCGAAAAAATATTGATGGCCAGTGAAATTAAAGACATTAATACCAAACTTAAAAATATAAAAGATAATTTAGTTAAATTAAGTTATCCAAAAAGGACACAAATTGTTTTGCAACAAAAGTTATGTGAAGCCGGTAAATTACGTGATCGTTTTAACGAATGTATGTTATTAATTTTTGAACAGATTGAGAAACAAGAATTAAATAGTAAAGTATTAAACGACTTTCAGTCATTTTGCGATTCAATTAAAGAGACATACGGACAGATAGAAAATGTTTGCTCGAAAGTTATACTTCTGTGTGCACTGTCGAACACAAAACCACCATGTCGGCTTTTGATTTTAAAACCACCGTATCACTTCTGCCGGTAATGACCGGTGACGAAAACGTCACCAAAAGCCTTATAGATGCAATAGAGTTATAATATAACTCTACGTTAAAAGACGATGATAACAAAATGCTTATACAATTTGTCCTAAAAACACGTTTAAATGAAAGTGCCAAGTTAAGACTTTCATCATCATATGATACTTGTGCGTCATTAATTAGTAATATACGACTTCATCTACTAACCAAGAAATCGAGTAATTCCATAAATAATGAGATAGTAACAATCAGGCAAAACGGTACTTCAATAGAAGATTTCGGAAAACGAATTGAAGAACTGTTTGTTAGTTTGACGATAACGCAAGCTGACGCCAAAGAAGCGGCGTATAAAATTTTGCGTCCAATAAATGAAAAAATTGCCATTAACAGCTTCACCGACGGTTTGCGAATTCGTCAATTAAGTACAATATTAACAGCACGGGATTATTCATCGCTAAAAGACGCGATTGGGGCGGCTAAAGATCACGAAGCGTCATATAGTGGTCAAAACTCGGAATCTTCAGCTTATTTTGCATATCGTGGACGTACAAATTATAGATATTCTCGAGTTGAAAACAAGAATAATTTTTCCAGACCAAGGGCCAACCCTAACGCGCAGCTTTCTCAGTCAAGG
Source organism: Parnassius orleans (assembly GCA_029286625.1). Lineage (NCBI taxonomy): Eukaryota > Metazoa > Arthropoda > Insecta > Lepidoptera > Papilionidae > Parnassius > Parnassius orleans. The sequence continues at coordinate 1,380,476 of JAGSMP010000043.1, read as the reverse complement.
GGGTATTCTTATTACAAAGGTCGATCGTCTTTCCAACCGCGAGGTGGTAATAACTATAGATCGGGGAACTATAGTCGCGGCAGAAATTACCGTTCCTCTCACCGAGGCCATAGTGTGCATTTAATGAATGACGACAAAAATTGTGATAGTTCAAATTCAAATTCAAATTCAAATTTTTATTTGCAACTAAATAGGTACAAAATGTTTTCTTATTGATGTTAGACTGTTATTGTGTTAAGAAAACCTATTTAGCTGTTTTCAACAGCATGCAAATATTCAAAAGTTTTTATAATACATAAATCAATTACAAATGTCATCTATATAAACAAACTAAAACGTCATTTTACAATCTTTATAAATAAATAAATTCATATATATAAATTAATTAATTAATGCATCGATTTTTAATTAACGATAAAACTAGTTAGTCACTACAATTCAAAAACTCATTTACTGTATAAAATGCTTTATCTACCAGCCATCGTCGAAGTGATATTTTAAACTTATTATAAGGTAATTGCTTAATATGTGAGGGTATTTTGTTAAATATCGTTACACACTGCATAGCTATTTTTTTGAAAGCGCTTACTTTTTGGAATTGTGTCAAGTATTAATTTATGTGGGTTCCGTAAATTTATTTTTGTTGCATCTTTAGTTTGTAAGAATAAGTACTTGTTTTGCATTACAAATTTGCCTACCTCAAATATACTGGGTGTCCCAGAATTATTGAATCAAACTGCTATGGAGGTAGCTTGACCTCTGACCTATCCTAAAAATATTTAAAAAATATAACCCACATGGCCATCGATTTTAATTTATTTATTTGTTTTATTGAAATTGTATGGAATTTTCTTGTTTACGCTATACTTATTAAGTTTTGAGTTTATTTGCACCTTTTTCTTACTAATAGTAATCGTAAGTGATTGTGGTCTGACTATAAACAAACTTTTTAAAATAACGACTAGACTTGGAGTTCAGAGCACTTTATTTTAACATTTTTTGCACTAATAATGTTTATGCTAATTTGACTTATCGTGGTGTAAAAAATGTATGGCCCTTTCTAACAAATAATTAGAACAACTTGCCCACTTAATGAAGATTCTAAAATGGTACCCATCATCAAATTCTGCTCAAGGATGTTCGGAGATATTGTAATTATTGTAGGACAAGGCGAAAATTATCAAGATATTCTAAATTTCACAAATTGTTATTTTTTGCAACTGAAGATTAAAAATACCGCGGGTCTACTTTATCTACTACCTGCTTCCCAACCTTATTGTTATCCCACCCAAGCGTGTCATTGTGTTGTCACCTCCCACAATAGCATTGTGTTGTTTTCTCATGCATTCCATTTCATTCAGTTACACGTGCGACGCTCTGTGCTATCCCCGTTTGGCTGTGCTTTCCCTAGAATTGTAACATTGAGATTGTTTGTGTTTTGGAATGATTTTTCATTAAGACTAGGCGCTACAACGGACATCGATTTTCTTTCGCATTATGGCCAATCGACGACGAGACAGCGAAAATGTGTATACCTCGGCCGAGTATGCCGATATGCATCTCATTTACGGTGAAACGAGACGCTTAAACACCAGAGGAGGGGTATCTTACTCCGCCAGGGAAGCGGCGAGGATTTACGCGGAACGATATCCAAATCGTCATCACCCGCAATATGGAGTATTTTTGCGTGTTCACAACGCCTCTCTGAAGGAAGGCTACCCGGCGGCCGAGGCAGTGAAGGCAGACCGCGGACGTAACTTGGATGTCGTTATTCAACAAGTTAGAGAAGATCCGTCGACTTCAGTGAGGGCTATTCAAAGGAGAACCGGAATTCCTAAGTCATCCGTTAATCGAATTCTAAAAAGAATGAAATATCATCCTTATCATATTCAAAAGGTCCAGACTTCCTATCTCGCGACTATGCGTCACGGGTACAATTTTGCTGAAGAATGTTGGAGTTTTATCGGAGGACCTGAACTTTTCAACAAAATTTTGTGGAGCGATGAATCCGCCTGCAGGAAGGACGGGCATAAACTTGCACAACCTGCATAGTTGGTGACAGTCAACCCCACGAGACAAGGCAAGATCATTCGCAATACCAGTTTAAAATTAATTTGTGGACAGGTATTTTAACGGCCGTATCAGGACCTGGAAATACCGTCGACTTTAAATTCTGATAATTATTTAGAACTTTTAAGAGACACGCTGCCAGGACTTTTGCAACAAGAGCCACAAGAAATCAGGAAAACATGTGGTTACAAAACGACGGATGTCCAGCCCATTATGGTCGCCAAGTTGGGCTTACTTAGATGAGGCTTATCCTGGGCGGTGGATTGGCCTTGAAGGCCAATTTTGGCCACCAGGGTCACTGAATCTCAACCCTCTTGATTTTTTATTGGGGTTGTCTGAAGGACAGAGTTTACGTTAAACCGATAACAACACAAAGAATTAAGACAACGTGTCCATCAAGCTGCTCAAGAAATTTCAGAAATAAATTTACGGCCGTTAAAAGGAACTTTTAAGGAGGTGCAGGTTATGCATTCGAACAAATGGTAAACATTTCGAACATCTTTTGTGAAAATTGCTTTTAAATAAACTTTAAATCCGTTTCTTTTGTTTCATTTTTTCTAAACTTCCAGCTCCAAAACCTACATTTATAGTTATTTGTGTGCACTTATGACATAATACAAAACAAAAATTAAATAATTTATTAATCAAAGCAGGTTATGAGGACCCATGTAGGTGGTAGCAGAGTTGATAACAACAGACACGTAATATTGTAAGCATCGTAGTGTTGCAAAACGGATAGTTATTTCATGTTGTATTACCAAACAAAATAATTAAAAAACTAAACTTGCCTTTGTACTACAAAATTACAATATCTCGAACACCCTTGAGCGAATTTAATGATGGGTACCATTTTAGAATCTCCATTAAGTAGGCGTTTTCCAATTATTTGTTAGAAAGGGACCATATTTTTTTACAACGATAAGTCAAAAATAACACAAACATTATTAGTACAGAAAAAAATGTTAAAATAAAGTGCTCTGAACTCCAAGTCTAGTCATTATTTTAAAAAGTTTGTTTATAGTCAGACCACACAATCACTTACAATTATTATTAGTAAGAAAAAGGTGCAAATAAACTCAAAACACAATAAGTATAGGCGTAAACTTAAGAAAATTCCATACAATTTCAATAAAATAAATAAATTAATAAAATCGATGGTCATGCGTTATATTTTTTAAATATTTTTTAGGGATAGGTCAGAGGTCAAACTACCTCCCATAGCAGTTTGATTCACTAATTCTGGGACACCCTGTATAGAGAGCAGAAAAGGAAGTATCTTTAAACTCTTAAAGTAAGGCTTGCATGACGTGTCTGATGGGATGTTACTAATAGCTCTAATACAGCGCTTTTGCGCTAAAATACTTTTGAGAGTCTGTGCCATTACCCACATTAAAAGTCCGTATCTGATAACAGATTCTACATATGCAAAATACGCTGTGACCGCTGTATTTTTTTGTTATATTTTGTCAATTTATGTAACGCGTACACAAATCTGTTAATTTTGTTACACACTTTATGTATGTGTTCTTTCCAATTCAGGTTCAGTCTATAATTAAACCTAAAAATGACGTACTAGTAGCGTTCTGCAGAAGTTGTCCATTATATTCAATATTAACGTCAGAGCTTAAATTATTAAAATTAATGATATTTGTTTTACTTAAATTAATGTGTGATTATTTTTATTAAGCCATTTATTTACTGAAATAATTGTATTTATAATGTCCGTTTTGTGTTGATCTAGTGGGTTTTACTAGTCGCTATCGTTATCGATATGTCATCTGCAAATAAAGTAGTTTTATAGTTTGAGATGTCAGGTAAATCATTTATGTATAAAACAAACAACAATGGTCCGAGTACACTACCTTGGGGAACACCAACATTATTATTTTGAATTCGGATCTATACACCTGAGCTATGTTTTTAGAATTTAACTGTGTTATTTCTACACATTGAGACCTATTTTTTAAATAGCTTTCTATCCAACTTAGAGCAGGTCCCCTTATTCCATTAGCCTCTAGTTTGGTCAGTAGTTGATCATGTGAGACGCGATCGAAGGCTTTAGACATGTCAAGAAATAGTACTGTTGTATAGTTTCTTTCATTTACATTTTGCAATACTTCCTTTACTAATGAGAACGCAGCATGTGCTGTGGATTTATTTTTTTGGAAACCATGTTGGTTTTGTTTTATTACATTAAATTTACTAAAAAAGGAAGTAAGTTGGTAATGCATAACCTTTTCGAATATTTTTGAGAGGACTGGGATTAGTGCAATTGGTCGATAGTTGCTTATATCACTTTTATCTCCTTTCTTGTGTAACGGTTTTACTATAGTAAATTTTAATTTTTCAGGAAATACCCCTGATTCTAGTGAGAGATTAATCAGGAATGCTAATATTTCACTTATTTCATTCTTACAATATTTAATTATTTTAGTACATATGGAATCATAACCCTCAGATTTTGTGTTATTTAAAGACATTATTATTTTTTTGATAATGTTTTCATTTATAGGAGTTAGAAAAATAGATTGAGGTACTTTCATATCGGTTGTATTTTCTATTTTATAATTTATCTGATTTGTTGCGTTAATGAAATAGTTATTTATAATAGATGCTATTTCAGCAGGTTCCGTTACCGTCTTTCCATTATATATAATATTATTTATGTAGTTTTTGGTATGTACACAATTAGTCTCATTTTTAATAATATCCCAAGTAGCTCTACATTTATTTTTACTATTTACTACAAATTTATTGTTTGTTGTTCTTTTGCAATGTTTATACATTTTTTAACAGTTTATCGTATTTTATATATTTAGTTCGATCAACATTTTTCTTGTCATATAGAACTTGTACCGAAGTTTACGTTTAGTTCTACAACTTTTTTAAACCTTTGGATATCCACGTTAGTTTGGTAAATGTTTTAGTTTTACTCTTATTTTAGGAAAACATAGTTTATAGAGTAATGTGAAAAGGCTAAAGAATTCGTCAAATGCTTTATTTAAATCAGACTGAGCATAAACTTCACAAAATGAAACGCATTTTAAATATTTTTAAATCTGTCATATTTTCTACGGAATAATGTCGAATGAATGAATATATTAATTTTGGTGTGAAGTTCTTGTTATTTTTTTCAGTAAACTGTAGTACCTGTGCAGTATCATGATCTGACAACCATAGTGAACGCACAGATCCAATTGCGTCGTCAATGTTACTAATAATAAGATCAAGACACGATTTGCCTCTAGTTGGTTGTTTTATATCAAAATGAAGATTATATTTTTCACAATGTCCTTAAGACATATGGCGTAATGACTGGATTCAAGTATATTAATATTCATGTCCCCATTAATAATTATCTTCTTTTTTGAATGTTTTATTATGTATTTATTAATAAGTGAGTCAAATTTATCAAAAAAAATAATAAATGACTTTTTGCTTTTGACGGAATTCTATATATGCAAACAATAATTAAATTATTATTAATAAGATTTATTGCACAACACTCAAAGTGGTAAGTCTGTAAGAGCCTCGAAGTACTCTATTTTCTTATAATCAAGACCTTTCTTAACTAATATACAACTACCCCTCTTTAGATGATCTTGAAAATGATGTGGCCAATTCATAATTATTTATGAGTATATTTTTTTTCTTCACCTGTTTTCACAAATGTTTCGGTGAAACATAGTACGTCGAGTTAATATGGTTTTTATCTCCAAAAGGTCATTTCTATTAGTTCTCTTTTGAGCAATCCATGTATATTTTGGTGAAAAAGTGTAAAGCACACTATTTGCTTCGAAAAAACATGTCCTTGTTACTTTGAAAAGAATTTAGCGTATTTTGAATGTCTACGTTACCATCTTGACTTGGAATATTTATTTTTGGTTTTTTGGTAATATTACGAAAATAGAAAGGTATGGTGCCTTTTTTGGGTATATGGTTAGGACTTAGGATATTATTACATTGAATCGGAAAGTTCTTTATTTGTTTTTGGGACATAATATGAAAATAATAAGGTATAGTGCCTTTTCTAAATAATTTGTTGCATTTATTTTCCTTTGTTTCTGTTTCATTAATTATAATAGGTGACCTTTTTAAAAATTTCTTAATATTTTCGACCGTTAAAATTGTTTTTATATTCTATATAATCGATGCATAAATTAATTTTATTACAAATGTTTTTGAAAATTAAAAGCATTCAAATATTTAACGTTCATATTGATCAGTTTACAATTTTCAAAATGTTTTGTCCATGATTTTATATTTAAATTTAATGTATTTTTGTCAAAATAAGGATTATAGCATACAGGTGTTAGAAAGACAGAGACTTTACTTAACTTGCTTAAAGCTATACAAATATTGGAGTGCAATTTATATATATTTTATCATTATTACCTATACCTAAAATTACAATGTCATTTACTGTCAATTTTCATTGATAATGTCACAGTACTTTAATATTTCAGTACTAGTTGCTCGGACAGGATTGATGCCGTGGAATATAGATATCATTCCACTTGCCCTGCCTGGTATTTATAAGTGAAGCTGACAATCCCTTTAGTTGCTCATCCCCAATAATGTAAATAAATCTTTTTCATTTTGCTTTGTATATTACTGCCATCTATCGGTTGTGTCGATAATACTGTTAGAGTGAGAGTTTTATCGATTTGTTGTTCTTGTTGATTAATATTATTTGTTTCTGAGGTAAATGGCGCTGATGTACTAACATGTTTAGTTGATTCTCTTTTATGGCGAATTATATTTTCCTCAGTTTGAGAAAAATCTAACTTCATTTTCGTAAAACTTTTTTCCCTTTTTTTAGTACTTTTTTTCGTCGTGGATTTGCATATATAAGTTAACTGTTTAATTTTTAATTCATATTCGGAAATTCGTTTAGTTAGCATCTGATTTTCCGATAGTAAATTTTCAATTTCATTTTCTGCTATTTCCAGTTTTTGTTCTAATTTGTGAGTTTGCTCTTTTAATTCTTCAATTTTATAATTTGGATTTCTTTTTATTTCTGTATAGCTTCTATTTAAGGTATTAATTGGGGTAGAAGTCAAGGACGAGTAATCATCTTCTGTTTCTTCATCTGATAGTTCTTTAAAAGAGTTAGCCGTATGAACATTAAATTTATATTTATTGCGTTGGGTAACATAATCCTGATGCTCTGGCGATATGGTCGTGGATCTTGGGGATATTTGTTTATTACATAAAGGCGAAAGGCATGCGTGACATTTATAATTTTTCTTTCTGTCATGCGTCATTAAAACAAAACGTTGATACGAGACACTAGTGCAATCTAAATGATAATATTTTCACAAAGTTCACAAATTAGAAAATCTTTTAGTTATTTCCTTGCCGCACTTTTTACAGTTTAGCGTCATCTTGTGGAGATATCAGAAACTGTGTTATGGTCGTCGTTAAATAAATACCTATACAACTTCCCAAGGATCAAAGTTCAATGTGCATTTGAATATAAACGAACGTTTGTTTTGATTTATAAATTGAAATTTACATAAAATATCCTTACTGCTCACTTTATATGTTTGTAATATGATAAGATTATTACGATATTGTCCAAGTAATAAAAGTATTATACTTTTATTAAGATATAGTAAAGTTTTAAGCTTACGTAACGTTATATCTTATTCCTTTTATAATTATCTAGTTCTTCATCATAAAACACTTGAATAACACTGTCACAATAAAACCGCACTTTTTTATCGATATAAATAAACTTTTGGATATTTCAGCAATAAACATTTTATTTTGATTTTTAAATAGAGAGCTGTGTTTACATGTCACGAGCGACATCTAGACACCACTTTAATTCAGATTCAGATTCAGATTCCGGACATGCATCTACTTCTAATTCGGACCCAATATAATCGGAGCCAAATAACCCTTAATTATTAGAAGTTTTTCGATGATAATTACATATTAGCTTGTAATTATGGTAGTTCAGTGAAATTTTTATGTGAAAATATCAAATGTAACTTTTTAGTTGACTCAGGCGCATCAATGTCGGCGCTGAGATATGAAACGGTTCTCAGGTGGAATATTCCAATACATAAAGAATGAATTCAGTAAACGGTATAGGCGGCAAAGTACACTCGATTGGATATGTTTTCATTACGCTTAACATAAAAGGTCAGCAATTAGAACACAAGTTTCATGTTATAAATTATTTACAGTGTATGCAACAAGGTATTATAGGTAGAGAATTTTTGAACAGATATAAAGGAATTTTAAATTTTGAAAACAATACTTTGTCAATAAAATTATTGAATAATGATAACCGAATAATGATACCAATGATTAGTGGATTTTTAGGTACAACCTTTCATAACAATTCCACCGAGATGCGAAAAATTATATATGGTAGATTGTCCACTTGATGACGAGTGTGTAGTTTTCTCAAACGAGTTATGTTAGATGTTATCATGAGGTATTCATGGCGAGTAGTATATGTAAACCTAATAATGGGAAAATTTGTTTTCAAATAATGAACACCCGCGAAACTGAAATTTATCTTAATTATTTTCGACCAGAAGTACATATTTTGGAGGAGTATGATTTGTGTAACCATAATATAGCTGCAGCATGGCTCTTCCACGTCATAAAAGGTTATAAAACGTTAGATAATGTTTTACTTTCCAATTTGATGAAGTAAGGTGACACTTGAAAACATAAAAATATCTAAAGTTAAAGCCTATATACGTCCCACAGCTGGGCACAGGCCTCCTCTTATTTCTAGAAGGTTTAAAAATGTATCTAACACTTATATAATATTATGCTTTACTCAGTAGTATGGCTATTTTTTTTATAGAAGAGGGGGAAAACGAGCATGCGGCTCACCTGATGGTAAGTGACTACCGCCGCCCATGAACAACCGCAACACCAAGGGAATCGCAGATGCGTTGCCGGCCTTTTAGAAAGATGTAAGCTCTTTTCTTGAAGGTCCCTTAGTCGTATCGGTCCGGAAAATTGCCGGTGGTAAACAATTCCACAGAGAAGTTGTACGAATCAGAAAACTCCTAGTAAAACGCACAGTCATGGACCGCCAAGCATCCAGATGGTGAGGATGGTATCGTGAATTTTGACGCGATGTGCGTTCGTGAAATTTGGCGGCTGGAATTAATCCGAACAATTCCTTAGAGCACTCCCCGTGATAGATTCGATAGAAAATGCAAGGGGATGCAACATCCCTACGCAGCGCCAGTGTATCGAGCCGATCAAAAAGAACTCAGTCATCGACGATTCAAACCGCTCTGCGCTGGATGCGGTCAAGTGGAAGGAGCTGGCACTGGGGTGCCCCGGCCCAGAGATGAGAACAGTATTACATGTGAGGCCGAACTTGCGCTTTATAAAGTTACAAGCGATGTGCCGGCATGAAATACTGTCTCGCTCTGCTGAGCACGCCAAGCTTTTTAGAGGCCAATTTGGCCTTTCCTTCCAAGTGACCACGAAACTGCACACTATTCGATATGTCGACGCCGAGGATTCCGATGCTAGCCGAGGCAGCAAGGGGAGTGCCTTGAAACTGAGGAGACGACACGGGGTACGACAAAGGGGTTCTTTTTAGTGGTTAATACCGGAGCAGTGAGTACCGGAGAATCACCGGTGATTTACCGGTAAAAGTACTCGATTGAAACAATCGGAGATTAATCGGTAAAACTCCGGAGATCGTATTACATCTTAAAATAATCTTTTAATGTAATGAACATTACACAAATAAAAGAAAGATTCATTAATCAATATTTTAATTATTTAACTACATTTATTACATCTATTTACTAATTTGCTTCTTTCGAATGAGACTAATTATTTCGGTCATTAACTCAAAGCGTTCTTGTCCGTTTATGTGATTCATTTCACTTGCTACTAGCTTTCCAAAGAGTTCGTTGCAATGTGCATGAACATTTTCTTTATTTTCAATTTGAGTTCCTGTTTCCATTTTTGTTATAAAATGTTTAAAAGTAGACGAAGTACTAACTTTGATGTTAGCGTCAGATTTTTCAACCTTTTTCAATGGTGGATGATAAGGGTTTTAAAAACTTTGTTATGCATATTAATCCAAACTACAGAATTCCAGATAAACGAAGATTCGTTATTAATTAATGCCCAAAATATTTCACGAAGTGAAGACAAAGCTGAAAAGAATCTTATCTGAAGTTGATAACGTATCACACACGTTATCAACTTCAGATACCACAGATTTTTGGACAAGTAATTCCATGGAGTCATATATCACAATTACTGTACACTTTTTCCTTAGAAATGGCCTTGAAAATTGTGTATTAACTACTACGCCTTTAGCAGAGTCGCACACAGCAGATCATTTAAAAGATGTTGTCAATAAAATATTAACGGAATGGGAAATACGGGATAAAGTTATGTGCATCACGTCAGATAATGAGGCCAACATAGTAAAAATGGTTGTACTGTTAGGAATACGTAGCATGCCTTGTTCTGCACACACTGTAAATTTGGATATAGATGATTCCTTGAAATTTCCTGAATTTAATTAACTTGATAGAGAAGTGTAAAAAAATTGTTAAATATTTCAAAAAATCTAATATTGCCACACTAACACTTCGCAAAGAACAAGAAGAAAGAAATCCAGATGTAGAACCATTACAGTTAATACAGGAAGTCCCAACAAAAAGAATTTTAAAATTAATTGACAGTATAACCGCCGCACAAAGAAAACTGCCCCAAGCACCTCATATTATTAGCCCTGAAGAGGAAAAAATATTAAAAGATATGGTGCTTTTGCTAGATGTATTTGAGCAAGCCACTCAAATGATAAGCGGAGACCAATACCCAACATCCAGTTTAATAATACCTATTATTTATAGGCTGATCGATAATATTCAAATTTCGGGGTCCAGAATCTCTACAACGGTTGGAGAAATATTTTTGCAAACACTTAAAAAAAGTATGAACGATCGCTTATTGGATTACGAATCTCGAACTGTTTGCCGAATTTCCACCATACTGCATTCCGTTTTCAGGAATAGCTTTAGACAATTGAAAAATAAATTGGCTGCTAAAGAAGCTTTAAAGGCAGAAATTAACAACATTATACGGGTCAGAAACATACCTCAAAGCACAGAAGAAGTCACTTTAAGTGAGTTAAGTACAAGCGAAATAGGTCGCCCGAATTTGCTAGGATTTCTAAAAAAGAATACCAATAATGCAGATATGACGTTAGCTACGGCAATAACTTTATTAAAAAACAATTTCCAGAAAAAAGTCATAACTGGGATGATGTGGTGCAATTTCGGAAATTTAATAGACATTTAAAACCTTTGGACGAAATAGCTTTTAAATAAATAGCTGTGCCTGCAATTTCCGTTCGATCAGAGAGAGTATTTTCAACGACAGGTTACATACTCAATAATAGAAGAAATATGTTGCGCCATGGTGCTATTGACATGTTGTGTTTTCTCAATCAAAATCACCATTTATTATATCTGTAAAACATAAGTATTTATTAAATTTTGAATGAATAAAAAAAGAGTGTTTGTTTAAATCATAAAATAATCTATTACAACATACATGGTACATATGTTTCCTAGGGAATCGTGTTGTCAAGTCATTTGAGCAAGTAGCTCTTTATTCTCCGGTGATTACCGGTGAATCACCGGAGATTGCCCAATAACCGGTGAATTCAATCGGTTGTCAAAATTCCGCTCCGGTGCAAACCTCTAGTTCTTTTTAGCGGTAAACGCGCAAACTTGTGTCTTCTGGGGATTGAACTGGACTAGATTTAGTCGCTCCCAATCCAAGACATTGTTCAGCAAAGACTCGACTTCAGACACAAGTTTGTTCCGGTACTCGGCGAAGTTTTCCCGAGAAATATTGGCGCGGCCGGTGTATAAGTCGTCACCAGTGCTGTCGTCTGCATAGCAATGAATATTACCAGCTTGCAACATATCATTGATATGCAGAAGAAACAGCGTTGGTAATAGCATGCAGCCTTGTGGAACACCAGCATTAGTAGGCTTGTAACCAGAGCATGCACCGTCTACTACGACGTTGATGCTGCGATCAGCAAGGAAACTGGTGATCCAATTGCACAATTTCTCGGGAAGCCCATAGGAAGCTTCGAAAAAAGCGCTTTGTGCCAGAACCGATCGAAGGCCTTCGCTATGTCCAAATTAACGGCCAATGCCTCCCCCTTGGACTCTACTGCCTCCGCTCATCTATGAGTCAGGTAGACCAGAAGATCACCAGCTGATCGACCCCGACGAAAACCGTATTGGCGGTCACTAATCAGCTGGTGATCCTCAAGGTACCTCATGAGCTGGCAGTTTATAATAGACTCCATTATTTTGGAGAACAAGGAGGTAATGGCGATAGGCCTGTAGTTGGACGGGTCTGAGCGGTCGCCTTTTTTAGGGATCGGGTGGACCAAAGCTGTCTTCCATGAATTCGGGACTACGCCTTGGGAGTAGGAGTACCGGAAAAAACTCGTTAAAACCGGTGCCGACTCCCGGGGCACACGTCTTCAGCACAATGGGAGGGACTCCATCAGGTCCACTCGACTTACTGACGTCCAGGGAGAGGAGTGCTTTGCGAACCGAGCGCTGCGTAAACCTGCACATCCGGCATGGAGCACTGACACGATGGGATGGTCGGCGGTGTGTTCCCCCCCATCATCTAGAGTAGACGCAAAGAGAGAGCCTAACAGATCGGCTTTCTCCTTTGCGGCATGTGCCAGTGAGTCGTCCTCTCTGTGCAGAGATAGATGAGATGGCTCACAGAAGTTCCCTTGGACAGCCTTGGTGAGAGAACAGAATGCATGGGTTCCCGAAGGAAGGTGAACTAGCTTCTCGCTAATTCTGCCGATGACCTTGCCTTGGCAATGACTCTTTTGAAGGACCTGGAGGCGGAATTATACTTCTTTTTAAGAGCGCTGGTGCTTACATCCCGAAAAGTTGATGTGTCAGCCCAGGCCCGGTAGCACTCCTGCTGATAGCGTGATGCTATTTTACAGGAGTGAACAAACCATGGCTGGGATCTGCCTCCGATGGGCACCACAGAGGATGGAATAAAAAGTTCCATACCGTGAAGTACCACATCAGCAACAGAATCAGCAACAACGCTGGGATCTTCCGGCAAAAACCCGCCCCCAAGGGTAGGATGCATAAGAAGATCGCATCCTATCCAAATCGGGCGACCTATAGTGCCAAACACGGCGGCAACCTGCAGAATGCAACCGCGACGTTACATAAGTTACACAAGACAATGGTTCGACGAGCCTAAAGGGGCGTCGACGGAAACCTGATATCCGTCCGGTTGAGAGGTCAGCAGAAGGTCCAACAGGGAAGATGCATGATCCTCCACATCTGGAATCCGCGTAGGCGAAGTAACCAGCTGTATAAGATCATATGCCAAAGCAAAGTCATAAACAGATCTCCCCGCATGATCGGTTGAACGTGAACCGAGCCATTCGGCGTAGTGGGCGTTAAAATCGCCAAGGATCACGATCTCTGCGGATGGGGGACGTGGTCGATGAGTCGGTTTGTTTCGGCATTACCCCTATGGGACCTATAGAGGCACCCGTAGACGCGAGGATTGTCGTCGCTATCTACGCGCAGCCATAGGATGGACATGTCCGTACTTTCAAAACGGCCGAGGCGTCGAAAATAGATGTCTTCTCTGACGTATACGCAAACTCCAGCTCGGGGCACAAAGGAGTGTGCCCCGGAAGTGCCCCTGAGCACGCACGCTCACGAGTGGAGTAGCTTGGTCGTGGATGCTCAGCGAGGGATTCTCCAGGGGTGCTGGTACCCTCTTGGGGTAATCTTTCATTTAATTCCGCTACCATGTTGATTTGGGGGGACTGGGCCTCCGGCTACCTGCACTCACCAAGCGAAACGCAGAGGTAAATCTCTACTTCACGCTGGTATTCTGTGAGTTCGTGCCTCTACCATTGTTAAAAAAAATCTGCAAAAGTCCACCTAGGTTGGTATCAATCTCTTACCTAGTTTTTTCTCCAGTCAGAGCAGTTGACGTACAGCTGTGTTTCGGTTTAAAAGGTATAGAGAGCCAGTATAATTATTACCTGCAAGGTATATTCCATTTTTGTCCTTAGAAGTGACAATGAATCTGAACCCTTCTTTGTTCAAAGATGGTTGCAGGTGTCTGTGGACTACAGTAGCCACTTACCATCAGGTGGGCTGTAAATTCGTTTGTTAGAAGGATTCATTGACAAAAAATACACCTACAACCAAGTAAATTAATTATTATTACTTATTTACCTACTCTTTATTGACTCAACGTTTACGATAACAAAAGGCTAGCTAAATTCCTGTCGGCATTATCTTAGGTATATCCTATATTGTTGTCATAAGTTATTCATAGCTTAGGGCGGTTTCCCTTTAATAAACCAGCGGACTTTCACTTACGAGTAGATTCACTGAAAAGTTAACCCTACTGCTTAATGATTCTCTATTAAAGATTAGGTTAATACCGTAATCAGATAGTGACATCTATATATTACGAGGGTGAAACTGAAATTTTTTTGTACAGGCCACTTGTAAACGATATAATAAAAAAACAAGTTCAAATTTTGAAAATGGAACTTTTTGTCAATATTATTGTGTATGTATTTTATTAATTTGTCATTTGTTTACGAAACATTTGTTTTGGCGGTAAATTGAAAATTGTCTGTGTCACGTCAGCATGAATTTAACGCAAGAAAATTTTCGTACAATGATTTTTTATGACTTTCGATGTCATTTAAATCAACAAGAAAGTTATGATAGACTTCGATTGGCCTTTCAGGATGAAGCCCCATCTCGTGCCACTGTTTACAACTGGTTTAATGAGTTAAAACGTGGTCGCACTAATCTCACCGATGATCTGCGTGAGGGACGGCCTTCTACGGCGACGACTGAAGATAACATCAGTGTTGTGCGGCATATGATAGAGACTGACAAAAGAGTTACTTATCAGCAGATTTGGACAAGCTTAGGAATCAGTATGAGTCAAGTGCACAAAATCCTCCATGAACATTTAGCGGTCAGGATAATTTGACAGCGGCCCAAAAACTCCGTCGTGTTGATTGGTGTCGTGAAATGGTTCAACGATTTAACGGAAGTGACTCAAATGGTGTGTTCGACATACTTACGGGTGATGAGAGCTGGATTTATTGTTATGATCCTGAAACTAAGAAACAGTCTGCTGGCTGGGTGTTTACTTCCGAGGAGTTGCCAACTAAAATGAAGAGAGGTCGAAGCGTGGGAAAAAAAGATGGTGACTTCTTTCTTCGGAAGGATAGGTCATTACGCAACAATTTTTTTAGAGGATCGAAAAGCAGTTACTGCAGAGTGGTACACTAACAATTGTTTGCCACTTGTCTTGGAAAAAGTCCGGGAGAAACGACCTCGCAGTAGGATCCTCCTTCACCACGATAACGCCTCGTGCCGCCAAGCAAACAATCGACTACTTGGCGACGTCAGACGTGGAATTACTGGTTCACCCGCCCTATATATCTCCGACCTTGCGATTTTTATTTATTTCCGAAAATAAAAGAAAAACTTCGAGGAAAACGTTTTATGGACGCCGAAACAGTGGCTGCGTTTCAATATGCCGTCGAAAAGACCCCTAAGGACGAGTGGGCAAAGTGCTTTTCTCAGTGGTTCCATCGGATGCAGCGATGTATTGATGTAAATGGACACTATTTTGAAAAGATCTAATAAAACTAATAACTTGCTTGTTTGTTCAGTGTTAGATTTTCTAAGAACTTTCAGTGTCACCCTCGTAATACGTGTAGGGAAAACTTTTTAACCCTTTTTAAGCATTGCGCACACGGAGGAGTGTGAGATTTGGCAAAGTTAAAGTTTATACGGAGAAAGATTGCATAAAGCTTAAATTTATATATTATAATATGTGTTACAAATACGTTACATAAAATAAAATAGAACATTCATTGTTTACGTTTATATTTCCAATGTCAATACGCAGTATCAAAACACTTAAGTCTGAGGTAAAACAGTCACACAGAGTAGAGATTGCCGCCCTTAGAGTTAAAACGAAGAGATTGACTGAATGAGCTTTGAATTTTGTGTGCTTAGCATAAAACTTAATTTTTTTACGAATTACGGTTTTTTAAGAATTACGGCTAATGTTTATATTGTAAAATATCAATTTAAATAAAGTAATTTTTTTTACAAATAAAGAGAACAAAAAATAAATCTCTACAATGTAAAAAAATCCCGTTCTAATAAATAAATATATATACCTACTTTAAGAAATAGTAGAAATTATATTAGGTCTTTTCCTATGAAAGTGCCGTTTTTTATGAAATAAGTTAACGTAATTTAACCCATGCAATCGATGCATTTTCGCTAATGCAGTGGCAGTTTATTGATTCTTGAAGAAATCAGCTGGACGGGAGGCAACACATTCCTCAAAGGCATTTTGTATTGCCTCTTGGGTTTTGTTTTTTATTCTCGCCAAAAAATTATCCAAATTCTGGAAAAAGTCAAAGTCTGCAGGCGCAAGGCCGGGTGAGTACGGCGGATGACGGAGAGCTTCCAACTCCAGCTTTTGTAACTTGAAGACCGTCTGTTCTGCAGTATGAGGTCACGCGTTGTCGTTCACGAGTAGTGGGGACGAGCGATTGACCAATGCTGGTTGGAGACCTCCATCATTGTGTTCAGTTCTTCACAGTACGCATCTGCAGTAATGCTCATACCGTTTGGTAAGAGTCTGTGATGAATCACACTGGCGCTAGACCACCAAACAGTGATCATCACTTTTCTAGGGGTAAGTTTTCGTTTAGGGCATTGTTTAGGCGCTAAACCAGGATCCAACCAACTTGGTGAGCACTTGCAATTGTCAAACAGAATCCATATTTTGTCGCAGGTAACAATCCGATTCAAAATTCTTCGTTTGTGTACCTATTGAGCAGTGCAAGGCACGTCTCGAAGCGTACATTGCGCTGGCGATCATTGAGTCAAGCTTTTTTACCCCACCAATTTGACGCAAATAGACTAATATTGTTTTGATGCTAACTTCAAAACTGCTGCTAATTCAGCCGTAGATTGAGTTTCATCAGCTTCCACAATCACCTTTGATTCGTCATTGTCAACCAAAGTTTTCGAACGACAATGGGGTTCATCTTTCAGGTTGAAATTTCCAGAACGGAACCGGGCAAACCAATAACAAGTGGCGCATTCGTTTGTACTATTCGCTCCGTAAAGGTCGTTGATGTTGCGTGCCGCGTTGCTGCCACGACGGTACTCATATTCCATAATTACTACAATTTTTAACGTATCCAAGATGACGAAAAAGATTCAAATGCGGTGAAACATAACACTAATCAATAAACAAATGACTATTTTTTTACAAGTATAATGAATCAAAGTGCAGATGCATTCTGACCTCAGCGAACAGGAAAGCTTCGTCACCAGTAAAAAGGGTGTCCATTTTTTGTCACTCACCGTACGAAACACAAAAGGGTTATGTGAAATTTTCCACTGGCGTTTTATGAGTGGTTCTTTTCAGGTTGGCTCTACCACATATTAAATATAATATTAACACATCTGTACAGAATTCAATAATTTTAAAGAAAATAAAATTACAATGTACATTATCTTCGTCACGTATGTTCGAACACGTGTACGTGAGAAAAATAGTGCAACTATGTAATATATCAATGGTTTCTATAAGCGTTATATTTATTACGTTTTAAATATATTATTAAGTTAAATATGCGATAAAAATCGTTCAAGTGTGTAATATACTAGGCAAATATTGAACTCCGAATTTAAAAATTTAACGTTGAAATTTAAATATAATTTTAAATTTGGCGCACCACCTATCGAAAAGTGCAAAGCTACAGGCCGCCGCTATGTTTCAGTGCATGTTGGAGGGACTTCACATGTATTTGTAGTATGGGAGAATTCATAGGATGCTTTGGGTATATTCTGTGACCTATCTAAAGCCTTCGATTGTGTTCTCCATGAAACATTAGTCAGGAAACTACAACACTATGGCGTAAGAAGTAATGCTCTTAAATTAATTAATCATATTTAAGTAACAGAACGCAAAAAGTTGTCATTAATAGTTCAGCTCTTCCGGGTCGATAGTACAAATGGGCGTGCCTCAAGTCTCAATTCTCGGCCTCTTTCTGTTTCTTGTATATTTTAATGACTTTTCTTACATAGTTGAGAGTAACTATAATACTTACTTTTGCTGATGACACTTCGTTAATTTTCAATGATTAAAATATGACGAAGTAAATAATGCTTTATCTAAATCAGTAAACTGGTTTAATTTTAATAACTTGCATTTAAATGCCACTAAAGCGAAATGTATGAAATTCATGACTTCAAATGTCAAATATTTAAATAATAATGTAATATTAAATGGGGAGGAACTGAGTCCCGTCGATACCACCATTTTTCTTAGAATAACACTAGACGCGAAGCTTCAATGAAGCCCCCATAATATATCAAAATTAGTAAGCAGACTTAGTTCTGCAGCATACGAGTATGCTGTAAAAAAGATTAGAAATCTTACCAATGTTGAACTAGCTAGACTTGTTTACTTTAGCTATTTCCATAGCATAATATCGTATGGTATTTTGCTATGAGGGCACGCTACTGACACTGAAATTATATTTGTTTTACAAAAGGGCCATAGGGTAATCTATCATTTAAAACCTAAAAAGTCGTTCCGACAAAATTTAAGGAAATTAATATATTAACTTTGGCCTCTCAATACATTTATAAAAATGTAATGTACTCGTACGTACACAAAAATAAAAAGTAGTTACACAAAAATAAGTGATATTCGTTCTGTAAATATTAGAAACAGACACAAGCTAGTAGTACCAGTTACTCGACTCCACCGAGTCAGTATTTCATTCTTGGGGCGATCTTGGGACGCTTTTACAACGAAATCCCAGAAAATATACGAAATTTGACCTGCTCAAAGTTCGAAATCTTTATAAAACAACGTTTGTATAAAAGGGTTATTATAATATTAACCCTTATGCTGCCGTGTCAGTCACTTTGCACGGAGTACTGCATTTATATGATGACTGACGGCAGTGTATGTGTTAAGGAATTTATGGATGATAACTATAAATAACCCTGGGAATGAGGTGATCGCTTTACTAGCTATTTCTAATTTGTTTTGTGTGGTTAATTGTGTAACATACATGTTATTTAAAAAAGTCCCGCTGGATTTCTTGCTGGTTCTTCCCAGGACAGAGTTTTTTCGAACCAGTGGTAATTTAAACAAAAGAGTTACTTTTAATAAGTATTATTTATAATCTATAATGAATAAAAAGTTTCTGTTTCTGTTTCCAATATTTTATTCGGTGAGATATAGGGTTTTCTCACGATAATAATAATAATAACTGCCGCGGAAACATGGTGGGCGCGGCTTTTTCTTCTCACCATGCATAATCGCGAAGTGTGCAGCCTCCGTAATTACTTTCTGGCGAGATCGGATGATCCATTCTACAGGGACGTCATTTCGTGTGATAAGGGCTTACTCCTCATATCAGCCAACGAGCAATGGCAAGACCCAGCAGTACAGTGCATTTTCGACCGGGAGACCGTATGGAAGGAGAAGGAGCTCCACAGGAGTTCTACAGGCTCTACATGAGCCTTTCGTAGACATCGCCTCCCTCCACTGGCTACGTTTCGGTGACCTCTTTGGGAAACCGAGGGTTTTGTCTGTGCGATACAGGATCAGGTTATTAAGACCAACAATTATCGGAGATACATCCTAAAGGATGGCGCCGTCGACATCTGTCGAGCTTGTCGCCATCCCGGCGAGTCACTTAGGCATGTCATCTCCGGTTGTTCGACGCTCTAACACTGAGTATTTGCACAGACACAACCTAGTAGCCAGATTCTACACCAGGAGCTCGCTCTGAAATACGGTCTCGTGGATAGGAAAATGCCATATTATAAGTACTTGCCGGAAGCCGTGCTCGAAAATGACCGCGCAGGCTCTACTGGAACCGGGCCATCATCACAGACAGGACTATTCTTGTGAATAAGCCTGATATTGTGCTGATGGACCGGGCAGTCAAGGATATTTTGGTCGATATTACCATTCCTTATGACGAGAACCTCGTGACCGAAACAGATAAGCTGACAAAATATCTAGACCTGGCTCACGAGGTGACCGACATGTGGGGTGGTCTGCCGACCGAAATTATTCCTGTGGTCGTTTCTGCGAAGGGCTAATCCCGGTCAGCCTCTCAGGTCATCTGGGCGACTGGGACTCCGTGAAGGACCGCTCCGTGCTCAAATGCAGAAGGCGGTGCTCCTCGACACCGCCCGCATCATCCGCCGGTTTCTTTCCTTTCCCTAACCCTCGGCCGTTTGGTCTCCCCTGCCGAGGGCTCCATTTGTTGGGTTTTATTTATTTATGTATTATTGTGTTAGTATATTTAATATATATTTATATTTATGTATATTTATTTACTATATTTCTTTTATATATTTATTCAGCCCAATCAAATGAGAATACTTCATAAATATCCCATAATAATAATAATATATAATAATAATAATCTTTTATTTAAATAAAAGTACAATAACAAAGTGAAGACTCTGATCCCCAAACTAGACAAGTCTGTATCTTAGGGATCAGGCGGCTCTCCAGTGTTGTGACAACAGTATTTTAATATTAATAATTAATTAAGTAACTAAACAACATTTTAAGTAACTATATAACTATTTAAATGTATTTATTTACAACTAAACATAGACTATAACTTAATGTGACTAAAGTAATTAATATTTTATATAATCATAAGGTATATTAAAATTAGTTTGTAAATTGCAATTTGTAATATATATATATATATATATATACGTTTGTAAAATAAATAATAAATATAAAACATATATAGAATATATTATTATATAATTTCATACAGAATATATATTTTATTCATTATAACCTATAATGAATAAATAATTGCTAAACAAAGATTGCTATTTGTAATTTTATAATTTTATACGACATACATTTCTTACACACATTTTTACAAATTATATCAGGATATTTTCTGTTTTACTATAATCAAGTGACAATAACCAATCTCGAACTTTAACTTTACACTCATGTCTGGAAAGAGGATAAAAATTTCTATTTAGTTTATTATAAAGTACTGAGGATAGATATGAACTTTCTCGCCTAGAAAAAGCAATTCCACATCTGTCAATAATCAATACATCGGTATTCTGCGTTTATTACAACAGATCTCAGGTTCATAAGGAGTTAGTGCATGTTTCATTAAGATCAATTGTTGGATGTACAATTGCCTGACAGTCAGCAGTTTGCATTCTTGGTAAAACAGATTCGTAGGATACCTGAACGGTTTAAAAGTCATAGTTTTAGGAGACATCTTTGAGCTCTTTCTAATTTTATCATAAATTTTTGCATGCTCCTCTCAGGCAACTATACAATATCCTATAATTGATTGTGCTAAGGCGTAGTATACAGTTCTTAATAAATCAAAATCAGCGATGTGCCTTAGTCTTTTAAATGTCCAAATAAGTATCCGAGTGCGCGATGTGTGGGAACCAGCTAGTTTCTCGTCTATAATTACTCGAGATATTTAATTGATTTGGATTTCATCATTTTAGGGCAAAGGCAAGTATCTGTCGACTAAACCACTGAACTGCATATAGGTGGACTTAAATATATTAAGAGTCAGTAGATTCTCCTCAAGCCAATTTGCCACAGTTTAGGCCCTTCATTTCAAACTCCTGGTCCTCAGGCCAAGTCTCTCCATAGAAATTTAGGCTGTATCATCATCATAAGTAAATAGCTTGCCTTGAGTTAGTGTCATTGAGCACAGGTCGTTAATGTAAACCAAGAAGAGACTTGGTCCCAGGGTACTGCCCTGAGGACTCCAAACGTGATACAGGCGTCTGAGCTAATATTTTTTTTATTTTTACTCTCTGCACAAGTTCACATAGAAAATCCTTAAAAATGGAAAGGAAAGCATCCTTGTTCAAAACAGATTTTAAAAGGGTTGTGAGTGGTAGAAGTATTTTATCCTTGGTCATTTTAAGAAAGACAGCAGGGATGGAATCCCAACCAATAGCATAATCATTTTTAAGACCCATCAATATTGTTTCAACTTCTACCTCGTCAGGAGAATCGAGCGCAAATGAATTAAGTGACCAGGGCATAGTATTAACATAAGCAGGTTTAGCACCGTTTGCTAGAATTTTATCAGCTTAATTTCTACTAAAGTTGAAAAATAATTGGCTCTCTCTCTCCACTGAGACTGTGGATTTTCACTGATCAAATTTTCAGCGTAATTATTTTTAGTATCACGTCCGTAGATAGCTTTGATTGCAGACCAAGTTTCTTTACTATTCTTTGCATTTGCCAAAAGACTTTATATTGGCGCTTGAGCTTACTTAACAAGGAATTGCAGTAATTCCTATAACGCTTATGAAATTTGAAGTATTTCATTTCAGGATTCTTTTTCAGTTTTTGGTGAAGTTTGTAGCGGTGACGGATGCACTTTATCAGTCCAGGCGTCATCCAAGCCTAAGCGTTCGTTTCGCTCTAGGCAGCTTAATTTTAACAGTATTTTTCTTTATAGCAGAGGTTAGTATATTGACAAATTTTTCGGCAGCAGTGTCTGCATTTGAAGTTTAAGATATAACAGAAAATCAGCAGACTCTATAGATTTGATGGCATCATCATGATTTATTTTATCAATAAAAATATTATTAGGCTTGCGTTTGGGGTTCAGAGAAACATTTGTTAATATTAAGAATGATCAGTGATTACACTATCGAGTATCATTATTTTAGTGTTTAATACTGTTTTCACCATAACATGGTCTAAACAATTATTAATACGGGTGGGATAGGTATGACCTGGTAAAAGACCTAATCCTGCAGTTAAATTTAAATAAGGTTCACTGTCTTTGTCTTTATTGCCTTGTATAATATTTATATTGATATCACCCATAATAAATATGTTACTAGATTTTAAGGGACGAATAATTTTTTCTAGAATTTAAAAGTTGTCAATATAATAATAGGAGGGTGATCTATATACCGCTAATATTACTAAATCTGGATTTATTTTAATCAAAAGATAGTTACCACCATTTGGATCAGGTTCTGTTATTATACAATCAATTGAGTGTTTAGAATAAACTGTTATACCATCATTTTAAATTGGACATTTTTTGAGAAATGACATTTGTAACCTGGAAGGCGTGGAACAAGCTTATTAACATCAAGGAGACATTTTGTTAATATTATGATATCCGGTTCAAATGAAAGTTGTGATATGTATGCCATAAAGTCATCCAGGTTTTTAATTCTTCTAATTTTAGGAATATCCGTAATTTCTAATCTAATTAATATAAAATATAACTAATATTTTAGTAAGAAACATTAATCTCTACACTTTTCTAACAAATTAGCTTCGCCGCTATAAAATCTGTCAAATATTTCACCTCATTCCGAAGTGGCGCCCGCCCTGCTAGCAGAAAAAGTCGTCCATGCCGTCATTGACGGTGAGCTTAACATATTATTAGCTTATCAGATTTATATTGTGGACGTCTTGGACCAGTAACTATCAAGAAGATAGAGTAAATTTATCGCCCATCTTTATTCATTTTTTTTTCATAAGGGTAAAAGTTATACGGCAAAATCCTAAAAAAATATTTATTTTTAACTTGTGACATTGTTGCTTACAAGGAAAACCGTATCGGAAAAACGCTAAAAGATTAGCAGCATTTATTGCTTACTATTAAAATTATGTATTTAGTTGGCTGTATATAAAGGCAAAACTGAGACTTTTTTCTTATACTTAGCCAACGTTGTTTCTCGCGAGACGCACCCAAGCACCCCAACATGAAATTTATTATCTGTGAGTATATTTCAATTTGTGTGATGGCTATATAGATATAAATGTAAACGACTAATTCTGAGTAATGCGAGTTTTCATTTACTTGATGTATGATTTAACCTTTTTTTTTATTAAATAAATAATTTTCGTAATGATTTCTTATACTTACGCGAATACTACACATTGAATAAAACCAATTTTACGGGTTTAATTGCGTTTAATTTTACTTATTTGATTTCCAACTAAATAAAAAATAAGTAAACTTAAACGTGAAATAATCCATAAAAATAGTTTTATTCAACGAATAATTTTATGTAATGCGAATTATATTTTTTATAGGTCTTTTATTAAAATAAATAAAAATGACAGGCGAACACACAGTCCACCTGATGGTATATGACTATCTCAGTCCATGGACGTATGCAGCCAACTTCAAACAAAGAAGGCTACTGATGCGTTGCCTCCTCTGAAAACTAAGATGGAATGCCAAACAGCCTGTAATTATACTGGCTCTGTATACCTTTCAGACCGGAAAACAGCATTGCAAACACTCCTATTTCGTGGTAGATATAGATAGGAGGGTAGTATTTACCCAGATGGGCTCCAAGACATAAAAGTAATCCACAACCTAGTGATATACTCGTACATGTAATTATAAAGATAAAGGCAATTACTTTGATGTTGACAGTTCTCTCCATTTTACTCCTCGCAATGTCGATGACTAGTGCAACAGGATGCATATGTACCACAGAGTACAAACCAGTCTGCGGCATTAAGACTTACAGCAACCAGTGCAGGTGCGTAAGAACTTACAAAATCACCAACACTATAAAATCACTAACCAACGAATAAACTAAACTTAGATGCCTGATTGAGGTTAACAAACAAAACAAACGAGCACGCAGTCCACCTGATGGTAAGTGGATGTTGACCCATAGACATCTACATCTGTCCTGATTAAAAATCCAAATGCAGATACGTTGACACGCCTGAGTACTAAGATGGATTGCCTCGTTTACAGTAAAGATAAAAGAGTGTCCGGTTCCCTACACTCACGATACGAAACACAGCAGCATTAAGCTGCTATTTTACGCAGGTACTCTATGAGAGCATAGTCCTTCCTCGGTCGAGTGTAAACATCCGTGCTACAACTATAATTTAGCTGCAGCGTGGCTCCACTACGAATAGAAACTCGATAAGAAGCAGCATTCCTATCGCGAGCATCAATTATAAGCCCACCTACCCAGCGCAGGTAAACGTACGATCAAACCAAGTTGTATTCCCTCGAGAAAAAGTGAAATAACAGGCAAAAGTGAAGCAAAGTTACAGCCTTTATACGTATTATGAGAGTATGTATGTGAGAGTAATGAAGCAATTTTTAAAATAGAAAGGAGGAAAGAAAAACCTTTATTTAGTAACACCATTATCCATTACAGTCAATAAAAGTCCACTGCTCAACATAGGCCTGCCCCTTAGATTGACTCATATAGGGAATTTCGCCATAGTTGCAACGCGTGGCAGGCAGGTTGGCAACCGCAGTTTTTTATTATTTTGAGTTAATATCAGGAAGATGCTGCTGCTTATCTCCTGTTTCAGTTTCCCTCTGTTGTCTCTTGCGCTATTCACGGGACGATATGGAGTAGTGGATATTCTTACACCGCCACTTCACGATTAATATAGTATTTAGTAACACTTGATAACAATTTGCTTACAACAGTAGCATATTTTAAATTTGGTACTTAAATTATTACTAAAAATGTAAGCAATTCAGCATGGTTTTGATACTGCCAAATCATTAGATGCCAAACTTCCGCGGCTTCAAAAACCTATATATTCCGTGGGTATATTTAAAAAATAAACCTATCATATTAAAACTAAATTTACAAATTTTCAGGTTGGCATGTGACGGAGCTAAATTGCTTTATCCGGGAAAATGCTATAACTATGGATGTGTGTAACTATGCATTAATTAAACGATCCTAAAGCAAATTAACCAATAATTGTTAATAAGCCTTTAAGAACCAGATAATATTTTTTATTCATTAAAAATTGTCAGGCCCTAAAAAAGTACTTTTTTTCTATCCCAGTTTATTACCTGAAATTGAATTTATAAATCATATAACTATATAACTCATTTGAAAACTTTAGAACAATACTTACACTTTATCGAGAATATATAAATGGTAATATCCTCCCTAGATTGTGCAGTTCCCACTTGGTCATGTCTTTCGAATTTAGTGAATGTTTTGTACGATAATATTGTTCAAATTGGGAATAAAAAAACTATGTTTTCGTGGCAGTGGGACATAATAAAACATGGCAGTAGTGAATAAATCATCCGTGGTAGTGGGTTGTGCTATAAGCCATTCGAAGTTAGAACTTCGTTGATGTTAATTTTTTTGTACAAATACGTTTAACATAGATATTAATCATTTACGTAGTAGAGCCAATATAGAGTAATATAGCTACATAACATATTATATGGACTATGTATTTGTCAACCTTATTCTTAAAGAAAACGTTTTTTTTTCTCAATGATTTATTTCTATGCGTTGATAAAAAAAATCGAGGGTTTCCGTTATTAATAAGTAAGTACTACGTAGAAGAACGTGGATGTTGAAGAGTTTCCGTTTTCTTGTTATTCATTGTTTTATTTTTATTATTTGCGTGTTCTGTTTTATGAAAGAACGCATAAATAAATCGATAAAAACAAAAATGTAAATTGGTAAAGTTAGTAAAGTACATACAAATACAGCCTTTATACGGTCAATAGCTAGCCGCATTTCCTCTCATTTCTGAGTAAGTTTTAGGGCAAGGAAATGATCGCCGCACAGGCCCAATGCGTGGTAAATCAGCACTTAAAATTGCAATTAACAATTTCTTTGGTGTCAGCGGGGATCGAACCCGGTTTGACGCATACTGTGAAATTTCCAGCGAGATCTTAGCCCCTGAACTACAACAACCCTCAGTTACAACTAATCAGTTGGTAATAGAGCGGATAGCACGGATGCGAATAGAAATAGAGCGGATGTCAGAGGAACCATCACCACATTAGCCCTAGCAGCATCATCAAGCCACCTTGGGATCACCAACCAGATGGTAGCACGCATCCATCTTCTCTATTGAAATAAGAATGTTTTTTAATTTCAATAGCCTCGCGAATTATCCTTGGTAGATATCGGTGTAATTTTGCGAGGATTTTTGGTCTATCTAATCTGATGTAATGGCGGGAACGATCTTGCTTCGGATCCTATACTTAATAAAAAAACCCAAGCACACCACTGCAAGACTTCAAGATACTGTAAGCTCGTTCTGCGTACATCGGGCCAAAAATTAATATTCAAAAGCTGGAGGTAGCCAGGCTAACTATGATATCGGGACGTCAAACACCACAGTCCTCGCCGTAACCATGGGTACCAGTAAGCACCCGAAACGTCAGGAATTACAAAATTTAAAATTAAACGTGACAAAGTCCGTAAAATTAGTTTCTAATATTGGCTTATAATAGTCAAAAAACCCGGCCAAGCTCTTGTCGGGCCACGCACAATGAAGGGTTCCGTTGCTGCCCGTCACAATACGTGAACTTAGAGGGGGCCTTCTTGATACTATGAGCATATTAAGTGCGTTCGCGGTTTGACCGCTATAACGACTAAATATTTGCTTAAATATGACGATGGTAACTGAAGCACTTATTTTTCAAGCAGACTTATAGGAAGTGATATTCAAAAAAGATTAAAATAAGTTTTCGATTTTGAAAATAATACAATCTGCATCAAATCAGTCACTAGCCAAGTTCGTACAAAAATGGACATAGTTTCCTATACATCTAGTTCTAGTTCTCGGTAGTGCAACTTTAAAATATACGTGACCGTAACGAACCTTACCGTAAACCACCACTGTCCTAAGCTATCCTGAGGGTCACCCGCGTAAACCAAGAGTACCACGAATGAAACTATAAGCCTGCAATAACTACTAACTATAAATAAGCGAAACTGATATGTCTGCATCGATCTCTTGGCTATCGTTCCTCTTTGCCTACCCCGCAAAAGAAAACGTAAAGCTATAGTAGTAATGCGTAAGCGTTTTCCTCAAAAATATTTAAAATATTTTACATTTTACAATAACAATACAAGTTAGTAATGCAGCTAGTTTTAGGTAATTTTCTATGAAAATGTACAATATAGTGTACAATATAGTAGGCAAGTGGTGAATTCCAAATTTAAAATAATTTTAAGCAAAAAGTAAGAAAAAGCAAACAAATTTAATAATCATTAAAATTATTAAATTTTGCGCAGAACATCGGTCTCCGCGCCGCTCCAGAGCATGTTGAACGGACTTCACGTGTATTAGAAAAATTTCATTCCACAGACATGCAGGATTTCCGATGGGTTTTCGATGGTTTCATTCACCGCCGAGCTCTTGGTAAATTAGCAAAATTTTGATTTCATTGGTGCCGGCGAGGATCAAGCCAAGGTTGCTCGTGCACTGAGAAATTTACGACGAGCACTAAACCCCTGAACTACCACGTGGTAGAGCCATGCTGCTGCTATATTATAGTTGTAGTGGGAACAGGTCGTCTCGACTGGGGAACGACAACGTTCTCACAGAATACCAGCTAAAAATAGCAGCTTATATACTGCTGTGTTTCGTATGGTGAGTGTAGAGAACCGAAGACCGTTTTAAATGGAAACGAGGCATTCCACCTTATTCCTCAAGGGTGAAAACGCATTTGCATTTAGATTCTTAATCGAGGATAGACGTAGATGTCTATGGGGCACAGCATGCACTTAACATCAGGTGAACTGTGTGTTAAGTAGGACTTAGGTGCACTTATTTGTTACGCAGATGATCACACAATGTCATCATCATTGTTTTGTTGGTTTCTAGTGTACTTATAAACACAAAACAATGCCTCAGTGGCATGTTCTTTAATTTTTTACACAATTTAACTTCTTTTTAATTTTTCTACTTTAAGGAATAACCGTAATTTCTAATCTAATTAATATAAAATATAACTAATATTTTAGTAAGAAAAGTTAATCTCTACACTTTTCTAACAAATTACCTTCCCCGCTATGAAATCTGTTAAATATTTCACCTCATTCCGAAGTGGCGCCGCCCTGGTAGCAGAAAAAGTCGTGGATGCCCTCATTGACGGTGAGCTAAACATATTATTAGCTTATCTGATTTATATTGTGGACGTCACGGACCAGTTACTATCAAGAAGATATAGAATTTATCAGTTATATATAATATATTTTTTACGTGTTAGAGCCATGCTACAGCTATATTAGTAGTATAGTTGTAGTACGAATGGGTCGGCTCGTCCGGGGAAAGACCACGCTCTCACAGAATACCAGCGTAAAATAGCAGCTTAACACTGCTGTGTTTTGTATGGTGAGTGTAGAGAATCGGAGACCCTTTTTACTGGAAAAGAGGCATTCCATCTTAGTCCTCACGGGTGACAACGCATCTGCATTTTGATTCTTGATTGAAGATAGATGTAGATGTCTATGGGTCACAGCAACCACTTACCATCAGGTGGACTGTGTGCTCGTATGTCACCCTATCCTATATAAAAAAAAATCATATTTTTTCATAAGGCTAAAATCATACGGCTAAATCCTAAAAAAATATTTATTTTTGTCTTATGACATTATTACTTACAAGGAAAACCGTATCAGAAAAACGCTAAGAGATTAGCAGCATTTATTGCTTACTATTAAAATTATCTATTTAGCTGGCTGTATTGTATATAAAGGCAAAATTGAGACTTTTTTCTCATACTTAGCCAACGTTGTTTCTCGCGAGACGCACCCAAGCACCCCAACATGAAATTTATTATCTGTGAGTATATTTCCATTTGTGTGATGGCTATATAGATATAAATGTAAACGACTAATTCTGAGTAATGCGAGTTTTCATTTACTTGATGTATGATTTTACCTTTCTTTATAATTTTCGTAATGATTTTTTATATTTACGCGAATACTACACATTGAATAAAACCAGTTTTACTGATTAAATTGCGTTTTATTTTACTTATTTGATTTCCGACGAAATAAAAAATAAAAAAACATAAACGTGAAAAAATCCGTAAAAATAGATTTATTCAACGAATAATTTTATATAATGCGAATTATATTTTTATAGGTCTTTTATTAAATAGTATAAAAGTGACAAGCGAACACACAGTCCACCTGATGGTATGTGACTACCTCAGTCCAAGGACATATGCAGCCAACTTCAAACAAAGAAGGCTACTGATGCGTTGCCTCCTGTGAAAACTAAGATGGAATGCCAAACAGCCTGTCATTATACTGGTTCTGTATAGCCTTCAGACCGGAAAACAGCATTGCAAACACTCCTATTTCGTGGTAGATATAGATAGGAGGGTAGTATTTACCCAGATGGGCTCCAAGACATAAAAGTAATCCACAAATTAGTGATATACTCGTACATGTAATTATAAAGATAAAGGCAATTACTTTGATGTTGACAGTTCTCTCAATTTTACTCCTCGCAATGTCGATGACTAGTGCAACAGGATGCATATGTACCACAGAGTACAAACCAGTCTGCGGCATCAAGACTTACAGCAACCAATGCAGGTACGTAAGAACTTACAAAATCACCAACACTATAAAATCATTAACCAACGAATAAACTAAACTTAGATGCCTGCTTGAGGTTAACAAACAAAACAAACGAGCACACAGTCCACCTGATGGTAAGTGGATGCTGTGACCCACAGACATCTACATCTCTACACGCCAGAGTACTAAGATGTATTGCCTCGTTTACAGTAAAGGCAAAAAGAGTCTCCGGTTCTCTACACTAAACACAGCAGCATTAAGCTGGTATTTTACGCAGGTACTCTACGAGAGCGTGGTCGTTACCCGGTTGAGCCAACCCATTCGTGCTTCAATCATAATATAGCTGCAGTATGGTTCTACCACGTATAAACTTGATAAGAAGCAACATTAGCATTGATTATCTCAATTACAATCCCACCTGCCCAGCACAAATAATATGGGCAGACTTATCAACATGTGAGAAATTCCGATGAAACCAAAACTTCCGGTCAAACCAAGTTCTATACCCACGGAAAAAAGTGAAATAACAGGCAAAAGTAAAGCAAAATTACAGCCTATAGACGTATTATGAGAGTATGTATGTGAGAGTAATGAAGCAATTTTTAAAATAGAAAGGAAGAAAGAAAAACCTTTATTTAGTAACACCATTATCCATTACAGTCAATAAAAGTCCACTGCTCAACATAGGCCTGCCCCTTAGATTGACTCATATAGGGAATTTCGCCATAGTTGCAACGCGTGGCAGGCAGGTTGGCAACCGCAGGTTTTTATTATTTTGAGTTAATATCAGGAAGATGCTGCTGCTTATCTCCTGTTTCAATTTCCCTCTGTTGTCTCTTGCGCTATTCACGGGATGATATGGAGTAGTGGATATTCTTACACCGCCACTACACGATTAATATAGTATTTAGTAACACTTTATAACAATTTGCTTACAACAGAAGCATATTTTAAATTTGGTACTTAAATAATTACTAAAAAGGTAAGCAATTCAGCAAGGTTTTGATACTGCCAAATCATTAGATGCCAAACTTCCGCGGGTACCTATATATTCCGCGGGTATATTTAAAAAATAAACCTATCATATTAAAACTAAATTTACAAATTTTCAGGTTGGCATGTGACGGAGCTCAACTGCTTTATCCGGGAAAATGCTATAACTATGGATGTGTGTAACAATGCATTAACTAAACGATCATAAAGCAAATTAACCAATAATTGTTAATAAACCTTTAAGAACCAGATAATATTTGTTATTCATTAAAAATTATCGGGCCCTAAAAAAGTACATTCTTTCTATCCCAGTTTATTACCTGAAATTGAATTTATAAATCATATAACTATATAACTCATTTGAAAACTTTAGAACAATACTTACACTTTTTCGAGAATATATAAATGGTAATATCCTCCCTAGATTATGCAATTCCCACTTGGTCATATCTTACGAATTTAGTGAATGTTTTGTATGATTGCAAATTGGGAATAAAAAGATTATGTTAGCGTGCGTAGCAGTGGGGCATAATAAAACATGGCAGTAGTGAATAAATCATCCGTGGCAGTGGGTTGTGGTATAAGCCATTCGAAGTTAGAACTTCGTTGATTTTAATTTTTTTTGTACAAATACGTTTAACATAGATATTAATCATTTACGTAGTAGAGCCAATATATAGTAATATAGCTACATAACATATTATATGGACTATGTATTTGTCAACCTTATTCTATAAAAAAACATAGGTATATATTTTTTTCAATGTTTTATTTCTATGCGTTGATAAAAAAAATTGAGGGTTTCCGTTATTAATATGTAAGTACTAAGTAGAAGAACATGGATGTTAAAGAGTTTCCGTTTCCTTGTTATTCATTGTTTTATTTTTATTATTTGCGTGTTCTGTTTTATGAAAGAACGCATAAATAAATCGATAAAAACAAAAATGTAATTTAGTACATTTTTTTTAAAGGAGGGCGTTTCAAAGTCGACAAATTTTGAAAATTTTAAATTCATAGTTTAACAAATAGTCTTAATTATAGAAAACTTAGGGCAGTTGTGTTATTATTTTTGACTGTGGTTCTAGAAATGTTATTTAGAGTTACGTTTCCAAAGTTTAAATGAACAAAAATAATAAAAATTAACCACAATATCCGAAAAATGGTTACAGTTTGACCAAATTTCTAGGTTTTTCTTAAATGCCCATAATTTCCAAACTACATGGGATAGATTTTTTTTTCTGATTTTTCTCATGATGGATACAATCAATCCTGTCACCCCGTTTCGGCTTGATGTTAAGTTCTGGGACACCCTATATAGCATTTAGCTCATATTAATCATTATTTAATTGTACCATAACTTTCACGTACACGGCTCGCATACATACATGATCAAAATTATGGACAATATTCATATACAACTCATAATAAATTCTCATTTCCCTCATCAACAATACATTAAAACTTATTCCTCGTTTAATCGCATCCGAACAACCTTAATAAATTAATCAGTTGTTAGGTATTCCAAACTCTCAGCTGATCAGGCTGATTGTATGTGGATATGCTAACCTTCGACAATTTTCTTTACCTATGTCACTCAAACCTACACACTATCAATACTTTTCATTTCTAATTATGTATTCCGTTATATCCATTACTTATCCATAAATTTATTTACATCTTTTACAAATTTATATTATATATTTAGCCTCGTATAATATTTAGGTATATAATTGTCAAACATGGATTGAGGCTCACAATATGGACACAACAAAATTCAAAGTAATTAATTGTATACATAATATAATTGAGTTTCTAAATCGTTTTAAACGAAGTAATTATTTTCATAATCCACACAAAAATGTTAAATATTCAAATTATTATCATGTAAAAATAATAAATTATAATAGTTAAAAGCTTATGATTTGAAAGTCTAATCTATAATAAACCAAAATAAATTATTGCATTTCATATTAAGACCAAAGAAGTCAATGTAAAGCAACGTAATTATTTTTAATAACGTAACAACAGACAGATCAAAATACAAATTGTAATCCCAGCCGCGTAAGCGATTTGTGACATCGTTGTTTTAATTGCCGAAGTTCGTATATGGAAACATTTGCGATTACATCATATTATGATCACCTAATTTTAACATAACTTGTATATTATGTTATTGTTATATGAATATGTATGTATCTTAAAAGGATAGTTTAAAGTATTTTCAAGTTTAAACAGACGTTTAGATAGTTACAACGCTAATAGTTATATATTACTTTATATATTACTTTTAAAAATTTAGGATTTCTAGAAGTATGGTGTTTATTTTATACAGAACATAATTCAAAAATCACTATAGCAGCTATCAAATTTATATAACAAAACATTAATTTATTTAAACATTGAAAAGAACAGTTTTAATTTTTAAGTAGGTTATTATATAAATTTAAGTTTCAATGCCTTTAGAAAAGATATAAAAATAAAACTTATGTTAATTATATTTTTCAAAACTTTATACATTATAAGACTACAGAAAAAAAAACGTATAGCTGTGTTACTTTTATAATAAAATGTGAAAAATTAATTTACGATAAATTTAAGTAATTAAAAATTTTATCTATTATAGGTGTTATTTCACTCATTTCTTTGCCGGAAACAGTTATAAAAATAATATAACACAATAACTGAATAAAAGTGAGTATAAAATCGTCTTGTGCCTTAATACAAACATTCAAAATTAATGCATTATGAGATTTTTAGACGCAGTAATAAAAATATTAAAATATTAATTAAATCGTGAATTATCTGATTAATAAATTCAATTTTATCACATATTAAATACAAAATATTAAAAATATAACTTTATTTTAAAATTGTTAAAACTTTTTAAAGAAATATTAAAAATAAATAAAAAAAATACGCCCGTTCGATGTTACCTCAAATTTTCTTCTTTGTTCTTTTTGGCTCAATTTTTATATTCTTTTGGACGAAGCTTGCAATATTACAACCGCTTCTTTCCATTTTAAATTAATCTGCCGTTTCTTGAATAATTTTGGTCTTTGGTCATTATATAAAAAAATCACCTTTGATTTTCTTCATTCATTCTTAATTATTCAACACACACATATATATATAATACTTCATATACATTATACTTTTTAATTTTTCAGTCAATTATTATTGTGGCCTCTTCTTGTATTCATATTTATTTATTATTCGTCACATCCGGTATTGCGTCCATTCCGTTATAAATTAATTTAATATTTATTAATTTAGTAACATTTATATTTTACTTCCCACCTTGTAACTAGGCCCGGCTGTGCGCGTGCATTGTAGCAGCGCAACACTGACAGGGTCGCCATGTAATGTGGGAAAGGTGTTAAAGAGAAAGGAGGCGTTAATTGTTCTAGATTTTCATTATACTGCTTTACTTATTCTAACAACACTAATATATACTGTCGCGGGGGCTACACTATACTGTTATGAGACTGAAATAGAGTGTCTAAATTCAACAATTTTATCAATTAAAAACTCCCTACAAATTATATCAAATAAATATGCATCGGCTCAGGATGAGTTAAATGAACACATATTGGCCATGAATGATCTGGTAGTCATGTAAATATAACGAGGAGCGCTTTGACTCCTTAATAAAACATCAGAGTATCAGCGCTCCATACCAGGTTCATCGGGTACATTATGTGTAATAATAATAATGAAAACAGTAAGGACTCATTATTTTAATGTACACTCTATGACGGTGCCATGACAAAGAATACAAACTTAAAAAGTAATTTAAATATTTAAAAATAAATAAAGTTATTATGTATTGTTGACGCCATAGGCAAAAATTTGGGCATGATGTTAAACTGTTTAAAGGACATCTGATCAGTAATTATTGCACGCCTGGAGCATCCTTTAGTCATATAATGAATAAAGTTTTAGCTAGTAAGTTTTGCTCTAATAGCACATTAATAATTCTTGTTGGGTGAAGAGGCAATGTAAACAAAATCAATTATTAAAATATATTGATTATATAAATACTTTAAATGTACATAAAATTATCTTGTTTACATTACCTTACATATAGGGTTGGCCACAGAAAATAAAATAAGATACGATTTAAAGGACATTGCTCTGCGCCCATACATTGTTCGCCCTGTAACCAAGAGCATCGGAAAATTATGTGATGTATTTTCGATAATTAGTAAATTCCTAAATGATCTTATTTTTATAGCGGACTAGCTGCAGAATAGATATATTTCAAAAAAGTATCAGAACCACGAACATTATGGTTTTCATAGCTCCGAGTGATTTTTAGAAACTGAAAACAATATCCAAAACATTTAGCTATTTTTAGTTCCTACCTAGATAATTGGGTATGTAGTTTTGTTCTAAAGCCTAAATGTGAGTAAGTGCAACATATAAATGCATAGAATATAGTCGCGTCTACTATCTAGTGCATTTGCAAGCCTTAGCATCTGGACGGCGCTGTTAAAACGCGTGACTATGAAACCAGCCTTACCAGTTAGGTAGTAAGTTGTTTTAAACCTATATTAACTTATTATTTTGAATTAGAAATAAAACACAGATTCAATTTCATGTTTATTGTTCATCTTCTAAATACATCACGAGACTAGGAATATGCAGACAAAGTAGAAATGTAATTACAAAAGAGGTGCAGTCCATTGTTGTACACAGTGACGAATCTGTTCATCTTCCAAAACATAGAACCAACAGCAGAGCCACAATTTACACAAATACACTTTCCATTGCGTATGCGTAAGTCCGTTTATGAGTGCCAGGTTATCGTTTGAGCGGTACACAGTTACGAAAATCACAGCCAGGTAAATCGTTTTGAAAGCAATCAGAGTCCGTTAAAATAGCCAAGTCGTAATATTCAATAGATAGTCCCGAGTCACCAAAACACCGATATAATTACGAAGAGCGAGCGACAGCGACGCCAATGTAATTGACAGGTGAGCACAGGTGAAACCATAGACTTAGAATATACTGGCGTATTCTAAGTCTATATGAGAGACTGACAACTGACAAGTGACCATTTAGTGAAGTCAAAGGTAGGGGTGCTAAATACGATACGATTTATCGATATTTAATAAGATTTACTACGGCCATATGTTACAAACAGTATAACATCAACTTTTGTCATACGATAATATTAATCATAATTAATAATACCATAACAAGTATGACAATGTCCTACTTTACTTATAATGACACGATACTTCTCTACTTATTCTATACTTGTAACAATATTAATAATAACACCTGTATCTAGTCTGCAATATTACTTTTTAGAAAGGAAAAATTTATAATTCATTAAGTAACAATAAGTGTTTTTTTTATATTAACTGTCGTAAATTCGTTAGTGATCGTTTATTTAGAAGTAAACCACACACTTTTCTAAACAGTCATTAGAAAACCCTGAATAATAATGATCATGATGAAATATGTAGGTTTTTTTCACTTCAGCATTATTGTAACTACCTATAAATTAAAATCGAGTATGACCTCATTCATTAGGTATAGAAGGTTTTTTAAATCATACTTTAAGGAATGGTAATTGAATGTTTTTATTCAAGCTTCTATTTGCACTTTATTCTAAATAAATTCAAAATGTGATTCAGATTAAAAAATATGCAACATTGGGCATCCATAATCATTTTACGACACCACATGACGTTTGGCGAAGATGGCAGTGATTAACGTTATTAATCGAATAGAATACTTTTTAATATTCATTTTGGCATGCAGCTAGTCATTGTTATAAAATTATGTGCAACTTATATAATAAAATAGACAATTAATTGTCGTGTATGTCCGATGCTTTTATTGCACAGGGCGATTCTGGACATTGTCATTTATTAATTAATAACTTTTCATGCAATAATAACTTAAACTTGACATTTAATTGTTTTAATTATAATAATAGAATTAATTTAATAGACATAAATAATTTCATTAAGAAATTTTACACTAGAGATAGGTATTACCTATCCAAATATAATTTAAGACTGATAGAAAATGTACTATCTTATTTTAATATTAAGTATTAACTCAGCCAAGGACTTGGCTACACAGACATCTGCTTTTATTGAGCAGTATAATGGCTTTATATGTATATTGGAATCAGTTTCAAGTAATTTAAATTAGAAAATGAGACAATAGAGGTAATCTCTAGCAGTTATGATAATTTAAATAACTTAGAATGGAGATTACAAACCCTTAATTGTATGACTCCACAAAGTGATAATAAAAATTGTATACACCTGGTCCATCAAAATATACAAGGCATAATAGGCAAAGAGCTAGAAATTGAATTGTTCTTAAATAGCAACATAATATACAATATTTTATTATATACAATATTAAAAATTATAATACAAGAAAAAACTAAAACTAGTAACTTAACTATCATACAGTCCTACTCCCCGCGGTATCGTGCCAAGAACGCTGACTGCGTTTCCCCACTGAATGGCTATACTTAGCCTTTGAGCGA
The DNA here is from genome assembly GCA_029286625.1 of Parnassius orleans. Lineage (NCBI taxonomy): Eukaryota > Metazoa > Arthropoda > Insecta > Lepidoptera > Papilionidae > Parnassius > Parnassius orleans. Next base: position 1,342,421 of record JAGSMP010000043.1, on the reverse strand, counting down.
GAAAAGAACCAACCCTCTTATCACCAGCAGCAATGACCAGCCGCGGATGGAGTTCCTTTAGGAACTTCAACGCACATGGACCCCACGGACCGATAGTCTCTACAGCAAATGGCACAAATATGTAGTCATAACTCAGAGACTCATATTTGCGCTACTTACTCAGTTCAGCTGCCTCTGATGCCGCCCCGGCTCTAAACGAGGTACCCCTGAGATGAGAGGCCGCCAAAGTGTCTACGCAAGTAGCATCCCATACTAGGGCTTTTTCTCTCTCCCAAGGGACCAATGTCATACCGTCGGGTCTCCTGCCATCGTCTCTAAATATTCCACAAGGCTCTAAAAACCGAGGGAACATTATTTATAGAGACAAGAGTCCTTCGGATGACATCGTTCAAAGAACCGTGCCGTGAAAACCTACCAGCACTTTTCTTACATGATAGTCCGTGGAGCCCAAACTTGTCGACGCTGCTACCACAGGGGCACTGATGGGTTTGACAAATCGCCGCTCCTAGTCGGATTCCTACAGCGATGCGCAAGCTTTCCCCATCAAGTAATGTGCCGAGATTACTTGATGCTAAAGCGTGTACCTTATCTCGGTCACTATGGAAATAGCAACAATATTCATATTTTATGTATTACTGAACATTGGTTAGAAGCTTATAACTTAATGTTTAACTTCAGTAATCACCAGGTGGTCAGTTCTTTCGATAGAGAAACAGTTTTAAGAGGTGGCTCCTTAATATTAGCTAGTAAATTATTATCATATAAAGAACGTAAAGATATTGTTAACCTCTCTGTTGAGCGAACTGTAGAAATGGCATGTGTTGAGTTTGAGCACCTCATTATTGTGAGCGTCTACAGACCCCCATGTTCTATATAATATGATACTTTTAAAAAAATATGGAGGAAGTTTTTGTTAAGACCTTAATAAACAGAATAAATCTGTTGTAATATGTGGAGACTTAAATATCAATCTCCTAGAAGCTTCCTCCACCAATATTAAATTTAGATCATTGTTTAAATCTTATGGTCTTTTAATTTATTTTAGAGCCGACGCGTATTACTGAATGTAGTGCAACATGTATAGATAATATTTTTACAAATGGTAAGCCGTTGCATAAATGTATAATTCAAAAATTTTGTTCTGATCACTGTGGACAGTTAGTTTTATTACCTTATTTTCACAAAAGCAAGTAGATGAGAACGTTGTGCACAACGCTTGGAGAAGTTTAGAAGTAACATAGTTAAAAAAACTTCCATCACTTTCATACCAAAATAATCCAAATTTTTTGTATGGAACATTGTTTGAGCTTATTTGCAATGAATTCGATAATACTTTTACTTCTAAAACATTCTCCTTGAACAGTCGGAAGGCATTCAATGAATGGGCGACAGTAGGATTCCATAAGAGCAGACAAAGGTTATATGAACGTTACCATGGAAGGTCATATAATCCAAGCGTCGAATTTAGGGAATATGTAAAAAAATATTAAAATTTGCTTTGCTTGGGATCCTTTAATTAATAAAACTAAATCCAAACCCAAGCATGCTACTGCAAGACTTCAAGATACTGTAAGGTCATTCTGCGTAGATCGGACCAAAAATTAATATTCAATAAATAATAATTTAAGAAAACTAAAAAAACACACTTTTGTAGATAACCGAACTAAAAAGTAGAAAATAATTTTCAATAACTTTAAAATAAGAAAATACTGATTAACATTAAAAAAAAACATTTTATTGTTAAAAAAGCGTCGGGTGTTTTATCAGATATTTTTATGATGACGCTAATTTTACAAATATCCACAAAAATATTTACAACAAATTACATCAAGCACCCCACGCTTTTTTACAATAAAATTATTTTTTTATGTTAATCACTATTTTCTTATTTTAAAGTTATTGAAAATTATTTTCTACTTTTTAGTTCGATTATCTACAAACGCGTGTTTTTTTAGTTTTTTTAAACTATTATTTATTTTCTATTTTTTAGTGCGGCTAACTACAGAAGCGTGTTTTTTTTAGAACGAAGTTCTTTTACACGGCTTACAGTAGATTGAACTCGCAAAAATCGTAGTTGTTTTATGAATTATTCGCAAATCCTGAGGATTCTAGCAAGGATAATGGGAAAAACTATTTAAATTATTGCATTGTCATCGGTCCTTGATCAGTGTGCGAAGTTTCAAATCAATCCGACGTTTTGCAGGGGATGAAAATCACATTCAAAAATTCCGTTACATAGATACATACCAAGCTAATAAAAGCGTTAAAACTGAAGGTAGCCGAGCTAACTATGACATCGGGATGTCAAACATCTCAGTCCCCCCCGTGACCATGGATGCTGTAAAGCACCCGAAACGTCGGTAATTAAAAAGTTACATTAAACGCGATAGAATCCATAAAATTAGTTTCATTTAATCATATTATATTACACAATTAACTACACAAAACAAAATAGAAACAGCATGGTAGCGAACACCTCACTCCCAGGGGTTATTATTATTCATAAATTCCTTAATATTATTATAACCCTCTTTATAACATCTTTGTTTATTAAAGATTTTGAATTTGTAAAAGCGTATACATCGCCTGAAAAATGAATTACTGACTCTGTAGAGTCGACTAGAAGCGTTATGTGACATTATTTTACGCTGGCGTTTTATAAAAATGTGGTTCTTTCCAGATCGAAGCGACCTATTTGTGCCATGGCTCTACCACATATTAATAAATATATTGTACCGGTAGAAAAATTCAATAATTTTCAAGCAAATAAAATGACAATGTACATTATCTTCATCACGTACGTTCGGAGACGTGTACGTAACATAATGCCTTTTATATTTTATGCTAAATTTATTATTATGCTGCAATAAATAATTAAAAAAATATCGTTGGAGTGTATAATATACTAGGCAAGTAGTGAATTCCAAATTTAAAAATCATTTTAAGAAAAAAGAAAGAAAAATCAAAGAAATTTAATAATTATTAAAATTATAAAATTGAATTAAACTACTTTTACGGATTATATCGCGTTTAATTAACTTATTTTATTAATTCGAAACGTAGGAATTAATAAAATAAGTTAATTAAACGCGATATAATCCGTAAAAGTAGTTTAATTCAATGTAGTGTTCGCGTAAATATAAGAAATCATTATGTAAACCAGTACGGACTGGAAATAGCAAATAAAATACGCCGACTAGCATATTAAGAAGATCTCAAGACCAAGCGCGCAAGATACGTAACATCATTAAATTTCTTGAAGAGATGCAGAGACCATAATCTCATTCCTACGTGTGTCAAGATATCTACTAAAAAGACATTCGAGGAAGCGCTAAGATCTTAAATCAGGCAAGCAAAAGTTGTTAATAACGGTGATTCAGCAAAACGTACCGATCTATGTTTCATAAACAAAACCATAGACAAATCGTCCAGTGATCTAAAGACAATTTTATCGACATTTGATTATAAGAATTGCATGGAAACTTTAGATAAACGGGAATCAACTAAATACAATGAATGCAAAAATAAACATATAGATAAATACCAAAACTAACAACTAAATCAAATGTCCAACACCAACGTCAACGTAAGAACGGAACACAACCATTGACAACAGACGCGAGTAATAAACAACGCGCGGTCTATAACCTGTCAAAACAATCTCTGGACGACGCGACAATAAAAGTTTTGGCCAAGGTATGAATTTCGCAATAACACCGCGAAAAATCCCGTATGAAAACATTATCTGTAGTGTTGAGGACTGTCTGTATAAAATAATATTGGTAAGGAAGATTTAGAGGCCATACGTCAAGACATCTCTTCTTTGTTACGTCGAAGCTCAGTGCCGAAATTAAATCTTCCGAAGGATGAAATTAATGCATTGAAAAACTTACGCAACAGACCAGATTTAACGATTCTCCGCGCAGATAAAGGTAATGCTACGAGTATAATGGATACGTTGGATTACAATTTTAAAATACACCAACTTTTATCGCATGAAAATACGTACAGAAAGGGCAAACCAGACCCTACAACTAATACGCTAAAAACTACTAACGATCTAATTAAGAAATACTTGGAGAAATTGAATCTAGACATCAATTCGATAATACCTGCTTGTGCCAAACCACCGAAGTTGTATGGGTTACCAATAATACACAAACCGAACGCTCCATTACGTCCAATAGTGAGTCAGATCGATTCGCCAACTTACGGATTGGCTCAATAATTAGCAAAAATACTATCACCACTCAGAAGATACACAAGAGATTCATACCATTTTGTCAGTGAGATAAAAGACCTATGTCTTACTGACAATGAAACTATGGTCAGTTTTGATGTTCAGTCTCTATTTACATGCCTACCTGTTGAAGACTGCATCTCAATTGTAACTAGGAAACTAGAGGAACAACATGCCAGCAGAATATGCAGTATTGCTTAGACATTGCCTTACATCTGGCTATCTATTGTGGAAGGAAGAGTTTTACAAGCAAGTAGATGGTGTTGCAATGGGCTCACCGGTATCTCCCATTGTCGCCGATATTTTCATGGAGGACTTTGAGGAGAAAGCCCTGCTTACTGCACCAGTAACTCCAAGGTTCTACAAGCGGTATGTAGACGATACTTTCACAATTTTACCATCAGACAAAGTAACTGCATTTTTAGAACATCTTAATTCCATAAACTCTAAAATTCAATTTACTATGGAGTTAGAGGCAAATAATTCTTTAGCTTTCCTAGATGTATTAGTCATTCGAAATCCTAACAACACCATAGGTCACACCGTGTATAGAAAAAAAAAGACCCATACAAACAGATATTTAAATGGTGAATCCCACCATCATCCTTCACAGAGAGCACGAGGGAACTGTGACAGCAAACACCTGGCCGCCGAGCTTCAGCACGTCAAGCAGGTTCTGCACTACAACAAGCTTCGGGTCCCGCACCTACGTCACAGTCACCGAGTGAAGCCGGCCACAGTCGAGCGTGTGCCTGCTGTACTACCATATGTCAGAGGTGTCACAGACAAGATTGGCTACATCTTGAAGCGAGCTTCTATTAGAACATTCTTCAAGCCGCCGAAGAAGATTAGTTAGTTCTTACCATCCGTCAAGTGCAATATTCCTCTACAAGATGCAGGAGTGTACAAGCTTGATTGTGAATGTGGTCTCTCATATATAGGGCAAACAAAACGATCAATAAAAACCCGCGTAAAAGAACACATAGCTGACATGAAACACCAACGTTCCGGAAAGTTTGCAGTTTGTGATCATATCCTAGACGGCCCCCGCCATTACATTAGATTTGATAAACCACAGATTCTCGCGAAAAAATATCGATTCCTATCAAGGATGGTACGTGAGGCTATTGAAATTTAAAAAAAACATCCTAATTTCAATAGAGAAGGAGGCTGGGTATACTACCACCTGCTAGGGAAGCTGTAATAAATAAAACTAAAACTAAGCCCCAGCATACCACTGCAAGACTTCAAAACACAATAACTTCATTCTGCGTAGATCGGACCAAAATAATAATTCAAAAGCTGAAGGTACTCCGGATTAACTTTGACATTGGGACGTCAATCACCTCAGTCCCCGTGACCATGGGTGCTGTAAAGCACACGAAACGTCGGAATTAATAAAATAAGTTAATTAAACGCGATATAATCCGTAAAAGTAGTTTAATTCAATGTCTAGTGTTCGCGTAAATATAAGAAATCATTATAAAATTGGTTGAAGGGACTTCACGTGTATTAGAAAAATTTCATTCCACAGACATGCAGGTTTCCCGATGGGTTTTCGATGGTTTTATTCACCGCTGAGCTCTTGGTAAATTAGCAAAATTTTAATTTCATTGGTGCCGGCGAGGATAAAGCCCAGGTTGCTCGTGCACTGAGAAATTTACGACGAGCACTTAACCCCTGAACTACCACGTGGTAGAGCCATGTTGCAGCTATATTATAGTTGTAGTGGGAATAGGTCATCTTGACTGGGGAACGACAACGTTCTAACAGAATACCAGCTAAAAATAGCAGCTTATATACTGCTGTGTTTCGTATGGTGAGAGTAGAGAACCGAAGACCCTTTTAAATGGAAACGAGGCATTCCATCTTATTCCTCAGGGGTGAAAACGCATTTGCATTTTGATTCTTAATCGAGGATAGACGTAGATGTCTATGGGGCACAGCATGCACTTAACATCAGGTGGACTGTGTGTTAGTTAGGACTTAGATGCACTTCTTTGTTACGCAGATGATCACACAATGTCATCATCATTGTTTTTTTGGTTTCTAGTGTACGTATAAACACAAAACAATGCCTCAGTGGTATGTTCTTTAGTTTTTTACACAATTTAACTTCTTTTTAATTTTTCTACTTTAAGGAATAACCGTAATTTCTAATCTAATTAATATAAAATATAACTAATATTAGAGCCGTGGTAGCTCAGATGGTTAGCGCTCGCTGTAAGGTACACAGTACGCGAGCAACCCGGGTTCGATCCCCGCCGGCACCAATGAAATTGTTAATTGCAATTTTAAGTGCTGATTTACCACGTGCTCGGCGGTGAGGGAAAACATCGTGAGGAAACCTGCATATCTGAGAAATCAAAAAAAATAAATATTCCGAAGACATGTGAATTTCGGCAACACGCATTGGGGCAGCGCGGCGGACATTTCCTTGCCCTTAAACCTAGAGGCCTGTGCCCAGCAGTGGGACGTATATAGGCTGTAACTTTACTTTACTTTACTTTTATAACTAATATTTTAGTAAGAAACGTTAATCTCTACACTTTTCTAACAAATTACCTTCCCTGCTATGAAATCTGTCAAATATTTCACCTCATTCCGAAGTGGCGCCGCCCTGGTAGCAGAAAAAGTCGTGGATGCCCTCATTGACGGAGAGCTTAACATATTATTAGCTTATCTGATTTATATTGTGGACGTCACGGACCAGTTACTATCAAGAAGATAGAGTAAATTTATCGGCCATCTTTAAATATTTTTTTTTCATAAGGCTAAAAGTCATACGTCTAAATCGTAAAGAAAGATTTATCTTTGTCTTGTGACATGGTTACTTACAAGGAAAACCGTATCGGAAAATCGCTAAGAGATTAGCAGCATTTATTGCTTACAATTAAAATTATCTATTTTGCTGGCTGTATATAAAGGCATAACTGAGACTTTTTTCTCATACTTAGCCAACGTTGTTTCTCGCGAGACGCACCCAAGCACCCCAACATGAAGTTTATTATCTGTGAGTATATTTCCATTTGTGTGATTATAGAGATACATATAAGCGAAAAATTCTGAATAATGCGAGTTTTCAATTGCTTGACGTATGATTTAACCTTTTTTTTTATTAAATAAATAATTTTCGTAATGATTTCTTATACTTACGCGAATACTCCACATTGAATAAAACCAATTTTACGGGTTTAATTGCGTTTAATTTTACTTATTTGATTTCCAACTAAATAAAAAATAAGTAAACTTAAACGTGAAAAATACGTAAAAATAGATTTATTCAACGAATAATTTTATATAATGCGAATTATATTTTATTGGTCTTTATTAAATAGTATAAAAGTGACAAGCGAACACACAGTCCACCTGATGGTATGTGACTACCTCAGTCCAAGGACATATGCAGCCAACTTCAAACAACGAAGGCTGCTGATGCGTTGCCTCCTCTGAAAACTTAGATGGAATGCACAAACAGCCTGTAATTATATTGGCTCCGTATACCCTTCAGACCGGAAAACAGCATTGCAAACACTCCTATTTCGTGGTAGATATAGATAGGAGTGTAGTACTTACCCAGATGGGCTCCAAGACATAAAAGGAATCTACAACCTGGTTATATATATTTAATTATAAAGATAAAGGCAATTATTTTGATGTTGACAGTTCTCTCCATTTTACTCCTCGCAATGTCGATGACTAGTGCAACAGGATGCATATGTACCACAGAGTACAAACCAGTCTGCGGCATTAAGACTTACAGCAACCAGTGCAGGTGCGTAAGAAATTACAAAATCACCAACACTATAAAATCACTAACCAACGAATAAACTAAACTTAGATGCCTGATTGAGGTTAACAAACAAAACAAACGAGCACGCAGTCCACCTGATGGTAAGTGGATGCTGTGACCCATAGACATCTACATCTGTCCTCGATTAAAAATCCAAATGCAGATACGTTGTCACGCCTGAGTACTGAGACAGAATGCCTCGTTTACAGTAAAGGCAAAAAGAGTGTCCGGTTCCCTACACTCACGATACGAAACACAGCAGCATTAAGCTGCTATTTTACGCAGGTACTCTATGAGAGCATAGTCCTTCCTCGGTCGAGTGTAAACATCCGTGCTACAACTATAATTTAGCTGCAGCGTGGCTCCACTACGAATAGAAACTCGATAAGAAGCAGCATTCCTATCGCGAGCATCAATTATAAGCCCACCTACCCAGCGCAGGTAAACGTACGATCAAACCAAGTTGTATTCCCTCGAGAAAAAGTGAAATAACAGGCAAAAGTGAAGCAAAGTTACAGCCTATACACGTATTATGAGAGTATGTATGTGAGAGTAATGAAGCAATTTTTAAAATAGAAAGGAGGAAAGAAAACCTTTATTTAGTAACACCATTATCCATTACAGTCAATAAAAGTCCACTGCTCAACATAGGCCTGCCCCTTAGATTGACTCATATAGGGAATTTCGCCATAGTTGCAACGCGTGGCAGGCAGGTTGGCAACCGCAGTTTTTTATTATTTTGAGTTAATATCAGGAAGATGCTGCTGCTTATCTCCTGTTTCAGTTTCCCTCTGTTGTCTCTTGCGCTATTCACGGGACGATATGGAGTAGTGGATATTCTTACACCGCCACTACACGATTAATATAGTATTTAGTAACACTTTATAACAATTTGCTTACAACAGTAGCATATTTTAAATTTGGTACTTAAATGATTTCTAAAAAGGTAAGCAATTCAGCATGGTTTTGATACTGCCAAATCATTAGATGCCAAACTTCCGCGGGTACCTATATACTCCGCGGGTATATTTAAAAAATAAACCTATCATATTAAAACTAAATTTACAAATTTTCAGGTTGGCATGTGACGGAGCTAAACTGCTTTATCCGGGAAAATGCTATAACTATGGATGTGTGTAACTATGCATTAACTAAACGATCCTAAAGCAAATTAACTAATAATTGTTAATAAGCCTTTAAGAACAAGATAATATTTGTTATTCATTAAAAATTATCGGGCCCTAAAAAAGTACTTTTTTTCTATCCCAGTTTATTACCTGAAATTGAATTTATAAATCATATAACTATATAACTCATTTGAAAACTTTAGAACAATACTTACACTTTTTCGAGAATATATAAATGGTAATATCCTCCCTAGATTATGCAGTTCCCACTTGGTCATATCTTACGAATTTAGTGAATGTTTTGTATGATAATATAGTTCAAATTGGGAGTAAAAAAAATATGTTTTCGTAGCAGTGGGGCATAATAAAACATGGCAGTAGTGAATAAATCATCCGTGGCAGTGGGTTGTGGTATAAGCCATTCGAAGTTAGAACTTCGTTGATTTTAATTTTTTTTGTACAAATACGTTTAACATAGATATTAATCATTTACGTAGTAGAGCCAATATATAGTAATATAGCTACATAACATATTATATGGACTATGTATTTGTCAACCGTATTCTATAAAAAAACATAAGTATATCTTTTTCTCAATGTTTTATTTCTATGCGTTGATAAAAAATCGATTGTTTCCGTTATTAATATGTAAGTACTAAGTAGAAGAACATGGATGTTAAAGAGTTTCCGTTTCCTTGTTATTCATTGTTTTATTTTATTATTTGCGTGTTCTGTTTTATGAAAGAACGCATAAATAAATCGATAAAAACAAAATGTAATTTAGTACATTTTTTTTTAAGGAGGGCCTTTCAAAGTCGACAAATTTTGAAAATTTTAAATTCATAGTTTAACAAATAGTCTTAATTATAGAAAACTTGGGGCAGTTGTGTTATTATATTTGACTGTGGTTCTAGAAATGTTATTTAGGTTATATTTCCAAAGTTTAAATGAACAAAAATAATAAAAATTAACCACAATATCCGAAAAATGGTTACAGTTTGACCAAATTTCTAGGTTTTCTTAAATGCCCATAATTTCCAAACTACATGGGATAGATTTTTTCTGATTTTCTCATGATGGTTACAATAAATCCTGTCACCCCGTTTCGGCTTGATGTTAAGTTCTGGGACAACCTATATAGCATTTAGCTCATATTAATCATTATTTAATTGTACCATAACTTTCACGTACACGGCTCGCATACATACATGATCAAAATTATGGACAATATTCATATACAACTCATAATAAATTCTCATTTCCCTCATCAACAATACATTAAAACTTATTCCTCGTTTAATCGCATCCGAACAACCTTAATAAATTAATCAGTTATTAGGTTTTCCAAACTCTCAGCTGATCAGGCTGATTGTATGTGGATATGCTAACCTCCGACAATTTTATTTACCTATGTCACTCAAACCTACACACTATCAATACTTTTCATTTCTAATTATGTATTTCGTTATATCCGTTACTTATCCATAAATTTACTTACATCTTTTACAAATTTATATTATATATATAGTCTCGTATAATATTTATGTATATCATTGTCAGTCAGGGATTGAGGCTCACAATATGGACACAAAAAAATTCAAATTAATTAATTGTATAAATAATATAATTGAGTTTCTAAATCGTTTAAAACGAAGTAATTATTTTCATAATCCATACAAATAAGTTAGATATTCAAAATATTATCATATAAAAATAATGAATTATAATAGTTAAAAGCTTATGATTTGAAAGTATAATCAATAATAAACCAAAAATATATTATTGCATTTCATATTAAGACCAAAGAAGTCAATGTAAAGCAACGTAATTATTTTTAATAACGTAACAACAGACAGATCAAAATACAAATTGTAATCCCAGCCGCGTAAGCGATTTGTGACATCGTTGTTTTAATTGCCGAAGTTCGTATATGGAAACGTTTGCGATCACAACATATTATGATCACCTAATTTTAATATAATTTGTATATTATGTTATTGTTATATGAATACAAGTAAAATGTATGTATCTTAAAAGGATAGTTTAAAGTATTTTCAAGTTTAAACAGACATTTAGATAGTTACATCGCTAATAGTTATATATTACTTTTAAAATTTACGATTTCTAGAAGTATGGTGTTTATTTTATACAGAACATAATTCAAAAATCACTATAACAGCTATCAAATTTATATAACAAAACATTAATTTATTTAAACATTGAAAAGAACAGTTTTAATTTTTAAGTACGTTATTATATAAATTTAAGTTTCAATGGCTTTAGAAAATATATAAAATTAAACTAATGTTAATGATCTTTTTCAAAACTGTATACATTATAAGACTACAGAAAAAAAACGTATAGCTGTGTTACTGTTATAATAAAATGTGAAAAATTAATTTATGATAAATTTAAGTAATTAAAAATTTAATCTGTTATAGGTATTATTTCACTCATTTCTTTGCCGGAATCAGTTATAAAAATAATATAAAACAATAACTGAATAAAAGTGAATATAAAATCGTCTTGTGCCTTAATACAAACATTCAAAATTATTGCATTATGATTTTTTTAGACGAAGTAATAAAAATATTAAAATATCAATTAAATCGTGAAGTATCTGATTAATAAATTCAACTTTATCACATATTAAATACAAAATATTAAAAACATAACTTTATTTTAAAATAGTGAAAACTTTTTAAAGAAATCTTAAAAAGAAATAACAAAAAATACGCCCGTTCGATGTTACCTCAAATTTTCTTCTTTGTTCATTTTGGCTCTATTTTTATATTCTTCTGGACGAAGCTTGCAAGATTACAACCGCTTCTTTCCATTTTAAATTAATCTGCCGTTTCTTGAATAATTTTGGTCTTTGTTCATTATATAAAAAAATCACTTTTGATTTTTCTCATTCATTGTTAGTTGTTCATATATATATATATATACTTTTATTATTATATATATATATATATATATATATATACTTTTAATTTTTCAGTCAATTATTATTGTGGCCTCGTCTTGTATTCATATTTATTTATTATTCGTGACATCCGGTATTGCGTCCATTCCGTTATAAATTAATTTAATATTTATTAATTTAGTAACATTTATAATTTACTTCCACCTTGTAACTAGGCCCGGCGGTGTGCGTGCATTGTAGCAGCGCAACGCCTGACAGGGTCGCCATGTAATGTAGGAAAGGTGTTAAAGAGAAAGGGGAGGTGTTAATTGTTCTAGGTTTTTAATTATACTGCTTTACTTATTATAACTAAACACTAATATATACTGTCGTGGGGGCTACACTACACTGTTATGAGACTGAAATAGAGTGTCTAAATTCAACAATTTTATCAATTAATAACTCCTTACAAATTATATCAAATAAATATGCATCGGGTCAGGATGAGATAAATGAACACATATTGGCCATGAATGATCTGGTAGTCATGTAAATATAACGAGGAGCACTTTGACTGCTTAATAAAACATCAGAGTATCAACGCTCCATACCAGGTTCATCGGTTACAATATGTGTAATAATAATAATGAAAACAGTAAGGACTCATTATTTTAATATACACTTTATGACGGTGCCATGACAAAGAATACAAACTTAAAAAATTAATTTAAATATTTAAAAAAAATTAAGTTATTATGTATTGTGACGACATAGGCAAAAATTTGGGCATGATGTTAAACTGTTTAAAAAAACATCTGATCAGTAATTATTGCACGCCTGGAGCATCCTTTAGTCATATAACGAATAAAGTTTTAGCTAGTAAGTTTTGCTCTAATAGCACATTAATAATTCTTGTTGGGTGAAGAGGCAATGTAAACAAAAATCAATTATTAAAATATATTGATTATCTAAATACTTTAAATGTACATAAAATTATCTTGCTTACATTACCTTACATATAGGGTTGGCCACAGGAAAATAAAATAAGATACGATTTAAAGGACATTGCTCTGCGCCCATACATTGTTCGCCCTGTAACCAAGAGCATCGGAAAATTATGTGATGTATTTTCTATAATTAGTTAATTCCTATATGATCTTATTTTTATAGCAGACTAGCTGCAGAATAGATATATTTAAAAAAACGTATCAGATTTTGAGGTTATAATCGAACCACGAACATTATGGTTTTTCATAGCTCCAAGTGATTTTTAAGAAACTGAAAAACAATATCCAAAACATTTAGCTATTTTTAGTTCCTACCTAGATAATTGGGTATGTAGTTTTTGTTCTAAAGCCTAAATTTAAGTAAGTGCAACATATAAATGCATAGAATATATTCGCGTCTACTATCTAGTGCATTTGCAAGCCTTTGCGTCTGGACGGCGCTGTTAAAATGCGTGACTATGAAACCAGCCTTACCAGTTAGGTAGTAAGTTGTTTTTAAACCTACATTATGTTATTATTTTTGAATTAGAAATAAAACAGATTTAATTTAATGTTTATTGTTCAACTTCTAAATACATCACGAGACTCGGAATACGCAGACAAAGTAGAAATGTAATTACAAAAAGAGGTGCACTCCATTGTTGTACACAGTGACGAATCTGTTCATCTTCCAAGAACATAGAACCAACAGCAGAGCCACAATTTTTTTTATAGGAGAGGGGGCAAACGAGCATGCGGCTGACCTGATGGTAAGTGACTACCGCCGCCCATGAACAACTGCAACACCAGGGGAATTGCAGATGCGTTGTTGGCCTTTTAAGAAGGAGTAGGCTCTTTTCTTGAAGTTCCCTAAGTCGTATCGGTCCGGAAAAATCGCTGGTGGTAATCGATTCCACAAGGAAGTTGTGCGAGGAAGAAAACTTCTTCTAAATCGCACAGTGGTGGACCGCCAATCATCCAGATGGTATGGATGGTATCTCGAGTTCTGTCACGATGTGCGATGGTGAAATTGGGCGGCTGGAATTAGTCTGAACAATTCCTCAGAGCACTCCCCGTGGTACATACGATAAAATACGCAAAGAGATGCAATATCTCTACGCAGTGCCAGTGAGTCCAGCCGATCGGAAAGAACTCTGTCGTCGACGATTCGAGCCGCTCTGCGCTGGATGCGCTCAAGTGGAAGGAGCTGGCACTGGGGAGATGCCTGCTGCCCAGAGATGGGAACAGTATTCCATGTGGGGCCGAACCTGCGCCTTGTAAAGTTGCAAGCGGTGTGCCGGCATGAAATACTGTCCCGCTCTGCTGAGCACGCCAAGCTTTTTAGAGGCCAATTTGGCCTTCTCTTCCAAGTGACCACGAAACTGCACATCACTCGATATGTCGACACCGAGGATTCCGATACTGGCTGGGACAACAAGGGGAGTGCCTTGAAACTGAGGAGATACGACAAAGGGGTTCTTTTAGCGGTAAACGCGCAAACTTGTGTCTTCCGGGGATTGAACTGGACTAGATTTAGTCGCCCCCAGTCTGAGACTTTGTTCAACAAAATCTCGACTTCAGACTCAAGTTTGTTCCGGTACTCAGTGACGTTTTCCCGAGAAATATTGGCACGGTCGGTGTATAAAGCATCACCAGTGCTGTCGTCTGCATAGCAATGAATATTACCGGTTTGCAACATATCATTGATATGCAGAAGAAACAGCGTTGGTGATAGCACGCAGTCTTGTGGAACACCAGCGTTAATGGGCTTGTAATCGGAGCATGCACCGTCTACTACGACCTTGATGCTCCGATCTGCAAGAAAACTGGTGATCCAATTGCACAATTTCTCGGGAAGCCCATAGGAAGGGAGCTTCGAAAGAAGCGCTTTGTGCCAAACCCGATCGAAGGCCTTCGCTACGTCCAAACTAACGGCCAACGCCTCTCCCTTGGACTCCACTGCCTCCGCCCATCTATGAGTTAGGTAACCTAAAAGATCACCAGCTGAGCGACCTCGACGGAAACCGTACTGGTGGTCACTAATCAGCTGGTGATCTTCAAGGTACCGCATGAGCTGGCAGTTGATAACAGTTTCCATTACTTTGGAGAACAAGGAGGTGATAGCGATAGGCCTGTAGTTGGACGGATCTGAGCGGTCGCCTTATAATAATTTACACAAAATACACTTTCCATTGCGTATGCGTAAGTCCGTTTATGAGTGACAGGTTATCGTTTGAGAGGTACACAGTTACGAAAATCACAGCCAGGTAAATCGTTTTTGAAAGCAATCAGAGTCCGTTAAAATAGCCAAGTCGTAATATTCAATAGATAGTCCCGAAAGTCACCAAATTACACCGATATAATTACGAAGAGCGAGCGACAGCGACGCCAATGTAATTGACAGAGTGAGAGCATAGGTGAGAGACCATAAACTTAGAATATACTGGCGTATTCTAAGTCTATGTGAGAGACTGACAAGTGATAAGTACCATTTAGTGAAGTCAAAAATAGGGGTGCTAAATACGATAGGATTTATTGATATTTAATAAGATTTACTATGGACATATGTTACAAACAGTATAATATAAACTTTTGTCATACGATAATATTAATACCGTAACAAGTATGACAATGTCCTACTCTACTTATAATGACACGATACTTCTCTACTTCTTCTATACTTGTAACAATATTAATAATAATACCTGTATGTATCTAGTCTGCAATATTAATTTTTAGAAAGAAAACATTTATAATTCATGAAGTAACAATAAGTGTTTTTTTCGTTATAATAAATTCGTTAGTGATCGTTTATTTAGAAATAAACCACACACTTTTCTAAACAGTCATTAGAAAACCCTGAATAATAATGATCATGATGAAATATGTAAGTTTTGTTCACTTCAGCATTATTGTAACTACCTATAATTTAAAATCGAGTATGACCTCATTCATTAGGTATAGAAGGTTTTTTTAAATCATACTTTAAGGAATGGTAATTGAATGTTTTTATTCAAGCTTCTATTTGCACTTTATTTGAAATAAATTCAAAATGTGATTCAGATTAAAAAATATGCAACATTAAGCATCCCTAATCATTTTACGACACCACATGACGTTTGGCGAAGATGGCGGTGATTAATGTTATTAGTCGAATAGAATACTTTTTAATATTCACTTCGGCATGCAGCTAGTCCGTGTTATAAAATTATGTGCAACCTATATAATAAAATACACATACAATTTAGAATGTAGCTTACAAACCCTTAATTGTATGACTCCACAGAGTGATAATAAAAATTGTATACACCTGGTGCATCAAAATATACAAGGCATGATAGGCAAAGAGCTAGAAATTGAGTTGTTCTTAAATAGCAACATAATATACAATATTTTATTACGAGATACAATATTAAAAAATATAATAAAAGAAAAAACTAAAACTAGTAACTTAACGATATATTGTCCTACTCGTATCGAGCCAAGAACGCTGGTTGCGTTTCCCCACTGTATGGCTATACTTAGCCTTTGAGCGAGAAAATAACCAACCCTTTTATCACCAGCAGCAACGACCAGCCGTGGATGAAGTTCCTTTAGGAACT
Organism: Parnassius orleans; assembly: GCA_029286625.1. NCBI lineage: Eukaryota > Metazoa > Arthropoda > Insecta > Lepidoptera > Papilionidae > Parnassius > Parnassius orleans. The sequence goes on along the minus strand of JAGSMP010000043.1, from coordinate 1,325,768 downwards.
TCACCGCACGTGGACCCCACGAACCGATAGTCTCTACAGCAAATGGCACAAATATGTAGTCATATCTCAGAGACTCATATTTGCGCCACTTACTCAGTTCAGCTGCCTCTGATGCCGCCCCGGCTCTAAACTAGGTACCCCTGAGATGAGAGGCCGCAAAAATGTCTACGCAAGTAGCATCCCACACTAGGGCTTTACCTTTCTCCCAAGGGACCAATGTCATACCGTCGGGTCTCCTGCCATCGTTTCTAAATATTCCACAAGGCTCTAAAACCGAGGGAACATTTATAGAGACAAGAGTCCTTCGGATGACATCGTTCAAATAACCATGCAGTGAAAACCTACCAGCACTTTTCTTACATGATAGTCCGTGGGCACTGATGGGGTTGACAAATCGCCGCTCCTAGTTGGATTCCTACAGCGATGCGCAAGCTTTCCCCATCAAGTAATGTGCCGAGATTACTTGATGGTAAAGCGTGTAACCAGTGACTAGATTCCTTAGTTGAAACAGCTAGAAGGCGTGCCTTATCTTGGTCACTATTGAAATAGCAACAATATTCATATTTTATATATTACTGAACATTGGTTAGAAGCTTATAACTTAATGTTTAACTTCAGTAATCACCAGGTGGTCAGTTCTTTCAATAGAGTATAGAGAAACAGTTTTAAGAGGTGGCTCCTTAATATTAGCTAGTAAATTATTATCATGTAAAGAACGTAAAGATATTGTGAACCTCTCTGTTGAGCGAACTGTAGAAATGGCATGTGTTGAGTTTGAGCACCTCATTGTTGTGAGAGTCTACAGACCCCCATGTTCTATATAATATGATACTTTTGAAAAAATTATGGAGGAAGTTTTTTGTTAAGAACTTAATAAACAGAATAAATCTGTTGTAATATGTAAAGACTTTAATATCAATCTCCTAGAAGCTTCCTCCACCAATATTAAATTTAGATCATTGTTTAAATCATAATATGGTCTTTTTAATTTATTTTTAGAGCCAACGCGTATTGCTCAATCTAGTGCAACATGTATAGATAACATTTTTACAAATGTTAAGCCGTTGCATAAATGTATAATTCAAAAATTTTGTTCTGATCACTGTGGACAGTTAGTTTCGTTACCTTATTTTCACAAAAGCAAGTAGATGAGAAAGTTGTGTACAATGCTTGGAGAAGTTTAGAAGTAACATAGTGAAAAAACTTCCATCACTTTCATACCAAAATAGTCCAAATTTTTTGTATGGACCATTGTTTGAGCTTATTTGCAATGAATTTGATAATACTTTTACTTCTAAAACATTCTCCTTGAACAGTTGGAAGGCATTCAATGAATGGGTGACGGTAAGATTCCACAAGAGCAGACAAAGGTTACATGAACTTCACCATGGAAGGTCGTATAATCCAAGCGTCGGATTGAGGGAATATGTAAAAAAATATGAAAATTTGCTTTGCTTGGGATCCTTTAATTAATAAAATTAAATCCAAACCCAAGCATGCCACTGCAAGACTTCAAGATACTGTAAGCTCATTCTGCGTAGATTGGACCAATAATTAATATTCAATAAATAATAGTCTAAGAAAATTAAAAAAAAACACACTTTTGTAGATAACTTAAAAATAACGTACAAAGTAACAACTTTAAAATAATAAAATAGTGATTAACATAAACAAATAATTTTATTGTTAAAAAGCGTGCGGTGCTTTATCAAATATTTTTATGATGACGCTAATTTTACAAATATCCGCAAAAAAATTTACAATAAATTACATCAAGCACCCCACGCTTTTTTACAATAAAATGATTTTTTTTTATGTTAATCACTATTTTCTTATTTTAAAGTTATTGAAAATTATTTTCTACTTTCGAAAATTTCGAATTTCTACGAAAGCGTGTTTTTTTACTTTTTTTAATCTATTATTTACTTTCTATTTTTTAGTGCGGCTAACTACAGAAGCGTGTTTTTTTTGGAACGAAGTTCTTTTACACGGCTTACAGTGGATTGAACTCGCAGAAATCGTAGTTGTTTTATGAATTATTCGCAAATCCTGAGGATTATGGCAAGGATAATGGGACAAACTATTTAAATTATTGCATTGTCATCGGTCCTTGATAAGTGGGTGAAGTTTCAAATCAATCCGAAATTTTGAAGGGGATGAAAATCACATTCATAAATTCCGTGACATAGATACATACCAAGCTAATAAAAGCGTTAAAAGCTGAAGGTAGCCGAGCTAACTATGAAATCGGGATGTCAAACATCTCAGTCCCCCCCGTGATCATGGATGCTGTAAAGCACTCGAAACGTCGGTAATTAAAAAGTTCCATTAAACCCGATAGAATCCATAAAATTTGTTTCATTTAATCGTATTATATTACACACTTAACTACACAAAACAAAATAGAAACAGCATGGTAGCGAACACCTCACTCCCAGGGGTTATTATTATTCATAAATTCCTTAATATTATTATAACCCTCTTTATAACATCTTCGTTTATTAAAGATTTTAAACTTGTAAAGCGTATACATCGCCTCAAAATGAATTGCTGACTCTGTAGAGTCGACTAGAAGCGTTATGTGACATTATTTTACGCTGGCGTTTTATAAAACGTGGTTCTTTCAGATCGAAGGGACCTATTTGTGCCATGGCTCTACCACATATTAATAAATATATTGTACCGGTAAAAATTCAATAATTTTCAAGCAAAAAATGACAATGTACATTATCTTCATCACGTACGTTCGGAGACGTGTACGTAACATAATGCCTTTTATATTTTATGCTAAATTTATTATTATGCTGCAATAAGTAATTATAAAAAAATATCAAAAAAATATATAATATAAATATATAGTGTATAATATACTAGGCAAGTAGTGAATTCCAAATTTAAAAATAATTTTAAGAAAAAAGTATGAAAAAGCAAAGAAATTTAATAATTATTAAAATTATAAAAATTTGCGCAGAACAACAGTCCCAGTTCCGTTCCAGAGCATTTTGAAGGAACTTCACGTGTATTAGAAAAATTTCATTCCACAGACATGCAGGTTTCGCGATGGTTTTTCGATGTTTTAATTCACCGCCGAGCTCTTGCTAAATTAGCAAAATTTAAATTTCATTGGTGCTGGCGAGGATCAAGCCCAGGTTGCTCGTGCACTGAGAAATTTACGACGAGCACTAAACCCCTGAATTACCACGTGGTAGAGCCATGTTGCAGCTATATTATAGTTGTAGTGGGAATAGGTCGTCTCGACTGGGGAACGACAACGTTCTCACAGAATACCTGCTAAAAATAGCAGCTTATATTCTGCTGTGTTTCGTATGGTGAGTGTAGAGGACCGAAGACCCTTTTAAATGGAAACGAGGCATTCCATCTTATTCCTCAAGGATGAAAACGCATTTGCATTTTGATTCTTAATCGAGGGTAGACGTAGATGTCTATGGGGCACAGCATGCACTTAATATCAGGTGGACTGTGTGTTAGTTAGGACTTGGGTGCACTTATTTGCTACGCAGATGATCACACAATGTCATCATCATTGTTTTGTTGGTTTCTAGTATAATTATAAACATAAAACAATGTCTCAGTGGTATGTTCTTTAATTGTTTACACAATTTAACTTCTTTTTAATTTTTCTATTTTAAGGAATAACCGTAATTTCTAATCTAATTAATATAAAATATAACTAATATTTTAGTAAGAAAAGTTAATCTCTACACTTTTCTAACAAATTACCTTCCCCGCTATGAAATCTGTCAAATATTTCACCTCATTCCGAAGTGGCGCCGCCCTGGTAGCAGAAAAAGTCGTGGATGCCTTCATTGACGGTGAGCTAAACATATTATAAGCTTATCTGATTTATATTGTGGACGTCACGGACCAGTTACTATCAAGAAGATAGAGAATTTATCGGCCATCTTTAATCATTTTTTTTTTCATAAGGCTAAAAATCATACGGCTAAATCCTAAAAATATTTATTTTTGTCTTGTGACATTGTTACTTACAAGGAAAACCTTATCGGAAAAACGCTAAGAGATTAGGAGTATTAATTGCTTACTATTAAAATTATCTATTTTGCTGGCTGTATATAATGGCATAACTGAGACTTTTTTCTCATACTTAGCCAACGTTGTTTCTCGCGAGACGCACCCAAGCACCCCAACATGAAGTTTATTATCTGTGAGTATATTTCCATTTGTGTGATGGCTATATATGTAGATATAAATGTAAACGACTAATTCTGAATAATGCGAGTTTTCATTTGCTTGACGTATGATTTAACCTTTCTTTTATAAAATAAATAATTTTCGTAATGATTTCTTATATTTACGCGAATACTACAAATTGAATAAAACGTTTGAGAGGATTAATTGCATTTCATTTTACTTATTTGATTTCCGAAGAAATAAAAAATAAATAAACTTAAACGTGAAAAAATCCGTAAAAATAGATTTATTCAACGAATAATTTTATGTAATGCGAATTATATTTTTATAGGTCTTTTATTAAATAGTATAAAAGCGACAAGCGAACACACAGTCCACCTGATGGTATGTGACTACCTCAGTCCATGGACATATGCAGCCAACTTCAAACAACGAAGGCTACTGATGCGTTGCCTCCTCTGAAAACTAAGGTGGAATGCCAAACAGCCTGTAACTATACTGGCTCTGTATACCCATCAGACCGGAAAAAAACATTGTAAACACTCCTATTTCGTAGTAGATATGGATAGGAGGGTGGAACTTACCCAGATGGACTCCAAGACATAAAAGGAATCTACAACCTGGTGATATATATTTAATTATAAAGATAAAGGCAATTATTTTGATGTTGACAGTTCTCTCAATTTTACTCCTCGCAATGTCGATGACTAGTGCATCAGGATGCATATGTACCACAGAGTACAAACCAGTCTGCGGCATCAAGACTTACAGCAACCAGTGCAGGTGCGTAAGAACTTACAAAATCACCAATACTATAAAATCACTAACCAACGAATAAAGTAAACTTAGATGCCTGCTTGAGGTTAACAAACAAAACAAACGAGAACACAGTCCACCTGATGGTAAGTGGATGCTGTGACCCATAGACATCTGTATCTGTCCTCGAATAAAAATCCATATGCAGATACGTTGTCACGCCTGAGTACTGCGATAGAATGCCTCGTTTACAGTAGAGGCAAAAAGAGTCTCCGGTTCCCTATACTCACGATACGAAACACAACAACATTAAGCTGCTATTTTACGCAGGTACTCTATGAGAGCATGGTGCTTCCTCGGTCGAGTGTAAACATTCGTGCTACAACCATAATTTAGCTGCAGCGTGACTCCACTATGAATAGAAACTCGATAAGAAGCAGCATTCCTATCGCGAGCATCAATTATAAGCCCACCTACCCAGCGCAGCTAAACGTACGGTCAAACCAAGTCGTATTCCCTCGAGGAAAAGTGAAATAACAGGCAAAAGTAAAGCAAAGTTACAGCCTATATACGTATTATGAGAGTATTTATGTGAGAGTAATGAAGCGATTTTTAAAATAGAAAGAAAGAAAGAAAAACCTTTATTTAGTAACACCATTATCCATTACAGTCAATAAAAGTCTGCTGCTGAACATAGCCCTGCCCCTTAGTTTGACTCATATAGGGAATTTCGCCATAGTTGCAACGCGTGGCAGGCAGGTTGGCAACCGCAGTTTTTTATTATTTTGAGTTAATATCAGGAAGATGCTGCTGCTTATCTCCTGTTTCAGTTTCCCTCTGTTGTCTCTTGCGCTATTCACGGGATGATATGAGGTGGTGGATATTCTTACACCACCACTACACGATTAATATAGTATTTAGTAACACTTTATAACAATTTGCTTACAACAGTAGCATATTTTAAAGGAGTTGCATGAAATTGGGCCCTCGACATCGTTCGTAACAGTGATACAAAAATATGTAGGTAAAAAACGATAAATTATAAGCATAAATAAATGGTTTTTATTTCTGTACTTCTTGGGACAATCATAAAAACATTTTTTTAAACTGAAAAATGAAAGCTAACGCTTTTGCTATAGCAAAAACGAAACGTTTTTATATATTTTTCTGTATTTTGTCTATGGCAATAGATAATGACGGCTATTTTTATAATAAAATTGCCTTCATAATCAAAAAAAAATCATAATATTGAAACATTGACGCGAATCTGTAGTGATTAATATTGAATAAAATAATACATTTAGAAAACGATGGAATAGGCTATGTTATTAAACAAAAAAACATTTGAATATTATCCTACACGACTGAATAGGCTGTATGGTTATTGCTCATTGCATATTCAGAAGGAGACAACTTGGTGACATTTTATTAATAATTGCAGGAAATAATTAAACAATTAGAAAATATTTTTTTTTTACTTTATTTAATAATAACTACAAAACTGCATTCTTTTGTGTTCTTTTCAATTTATTCAAACAAATTATCACAAGAACGAGTGATTTTACTACATAACCTACAAATCATAAAATAAAAACAAAACCCCAGGTCCTGCAAAAATATGATTTTTTGACATAAATAATAAATGTTTAAATCTTCAAACTTAGACATATTTTAAGTTCGTTCACGCCGGGCCCTAGCTTGTATGGAATCAAGTTCATCTCCTTTGGTAATTAAATTATTACTAAAAATGTAAGCAGTTCAGCATGGTCTTGATACTGCCAAAGCATTAGATGGGAAACTTCCGCGGGTACCTATATATTGGGTGGGTAAATTTAAAAAATAAACCTGTCATATTAAAACTAAATTTACTATTTTTCAGGATGGCATGTGACGGAGCTAAACTGCTTTATCCGGGAAAATGCTATAACTATGGATGTGTGTAACTATGCATTAACTAAACGAGCCTAAAGCAAATTAACCAATAATTGTTAATAAGCCTTTAAGAACCAGATAATATTTGTTATTCATTAAAAATTATCGGGCCCTAAAAAAGTACTTTTTTTCTATCCCAGTTTATTACCTGAAATTGAATTTATAAATCATATAACTATATAACTCATTTGAAAACTTTAGAACAATACTTACACTTTTTCGAGAATATATAAATGGTAATATCCTCCCTAGATTATGCAGTTCCCACTTGGTCATGTCTTACGAATTTAGTGAATGTTTTGTACGATAATATAGTTCAAATTGGGAGTAAAAAAATTATGTTTTCGTAGCAGTGGGGCATAATAAAACATGGCAGTAGTGAATAAATCATCCGTGGCAGTGGGTTGTGGTATAAGCCATTCGAAGTTAGAACTTCGTTGATTTTCATTTTTTTGTACAAATACGTTTAACATAGATATTAATCATTTACGTAGTAGAGCCAATATAGAGTAATATAGCTACATAACATATTATATGAACTATGTATTTGTCAACCTTATTCTATAAAAAAACATAGGTATATTTTTTTCCTCAATGATTTATTTCTATGCGTTGATAAAAAAAATCGAGGGTTTCCGTTATTAACAAGTAAGTACTAAGTAGAAGAACATGGATATTAAAGAGTTTCCGTTTCCTTGTTATTCTTTGTTTTATTTTTATTATTTGCGTGTTCTTTTTTATGAAAGAACGCATAAATAAATCGATAAAAACAAAAATGTAAGTTGGTACATACAAATACAGCCTTTATACGGTCAATAGCTAGCCGCATTTCTTCTCATTTCTGAGGAAGTTTGAGGACACGGAAATGTTCGCCGCACAGGCCCAATGCGTGGTAAATCAGCACTTAAAATTGCAATTGACAATTTCTTTGGTGTCAGCGGGGATCGAATCCGGTTTGACGCGTACTGTGAAATTTCCAGCGAGATCTTAGCCCCGGAGCTACAACAGCCCTCAGTTACAACAGTTGGTATATATAAACATAAACAGTCACGCCTGTCACCCAGAGGGGTAGGCAGAGACTATGGACTTCCATTTGGCACAATCCTGACACACTTTTCTCGCCTCCTCCACATCCATATACCTACGCATACACGCTCGTCGGTTAAGGGTACTCTTAATTTGGCCCATTTTCAGTATATCGCCAATTTGGTCGATAAACCTTCGTCTAGGGCGTCCCTTTCCGACTCTGCCGTTCACCTCTGCCACATAAATTTGCTTTGCCACTCTTTCCTCATTCATTCTTTCTGCATGACCAAACCACGAAGCATTACTTTCTTAATCCTGGTCACAACATCATCTTGCAAACCACACTCTTCTCTTATTACACAATTTCTCACTCTGTCATTCAGATTCAGCCCTAACATACTCCTTAATGACCGCATATCTACAGCATTTATTCTACTCTCTTGCTTCTTCCGCCACAACCAACTTTCACTACCATACATTAAAGTAGGGACTAACACAGCATTGTGAATTGCCATACGTGCCTTTTTGGACACATTCTGACTTTCCACAACAGCGTGTAGAGCCCGATTTACTTTATTTCCTGCGTTCACTCGACGTTCTATATCCTTGTCATATCTACCATCCCTGCTAAATACACATCCCAAATACACAAACTCATCTACTTGCTCGACCAATTCCCCTTCTATTCCTATTTCACATATTGTTTTACTTTCTTCTCTTTCAAAAACCATCACTTTCGTCTTACTTGCGTTGAGTTTAATACCCCTTTCTTTTAATGACTAGTTCATTAAAGTAACCATCATTTGCAACTCGGCCGCCGATGATGCAAATATGACTTGATCATCGGCGTACAAAAGGCATTTGACGGTTAACTCACCCATTCTAAACCAACATTCTTCAACTTTCAACTTTTCCAAACAACTGTCCATAAATAGGTTGAACAGCCACGGGGAAGCCACACAGCCCTGTCTGACCCCTTTGTGGATGCCAAACCTGTCCGTCTAGGCCCTATTGATCCTGACACAAGCACTGGAGTCCATATACAGAGACTACAATGCCTGTATCAACCCAGCGCTCAACCTAAATGAGTTCAGTGTTTGCCATAACACATCCCTGTCCACTCTGTCATAAGCCTTTTCCAAGTCCACGAATGCAGAAAAAACCTTTTGGTTTTTGGCCAAAAGCTTCTCCGCGATCATGCGCATGGAAAAGACCTGATCCGTACATCCCATTCCCTTTCTAAATCCCGCTTGCACATCCCAAATATTTCCATCGGTATCTTTCATAACTCTTTCAATAAGTACCTTAGCATACAGTTTTCCCACAATGCTTAGAAGACTGATACCACGGTAGTTTTTTACATTCCTGCTGCGATCCTTTTCCTTTATATAGTGGGATTATCACGGCTTTGCACCAGTCTCCCGGTACCCGCTTAAGTTTCCAACACAAATTAAACAAGGTGTACGGCAGGTCTGCCACCACTCCCTCTCCAGCCCTTAGCATTTCGAGTGATACTCTATCATATCCGGCTGCCTTACCTGCTTTCATACTCTTCATTGCTTTCATTATTTCATCTATACTTATCTTTCTATCTCTTTCCTCTTCTTTCGGAATTTCTATTTCATTTAATTCAGACGTCTCATCACTCATAAACACGCTTTCAAAGTATTCCTTCGATCTCCTTAAACTCGAAACTTCGTCATTCAGAATACAGCCATTCTGGTCTCGTATAGCATTCATTCTAGGCTCTTTTGAATGTTCCCTGGCAGTTCTTACGAGTTTCCAGAACATTTTAATATTTGCCTGGAAGTTATGCGATATTCTTCTATCATTCTTATCCGTTCTTTCTTGCTTTTTCCTTTCAACTACTTCTTTTACTCTCTTATTTCGATGTCTAAAGACTGCCTTTTTTCTTTCAATATCATCATTCATAATATAACTATATAATAACTAGCCTTGGTTGCTAGTAAATCTAGCCATGCTCTCTTCTTTGCTTCAACTTCGATCCGTACCTCATCATCCCACCATAAAGTGTTATTTTCCTTTCATTCGTTCTCTTACTTACACCACATACTTCGGTAGCTGCATCCACCAAACCTTTCTTGACTAATGTCAATTAAGTAATGTTAATTATACCACACAGTTTCCAAGTCTAAATCATTCATACACAAGTCATCCATACCACTTGTATTTTCTCTCAGTCTACATTTAAACTTTTCTTTCGCACCTTCATCTTGTAAGCTCTCTGTTCTTATACGTTGTAACGCAGTGGTAGACACAGATGTCCGATGCCGCCAACGTCTGAGTAGACCATTAATTCGGCATAAGAACAAGTAATGATCCGTCCCTACGTTGGACCCCCGGTAAACCTCTACCACTGCGCTCCTCATTCTTTCATCCACAATTATGAAATCTATCATGCTTCTATCACCACCTCTTTCCCATGTATACATGTGAATCTTCTTATGACGAAAGAAAGTGTTGGTCACAAAAATATTCTTTTCCACACATACGGTGAGGAGGCCTTCACCATTCTCATTCATACTTTCATCACCAAACGTTCCCAATATCCTTTCATAACCAAGCCTCTTCACGCCAACCCTTCCATTAAAATCTCCTAAATCAGTTGGTAATAGGTGATAAATAGAGCGGATGTTAGAGGAACCATTACCACATTTGCCCTAGCAGCATCACCAAGCCACCTTGGGATCACCAAGCAGATGGTAGCACGCATCCATCTTCTCTATTGAAATTAGAATGTTTTTTAATTTCAATAGCCTCGCGAATTATCTTTTGTAGATATCGGTGTGCTTTTGCGAGGATTTTTCGTCTATCAAATCTAATGTAATGGCGGGAACGATCTTGCTTCGGATCCTATACTTAATATAATAATATTCAAAAGCTGGAGGTAGCCGGGTTAACTATGATATCGGGACGTCAAACACCACAGTCCTCCCCGTAACCATGGGTACTATTAAGCACCCGAAACGTCAGGAATTACAAAATTTAAAATTAAACGTGAAAAGTCCGTATTAGTTTCTAATATTGGCTTATAATAGTCAACAAACCCGGTCAAGTTCTTGTCGGGCCACGCACAATGTAGGGTTCCGTTACTGCCCGTCACAATACGTGAACTTAGAGAGGGCCTTCTTTATACTATAAGCATATTAAGTGCGTTAGCAGTTTGACCGCTATAACGACTAAATATTTGCTTAAATATGACGATGGTAACTGAAGAACTTATTTTCCAAGCAGACTTATAGGAAGTGATATTCAAAAAAGATTAAAATAAGTTTTCTATTTTTAAAATATGTAATACAATCTGCATCAAATCATTCACTTGCCATGTTCATACAAAAATGGACATAGTTTCCTATACATCTAGTTCTAGTTCTCGGTAGTGCAACTTTAAAATATACGTGACCATAACGAACCTTCCCGTAAACCACCACTGTCCTAAGCTATCCTGAGGGTGACCCGCATAAACCAAGAGTACCACGAATGAAACCATAAGCCTGCAATAACTACTAACTAAAAATAAGCGAAACTGCTGTCTGGATCTAACTCTTGGCTATCGTTCCTCTCTGCCTACCCCGCAAAAGAAAACGTTAAGCTACATTAGTAATGCGTAAGCGTTTTCCTCAAAAATATTTAAAATATTTTACAATTTACAATAACAATACAAGTTATTAATGCAGCTAGTTTTAGTTAATTTTCTATGAAAATGTAACGAAATTTTCACTAATCCGAGAGCATTTTATAATTTTTAAATTAGTTAACTTGTTAAGTCTACTTAGCTGAGATACTTTTTCTTTTAACTTCATTATATAAACATCACTATTGCACATAATTTTCATATTTCCAAAAACAGTAGATCAATTGTTAGGAGATGGGAACACATGACTCATGAAAAATCCTACTTAAAAGCTAAATATTTCGCAAACGGACCCCTGCATCAACAAAATGATGCTCCATAACCCCAATATTTTTGAAAGAGCTATCTAATGATACCTTACACTATGGAACAGACGGTTAAAAAAAAAGCACCTGTATGTGAGGTACCCAAAGTAAAATGTTTTTCAAGATTTTATTTCAGAAATTTGTAGGCGTTATTAATATCTATAACTATGAAAAATAACACTTTTGTAGCATCTAGGGTCTCTGAGTAAAACGGATGGAGGGACATAGCGAAACTAAAAAGGTTCCTTGCTGTTTAACTACGGAACCCTAAAAAAAGAAAGCGACTGTACAAAAAGCCAGGGTCCTCTCAGCCTCCGATAGATACAATCCTGTGCTACAATACTCGTATATATGTCAGATGTAAAATAGCCAGACTGGCGACGGGGAGTAGCGCCATAGAGGCGAGGTATTTAATACCGACACCACCAATCCAACAGGCAGGCGTGGCATATGTTGCAAATTTATTCACCGTAGGGAATAGGCGCTACCTAACATTTGTTATGCAGAAGTAAGGGTGGCGTACACAGTCCACCTAATTTTAAGTGGATGGTATGAATGTTGATACGTTGTCACCCTTGAGAACTAAGATGGAATGCCTCATTACCAATATAAAGGGTACCCAGTACTCGTCATTCACATCATGTGTAGTTTATACGTGGTTAAGCCATGCTGCAGCTATATTACAGTTTTTGCACCTCCGGGGAAAGACCAGACTCTTACGGACTACCAGCAAAAAATAACAGTTAAATGCTTCTGTGTTTCGTATGACGAGTGTAGAGAACCGCAGACCCTGTTTACTGGAAACAAGGCATTCCATTTTAGTCCTCAGGGGTGACAACGCATCTGCATTTTGATTTTTAATCGAGAATAGATGTAGATGTTTTTGTGCCACAGCTGACCATTAGGTAGACTGTGTGCTCGTTTGTCCCCTTATTCTCTAAAAATAATACGAAACATACGAGAAGATGTACGATTATCACCAGCTTCGTTAATAATGTAGAATCGATTGTTTAGGCGAAAGGATAAACAGTAAAATTTATTACGCGCAATGCAGCGATTTTTATCAATTTTTAGCAATTTCGTTCCCAGTCGAATTTATAGCCGTCGCATAAATAGTTACATAGTATAAACTTCGTCGGTGGAGGGTTCTTTATAATATCGAAAATAGGTACAATTTACTAGGTAAGACCCCTTTTCTGTCTAGACCTTATACTCCCAGTAACGAAATAATAAAATATTTTTAAAACATGAAGCTTAAATCGGGTGATAAGTTAGTCATATGTTTAGGGGAAAATGATCACAATATAAAGCAAGTTTTATCACAATTACAAACTATAATACGAGTAGAAACTTTTAGTAAAAATACAATAATTGTACTAAATGTAAAAATAGGTACATAAATGTTAATAATATAAACTATTGTATAAAAAATATATGCTTAAGACATAAAAATTGTGAGTTTGTAGATTGCAAATATTCTAACCGCTTTGACATTTTTAATCAATAAATTACGCTATTGATTATAGTGACTACGCAGAAAAATATTTAAATCCTAGCGAAATTAGTAAGCTAATAGCGAGTAATAAGCCAAGTTTTAAATTAAATAAAACCATAAATAAACCAAAAAAAGGAACAATTCCCTTTTACTTTAATAAAAACAGTGACGACCACTCAAAACCTCCCGCTATTTATAAGAAAGTGACAGTACCTTATTATTTTCCGGTAATAAAAAAGAACGATACATTTTTTCGATCCTAAAAATTTAATTTATACTCGTCATTTTAGAATTTTTCACCAAAACATTGCTAGTGTTTTATCAAAGCAAGATTTATTAGAAGTAACTATGGAGGAGTTACGAGCAAAAAATAATGACCCGGATGTAATATGTCTTTCCGAAACTTTCACAAAAAAAGGTTTTGAGTGTTGTGTAAGAATATGTGGGTATGACATGGCTGCCAACTTCTGCAGAGAAAAACAAAGATGTGGATCGTGTATTTTAGTTAAAAAAGGTTTAATTTTCAATGAATTATCGTTTATCAAAAATTATTCTACCCAGAATACGTTTTAGGCTTGCGGTTTTAAATCATAAATATTAAATTAATCACTATTTGTCTTTACAGAACACCCCAATCTGACCCAACGCAGTTCTTAATTATGTTGAACACACTCTTGCACGACTTAACTGTAAAATACAAATCTAAAGTACTTATAGTTATGGCGGGTGACTTCAATATAAACACATTAAAAAAAGGCAAAATCACAAATTATTTACAAGATTTGTCCTATAATTATAACTTGACTTACGTGCAGGAACATTGAAAATATTCTATGTGTGCTCGTTTGTCACCCTTATCCTATAAAAAAATTTACAAAATACTAGCTCTGAAGGCTACGATGACATAAACACAAAATAATAAAACATTGTATTAATGAATTAATTGAAATCTTCGTTTTCGTCTGGAATCTTTCCAGATGCATTAAAACTATCAATAGTTAAGCCACTGTTTAAAAAGGAGAGAAATATGATATTAATAATTATCGACCAATAACCTTAATACCGTTATATCAAAATATATGAAAATGCATATATAAAAGACTAATTGAATTTTGTAACAAATATCACATTACATCAAACGAACAGTACGGCTTTCAAAAAGATAAATCTACATCTTTGGCGATTTTCTCACTCATAAATGTAATACTGTCAAACATCAATAAAAATAATTTTAGAACGGGACTATTTTTTGACCTACCAAAAGCCTTTGATCTAGTTTCACATGACCTACTATTACAGAAATTAGAAAAGATTGGGATTAGGGGACCTACACTTCAGTGGATATTAACATATATATCTAATAGGCAACAATGTGTCATAATTACTAAAGCAGACGTAAATGGGGACATTATACCGCACTTGTCCGAATACCGATATAGTAAATATGGCGTTCCACAGGGAAGTGTTCTCGGTCCAATCCTATTTATGTTGTACATAAATGAGATTGTTAATATGACGAATCATAAGTGTATACTATTTGCTGATGACATCTCAATTATCGTGACTTCCAATAAAAAAATTAATAATATCAGTGACCATGAGGTTGACATAAATAATACAATAGATAATTTAATTAATTGGGTTGACATACATAATTTAAAAATTAATTTAGACAAATTTTTATATATACAATTTAATAAATGCACTAATTATAAATATAATCTTAAACTTAACATACCAAAAATAAAAGCAGCTACACATACGAAAATTTTGGGTTTAATTATAGATGATGATACGAATTGGAAACCACATGTAAACGATGTTTCTATCAAAATAAATAAATTCGTATATGATAATTACGTAGTTTCACTACACGAAAATCGACTAGCATGTAAAACCTACATAAAGGTGCACACGACGGAGCCGCGTGTCACGGGGCGCTGAGTCAGCAGCGCCGACAATCCGACGCCGTGCAAGTTAGCATCGGATTTCGTCATTCTTCGGTCACACTTCGACCAAGCTAATCATTTTAGTTTAGTTATAGAAGTATTGTAATTTTCTTTAATAAATTTATATTTTAAAATTGGTTTTTTAAGTATTGCGGCTGCAGCTAACGTAATTGGCGCAGTCGGTAGGATATTAGAGTCAGTACGCGGCGTTAAAATCTCAAAAATCGGTAGATTTCGGTTGGCGCTGAAAGACGCTGATTTGGCTCTCAAGCCTTAATCAAGTATCCGAACCACGTGGCAGCAGCACCGGGACGAGTATATGAAAATCGATACGCGGAGGAAGCCAGAATGATATTGTAAGTACGCAAAACTTTCTTTTTGTGTTGCTTTCCTTTATCCTTTAAGTTTTATCCTTATTGTCCAAAATTTTTCACCCAAAGAATAGGGGTCTAGCGAGGCTGGTTTTCGACAGTCTCGCCGAAATATAGATTTAGATAATTTAAGGAATATTGAGGAAGAATTAAATTTAAGTTCACTAAATTTCAAAATGTCCCATGATCGATGTAATATATAAGGCCTTGCGCCCAGTGCTAGATTTCGATGGTAATCCAAATATTCTTACTAGATTTATTAAAATATGTGATCAGGTTGTATTAACTTACATGAGCTCTGAAGCCGGTAATGAATTATCTAATTTATGTTTACTAAACGGAATTTTGAACAAAATCACCGGACCTGCGGCTTCAATTATAAATTCTAATGGCATCCTGATAATTGGCTAGGATTCGCGAATCTCTTATAAATAACTTCGCAGATCAAAGAGACGAAACTGCGCTATACAATGACCTTTCCTTAGCTTCGCAAGGCCACAAAAGTCCTCAGGAGTTTTACGATCACTGTCAGACTCTTTTTAGTACCATCATGACATATATATCGTTGCACGAAACTATCCCGACCACTATCGAGTCTAAGAGGGCATTGTATAAAAAGCTCACTATGCAGGCTTTCGTTCGTGGCTTACATGAGCCCTTAGGGTCTAGAATAAGGTGTATGCGCCCTTCTACAATAGAGCAGGCATTGAAATTTGTTCAGGAGGAATTAAATATTTTATATTTGCAACAGCGTAATAATGATGTACACCCTAAAACTCTCCAGCCGCCTCCAAGAGCACAAATACCAGTTCCAATGCCTTCTCAATCTAAGCAAAATTTCCAGCCTCCACCTATGATGTTAGCACCCGCTACTCAGAGACCGATGTGGATGCCACCTCAACCTCAACCCTTTAAATTTACTCAACCGCAAAATCAATTTAAGTCCAATGCGGGCCCTCAACATCAGCCTCAGTACCGCATGCCTACACGTACTCAACAAATGTTCAGTGCACCACCACCGAATTATAACCCACGTAGTAACGTATTCCGTATTCAGCCTCGTTACCAGCAGCCTCAGAATTTTGGCCCTAAGCCTATGAGCGGCGTTCAACATTTCACGCCTAAAGCCTTACCTCCTACAGGACGATTAACTGGCCATGATTGGAACCAGCACGGTAACCCACCACCTACAAATTACTTTAAAAGCCGTGAAATGAATTTTAACGAGTGTGACGGCTATGCTAACTATTACTATGAGCCTGACTACAACAACTATTACGCGGATTACTACGAATGTCCATCTTACGCGAGTAACTATAATGATTCTATAAGCCACGAGAATTACGGTCCTGAGTTCGTTCCGATAAACAATCATCCAAGCGTCAATGATACAGAAAACGATCCTCAGCCTCCACTAACCAACAGGAAAATTTTCACGAGGATTCCCTTCAAACAAGCCAAGATAGAAATTAATTTGCAGACCCAGCGTCAGCTACCATTTATTCGGATCTTAGACCCTCCGTTGAACCTTCTCATCGATACCGGAGCGAATCAATCATTTTTGAGTCCGGATGCTGTAGAAAGATTTTTCCCTCATTATCAACTTGACTATGATCCTTTCGAAGTTACTAATGTTCACGCTGTTAGTCGAAATGATTATTCCATTACGGTGCCCTGTTTTCCGGAAATTAACGATAGCGAACCGATAAAGTTTTTCGTGTATAAATTTCACAACCATTTCGACGGGTTAATTCGGCTCGATCTGTTAACTAAGTGGGAAGCAAAGATCGATTTAAAAGCATTACATTTAACTACTCGGTCTGCAGTGAACCCAATATTGTTATATAATTCACGAAACGCGAACCTGTACGAGGATATAATTCCTGCGAATACTTCAAAGTTAGTTAAATTCCTGTTGACAGTAGTGATGGTGAAGTCTATATTCCCAAACAAATTTTATGTAACTGTGTCGTTCACGAATGCATAACCAGCGTTTCCCAAAATAGAGCTATTTTAGAGATCGAGAATACTAGCGATAATGATGTTGTTTTCCCTAGACCGCCCCGCTCACGCACAGCTGTTTAACGTTGAGTGCGCGCACCAGCCTATAACCGAACGCGCTAAAGACGTTTTATCGCGACTCCGCACTGACCATCTTAACGAAGAATATCAAAGCAAATATCATGACATCATGACAAAAGCCAAATATCATGACATATTTTATATCGAAGGTGAAAACTTAACATTTACGAATCAAATAAAACACCGCATCCGTACGACCGATGAAATTCCTATATACACAAAGAGTTATCGATATCCTTTGTTCATCGACAAGAGGTACACGATCAAATAAATAAAATGCTAACTCAAGGCATTATACGTCCCTCCGAGTCCGCGTGGTCCTCACCGATTTGGATTGTCCCAAAAGGCAGACGCCTCGGGAAAAGAAATGGCGTCTAGTGGTAGATTTTCGTAAACTTAATGAAAACTATTAATGACAAATACCCTATCCTGAATATCTCAGACGTTCTGGACAAACTGGGTAAATGCCAATATTTTACTACCCTAGATCTCGCCAGTGGTTTTCACCAAGTAGAAATGGACCCGCTGATATTTCAAAGACGACATGCAATGTCGAACACGGCCACTGAATTCCTTCGGATGCCCATGGTCCTGAAGAACTCGCCCTCCACATTCCAAAGAGTGATGGATAACATCCTCCAAGGTCTCCAGAACCAGATCTGTTTGGTGTACCTAGACGATATAATAGTATTCAGCACTTCGCTGCAAGAACATATGGTCAACTTAGAACAAGTCTTCCAGAGACTTAGGAACTCCAATTTCAAAGTGCAAATGGACAAATCAGAGTTCCTTAAGTTAGAAACGGCTTATTTAGGCCATATCATCAGCAGCGAGGGCGTGAAGCCTAACCCAGACAAAATAGCAGCGATAGAAAAATACCCTATGCCTAAATCTCCTAAGGAAATAAAGTAGTTCTTAGGACTATTAGGATATTACCGGAAATTCATCCCAGATTTTGCAAAAATAACAAAACCCCTAACACAATGCCTAAAAGGGTAAAAGATCACTTTGACCCTGATTATGTTAACAGTTTTGAGAAGTGTAAAACCCTTTTGACGAATGATCCAATCCTTAAATACCCGGACTTTAGTAAGGAATTTATCCTTCCTACCGACGCGTCGAACTATGCCATCGGTGCTGTTTTGTCTCAAGGGCCGATAGGCTCGGATAAACCCATCTCATATGCCTCGCGGACACTCATCATCAACACTAAGAACTACAGGAAATATGTCATTAAAGACCCCACAGTAACCAACGATAAATGCCGCAAGTGCTTCACCCAACCAGAGACAATACAACATATAACAGGGGCATGTACATCTCTTACACATACAGACTACACTCACAGACACAACCAAGTAGCAAACATCATTCATCAAAAACTAGCACTCAAACATAAACTTATACAAGACACAAACACGCCCTACTACAAATACACTCCACAAACTATTTTAGAAAATCCTACACACAAACTTTACTACGACCGCGCCATACTTACCGACAGGGCCATTCACTATAATAGACCAGACATAACACTACAGGATAAAGTAAGTAAAATCACCTACCTAATAGATATTGCAATACCCAACACACATAACTTACAAAAAACAATAGGTGAGAAGACATTTACACAATTAGCCAAGTGCGGGTAGAATAAGAATTAGTCAACAAAACGGTACACAAAATATAGTCTCAATAAAAGAGGTAAAATATACTCGCTGTCTTAATTATAGAGGTAATTATGACGAATAAAATCGAAAGAAATAATCCCTAAAATATAGTCTCAGTAAGGGAGGTAAAATACACTCGCTATCTCAATATAGAGGTAATTATGACGATAAAATTGAAAGAACTAATCCCAGGTATAGAGGTTTGTTTTGCCCCACTAACAGAGGTAATTCAGTACTAAAGTGTCGGGACCTAAGCATGAGTTTCAGCTATGGAGGTTTCTCACTTATCCAGGTCCCACTTAACCAAGTTTTACTGTATTAAGGAATTTATGAATGATAATAACCCCTGGGAATGAGTTGATCGCTATCAAGCTATTTCTAATTTGTTTTGTGTGGTTAATTGTGTAACATACATGATTGTAACCTGTTATTTAAAAAAAATGTCCCACTGGGTTTCTTGCTGGTTCTTCCCAGGATAGAGGTTTTTCAGACCAGTGGTAATTAAACAAAGAGTTACTTTCAATAAGTATTATTTATAATCTATATTGAATAAAAGTTTCTGTTTCTGTTTCTGTTTCTATGCTTTGGTAAGCACGTAATGTCGTTCGTCCTACGCCTAATATCTCTCAGTCGTGTCAGATTGCTGTGCCATCTGACTATAAGATAAAGAAATAGTAAGAGCAAATGTGCCCGCACACACACACGTGCACTATAATCCCCTCCTGCGCACATGGCTAGTCCCCATTGAGACTGGCCGTCGTGATCGAAATTCGATCTGGATCTCTATTATTAGAACTTAAAACGGTTAACCAAACAATATTTTTAAAGTTAGCGTTTAAGTAGTCTTGTAAGACTTGTTAGTCTTTCAAGATCATTCTACAATATGGTTCAAAGAAATAAAACTTCGAATAAGTATCAGTAATCTATTTTAATTTACTATTTAACTTGTACACAATTTTCTTAAAATATTTTATCGAACATGCTTGCAGATTACGAGTCGAGAAGGTAAAGGTACATACATTCAATAATTGAATTGAACGGTCGTTGGCTATAGGATTACTACGTATGTAAACATAACGATATGAAATTGGTAGAATTACAAATAAATTTTTAGGAAAGTAATATGGATCTTAAACGTAAACAATTACGATGAAGCTAGTACTATTCATTAGTTTAACAAATCAAACGTAACACTTAAGACATAATAATTCCTATATAATTTAAATTACATCTACTTAAATAATACTTAAAATGCAAAGACGACGCGGCGCGATCAACCATTGTTGTGAGACACGCCATGCCCACTGAGTAGATTGACGACCTAATGGTAACCCAAGAAGGAGACATATTATGTCCAACTGTAAACTTGTGATGGGTTGTGCCGCTGATGATGTTGATGTTGAACTTAAATTATAAAAGAAATTATGAAATATTTTCTTTAACATTACAACAAATTGCGCACGAAACAAATGGATGTGTCAACCGCGCCATTTCTTCATGCAGTCACAAGTCTATGACATATTACCCTTAGCTTGGATAGCAATTTGTATGTAAAATGATTTTATTTTATTTTAGAATGATAGGCTATATTACAGATTTTGACCTCATTTTAATTAGTTTCTTTGCAGCTGTATGGTTGTCATATAATAACAATGCATGGTGGTAGCGCCTGAGGTAAGAATGCATCTGTAGCTTTTATTATTTGATGTTAGTTGCAGGAGTCCAAGGACTGCAGTAACCACTTACACTTCAGTTTTATAAAATAATAATAATAAATATAAAATAGTAGCGATCCGCTATCCGATTGGTGGTGTTTCGTTCTTCAGAAAGCACGTAAAGCCGTTAGTCCTGCGCCTGATCTCTCTCTATTACTGACGGATAGTCGTCCCATCGGACAATGAGAGTGAGAGAATAGAAAGAGCACCTGTGTTTACACATACACTTGTACACTTGGGCACTGTAATCCTGAATCTCTGTTGAGACTAGCAGCCGTTATTGAAATTCGGTCTGAAGGACCTTATTATTCCTGTCTTGGCGAGTCTTCGATGAGACGGGCCGCCAAGACTGAAATTCCATCTAGATTTGGTGTCTTCCAAGAACACACCAGCTTGTATGTATTTTTGATTAATTTGGACTTACACATTTTCTCTATGTAGGCCGGGTTTTTAGTTTATTGCACTCCCAACTGGTTATGCTGCTCTATTACCTATCTTTCTTTAGGTTTAAGGTTTTAATTGATTAGTAATAATAATAACGTGCCAAATCGAATCTCAAGTCATCGAATTTCAGTCTTGGCGGCCCGTCTCATCGAAGACTCGCCAAGACAGGAATAATAAGGGTCCTTCAGACCGAATTTCAATAACGGCTGCTAGTCTCAACAGAGATTCAGGATTACAGTGCCCAAGTGTACAAGTGTATGTGTAAACACAGGTGCTCTTTCTATTCTCACCTCATTGTCCGATGGGACGACTATCCGTCAGTAATAGAGAGAGATCAGGCGCAGGACTAACGGCTTTACGTGCTTTCTGAAGAACGAAACACCACCAATCGGATAGCGGATCGCTACTATTTTATATTTATTATTATTATTTTATAAAACTGAAGTGTAGTGGCTACTGCAGTCCTGGACTCCTGCAACTAACATCAAATAATAAAAGCTACAGATGCATTCTTACCTGGCTACCATGCATTGTTATTATATAACAACCATACAGCTGCAAAGAAACTAATTAAAATGAGGTCAAAATCTGTAATATAGCCTATCATTCTAAAATAAAAATAAAATCATTTTACATACAAATTGCTATCCAAGCTAAGGGTAATATGTCATAGACTTGTGACTGCATGAAGAAAATGGCGCGGTTGACACATCCATTTGTTTCGTGCGCAATTTGTTGTAATGTTAAAGAGAAATATTTCATAATTTCTTTTATAATTTAAGTTCAACATCAACATCATCAGCGGCACACAACCCATCACAAGTTTACAGTTGACATAATATGTCTCCTTCTTGGGTTACCATTAGGTCGTCAATCTACTCAGTGGGCATGGCGTGTCTCACAACAATGGTTGATCGCGCCGCGTCGTCTTTGCATTTAAGTATTATTTAAGTAGATGTAATTTAAATTATATAGCAATTATTATGTCTTACGTGTTACGTTTGATTTGTTAAGCTAATTAATAGTACTAGCTTCATCGTAATTGTTTACCTTTAAGATCCATATTACTTCCTAAAAATTTATTTGTAATTCTACCAATTTCATATCGTTATGTTTACATACGTAGTAATCCTATAGCCAACGACTGTTCAATTCAATTATTAAATGTATGTACCTTTACCTTCTCGACTCTGTAATCTGCAAGCACGTTCGATAATATATTTTAAGAAAATTGTGTACAAGTTAAATAGTAAATTAAAATAGATTACTGATACTTATTCGAAGTTTTATTTTTTGAACCATATTGTAGAATGACCTTGAAAGACTAACAAGTCTTACAAGACTACTTTAAAAATATTGTTTGTTAACCGTTTTAAGTTCTAATAATAGAGATGCAGATCGAATTTCGATCACGACGGCCAGTCTCAATGGGGACCAGCTATGTGCGCAGGACGGGATTATAGTGCACGTGTGTGCGGCACATTTGCTCTTACTATTTCTTTACTCTTATAGTCTGATGGCACAGCAATCTGACATGACTGAGATATAAGGCGTAGGACGAACGACATTACGTGCTTACCAAAGCATAGAAACAAAACAGAAACAGAAACTTTTTATTCAATATAGATTATAAATAATACTTATTGAAAGTCACTTTGTTTAATTACCACTGGTTCGAAAAACCTCTGTCCTGGGAAGAACCAGCAAGAAACCCAGCGGACTTTTTTAAATAACAGGTTACAATCATGTATGTTACACAATTAACCACACAAAACAAATTAGAAATAGCTTGATAGCGATCAACTCATTCCCAGGGGTTATTATCATTCATAAATTCCTTAATACAGTAAAACTTGGTTAAGTGGGACCTGGATAAGGAGAAACCTCCATAGCTGAAACTCATGCTTAGGTCCCGACACTTTAGCACTGAATTAACTCTGTTAGTGGGACAAAACAAACCTCTATACCTGGGATTAGTTCTTTCGATTTTATCGTCATAATTACCTCTATATTGAGATAGCGAGTGTATTTTACCTCTTTACTGAGACTATAATTTAGGGATTAGTTCTTTCGATTTTATTCGTCATATTACCTCTATAATTAAGACAGCGAGTATATTTTACCTCTTTATTGAGACTATATTTTGTGTTGTGTTGGCTAATAGTGTAAAAGTGACCTCCAGTTTTAGTTATTTTATTTAATAATCGCACCTCTATAACTGAAATAACCTTTATTCTCACCTCTATTGATGGAACCCTCTGTAAATGAGACAGATATTTATTTATACCTGGATATCTGAGACACTGGGTAAGTGGAATACCTCTTTAAGTGAGACAAATTTGCAGGTTCCTTAAGGTCCCAGTTACCCAAGTTTCACTGTATTATAAGAACCCTTTTTATACAAACTTTGTTTAATAAAGTTTTTGAACTTTGAGCAGGTCAAATTTTGTATATTTTCTGGGATTTTGTTGTAAAAGCGTATACATTGCCCTAAGAATGAATTACTGACTCGGTAGAGTCGAGTAACTGGTACTACTAGCTTGTGTTTGTTCCTAGTATTTACAGAATGAATATCACTTATTTTTGTATAACTACTTTTATTTTTATGTACGTAAATTACATTTTATAAATGTAACATAATGTACGCAATAAATGCACAGGGATTAAACATCAAAAAACCCAATTACTTATTTAAAAATGAATTGACAAACGCATTTACAGTCCACTAGCTAGAGGGTTACTAGCTTCAGTCAATGGACGCCTATAATCAACTTTAAACAAAGAACTACTAAGAGGGCTACTCCCAGCGAACGACCTTGAGCATTCGGTCCGCCGACTCTCGCTACAATATATCGCGTAAGAAATCTACTAAAGATGCCGTCTACTGTACGAACATAGTATTATTTTTTCAACATCAATAAACCTTTTATGGAAATAGACACGGCAGACATTGATAAATGTCTTTTAATTTTTTATTCGGTATATTAGTTGCATTATATTAGAATTATGTATTCTCATATATTATCTATATATTATAATCATATATCTCATATATTATAATTAATAAAATGACACCATTCATTTCAAACGCCCGGAAGGTAGGTATCTAACATGAGAAAATGAAGTATTGAAAATAGTGAGTTTAAAAGATACCTACTAACTATAGGTAATTAGGTAGGTAGGTAGGTATATTATATTTAGATGTTTCGCAGATGTGTTTTTGATTATTGTTAATTTTACGTGTTACGTATTGAAAAGTAACATATCTACCTACTAATTTTCGAACTGAGCAACTTGTAACTTAGCCTGCTAATTACTTATGCTGACATTATCCTTACCCCGATGATTGATGAGGATGAAAAAAAACCATGTTTGTTTTTATTTTTATTCAATTTTATTTCTACATACATATTTATTTTTACGTACCTAATTATATTTATTTATACATAAGAGTTAGGTTAGGTAAGGTGACGGTTCCGTGGCGCAGTGGCTTAGCTTAGCAATGAGTTGCAGCACTAAGGGCCGCGGGTTCGAATCCCGCACGGAATAATTATTTGTATGGCCTAGAAATAATTGTTCCGGGTCTGGATATCCTTGTAAATGGTTATAAACGTTATTTCATTTAGATATTTTCTCCTGTATCGTGGGGCACCACGATACAGGAGAAAATCCTAGAGTGGAGGTAATGTTTTTTTAAAAGAAGAAAAAATACATAAGAGTTAAGTATAATAAAGTTAATACAAAAATCAAAAGAAGTATAAGGGTATTAGGGAATTTTGGGTTGTAATTAAATGATGCCGATATGGCAATGGATGCAATACTGGTACGTATTAGTACCTACTTAGTAAAAGTAGGTAACTATTTAGATGAGTACCTTTATCTAATCATAATACCTACATAGGTACCTATTGTGATTATTAATACTGGTAGGTATATTAATACCTACTTACATACTTTTACCGAATTACTATACCTACTAAGATATTGTGGTTAGGTATTAGGATTATTTTTAACTATATACTATACTACTAATATTGAATTAGCTTTTTATAGTGTAAATTATATTTGTCGAAATGTTAATTATGGATTCGAACCTTACATGCTAATGGTGCTTCATTTTTTTATTTGCATTTACTTACATATTGGACGAGGAATTTACTATGAATAATTTAATTTAAAATATACTTGAATAGTAGGTATTATTATTTTATTTATTTTAATAGCTACAGCATTTATAGGATATGTTTTACCTTGAGGTCAAATATAATTTTGAGGTCCAACAGATATTAGTTTGAGGTATAATAGTGTTTCGCTCTCTCTCCCACTCACGGACCTTAGGGGCGAGCATAGTGATGCGCATTATTGTTGTCGATAAGCGTTATCGATAGTGTATTTAGTTTTTTCATTATGTGGGTTAGTTATAAAAATTAAAAAAAAAATAGATAAAACAACGTATTTATTAAAATAAGAATAATAATGATTTGAAACAAATTATTAATTAGGTATGTATTAAAAACTACAAATACAAATGTTTGGAATGTAACAAGTTATATTAAAAATAAATATAGATTAGATAATAACTTATATCTAAAATTAAATCTAAAACTATTTGTTGTTAACTTTGTTGTTATCGATAATGGCGTTGCGCCCCTAGCCGGGCTGAGACCGAGCTATGGTTTATGACCCCAACTGCACGGACAAAATAATTTTACTATAATTAGATATTTTTACCAAATCACGATACCTAATGAGGTATTGTGATTGTTTATGATTAGGAATACTGGGTTGGTATTAATAAATAAAACAAAATAAAATACAAAGTAAATTTTATTATCTTGAATGTAAGAAATTGATTACAAATTTTTTAACTTCCTTAAATTATGAACAAATAGAGACATTATTATTTATTACAATACAGCTATTAAATGAACATATACACATACATACACCCACACTCAGTATAAACTCACACACTACGCATACACCATGCACTATATATATATAACCTAATAATTATTTTTATGTATTAGTGCTATGAGACTGATGGTAAGATCCTACTTATGTTTTTATTATCTTTATTGTTTTCGTTATAAGTATACTACTGCTTACTATTTGACTTCGATCACTGATCATAAAATTTAATTTTAACTTTAGGTATTTACCTATGAATTTGCCGTTTTATGAAATAAGTTAACGTAATTTTTTATATGTTTTATTTCTATTAATCAAATTAATCATCCATGCAATCGATGCATCTTGCCAGCGCAGTGGCAGTTTATTGATGCTGTTCTTGAAAATATCACCGTCCGAGGAGACCGTATGTTGTGCAGTATTAGGTCACGCGTTGTCGCAGGGGACAAGCGATTGACCAAAGCTGGTTGGAGACGTGCGAGCTTCTCCATCATTGTGTTCAGTTCTTCACAGTACACAGTCCTACAGTCAAAATTTTACATTTAAATGTCGGCTTTGCAATCAAAAAATTGTCATAAATGGAGACAAATGCCGTGACATCTACCCAAATATCAATATGTGCGCTGTCACAGTACAATTGCAATAGGTGGGGGCATTCACAGCTGGATGAACTTATGGCAGCAATCAACCTCGCGTTCTTATCTAAAAGCAATATTTAGAGAACCATGAAGTTATCAGTAGGAAATGGAAGATGTTTTAGTCGATTCCATGAATCACGCTGCAGAAAGAGAAAACAATTCGTAATTTCTAATGGCAGGTTGAACAAAGATGGAATCCTGATAATAGATGTCATTGCTGATGGTCCAAGTGTAGTTACGTTGCGTAGTAGTACGTAGTTAGTTAAAATATCTAAAGAAAAAGAATAAAATATAAAAAATATTTCTTTTTTATATTTTTTGATGAAATACGAATATAAAGGCCCTATAATTGTTTATGATAAAGTTGTTCGGTTTTATTCAGTCGAAACCAAATTCGGTTACTTTTGGCTCATTAAAAATATAATATAAAGAAATGTATAAAAATGTTTTTTGTACATTTCTTTATACTTATAATAATATAAATAATAATCTATACTTATAATAATATAAAGAGTGAGTGCGAATTTTGTGTTTGTGTAGGTATGTATATGTGTAGGATAATCTCCGGAACTACGGCACCTATATTATTCGAGATGGTCATAGGCTAAATGTTGTGTGGATAGTAAAATTAATTATATATATACTTTTATAATTATATAAGTGTATGCGCAAACACAGGTGCACTCTCTATTCCCTCACTCTCATAGTCCGATGGGACGGTAAACCGACATGACCGGAGAGAGATAAGGCGCAGGACCAACGGCTTTACGTGCTTTCCGAGGCACGGAGGGTGAAACACCGCCAACTTCCTGACTCCGGGCTGCTTCTTGTCAGAAAAACTGAATAACTGATTTTGACCTGACCCGGATTCGAACCCGACTTTTATACTGCATCTTTAGTCTAGTGGTCGTAAACGCGACTAATGAATTACTAACTAAATGAAATGCTTTGTATCTCATATACATGTGCTAGAAAGATAAAATAGGTTTTAGAGTACTAACTTGTTTCCATGAACTATCTCAAGCTGACTGACACAAGCGCTTTTGCCTTATAATGCTAGTAAAATTGGTCGAATTGATTATCATAATTATTTTAAATAATAAGAAGAAAAAAGCCTATTCGCTAAATACTTTACATTCCCAATTGTGCAAATATTCAATCGTAGATAACAGTTATAAAGGTCATGTCAATAGTTTGATCCGGATCGTTCAAAATATGTGATTGCAATCATCAATACTTTTATGCTAGTCAAATGATCAACAGTCAACACATTTACACTGACACATGCCTACTCCGCGTGTCGCTGCGCAGTATCGCCGTTCAGTTCCTTTACTAATGTGATAGCACTTAGCATGCTAAGCAGTAAATGTAATTTACCCTGTGAACGTTACATAACTGAGAAAAAGATTATATCTAATACTTACTCATTATTGCTTATTTTAAATCTTGCATATTAGAAATTTCCATTAGAGGAGGCTGTGCATCACTTTGGTTATCTCTTATCCTAAAAAAGATTATTTATATATAAATTAAATCTCAAATATTTACACACACAAAAATAAATTCATGACAAGCACTGAACTAAGTACCTAGGTACTGAATATGTGAGTGTTCATATCTGTAGTTTCATATCTCACACGCATGAAAACGAAGATTTTATTTGTTGATAAAAAATATTATTTGAAAATGATGAGATGTTATCACTTTACTAACTACTGACATCTTAGAGTAGTTTTTAGTAGGTTTATAATAGGTTTTTAGTAGGTATAATGTGTACATACCCGTTATCAACATAATTTTGTTGAGAATATTCAGATGTTGTTGTTGTTCCGTCATAAATATTTTGTCCTTTTCGACCCCAGCTATAAATAAATAAATAGATTTATAAATAAATTGCATAGTTTTATATACGCAATAATTAAAAATATACGATAACTAACTAATAATTTCACTATTATTGAGAATATAATTACGAGACAGCTTACCGAATTTCGCACAATTTTGCTGCATTTGCACGTCTTTGTCGCAAAACTTTCTTGTATTTTGGCATTTTAAACAACAAACCAACAGTAGCGTCTTTTCGTAAAACTCAGTAGTTCTAAATACACACAAAAAGCTTCTTCGCGCGGTAAAAAACACAACAAATATATAACTAACACAAAAAACAATACCCAAAACAATATTATAAAAAAATGTTACCGACTGATAAGATAACGTGAGCGAGCATGTGCGCTGGTCGACGCGCCAACTAACGACACAGGTTTCACCCTCAAGAGAGCTTGAGAGAGAAGAGAGCTTGGCGCTCACTGACTCCCGCTACCCCGTGGGCAGTGAATACGCCCAGATTTTAAAATAATTTCTTAATAAAATCAAATTTTGGTCTTTTGAAAAAATTTTATCGATCGAAATGTTCATTAATAAATTGCCTATCCATTAGTGTCAATCAAATCAAGATGAATGTTATCAATAATTATTTCACATTTATGTGGTTTAGTTATAAGGAGATTATTCGAATATTTACTCCTTTAAAAAATTGGATATGACTTAAATGGAATCAAGATTATGTAGAAATTTAATGTGATTTTATTAGTTGATATATCTTTTTAATAAAAAGTAGATAGCTCTAAAAACCACACAAATAACGATTAGCGCGACGTTTTGCTCAACCACGCGCCTTGAGGGAACTAGTCGCAAATTTTAAATAAGAAGGTAATTCTAAGAAAAAATAATGCTGTTATATCATATAAATTG
The DNA here is from genome assembly GCA_029286625.1 of Parnassius orleans. Taxonomy (NCBI): domain Eukaryota; kingdom Metazoa; phylum Arthropoda; class Insecta; order Lepidoptera; family Papilionidae; genus Parnassius; species Parnassius orleans. Next base: position 1,295,895 of record JAGSMP010000043.1, on the reverse strand, counting down.
TGTAATGTAATCAATTGATGGTTTTGATTTAATTAAAAGTTTATTTTCTTCTTTTTAGAGCATTTCAATAGAAGATTGTTTTTAAAAATGTTTTTTTGCTATTAATTTATTAAAGCTACAAACATATTTACTTAAAAAAACCTATGACCTTTCAAAGCAATAAATTTTATGCAACCAGTAACTCGTGCCGAATAACATTTAAAAGTGACTTTATAATCTTCATGTTTAATCTCCATTGCGTACAGCTAGCGCCGTTTTATTTACGCACTTTATTGCACATAAAGAGATATTTTTTAATTAACGCTAACAATGTAATTTACGAATTCTATTTTTGATAAGACATATTTTAAAATACCAATGCGTGTTGCCAGTGATGACTTATTTATCTGAGAGAGAGAAGAGAGTGGTCTTTCACTGCTGGCTGTATGAAGAAGTTCAAGGTCACTCAGGGAGCTATGGAGAGGGCTATGATCACAGTTTCTCTGCATAATAAACTTCGAATATATATAGATACAATGAAAATCTGCAGTAGAGCCAGACTAACCGACATAACGCAACAGATTAGTAATTTGAAGTAACAATGGGCCGACCATAAAGCTCGAAGGACCGACAATCTTTCTTTTTAAAAGCGTTAACTCCACATTAGGATTTTCTCCTGGATCATGCAGGGGCAGTTTACTTACATAAATTTCATAAGAACAAAGATCCAGACACGTAGCAATATTGGTAATGGATGGGGAAGATCTCGAGTGGCAGCTAAGTATGGGTAAATGAAGTGAAGGGCGGCCTTCCATTAGATGGAGTGACGATCTGGTAACAGCTGAAGGTGGCTTACTGTCTTTGTGGCACTCCTTGGGGCAGGCCTATCTTTCTTTTTATAGAATAAGGGCGATGAAATAGCACAAAGCCTACCTGGTGGTAGGTGCATGCTTCGGCCCATAGACATCTACATCTATCTGCCATTAATAATCAAAATGCAGATGCGATCATTGAAAAATTGCGTTTTAAATGAAAGTATTTCGGTATGTATAAACACAAAAAAATTCCTCAGTGGTTTGTTCTTTAATTTTTTACATATTTTTAACTTTCTACTTTAATGAAATTTAATTATTCTACTTTTAGTAATATCCGTAGTTTGGTTTATCCTTTAATTATCTTTTTAATATAAAATATAACTAATATTTCAGTAAGAAACAATAATCTCTACACTTTTCTAACAAATTAGCTTCCCCGCTATGAAATCTGTCAAATATTTCACCTCATTTCAAAGTGGCGCCGCTCTGGTAGGAGAAAAATTTGTTGATACCCTCATTGACGGTGACCTTATTAACATATTATTAGCTTATCTGATTTATATTGTGGACGTCACGAATCAGTCACTATCAAGAAGACAGAGTATATTTACCGGCCATCTTTAATATATTTTTTTTAATTTTCATAAGGCCAAAAATTATACAGCTAAATCCTAAAAATAAATTATTATTATTTTGTGACATTTACTTACAAGGAAAACCGTATCGGTAAAGACGTTAAGGGATTCCCAGCATTTATTGCGTACAATTTAAAAATATGTATTTAGCTGGCTGTATATAAAGGCATATTTGAGACATTTTCCTCATACTTATCCAACGATATTTCTTACAAGACGCACGCAAACACCACAACATGAAATTTATTATCTGTGAGTATATTTCTTTTAGTGTTTAGGCTATATAGACATATATGTAAGCGACTAATTCTGACTAATACGAGTTTTCGTTTGCTTAATGTATGATGTATGGTCTTTTGTTTTTTTTGCTATGGATGTTTGTTATTTTTTGAACACTGCATATTGAATAAAACAGTTTTTGAGGGGTTTTATCGCTTTTAATTTTTCTTTTAGTTTAAGTAATAATAATAATAATAAATTTCGCGGTTAGTTTAAATAATAAAAACGCGATAAAATCCGTAAAATAGTTTTATTCAACAAATAATAATAATAATTCTTTATTTTTATTTTATAATAATTCTTTATTTAAATCACAAGGTATTTTAACATAAATAAGTGGCTAGAGCCTCCTTTAAGCACAGAGCGCCTGTAAGCGCCTGGAGAATAAAAGTGAAAAGCGAGCACACAGTCCACCTGATTGTAAGTGAATGCTGTGGCCTATAGACACCCACATCTATCCTCCTGATAGTAAATGGTTACCTCAGTCCATGGACATCGTGCGTTCTCACGTCTGTAAACTGAGATGGATTGCAGATAACCTTTTTTATAGGATTAGGGTGACAAACGAGCACACAGTCGACCTGATGGTAAGTGGTTGCTGCAGCCCATAGACATCTACATCTATCCTCGATTACAAATCAAAATGCAGATGCGTTGTCACCCGTGAGGACTAAGATGGAATGCCTCATTTCCAGTAAAAAGGGTCTCCGGTTCTCTACACTCACCATACGAAACACAGCAGCGTTAAGCTGCTATTTTACGCTGGTATTCTGTGAGAGCGTGGTCCTTCCCCGGTCGAGCCGACCCATTCGTGCTACAACTATACTACTAATATAGTTGCAACATGGCTCTCTGTACCGTTCAGAATGGAACAGCACTGCAAACACTGCTATTTCGTGGTGGAAATAGACAAGTGGGTGATAACCACCTAGTGATATATATACAACTATAAAGATAAAGGCATTTATTAAAGATGTTATTTATGTGATTAGCTAAAATCCGCGTAATAGAATAAAATGATGTGTCTTACCTACTAACACCACTGGGAGCTGGGAGTAGTGGTGCTGGGATAAGTGGTGGCAGGGATAGCGCACGCAATGGAAGGAGGGCGGGAGGTGCTTTTTAAGCTAGGTGACATAATTTTATTTTATCACGCGAATTTTAGCTAATTAGTTTTTAACATCTTTAATATAATGTATTTCTGCAAATTAACGACTGATTCTATAAATTAAAGATAATTATTTTACTGTTGATAGTTTTCTCAATTTTACTCCTCGCAATGTCGGTGAATTGTGCGTCAGGATGCATATGTACCGCAGACTACACCCCAGTCTGCGCCACTAACGGCAGGACTTACAGCAACAAATGCAGGTGCGTAATTTACTATATCTTCAACACTATAAAATCATTAACCAACGAATGAACCAAACATCTATGTTTGGTTCATTGTTGTCCTGAATGAGGATAACGATAGTAAGTGGGTGCTGTGGCTCATAGAAATCTTATCCTCGATTAAGAATCAAAATGGAGATGCATTGTCACCCCTGAGGACTAAGATGAAATGCCTCGTTTACAGTCAAAAGCGTCTCCAGTTCTCTACACTCACCATACGAAATACAAAGCATTAAGCTGCTATTTTGGGCTGATATTCTGTGAAAGCGTGCTCCTTCCCCCGCCGAGCCGACCCTTTCGTGCTATAACCATAATATAGCTGTAGCGTATGTCTAATCTCGATAAGGAGTAGCATTATCTTTGCTATTCTCAATTGCAAACCCACCGGCTCAGCGCGGAAAGTATGTGCAGATTTATCAACTTTTGAGAAAGAACAAACATTACGTGGAATCAATTGGGAAAGGACCACACTCTTGCAGAATACCAGCATAATTCTGCTGTGTTTTGTATGGTAAGTGTAGAGAACCGGAGACCCTTTATACTGGTAAGGAGGCATTCCATCTTAATCCTTAGGAGTGACAACACATCTGTATTTTGATTCTACAAATGTAAATCTCTGTGGGCCACAGATACACTTGCCATCAGATGAACTGTGTGCTCGTTAGTCACCCTTATTCAATTAAAAAAATCCATGGTCACAATTTTAGCTTCCTCTGTGTCCATTGTGGGGCGTAAGCCTCGCGTTTTTAAGAAATTGTTCCAATCCAAGACGTCAGACGGTTATATATAATTCTGACAGACTTCTGACCCTTTATTGTTTTTTCTTAACGATATTAAACATACTTATGGTCAAACCAAGTTCGGAAAAAAATAAATAACGGGCATAAGTAAAGCAAAGTTACAGCCTATATACGTTTATGAGATTTTATATATGAGAGTAATAAAGCAATTTTTAAAATTGAAAGGAAAATAAAGATAGAAAGAAATAAGTTTATTTAGTAACCCCATTATCCATTACAGCCTATAAAATTCCGCTGCTGAAAATAGGCCTCCCCCATAGATTGACTCATGGGGAGCATAATTGTTATTATATATATAATAACCATAGTTGCAACGGTAACCGCAGTTTTTTTTTAGTTGTTATCGGGAAGATGCTGCTTCCCAACTTCTGTTTTTAATTCTCCTCTGTTGCCTCTTACGATACCCATGGAACGATATGGGGTAGTGGATATTCTTACACCGCCACTACACGGTTAATTTAGTATTTAGTAACACAGTGTAACAGTTTGTTTTCAACACTAAAATATTCAAATTTGGTAAATGTTTATTAAAAAAGTATACCCAAATCAGCATAGTTTTGGTACTCCCAGAGCACTTCGACCCCAATCTTCCGAGGGTACCAATTAATATTTAACAAGTAAGCCTATCATATTAAGAATAAATTTACAAATTTTCAGTATGGGATGTGACGGAGCTAAATTGCTTCATCCGGGAAAATGCGGAGGAAATGTGTGATTATGGATTAACTAAGCGATCCTAAAGCGAATTAACCAATAATTATTGTAAATAGCCTTTAAGAACCAGATAATATTTGTTATTCATTAAAAATATCACGCAGGGTATACCCTAAAAAAATATTTTTTTTTTCTTATCCCAGTATATTCCCTGAAATTAACCTCATAAATCAAAAGTTATTTGAACACTTTAGAATTATACTTAGAATTACGTTCTTTTGAGAATTATCGAGTGGTACCATCCCCACTAGATTATGCAGTTCCCCCTTGGTCATGTCTTACAAATTTAGATAATTTTGTATATAATTTTGTATGTAATTCAAATTTAAAAATATATGTTATGTTTTCGTGGCAGTGGAGCTTAATAAAACATGGCGGTGGAGAATAAATCGGTAGGTGGTATAAGATTTTCGAAGTAAGAACTTACGTTGATTTCATTTGTTTAGTACAAATACATTTAATATAGAACTCATTATTAAATATTCAGGTGCTAGCGCCACGCTGTTCCTATATTATGGTTGTAGGACAAGTTTGTTGGCTCGACAGGGGAAGGACCACGCTATCCAAAATACCAGCGTAGAAACGAAACACAGTGTTGTGAACCGGAGACCCTTTTTACTGGATACGAGGCATTTTAGAATAGAATAGAATGATTGTTATTCAATATAGATTATTAAATAATACTTATTGAAAGTTTTTTTTTTGTTTACCACTGGTTTGGAAAATATCATGCAGGTATCCTTAAAATGTTTTCCTTCACCACCGAGCACGTGGCAAAATCAGCAAAATTGAAATTTACAATTTCTTTGGTGCTGGTGGGAATCGAACCCGGGTTGCTGGCATACTGTGATATTTACAGCAAGCGCTTAGTACCTGAGTGGCCACGGCTCCATTTATCAGTTACTACTAATCATTTGGTAAAAGGTGGTGAAAATAACGGATAACTGAGAATCTAATACACAATTCGTCCTGCGGTTTTTTTAAATAATTTGCCAGCATCGTCTTTCCATTTTCCAATGTGGGTGTCTTCAAGACAAGAGTGAATAGGCTTTTGTTAAGCTTAGTTAGCGCGCTTTGCCGCTTTCGGTTACATTACTATTTACAATCATATGGGATAGTAGTAAATCATTTGCTTATAACAGTCAAAAAAGACAGAGACTGGGTAAGGCCAGAAAAGCCTCACAGCCTCCGATAGATTGTGACACAATACTCGTATATGCCAGATGTAAATTACCCAGACTGGGTAATTTACATCTGGCGTTTGCAATGTGTGTGTATAAAATATATGTGTGTATAAGTGCATATATGTCTAAAGTAACGTATTTATATTATAAAATTTGTTTTAAATAATATGTATAAATAAGCTAGTTTTTCCTGTTGCGGCTCTACCATAGCTCTCACCACACTACCTAAGATTAGCTGGCAGAGAATGCCCCATTCTGCTGAATTAAGTTCGCCTTTGTACCAAATTGTTTTGAGTGCAATAATAAAAATCTATCTATCTATCTATCTATCAAGCGTGGTATATGTGGCAAATTTTGTCACTGTAGGAAAGGGCCCTACCTAACATTTATTATGTAGAAGTAAAGGTGGCACACACAGTCCACCTAATGGTAAGTGGATGGTATGAATGTAAATGCGTCGTTATAGATATCTGAAAGAAATCTGAAATATAACCTATCATACTAAAATAAAAAATCGTTCTACATACAAATTGCTATCCGAGCTAAGAGTAATATGTCATAGACATGATGACTGAATGAAGAAAAATGGCGCGGTTGACACATCCATTTGTTTCGTGCGCAATTTGTTTGGATGACAAAGTAAAATATTTCATATGGTTTTTTGTAGTTTTTGATAGAAACATCAAAATCATCAGCGTCACCTCCCATCACAAGCTTACAGTTCGACATCGTGTTTCCTTCTTCGATTACCAATAGTTCGTCAATCTACTCACTTTAGCATTTTAATTTTGATAACGGTTATAAGTTATAATAATAGAGATTCAGATCGAATTTCGATCACGGCGGCCAGTCTCAATCGAGACTAGTCATTTGCGCAGGACAGGACTGAGCTGTTCCCTGTCACGATATCATTGTTAACCACGTCTATCTCCAGGTTAAAATTATTAATTTTGGTCTGATCTACGCAATATGAACTTATAGCATCTTGAAGTCTTAAAGAGTAAGCTGAGGTTGGAATTAATTAAGCGCTCCGCGAATTTAATTTTTTTTTCTTTATGTTAAGAATTTTTAACCCTTTAGACGAAATTTAACTACACATTTCAATTCAAATATGTGATAAGTTAGCTAAAGAGTGTTATAAATAATTATATTGTTAACATAGAGAATACGATTAGGCAAAAATCAAAGTAATTTTGGACATTTATCAAAAACATACGTGGAGGGTCTAGTGCCTATCCCAGGTCCGTGACAGATATTATTACTATCTCAAACAATGGCCACAGTATTTGTGAATTGATTGCTGCAACTTCAAACTTTTAAAGGTTTATGGTGATAATCCAAAAAAAGGACCCCATTCTGAATTTGAAAGTCTAAGAATCATTAAAAAATGGGAGTCCATGTTTTTCCACTCTTACCGTTGTTAAAATTAAAAAAAGTTAAAGTTACAGCCTATATAGATTTCTGAGAGGATTTACCGTTGATCTTAATGTTATTGTTAAGAAACTCAAAACTTCAGATATTACCAAAGGTACTGGTGCCGATGGATTGGCACCAATATTTCTTAAAATTGTGCTGATAGTTTAACTTTTCATTTGTGTAAAGTTATAAATAATTTATTTATAACTGCAGTCTTCCCAGATCTGTGGAAACTTGCAAAGGTAGTACTAGTCTTTAAATCAGATGACATTAATATAGTAGCGAATTATCGGCCAATCTCGATACTCTCTACATTAGCCAAACTTCTTGAATCAATTGTTTGTCATGACATTCAAACCTATTTCCGACAATTTATGACTGAATCTCAGCACGGTTTCATGAAAAATAGATCACCTTCAACTTATCTTGTAACTTTTGTCGAAGAGCTTGTAGGTGCTATTGACAATAGAAATTAAGTTGATGTTATCTATAACAATTTTAGCAAGGCCTTTGACAAAGTTTCATATTCAATTTTGCTAAGAAAATTAAACTCCTATGGATTCACAGGAAAGATTTGGGATTGGTTTAAGTCTTATTTTATATTTTTATCTTATTAAGAGCCGTGGTAGCTCAGATGGTTAGCGCTCGCTGTAAATTTCACTGTACGCGAGCAACCCGGGTACGATCCCCACCGGCACCAATGAAATTGTTCATTGCAATTTTAAGTGCTGATTTACCACATGCTCGGCGGTGAAGGAAAACATCGTGAGGAAACCTGCATGTCTGAGAAATAAGAATATGTAATTTCGAAGACATGTGAAGTTCACCAACACGCATTGGGGCATCGCGGCGGACACTTCCTTGCCATAAAACCCTTTCAGAAATGAGAGGAGGCCTGTGCTCAGCAGTGGGACGTATATAGGCTGTAACTTTAACTTTAACTTTTAAGTCTTATTTAATTAATCATTCATTCTATGTAGTCTTGGATATGTTTAACTCTGATACTTACAATATAACATCTGGTGTGCCGCAAGGATCACATCTTGGGCTCATTCTTTTTAACGTCTTCATTTACGATGTAACTGATAGTTTATATAGTTATCTACTCTAAACCTTATATTTATGCAGATGACTTAAATTTTTCTCGTAAAATTGTTGACGAATCTGACGTAGTAGTATTGCAATCCGATTTAAATAGGCTGTCACACTGGTGTAAAGAAAACTCAATGAACCTAAATTTAATTAAATGTTTCCATATTAAATTTTGCCGAAATCATAACTTTATAAGCTCGCATTATATAAAAGATAATATTATTGTAAGTGAAGTAGACACTGTTTTAAACTTAGGGGTAATGTTTGACCGCAAATTGATATTTATTCAATTGTCAAGAAAGTATCGAAAATGCTAGGATTTATTATAAGAAACGGTAAAATTTTTCGCAGTTATCTAACAAAAAAAAAAAAATGATACAGAAGAGATTCCTTCCTTCCAGAAGAGCCACCTAGCGTACTCTTCTGGAATGGCACGAAGGGGTTCTGTTACTCTTACTCCTCCAGACTAAAACATTTTAATATAGACTTCTTCTTGAAAAACGCAGAGGTTGAAAATAAAAGTTAGGTCGATAATCGACCTTTTATTTTCAAAATTTTAAGAAGTCAAATAGACTGACCCCAACTTCTAAGTTACTTTAATTTTAGGGTGCTCAGGACACTCCCGCGAGCTCACATTCTTCCACTTGCCCCTCTATTTCGTAGGACTGTGCTTGGTAACAACTCTCGTGTAGCTAGGTTGAGTAAACTTTATAATGGGGTCAGTAGCCGGACAGATATAAATTTTATTTCCTCGTATAAGTTTCGCAAGTACTTGTTAGATACAATTTCAAATTAAGTTATTTTTTTTGTATACTTAATACACATAATATCTAAATCACTGGTGGTTTTGTTTTAAAATGTTTTTTTTTTCCTTAACATAACAGCGGTGTTTACCTGTAAGTAATTGTGCAATTAGTATAAGACTATATTATACTTTTAGATTTAAATTGTAACAACTGAAGGTAGACATTTATAAAAAAATAAAAATAAAACATTAATTGCAAACAATTTAAGACTGTACTGCAGTGTTTAATGAGTCATACATTTGCATTAAGCGTAATCGCTCCTAGCACGTACAAGAATAAAATCAAGCTATGTAAATTTTACCACCCTTGTAAAATTTAATGACCACAGAGACAAAATTAAAAGCTTGTTTAAATTATTTCATGTTGTCCCACTTTACAGCAGTATTATGGTTACCAAAGAAATTTATTGTCCTATCCGGAGAAGAACCACGTTCCCATAATACCAGCGTAAAAGCAACATTACAAGGCGCAATTTCAAACTCACATGAATAAGGATGCAAGAATAAGCATGAAAGAATATGCTTAGACCTGTTACATTCCTTGACCCTTTTCTGTATAATCATGTCAATGCAATTTTGTTCATGTAAGCATTAAAACAGGCAGTTTCACATCAAGTCAACCAAAAATGTCTACAGGCACGCAATATGCTAATCACTATTTCATATAAAACACAACTACATATACATATAGGTATAGTTAACGGAAAATTAACAACCTGTCTAGATAGTGATAAATAGTTAGGAATAAACTTTTTATTTCTGAATGGACTTAAATAAATTGACTGTTGTAAACATTTTGAATTGAAATCGCAGCCCCGTTTGTGCTTAATACAAATGCTATTAGCAGTCAATCGGCGGTGGTAATGTATGGTGATGATGAATGGGAAATCACAGACTTTTTCCATTGCCTTATTGACTATGTATGTTTATGTTATAACAATTTTATAGTTGAGTCGATCTCGAGATATATTTTGCGTGCGTCATAATGATTGCCGTATGCTTTATAAGACCTATTCTGCTGGTTAGTGGTGACTGCAGTCCATGTACACCTGCACAGCCAACTTTAAACAAAAATGTCAGATGCGTTGTCACCTGATATCTAAGATGGAATGGACTACCTGAAAACCTGAAATGCCTTACAGTCTATTATTAAACTGACTCTCTATACCCTTTAGACTGCAACGCTGCAGCGTAAACACTGCTAATTAGCAGCAGAAATAGGTAAGAGAGTGATACCTACCCAGACGGACTCTCTTTTTTTAAAGGAGGGGGGTAAACGTGATGTAAATTGCCTACCACCGCCCATAAACAACTGCACACCAGGGGATTTGCAGATGCGTTGAAAGCATTTTGAAAAGGAGTAGGCTCTTTTTTTAAGGTCCTTTAGACGTAAGTACCTACTCACAATTAAACTATTTATATTTTTTCTCCAACAGTTATAATTTAATATTTTTAAATATGTAAGTATACACAAATCGAGAAATTCTTTTTTAGAATATATAGGTACTATACTAGCGATCCGCCTCGGCTTCGCACAGTTGATTTCTGTATGTCGGCAGCACCACCTACCGGGTCCAATTGTGAATCTAAACTACCCAGAGATCCACTCAAACACACTTACAGAAGAATTATATGTATAGATGTATATTATATATAAAGATAGATAGAACCCGAGTTGCTTGAATACTGTGAAATTACGGCGAGCGCTCTATGACAATAGACGAGCCTTTCTCGTCCTTTATTATAAGATTAAACAATGTTAAGTTGTTTATATTTGGTAGAGCTAATTATTTATTCTAGTGCGGCGATAAGAACGTTGAATAATTCAGCCTGTACACCGAACTGCCTGTCAAGTCTGATTTTAAACAAGTACACAAAGTTTTTATTAGAACTATGTTTTATATTTAATTTTATGTAGATAATAAATTAAATATATTGGTAAATCCAATCGGGCATGCCCTAGGCGCATTAAACAAATTACGTATAACATGATTATACGGAATTTTTAAGGTAGTTTAAATACACACAAGTTTTCACTAATAACCTTATTATACTTCCAATTTTCCGATAATTTAATGTCAAACTTTAATTTTAAAAAAAAGTTTGGAAAATCCAAAAGTGCACGACTCATAATGCTCATATGATCATCATATCATCATTCAAGTCGCTCCATAAAGTCCAAGACGTATTTAAGTATAAATATTACATCCTACTTACTTTTTCTACGTACTACTATTATTTATTCTGTGCTTTTAAAATATTGTAATAAAAACTCTTATTATTATTATAATCAAGTATGTAAGAAATTTGGTTTTTCGAATATTGTGTATTTGTACAGCGATCTTTTTGAGCCACTGCAAACAACCGATATAATCACGACGGCGATTGACGCCGAACTAACTGAGTGAGTGATGCAGTCTCTATTTAGTAAAAAAATAAATTCATACAAGGCTGCTAAAACACCTAATATTTCGACATTTCGCAGCCGAAAAAAATTAATTATAACTAAACTAAACAAAATTAAACTGCCATTTACATTCAATGGCTTCCCACATAATAGATTAAGAGTTTTAAAATAGATTGAGTTGAACAATTGATATTTTCAAAAGTTATCGTGTTTGAAGCCACGCTGACTTGATAAATCCACACCATAAGCCACTAAAACCTTTTTATGTAAAAAGCAATTAATCGATTTAAAAAATATATTTATAAGTTCAACAATCATTTATCTTTCTGACAATGTGCTTTTTATATCATTTATATGTACAATATGATTGCTAGATACGATTTCATGCGACAAAATGTTGGAATCTTAATTTTTAGGCCCTAATAGAACATACCGCGCTTAACGCTTACGGCATGCAATAAAACATACAAAAAGTATAGGTATAAACATTACGTAATACAAATTTGAGAGTTATTTTAAGTTTCATATTGTTCGTGAAATACCTCGTCCTGGGAAACACCAGCAAAAAATTCAGAGGGCCTTTAAGAAACATTTCAAAATTAATAATGTATTGTTGTCGAACGATCTATCAAGTCTCATTTTGAAAAATTATTTGAAAATAATTAATTATTTTTGTTTAAAAATATTTATTTATTATTATTTTAAAATAATTAATTATATTAATTATTTATGTGCAATGAATATAGAATATTTTTATTAAATAACATTTATTTACAAATAAGTGTTGTTGTACAACTATTGATTTCTTATATTTACGCGAACACTACACAATGAATAAAACTACTTTTACGGATTATATCGCGTTTAATTAACTTATTTTTATTAAATCCCGACGTTTAGGGTGCTTTAGCACCCACGGTCACGGGGATGGGTGCTGTAAAGCACCCGAAACGTCGGGAATTAATAAAAATAAGTTAACTAAACGCAATATAATCCGTAAAAGTAGTTTTATTCAATGTGTTGTACAATTAATTAGAAATAGCTTGGTAGCGATCCTCTCATTCTTACAACTTTTGTATATTTTTTTTAACATGGCGATAGAATTAATTTGCGTAAATGCCACACCTGTAATCACTAAGTTGTTAGCAGAGTTTAAAGAGCAGCGAACTACTCAGACCACATTTAACCAAAAAAAATTTTATTTATTTATTTATTCTTTATTGCATTCCTTAAAAATAAAAGAATACTAAGGGCGGACTTAATGCCTTGAGGCATTCTCTACCAGTCAACCCATGGAGTGGTGAGAATGTGACGTAGGTGTGGCAATATAGAATAAAATAACACTACACAAAATGATAATTAACTACATAATATATACATTTTGCTATTAAATAAACTATACATATATGACCTATACAAATATGAGTATAGATGGAAAATTATGAAAGAAGTAATAGGTAGCTAACCCATCACCTGCACAATCACAAACCCAATATCCCATTAGTCACCTCTTACGACATGCTAGACAAGTAATACAGTTGGCATATTTTTTTTGTTACGCATAAGTCCCACAAAAATATGGAACCTTTATAGATCCCAACATGGGAGAACAAATTTGCTTTTTTATCGTATCATGGTGAAAAACGAGCACACAGTCTACCTGATTAGGAATGTCACCCCTGAGGCTAAGATAGAATGCCTCGTTTTTTTTAAATATTATATATTATTCTAAACCAGCGCCTGACTACAATCCCACCTGATGGTAAGTGGTGATGTAGTCTAAGATGGTAAAGCGCACTGACTTAACAAAATCCTATTCAGTCTTGCCTTAAAGACACCCACACTGTAATCGGATGGAAAGACAGATGCCGGCAACTTATTCCACTCCTTTGCTGTACTCATGACAAATGCGTGATAATTCAACAACGACAGTGTGGAGACTGGTATTTTTGTTGCATTTCCTGCGCACACACTCTGAAATGGAACCTGTAGAAAACCGAAAGGCTGGCTACTTTGCGCCTGTGTTCGAGGCTGGTAAGATTGGTTTTAACCAAATTCGGGTCACCAATATGCCTCTTAGCACGCCTTTCCATTGAGTCCAAAGCTGCTAGGTGGCATTTTGCAGCACCAGCCCATATATGGCAGCACTATTCCTTGCACGGCCGGACTTGCGCTTTATATAAAGTAAGCGTTTCCAATAAAAAAGGGTCTCCGGTTCTCTACACTCACCATACGAAACACAGCGGCATTAATCTGCTATTTTACGCAGGTATTCTGTGAGTGCGTGCTCCTACCCCAGTGAAGTCTACCCATTCGTGCTGCAACCTTAATAGAGCTGAAGCGTGGATCTACCATGTATAACTTATAATATGCTTTAAAATTAAGTAGGAATATATACAAAAGCTTTCGTATTTCTAGCAAATTTAGCGCTTTGATTGTAATAAATGGTTGAGTGATTATGAAAGTTATTGCCACCGAAACCCATTCATTTTACGTTCGGCCGCCATTTCACAGAGATAGTAACGCTTCGCCGTTTCGAATATAATTGTTTTCATTATGCGTATATTTAACTATTTTCATCCATCTTACTTTACACCCTATTAAAAGTCCACTGCTGAACATAGGTCTCTCCCTTAGATTGTCTCACATAGTCATAGTTGCCACGCTTGGCAGACGGGTTGGAAACGACAGTTTTTTTTTTTATTAGTAGTCAGAAAGATGCTGCCCATCTTCTGTTTTTTTTTTTAAATATTATTATTCGATCACCTCGGTCACTCTCAACGGAGTCTAGCCACCTGCGCAAGATAGGATTACAGTGGACAGTGTGTGCGCAGCACAGTGCCTCTCTATTCCTCATTCTTATAGCCCAACGGGATGGCAGTCCGCCACAACCGGAGAAAGATCAGGCGCAGTAACAACAGCTTTACGTGCTTTTGGAGACACTAAGGGATCAAACACTACCTACTTCCTGACCCTGGCTGCTACTGAGAGTTTCTTAACAGAAAAATCCATTTTAATTCTAACTGGACGCGGAATTAAAACCCGGGACCATATGGTCAACAGTCGTGCTTACTATTACGTGGTAGAGCCAAGCTGCTGCTATATTATAGTTGTAGCACGAGTGGATCAGCTCGACCGGGAAAGAATCACGCTCTCACAGAATACCAGCGTAAAATAGCAGCTCAATGCTGCTGTTTCGTATCCACTTACCATCAGGTGGACTGTGTGGTCGTTCGTCACTCTTATTCTAAAAAAAAAACAAACTAAGGCATGATTCAACAAGAAACACTATATTATAATAACTAATAGAGTGTCATAATACGACCACACCACGTTTATGGCAGGCTATCAGCGCACATTAATATTAACACCTCTAATGGCTCCACTGAGAGATGATATTAAACACTCCCACTAGTTAATTTATTCTTAATCTATATACAAACAAAATTGATGTGTATGTCTGTTATATTGTAATAACTGACTTCTGTAAGCTTCTGTATGATCAGGTTATTTGCATGTTGTTAAGACATAAATAACAATTTTCAAAATTTCTGTCTACCTGTCTCTGTCTGTCTGTTCGGGCTAATCTTCGAAATGGCTGAAACGATTTTGATAAAACTTTACGAACAGATAGATGCCAAAGCCAGGAGAGATTTAAACTATATTTTATCCGAAAAACTAGGAATATTTTTTTTGAACGAAAAATTGATAATGTAAATAGTTTTTGATTTTGTCCCGGGTATGAATCCCGGGCTGACCAAAATTAGTTATTGGGTATTTCTGTCAAGAAATTCCCACTAGCAGCCCAGAATCAGGAAGTAGGTGGTGTTTGTTCTACCTCCTACTTCGGAAGCACGTAAAGCCGTTGTTCCTACGCTGATCTCTCTCCGGTCGTGACGAATTACCGTCCCATCGGACAATGAGAGTGAGGGAATAGAGAGATTTAAAATTTTTAGAAGAGAGAGTGAACCCGTGTTCGCGCATACACTCTGGCACTATAATTCTATACTGCGCAGATGGCTAGCTTTCGTAGAGTCTGTTCCCCGTGACCGAAATTCAGTTTGGAAGACATTATTATTATTGTACTTATATCATTCCTCTTTTTCGATATCAGACCATAAATGTCCACAGCTTAACATAGGCCTCTCCCAAGAGGATCAATTTACCTTAATCGCCATGTTTAGCAGGCAATTGACAAACACATTACTAGACGTATGGAACCTCTTATGCTGTTGACCAGATGCGGTCGGTTATTTACCTCTAGGCTAAACTATGGTGATGAATGGTAACTGATGGTTAAATCCGTTTAATTTTTGGTCTTCGTATTATTATTATTTTATAGAAAAAAGGTGACAAACTGGCATATTGTCCACCTGATGGCAGTGGATGCTGTGGCCAAAGACATTTAAATTTATTCATGATTAAGAATCAAAATAGATTCGTTATCACCTTTGAGAAAAGCTGTAATCGCTTATTTCCGTAAAAAGGGTCTCCGTTCTATACGTAACCATACGAAACACAGCGGTATTAAGCTGCTATTTTACGCTCGTATTCTGTGAGAGCGTGATCCTTTCCTGGCCAAGCCGACACATTCGTGCTAAAACCATAATATAGCTGCAACATGGCACTACCATGTACGAAATTGGTAGTATTATACGATCACGTATTCTTTTAATGTTCTAAGCTTAAATGGCTCCCTGTCCATCAGCGAAGATGTATCCGAGCTCTTCGCACTTATTTCAATCCTATACGATCCATGCAGGCCTGAATACCTGATATGTGTCAGTATTTTAGTTCTCCTCACGAACGATACCTACTATCTGCCGAGGGAACTACTTTATATGTTTTTCCTCGCCGTACCAAAATTATGTCTCAGTCTTTCGCCGCTGAGGCCATAAAGCTTTGGAATAAATTACCTCCACATATGAGGAAACCGACTTCTGTTGTTGCCTTTAAGATAATGGTGCTTTTCTTCTTTCAGTAGGTAAATTTCTTAAATAATTCTGCATGAATGCGTTGTTATTTTTCCATTTATGATAAATATTTTATGTTTGTACGAAAATATGCTTAAAGTGTGTGTATTATTCGAAAGATGACTGTTTAATTATGCATGCTATTTAATATGTGTATATAGAGTGTATTATGTGGGTTATTCGTAATAATATGTATTAGGTATGTATTATATATATATATATATATATATATATATATATATATATATATATATATATATATATATATATATATATATCTATATATATATATATATGTTTTAAAGGCACAAAGCTTATTTTTTAGTTTAGTTCGTTGTTGACTGGTAGAGAATGCTTTAAAGCAATATTCAAGTCCGCAAATTGTACTAAAGATTTAAATAAATATATCGCCATCTAACAGAAGCGGCGTTCCTCGAATTATTATTATTATACTGACATTTTTTTATAGCATTAGTGCGACAAACGAGCATACAGTCCACCTGATGGTATGTGGATGCTGTGGCTCATAGTCATCTACATTCATCCTCGATTAAGAATCTAAATGCAGATGTGTTGTCATCCCTGAAGACTAAGCTTGAATGCCTAGTTTCTAGTAAAAAAATCTACACTCACCATTCGAAACACAGCAATATTAAGCTGCTGTTTTACGATGGTATTCTATGAGTGGGTGGTCCTTCCCCGGCCGAGCCGACCCTTTCGTGCTATAATGCAGCATGGCTCTACTACGTACCTATAATGTATTATATAAAATAATATACCTAACCTAACCTTTTAAAACCTTTATTGTACTGTTATGTGCCAGTTATTTGCGTTATTTCAGCTGAAATTATATTATAGACGTTGCAAATTGTGATCGAAACTGTATTATATGTTATTGAAATGTTTGCAACAGTTTAATTGCACTGCATTCGAAAATTATTTACATAATTATTTGCACGCAACATATGTGAAATACACACGCACATTGTAATAAAAAGAGCATACACCGGAATTTAAACAAATAAAGAAGTTTGCGCAATTTCAAACGCTTTATGCGAAAATGATGCTAGTATACACACATATCTCTCATACTCACACACACAAACATACACACACACACATATGATACATTAAGATTTAATTCTTCTTCATTATCAGCCCAAAAAGCCCAGGCCTTTCAAACTCCTCCGAGCTTCACTAGTAAGGCAGAAAGGAGTCCTACCACAAGTAAAAATTTCATTGTTTCGTGTAATTATCAAATTTGGTTACTATATCTTTTTCGATATCAGACCATAAATGTCCACAGCTTAACATGGGCCTCCTCCCAAGAGGATCAATTTACTTAATCGCCATGTTTAGCGGTTGACAAACATTACTAGACGTATGGAACCTCTTATGCT
Organism: Parnassius orleans; assembly: GCA_029286625.1. Taxonomy (NCBI): domain Eukaryota; kingdom Metazoa; phylum Arthropoda; class Insecta; order Lepidoptera; family Papilionidae; genus Parnassius; species Parnassius orleans. Next base: position 1,278,004 of record JAGSMP010000043.1, on the reverse strand, counting down.
GTTGACCAGATGCGGTCAGTTATTTACCTCTAGGCTAAACTATGGTGATGAATGGTAACTATGATGGTTAAATCCGTTTAATTTTTGGTCTTCGTATTATTATTATTTTATAGAAAAAAGGTGACAAACTGGCATATTGTCCACCTGATGGCGAGTGGATGCTGTGGCCAAAAGACATTTAAATTTATTCATGATTAAGAATCAAAATACAGATTCGTTATCACCTTTGAGGAATAAGCTGTAATCGCTTATTTCCGTAAAAGGTCTCCGGTTCTATACGTAACCATACGAAACACAGCGGTATTAAGCTGCTATTTTACGCTCGTATTCTGTGAAAGCGGTGTCCTTTCCTGGCCAAGCCGACACATTCGTGCTAAAACCATAATATAGCTGCAACATGGCACTACCATGTACGAAATTGGTAGTATTATACGATCACGTATTCTTTTAATGTTCTAAGCTTAAATGGCTCCCTGTCCATCAGCGAAGATGTATCCGAGCTCTTCGCACTTATTTCAATCCTATACGATCCATGCAGGCCTGAATACCTGATATGTGTCAGTATTTTAGTTCTCCTCACGAACGATACCTACTATCTGCCGAGGGAACTACTTTATATGTTTTTCCTCGCCGTACCAAAATTATGTCTCAGTCTTTCGCCGCTGAGGCCATAAAGCTTTGGAATAAATTACCTCCACATATGAGGAAACCGACTTCTGTTGTTGCCTTTAAGATAATGGTGTCATTACTTTTCTTCTTTCAGTAGGTAAATTTCTTAAATAATTCTGCTTATGCATGGGTTGTTATTTTTCCATTTATGATAAATATTTTATGTTTGTATGAAAATATGCTTAAAGTGTGTGTATTATTCGAAACATGTACTGTTTAATTTTGCGTATTCTAATTAATATGTGTGTATATAGAGTGTATTATGTGGGTTATTCGTAATAATATGTATTAGGTATGTGTATATATATATATATATATATATATATATATATATATATATATATATATATATATATATATATATATATACGTATAAGGCACAAAGCTTAGTTTTTTAGTTTTATTCGTTGTTGACTGGTAGAGAAATCTTTAAAGCAATATTCAAGTACGCAAATTGTACTAAAGATTTAAATAAATATATCGCCATCTAACAGAATCGGCATTCCTCGCATTGTTATTATTATACTGACATTTATTATAGCATTAGTGCGACAAACGAGCATACAGTCAACCTGATGGTAAATGGATGCTGTGGTTCATAGACATCTACATTCATCCTTGATTAATAATCTAAATGCAGATGTGTTGCCACCCCTGAGGACTAAGCTTGAATGCCTAGTTTCTAGTAAAAAAATCTACACTCACCATTCGAAACACAGCAATATTAACCTGCTGTTTTACGATGGTATGGAGGGTGGTCCTTCCCCGGCCGAGCCGACCCATTCGTGCTATAATGCAGCATGGCTCTACCACGTACCTATAATGTATTATATATAATAATATACCTAACCTAACCTTTTAAAACCTTTATTGTACTGTTATGTGCCAGTTATTTGCGTTATTTCAGCTGAAATTATATTATAGACGTTGCAAATTGTGATCGAAACTGTATTATATGTTATTGAAATGTTTGCAACAGTTTAATTGCACTGCATTCGAAAATTATTTACATAATTATTTGCACGCAACATATGTGAAATACATACGCACATTGTAATAAAAAGAGCATTCACCGGAATTTAAACAAATAAAGAAGCTTGTACGCAATTTCAAACACACACATACTCTCTCACACTCGCACACACACAAAAACACATACACACACACACACACTATGATACATTAAAGATTCAATTCTTCTTCATTATCAGCCCGTAAAAGCCCAAGCCTTTCAAACTCCTCCGAGCTTCACTTATTAAGGCAGAAAAGGAGTCCTACCACCAAGTCAAAATTTCATTGTTTCGTGTAATTATCAAATTTGGTTACTATATAGGGCACACTGAAATTTCTACGCTCCGCGCCGCTCACAAATGTTTGAATTTCAAAAATTATATTTTAAAAGCATAAGAAACTCACTCCGTTACAGTTAAAGTCCACTGCTGAAAATAGACTTCCCCCATATACTAATTCATAGGGGGGATATTTGCCATAGTTGCTACGCTTAGCTTACGGGTTGGCAACCGCACTTGTTTATTTTAAGTCGTTATTTGGAAGAACTGCTGCCTATTTCCTGTTTTGTTTCCCTCTGTCGCCTCTTACGACACCCACGGGATAATATGGGATAGTGAATATTTTTACACCGCCACTACACGGTGTAATATTACTATTAACAATAATATTGTAAGTATTAATTTAATTTACTATTGTGAAAAGGAAATGGAACCAAATGTCTTTTTTTATAAATAAGTCCATAGAATTTCAGTTTGTGCCACAGTCGTAGCATAGAGATAGTTAGCTTGTTTATAATGTACATAATATTTGATTAAGATTGCTATTAGAGTTAATGTTAAGTTTGCTTTTAAGTAGATAGTGATTATATTTTTACGTGGTAGAGCCAAGCTGCAGCTATATTATGGTTGTAGCATGAATGGGTCGGCTCGACCGGGTTAGGAACACGCTCTCACAGAATACCAGCGTAAAATAGCGGCTTCATGCTGCTGTGTTTCGTATGGTGAGTGTAGAGAACCGGAGACCCTTTTTACTAGACACAAGGAATTTCCATCCAGGTCTTCAGGGGTGGCAACGCATCTGCATTTTGATTCTTAGTCGAGGATAGATGCAGATGTCTATGGTCCACAGCATCCACTTTCCATCAGGTGGGCTGTGTGCTCGCTTGTCACCCATATTCTATAAAAAAATTACAATAATTTAAGTTTTAATTAATTTTTTCTATAAAATATTTTGTAGAATTATTGTGAAGTCCGCCTACACACACTTGAGCAGTGCGAATGACTAATTGCTTCACAATGCAAATTCGAAATGTCTTCTCTCAGTAGAGGTCTGTGCCGAGTGTGGTGTATTTAGGCTGTAACTTACCTTTAACTAAAAGGATCAATTTTAATTAAAATAATCAGTTATTTATTATGCATTTAAGCGTTAAATGAATTTGTCTTCGAGACGATATCTCGAGAGATATACGACGTTTCGAGACTTCATTTCTGTTCAAGATATACGAGACATAAAAGTTGACTAACGTACAACGCAAACACACGCACACTCAGACATATTTAAAACATTAAACTCGGACTCTATGGAGCTCAAATCCTTAAGGTATTTATTATAGAAATTGATTTTTTTTATAGAATAAGAGTGACAAACGAGCACACAGTCCACCTGATGGTAAGAGGATGCCGTGGCCCATTGACATCTAAATTTATCCTCAATTAAGAATCAAAATGCATTTGTCACTATTATATTGAGTACTAATATGGAATGCCTCGTTTTCAGTCAAAAGGGTCTCCGGTTTTCTACACTCACCAAACGAAACACAGCAAAATCAAGCTTCCATTTTACGCTGGTATATTGTGAGATGGTGCTCCTAGCCCGGTCGGGCCGACTCATTCTAACTACAACCATAATATAGCTGCAGTGTGGCTCTACCACGTTAAAATTAATGTTTAATATGGACCGTAACTAATACTTATTAAAGTCATTTTTAATTAAGTTATTACTGGTTCGGAAATCATCAATTATTTGTAGACCATATAAATACTTGTTCCATGCGGGAAGCGAACCCGCAGCTCCCATCGCTGCAACTAAACCACTGCGCCACGGAGCCGTCAAGATTTTTTTGTAAAAACGTTTTTTGTAAATGTTTGGGATTTTGTTGTAAAAGCGTATACATTGCCTAATGAAGGAATTACAGATAAATTGGATTTAGTGTAAAAATTTGAAGCTTAAAAAATCGAACTAAATATAACTTTCAATTGGATATTTTAAAAAGTTTTAATAGTATCGTTTGTGCTCTAAACCTATTCATGTATACGTCAGATAAAGTTTTATCTCAAAATCCATAAAGCGAAAGGCATTTGAAATCCCTTTTACCTTTTACTTTTACTATACCTGCTACGATTATAAAACGAAATTACATAAAAGCCCTTCAGCTACCAATTTCAATAAAGCTGTTTGCAGATACTGTAATAGTGCTTTTCGTAAATAGTCCACAAGTAAACATTTTGCCATTTAAATCTCATTTTGAAAATAAGACTTAAAAATAAGAGAGCCATTTTGCCGGTTCTTGATGTCATTATAAATTTCTTAAATATTCAATATATAATGATTTCATAAATTTATACCCGAACGCTACATATTAAATGAAACTAATTTTACGGATTTTATCGCGTTTAATTTAACTTTTTAATTCCCGACGTTTGGGGTGCTTTACTGCACCCATAGTTACGGGGGGACTTAGGTGTTTGACGTCTCGATGTCATAATTAGCCCGGCTACCTTGAATAAACGTAGTGATTATATTCTCTTTGACCTTGAATTTTTGAATATTAATTTTTGATCCGATCTACGCAGAACGAACTTACAGTATCTTGAAGTCTCTCAGTGGTGTGAAGTATGAATCGGTGTTCCTTTGCGAGGATTTGTGGTCTATTTAATATTTTCTAATGGCGGCGACGATCTTGAACATGTTGAGATCTATTGAAGTTAAAAAATGTGCGATTTCAATGTCACTATTTATACGACATTCTAGTTGTTACCTTGAACTTGTGATATTCCATATTCTACTCATAAATGTAAAAAGCGACTTCAGAAACTAAAAATAATAAAATAATTTTCATATAATAGCTTCTAAATTCGGGGTTTTAATTTTTCGATGTACTCTTTCGAATTGTCTTAGAACCGGCTTCAGAAGCGTATGAAAATTATTTTATATTTTTAGTTTTTGAAGTAGGTTTTACTATTTAGTTTTTTTTCAAACCATGTAAAAGCGCGCGCTTTGCGGATAAGCGTTGCACTGAATTTATGAAAAATTTATTTATTTATATATTTATTTATTTATTCCTGCATAATAAAATAAAATCCCAGAAAAGATACAAAATTTGACCTGCTCAAAGTTCAAACACTTTATTAAACTAAGTTTATTTAAAAAGGGTTATTATAATATTAAGGAATTTATGGATGATAATAACCCTTTTCTATACGTGGTAGAGTCATGCTTTAGCTATATTGTGATTGTAGCACGAATGTGTCGGCTCGACCAGGGAAGGACCACGCTCTCACAGAATACCAGCGTAAAATAGCAGCTCAATGCTGCTGTGTTTCGTATGGTGAATGTAGAGAACCGGAGACCCTTTTTACTGGAAACGAGGCATTCCATCTTAGTCCTCACGAACATCTGCATTTTGATTCATAATCGAGGATAGATGAAGATGTCTATGGGCCACAGCAAGCACTTACCATCAGGTGGATTGTATGCTCGTTTGTTACCCTTATCTTATAAAAAAAAGCCTGGGAATGAGGTGATCGCTACCAAGCTATTTCTAATTAGTTTTGTGTTGTTAATTGTGTAACATACGTGATTGTAAGCTGTTTTTTTTAAAGTCCCGCTGGGTTGCTTGCTGGTTCTTCCCAGGACAGAGGTTTTTTTCGAACCAGTGGTAATTTAACAAAAGAGTGACTTTCAATAAGTATTATTTATAAATTATATTGAATAAAAAAAGTTTCTGTTTCTGTTTTTGTTTCTGTTTCTTTTTCTGTTTCTATACATTAAGATATTGATTAACATATTAATTTAACGAATTAATTAATTTTATTTATTTGGTTATTTATGTATTGCACGCCTCATTAGAAAAAAAGATCCATTAAAACCCGCGTGAAAGAACATATAGCTGACCTGAGGCACCGACGCTCTGGGAAGTCTGCAGTGTATGAACATGTTCAAGATCGTCCCCGCCATTACATCAGATTTGATTTGATTCCTACTAAGGATGATACGCGAGGCTATTGAAATTAAAGAACATCCTAATTTCAATAGAGAAGATGGATGAGTGCTGCCATCTGCTTGGGATCCTATAATTAACAAAATTAAATCCAAACCCAAGCATACCACTGCAAGACTTGAAGATAATGTAAGCTCATTCTGCGTAGATCGAACCAAAAATTAATATTAAAAAACTGAAGGTAGCCGGGCTAACTATGACATCGGGACGTCAAACATCTTAGCCCCCCGTGACCATGGGTTGCTGTAAAGCACCCGAAACGTTGGGAATCAAAATAGTAAAATTAAACGCGATAAAATCCTTAAAAATAGTTTTATTCAATGTGTAGTGTTCGCGTAAATATAAGAAATCATAATCTAAATATATATATTATAATTTTTCTGTCCGTGTGTATGTGACTGAACTCCTCCTAAAACGGCTGGACCGATTTAGATAAAATTTTGTGTGTGATTAAATTGCTTCTAAAATGGTTTAGATTCACAATTGGACCCGGTAGGTGGCGCTGTTGTCAAGATTCAGAAGTCACCAGTGCGATGAATGGACGGGTCGCTAGTCTATATATATAATTCTTCTGTACGGGTGTTTGTCACTGAACTCCTCCTAAGTGGGTGGATCGATTTTGATGACATTTTTGTGTTTGTTTGAGTGGTTCCCTGGATGGTGTATATTCACAATTGAACCCGATACGTAGCGCTGGTGTCGAGATCCAGAAATCACCCGTGCGAAGCCGGGGCGGATCGCTAGTATAACATAAGATTTAAACGTTCAGAAGTTGGCTGTAATTTAATCAACCGGATGTGCCCAAGGCGTGACAACGCAGATAACCGTCACCGTTACTGTTACGGCCTATCAAAAGTCCAATGCTAAACATAGGCCTCCCCCTATAGATTCTCATGCTTGACAGACGGATTAGCACCTGCATTTTTTACTTTTCAGATATTATTAGGAAGACCTGGTTCGTTTACTTCTGTCGTCTCTAACGACACTCACGATACTTTATGAGGTAGCGAATATTCTCACAGCTACTACACGGTCAAAAGATAGTGGCGCATATAGCTTTATCGTAAATAAGTCATGTTGGAGTTTACTTCATAAAGGTTGATTTTAATATATATATACAGGGTATTTTTGAAACGCTCCCGAAAACGAAGACAGATGATAGTACTAAGGATACCTATGATGATGGAAAAAAAATCCCCAACGTAAAAAAGCGTACATTGACCCCTAGTCAGCTGATTGTAATTCAGTAATTCCACTGCTGGTTTTATGTTTCAGTATTTTCATGATTTTTTTAGTGAAATATCGTTTTAATTAACTATACTAACATGATGGAACTTGAATAAAGTTAATAAAACGTTGTGAAAAGATGATCTTTTTTTCCTAGGGATCGAATTTCTTTGTGACCCATCATCATAGGTATCCTTAGTACTATCATCTGTCTTCGTTTTCGGGAGCGTTTCAAAAATACCCTGTATGTTGCTCCTTCGCGCATCACAACATTCGAGCAATTAATACTGTAGATACGCATGTAACGATGGCAAAAATGGTTGATTTTATTTAATAAGAAGTTAAAAGTTATTCATTTTTAGAGTTTATTGGAGACTACTCCTAAAGGATCGTTTAACATATAGCGCACGGTATGAAAAATAGATGGGTAGTAAAATCAAGCTTTAACTAAAATTGAAGCCGTTATGGTTTTCCTCTGCGCAACAAACTCGCGCATTTTTATAGCGCGAAATGAATATTGTAATGCTTCTTCCACACTACTCGCGAAGTAATATTTTATAGTTATATATAAAAAAAAATATTCATATCTGGCGTACGGCGAGTAATGTAGTGAGACGCTACGTGTAACTTCGGGGTACTTCGCGAAGTCCTTTCACTCTGGTGCAAAAAACCTACAGCGATCAGAAGTCGCCCGAGGCGAAGCGAGGTTGCACGAAGCGAATTGAAGTACCTCTCTACACTATTCGCCCCGTCCAACTTCGATCTACTTCGCGAGTAGTGTGGAGGAAGAATAATAATAAGTGTTTACTTATGAAATTTCTGTTCTGCAGTAATGGCCATTTTAAAGCAAAATAATTTTTCTTTGGTTAAGAAATCTAATTTCAAATTTATTTTATTTTATAAACATGGAATTCTTTTTTCAAAATTAGTCATTTGTTTATTGATTAGCGTTATGTTTTCATCGCATTTGAATCTTTTCTTTTTTTTATAGAAAAAGGCTGACAAACGAGCACACAGTCCACCTGATGGTAAGTGGTTGCTGTGGCACATAAATCTACATCTATCTTCGTTTGCGAATTTAAATGCAGATGCGTTGTCAGCCGTGAGGACTAAGATAGAATGCCTCTTTTCCAGTAAAAGGGTCTCCGGTTCTCTACACTCACCATACGAAACACAGCAGCATTAAGCTGCTATTTTACGCTGGTATTCTGTGAGAGCGTGGTCCTTCCCCGGTCGAGCCGACCCATTCGTGCTACAACTATAAGAAAATAGTTTCGTCCTCTTAGATACATTAAAAATTAATATGAGAGTAATTATGAAATATGAGTACCGTGGGGGCTGCAGCGCGTCACAAGCGGCACGCAACATTAACGACGTTTACGGAGCGAATACTACAAACGAACGCAGAATTTCTGTTATTGGTTTGCCCGCTTCCGTTCGGAAATTTCGACCTGAAAAATGAACCCAGTGGTCGTCCGAAAAATTTGGTCGACAACGACGAATTAAAGGCAATTATGGAAGCTGATAATACTCAATCTACGGCTAAATTAGCACCAGCTTTCGACGTTAGCATCAAAACAATATTGTTCCATTTGCGTCAAATAGGAAAAGGTAAAAAAGCTTGACAAACGGGTGCCCCACGAACTCAATGGTCGCCAGCGCGAGGTACGCGTCGAGACGTGCCTTGCACTGCTCAAGAGGCACACAATCGGAGGAATTTTGAACCGCATTGTTACCTGCGACAAAAAATAGATTCTGTTTGACAATTGCAAGTACTCAGCAAGTTGGTTGGATCCTGGTTCAGCACTTAAACGATGCCCTAAACGAAAACTTACCCCTAGAAAAATGATGGTCACTGTTTGGTGGTCTAGCACCGGTGTGTTTCATCACAGCTTCTTACCAAACGGGATGAGCATTAATGCAGAAGCTCGTACGTCTCCAACCAGCTTTGGTCAGTCGTTCGTCCCTGTTAATTATGCACGACAACGTGCGACCTCAAACTGCACAACAGTCGGCCTCCAAGTTACAAGAGTTGGGGTTGAAAGCTTCCATCATCCGCCGTATTCACCAGACCTTGCGCCTACTCCTACTTGCGACTTCTACTTTTTCCAGAATTTGGATAACTTTTTGGCGGGAAAAAAATTCAATACGCGAGAGGCAGAACCAAATGCCTTTGAAGAATGTGTTGACCGTCCAGCTGATTTCTTCAAGAAAAATTAAATTTCTTCAAGAAATCAATAAACTGCCACTGCGTTGTCAAAGATGCATCAATTGCATGGGTGATTACTTTGATTAATAGAAATAAAAAATATATAAAAAAAAACGTTAACTTATTTCATAAAAAACGGTAATTTCATAGGTAAAGACCTAATTTAAGTCATATAATGTTAAAATGGATGTAATATATTTTATCAAATCAATAATAATAAATTTATGGGTTTATTTACTTCCTTTGCCTATTATATATTATACTCGTTTTTCAGGAGTAAACTCCAACCACGCGTCGGAGCTGACACGCACAATTGTTTATCCTTGGTTATGGACTCGTACGATTGTTCTCTTGCCAGCGTCAAGTAATAAGAAATTATCCTTCAAAATTATTTGTTTCAAAATTATTCAAATAAATTATGCTTTTAAGATATTTTGTTACAAAATTTTCTTCACAATATGCCGATGCATCACATTGAGAAGTTTTTGGAGATCTTCACGACAGTTTGACTCAATGGATAGTCGATGACGACAGTATATTTCAAGTTCTTACGGCGCTTAATCGGACAAAATTTTTGAGGCTTATATTAACATCAGAGCACTTGTTTCGTCGTTTCCACTAAAATTTCTCATGCGCAGACACTTAAAACGTAAAGTCGCATCACTTTTACGTATCAGAATCGTTGTCGTTTCTGAGGACTGAGATGGAATGACTCGTTTTCAGTAAAAAGGGTCCTAGGTTGTACCCTAACCATACGAAACACAGCAACATTACAGTATTCTGTGGAAGCGTGGTCTTTCCCTGGTCGAGCCGACCCATTCGTGCTACAACCATATTCATAAGCTGCAGCGAGGCTCTACGTATTTGGTTCCACTACACTTCACCTGTTTTACAGGCAATTCCTTTAATATTAAGGCTACACTTCTCTCCTCCGAAACTTCTTGCCCGATGACATCAGGAAATCTCCTAATAAGAACGTTTTTCAACACCGACTTACTCATAACTGTAATTATTACCAGCTACCTTTATTGGAATTTGTTTAACTAGGTTATGTGTGTGTGTGTGTGTGTGTGTGTGTGTGTGTGTGTGTGTGTGTGTGTGTGTGTGTGTGTGTGTGTGTGTGTGTGTGTGTGTGTGTGTGTGTGTGTGTGTGTGTGTGTGTGTGTGTGTGTGTGTGAATTATATTCTAAAAATATATAACAAAGTCGCTTCCCGCCGTCTGTACGCTTAGATCTTTTAAACCAACGCAACGGATTTTGACGGGGTTTTCATCAATAGACAAAATGATTATATCATCTAACATCTGTTTTGTATAATTTTTCTGTCCGTGTGTATGTGACTGAACTCCTCCTAAACGGCTGGACCGATTTTTATGAAATTTTGTGTGTGTGATTAACTTGATTAGATGGACTTAGATGGATGGTTTATTGTTAATTGGACCCGATAGGTGGCATTGTTGTCGAGATCCAGAAATCAACCGTACAAAACCGGGGCGGATCGCTAGTAAAGCAATAAATAAGAAGGACAATTGTATATGTACGATATGTTGGTAGCTCGGGGGCTGAATAAGAGCAACCTGATTTGGACCACACTGCCACCATTGACATTATTAATCGTTAGAATAAAACTAATTTTACGTATTTTATCGCGTTTAATTTTAACGTTTTTTAATTCCCGACGTAAAAATCCGTAAATTTTGTTTTGTTCCATGTGTAGTATTCACATAAATATAAGAAATCATTATTATTAATCGTTATTTAAATGCAAATTTGAAAGAAAGGAAAAACAGCTCCTTGGCCCAGTGGCTTAGCAATGAGTTGTGGAACTTAGGGTTGTGGGTTCGAAATTCGAATCCCGCACAGGAGGAGTATTTGTATGGCCTTCAAATAAAGAAATTACATCTACAGGAATTTACATAAAATAAACATAATAGAAATAAGGTACTTAAAGTTAAAAATTAAAGTTATAGCCTATATACGTCCCACTACTGGGCACAGGCCTCCTCTCATTTCCAAGAGGCTTTCCTTGCCCTAAAACCCTGTCAGAATAAGGTACTTATTGACATAAAATTTACTATGTGTTCCTTAAATTTTACACTCACTTTTTGACCGTTTTAATATTACGTAGAAGCTTTTGAGAGATATACTACAAAGGAAAAATAAATAAACAAAGAGCTCTCCGTTAGCTCGCCGGCAGTGGAAATTTCATATTTGAGTAAACAGTGCATTTGAATGCCAGCTTCTATGCTTGTATGTGGGGAGCCATTTTATTGGTAGAAACAGTGCAGATCTTTTATGAAACTACTTTTTTTTTATTTCATACCGAATTATAAACTTATTATAAGCTATGCCCTAGTTTCTTTTATTTATTATAAGCCAGTTCTGTGCACCGTGTAGAGGCGGTGTAAGAATATCCACTACCCCATATCATCCCGTGGGTGTTGTAAGAGGCAACGGAGGGAAAAAATCAGGAGATGAGCAGCAGCATCTTCCTAATAACAGCTGAATAAAAAAACCGCGATTGCCAACCCGCTTCCCAAACGTGGTAACTATGGCAAATATTCCCCCTATGACGCAATCTATGGGGGAGGCCTATGTTCAGCAGTGGACTTTGTTAGGCTTTAGTGATGATGATGAAGCCAGTGCTGGACTACATTCCCTGCTGGTGGTAGTTTTATAATAATAACAATTATAAATTAATATAAATGTTAATTTATTTCTACTACCGACTCAGGTAACATTTTCGGTGTTGTGGGAAAGAGAAGTACACACTAGGTTACTTTGTGCTGACTTCCGACTCCCCTTTTGGCTATGTAACGATTTAAAGTTAAAATTAATTATATTCATCTGAAATCCATACCAACTGATATTTAAATGCTGAATCTCACTATTACCCATCACAGTTAGCTACCGAGGGGAAATCTTTATTTCAGAGAGTAAAAGGGATCTGTGACAACAAACACCTGACCATAGAGCTCCAGCACGCCAAGCAAGTATCGCAAGACAACAAGCTTCGGGTTCCGCGCCTACGTCACAGTAACCGAGTGAAGCGGGCCACATTCGAGCGATGCCCGCTGTACTTCCATATGTCAGGGGAGTCACAGACAAGATTGGCTACATCTTGATGCGAGTTTCCATAAACACCTACTATAATACGCCGAAGAAGATCACTCAATTTTTACCACCCGTCAAGTGTAATATCCCTCTACAAAATACAGGAGTGTACAAGCTTGATTGTGAATGTAGTCTCTCTTACATAGGACAAACCAAAATATCTATAAAAACCAACGTTAAAAAACATATAGATGACGTGAAGCACCGACGCTTTCGGATGTCTGCAGTCTATGAAGATGGTCAAGATCGTCCCTGCCATTACATAATATTTGATAAAACAACACAATCTTCACAAAACACGGATCCCTACCAAATATGTATCGCGAGACTATGAATATAACAACATAAAATTTATAATAGGGAAGATGTCTGACAATCTGCTTGAGATCCTATTATAAAATAAGATTTAGCTCCAAGCATACTACTGCAAAACTGCAACATACCTTAAACTCGTTCTGCATAGATCGGATCAAAAGTAAATATTCAAAAGCCGAAGGTATACCAGGCTAGCTGTGACATTTTTTTTATAGGATAAGGGTGACAAACGAGCACACAGGCCACCTGATGGTAAGTGGTTGCTGTGACCCATAGACATCTTCATCTGTCCTCGGTTACGAATCAAAATGCAGATGCGTTGTCACCCGTGAGGACTAAAATGGAATGCCTCGTTTCCAGTAAAAAGGATCTCTGGTTCTCTACACTCACCATACGAAACACAGTAGCGTAAAGCTGTTATTTTACGCTGATATTTTGTGAGAGCGTGGTCCTTCCCCGGTCGAGCCGACCCATTCGTGCTACAACTATACCATTAATATAGCTGCAGCATGGCTCTACCACGTATGAAGACATCTAGACGTCAAACACCTTGGTCCACACCCATATTTGTGGGAGGGGGGGGGGAGCGACATTGGGTGCTGTAAGACACCCGAAAGGTCGAGAATTAAAAATTAGAAAAAATAGTTAATAAAAATTCATAAAATTGGTTTTATTCAATGGGTATAACATTAAAGTCTTAAACTACGTTTCAAATTCAAATCATTTTATTGTGAACACAGGACATATTGTATAAAGCATATTATTATGTTGTTATAAAAAAGCAAATCCTATGTAATCTGCCCTTTAGAGCACACAAATATTCTTAAAAAGTCAATTACATTTAAATATAGATTAAATTTAACAAATTAAATTCACATTAACAATAACATTTAAATACACGTTAACATTACAATTAAGTTTAATTAGTTTTTTATGTATTGTGCAATGCGTTTGAAATGTAAGTGGGTAGATAATGAAATATCTATACCTATTTAAATGAAAATCAATTGCAGTGCGTTAGTCTCGCAAAAACTCAAAAATGTCTCGACCGATTTTGTTTTTTTTTGTGTATTTGAGTAGGTGGCACTGTTGTCGAGATCCAGGAATCACCAGTGTGAAGCTGGGGTGGATCGCTAGTATTAAGATATATTTCATTAGTTAGTGATGAAAACTTGGATAGTAAATTGTGAATGAAGCAGTTATTATAAATTTTAATGTATTTAGAAGTTTGCACTGATGTATATTTGGTTTACACTAGCTGCGAGGCATTCCATCTAAGTCCTTAGAGCGGGCATCTGTAACATTCTTTGTTTGAAGTTGGTTTCAGGTATCTATGGGCTACAGTAGAAACCATCAAGTGTACTGTAAGTTTGTTCGTCACTTCAGTAAAAAAAATGTGCATATTTAAAAAACAAAATAGTTTTCAAAAGTCAAAAAGTTCAAAAATGGATTTTTGAACTTTTTGACTTTTTGAAGTAATCTATGGGGAGGCATAGGCCTTTTTTATTGTTTCAACTATGGCAAAAAAATTACTTCATATATTTTTTGCCATAGTTGAAACGCCTAGCAGGCGGGTTGGCAACCGCAGTTTTTTTTCTTAGTTCCTATTAAGAAGACGTTACTGCCCATCTCCTAGTTTGTTCTATGTAGCCTCTTACGACTAGGGTTGCCACCTTTGTTTTTGTAATTAAAGTATATTGGTTATTAAAGGTAAGAAAAAAAAGTACACGGTGTTAAAATGAAGTAAAATTTAGTTTTCGTTATTATTATGTTTAAAAACATATTTCTTATTGCTTTTCGCAAGGTTTATTAAATTATTATCCCTGCTAAACAATTGCACAGCATCTTGTCAGTCTGTTTGTAAGTTAAAATAAATAACGTAAGCTTATACGTGGCAGAGTCACGCTGCAGCTATATTAGTAGTATAGTTGTAGCACGAATGGGTCGGCTCGATCGGGAAATGACCACGCTCTCACAGAATAAATACCAGCGTAAAATAGCAGCTTAATACTGCTGTGTTTCGTATGGTGAGTGTAGAGAACCGGAGACCCTTTTTACTGGAAAAGAGGCATTCCATCTTAGTCCTCAGGCGTGACAATGCATCTGCATTTTGATTCTTTATTGAGGATACATGTAGATGTCTATGAGTCACAGCAACCACTTACCATTAGGTGGACTATGTGCTCGTTTGACACCCTATCCTATAAAAAAAAACACGGGACGATATGGGGATACATGATAAATATACAACATAAATATTATTCTACTATAATATCTTGCGTTTTCATTTAATGGAATCTTATTAGTTTGTAAAAGCCCACTGCTGAACTTGGGCATATCACGTTGTAACGAGAATTTGTCGTAGCCATACTTGGAAGGTGGATTTCTTGTCACAATACCAGACGCCACGCGACTTTGACGCTGTTTGCCATCGCTGGCATGGATATTGGATATGTTACATTTAAAAAGAAAAATAAAAACTGTATTTGACATTGCAAAGAGAGATAAAAAATTTAAAAAAAAATTACTAGGGAATTTTTGTAAAGTCAAATTAAGTCTCTATTTCATATAACTGCTGCTGTACTATATAACAGCGTTGACTTTTGATTTTTGGCGTAAACGAGATGATTCTAATCAACCATCAATAGCAACCAATAAGATACCAACAAACCGAAATATAGCGATGGTATCTCGATCGCCATTATTTATTTATTAAAAACTTAAATGTTTTTGAAAAAAAAAAAATTGACGTGGTAAAGCCACGCCGCAGATATCCATAATGGTTGTAGCACGAATGGGTCTCGACCGGGGAAGGACCACGCTCTCACAGAATACTAGCGTAAAATAGAAGCTTAATGCTGCTATGTTTTGTATGGTGAGTGCGGAGAACCGGAGACCCTTTTTACTGGGACGAGGAAATTCCAGTCCTCAGGGGTAGCAACGCATCTTCATTTTGATTCTTAATTGAACAAAGATGTAGATGTTTATGTGGCACAGTAGCCACTTATCATCAGGAGTTGGAGGCCGTGGAGGAATGCGTGCCTTGTGTTCCTGGTGCGCCTTGCCTGAGAATAAGTATGGGGAGGAGAAGTCCTACCCCGAGGAGGGGCTGCCATGGGGCGGCCAGCGCTGATGGGGCCGCGGATGTGTGCACAAGCGTTCCCGTGGCCCTGCCAATATGCGGCGAAGGTGGAACACCATGGGGCTTAGTCGGTGCGAGTCCGATATAATCCGTCCTTGCCCCCGCGAGGCGGGTATGCGTAGGCATTTCTCCATGTAAAAAAAGCCACTGTACTCATTTGCCACCCTTATTCTTTAAAGAAATATGTAATACCTAAAACTAAAAGTAAATAGGGCGGGCTTAGTAAATAGATTCCTTTGTTCTTTTTGTAATAACATCTTATTTTATTACAGACTTGCTTTTATAGACCCAATAAACGAAATTTAATATTTAATTTGAGTTACAAATAAGAACATTTCAAATGGGAATAAATAATTTGCTTCTGAGAATATTTTCCACATTTTTGGCAAGGCAATTACGCTTCCAGCAAAAATTCCAAGTTAATTGAAATGCAAAATTCAAAAAGTATCGCCGCTTGTAAATTGAATTTTTTATGAAAAATTACGCTTTTATAAATGAGATCTGTTTTGAGGATTTGCTTTCTGATTGAGTATTGAATGGCTCGACATGTGGCGGCCGCGTAAGAGAAACCATAATACCATTTCGCGCTGTGGGTATCGTGAGAGGACATTGTCGGATATATCTAAAAGAAAAGGGCTTTGTCGGTGATGCGATTATGACGCGCTGGTAGTTACAAAAAAATACTAACAAATAAACTTATTAATTACTTAGTAATCTTTGTGCTTTCTTTTGCGACACCAGCGCCGTACACATCATTAATCCTTCGAGCTGTTTCTGCAGCACTGGTGCCAAGGTAAAACTCGTACTCGTAAATATACCGATATTTCATGTTTTGCATTGTGCGGTAATAAGCGACGCCAAAGAAAACATATTCAGTAGGCGTTAATAAATTAAAAGATTTAGTAGGTAGGTTGATAACACAGTCAATATTTTAGGCACTGTGTTTTAGTTGAAATTGTCACTTAAAACGCACGAAAGTGATTTTTAATACATTTTATAGTTCACTTTTCATTTAAAGAGCAGCATTATTCACTTAAACTTTAATATAGGTTATTAAATGTATTTTAAAATATTAATTATTATGAAGTGAATAATGCAAACGCGTCTTAACACTTTTGTTCGTTACATAGATGGCATTACAACCATTCACAAGTCCATTGCTGAATATAGGCCTCCCCTAAGGGATTATTAGTAATCTAATAGTTCTTAATCTCTATTCAACATAGATTATAAATAATACTTATTGAAAGTAACTCGTTTGTTTATTTACCACTGGTTCGAAAAAACCTTTGTCCTGGGAAGAACCAGCAAAAAACCCAGCGGGACTTTTTTTTAAATAGCAGCTTACAATCATGTATATTACACAATTAACCACACAAAACAAATTAGAAATAGCTTGGTAGCGATCACCTCATTCCCAGGGGTTATTATCGTCCATAAATTCCTTAATATTATAATAACCCTTTTTATATAAACTTTGTTTAATAAAGTTTTTGAACTTCGTGCAGGTCAAATTTTGTATATTTTCTGGGATTTTGTTGTAAAGCTCATACATCGCCCCAAGAATGAATAACTGACTCGGTAGAGTCGAGTAACTGATACTACAAGCTTGTGTCTGTTCCTAGTATTTACAGAATGAATATCACTTATTTTTGTATAACTACTTTTATTTTTGTGTACGTATATTACATTTTCATAAATGTATTGAGAGGCCAAAGTTAATATTAGGTCCTTACATATGAAATTAGCGTTTTGTGGTACTGACCACTTTGATATGAAATATCTCCTCTTTGGTTAAGAACTCCAAATTCAAATTTATAAATTCATTTACCTGGTACATTTGAGTTTTGAAAACAGTCATTCATTTATTTTTTTCTCATTATTTTTTTCTTTGGCGTCGCTTATTACCGCACAATGGAAAACATGAAATATCGGTATATTTACGAATACGAGTTCTACCTTGGCACCAGTGCTGCAGAAACAGCTCGAAGGATTAATGATGTGTACGGAGCTGGTGTCGCAAAAGAAAGCACGGTACGTTTTTGGTTTCAAAGTCTTCGTTCTGGAAATTTCGACCTTCAGAACCAACCCCGTGGACGGCTGGAGACCAAAGTGGAAAATGAAGAATTAAAGGCTATTGTGGAAGCGGATCCATCACAAAGCACTTCAGAAATAGCTGCAGGCTTCAGGGTAAGTGATAAAACTGTATTAATCCACTTGAAGCAAATCGGGAAAGTAAAAAAACTTGAACGATGGGTACCTCATAAATTGAGTGAATAGAACTTGCAAACACGCGTCGACTACTGTGTTACTTTGCTCAACCGACGCAATAATGAGGCGATTTTAAATCGAATCATTACTTGTGATGAAAAGTAGTTACTGTACGATAATCGGAAGAGCTCGTCGCAATGGTTGAATGGTTGAAAATTGACTCAGAAAAGTTACTTGTAAGTGTTTGGTGGACTAGTGCCGGTGTCGTTCACTACAGCTTTCTAAAATCTGACAAAACGATTACGGCAGATATCTATTGTCAGCAACAGCAAACCATGAAGGAAGAACTAGCTGCTAAACAACCGAGATTGGTCAATCGCTCTAGGCCACTGCTGCTTCACGACAGCGCAAGACCACACACTGCACAACAAACAACCCCTAAGTTAGATGAGCCATAATTGAAATGTCCGTGACATCCACCGTACTCCCTGGACCTTGCTACATCAGATTACCATTTTTTCCAGAATTTGGATAACTTCTTACATGGAAAAAAATTCAACTCCGATGCGGCAGTCCAAACCGCCTTCGAAGAGTTTATTGATGAAGCGATGAGCTTATTGAACTACCTATGAGATGGAAAAAGTGCATAGATAACAACGGTGCATACTTTGATTAATTAAATATATTTCACAAAAAAAATGATTTTATATTCCTCCCGTACAATACGCTAATTTCATATGTAAGGACCTAATACATTAATTTCCTTAATTTTTTTATTTGTTTATTTATTTTTTATAGAATAAGGGTGACAAACGAGCACACAGTCCATCTGTTGGTAAGTGGTTGCTGTGACCCATAGACATCTACGTCTATCTTCGTTTGCGAATTTAAATGCAAATTTTTGGAGCCACTCTTTAGGTTTTAAATCATAGATTGATCTTATGGCCCTCTTCTGTAAAATAAATATAATTTCAGTATCAGTCGCGTGTCTCCATAGCAAAATAACTTACGACATTATGCTATTCAAATAGCTAAAGTAAACAAGACTAGCTGTTTCAACAATGGTAAGATTTCTAATATTTTTTACAGCATATGGTGCAGAACTAAGTCTGCTTGCTAATTTTGATATATGAGGGCTCTATTGAAGCTTCGCGTCTAGTGTTATTCCAAGAAAATGTTGGTATCGACAAGACTCAGATCCTCCCCATTTAATATTACATTATTATTTCAATGTTTGACATTTGGAGTCCTGAATTACATACATTTCGTTTTATTGCCATTTTAATGCAAATTTTTAACATTAAACCAATTAACTAATTTAGATATAGCATTATTTACTTCGTCATTTTTAAATAATTGTCGTTTTAATTTGAAAACGAATGAAGTGTCATCAGTAAATAATACTTTATTATGGTTATCTATGTAAGTTAATATATACAAGAAACAGAAAGGGGCCGAATATTGAGCCTTGAGGCACGCCCATTTATACTATCGACCCATAAGAGCTCATAGTATTAATGACAACTTTTTGCGTTCTGTTACTTAAATATGAAATAATTAATTTAATTAGTAGTGTTGTAGTTTCCTGATTAATGTTTCATGGTGAACACAATCGAAGGCTTTGGATTGGTCACAGAATATACCCAAAACATCCTGTGAATTCTCCCATGCATTGAAGATATATTTAATTAGCTCAACACCAGCATCAGTTGTCGAGCGACCCCTTGTGAAATCGAATTGATTTTTATGAAGTAAATTATTTATATTAAATTTTTTTATTAAAAAAACATTTTAAAAAACTGGCGGGGTCTAATGTACTAACAGATTTAAATAATTTAAATCTGGTAGTACATTAGACCCCGATGATTATTTATATATAGATAATTTTATTTATATTTAGATATAGATAATTATTTTATATAATTAATTAATTATATAAAATAATTATTAAAAAAATTGAATCAGGAAACACACCATATTCGATACTAGTATTAACCATTTCACTGTCCCATGATTCATATATTATGAACATTTCAATTGTTTAACTATTGTGTCTATTTCTCGGACAGGGAAGTTGTTAAAAATAATAGCTAGTTGAGGCGCGATTATATCGTTTAAGCCGCGAAACGTCTGGAACTCCCTGGTCTGGTCTAGTGTGACGTTAAGGAAATCCTCTCTATAATGGAATAGGTCCACGTTCACCAATAGACTTTTGCAGACTGATCTCTACGTAGCATAAAAGTCGTCGCTTTCCGCCGTCTGTACGCTTACATCTTCTAAACTACGCAATGGATTTTGATGAAATTTTCATCATTAGACAGAATTATTCAAGAGAAAGGTTTAAAGGTAAAATTTATGGATATTATACATTATATAATTCTTCTGTCCGTGTGTATGGGACTGAACTCCTCCTAAACGTCTGAACCGATTTCGATGAAATTTTGTGTGTGTGATTGAGTTGATTAGAGAATGGTTTCACTTTTATGGATTGGACCCGGTAGGTGCGCGTTGTTGTTGGGATCCAGAAATCAACCGTGCGAAGCCGGTTCGGATCAATAGTGAAGAATAAAGAGAAGACAGTGTAGTAAGATTCAATAAAAAGGGTTTCCCATTCTCACACTTAACAAATGAATTACAGAACGTTAGTTTGTTATTTTTCTACTATTATTTGACTGTATGTTTTTTTATGTGTGTTACCTCATAACTTTTTTTTCTGGGTGAATCGTATTCGATGATTATTTTCTTATTTGAAAGCTGGTGCTTTTCATGTAGTTCCATATGAATTTGATCAAGGTCTGACCAATAGTTTTTGAGTTATGCTTAATGATTTATATTGAAATGATTTTTAATTTGGTACACATGGGCTGCTGCATAGCTCTTCCACTACAAGAACGTACTCCAACCAATTACATACAGTTATTACTACCATAATATATCTTGAATAAAAACTAAAATAACTTAGGCGCTGGGAGGAGGTGTCCATTGTGAGCAGGTAATTTATTGAGAACTAACATGGGCCAGTTTTACGAGCGTTTGCAGCCATATCTTGAAACGGCGTCGTAATTTTTGATTTATCGCTACAAGATATGGGATATCTTAATTAAAATATTTTCCTATATAATACATAGTTCTTTTTCTACAACCATGCAATTCTGGCGTAAGAGAATGCGGCGAAAGAGAACCTCACATCACCTTCACAGTTCAAGTTATTCTCCTCTGGAACGCCTTTCTCGCTGTTGTCAAGGAAGTTACGAATAAGCTTTTGTTTAAAAGATTGGTGCGTCAACGTTATTCAGATTACAAAGGGCGAACTTAAAGCCCCATGGCATTCTCGACCAATCAACCCTAAGAAAGGATGAATAAATGAAGATGTTGGTAGATGCATATTAACGACAATAAAAAAATCTTAAAAAGAAAAACAGTAAAACTATTAATTCCTATTCTACCTTAATACATTATATAGATATAACACATATAAATACAATACACATACATAAATGCACACATTATTATCATCATCATTATAGCCCTTCACAAGTCCACTGCTGAACATAGGCCTCCCCCAAGGAATGCCACAAAGCACGGTCCTGAGCCACTGAGGTCACTTCATCTAGTGGGGGGTCGCCCTACACTTCGCCTACCGGTACCAAGGCTGCCATTTGAGAGCTTTTTTCCCCATTTTTTGTCGGTTCTTCGAGCTATATGGCCGGCCCATTGCCACTTCAGCTTACTAATCCACATATGCATGTATATATATAGTCTATAGTATAAGTCCGCCCTTTGTTACCCCTAGTTGAAGGTGTGTTGAAATAAAGGATAAATAAATCATCCCGCGGGTGTTGTAGAGTCTACCACGGGAAAGGCCATGCCAACATGTGAGCCAAATGCAAATTACCCCAATAATTGTTAGTGATTCTTATTGAAGCGAAACAAGTATGTAAGGATCGTAGCAAGTGGAAAGAAGTGGTCTCTGCCTACCCCTACGGGAAAGAGGCGTGATTATATGTATGTATGTATGTATGATTCTTATTGAAAGTATTTTTTTTACTGTTACCATTGCTTTAGAAAAACCTCTGTTCTGGGAGGAACGAGAAACCCAACTGGACTTTGTTTTCAAAGTATATTATAAAATAAAAACAGGTTGTACAAACTACTTACAAAACTTATTTAAGAAGCAGCTTGGATGTTACCACCTCATTCCCAGTAGTATTCAACGATGTATTCATTTATATTATAATAACCTTTCTATTACACTTTTTGTTTAATTAAATATTTTAACTTAGCAATAGATAGAGGTAGCTATAGCTTAGAATAGATATTTATTTTCTAGGACTTTGTTGTAAGAGTGTCTGGTGACAAGCAGCAGCGTCAAGGGTTACTGTTACAGCCTATTAAAGTCCACTGCTGTACATAAGCCTCCCCCATAGATTGCCTCATTGGGGGATATTTTCCATATTTGCCACGCTTGAAAAGCGGGTAGGCAACCGCAGTTTTTCTATTTTGATTCGTTTTAAGAAGACGCTGCTGCCCATCTCCTGATTTGTTTCCACCTGTCTAAAACTGGATGAATCTGGAAGATATCTGGTACTGGTAAATCAAACATTAGATTGACTTTCAATATATATTATTTATAATCTATCTATACTCGTACATCTATACAAATAAATAAAATTCAATTATTTAAAGATTTTAACAAGTCTTCGGTTTCATCACAATTTAGTTTTTGAAGCCATTTCAATAGGGTTTTTTTTAAGTAAGTTCCTCCTTTGACTCATTTGGAATTTTTGGGATATTACGAATTTCAATTTTGCAGCACACGTGTTTTTTTCAAAATTTCAAGCCGGTTTTCAAGTATTTTTATATAAATATGTTGTTCTTTACGCTCATGTTTTAACAAATCCAACTGCTTAAAAAAGTCGTCATATTAATCCGATAATAATTGTATCGTGGCCGTTATATCAGAATTCTGTGTCTTAATCTCTTTCAAATTCTTAAATAAACTGCGAACCTCATCCATAAATCCAGATCCTTCAATCTCCCTTTTACGTTTCAGTCGTACCGTGTTAATACTCTGCGATTCTTTTTCCATTACAAACTTATCACTTAGGCCCACGTCGTCGATATTGGAATCCGAAACTGATTTTTGATGCGGCGGAGTGCATTTCAATGGCATTGATAAATAAATGTAAATAGGCGCGAAGTAACAATAAACTTTGTAGCTCACCACAGTTCAACACCGTAGGTATTTCGTAGCACTGGTTACGGTGAATGGCGGCCGGTAGTAATTAGCGCATCCTAGCAGATCGTAGCTTGATCGATGATAAGGAAATCAATTATGCAACCATCTCTTTTCCCGAGGTGTGCGGGCCGGGGAGAATTCAGCGACGAACCGACGACGGTGATCAGTTTGAGTTGGAATATAATATATTACACAGTTTTAGGTAACTTAGGGCGAACAATTGTGTGAAACTATTATTAAATTTTAAATTAAAAGCAACACACGTCTGCTTATTACGCGATCTCGGACGAAAGAGGCTATACTCGTATTGTGGTTGTAGCACGAATGGTTCGGTTAGACTGGGGAAAGACCACGCTCTCACAGAATACCAGCGTAAAATAGCAGATTAATGCTGCTATGTTTTGTATGGTAAGTGTAGAGAACAGGAGACCATTTTTACTGGAAACTAGGCATTCCATCTTAGTCCTCAGGGGTGATATCGCATCTGCATTATGATTCTTAATCGAGGATAGATGTAAAATGTCTATAAGCTACAGCATCCACTTACCATCACGTGGACTGTGTGATCGCTTGTCACCCTTATTCTATAAAAAAAAACTTACGACTGATGAAGAAAGAATGAGTGTATTGGTTACGTCACTTACCTTTGTATTTCGGCTAATTGTTACAGTACTGAGACTGCGTACTTACCTGCAATAAGAAAAGTAATAAGTTAATTTAAAAATCGCTCACAATCGAAATTTATCATCAACATGTATGCATACAACTGCAAGATGAAATAAACACTTTTCGCCATTACACGTAATCTATATCTATATCTATACATATAATAAATTTGTAGAAAAGTTGTGTCTGTAATTCTAATATATTCTTGAAAAATCAAGTCCAGGGTACTTAATAAAAGGTTCTGAATCCAAATTAGTGGTTTTTAGAATATTTGTCTGTCTGTCTGTGTATTCCGGATTCACGCCAAAACTACTAGACAGATTTACATAAAATTTTGTATGTAGGTAGTTAGTAACCCGGTGCAACTTATAGGCTACTTTTTATCCGATTACGGAACTTCAAAAAAAGAAGGTAAATATTTTTCTTCCTTTTGATGTTAATTTTCTATTTTAACTTAGTTATAGGCGGGATGACGGGTATTTTTAACAAATAAATACCATATTTATAAATAAAGTTTAAAAGTTGGTTAGTTATAATCTTGGTATAATAATTTGAAACTACACCGATTTAGTTATCAAAAACAGCGCCATCTATCATCAAATGGAAAAAGTAATATATTTTACTTCAGTTACTAATAAATAATATAAATAATTTACATTTATATGTTTAAATAATTAGTTTTTAAAAATTATTTAAAAATTCTAACGTTTAGTTTTTTAGTATTTTTGTTATTTTATTTTAAAAGTGTAATAATTTCAATAGATGATAGTGACGTCTATCAAAAACACGAAAATTGATAAGTTTTTTTATTTCAATTACTAATCTATACATAAAGTGATTAAAACTTGTCTGTCTGCAATTATTGCAAAATGTCCATTATCATTATAGTTTTATTAAAGAGATTTTTATATATTATGTCATGGCCAGATCGTAAAATTGATCATATATCATAAAATAGTCTATTATTTCGTGAAATGGTGTGGTCATTTCATGATATTTAACACTGTTTGTTGACCATGTCATGATATAGCTTGACCAAATCAGTGAATGGAAATCGTTTGAAGATATTAATAACTAAACACAACGTTGCTATTTCATGATATGGTCATATGACGATATCATTAAATCGTTTTTCACCGCTAGCAGCGCTGATAGCGTATTTTTTCAAAGAAATAGAACTTTTAACAGAATTGACATCACTTTATGTGTTATTGATATAATAAATAAATGTTCGCTTCTATCGCTGATATTACTAGATAGTATAGTCTTGGCTTTCATTATTTCATCTAATAATAGCGCCATCTACTTAATTCTAAATAAACTAAAATGGTAAGTCACTGATAAAATTAAATAATACAATGCTACTGAATATACGATGTAAATAATTGAAAATTTGTTCGTGGCATTGTTGGATGTGTAATTACTAGGTAGATGTGGTCAACAATCATGCAAAAGCTTAGTTTCAGTTTTTATAAATTGTACAAACGTTCATATTCCGATTTTTGCTCAGATGGTTAGCGCTCACTGTAAATTTCACAGTATGTGAGCAACCCGGGTTCGATGTATTCATATGATGATCATGTGATTCATAGTATACATCATTATAAATTTGCATTTATGAATGATTTAAATAAAATATCGCAAATAAACATTATAACGTTAATTGATAGAAGACCATGAAATTCATCATTATTTTGTTAAGACTAAATTTACTTTAAGTGTGAATGAATGTAAAGAGTAAAATTTACGGTCTTTCTTATGGATACATCGGAAGACACGCCCGATATAAAAACAGTAGGTGTTTCTAGACATATATATTCACGTGTTCCTGTAGCATATTACATCTATGCCAAATACCCAATATCTACGTCTAATAGTCTCTTAGAATTCAAAAAAAAATGGCAGACATAAAGAAACAGACAGAGATGTGACTCTAAAAGTGATCGAATTTTGCTAAATTTGGCACGGAACAGCATTTAATGATGTTCCTAAATTCAAGCTCACGCGAGCGAAGCCGCGGGTGAAAAGCTAGTATATTATATTCTTTCTCTTTTCAACCTACTTACATAATACAATAATCTTTCTACATCTTTCTCTTTCGTACCTACATTATTACCATACTTCCATCGCCTTTGACATTAACTTTCTTTTTAACTTATATACTTACACAGCCAAGTGCCATAGACAAATTTTCATAAAGAATTAGCATGACAATGTGCATTATATAAACGGGAACGTAGCATAGAGTAGTTTAATGTATTGTATAATACAATTAATACAGTCCATACGGATAAAGAATGGGATTAGAAATGGCGGCCCATCGAGCCCGTACCGTCAACATGCACAATAGCGAAAACCCGCTAATAACGATATATCGTTATAACATTATATTATTCGGTTCATTGGAAATTTTGTATTAATAGGAAAATGTTTGAAGAGAATTATACACCCAAGTAGGTACATTAATTTTAGCTAGTTATATTTTTTTTAAATAACTTTGATAACTAGCGACCCGCTCTGGCTTGGCCTGGGTGAGATCTATTAATGTGGCCTTATTTCAATCATTAACGACCATTTATTTTATCTTATCAATATTTATATTTTAATAAAATGTCTAAATTATATATAGTACTTATAACTAATAGGTTAATGTGAACTTCGCTTAAGTACTTAGTGATTGTGCTAAAATAGGTAATAATTTACGTCCAGCGTTTGCTCGCGAGACGATTTATATGGCTCCAAGAGAATATCAGCGCCGCGTTAACTCTGTTACTGATGCATTATGCTGAGTCGGTAGCCATTTTGTTGCTGCAGTCCAGAGTGGAAATTGGTTATTTTTTAAAGTTAGTTTGTTATTAAGGTTTATTTGTCAAAGTAATTGCAGCAATTAATAAACGTTTTCGTTTTTCTCTCATACGTAATTTGGGACTTAGCTTTTTTTTATAGGATAGGGTGACAAACGAGCACACAGTCCACCTGATGGTAAGTGGTTACTGTGACCCATGGACATCTACATCTATCTTCAACAAAGAATCAAAATGCAGATGCGTTGTCATCCGTGAGGACTAAGATGGAATGCCTCTTTTCCAGTAAAAAGGGTCTCCGGTTCTCTACACTCACCATACGAAACTCAGCAGTGTTAAGCTGTTATTTTACGCTGGTATTCTGTGAGAGCGTAGTCCTTCCCCGGTCGAGCCGACCCATTCGTGCTACAACTATACTACTAATATAGCTGCAGCATGGCTCTACCACGTATAAAAACGGATTATACTCGGACATACTCAAGGAGGAAGCTTCTGGATAGACTACGCTTATACTACGGATAGAGATAGGTAATTGTCCTGCAGTGGATTGTTGTAAGCTCATGCTGACAGCAACAATCATACTACTCCTTAATACATAATGTCCTCCACACCGAATTTTGGTCACGGCAGCCAGTCTCTACGGTGACTAGCCATCTGCACGGGACAGGATTATAGTCGCCAAGGGTAAGCGTAAGCACAGGTACATTCTCTATTCTCTTACTCTCATAGTCCGATAGGACGGTAATCAAACGCGACCGGAGAGAGATCAATGGCAGGACCAACGTCTTTACGTGCTCTGCAAGGCACGGAGATGAAACAGCGCCTACTTCCCGACTACGGACTGTTGCTGAAAATTTCTTGACAGAAAATCACCAATAACTGATTTAGGCCCAACCCGGGGTTCACACCCAGAACCTCATGATGCAATCACCCGTGCGAACCCGGGGCGTTTCGCTAGTAAATAAATAAGTAAATTAGATGGCTACATATAAACAACAGAAATAAAATATACTTTCAGAGCATTTTATTTTCCTTAACACTTGAATGCCATGTCAAGATTATTATCATTATTTTTGTTTGTAGGTCGAATTATTTGCGTCATTAAAAGTTAAAGCTTCAATGCAACACCTCATTAACATACACATTTAGGTCGCGTATGCATTCAATAATAAATACATCAATGAATAAATATTTATTTATTCATTGATTTATTTAGGTTCTTTTTATAGAATGAGGGTTACAAATGAGCACATAGTCCACCTGATGGTAAGTGAACGCTAAGGCCCATAGACATCTACATCTATCTTCAATTAAGTACAAAATGGGTTTTACTCCCCTGAAGACTAACATGGAATACCTCATTGCCAGTGAAAAGAGTATCCGGTTGTCTACACTCACCATACAAAACACAGCAGCATTAAGCTGCTAATATATTTTACGCTTGTTTTCTGTGAGAGCGTAGTCCTTCCCTGGTCGAGCTGACCCATTCGTGCTACAAAAATAACATAGCTGCAGCATGGTTCTACCACTTTAACATACATCAATAGTGCTCACATTATACTTTAAATACGAGTATAATAATTTAGGTATACAAAATTATGTAGCCTGATATGAGAACCAATAACTGACGTAAACGAATTGCAATCATATGTCGTCCTCAGTGTCCATAGTGGTGACAACACATCTGTGGCCTCCTTTGTTTGAAGTTACCTGTAGATGTTCTTAGACTGTTGTAGCCACTTACCACCTGGTGTATTTCAAGTTCGTTTGTCACTTTAGTTTCTTAAAAAAAATTATAAATAAATTTTGATCATATTTAGTTCTTTTTAGGGTTCCGTACCGAAAGTATAACTAACGGGACCCTATTATTAAGCCTCCGCTGTTCGTCCGTTTGTCTGTCAGCGGGCTGTATCTGATGATCCGTAATAGGTAGACAGTTAAAATTTTCACAGAATGTGTATTTTTGTTTCCGCTATAACAAAAATAATAAAAATAAATTAAAACTAAAGGGGGCTCCCCTACTAGAAACGTATTTTACAAAGGTACGGAACCCTTTATCCGCGAGTCCGACTCGCACTTGGCCAGCTTTTTTTATTTCCTAACACCGAAAATAAATTACAACGAATAAACTAAGACTGAAAGAAGTTATCTATAGCTTAAGTCTATTACTTTGTCTTGAAGAAGCCATCATCTATTTTCAGTTAAATAAGATACATCGCCATGGCGGTATAAATATTTCGACTAAATCATATCGTCCCGTGGGTATCGTAAGAGGCGACAGAGCAAAACAAACCGGGATATGGGCAGCAACTTCTTCCTAATAAGAACTTAAAATATTAAAAAACAGCGTCACTATCGCTGTATCTCTCCTATGAGGCAATCTATAGGGGCGGCCTATGTACAGCAGTGAACTTTTATAGTCTGTAATGGTAATGGTTTGAAATGAAACGATAAATGCTATGTTTATTACAAAGCGTTTACCGTTTTTCTTTAAAACGAATACTAGTAACGCTATTAACAATACAATTTTTTTTTTATATGATAGCGTGACAAACGAGCACGCAGTCCACCTGATGGTAAGTGGTTGTTGTGACCCATAGACATCTACATCTATCCTTGATTACGAATAAAATGCAGATGCGTTGTCACCCGTGAGGACTAAGATGGAATGCCTCTTTTCCAATAAAAAGGGTCTCCGGTTCTCTACACTCACCATACGAAACACAGCAGTGTTAAGCTGCTATTTTACGCTGGTATTCTGCGAGAGCGTGGTCCTTCCCCGGTCGAGCCGACCCATTCGTGCTACAACTATACTACTAATATAGCTGCAGCATGGCTCTAACACGTAATAAAATACTCCAGATAACCACTCCTAGTAAGCTTAAAAAGGAATGGCTCACCACAGTAGTCGAATAGCGGATTCGAACTACCGTCTCTACAAGTTTGTAGAGTCCCTTTACCATTAGGCTATTGGTGTTTCTTTCTTCTTATGATAATATTGTATGTTTTCAACTACGTGACGCCGTCCAACTGTTAGAGCGAGACCACACTACGACGTTACGGCGACACTGACTGCCTCGTTGATCTAGTACTTTGCTGCACACGATTGCTGATCATGACCCATTGGGACAAAATCAGATATTGGGTTTTTTAATTGGGAATAAAGAGTCCACTTGTACTTGCTTATACACTCTAGCATTACAATACTGTTCTGCGGAGATAGCTTGACTGTGTTCAGACTGGCCGCCGTGACAGAAATTTGGTCTGGTCGACATTATAATTACCGCGGCAGCGCCGCACCTGATAATACTGAGAAAATTTTGCATGACTAGAATTAAATGCGTTTAGGTTCAGTGAACAGTAGCCTTAAAACGCAACGTATGTAAAAATGGAAGAAGTTTGAAAACATTTTCAATTTTAAAATTAATAAGTTTGAATACAAAAAACTAGATACATGATACATAAAGAGCAGACAGTTCCCGTAACGGTATAAATTGTTTTTGGTTTGTGTTCCGAGAATGGTGGCGCCAATTTTTTTTTTATTATTGTTAATGGAAAGTTATTAAATGCGTTAATGATGTAGATACATACTAAATTTTATTTATATTTTATTTGTTTGTGTTTTTAAAAAGAGTGAGCTTGCATTTTACTTGTTAGCTATTGCAGCTAGCTTTTTTGTTTGAGTTGACTGCAGGTGCCTGGCCATTAACAAATAAAAAAACGTTAACGCAGAAGTGAGTCGATACATTAAATCTTAGAATTTATTCATGGTAGAGCTATGCTGCAGCGTATTTTGGTTGCAGCAGAAAGGTAGTAGAAAAGACTCTTACCACCTAGGAATGTAGCACTCACTGTTACAGCTGCAAATAGTAATGATATGCTTGTAGTTAAACCAGTGCGTGTTGCCAGTGATAACTTATGGATCTGAGACATGGCCCTTCACTGCTGGCCGTATGAGGAAACTCAAGGTCGCTCAGCGAGTTATGGAGAGGGCTAGGCTCGGTGTTTCTTTGCGTTATAATCTTAGAAATGAAGTTATCGGCAGTAGAACAAGAGTAACCGATATAGCTCAACGGATTTGTAAGCTGAAGTGGTAATGGGCCGGCCATGTAGCTCAAAGAACCGACAACCGATGGAGAAGAAA
The DNA here is from genome assembly GCA_029286625.1 of Parnassius orleans. NCBI lineage: Eukaryota > Metazoa > Arthropoda > Insecta > Lepidoptera > Papilionidae > Parnassius > Parnassius orleans. Next base: position 1,246,975 of record JAGSMP010000043.1, on the reverse strand, counting down.
GGTTCTAGAGTGGCAGCCCCATACTGGTAGGTGAAGTGCGGGGCGACCCCCCGCTAGATGCAGTGACGACCTGGTAAGACATGCAGGAAGTCGATAGATGCAGGTGGTTGGACAGTGTTTTGTGGCATTCTTTGGGGGAGGCCTATTTACAGCAGTGGACTTGTGAAAGGCTGTAATGATGATACTGTAGTTAAATAGTTCTTACACCTTTTACCCCTCGGTTCGAACGGGGTAATACCAAGCTCTCACAGAATACCAGCGTAAAATAGCAGTTCAATCCTGCTGTGTTTCGTAAGCTGAGTGTAGAAAATCAAAGACTCTTTACTGGTAACGAGGCATTTCATCTTAGTCCTCAGGGGTAACAACGCGTCTGCACGTTGATTCTTAGCCGAGGATAGATGTAGGCGTCTATGGGCCTCAACATTCATACCATCAGGTGGACATGTGTGCTCATTTGTCACCATTAATTTTAAAGCGCAAGTTCGGCCTCACATGGAATACTGTTCCCATCTCTGGGCCGAGCCACCCCAGTGCCAGCTTCTTCCACTTGACAGCATCCAGCGCAGAGCGGTTCGAATCGTTGACGACTGAGTTCTTTCTTATCGGCTCGATTCACTAGCGCTGCGAAGAGATGTTGCATCCCTTTGCATTTTCTATCGTTTCTACCACGGGGAGTGCTCTGAGGTATGAGCTTTGATTAATTCCAGCCGCCAAATTTCACGAACAAACATTGCGTCAAAATGCACGATACCATCATCACTATCTGGATGCTTGGCGGTCCACCACTGTGCGTTTTCTTGGAGTTTTCTTCCTCGTACGAATTCTCTGTGGAATTGTTTACCACCAGCGATTTTTCCGGATCGATACGACTTAGAGACCTTCAAGAAAAGAGCTTACTCCTTTCTAAAGGGCCCGCAATTGGTGTTGCGGTTGTTCATGGGCGGCGGTAGTCACTTACCATCAGGTGAGCCGCATGCTCGTTTGCCCCCTCTTCTACAAAAAAAATAATAATTCTAATATATATAAAAAAGCAATTACCGCCTTTTCTAGTATAACTGCAGATAAAATTAATTTTGCGGGAATTCGATGTAAACAATGTATTCGACTTAATATATCTCCCATGAATTAATTACTGACTCTGTGGAGTCGAGGACTGGTATTACAAGCATATGTTTGTTCCTAGTGTTTGCATAATGAATATCGCTTTTGTCGTTATATAATATCGTGCTTACGTACATTAATTTCATGTTGGTAAGCATATTGGGATATTAAAATTAATATTTTGTGTTTAAATTTTTTTTGAAACTTTTAAAAATGGCTGTTATTAACATCTTGTACAAAGTAAATACACTTTGTATATCTGTGGTGTTACCTGTAAAATTATGCATTCTGTCATCATTATCATCATTACAGCTCTTCACAAGTCTACTGCTGAACATAGCCCTCCCCCAAGGAATGCCACAAAGGACGGTCCTAAGTCACCTGCATCCATAGACTTCCTGCATTACTCTTACCAGGACGTCACTCCATCTAGTGGGGCAGCCGCCCTATACTACCATATCTTATATGTTTATTATTTTAAATTGCAGCTTCCTTGTTGCTGTAATCTAGTGTTGTAACTGTCTTCTTACATAAAGTTTTTCTTTTTTGTAAACTGAAGTGACAAAGTAACTTACACTCCACCTGATGGTGACTAGCTACTGCTGTCCATGGATAGCTGCAGCCAGCTTCAAATAAGGAAGTATAGAGATGCGATGTCCCCTTTGAGAACTAAGATGGAGTGCCTCAAATCCAGTAATTATACTAGCTCTCAATTTTTATAGAATAAGATTGTCAAACGAGTCCACCTGATGGTGGACTCGTTTGACAATCTTAAAAAAAATTAATTAAAATTCTGACGCGCTGTCACCCCTGAGGACTAAGATGGAATTCCTCGTTTATAGCAAGAGGAGTTTCAGGTCCTCTACGCTCACTATCCGAAACACAGCAGCATTGAGATGCTATTTTACGATAGTATTCTTTGAGAGTGTGGTACCTCGGTCGAACTGACCCATTCGTGCTGTAACCATAATATATCACGTAAAGCACGTACGTACCCTTGAGACCAGAACACAGCTGCGCAAGCACTGCTATTTGGCGTTTTAATATAACTTTATTAATATAGATAAATTGCACACGCAAGCTTAATAAAACTTTATCGCTGCGCGCGAGTGTCCGTATTACTTTTCATCTTTTCCCCCTCCTACGTCACGACGGACTTTCCGTGGTTACTAAGGGCTGTTAATAAAGATTTAAAAAATACATTGTGAAATGGTAAGTAAGTTACTTAGGTAAAGACAGAATGTCTATGATCAACCATATTTACTGAATATATTAACCGCTTATGTGAGTTCTGTGATGCCCAACACATGCAACTTGCAAGGCATTTGATGCAAAGAAATAGTTAGATAGCGTAAACAACAAATAAACCCGAAATACGATTTCTAACAGAAATGTGATCGTATTCTACTTAGTTAAAAATCTTCTAAACAAAGTTTTAATTTCAGTATTTTGTGTTATTATAACTTAAAATGTTTTAATTACAAAAGACAAGTATAGGTCACTATCCAAGTACCTAATTACATATTTAGGTACTTGGATAGTGAAGTAAATTTCAACTACGTTTTGTAATAAAGTACTTAGCTATTACTTCTGTAGTTAAATTTTTACTTAATTCTTTTTTTGCCATAAGTACATATCAACAAAAAAAGAAATATATACACTATCCTTCCGTAACTTAAAAAAATCATATATCTGAACCCTTTTGCTTGCTCATTAAGCATCCATCCACGCAAAAATAATTACAGTAGGAACGACTTTTGCCATTATAATTTATGAAATAGATAGGTAATATACATATATATTATTCTCAAATTACATTAAAACTTTTTCAACTATTTTATCCTACAATTAAATATACTAAACACTAAACAAAAACTATTTCGACGAGTATTTCAACAAGTATTTAAAAAAAACTATTTACGTAAACAACGTTAAAAAACTTTAACATTCAATCGCCTAGAACGCGCTAGCCCCGACTGCGTTGTATCCCGGGGGGCGCCTCGCGATTGTAGGTAATTATTATTGATTGTAGGTAATAATTATTATTGAGTAATTATGTCACGTTTCAAATATTAGCAAGAGTGACAGAGGCTTGCCTATGCGTACAATAAAACTAGTTGCAGCCGCACTGCTCACTGGACTAAATCTAGTTGCGCGGCTGAATAGAAGTCCCAGAAAATGCCGAATTGTTAATTTTTCTGCAAAATGAGATCTGCCACGTCAAATTTACAAAATAATGGCATTATACATAAGTATTTTTTAATTTTTTTTTCTATTTACTCCTTTTTAAACTTAAACATTAAAAATAATAATGATCTTGTTGTTTCGAATTTTCTTAGCAACACATGCTGCTCGCCCTCATACAATATGCAGATCGGTCGAGCGACTGATCCAAGTCTAACAGAGTTGTCGCTGTCACCGAGCGACACTGTTATAATGTATCTATGGTGTGTGAAATTGTTAGTTTGTTGTTTTAATTGTTATGTGTGAGTTTCGTAGTGACAGACGAATGTTTTTGCGTGCGCAGATTTCCCCCCACAAAAAATGACAGACAGTTCTGTATCGAGGTCAAACGCTATGGCTAGGTCCGTGTTGCTTTACGCGCTTAGCAGGCTGTTTGATGATCGCATCACCAGACGTATTGCATCATTAAATTTTCAATTTCAATTTGGTATTTATTTTCTCCCACATAATATGATCACTACAATACCATAAACTAAGTAACAATGAATTTATACAACTAAATAACAGCTATAAATACATTTATATAGTTATACAAGAAGATCTAGGTGGGAGACTGGTGAGCAAACTAGGTTACCCAGTGCTATGGGATCACCAGGACCCTGACATTCCCCCCCGAACGGGTTCCCGCCTAATACTAAGCCCCCCGCCACGAAAACCTGGCGGGGGCTTAATAGCCGTGGCTTGGTCACCCGCGGTGAACAAAGGGGAACCCCTTGGCTGGCGCGTGGTGTAGGGCTGGCCTGATGTGGCCACTCCGAGTGGGCTTGGCGAGCCCACTTGGGATGTGTGTCGGTGTGCTGCGGCGAGAGGGATGCCCTCTCCCCCTACCGCTGCAACCGAGGTGGAGTCGAGGGTGAAGAGAAGTGTTGGTATGGCGATGCGCCACTCGCCCTATCCTCCGCGACTCTGACGGGGCCGCACTGTTGATGCGGTGGTGGTGGATGGACGGAGGGGGAAAGGAGTGTCGGTATTGCGAGGCGCCGCTCTCCCTACCCTCCGCAGCCAAAAATGAAAAAAATCTGGTCTTTGGCACCGCAGCCAACCAAGGCGGCGGTGCCAAAGACCAGATCCGCCGCTGGGGTCAGGAAAGCGGGTGCTACCGAGCGCTCGATTTTCCTGGCCCCATGGCCTCCGCGTATCGGACTCGGAGGGGCCTGTTACGCAGGTGGAGTTGGAGGCCTTTGAGGAAGGCGTGTCTTGTGTTCCTGATGCGCCTTGCCTGAGAAGGAGAATGGGGAGGAGAAGTCCTCTCCCGAGGAGGGGCTGCCATGAGGCGGCCAGCGCTGGTGGGGCCACGGATGTGTGCGAAAGCGTTCGCGTGGCCCTGCCAATATGCGACGAAGGTGGAACACCATGGGGTTTTAGTCGATACGAGGCCGACATAACCCGTGCTTGCCCCGCGAAGCGGGTATGAGTAGGCATTTCCCCATGTAAAAAGGATATTGACGCTGCTGCCTGTCGCCGTTCTGAATATTTTACGTCTAGCGTAAATGAGATGGTTGTATCACCATCTGTTGGAACACGGAACACACGGCTATTAGATACTCAGTGCAAGTTTTAACTCGAATAGTAGAACGCTTGATCTGATAAAAGTACATAGCTAGAGCCACGCTGAAGCTTTATTAGGTTGTAGCACGGATTGGTCGGCTTGACCGGGGAAGAACCACGCTCTTACAGAATACCAGCGTAAAATAGCTCTTAATGCTGCTGTGTTATGAAGTATGTTGAGTGTAGAGAACCGGAAAAACTTTTTACTGGAAACGAGACACTCTTATCTTAATCCTCAGGGGTGACGATGCATCTGCATTTTGATTCTTAAACAGTCGTAAATATCTATGGGCCACAGCATGTATGTAACTATTTACCATAAGGTGGACTGTGTGTCAAATTTATACTATAAAATAAAAAATAAATAAATAAAAAAAGTTTAAATTAAGTAATATTTTTGGACGAAAACCACGTCAAATTGCGCCTACCTAAGTGTTCTAGATCGTCAATGGTTTTATTCGTGCGTAAAATCACAAAGATTGTGACAATTAAAGATATTAAGCGAGATTTCGAGAAAGTTCCAAATTTTACGGGTTTCTAATGGTTAAATGTTCAAACGTGAATAAAAGATAAGCGATTTGAATGTTAAATAGGTTTTGGTGCCTGTAATATATAAAATGAAGAGACTACATTTTATATATCTCTTTAATTCCAACGTAAGAAAGTTTTGTTTCATATTTCATTTATACAAATTTATTTAATTTTTTATTTATTATTATTTTTTTATTTTTTATTGTTAAGAGCCGTAGTCGCCCAAGGGCTAAGTGCTCACACACACACACGGCACAGCTAGTAATCAATAAATTTAAAAAAGCTTAAAAAGCACTGCAAGACTTCAAGCTGCTTTAAGCTCGATCGGATAAAAATTAATATTCAAAATCTGAAGGTAGCCGGACTAACTATGACATCCGGACGTCATAATAACAACACCTCCGTCCGCCCTGTTACCGAAACGTAATATTAATATCATTATCATCATCAGCCTGTGGTAGTCCACTGCTGGACATGGGCTTCTCTCAAGACACGCCAACTAGTCTTCGACAGTTAATGGACGTCCCACATTTCGTTTGCCTAAACCCCAGTCATCACTCTATGACATGTCTGCTCCAACTGTTGTCACTTTTGCGGCAGACATGCCATTTCAGTTTACAAAACCGGGAGGTTCTTTCGTTAATTAAATTTTAGCTGTTCGTTGCTGTCGTTAATTGAATTTCCATTACTTGTAAGTTGAGTTATACTCAATTTTTAGCAGGAGAATATAATTTTGCAATATATTTGTGACAACGAATGGGGAAGAAAGATTCCCGAGGAAGGCTCGCACTAATAAGCGGAGTGTGAGAAGCTTACACAAGAGGGATTGATGACCTGGCCTAGAAGTCAATGGATGCAGGTGACTCCCGTGTTTTGTAGCAAAGGCAAAGGCATATGTTCTGAAAAGTTCTGGTGAAGGGCTGTAATGATGATAATGATTCTAGAGTGACAAACGAGCTGCCAATCCTACATTTAGAATACATATGCATTGTCACATTTGAAGACAATTCAATCTCACAGAAGAGGAGCTTGCTGTTTATTTCGATGGCTTACTGGAGCAGTGTGGTTTATTTTATTACCGTTACAGTCTATTAAAGTCCACTGCTGAACATAGTCCTACCCTAGATTGCATCATAGGGGGCATATTTGCCATAGTTGCCACGCTTGGCAAGCATTTTGGCAATTATTTATTTCATTACCGTCTCAAATTTAAAGCCTTAACGAACCATTAACTTTACTTGGGCTTACTTTTTAGCCACAGAATACAAAAACAGTGTTTGTTACTACTTCTTTGGATTCTAAATATTTTCGATAATAACCATACTTTTTAGCAAATCTAGGATAGTTTTTCTGTTTGGGACCTACATAAAACTTACTATTTTGAAGATTAAGACTTGACCCTGTCTCCGCCCATACAAATTAATGATGTGTAATTTATAAGCGATAGCGTTTTTTCTAAAATAAATTAAAAATATTTATAAACATTCTGAACAATTTTTAGCTCGTCACTTTTCAAATGAGAATGGTTCAAGTCAAAATAAGTTGCAGTGAAAAATACATACATACATAAATACAGCTTTATTGTGAGTGTCCGGGTCTCGTCACTCACAATAAAGCAGACTTGTGTTGATATTTTACGCTGGTATACTGCGGAAGCGTGGCCGTTCCCCACTCGAGCCGACTCATTAGTGCTGCAACCGTAATATATTATAGTGTGGTTCTTAATCATTGAAGAAATCAGATGATTTAGTTCTCGCACAAGTTTAATCCACTGTCGGCCAGTGAGGCCTAGATTCTGAAAGGTGAAAGGTCACTGATGATGTCAGTCTCCTGTACGGGCTTCTTAAGTCTTTATTATGTAAATTGTGAAAGTGTATGCTTTTTAATCATAGCACCGTCGTCGGCGGTATTTCGTACGCCATCATATGGTGGTAGGTAGGTTAGTATTTCTGCTTTTTGGCAGTAGAACATTCTCTTTACGTAAGATGTCAAATGCACAGACGTGTGACGGGCAGCAGCAAAACTGTGAGACGTGTGGTTGGTACTGCGATCGTCAATCAATGGGGCCATCTTAGTTCTCAAGGGTGACATATCTGCATTTTGATTCTTAACTGATGTAGATGTTTATGGGCCACAGTGTCCACTTACCGTCAGGTGGACTGTGTGTTTGTTTGTCACCCTTATTCTATAAAAAAAATCAGCCCGCCAAGCATATTGAATTCGGCAAATTCTTCCTACGATGGAAGAGGCCAATGTTCAAGAATGGATTTTTACGAGCTGATGAAGAAGAATCACGAATATACCTATCAAGAGTGATATAACAGCTACTCCTCAAGAAGGAACGGCGTGGATTGTTTATGTACTAACTACTTAATGAAGAGTGGGTCGCAGAGTCGGCAAGGGACACACTAGAGGGAAGTTTACCTACCAAATTGGTGATATAATAAAGACGTATGTTTGGATATACGAATTTGAAAGAGACAATAGAGGTGTGTCAGGATGATCCTAAATGGAACTCCGTAGTTACGCATATGAGTGCGTAGAATGTGTAGTGTCATAGTTTAGCATTTGGTTGCGGCAATTTGAGGCACGGATTTGATTTCCGCACGGGACAAGTATCATGGCCTATAAATAAACGTTTCGGATAATGATTTCTTATATTTACGCGAACACTACACATTGAATAAAACTAATTTTACGGATTATATCGCGTTTCATCAACTTATTTTTATTAATTCCCGACGTTTCGGGTGCTTTACAGCACCCATGGTCACGGGGACTGAGGTGATAGACGTCCCGATGTCAGAGTTAATCCGGAGTACCTTCAGCTTTTTAATTATTAATTTTGGTCCGATCTACGCAGAATGAACTAACTGTGTCTTGAAGTCTAGCAGTGGTATGCTTGGGTTTAGTTTTAATTTTATTAATTACAGGATCCCAAGCACTTGAAGCACCAACGTTCGGGGAAGTCTGCAGTTTGTGATCATATCCTAGACGGCCCCCGCCATTACATTAGATTTGATTAACCACAAATTCTCGCGAAAGAACATCGATTCCTGCCAAGGATGATACGTGAGGCTATTGAAATTAAAAAACATCCTAATTTCAAGAGGGAGGCTGGGTACTACCACCTGCTTGGGATCCTGTAATTAATAAAATTAAAACTAAACCCAAGCATACCACTGTAAGACTTCAAGACACAGTTTGTTCATTCTGCGTAGATCGGACTAAAATTAATAATTCAAAAGCTGAAGGTACTCCGGATTAACTCTGACATCGGGACGTCAATCACTTCAGTCCCCCGTGACCATGGGTGCTGTAAAGCACCCGAAACGTCGGGAATTAATAAAAATAAGTTGATTAAATGCGATATAATCCGTAAAATTAGTTATATTCAACGTTTCGGATAAGTCGTTTGTCCACGTGCAATTTTTTTTTATAGGAGAGGGGGCAAACGAGCATGCGGCTCACCTGATGGTAAGTGACTACCGCCGCCCATGAACAACTGCAACACCAGGGGAACCAGAGGAATTGCAGATGCGTTGTCGGCCTTTTAAAAAGGAGTAGGCTCTTTTCTTGAAGGTCCCTAAGTCCTATGGCTAACACATAGATGGGCGCAGGCGATCGAGTCCAAGGGGGAAGCATTGGCCGTTAGTTTGGACATAGCGAAGGCCTTCGATCGGGTCTGGCACAAAGCGCTTCTTTCGAAGCTTCCTTCCTATGGGCTTCCCGAGAAATTGTGCAATTGGATCACCAGCTTTCTTGCAGATCGGAGCATCAAGGTCGTTGTAGACGGTGCATGCTCCGACTACAAGCCTATTAACGCTGGTGTTCCACAAGGCTGCGTGCTATCACCAACGCTGTTTCTTCTGCATATCAATGATATGTTGCAAACCGGTAGCATTCATTGCTATGCGGATGATAGCACTGGTGATGCTCTATACGCCGGCCGTGCGAATATTTCTCGGGAAAACGTCGCCGAGTACCGGAACAAACTTGTGTTCGAAGTCGAGTCTTTGCTGAACAAAGTCTCGGATTGGGGCGACTAAATCTAGTCCAGTTTAATCCTCAGAAGACACAAGTTTGCGCGTTTACCGCTAAAAGAACACCTTGTCGTATCTCCTCAGTTTCAAGGCACTTTGTTGCCTCAGCCAGTATCGGAATCCTCGACGTCGACATATCGAGTGGCGCAGTTTCGCGGTCACTTGAAGAGAAGGCCAAATTGGCCTCTAAAAAGCTTGGCGTGCTCAGCAGAGCGGGACAGTATTTCATGCCGGCACAACGCCTGCAACTTTACAAGGCGCAGGTTCGGCCTCACATGGAATACTGTTCCCATCTCTGGCTGGGGCTCCCAGTGCCAGCTCCTTCCACTTGACCGCATCCAGCGCAGAGCGGCTCGAATCGTCGACGACCGAGTCCTTCCGATCGGCTCGATTCATTGGCGCTGCAAAGAGATGTTGCATCTCTTTGCATTTTCTTCGCATTTACCACGGGAGTGCTCTGAGGAATTGTTCGGATTAATCCCAGCCGCCACATTTCACGAACGCACATCGCGGCAGAACTCCCGATACCATCCACACCATCTGGATGATTGGCGGTCCACCACTGTGCGATTTAGAAGATGTTTTCTTCCTCGCACAACTTCCTTGTGGAATAGTTTACCACCAGCGATTTTTCCGGACCGATACGACTTAGGGACCTTCAAGAAAAGAGCCTACTCCTTTTTAAAAGGCCGGCAACGCATCTGCAATTCCTCTGGTTCCCCTGGTGTTGCAGTTGTTCATGGGCGGCGGTAGTCACTTACCATCAGGTGAGCCGCATGCTCGTTTGCCCCCTCTCCTATAAAAAAAAAATCGACGAAAACCGTATTGGCGGTCACTAATCAGCTAGTGATCCTCAAGTTACCGCATGAGCTGGCAGTTTATAACGGACTCCATTATTTTGGAGAACAAGGGGGTGATGGCGATAGGCCTGTAGTTGGACGGGTCTGAACGGTCGCCTTTTTTAGGGATCGGTTGGACAAAAGCTGTCTTTCATGATTTCGGGACTACGCCTAGGGAGTAAGAGTACCGGAAAAGACGCGTTAGAACCGGTGCCAACTCCATCTTATTATGTTTGTGAAACGAGTCCTAATGCGAGGGAATTTCAGAATAAGTGTGACAAAAGAGCATACAGTACACCTGATGGTAAGTGGATGATGTGGCCCTCAGACATCCACATCTCGATGAATTATGCCACCACTGAGTATTAAGATGGAATATATCGTTCTTAATAAAAAGGGTCACCGGTTCTCTGTACTCATACGTACCCATACGAATACAGCAGTTTTAAGTGCTATTTCACGCTGGTATGCTGTAGTTGTGCTATGGGTTATGATACAGTAAGAATAATTTATCATTATCCGCCCTCCGCCTATACTTTGTAGAGTTGTCAACAGTCTAACTCACGATGACACTCTACAGCTTGGCACACTTAGCACGACAGTAGCGTTTCCCGTATATGAGTGTATTTATTTTGCTTATGTCTGTTTTTAAGCTAAATATAACTGAAAACAAAACTAATAAGTTATCATATTTACGTTGTAAAACTTTAACACCGTTACCGTTACAGCCCTGCTGAACATAGGCCTGTTCCATAGATTGACTGACGGATATCTGCCATAGTTGCCACGCTTGGCAAGCGGGTTGTCAACCGCCGTTTTTTATTTTCAAGTGTTATTAGCACGACGCTGCTGCCCATCTCCTGTTTAGTTTCCCGCTGTCGCCTCTTACGACACCCACGGGATGATACGATGTAGTGGAACTTTAGCACACTTTTGTTTAAAATGCAATTATAAGTACAAAAAAAAACTATTGGTAAATCCAATTGTGCATGCCCTAAGCGTATTAAAAAAAATTACGTATAATGATTATACGTAAATTTTTTAAAGTAGTTTAAATACATTCAAGTTTTCACTAATAACCTTATTACTATACTTCCAATTTTCCAATAATTTTATGTCAAACTTATATTTTTAAAAAGATTGGAAAATCCAAAAGTGCACGACTCATAATGCTCATATGATCATCATATCATCATTGAGGTCACTCCATAAAGTCCAAGACGTATTTAAGTATAAATATACTATTGTAATAAAAATCTGTGATATGTGATAATCAAGTATGTATCAAATTTGTTTTTTCGAATATTTTGTATTTGTACAGCGATCTTTTTGAGCCGCTGCAAACAACCGATACAGTATCCACTCGCGACGGCGGCTGAGGCCGAAGTGAGCGAGTGGCTGCTCAAAACACCGAAAATTTCAGAATTTCTACGCCGATAAAAATTAATTATAACTAAAAAAAAAAAAAAACTTCCATTTACATTCCATGGTTTCCCACATGATAAATGAAGAGATAAAAAAATAGTTTGAGTGAAACAATTGATATTTTCAAAAGTTATCGTGCTTACCACTCCATGTGGACTTGATAAATCTACACCATAAGCCGCTAAAACCACATTTTTAGGTAAAAATAGCAATTAATCGATTTAAAAAAAATATTCATAAGTTCAACAATCATTTATCTTTCTAACAATGTGCTTTTTATATCATTTATATTTTCAATATGATTGTTAGATATGATTTTATACGACAAAACGTTGGAATCTTGATTTTTAGGCGCTAGTAGAACATACCTACGCGCTTTGCACTTAAGGCATGCAATAAAATATTTTCTATATTTTTTAAAAAATACGGGATAGCTACAGGAAAGGTTTTAAATTCTGAGAGAAGTTTTAGGGCAAAACTTTGCGGCACTGTTCCAATACGTGTTGCCGAACTTACTAGTAACAAAATGTCCTCGTAATATTTTTTTTTTAATTTTCCGGATAAACTGCATGTCACCACGATACGAGGGAAGATAAATTAGTTTGCGGAATGGCTGCCAAAAGCTTTACTTGAAATTATATTTCGTCTTAATATATCATTGCTTTTGTATTTGTACCATTTTAAATTCTTTATACTGGCTTATTAATATGTTTTTGCCATCGAAAAAAAATATGATTTTCGTTCTCCTCATAATAGTCAAAAATAATCGTCGTGCATAATTTTTTCACAAACATTGTTCATTTAAAAAAATATGTAACGATATAATATACTCGGATACGGGATGACTTAAAGACTTTCAATTCACCTGCACCTGCAATTCCCATGATGTTGCAGTTGTTCATGGGAGATGGTCGACACTTACCACCAGGTGAGCCGCTCGTTTGCATTTTCTTATGTAAAATAAGGTGAGTTGGGTGGGTGTTCAATAATTACAAAGCCCATCCTTTGTACAGTAGCCATCGCCATATACATCTTATGCACAGTCGCGTTGTCGTGCAAAAGTAGCTACTAACACAACTGTATTCTGTGAGAGCTTGGATCTTCCCCGGTCGAGCCAACCCATTCGTGCTACAGCTACAACCATAATATAGCTGCAGCGTGGCTCTACCACCTAATTAACCAGTCAGTAAATTAAGCCTAATAACGACTAAAAAAAAACTGCGGTTGCCAACCAGCTTGACAATCGTGGCAACTATGGCAAATATCTACCCTATGAGGCAATTTATGGGGAAGCCTATGTTCAGCAGTGGACTTTAATAAGCTGTAACGGTAATTTAATGAAAACCCGAGCAAACTAACCACACAAAAATAAAAAGGAATGTCATAGATATAAGCTCCAGCATCTGGTCATATTTTTGATGTAATATATGAAACCCATACTACGTTATTCATAGTAGACTTTGACAAATGTGTGACGTATGGTGAGAGTGAGAACCGGAGACCCTTTTTACTGGAAACGAAGCGTTCCATCTTAGTCCTCACGGGTGACAACGCATCTGCATTTTGATTCGTAATCGAGAAAAGATGTAGATGTCTATGGGCCACAGCAACCACTTACCATCAGGTGGACTGTGTGCTTGTTTGTCACCCTTAAGCCGGATTGAAATTTGTCTGACGTGTTGTGTTGTGACGCATCGGAACGGTATCTGTTTCATAACTTTAGTATGGTGAGATTTATATTTGCGTGTCGTGATGCGTTGTTATAGCTTCTGATGCGACGCATCAGAAGTCATTCCGATCGCGTCAGAGCAGTGAAGGTGGGGGAGCGGGGAAGCGGCCGCCTGACTCTTGTGACGCGTCAGAACCGCATGTATCTTTGTTTCGATATAAAATATAGGTACTTTTTGAATTTAAAGAAGTCTTTCTTTTATCCCTATACGTTTACAAAACTTCATATGTATTTCTTTATGTCCTTTTCAATCAAGGAATGAACTTTCCCGAACTGTGCCTTTGACAATCTAAAATACTGATGAAATCTTTAAGCATCGTTCTCAAGCTCTTTAACGAGTCAGTGAAACTCGCCTTTAGAGTCTCTTTTATTATTCACTGGATGAACCCAATATCTTCTTCTCTTTCTTTCTTTTTTTAGATGAGTTGCCAGCACCAACAATTCAATATCTTCTTTATTCAGATTATACTGAACCAGAATCGGATGATTCATGAAAAAACATTGGGATATGAACTCTACGAGAGTTAGACCCGTTTTCCACCAAAGCAGAGAAGAGAGGAGATGAGAGGAGATGTGCTTCAAAGCTGGCAAGTTATTTCCACCAAAGCGGAGAGGAGTGAGCTTTGTGTAGCAGAGATGTGAGCTGTGAGAGATCGAAACCAGTCAAGTTCTGTCTACGAAAGGAAGACGTCATGTCGTTACAAAAGTTGTATCTGAATTTGCTTGAGGAAGAGAAATTAGAGGTTGAAGAAACACAATTAATTCTTCAATATTTCAATTATCGACGGCAACATAGATGCGCGAGCGCGTGTGCTGCCCAGCCGCCCGACTAGACACTTCTCCGCTCCGCAGCGCCGCTTGCTCGCCCGCCGCACAAAATTTTATAGAAAAATGAGACATCTCCCCTCCTCTCCGCTTGATCCATTTCCACCTAAGCTAAACGGAGAAGAGATATGGAAATAACGAAATCGGATTGGCTTATTCAAACACATCTCCTCTCGTCTCCTCTCCTCTCTGCTTTGGTGGAAACCGGGCCTTACGACTGTATTGATTCACACTTCCATACTTTAGGTACACTTCCATACTTTAGGTAGGGGTCCAATAATTTGCAAAGACACTAGTGCCATCTCATACGATATCCGCATAAACTTTCGAACATCAAATTCTAAAAGGTGCGCTAGATGGCGTTTACACCAATTCTGGTTATTGTGTATGGAATTTAATAGAATTGCCTAAAGTTTTAACATAAATTTAAATGATTAATAATTATAAGGACATTCAAAAGTTTTTTCCTAATTAAAAAATATATTGAATAAAAATATTTTTTTTGTTGGTCTAAGATACAAGAAGTTTCTCGATTTGGCAAGTGGCAACTTTATCACATAATGGCTACCGGCGTGTGAGCAAGTCGTTGTTTTCACGAACGTTTTTGCCAATTTATGTGATTTTCGGTTGTTGCTATTATCGGATTTTTTACAGAATCTGGAATATAATATTTTTATACCTAACCAATGTAAGAAATAGCATTTAATTAGCAGTTTTTGAAATGCCTGATTTCATCTTAACATCTATTTGTTTAAATAAAAATAAGAATATTTTGGTAGTAATTGCAATATAACAAAAATAAATGTTTAAATTACTGAAATCTATAATACATCTACAACCCTAATCCCTTATCCCCTAAAATATAAATATAACTGCATATAGTATAAATAGCTGTATATGCATAACTACATACAATTACGAGTATGTATAGTCAAAATATTGAGATTAGTTCAACGGATATGATACCAGACGGCGACACTGTGCCACTATTCATAGTGGGTGACAAAAAATCCTAGAAGATGGCTCTCTATTCCGGTATATATTACCCTACTCTATGGTAAAAACTTTATCAAAGTATCATTGTAATGAAATTAATAAAATTAACCGTGTAGTGGCGGTGTAATAATTTCCACTACCCCGTACTGTCCCGTGGATGTCGTAAAAGGCGACAGAGGGAAACTGAAACGGGAGATGGGCAGCAGCATCTTCCTGACAACAGCTCAAAATAATAAAAAAACTGAGGGTTTCAACCCGCCGGCCAAACGTGGCAATTATGGAAAAATCTATGGAGGCAATGATCTATTATATGTATATATGACTAACTGGTATCCGGCGCGTTAATGCCGCAGAAGAAATAATTGTGAAAATATCGTTTTAAATTTGGAAGTGTTGTATTGTTTAATTAAGAATGATAAAACATTAACATTCATTTTGAAACAGAAACAGAAACAGAAACTTTTTTATTCAATATAGATTATAAATAATACTTATTGAAAGTCACCCTTAAATTTGATGTTGATTGATATATAACTTCCAAATAAATTTGTCGGTACGATACGCGCGCCACCTATTGTAAGTTAATTTTACTATGCCTATAACCTTCGCACAAGTGCAAGCAATAAGTTGACAAAGTTTTACCGCAATCTGATGAGCGGTATGGCAGCGCATAAATTACGAACAAACAAAAATTAATGTTTATACGTTAGATATGCCCTATAAGGCAACCTAGAGTAGGTAGGCCTTATTCATTACAGTTTATAAAAGTCCTGTTGAAGATAGCTTCAGCAGGACTTTTATAGCTTGTAATGAATGGATGGTAATGGAATGGAAAAAAAAACAACTTGTACTTGTCGCGAAATAGACTTTCTCCAGTTAAGTGTCCTAATGCGATGTTTAAGCGGAAAAAGTATTTTGCACAAGAAAAGAACGTTCCACCCCATTTGCATAATCCAATTTGCAATTAATTCTGTAGCGTTGCTACGGATCTTATATGTACCTACAGTGTTCTGTATATGCACATTTGACTAAAATACATTGTTATTGTTATGTACTGTTATTTAAAGAGCCGTAGTAGCTCACAGGCTAAGCGCTCGCTATTTATTTCACAATACGCGTGCAACCCGGGTTCGATACCCGCCGGCAACAATGAAATTGTTAATTGTAATTTTAAGTGCTGATTTACCACGTGCTCGGCGGTGAAGGAAAACATCGTAAGGAAAAAGATAATATTTTTTCTAAAACCCTTTCAGAAATGAGAGTAGGCCTGTGCCCAGCAGTAGGATGTATATAGGCTGTAATTTTAGTATGTAACTTTGACTGTTTATATATATATATATATATGTGTGTGTGTGTGTGTGTGTGTGTGTGTGTGTGTATGTATAGTAAAACGAATAAATAAATACTACATAAATAAATAAAAACCCAACCAGATGTAAGCCCTCGGCAGGGGATACCAAACGTTGGCTAGGGAGGGTTAGGGGGAAAGGGAAAGAAACCGGTGGACGATGCTGACGGTATCGTGGAGCACCACTTTCTGTATTTAGCTTATTTTTATTATAACTATTATTATTATAAGAGAAAAGTGCAGTTTGCAAGATGTAATTTTGATCGCGGCGGTCTGTCTCAACGGAGACTAGTCATCTGAGCAGGACAGAATTATAGTGCACGATTGTGTGCGCTAACACAGGTGCACTATCTATGTCCCTCTTTTTCATATTCTGATGGAACGGTAATCCGACACGACCGTATAGGTCAAGCGCAGGACCAATGGCTTTACGTGCTTTCCGAGGCACGGAGGCGAAACACCACCAACTTCCTAACTCCGGGCTCCTACTGAGAATTTCAAAACAGAAAAACCCAACAACTGAGTTTGGCCAGACCCGGGATTTGAACTCGGGACACCATAAGCTGCAATCGCGTTTACGACTACAAGACCAACGAGGCAGTCAAATTTGTTATTCTTATCGCGTGGTAGGAAAAATTCCCTCCTTTCTTTGCCGATTCATCTAATAGGACACGAACGTCAAAGTATTTTTCCGGCCTTTAAATAAAATAAGAATATTTTGGTAGTAATTGCAATATAACAAAAATAAATGTTTAAATTACTGAAATCTATAATACATCTACAACCTAATCCCTTATCCTAAAATATAAATATAACTGCATATAGTATAAATAGCTGTATATGCATAACTACATACAACTACAGTATGTATAGTCAAAATATTGAGATTAGTTCAACGGATATGATACCAGACGGCGACACTGTGCCACTATTCATAGTGGGTGACAAAAAATCCTAGAAGATGGCTCTCTATTCCGGTATATATTACCCTACTCTATGGTAAAAACTTTATCAAAGTATCATTGTAATGAAATTAATAAAATTAACCGTGTAGTGGCGGTGTAATAATTTCCACTACCCCGTACTGTCCCGTGGATGTCGTAAAAGGCGACAGAGGGAAACTGAAACGGGAGATGGGCAGCAGCATCTTCCTGACAACAGCTCAAAATAATAAAAAAACTGAGGGTTTCAACCCGCCGGCCAAACGTGGCAATTATGGAAAAATCTATGGAGGCAATGATCTATTATATGTATATATGACTAACTGGTATCCGGCGCGTTAATGCCGCAGAAGAAATAATTGTGAAAATATCGTTTTAAATTTGGAAGTGTTGTATTGTTTAATTAAGAATGATAAAACATTAACATTCATTTTGAAACAGAAACAGAAACAGAAACTTTTTTATTCAATATAGATTATAAATAATACTTATTGAAAGTCACCCTTAAATTTGATGTTGATTGATATATAACTTCCAAATAAATTTGTCGGTACGATACGCGCGCCACCTATTGTAAGTTAATTTTACTATGCCTATAACCTTCGCACAAGTGCAAGCAATAAGTTGACAAAGTTTTACCGCAATCTGATGAGCGGTATGGCAGCGCATAAATTACGAACAAACAAAAATTAATGTTTATACGTTAGATATGCCCTATAAGGCAATCTATAGAGTAGGCATAGGCCTTATTCATTACAGCCTATAAAAGTCCTGTTGAAGATAGCTTCAGCAGGACTTTTATAGCTTGTAATGAATGGATGGTAATGGAATGGAAAAAAAAAACAACTTGTACTTGTCGCGAAATAGACTTTCTCCAGTTAAGTGTCCTAATGCGATGTTTAAGCGTAAAAAGTATTTTGCACAAGAAAAGAACGTTCCACCCCATTTGCATAATCCAATTTGCAATTAATTCTGTAGCGTTGCTACGGATCTTATATGTACCTACAGTGTTCTGTATATGCACATTTGACTAAAATACATTGTTATTGTTATGTACTGTTATTTAAAGAGCCGTAGTAGCTCACAGGCTAAGCGCTCGCTATTTATTTCACAATACGCGTGCAACCCGGGTTCGATACCCGCCGGCAACAATGAAATTGTTAATTGTAATTTTAAGTGCTGATTTACCACGTGCTCGGCGGTGAAGGAAAACATCGTAAGGAAACCTGCATGTCTAAGAATAAGAAAAATATTTTCGAAGACACGTGAAGTTCGCCAACGCCTTGCCCTAAAACCCTTTCAGAAATGAGAGTAGGCCTGTGCCCAGCAGTGGGATGTATATAGGCTGTGATTTTAGAATGTAAGTTTGACTGTTTATATATATATATGTGTGTGTGTGTGTGTGTGTGTGTATGTATACTAAAACGAATAAATAAATACTACATAAATAAATAAAATCCCAACCAGACGGCAGGGAGACCAAACGGCTAGTGAGGGTTAGGGGAAAGGAAAGAAACCGGCGGACGATACTGGCGGTATCGTGGAGCACCACTTTCTGTACTTAGCTCATTTTATTATTACTATTATTATTATAAGAGAAAAGTGCGGTTTGCAAGATATAATTATGATCGCGGCGGTCTGTCTCAACGGAGACTAGTCATCTGAGCAGGACAGAATTACAGTGCACGATTGTGTGCGCTAACACAGGTGCACTATCTATGTCCCTCTTTTCATATTCTAATGGACGGTAATCCGACACGACCGTATAGGTCAGGCGCAGGACCAATGGCTTTACGTGCTTTCCGAGGCACGGAGGCGAAACACCACCAACTTCCTGACTCCGGGCTCCTACTGAGAATTTCAAAACAGAAAACCCAACAACTGATTTTGGCCAGACCTGGGACACCATGAGCTGCAATCACGTTTACGACTACAAGACCAACGAGGCAGTCAAATTTGTTATTCTTATCGCGTGGTAGGAAAAATTCCCTCCTTTCTTTGCCGATTCATCTAATAGGACACGAACGTCAAAGTATTTTTCCGGCCTTTAAATTATATTTTTTTTTATCATATTTCATGTATGCGAATTTTTTTGCGAGCATATATAATTTCAAGAAGTATCAATTCTCGAGCGTCAAAATCGTGTCTTAACTGTGTTATTTTTGTCCAACCTGACTTTAAATACTACATTTATTTGAACTAGTAGTCAGTAGTCGCCGAATGGTCGAAATTTGACTGTAATTCATCACGAGGACAACGTATTAGCGACGAGTTAACGCCTGTGCCGCCCTCACCGCCACCACCGCCCTGAATAGACGTGGAGATGCAACTGCGAAGAGCCAGCTGCGACGTGTGTCCACCACGGAACACTTATACTTTCACTTTTACACTTTTCTACATTTAACTTTTATTTTATGTAACTTTTATCTTTATACGTTTTTAACTTTTTATATGTTTTCCTTTTTTGGCCTCCAAGCATGTACGGTCCGAATACCACACATTTCACTTTATGCTGACGCGGTTTGAACCGCCGCGCCGCGAATTACTTATAATGCACCATTTTCTAATTAAACTCAGTGTGTGTAATAAACTGCTAAATTAATAACACGTGTGCTTACTTCATACGCCACATATGCTGACGTACTATCGTCTTAAAATAACTTTTAACTACATAACTATAAACTAACTTAACTATCAAAGAAGCTACGAGTATATGAGTCGCAAACTGTGGCCCGTACAGTTGGTAACATTTTAAAATTCTTTGGCGACAATGTCAACTATGTGCGACTGTTTGCACAAACTATTATGTGATTGATATTATATTGGCAGTATGTGCCTAAACAATGAATGTTTTTCATTTATTTTATTTAATATAATTGTAACAAATCTAATATATAATAATGTCCTTCAGACCGAATTTCGGTCACGGCGGCCAGTCTCAACGGAGACTAGCCATCGGCGCAGGACAGGATTATAGTGCCCAATTGTTTGCGCAGGCACAGGTGCACCTCTATTCCCTCACTCTCATAGTCCGATGGGACGGTAAACTGGACACGACCGAGAGAGATCAGGCGCAGGACCAATGGCTTTACGTGCTTTCCGAGGCACGGGGTGAGACACCGCCAACTTCCTGACTCCGAGCTGCTACTGAGAATTTCTTGACGCAAAGAAGGGGAACAAATTTTTCTCTTCGAGTATTAATTTAGAGATTTAGAAGTTCGAAGTTTAACCATATCCATTACAGTTCAAAGTGACCAGTTCAACAAAAGAGAAATTCAATATCTATATAAAAACATAACCTTAGGTTATTGAGTGGTTTCCAGGAAAATGATGCCAACTCCTGCTTAGTCCCCTATGTCCCTTACGAGCATTTAAAGATATTTTTTTAATATATAATGTAAAATAAGATGACAGAAAAAGTGCAGCAGTACAATAAATAATACAATGCTTAAAACCGTTTCCTGAAAAAAGATGCAAGAAAGATAAAAGATGATTGACACAGCCGCTCTGATTTGACCAGAAATCGCGTGAGGCGCGGCTAGTAGGCTTATGCAAAATCGTTGTCGCAACCTTTCTTTAAATTCGTCCATTTGTTACGATCAGTCTGGATCGATCAATGTAAAACCGGTGATTTATTAAGAACTAAAAAGTTAAAGCTATTTTTATGGAAAAATCATATTATGTTCACTGTATTTTACCTGCCTTAGCGAAAACACACACGAGAAGACACTAACGCATAGCAATTGATTTTAGTATAGTATATACATATATATACTAAAAATGTGTACGACAATTTTCGATTTAAAAAAAATAATGTACATTTCACAGTACGCGAGCACATGGGATTCGATCCCCGTCGGCACCAATGAAATTGTTGATTGCAATTTTATTTACTGATTAACCTTATATTTCGAAGACATGTGACGTCCGCCAACACGCATTGGAACAGGGCGGCGGTCATTTCCTTGCCCTAAAACCCTCTCGAAAATGACAAGAGGCCTGCCTGAGAAATTAGAAAAATATTTTAGAAGAGATGTGAAGTCCGGTAATAATAGGAACGCATTTGGGCAGCTCGGTGAACTTTCTTGCTCTAAAACCATTTTAGAAGAAACAGGAGACCTGTGCCCAGGAGTAGGGCGTATATACTTTTATAGATTATGGGTGACAAACAAGCACACAGTCCACCGGATTGTAAATATACGCTGTGGCCCTTAGACATCTACATCTATCATTGATTTAGAATCAAAATGTAGATGCGTTGTCACCCCTGACGACAAAGATGAAATGCATCGTTTCCAGTAAAAAGAGATCTCCTGTTCTCCACACTCACCATAGGAAATACAACAGCATTAAGCTACTATTTTAGCTGGTATTCTGTGAGATCGTGGTCCTTCCGCGGTCGAGCTGATCCATTCGTGCTACAATCATAATACAGCTGCATTGTGGCTCTACCAGAATTTAGTATGTGTATAGGCTGTAACTTTACGTATTAATGTAATACATAACATAACACATAAACACTCACGCCTGTCACCCAGAGGGGTAGGCAGAGACTACGGACTTCCATTTGGCACGATCCTGGCACACCTCTCTCGCCTCCTATACATCCATATATCTACGCATACACGCTCATCGGTTAAGGGTACTCTTAATCTGGCCCATTTTCAATATATCGCCAATTTGGTCGATAAACCTTCGTCTAGGGCGTCCCTTTCCGACTCTGCCTGTATTACTCTGTACTAATGTAATAATGATTTGGTTAAAAGGGTTTCTGTATCGTTATCTGGTATCTGGCGCCAAAAATATTATGCAAGTCATGATTTCTAATGTCTTCATAGCTAAATTTGGGACGGTTGCTGGGCAAAACGTGGCTGATTCAAACATATTTTTATTTTTCACTAAAGAATACATATAAATTAGTTTGATGACTCATCAGGGTATTTTATAAACTAAGAGTCTCTCAAATACGGCTCCGTGGCGCAGTGGCTTAGTAATGTGTTACAGTGCTAAGGGCCGCGGGTTCGAATCCCGCACGGAACAAGTATTGTATGGAATTTTATGTATGTCAACTGCCCCCACAATACAGGAGAAAATCTAAGTATGGACGTAACGTTTAAAAAAAGCCTAAAGAAAGATATAAATAAGGAAATAAAGTATAATATCAATTATGGTTTTGTATCTCCCAATAAATTATATAACTAAAATAACACAACAATAAAAAATACCGTTTAGTGGCGGTGAAAGTATATCTACTACCCAATATCATCCCATGGGTGTCGTAAGAGGCGATAATGGGAAACTGAAGCAGGAAATTCATATTGATATTCTATCATATTCATATTCTATCGCATCCACCACTGGGAGTGCTCAGAGGAATTGTTCGGACTAATTCCAGCCGCTCAATTTCACTATCGCACATCGCGACAAAACTCGCGATACCATTCATATCATCTGATTTTTTTTATAGAATAACGGTAACAAACTAGCACACAGTCTACCTGATGGTAAGTGGTTGCTGTGGCCAATAGACATCTACATCTATCCTCGATTACGAATCAAAATGCAGATGCGTTGTCACCCGTGAGAACTAAGATGGAATGCCTCGTATCCAGTAAAAAGGGTCTCCGCGGTTCTCTACACTCACCACACGAAACACAGTAGCGTTAAGATGCTATCGGTGGTATTCTGTGAGAGCGTGGTCCTTCCACGGTCGAGCCGACCTATTCGTACTACAACTGTACTACTCTACCACGTAAAATTATGATTGATTGGCAGTTGACCACTGTGCGATTTACTAAAATATTTCTTCCTCGCATAACTTCCTTATGAGATCTATTTTTCCGGATCGATACGACTTAGGGATCTTCAAGAAAGCCTGCTCTTTTTTAAAAGGCCGGGAACACATCTGCAATTCTTCTGGTGTTGCAGTTGTTCATGGGCGGTGGTAGTCACTTTCCATCAGGTGAGTCACATGCTCGTTTGCCCCCTCTTATATAAAAAATAAGATGGACAGCAACATTTTCTTAATAACAGCTAAATAACAACAAAAAACTGCGGTTGCGAACCCGCTTGTCAGGCGTCGCAATTATGGCGAATATCCCCCCTATGAGAGAGACCTATGTTCAGCAGTGGATTTCTGTAATGGCAATGGTAATATCAAATAGAAATATAATATAAATGTATGGAGTTATGGCCAGTAAAGTTCCCGCCAAAAGTCCAAAGAGGTTGCGTATCTGTATTATCAGTTAAATAATTAATTGAAGGGAAATTTGCAACGTAAAATTGGTGCCACTTCTTTTTTAATGTCTATACATGTGAACTATAAGTGAACACAATTTACGATGATGATATAAACTTGAAGTTATTTTGTCCGCTCAGGCGCCTAGAGAACTATAATTACTGTCGTCTTTGACTGTCTGCTAGCTTAAGCTGTGTCAAAATCTCTCAAAATCATTGGAAAGTGTCATACCAAAATACTGTGAGGAAATCTGTTAACATAATATTCATATTTTATAAAATTTATTACCACTTTTGATATATTCGTTCTGGCCGGAGGCCTTGTAGGCAATGCCACAATAAATTAAAAAATATATACCTATACATTGTGTAAGCACTAGAAACAAACAAAAGCTATTAATACCAAGTACTCGCCTCTACAAAGGCAGTAATAATTTTGTTTCGTGTTTGCAACAAAGTCCTAGAAAGGGTCACAAGCTGTCAAGGACTCTTTAACGAAATATTTTTTTTTATTAAACAGAATACACAAAGGGTTATAACAATATTATAACCCTTAGTGTATTCTGTTTAATAAATTTGTCAAGCTATTTCTAAAATTATTTTTATAATGAACTAACTCTCCGACGACCCTTTGTCCTATAAAAAATCCTTAAATTCGTAATAAATAATATTGAGGGTCTCTTATCGGGATAAAAACTATCCTATCTCTCAAGTTGAACCAAACTGCAAACAGTGTGCAAAATTTCAATGAAATCAGTTCAGTAGTTTAGTAGTTCATCGCGGACAAACAATATAACACATAATTTTTATATATACACATTTTAAAACTCACTTCATTGTATTACTCTGGAAAAAGTACCGCTGTGTTTCTTGCTAGTTTTTCCCAGGAGAGAGATTTTTTCGGAATCAATGTTAGAAGTAACTCAAAGTGATGAGACTTCAATAAGTATTATAAAATATGTTAATAATTTATGTTTGTCGTGTAGTGGAGTAGTAAGAGAAACCCTACCCCATGTTTCGTGAGTTAGATTCGGCAGAGAAAACTGAAACAGGAGTTGGTTAGCAGCATCTTTCTGATAACAATTCAATAAAGTAAACTGCGCTTGCTTAATAGTGACATCCTCCAGACCGAATTTCGGTCACAACGGCCAGACTCGACGTACACTATCCATTACTCAGGACAGCATAATAGTGCCCAAGTGTACGCGCAAGCATCATCATCATTATAATTACAGCCCTTTACAAGTCCACTGCTGAACGTAGGCCTCTCACAAGGACTGCCATAAAGCCGGCGGTTCTGAGCCACCTGCATCCATCGACTTCCTGCATGTCTTACCAGGTCGTCACATCATCTAATGGGGGGTCGCCCTACACTTCACCTACCGGTACGAGACTGCCACTCAAGAAACTTTTTCCCCATTCCCCCATTTTCATATACCGACAGTCAACTTGGCACCGCTGAAGGGACTGTAGTACCACCCACATTTCGACGGAATCAAAGGCTTTCTCATAGTTCACATACGCAAGGTAAAGTGGTATATTGTACTCTTCGGTCTTCTGTACAATTTGCCGAAGGGTATGTATTTGGTCTAGCCTTTTCGGAAACCGGCTTGTTCGGGAGGCTGGAAGTCGTCAAGTCTGCGTGCGAGACAATTCGTAATGACTTTCGAAAACAGCACGTAGACACGGCTCAGAAGGAAAATCGGTCTGTAGTTCTTGAAGAGAGCGTTGTCGCCATTCTTGAAGAACAAGACCACCGCAATTCTGCTCCACGCCTCCGGAGTAGTCCCACCATGGAGGATGGAATTAAAGAGCTTCTGAAGAACTTCAAGTACCAGTTTTCCACCCGCTTTCAGAAGCTCCGCTGTAATTCCATCCTCGCCTGGGGCCTTGCCATAGGTGCTGGATAGCCATTCTAATCTCGCTCAGACTGACGTCCGAGATGTCATCGAAATAGTGTCGGATAAGACTTGCTTTTGGATCGTTAATCACACTAGCATGTGGCTCCAACGATGACGTGTTCAGCTGCCCATAGAACCTCTCAAAATCTCAGGCGTCCCGGAAACGATGCTGCCACACTCGGTCTTCAGCTTTGACAGTTGGATCTTTCTGGCAGACAGATCTCTGGCAAAGACTTTGAAACCTTGGTTCTGCTCGATCACTTATTCAATACGAGCTATATTGAAGTTGCGTAAGTCCCGCTGCATGCATTTGGAGATCTGTCTGTTCAGTTGCCTGTATGCTGTCAAATCTGTTGAAGACTGCAACTTCATTTCTCGTTTAACAGCCATGAGATTAAGAGTGTGATCGGAGAGTATTTGTGTTCTTCTGCGGCGGGTCTTGCAGAACTTAGCTCCTAACGCATGGACAGTTTCCACGACCTTGCCATTCATATCGTCCACTGCATTGTAGTCTTCTAGGCACTGAAAACGGTTTTGCAACTCGAGCTGAAAGGTTTCAAGACTTTGAATAAGAGCACGAGGGGGACGGAGCGTTGACTTCACTAGACGAGACCTCTCCAACTTAACGTTTAGGTTCAGTGTGCCTCTACTCATTCGGTGATCGCTACCAATTTTCACCCTCGCGATCACTGAGAGATCACTAAACAGTTGTCGTCTGGTCGTCATAATGAAGTCAATCTCATTTTTTGTCGAACCGTCGGGGTTCGACCAGGTCGACTTCCTGTGAGGTCGCTTCTGGAAGAAAGATTTCATCATAAAGAGTGCCTCTTTCTCCACGAAGTCAGCCAGCTGCTGGCCTGTTGGGTTTCGTTGCCCTATTCCGAATTTCCATACCTTCAACTCACCGTTCTCTCTTGTGTCTAGTTTTGCATTAAAGTCTAAAGTGCCAAGGTTGGTGCATAAACCTGTATGACCTTCAACGAATACCATTTGGTGATTCTCAATATAAGGTACGCAACCCTCGTCGACACACTCACAATATTTACAACGTTTTTAACGAGAAACTTGTTGACGATAAATCCGACACCTCCTTGGGACAGATGGTCGTCCTCCCGGTGATAGAACAAGTTGTCGGATTCGAGGATTACCGTGTCCTCTCTCTCTCTCTCTTCGGACCTCGGATAATCCTATAATATTTCAGCGCAACTCATCTCTTCTTCCAGCTCCAGGATCTTCTCGTCAGTCCTCAGGTTGCGTGCGTTATATGTTACCAGGTCGAGTCGTCGTAGGTGGCAACCGAACCTCCACCGGAGATATTTAGCACCACCTGCCCCGCCGTTACCATGGTCGCCACCGTAGCCAGGAATAGCTGGGCTGCCGGAGACTGGGTCCGTCTCTTCGCAACTTTATTCATGAGGGGTATATTGACATAGTTGCCACGCTTGGCGAGAGGGTTGGCAACCGCAGTTTTTTTTATTGTAATCATGCTTTTATCAGGAAAATAATGCTGCCCATTTCCTGCCTGTTTCCCACTGTCGCCTCTTACGACACCCACGGGAAGATATGGGGTAGTGATATTCTTAACCGCCATTACACGGCAAACCGCCACTACACGGCAAGCATAGGTACTCTCTATTCCTTCACCCTCGTATTCCCGTGGATGGCAATCCGAGACGACCGGAGAGAGATCAGGCTCAGGCTTTACATGCTTTCTGAGGCACGGGGGTGAAACATCGTTAACTTTCTGAATTGGGGCTGCTAGTGGGAATCTTTTGACAGAAAAACTTAACTGATTTTGGCATAGGCATTAGGTATCCCGAGTTTTGGATCAAAACTCGGGATACCTCATGATCAGCAATCACGTACACCCACCAGACCAACGAGGTAGTACGTTTGCTTACTCGCCTGATAAGTAAGTGGTAACTAATGAAAACATAGGGTATGTGGCGTTATTTTAGCTATCACGCCATTGCAGCCTATTAAAAGTCTAACTTTGAATATATCGCCTCTCACATAGATGGTCCCATAGGGGGTATATTTGCCATCAACTTATTAAGATATCGTTATTATCAACGCTTCACTTAAATTGTAATAATATACATATCTTATTTTCTTTCAATAGCCCGTATCACAGAACCTTAGATTATTTTTATTTATTCTCTAGATATCAGCTAACTGTTAGCTTCTAAAGCGCTTCCCGCTCCTCACAGTCAATTGTAACGCCAAGAGATACGCACGCACGGCTCATTTTTTGTGTTAAATTATTTTTGGTGAAAATGACAAGTTGCGCGATCAAAATCGGCATAAATTACAAAGGACAAAACAACTAACAAAATCTCCTACCATCGCTATGTAACTCAAAAGTAATAGTAATTTACGAAAACAAAACTAATAAATTGATAATTTTATTTACAAAATCAACGCGTCGTTTTTTGGTGTTGTCAGTCTTGGATTGCGAATTTCCCCGTATAGTTGTCTTAAAAGCTGATGTATGTTCATTATTCTATTAGCGCACGGGATGAAGGCGGATTGATTTATGCTTCAAGGGATGTATATTCTATATGTAAGACTTCGGAGACAGTAATCAGAAAGTTTCTTAGACAAAATTTTATAATGACTAGGCCAATTTACACAAACATTTTATCTTGTATATTAAAACAATTTATTGGTCATAAAAACACTTATTTTAAAGTTGAAACTGAACACGCGTGTGGTTCTTTTCACCAAGTGAACATAATAAGACTGGTCGCCGAAAAATATTTGACCAAACGCTGTTATCATATAGCTAAAGTAGATAATGTAAAAAGTGATGCAATCTCAAAACGCAAATTATTTAAAAAAACAAATTCAAAGAGAGGGCGATTAAATTAGTAGTTACAACCATTTAATGGTAAATAATGATAGGTGCAAAATAGAAGAGACTACTGTGTTCCTGGGGGCGACCTTAGATGCAAAGCTTCAATGGGGCACCCATATATCAACTCTTGCTGGCACAACAATGCAGGACGGAATAATTCTTCTTAAAAGGATCTATTAAACTGTAGAAACGCTATGGGATAAAATATTACGGTAAAAGGTACCTACGGGATAAATTATTTAACTATGACGCAGGCAAAGCCGCCGGCCAACCTCTAGTATTTTTATAAGTCGACAACATACATTAAATAATAAAAAATATTTTGTAAATGCGTAATTGATTTTTATTTGATTATATTTTTCTTTACAAAAAAAATTAGATTCTAACTCAACAGACAACTAAACACACAATTGAAAGCACCGTTTTAAAATATTATAATTTATGATTTTATTAACATGACATAATTTTACAGTTTTTCTCCATTTTATCGGGATAGATTCATTAGCTGGTATCTCCCAGATACAAATGACACTGGTGTAAGCCATAGTCATTTATACTGTGGCCACAGCAACCACTTACCAGGTGGACTGTATCAGGTGGACTGTGTGCTCATTTGTCACCCTTATCCTAAAAAAAAAGACAATCTTGAGTCTAAACTCAAATTCCGCAACGTAAAAATTTGAGTCTAAGCCATTCTATTTATATTTACACAAATTTTGACATTGCTGAGTTGAACTTTACAAGATGAAATGATATGTGTTAAGAGTTGTATTATCTTTTATATATAAAAATTACGTGTCACATTGTTTCTCCACGATCAACTTTTAATTGATTGAATTGATTTCAATAAATTTTGCACACTGTTTGCAGTTTGATCCAGCTTGAGAGATGGGATAGTTTTTATCCCGATAAGAGACCCTCAATATTTTTTATTACGAATTTTACTATATTTAATTATTTATTATTTTATATTATATGTATTATTTTTATATACTTGTTTTAAAAACAAAATTTGATCAGTTTTCAAACCACGTTGATAAATTGTATAAATTAAACCCCCACATTGCTCTTACTATTTTAAAATATTGTCTCCTTGTACCTAGATTTACATACTTACTCCGCTCGAGTCCATTCTGGAAATGTTCGGATATTTTAAAAGATATTGATAATAATCTTAAAATAAAAATCCTAAATTTAACTTTAAATACAACACCTATAAAATTTGCTGGTATTGGTGTGAGAAATCTTTCTAGCGTTGCATTGCCTGCTTTCCTTGCTTCCTAGTGTCAGTGACTTAAGTAACATAATTTTAAATAATAAAGTATACCTGTGCTTTGCTACGGAGGCAGGGCGGACATATTGAACATACAGGAGAAAATCTAGTGTGGGGGTAACGTTTAAAAAAAAAACTACTCTGTCCCGGCGAAAATGTTTCACTGGAAGTTAACTCCACTGTATGATAATTAAGTTACTAATTTTCGTTTTTTTTTTTATTATACTTTTTTAATATTGTATATAATAAAATATTGTATATTATGTTATGTAAATAAATTTACGAATTTAAGGATTTTTTAAAGGACAAAGGGTCATCGGAATAAGCAGAACAACGTCTGCCTGGCCAGCTTGTAAATAATATAAAATAATTATTTTAAAATATAGGTACATATAAAAAGGTGTGATTCCTCAATGTAGAACAAGGGATTGACAAAACGGTAAGAATCACCGACCGAAGCAATCGCGTGACAAACCACAAATTGATTTATGCAAAACGGCTGTCTCGTGTTTCGGAAAGCTTCAACCATTTTATTGCTGCGGAATGGTTTGGTTACGTTGAAATAAGGAAGAACCTTTGCGATGGGGTATTTTCATCAATATTTTTATTCTCAGTGCAAATATCTATTACGGCAGATTTATAGATCACAATAGGGTTGAAATATGTCCATTGTTGAGCTGCGGACTGTTGACAAGCTGATGAAAAAGAACAAAAACTCCAGTATAGATAATCGTATATAGTTTAGGACAGAGATATGCATGCTAAAGCAAGTTTGAATTTTGTCATTCGACAACTGACATGAACTACATCTTAATAAAATAATTATATTTTTAGTTAAAGTTCTATTATATAAACTTGTCTCTCTTTTCAACCGACTTCAAAAAGGAGGAGAGGTTTACAATTCGTCGCAATCTTTTTTTTTTATGTATGTACACCGATTACTCGAAGACGCCTAAACCGATTTAGAAAATTCTTTTTTTATTTCATAAAATATACTTTTCAAGTAGTCCCATTTAAATTTTATCAAAATCGGTCGAGCGGTTTAAAAAATTAACAATAGATTATATTAATATTGAAGTCGGTTGTACAAAATTTTTAATTATACCACTTGTTAAATTCATTGAACGCTTGTCCAGATCCGGCTCGAAGGACCATTTGTTCTTGCTTAAGTTGAGTAAGTGTTATGGTTAACCATCCTAGATCAATCCAATCATAGAACACTGGTAGATTATATTATAAATAAAAACACAAACTTAAAGGCTTAAATTAAACGATCAGTTCTGCTTATTTGTATTTTCCGAAGTTTCGAGTACTTTGTAGCACCCATGGTCACGAAGAGACTGAGGTTATTGACGTTACGGTATCAAAATTAACCTGCGGTCCTTCAACTTTTAGTTTTTCAGTAGTTTTATTCAATGTAGAGTTAGTATCTACTCTGAATAAAACTGTTTACGGATTTTATCGCGTTTAATTTACTAAATATTAATTCCTGGCGTTTCGGGTGTTTTACAGTAACCTATGGTCACGGGGAGAACTGAGATGTTTGACGTCCCGATGTTGTAGCTAGCCCGGCTACCTTCAGTTTTTGAATATTAATTTTTGGTGCGATCTACGCAGAATGAGCTTACAGTATCTTGAAGTCTTGCAGTGGTATGCTTAGGTTTTGATTTAATTTTGTTGATTATAGGATCCCAAGCAGATGGCAGCACCCATCCATATTCTCTATTGAAATTAGAATGTTTTTTAATTTTAATAGTCTTGCGTATCATTCTTGGTAGGAGTCGGTGTTCTCTTGCGAGGATTTGTGGTCTATCAAATCTGATGTAATGGCGGGGACGATCTTGAACATGTATACAGAATGCAAACTTTCCAAAGCGTCGGTGTTTCACGACAGCTATATGTTTTTTCACGCGGATTTTAATAGATCTTTTTGTTTTTGTTTAAACCTTTTGATAGAAAAGGTCTGCATATTTTTTTGGGACTTTGTTGTAAAACGTATACATTGCCCCATGAAGAAGTTACTGACTCTTTGGAGTCGAGTAACTGGTATAACTAACTTGTGCTTGTTCCTAGTATTCACAGAATGTACTTCACTACTTTTAATAAAACTATTTTTGTTTTTGTGTACATACAATAAGTTCTCGTAAATATATTGAGAGGCCAAAGTTAATATATTTATTTCTTAAAAATTTTCTCTAAGGGATTCCTTCGGACCTAGGTTATAAATTGCTCTTATGGTTCTCTTTTGCAAAACAAAGATAGTTTCAATGTCAGTCGCATTACCCCATAGCAAGAGTCCATATGACATTATGCTATGGAAATCACTAAAATAAACTAATCTAGCTGTTTCAACACATATAAGGTATCTAATATTTTTTACAGCATAAGCTGCGGAACTAAGTTTACTAGCTAGTTTAGATATATGAGGGCCCCATTGCAGCTCCGCGTCACCTGTAATATCGAGAAAAACAGTGGACTCAACAAGACCCAGCTCCTCCCCACTTAAAAGCACAATGGTATTCACCTTTTTAACATTAGGTGTAGTGAATTTAATACATTTCGTTTTATTACGGTTCAAAAGCAAATTATTGACATTAAACCAGTGTACTACTTTTGATATAGCATTATTCACTTCGTCATATTTCAATAATTGCCTTTTTAGTCGGAAAATCAACGAAGTATCATCAGCTAACAATAATATATCATGATTATTCCCTATTAAGTAAGGTAAGTCATTAATATAAACTAAGAACAGAAAGGGACCAACAACTGAGCCCTGAGGAACACCCATAGATACTACCGATCCGGAAGAACTGCATCCATTAATAACAACTGTTTGCGTTCTATTATTTAGATATCACATAATAAGTTTAAGCGCTATGTTTTTTACACCATAATGATGTAGCTTCCTGATAAATGTCTCATGGTGAATACAGTCGAAAGCCTTGGAAAGATCACAAAAATACCCAAAGCATCTTCTGAATTTTCCCATGCACAGAAAATATGTATGATTAACTCAACACCGGCATCAGTTGTCGAGCGACCCCTTGTAAATCCAAACTGATTGTTATGTAGTAATCTATTTACATTAAAAAAAAACTTAACATTTGATCTAGAATATTTTTTTCAAAAATTTTACTGAGCGTTGGCAGTACAGAAATAGGTCTACTAGAGTAGAGCCTACTCCTTTTTAAAAGGCCGGCAACGCATCTGCAATTCCTCTGGTTCCCCTGGTGTTGCAGTTGTTCATGGGCGGCGGTAGTCACTTACCATCAGGTGAGCCGCATGCTCGTTTGCCCCCTCTCCTATAAAAAAAAATTGTGGGATCTATTGTTTTCTTAATATCAATAGTTTTGAAATATTTTACAATATTATCTGATAATATTCTATGAAATGCAAATTCTTTTTTACTAACATTTACATTTTGTTTGAGTAATGACTCGGCGACAGCAGATCGGAATGTCGGTAAAATATTGTTCAAAAGCCGTTGCAACGTCTTGATCTGATTTTGTCAAATTATTGTTAAAATTTAATTGAAAGTTTGAGTTGTGTAGTTTCATCTTGCCAGTTTCACTATTGATTATACTCCAAGTCATTTTAATTTTATTAGAGGCATTCTTAATTTTGTTTCTTAAATATAAAGACTTGGCTGCGCAACACACTCTTTTAAATATTTTGGAATATTTTTTTACATATTCTCTAAATGAAACATTATGATTATATAATCTTTTATTATAAAAGTCATACAACTTTTGTCTGTTCCTATGGATTCCTACTGTCGCCTACTCATTAAATGATTTGCGACTGTTAAAAGAGAGTGTTTTAGAAGTAAATGTTTTATTAAATTCAAGACTTATCAGTTTAAATAACGATCTATATAAATAGTTAGTATTGTTTTTATATGGAAGAAAAGGCAGCTTTTTCACTATATTACTTCTAAATCTCTCTAAGCGATGTTCATTTATTGGAACAAGCACAACTTTCTTAATTTTCTGTTTTTTGTGCATGGAAGGTAACGTGACTAACTGTCCACAGTGATCAGAACTTAAATTTTGAATAATTAATTTATGTAAGGGCTCAACATCAGTAAAAATATTATCTATACAAGTTGCACTAGGCCCTGCAATACGTGTTGGCTCAAAGAAAAAATTAACAAGGTTGTATGATTTGAACAATGATCTAAACTTAATACTCATGGAAGAAGTTTCAAGGAGATTGATATTAAAGCCTCCACATACGACCACAGATTTATTCTGTTTATTAAGTTTAAGCAAAACTTCCTCCATTATTTTTTCAAAACAATCATACATAAAATGTGGGTGTCTGTAAACACTGACAACAATGAAGTGCTCGAACTCAACACATGCCATTTCTACAGTTTGCTCAACAGAAAGGCTCACAATATCCTTACGTTCTTTACTTATTAATAATTTATTAGCTAATATTAACGAGCCACCTCTTAAAACGGTTTCTCTATTGAACGAACTGACCACCTGGTGATTACTGAAATTAAACATTATGTTATAAACTTTTAACCAATGTTCAGTAATACATAAAATATGAATATTGTTGCTATTTAAGAACAATTCAATTTCTAGCTCTTTGCCTATCATGCCTTGTATATTCTGATGCACCAGGTGTAAACAATTTTTATTATCACTCTGTGGAGACATACAATTAAGATTTTGTAAGCTACATTCTAAATTATTTAAATTATTATGACCTCTATTGTCTCATTTTCTAATTTAAATTACTTGGAACTGATTCCAAATTCAATGTAAAGTCACTAGACTGCTCAATAGAAGCAGATGTCTGGATAGCCAAATCCTTGGCTGAGTTAAAATATAAATAATAAGATAGCACATTTGATATCAGTCTTATACTATACTTGGATAGATAATACCCATCTCCAGTCATAAACTTCTTAATTAAATTACTTATGTCAATCACATGAAATTTATCATTATAATTCTTACAATTAATTGTCAAATTTAAATTACTATTACATGTCAAGTTATTCATTAATAAATCTAAATAATATCTTAGATTCTTTTCCTCTGGCTAGCCCTGTATGTAAGGCAATGTGAACATGATAACTTTATATACATTTAAGTTATTATGATATTCAATATATTTTAATAATTGATTTTTGTTCACATTACCTCTTCTTCCAACAAGAATGATTAATGTAGTATTAGGGCAAAATTTACTAGTTAAAATTTTATTCATTATTTGACT
Source organism: Parnassius orleans (assembly GCA_029286625.1). NCBI lineage: Eukaryota > Metazoa > Arthropoda > Insecta > Lepidoptera > Papilionidae > Parnassius > Parnassius orleans. The sequence goes on along the minus strand of JAGSMP010000043.1, from coordinate 1,211,899 downwards.
TAATGATGCTCCAGGCATGCAATAATTATCTATCTGTTGCCCTTTTAAATAGTTATTTAATGATATTCCCAAAATTTTACCTATATCATCACTATACACAATAACTTTATTTTTTTATTATCTGAATTACTTATTAGTTTTATATTTCTTTTTATAGTACTGTCATAGAGTGTAGATGAAGAAAATGAGTCAATATCACTTGTTGTGTTATTAACACACACTGTCCCTAAAGAATCTGGCATTGAGCGCGGATACTCATTTTGATGTTTTAATAAGGAATCAAAACGTTCTTCGTTATATTTACATGACTGTACCAGATTATCCATGGCCAGTATGTGTTCTTTTATCTCATTCTCTGCTGATTTATATTTATTCGACATAATTTGTAATGAGGTTTGGAGAGATAAAATTTCTGAATTGAGACAATCTATATCAGTATCATAACAATTTTTCATGTTTTCCACCTCAACTTAATACAATTTAAGTTTGTGAAATAAGTCTTGCTTTTCCTTACATACTTTTATATAATTTTTAGTATTAATTTTGGTTTTAATAAATTTTTGCATTCTTCTAATACATTTATTAATTTTTATATATTTCCTTAATATCCTTCCACTGTTCTTCTGTTCCTTTCTGCTGTTCTTGATGCGGCAAAGTTATCACCAGTCAAATCTATTGATTTGCATTCTACGAGCTCAACGAACGGACTCTGAATTTGTCATGCTTGCAAGTTATCTTAACACGTTGAACGCCACGCGGCCCACCGGTGGGCGATTCAAGCAAACCCGTTTAGGCTTAGTGGAAATCATCAATTCCATCATTTTTCGCTAAAGTTAATATCGACACAAAACAATAAAAAATGACTAAATTTGCATATTTAATTTGATTTAAACAATTTTTCGTGATATTTTCTTAAGGAAACTTGTAATGGGTCACCGGTGACCCCCGTGGCCTGGTGATATAAAATCTCGATATTACGTCTGCGGGGGCCGCGGGGTCACCGCGCGGCCCACTCCGCGCGCCCGCGCATCTTTTTAGCGCGGTGTAAGTTATTCCTGCTAGCCGCATTTAGTGTGTACAGTGATGATAGAACACGTGCACGTGTTATTATTTACTGTTGTTGTTCCGATGTTTTGTTATTCTCTTTTTGGCGAATTTACGTAAAATTGCTGTGGTTATAATGGATTATTACTTTGAAGACTTTGATTTAACCCAAGAAGACTTAACGGAACTTGAAAATGTAGAAATAAATTTTCTAAACAATAGCTTCCAGCTCAGTTCTGATGACGAACTGATAGCCCGACCATCACTGCATAAGCGACGTCGTTGTGTTATACTGTCAGATAGTGAAGAAAGCAATGCCGAAAATACCACTATTAGGGTTACCCCTGACATTTCAGGTAAGCAATTTATTTTTAACTATTTAACTAACCTATATTTGAGTTGTTTATTTCAATAGTTTATAATACCCTTGTTTTAGAGCGAATTTAACATTAACTATTATTTTACTACTATTTTTTTACCCGACTGCAAGGAAAAGGTTATGTTTTTAATAGATTTTTGGAGGATTACAAACTTTTCAAATAAACCCTCAAATTATTGACTTTGTATTCATAACAAATAAATATTACATTATGCAGGTAATACACCATCTTCAGGAGTATGGACAGCACCCAAAGGTAACCAAAGAAGTATCATACCTTTTACTGAAAATCCTGGCCTTACACCTCATCTTCGCATTAGCATGTGTCACGAATCCCCTGCAGCTTTTTATAAACTAATGGTGTCGGATGAAATGTTTGAACTCATAGCTGACTGCACTAACAAATTTGCTTTAGAAAAAATTGCACACAGCAATGAAGCTTCTAAGTTTGCAAGGCTTCGTAAGTGGATTCCCACAGACTCCACTGAAATTAAAAAGTTTTTTGGGTTACTATTGTTCATGGGTATTGTAAAACTTCCCAGAATAGCGGACTATTGGTCTAAAGACCCAATAATATGTCAAACATATCCCCGAACGATTATGTCACGCAATCGTTTTGAGCTGCTGCTACAAATGTTGCATTTTTCTACCGAAGACGAACTTAATAAATTAGATCGGCTTCATCGTATACGTAAGCTTTTGAATGATTTGAATGAGAATTTTCAAAAAAATTATACCCCTGCTGAAGACTTGTGCATCGACGAAAGCGTTGTCCCATTTCGTGGAAGAATTAATTTCCGGCAGTACAACAAGCAAAAACGACACAAGTATGGGATTAAGGAATTCAAATTGTGCACTGTTCCGGGTATACGTACAAGGTCAACGTATATGCCGGCAAAAACAATGAAACCACAAACAATACCCCATCTAATGTGGTCATGGAGTTATGCAGTGATCTCTTCAATAAAGGTCATACACTCTATACAGATAATTGGTACACCAGTTTAGATTTGGCTCGAAAACTCTTAGAGAAGGAAACCCACTTAGTAGGCACGCTAAAAAAAAACAGGAAACATCTATCAAAAGGAAAGCAGAGATGGTATAACTGTCATGAAATGGCGAGACAAGAGGGAAGTTCTTGTTTTGTCGACGAAGCACTCTACGGGATTCCATACAGTAACAAAACGTGGAAAAATAGTTTCAAAACCCAAAATTATATGTGATTATAATAGAGCAAAAGGGGCCGTTGATTTGTCGGACCAAATGGCTGCCTATTCTACACCTTTGCGTAAGTCGGTTAAATGGTACAAGAAACTGGCGATAGATCTTCTTTTAAATACTGCTATCGTTAATGCTTTGATGTTGTATAAAAATGTAACAAAAAAAAGCATTCAAATCGTAGATTTCAGAAAACAGTTATTGGAGCATCTATGTCAGAAACTACAAGAATCTGAAGTCCTAGTAAGACCGAGAAGAATAAAACATGTTTTATCAAAAAGAGATGGTATGCTAAGAGCAGCTAGAAGAACTTGTCGTCAGTGCTATAAAGAGATAGCTTCAACCATGGGTAGCAAGATTGCTAAAAATAAGTCACAAAAAGTGATCACTTATTGCGAACAATGTCCCTCGAAACCATCACTTTGCTTGCCCTGTTTCAATAAACTTCACTAATAATATGTCAATTTTTTTCCGGTCACGGGTGTCCTCCGTGGCCCGAAAGGTTCAATACAGGGTGGCCCACCGGTGTCCCCCGTGGCCCAAATGACTAACTGCCATTTTTAGCTCGGCGCTTAACGTGTTAAAATTGTTTAAATTTCAAAATGTGCTCATTAGCGTTAGTTAACTGTAACTGCAATGCAGCAATTAATCTGAGGGATTCCTCGTATTCTTTGCTGCATCGGTCAAACTCATCGACTGTTTCCTGGAGCTGATCCCTTTCCTTTAAAATATCAGTATAGTCTCTATGCAACTTTACCATATCACTTTTTAATTGTGTATTTTTCGAAATTATACTTATTATTTCCTTTTCATTGTCATCTCTTTCTTTAGCCAACTGCTCACACTGCTCCTTGGATGCCTTCAGTTCTTGGAGTGCAAGATGAAGTTGGTTCTCCATATGGCGCGTCTTGGCGTTGCGAGTATTCATTTTACTATGTATTATAAATAGTAAAAGAAAACAAAGATGGAAAATCAAAGAAGCAGAATAAGCAAATTCCTACCTACAAAATCTAATTGTAGGTAGGACTTTAACAGATCTCAAATCAAATTATCAGGAAAACAATTTAAAATGAAATCCGCAAACAACAACATAACTTTTATGTTATATCTTAAATATAAAAAGGGATAACAAGAATTACAGTAACTTTAAACTAACTTTAAAACTTTAAACGAAGTTCGTTACCTGCTGTCACTTGTGTTGATACACAATACGTTTATTTATTTAGATATTGAAGACTTTTACAAATTACACAATACAAATTGGTCGTAATTCACAACTAAAACTCAAGTTTGAGGTGGAAATTATCAAATTATAATATTTAATTTTACGAAATTATTTGGAAGCAAATCATTAAACAATCTGTCACCGGAGTTGCCACAGAGTATTGAGATCGACGAATTTTATTTATCTCTCCTCTGGTTATGTGATACTGATATTGAAAACTTCTTACAATGTAAACATAAAAGAAACACTAAATAATAAACACTTAGTAACAGAAGTTTAATTTATATGAAGAATAATAGATATTATATAATAATACCCTTCAATAGGCTTGCCTTTACCAGCCTACTTCAGAACATATGCCACCCCCAAGGAATGCCACAAAACATGGTCCCGATCCACTTGTATCGATCAAATACCTGCATCTCTTACTATGTGTGGGGGGACGCCCTTAAATTCGCTTATCGGTTTGAGATATATTAATTTTTTGACTTCGTTTCTGTGTCCTGGTGCCTTGTGTGTATGTTAAAATAAATATTTATTCTTTCTTTCTTTCTAGATTGCCACTGGAGAACCTTTCTTCTCCATCGGTTATATCAGGGCCACGTCTCTGTTCCATATTTTGTCATCAATGTCAATGTGAATTTTGAAATAGTTTATAAACACTTGAACCACTGTATTCTGATGTATAGTTTTAGAAAACATTATCATTTAAATTTTCGAGAGTTTCATTTTGGTTTTATATATGTAATATTATCTCCATTAAGATGATTTTGGTTCTTTTTCGAATTTGCCATTTAACTACTTTCGCAAACCGCTCCTAACACAACTATTTCTAACTTTGTTGAAAGAACTCTAGTGCATAACATTACCTTAACTACTTACTTATCCTTAACAAGTGTTAAAATTAAAAATGTCGTACAACCGACTTCAATATAAATAAAATGAGAACATCATCAATGTAGTCGAAGTCAATTAAATACGAAGAATATTAAGGATAACTCAAAAACTGCTGGTCAGATCTTTATCAAATGTATATGGGTCAACATGAAAGGCACCAGCTATCAAATAAAAAAGAATAATCAAAATCGGTTCACCTAGAAAAAAGTTCTGAGGTAACACACATTAAAAAAAATCAGTCGAATTGAGTACCTCCTCCTTTTTTTGAAGTCGGTTAAAAATTTGCCAACGACGGTTGGCAGGTGATTTTCCTTTGCTTTGGATATCTTACATCTGACAGATATTATTTCCCTTAGCCGACTAATCGACTTCTACGATACTCTCGAGACGAGATGGTATGATTAATTATCTTACGTCGCCATTTTAAGGAATATTTTTTTTTCTTCATCCTTTCCCTGATAAACGATGACAAACAAGATAACACTGGCTTGTACTGTTACAGATTTTTTTTTTATAGCATAGGGTGACAAACGAGCACACAGTCCACCTGATGGTAAGTGGGTACTGTGGCCCATAGACATCTACATTTATCCTCAATTAAGAATCAAAATGCACATGCGTTGTCACCCCTGAGGACTAAGATGGAATGCTTCTTTTCCAGTAAGAAGGGTCTCCGGTTCTCTACACTCACCATACGAAACACAGCAGCATTGAGCTGCTATTTTACGCTGGTATTCTGTGAGAGCGTGGTCCTACCCCGGTCGAGCCGACCCATTCTTGCTACAACTATAATATAGTTGCAGCGTGGCTCTACCACGTAAAAATTGTAATACTAGCGACCCGCCCCGGCTGCGCCTGAGTGATATATTTAAATGTTGCTTATGTCATCATTAGATTTAGGATAATCATTAACGGCTATTTATTCATTTTTAATTTCACAAAAAATTGCCAAGAGTTTTAAATAAAATATAATCTAGCCTGACACCCCTGACATTGCACTCTATATTATATTCGTGAAATTTTAGCACAATCAATGCAGCCATTCCGAAGATTAGCCTGAACAGACCGACAGTCAAAAATTTCGGAAATGGTTATTCATGCCTTCATAGTTATAACACACAGTTATTACAATAATACAGACAGACACATCAGTTTTATTTATATGTATAGATTACAATGACAATTGATCTAGTCGTCTACCCACCTGATGCTGATAACTAACTTCACACAAAAAGACTACAGTTGCGATGTCACCCCTAAGAATTAAAATGAAATACCTGAAATTAAACTGGCTCCCTTACTTTTCAAACACGGACACAGTAGTAAGTGCACTGCTACTTGACGGCAAAATTAGATAAGGTGGTACCGATCCAGACAGATTCTAAGGCAGAAAAATGTCTTAGAGTACATGTAGATTTTAGTAGTATGTTACTTTATGAAATAATACGTAAGTACCTAGTTTTGCCGCTCAATGTACCTGTGTGATTGGAAAAACAAATAAATGTCTTTATCTATCTATCTAAAAGGTATTTTATTTAATAAAATAATAAAAAACAAATTTTATTTTATTAAATACAAAATTAATCGAACGCAACGGCACAGCTCTGGGCTACTACTGAGAGTATCTTGAAAGAAGAGTTCTTCTTCTTCTTCTTTTAAATTATGGCTTCTCTTGATAGTGAAAGAAGAGTTGTAAGATTCGAAACCGGAGTCGCTGTCGATGGCGCTGACGATCATTAGACCATAGAGGCGGTCGAATATTGATTTAATCATGTATAGAAAAAAAAATTAAATGTCAGGCTTTGCTTTAACCATATCGTCCCGTGGGTGTCCTGAGAGGCGACAGAGGGAAGCTAACCAGAGTAGCTGCAGAGTCTTCCTAGTAACAACTAGAAAATCAAAAATCTTCGGTTGCCAACCCGCCTGCCAAGCGTGGCGTCTAAGACAAACATACCTTAAGAGGCAATCTATGGGGAGGCCTATATCTCGTACATCATTGGATTTTGACGGGTTATAAAGTGTTAATAGATGCTACTGGTCATCTCCTATTTCAGTTATCCCTCTGCCACTTATTAGGATACTCATGAGATCATCGCGTTTCTACTTGTGTAATCCTCACGGAAACAAACTCTGACACTGTTCTGAATTCAGCACAAACGATTATTTGCTTCATGCGTTTAAACAATTCATTCACTCAATCATTACCGTTATAGTTACCGTTACAGCCTATTAAAGTCCACTGCTAAACATAGGCCTCCCACGTAGATTGCCTCATAGGGAGGATATTTGCCATAGTTGCCACGCCTGGCAAGACGGTTGGCAACCGCAGTTTTTTTATTTCTAGTCGTTATTAGGAAAACTCTGCTGCCCATCTCCTGATTTGCTTCCCTCTGTCACCTCTTACGACAACGATAACAACTTCATCTATACATATAAATAAAATTGAAATGTCTGTCTGTACTATTAAAATAAGTGGCTTCTGTCAATCTCAGGGGGTTATTTGCATGCTATCAAGACATAAATAATCATTTTTAAAATTTTTGTCTGTCTGTCTGTCCGGGCTAACCTACGGAATGGCTGAACCGATTTTATTGAAATATTACAAACAGATAGAGAGCAATGTTAGAAGGGATCTAGGATTTTTATCCAAAAATCTTGATTTTTTTTAATAAAAGGTTTTTGACTATCTAGATCCTGTCTGGGCGAAACGGTGGCGGGTCGCTGGTAATTAATAAAATGTGTACAGAGGAAAACAAAGACAAGACAGAACCGAATGCTAAAACAGCAAACCAGTTACTGTTTTGTGTGTGCATACTAAGTATTCGAGGTTTTGATGTATGAGTAGAACCAGAGTAACCGACATAGCCGAACGGATCAGTAAGATGAAGTGGCAATGGGACGGCCATATAGCTCGTTGAATCAACAACCGATGAGGAAGAAAGGTTCTTGAGTGGCAGCCCCGTACTGGTAAGCGAAGTGTAGGAGAGTCCGCCACTAGATGGAGTGACGACCTGGTAAGACATGCAGAAAGTCGATGGATGCAAGTGGCTCAGGACCATGCTTTGTGGCGTTTTGTCTTGTGAATGGCTGTCATGAATGAGTGCTTGAAAACTCAGGTTGAGTAAAAACAAAGGAAATTACAGGTGAGAATAATTACACGTGTCCTGTAATTATATACGGGAACTGTTTCCCACAGTGAGCGCACTCTTACTAATTTAAAAGTGTTCTTAATCAAATTAGTCTTGCTAATTACGAAATTCATTTTATCGTTCTATAATTAATTATTCATCATCATAATCATCATTCAACATTACAACCCACCCTTCACAAGTCCACTGCTACTCATAGGCCTTTCCCAAGGAACGCCACAAAACACGGTCTTAAGTCACCTGTATCCATCGAATGAATACATGACTCACCATGCCGCTAGTCGCCACTGCAACTAGTACGGGGCCTCAATTGCTCTATCTAGTACGGGGGTCCTGTGTAATTTAAATTAAGTTAAGCTATGCAATTAAGATAAGCATCAGTTAAAGTTAATTTTAATCATACCGTATAGTGGTGGTGTGAGAATATCCTCTACCCGATATCATCCCGTGGGTATCGTAAGAGGCGACAGAAGGAAACAAATCAGGAGATGGGCAGCATCGTCTTCCTAAATTGAAAAAAACTGCGATTGCCAACCTGCTTGCCAAGCGTGGCAACTATGGCAAATATATCCCTGTGAGGCAATCTATGTGGGAGGCCTATGTTCAGCAGTGGACTTTAATAGACTGTAACGATAAAATGATTAGTATGCATTATATATGCCTATCTTTTCCTAATATATTAAAAATTGCATCTCTATTTTTTTCATAAAACTGATGTCACAAACACACTTACAGTATATCTGATGGTAAGTGGCTACTACAGTCCATGGACGCCTTTTTTTATTCTGGGGAAATCCGCGAAGCCAACTTCAAACAAATATAGCTACAGATGCGTTGTAGTGGTGGGTCGTTGCCGAATTTTCGACGGACGAAACGCAACCGTTTTCCCGACGACGAAAACGTTTGCAGAAAACGGTTGCAGAAAACGGTTGCAGAAAACGTTTGCAGAAAACGTTCGTCGTTGCAAGTGATTTGAAGGCGGACGAAACACATCCAACATGGAATAGAATTGCGTTTTCGTCGAGTGAAATGGTTGCAGGTTCTTACAACTAAGGTAAGGACTGTTTTGTCTCTGTCTACGTTTGTAAACGACCGCCGAACTAAAGACTACAATATAACGAGGAACATTAAGGACGACGATGCGACGAGAGAGATAGATAGTTGAATCATTGCGTTCTCGACTGTATTTTCATAGGCGTAAAATAAAAAATCGCACCAAGTAATGATTTCTTATATTTACGCGAACACTACACATCCGTAAAAATAGTTTTATTCAATCGCACCAAGTAATTCGAAGACCGGTTTGTGCAACGAAGACTGTTTGAACCCAAGACGTAAAACGGTTTCATCGTCGCAAAACACAAAACGGTCTTTGCAAACTATTCGTCGCCGCAACGCCCACCCCTAATGCGTTGTTACCTCTGACGCCTCGGACGCATGAAATGTCTCAGCTTGTAATTATACTGAGTTTCTATAACCTTCAGACCGAAACACAGCATTTGAAATATACATAACATATATAACAAACATACTGAAATATGTAAGAGTGTGGTGGCGGAATCGTAAGCAGAAAAGGAGTCCAAGTATCTACAACATAATGCCAGTTTGTAAAATAAAGTAGTATTAATTGTTTAGGGATTTTAAGATAAAAGCTTTTTAAGACCTAAATCACCTAAGGGCAAAAGAGATTAAATCATGAAAGCCATATTAAAACCTATTCAACTAAGCTGAGTAACGGAGGCCTAAGACTTAATGACTTCCACTACTGTATCCGTCAATTAGAAGCGTTATAGAGTCAGCAGCTGAGATATTTTCTTTTGCTTAAAATTTAGTTTGAACTAAAAATTATATTTTTTTAAATAATTGGATGCGTTTTTAATTAGTGTCGTAAAACTTCGCCAATTTTGGAAAAAAAAAACGTTTGTAAAATAATCAATCAACTTGATGTTTTTTTTTAAGATTTTCGATCCAATTAATTCCATACCATCAGATTCATGTTGTTATTATTGATAAAACCGTGGTAGCTCAGATGGTTAGCGCTCGCAGTAAGTTTCACAGTACGCGACTAACCCGGGTTCGATCCCCGCCGGCACCAATGAAATTGTTAATTGCAATTTTAAGTGCTGATTTACCACGTACTCGGCGGTGAAGGAAAACATCGTGAGGGACCTGCATGTCTGAGAAATAAGAAAAAAAAGATATTTCGAAGACATGTGAAGTTCGCCAATACGCATTGGGGCAGCGCGGCGGACACTTCCTTGCCCTAAAACCCTCTCAGAAATGAGAGGAGGCCTGTGCCCAGCAGTGGGACGTATATAGGCTGTAACTTTAATTATATGCACTTAAGTATGAAGTCACGTTTAGTGTGGGTGTAAGAATATCCAGTATACCATATTGCCCCACGATTGTCGTAAGAGGCGGCAAAGACAAACAAACCAGATAGGCAGCGGCGTCTTACTAATAACAACAAAAAATGAAAAATGAACTGTGGTTGACAACCCGTCTGCCAAGCGTAGATACTATGGCAAAATCTCCCGTATGAGGCAATCTATGCGGGAGGTCTGTGTCCAGCGGTAGACGTTCGATAGGCTATAACGGTAACGGTAACGGTAGATATGAAATGTGTCAAATAATTTCCATCCATCCCTTACAGGAATCTTGCCATAGTTGCAGCACTAAGTCGAGTAATTTAATGGTAAGATATGCACGAAGGAACGTGGGAATATAACACTTAAAAAGTATGATAGCTACGGTGTTTCGTTAGTTTCGAGAAAAACTTAGGGAAATTTAATTATTATTATATTAATTATATTAGCTAGATATGGCAAATTCACTATCATTATGAAAATAGATTGTTTTTATAACGAAATTAAAGGTGTTAAAAATTAAAAATTAATTAAGTTAGTTTAATTAATTTAGTTTGAAGAGCTCCGCAGAAGAATCCGCGGAGGATTTCCGCAAAGTAACGTCGATTCTATTAATTATTTTGTAATTTAAGTTTATTTAAGAGGGAATCGTTAGTAGTACTAGTATAGGTATGTATGTATGTCCCGTATGAATTTATCCCTATACATTTTAGAGGAGTGTGTGATAGACTTTTGTATATTATGCTAACTTGCATTAGGGGTGAGCAATGGCTGCCACAAGTCTCATGAACAGGTGTTGCGTGTGAGCTGTTCTGTCTGGGCTTGCTATAAACTAATAAGCTGGGAATTTTACGTAATTTTTTATGAAGCATACTTCGGATTACAATGGGTCTTTTATTATAGCGAAGATGAAAGTCAGATAGCACGCATACTATAAAATTTTGAATAAATGCTTCGCACGTGATATCATTACCAACAGCCCTTTTGAGTTCACAGTCGGAAATACACAGCTAGAAAATATTATCTGGAAGAGTAACACGTACTGAATCCACTTGTAATAAATATATATACTCTTTTATTTCTCAAATTAATCACTTACCTCATGCTTATGATCTTTCTTCATGGTCCCGCCATGACCGCCTGTACTTTGCACCGTATTCATTGTGACGAATCCAACTGCGGCTCATTAAATGCACTTATTCAAATCACCATTGTATTCATTGCACTGTTAATATCCGTACTTATTACTTTCACTTTTGAGTTAGTAATTATTCATTATTTTAATGGTTATAATTAAATATTTAAAAAGACACAGTCACACAATTTTTTTTACAATATAACTACAGTTAAATGGACAATTTTCACTTTAAAGAGGCACTGTTTTTACCATGCTTTTACAAAACTCTTGATGAGTTTAAATTGGTGTTAGACACTTTTTTTTCTATTTTAATAAGTAAAATTCTGCCAAAAGTACTGTTGCGTAAATTTCTTGTTTTAATCCTTTTATTAATATGTAATTTGTCTTAACAGGGGCAATGCATAACTGTATAATTTAAAATGTTAGAACTTTTGAATAAATATTTTTAAAACCCGTATATTATGGCCTCCGAGAGGAAGCTGCACCTAAATTGATACTATGGTCACTAACCCACCTATAAAGTGTAATCATTAGGCAAATCCTTCAAGCAAGATAAGCCCTTCCGGGACACAGAGATCCATACTCAGTAGGGAAATTTTATAGATTGAAGATTTTTTTGTATACAATAAGGGTGACGAACGACGGCACAGTCACCTGATGGTAAGTGGATGCTGTTTCCCATAGACATCTACACCTATCATCATTTAAGCAACAAAATACAGATGCGTTGTCACCCCTGAGAACTAAGATGGAACGCCTCGTTTCCAGTATAAAGGGTCACTGGTTCTTTACACTCACCATACGAAACACAGCAGCGTTAAGCTGCTATTTGACGCTGGTATTCTGTGACAGTGTGGTCCTACCCCGGTTGAGCCGACCCATTCGTGCTACAACCATAATATAGCTGCAGCGTGGCTCTACCGCATAAAGATTCACATCAACGACGCAGAGATTAATATTCAGTAGGAAAGTTTTATAGATTGACGAAAAAAAAACTAAAAAATATTTGTCTCTTGATTTGAAAAACTAGGAAGGAACCTGACCAAAAGGTCAACAACAGCTGAGTTGTGTGTTTTAATTGTTAGGTTAATGTAAAAAGATATGACTAGAAATAAATTGTCTAAGGGAAGGAAATATTTTGCCTTACTTTCCAATGAGTCGCGTGACATCCCACAAATTGATTTATGTAAATTGATCCTCGTTCAATTTATTCGAAGCAAGACTGATCGTTTGGTTAGTTAAAACGACTTAGCCAGCGACTATAATAAACTAGTCTTCATTAACCTTTATTTAACTTATGCCAGTGTGCTGTTATGTTTGCCATGCTGTAGCCATTTTATAGCTATTGCACAAATAGGTCGTTTCGACCAGGGAAGAACCCCTCTCACACAGAATACCAGCGAAAAATAACAGCTTAATGTTGCTGTGTTTCGTATGGTGAGTGTAAAAAAATGGTAAACCCTTTTTACTGGATACGAGGTATTCCATCTTAGTCCTCAGGAATGACAACGCATATGCATTTTAGATTCTTAATCGAGGATAAATGTAGATGTTTATGGGCTACAGTATCCACTTCCTATCAGGCAGACTGTGTGTTGTCACCCTTATTCTATAAAAAATGACTTCTACCTAATGGATTCCAACCTTGACATGGTGATAAGATTGATAGCCGCGGTTTGGTCGTCCATGATAAATAAAAAGGAACCAAAATGGCTAATCTAACGTGGCCTTTTTGAGTGCGTATAGCGTGCTGGTGAACTGCGGTGAGATGGGTTCTCCCGCCCTTCCGCTGCAGCTTATCTTATTATCAATCGCCCTATTCTACATTACTCTGGTCGGGACATACCGCTGATGCGGTGGAGGGGCTCGAAAGAGAGGAGTGCCGCTATTGCGAGGTGTCGCTCTCCCTATCCTCCGCGGCCGAAACTTGGTCGAAGAGGTGTCGCTCTCCCTAACCTAAGCTTAACTTGGCCAGAGCAACAAACACGACCTGCCGCTGGGGTCGGGAAGTCTGATGCTTTCGAGTGCTTAATTTTTCTTGCCTCGTGGCCTCATCTCTCAATTAAAGCAGTCTAATAGATATAATATAAATAATGTAATGAAATAATTTAATTGCAGTATGACTAAATACTGAAACGCTATTTAACTTTAAGATGTCTTTAAGTCTCATGGTGTCACAATCACTTTGACTTAAAGTGATAGAGAAAGCACGAGACTTAACATCTTAAAATTGTGTAGCGTTTGAATATGGGCATTAGTAGATTTAATTTTACCTATAATATTTGTATCCCTAAAGGTTAAACGCAATTTTTTTTAAAGATCTATTCTGTCTTATTATCTGTGTTCACAGATAAAAATAAATTTTATATGAAAAAATTTAATAAGGGTTTTACTTCGCAAGAAATTAGATCATAAGATCTGAAGAACTTTCATTAAGTGATATATATGAATATAAAATTTAAGAACCTGCCGTTGCATTTTCTAATCGATTCTTAAATGATATTTGGATATTGTATAATTTTTTTGGACACGTGTACAATTTTATTTTGCAGTAATAATATAGCTACAATTCTTTAATATAAAGTTGAAAATTGCTTATCATGTTTTATTTTCATTCTAACAAATGTTGATGTTGTAACTTATAGTGCTTTGTGCAGTGAGTTTGTTTAAGCTTATTCAAGGTCAGTGTGTCAAGTTGGGTTTCTTGGCACGAAGCTTTAGCGTACGAGCCGTATTCACCACCTATTTTTAGTGTTAAAATGCCTCCCACGTAACTAAAATTTACACCTTAATTATTTTATTTATCCTTTACTGCCTTGTTGCATTATTTACCAATCAACAAAATTAAAATGTAGGTTATTCCAAATTCAGGACTAAATAATGAATTAATAATTAGTTACAGCCAATTTCAGTGACGTAACAATATTATTTAAGAAATAATTCTTATGATAACCAATCCAAGTAAGCTTAAAATGTATATGTTAGGAGCTACATCGCGGATTCGAACCCATTACTATCCGAGCTTGCATTCCACTAACCATTAGGCTACTATCGCTTTTCTAATAAGGTTTTGTATAAAATAAAAGCTTTTAGCAAATAAAGGTTTTATAAGTGGTGCTGTTTCTAGATCAGGAAACGTCTGGATCGGTACCATACCAGTCTCATCGCTATATTTTTTTTACATTTATAAGCCAGTGCTTAGCTGCTATCCCACCTGATGGTAACTAGTAATGCAGCTGAAGATTGTTAAGCGCACTGACTTGGCTTAAGAAAGCCTATTCACACTTGCATTGAAGACTTATTACGCGGTAGAGCCATGCTGCAGCTATCTTATGATTGTAGCACGAATGGTTCGCTTCGACCGGGGAAAAACCATGCTTTCACAGAATACCACCGTAACAGCAACTTAATGCAGCTGTATTTCGTATGGTGAGTGGAGAACCGGAGACCCTTTTAACTGGAAACGAGGCATTCCATCTTAGTCCTCTGGGGTGACAACGCATCTGCATTTTGATACTTAATCAAGGATAGATGTAGATGTCTATGAGCCACAGCATCTACTTACCATCAGATGGGCTGTCTGCTCGTTTGTCACACTTATTCTATAAAAAAATCAAAAAAAATTATCACAGTATCTTTTCCAAAGGACTACAGTATCGTGTCCTCAATAACCGAAAGAATGTTTCGTCTTTAATCCTCTTCATAAAGGTTGCGAGAACAATGTTTTCTTTACGCGTCTCTCGGGACTTACTTTAGTATAATGACTCCAATATTTTCACAACTTGATGTGGATTAGGTATATGGCAATTTATTCCGAGACTGAGATCAAGTGTTCTGTTCTTTCTACATGTGATAAGATGAGAAAGTTAATTAGGTAAGCTCCGTGTGCTAAGATTATGGTGTGAATTACATAGTTTGAAGAGCAGCTTGTTCCTCCCATTTTTACCTGCACTTATCCCAACCTCCAATATATATTGTACTTCGTTAAGAGGCGAAATACGTGTCGTATGGCCGACTATGGTGTATATTACTTTGGCGAAGAGGTAAGTATGGTAGAGATCGTTTAATTTAATGCTCAGTTTTAAATTGATAGTCTTTATCACTTTTTAACCGTCGTCAAATAGGAGGAGTCTCTCAATTCGAGTGTGTGTTTTTTTTGTATGTATGTTAAGCGATATCTTCGCAGATTATGAACCAATTTAAATGATTCTTTTTATATTAAATAGGTTACTTCAAGGGTCGTGCCTAGGTAGCTCAGATCGTTAGCGCTCGCTGTTAAGCAACGCTGGGTTCGATCCCCGCCGGCACCAATGAAATTATTAATGGCAATTGTAAGTGCTGATTTACCACGTGCTCGGTGGTGTAGGAAAATATCATGAGGAAACCTGCATGTCTGCAAGTTTGCCAACACGCTCTGGGGCAGCGCGGCAGACACTTCCTTGCCCTAAAACCCTCTCAGAGGAGGCCTGTGCCCAGCAGTGGGACGTATTATAGGCTGTAACTTTAAGGGTAGTCCAATATAAATTTAGAGTAAAAATTCTACCCCTAAGGGTAGCAAATAAATAACATCTTTTTTAGCAATTTGAAGTCGGTTTTTACTTTTTGTTAAAAGTTATCATTATTATATCATGTCAACAAACAAACAACCTCTCACCCTAAACGCATACACCTTCTATGTTCCACTATATAGTAAAAATAAACTAAAATTTACTAAAACACAATAGAAAGGCGATTAAGATTTTATGATTACGGTAAATCTTCCAGAACCACAGGGAGGCGCGTGCAGTTGTAAATTACACGATCTCTAACAGAAATAATGCACGTAGTTTTAAAAATGAGAAAGATACTCCTTAAACTAGGTAATACACCATTTATAAAAAAACAAAATATGCACCATATATTTTTTTTTCACACCTGGCATTAATTTATTCATTTCTGAAAAGTTACACTTGACTCTGTGAATTCCTATATGTGTTCTAGAGTCAATTTGGTTTCTTTTTATGACACTAAAGTGACAAATGAACAAACATCCTTAATGGTAAGTGTTTAGGTAACTTTAAACAAAGAAGGCTACAGATGGTTTCTGACCTGTGAGAACTAAGATAGAATGGCTTAGAGCCTGTAACTAACTGGCTCTCTACTGTACTCTTTTGAGCGGAAAACAGTAACCATTGCGATTTGGCGGCAGAAATATGTAAGATGATGGTACCTACCTAGACGGTCTACTAGGCATAAAATAAATGCGTCTCGTAACACGCAATAAGGTGGATCTACCATCTACTTAGTGTCATTTCATCACTCACAAAGCATTTGAGTATGTTGTTTACTTTCTATTATATAATTGGACTACACTCTAAAAACAGATTAAAATCTGGCATATTAAGAAAAAGAAGAAATTTTTCCAATTTTCTTACCTAAATTGTAATGGTTGGAATTAGTTTGTTTTTTTTTGCTTTGAAATTGGAAAAGTTAGCTTGGTGTAATGATTACGAAAAAGCAATCATCTAGTCAGAAACACGAGAACAGATTGACAGAGTCGTAATTTAAAAAGTTAAATTTTAGATAATCTAACGTTTCTTTTTTATTGATTTACATTTATAAAAACGTTCTAATGTTTGCCAGAGGATTTCAAAAGGTTGTTGTGACTTTATTAAGGTTAAATAAAAATATATATAATATTTATTCAGTGTTTAAATTAGGCAAGGGACGCCCTAGACGACAGTTTATCGACCAAATGGGGGATATATTAAAGATGGGCTAGATTTAGAGTACCCTTAACCAAAGAGCATGTATGCGTAGATATATGGATAAAAAGGGGGCGAGAGAAGTGTGTCAGATCTGTGCCAAATGGAAGTCAGTAGTCTCTGCCTACTTTATTGTAGGTAACAGGCGTGAGTTTTTATGTAAGCTATATATGTATATGTTTAAATTATAGAAAATTATTAACAATATATTTTTAATACAAGTTAAGCGAATTTTATCGTAGTAAAGCCACGCTGCGGGTTTATTATTTATTAGGAAAGATGTAGATGTCTATGGACCACAGCATCCACTTACCATCTAGTGGATTGTGTGTATATTTGTCACTCTTATAGGTACTTTAAGAAATATTCGTAGTAAGTAATATAATATCTCGTCTATTGTGAATTAACTTTGGCAGGTTTTTGTTGTTAAATTAATTTTTACAAAAAATATTTTCTTGCATGTCTTAAAATTTATTTCAACTTTTTAATTAATATGTACTTTCCGTTTTATTATACTAATAAAATAGTAAAGTAAATAGAGTTCTTACAGGCTGACTATCGTTTTTTATACATCTTAAGCGTAGATGTTTGTCTTCATGGCGATAATTTGTTATTTTTTTGCATATACGTCTTATACGTCACGCCTGTATTCCCCGTGGGGATAGACAGAGTCCAAAGAGCAATAAGCCACTCGGACCTCATTTAGCTAAAAGTTTTGGTGTTAAAATTATGAAAGAGTGAAAGGTGATTAGCCGAAAGCCTACACAATCATAAACTAAACTATTAATTTAATTAAAATAATTTTAGTGACTTTATACATATCTAACGAATTTTGTAAAATATATTATTTGCATGCTATTGAAAACAGCTAAATAGGTTTTCTGACATATAAACACCATGAACAAAACAATTGTAACTATTTAAACGCAAATGAATAATTTGGATTTGAACCCTATATCCCATTATTCGCCTTTTTCGACGTACTAGGTAAGTAACACAGGTGGCACATTTTTTTGTTATTAGTGCCACTTATACATAGGGCCTGTACGTTCTAGATCAACATGAGACTTATTTTTTTATTTAATATTTATTTGCACCTTATAATAAGAAAAAGAAAAGGCGGACATAATACTTTATGGCATTCTCTACCAGTCTACCTTGGATGATTTGGAAACGTGGTAGAGCCATGCTGCAGCTACGAGTATATTAATTGTATAGTTGTAGCACGAATGGGTCGGCTCGAGCGGAGAACGACCACGCTCTCACAGAATACCAGCGTAAAATAGCAGCTTAATACTGCTGTATTTCGTATGGTGAGTGTAGAGAACCGGAGACCATTTTTCCCAATCACCATCTAATATTGGAATTTTACAAAGGTTTGAAATTTCATAATTATTAATAAAGTGCATCTGTATTTGTGCGCACACTGGTGTACTATTTTATCCTGTTCTGAGCAGATAGATAC
Source organism: Parnassius orleans (assembly GCA_029286625.1). Classification (NCBI taxonomy): domain Eukaryota; kingdom Metazoa; phylum Arthropoda; class Insecta; order Lepidoptera; family Papilionidae; genus Parnassius; species Parnassius orleans. The sequence goes on along the minus strand of JAGSMP010000043.1, from coordinate 1,193,274 downwards.
TCTATGTCGAGTCGGGCCCCCGACATGACTGAAATGCGGTCTGGAGGACATTAAAAAGAAGAAAACATTGTTTTCTTCTGTCCAGAAGTGGACTTCCACACGCTATCTAAAATGTTGGGTGTGCAGTAATTAATGCAAAAATTAATACGTGGTAGAGCCATACTGCAGCTATATTAATTATGTACTTGTAGCACGAATGGGTCGGCTCGACCGGGGAAGGACCACGCTCTCACAGAATACCTGCGTAAAATAGCAGCTTAATGCTGTTGTGTTTCGTATGGTGAGTGTAGAGAACCGGAGACCCTTTTTACTGGAAAAAGGCATTCCATCTTAGTTCTCACGGCTGACAACGCATCTGCATTTTGATTCGCAAATGAGGATAGATGTAGATGTCTATGGGCCACAGCAACTACTTACCATCAGGTGGACTGTGTGCTCGCTTATCACCCTTGTCTTTTAAAAATAAAGTGTAAAAATTCCCTTCATAAAATTAACACTTCAGTACAATAAAATGCAAATAAATAGTATAAAGTTAGTAAAATATACATACTTCATATCTACCATATAATAAAGAACAAATAATAAATATATATAAACGGGTACATATAATATACAAAATCTTTGAATAAATAAAATAATATAATGGGACTTATTTATTTATTTTAATTGATTTTTGAAATTTAAAGAAAGGTGAAAATGCTTGTAAAGTGATATTTTCCATATGCCTATAATAATTTATATTACTGGACTGTATAGTGATAAATGCACGTATAATAACATATCGACTGTTATAAACAATTTCGTAATACATTTTACTTGTCCCTGAAAATTTTTACCTGAATTTGCTTTTGAATTAGTCCAAAATGTTCAAATAATATATATTGAGCTAATATTAATTATTTATAAGCACTTTTAATTTTAAATTACGAACAAGAACACGAAGCGAAATTTTCATTAAACAACAACAATTACTTATTGTTATCACAGCACACTGAACATTTAGGCCACGATAAATTTTGATAAACATTTAATAATTTGAAACTTTACAACGATAAAAATTTAAATTTAATAAATTCGATTTCTTAAAAATACATTCGCTAAACTTTATGCAGAATTTAAAATTCGAAGCTTTTCATTGAAGAAGCGTGACAGAAATCGAAATTACAGAACAAACAGCTTTAAAAAAACACTTAAAGGTCTAATTTCATTTGACGTATTGTAGTTTTGTAACCGCGTGTTGCCCGAGGCACCTGTAGATTCGTTATTTGAAATTGGAAAAATATTAATTTTTTAAAACGCTATTTATGTTTAAATTTTTTTGCGGCCAGTTTCTGACAGGTTGTTGTGAAAGAAGGTGAGATATATAGATAAAGGGTTTTAGGGGTGGACGGGGACGCGGCTACCCCAGCGCCGTCACGAAAGCAACTGAGCTTTGGTCCGTGCCCGGCAACTGAGAACCTGCAAAGGATATTGCGATTTATCTTGCGATTTGTGCGTAGATTTGATTACAGTCTCGTACAATTTCAAACCTTCTAATTTTTATGAATCCGCTCTGCGAAATGAGCCAAGAAATCCTTAAGATTGGCTATTCGTTTGCATTGTCAGTCAGGCAAGAAAATAATTTGTTGAACCCCCAAGAAATTTTTACATAAAATAGAAATATCTAAAATTTAAAAAAAATATATATATATACACACAATTACATAAAAGATAATAAATTTTATGTAATTTAAAAATTATTGCATCTAATTGGTATAAGATGAAAGAGTGTGTCAGTTTTTTTTTTTTATAGGATAGGGTGACAAACGAGCACACAGTCCACCTGATGGTAAGTGGTTGCTGTGACCCATAGACATCTACATCTATCTTCAATAAAAAATCAAAATGCAGATGCGTTGTCACCCGTGAGGACTAAGATGGAATGCCTCTTTTCCAGTAAAAAGGGTCTCCGGTTCTCTACACTTACCATACGAAACACAGCAGTGTTAAGCTGCTATTTTACGCTGGTATTCTGTGAGAGCGTGGTCCTTCCCCGGTCGAGCCGACCCATTCGTACTACAACTATACTACTAATATAGCTGCAGCATGGCTCTACCACGTAAAAAAAAATGAATAGGTACGATTTTTAGAAAAGTTACGTGAGTCAATCTTTTAAATATCTTGCACTTTTGATGCTACGCTTTGCGTATACAAGTATTTCGTCATATAGTATTAGCATCATTCCACCCCACCTCGAAGCCACTGCTGGACACAGGCCTCTCACAAATAATGCCACTAAACACTTTCCTGGGCTACCTGCTTCCATCGACTAATTGCATATTTTGTTATAGAACAAGGGTGATAAACAAGCACACACTCCACCCGATGGTAAGAGGATGCTTTGGCCTTAGACATCGTCTATTCTTGATTAATTATATACTGTAAGTATCGAGAATCGGAGACCCTTTTTACTGGAAACGAGGCATTCCACCTTAGTCCTCAGGGGTGACAACGCATCCGCATTTTGATTCTTAATCGAGGATAGATGTAGATAGATGTATATAGGCCACAGCATCCACTTGCCATTAGGTGGACTGTGTGCTCGTTTGTCACCCTTATTCTATAAAATAAAAATAAATAGAATGTCGTCTAAATAAAACATCACCCCTATTTTTCTGGGCTTCTTTTTTAAAATTAATATCGGCCATACCTGTTGTATAAAATCTTTAATTAAAAAATGAATCGTTAAAATCTTAAATATACACTCAAACAAAAACATTTTACATTTTTTTTAGTCGAATAAACCTTCAGTTGGATTGTTATAAAAACAAATGTTATATTGGTTAAATATAACTACAAAAATACTTATGAAATATTCAAGAGTTAACTTTTGAAAAATACACTGTGATTTACATACTTTTTTATTCCGTTTATTCGTTTCTTTTTATTTTATTTCAAGTTATTGCTACTTATATTTTATTTATCTATATCTTTATGGGTATATATAATTCTTCTGTCCGTGTGTATGTGACTAAACTCCTAAACGGCTGGACCGATTTTGACGAAATTTTGTGTGTGTGATTAAGTTGATTCGAGAATGGCTTAGATTCATAATTGGAACCGGTAGTTGGCGTTGTTGTTGAGATCCAGAAATCACCCGTGCGAAGCCGGGGCGGATTGCTAATTTATTATAAATATGTATTTGATAATGTACTTAAATGCATTACGCATTAAATATTTGTGTAGATTTTACTTAAAATTGTACAATAATGTATAGGTACGTTTACCTTTTGTTATATTTTCATTGGCATCGACAGAAGATCAGCAACGAAGTACTCTATCAATACTAAGATTATGCTGAGTTGGGTACCTTTTTAGCAATCATTTACTGGCTGTAGCACGAATGGGTCGGATTGACCGAGTTAAGACCACACTCTCACAGAATAGCAGCGTATAATAGCAGCTATGTTTAATAATAGCTGCTGTGTTTCGTTTGTTGAGTGTAGAGTACCGGAGACTCTTTTGGCTGGAAACGAGGCATTCCATCTTAGTCCTCAGGGGTGACAACGCACCTGCATTTTGATTCTTAATCGAGGATAATTGTCTATGGGCCTCAGCATCCACTTACCATCAGGTGGACAGTGCGCTCGTTTGTAACCCTTACTTTAAAAAAAAGCTATATTGTGTTAGTAAATAAACTTATTCTCTTTATTTCTTTTCGTATTTTTAGAAGTCGGCTAAAAAAAAAGTTTTGTATATGAAAATAATAGAAAAGCTGTTTTTTAGTTGCCTGTAAAAAAGCCTTAAATTTTTCGTTCAAATAGGTCGTAAAGTGGGAGAAATAAAGATGTTACTCTTTTCACCACACATAGATTATGACTACTCGTAAAACTGCGAAATACAGAATTATGTAATATTATTTTTTAAATGTCGGTATTTTATATCTTAATTTTTTTATGGCATATGCCCAAAAGTACAGCGGAGTTAGCCAAGTTTTCTACAATCTATACCTATAAATAAAATTGAAGTTGAAAAAAGTTAAAGTTAAACCAGTTGTTAGTGTATTTGTGTATATGTGTGTCTGTGTGTGTGTGTGTGTGTGTGTGTGTGTGTGTGTGTGTGTGTGTGTGTGTGTGTGTGTGTGTGTGTGTGTGTGTGTGTGTGTGTGTGTGTGTGTGTGTGTGTGTGTGTGTTTATATGTATATGCGTATTTTATGTATATATTTCATTCTCTCTTTATTCTTTTTTGTACACACTATAAAATGATAACAATTTTAAATATTTAAATAAGATGTACAAAAGCGAGCTTAACCCTAATAAGAGTTCTCTTCCAGTAAACCCTTTGGGAGAGAGAAATTGTGGTATATGTGAAGCAAGTGGGTAGCAGCGTGTGTACTTAATAATTAACAAAACACTACTTAATAGAAATTGGCTATAATTTATAGTTAGCAATTAACATATATTTGTATAAAATATACGTGTATTTTCTTTTTCTATTTCAATTAATTATACATATATAAATAAAGATAATATATAGTATATATATATGTACATACACACAAATATACATATTAATATTCTCTAAGGTATTATTTAGATATATGTGTATACGTTTACTTTTCATAATATTTTACTCCCAGCTATTTGTCAAATATTGGTAACTGTAATACATCGCGGCAGTCAATTCCCGCCATTTTCAGCCATTTTTTTTTAAATTACTGGAAACAACTATTTTACTTCGCTTTTAGCACTAATGTTATAATAATATATAAATGTAGATGACAAAAACAATTTTATTATATTTTATACTATAAACCATAACATTATACCCATATATTTAAAGAAAACACGTACCCATATATTTAAGTAAATTATTTCTCCCCGAGCAGTAAAATACAGCCGCAATGGTTGATACATACAAGATATATATATATATATATATATATATATATATATATATATATATATATATATATATATATATATATATATTTATTATATATATATATATATCACAATACTGTTGAGGGGACCGCCTTAGTGTTATCACTGCCTAAAATTGACTAGCAGAGATTATTTTAGCTTTTTACCCTTTACTGTTTTGTAAGGTTCAATAAAAATTAAATAAATAAATAAAATACTTCCATAAAAATTTTCCTTATAAACAGGTCACTAGCTACTTATTAGAAACTTTTCACGCTTAATCCTTGTTTTATATGCTACAACATATGTATTTATACACATACGTAAGTATTTTATGATCGACACTATCCTATCTTAAGAACGCAAAATAAGTCCCCTGCTGAACAGGTCTCCCTCAAAAACTGCGACAAGGCTCACTCGCGAGCTCTCACATAGCGTAGTCGAACTGTATACGGATTTGTAATAGTTAGTTTCAATTTACCTTCAATTCTGTATAAAGTTAAAAAAAATGCCTAAATGCGACAATTGTGATAAGTCCATAACAAAAACGTTACCTGGGCTTGAGTGCAACAAATGTGGAAAAGTAATACACGCCAATCAATTATGCACAGGCTTATCTTCGAAGCAGCTATCAGAGCTGCGCAATACTCAAAACCTGGAGTGGACATACGAAGATTGTCATAAAGTATCCCTCGTAATTCCTTCATAATTCCGGAGGATGATGACGATGATACTGATGGAAACCAGCTGGGCGAAAGCTGTTCGACAGCGATGAGTAAACTACTTCGTGATATCTCACTTGAGGTAAAGAAAGCAGTGAACAAGGAACTGGCTTCTGTGAACGAATTGATAAGCTCAAGGTGTATTAAAATGGATACTATAAACGCTACACTGGACATTCTAACGGAAAAAGTTGAAGATTTGGATAAGAAAACATGTATTTGACAAATCAAAATACCCACCTGGAATTAAAAGTTAATGCAATGGAACAACAAATAAGAAATATGGAACAAAAACAGCTGGATAATGTACTGGAAATAACCGGAATTCCCGAAGGTAAGAACGAGAACTTAGAAAACTTTCAAGTAAACTAGCCTCGAAGCTAAATATAGAGAAACATCAAGTGTCAATGGTGAAGAGACTGAAAGGCAGGGACGGCAAAGAAGGTGTAATCCAGGTATTATTGCAACAAGAGGAGCAACTCTTTAATTTTACTGAAATAGGGTTTGCACATCAGTGAAAATAACAATATTTTTTATTTTTTTGGAGTATGTTATACAGCGTTACTACGGTTCTTAAATATTGTGAATAGACTCGTTATAAGGCCCCAATTAACCTCCTTTCGGCTTTACGGGTAGGTTTGTAACACCCAGTATAAAAAGTACCCACAAGTTCCAAATTCTAAATAATGTATCACTAAACCATTGTGAATCTTTAATAGGGAAATTATCGACGTCACTTCATTACACGGCACTTATTTGTTCATTGTATAGACCACCTAAAGAAAGCAAACTCTTATTTATCAAGGAATTGAGAGAACTGTTGTGTAAGGACTCTTTTAAACGCTTAGATTTATACTTACTGGGTGATATAAATATCGACTTGAAGTCGCATAATAACATACGTGAATACTATATAAGTTGTATGGCCGAGTGTGTCCTAGCGAGTGCAATATCAGATCATACTAGAATCGAAAAACGAAATGATTCTATTACTCGGCCGCGCTCGGTACTGTTATGGCGGACCACCATATGATTGTGTTGTCGTGCATAAGAAGCGGAGTTAAAAACATTATACAGAATGGTGCAAAAGTTAAACAGCTAATTGATTATAATATATTAAAACCAAAGTTGATGAAATAGATTGGAATGTAGTCGATAAGATGCAATGTCCGATAAAAATTTATAATTATATAAAAAATAAATTCGAAATATGTTACAAACAATGTAAATATACACAAAAATACATTTAAATAGCAAGAGAAACAAAGACTTATGGATAAATAATAAAATTAACAATATGTGCCAAAAAAGAGATTTACTTTTTAATCAGTGGTAAAAAGATACGAATAATCATATACTTAGATTAGAATTTAATAAACAGCGAAACGAAACTCAAAAATTAATAAAGAAGTCTAGAAACAAATACTTTAGTGATTTAATTAACAATAATAAAATGAATAAAAAGAAAATGGGGGATATATTAAATTCACTGACTGGTCGCGTCTGTAAGTCAGTAGATGAAGCTGTAATCAACTCATTTAAGAATAACAATTTATCATTAAAACATATAGCTAACAATTTTGGTAAGGAATTTTGCGAAAACGTTACGAAAATGTTGAATAGGTGCAGCAAAAAACTTATGTCAGAATCGGAATATATATTTTCAGAAAATAAATCTATGTTATTTAGAAAACTTACTAAGCGCGATATATTAACTATTATAAAAAGTCTAAATGCAAATAAATCGGCTGGTAATGATAGAATTCAATGTTTTGACGTAAAGATGTTAAGTGATAAGATAGCTAATGTTGTAGTTAAGTTGATAAACACCAGCATAACAGTAGGAAAATATCCACCCGAATTGAAAAGCGGCATCGTAAGACCAATTTATAAAAAGGATCGCATAGTGAACAATTTACTAACAAAGAACTTCAAATAAAAGTCAATCATAAAGTAACGACACGGAAAGTAGTTCAATCAAAACTAGAAATACCAAGAGTCAGAAACTATTACGGAAAACGAACGAATGCGTATTTAATACCAACTCTCATTAATGACATGCCAACTAAAACCCAATTAGAAATAACGGACAAAAACTATTAACTTAAATATAAACAATACTTTCATTATTTACTTTCATAACAAGTAGTCTAATTTTAATCAAATCAAACCTAACGTAATAACATATCGATAATTGCAACATTCTGTATATAACACACTCAAGTAGCATCAGCCGGCCGGCCACCTGCGCCGAGCCGCTATCTATAACCGGTTCCATATTGTCTGCTTCTATGTAAACAATGTACCCATAACTGCTAATATTGTATTTTAGATGTTCTTAAAAAGTAATATATTATGTATAAACTAATGTCAACAGATTGCTCAAAAGTGTCTCAACATCCAAACAAACCCGTAAGGGTTTTTGTGATGTTTTTTTTTTATATTTTTTTTTTTTTCATTAAATAAATAAAAAGAAAAGACACGTTCCCTGAGCCTGTCATTTACTTAGAAAATTAAATAGAAAAACTGATGATGTAGTATAGGAAATTTTCGAGACCATAAATATGATTTCAACTTTAATAAACACCAATATTGAACGAAAACTCTTAAACATAACACTGATTGTTTCATTAGCAAATTGTACCAACAAACATTATTTCTGATTTAATTGAAACACATGGCCTTATATCTTGCGTAATAAGTCAATAAATGAGGTTCTATCAGGACAAAGCTCATGTATTATTGAAATATGCTGTAGAGACAAATTTAGAGGAACGCATAAATAGAGTGTATAAAACAATATATCGTGGATATTTGTGATAATTAGGTTTATTAATTTGGATTATGCTTATTATTCGTTAATTTAAAAATGCAAACGTCGAAAAACACACGATTAAATGACAAAAATTAACCCAATTAAGAAAAAAATGTAAAGTTTTACAGGAAACAAACATTTTTAACCCCCGACGAAAACAAAGAGGTGTTACATGTTTGTAGAGTGTATCTGTGTGTATGTGTATATTTGTGTCTGTCTGTGGCAACATAGCTCCTGAATGGATGAACCGATTTTGATTAAGTTTTTTTCGTTTCGTCGAAGACACATTGTCTTAATCGAGAGTGTTGTTAGCCGTTTGAAGATCACCAGCTCTTTTCGTTTCGGGAAATAATAAAAAAAATTTTTTTTTTTTAATTTATGTTATTTTTAATATTAATGGTAAATGGGGTGGTGGATTCTCTTAGAATTCCGCCATGCGGAAACAAGAAGAATGACAAATATCAATAATTTAGTTTACTCATGAGACACACAATCTTGTCAAGTAGTATTAATGGCGATGTAAGATATCCACTACCGCATGTTGTACCGTGGGTGTCGTAAGAGGCAACAGAGGGAAACAAACCAGGGTATGCGCAGCAGCGTCTTCCTAATAATAACTATAGAAATAAAATGCGGTTGCTGACTCACCTGCTAATCGTGGCGACCATGGCAATGCACTACTGTGTTCCGGTATGAACGGTAAAGAGAGTGATTTCACAAGTGTCTTTAGGCAACGCATCGCTTTGGTTGACTGATTGCAGGGTCCATTGGCTTCATTATCGCCGTGTAGTGGCAAAGTTAGAGAATCCTCTATCCCATTCTAGAGATGGGTATCAGCATCTTCTTGTTAACAACTCAAAATAAAAAGTGCGTTTGCCAACCCATCTCCCAGCTATGAAAAATATTCCCCATATGAGGCAATCTATTCGGAAGCCTATGTTTAGCAGTAGACTTTTATTAGGCTGCGTTTCACACAGTAAATTCTATAATAAAGACATCTTAATAACAAAGAAGATTTTTGAATAAAGACATCGCTTGTCGCAAACAAAGTAGCGGTTGCCGCAAGCCCATTATACAGACCCCACTCGCCTTTGTTCGCGTGAAACGAATTTCCACTAGTCACCGCCGACGTGCTATTTTCATCCTATGCATTTTCACCATTGTCGGTGTTCACACGTTTCTGTTACTCGAATATTAGATCATAGGAGTAGTGGTTTTTATGCAATACTAGCTGGAACCCGGCGCGTTGCTGCCGTAGAAAAAATATTTGTGGAAATATCGTTATAAATTTGGAAGGTTTATATCGTTTAATTAGGAATGATAATATACGCGATACGCCATACGCGTGTCGTACAAACAAATATGTCTGTACGACACGCGTATGGCTGCGCATAAAATACGAACAAACAAAAATTAATTTTTATATATTAGATAATTTCATGTTTGGAATCTACATTTTTACTTTATATTCAATAATAATAGAGCATCATCATCATCACTACAGTCCTGGCAGCCTCGTTCCGGTAAGCGAAATTTAGGGCGGCCAACTTCTAGATGGAGTGACGACCTGATGAAAAACGCAGGAAGTCGATGGACGCAGGTGGATCAGGGCCGTGCCTTGTGGCATACCTTGGGGAAGGCCTATGTTCAGCAGAGGACATGTGACGAACTGAAATAATAATACATAGGTACTTTGCGAAAATTCATTACATTGTTATTTCTTTATTTATTTTTATTTAAAATCTTTATTGCATTCCCTTAGAAAAAAAGTATACAAAGGGCGAACTTAATGCCTAGGGCAATCACTACCAGTCAACCCATGGAGTGGTGAGAATTCGACGTAAGTAAACAGGACATAATTAAAATGTTAAAATTATTTACTTTGAATCCGCGTAGAAAATTAAATAGTATACCGAGCCTAGTAAGAGGAGCCTCTCTAAAAAAAAACAACAAAACAGTTCCGATTGGTTTCTTGCTGGTTCTTTCCAGGTCAGAGATGTTTTCTGACACTACTTTCATTAAATAAAATCTTTGATGTCAATATACCACTTAATACCAGCACTAGGCAAAACACACCACCTTCGACACGTATTTCGCCTCTTAGCGAGGCATAATAAGGGTAAATAAACCGATTGCAGAGTAGTAATCGTAATAAAGACCGTAGTATTTACTACGTCTTTATTACGTCTCGTTGGTCTAGTGGTCGCAAACGCGCATACTGATCATGAGGCCCCAGGTTCGAATCCCAGGTTGGGCTAAAATCAGTTATTGTGTTTTTCTGTAAAGATATTCTCAATAGCACTCCGAAGCCAGGAGTAGGTGTTTCAACCCCGTGCCGCGGAAGGCACGTAAAGCCGTTGGTCACCGGAGAGAGATCAGGCGCAGGATGCCTGATCTCTGTTCGTTTCGGGTTACCGTCCCAAAGGAATATGAGAGTCAAAGGATATACAGTGCTAATAGACCTGTGCTTGCGCATACACTCGGACATTATAATCCTATCCTGTGCAGATGGCTAGTCTACGTAGAGACCGTCGCGGTAACCAAATTTCGGTCTGAAGGACGTTATCATTATTATCGAGGGTGTTACAAACAAACACCCAGTCTTGAAACAAAACTTTGTAGGCCATGCAAATACTTTGTCCATGTAACCATTTTTTACTATAACTAAGCAAAATGTTGTTACCAGAGGTAGAGAGGACTTCATTCTTTTTACGGTTGGACACGTAAAAAGAACGAACGAGGAAAGAGTGACAAAACGAATTTATGCTGCCGAAGAAATGCCATAGACAAGTGTTTCCCAATTTTTCTCCGCATACTAATAAAATAAAAAAAATCATACTTTATAAATACTTACTTTGATAAATATAATACCAAATCATACTTTCATCGTTTATTATCTTCTCATCAATTGCCATTGCCCTTAGTATGTCAAGAACGTACCCCTTCAGGCAACCTCACGAACCCCTGAAGTCACGCGTTACACTAATTGAGAGACCCTAGACGAAAATTTATCGACCAAATTGGCGATATATAGAAAGAAGAAAATAACATTTATTCGTACCCACAACAAAGTATCATATAATTAATATTGGGCTTACAGTGAAATTGCCTTTGGCAAAAACTCCGAGCAGTCATAAGGCATACATACATATTTTAACATTGGCTCAAAATTAAGACTGACTTATGAAACCACAAACCGAAAAAAAAACAGACGGACCTATATAAAAGTACATACTCGTAGTATTTAACAATCTTTTATAAAACTAGTTTTTACGGATTTTATCGCGTATATTAACTTATTTTATATTCCCGACGTTAGGGGGGGGGGGGGGGAGACTGAGGTGTTCGACATCCCAACGTCATAGTTAACCACGGCTACCACCAGATTAAAATTATTCATTTTTGTTTCGATCTACGCAGTATGAACTTATAGTATCTTGACGTCTTGCAGTTGTATACATGTATTGGGATTAAATTTTATTCATAATTATTTTATTTATTTAAACTTTTATGCACATAACAAAAATCATACATATGGCGGACTTAACCATTAGGCTGAGCAGAGATAAACATATGGGAGGTAGTGCAGCAAAAGTAAACTAGTAATGAGAAAAAAAAGGTAACGTAAACATAAATCTACTTAAATACATTAAATATATAAATATATACATTATATTATTTGCATATATATATATATACATATATCTGTGCCATGATAAATAAGGAAAATATGTGACGATAGAATCATTCTTTAGGAAAAAGCGTTAATTCACACTTGCAATGCTTTACTAAAATGTTCACGAACTTTGTTTTAAAAAAGAAACTGAAAGCTTTTTTAATCTCAAGAGGTATTTCGTTCCAGAGTCTTATAGCCGTAAGAGCGAAAGAGTGGGACATATAACCAGTACGGTGTAAAGGCGTTAGCAACTTTAGATTATCTGAAGAACGGAGAAAACAATTATGAGTATCTCCTAGGTACTGAAATCTAGATTTCAAGTACTCAGGAGCACAAGGATCGTTCAGGATAGTGAAAAGAGTGAAGATTATTCTAAGATATCTGCGCTGACGGATAGGCAACCAGTTAAGCAGAGTAAGAAAAGATGATACATGGTCATATTTACGAAGACCATAAATGTATCTGATGCAGTTATTGAGGAGACGATCCAATGTGTTAAGATGCTGTTGAGATAAGTCTGTGCAACACACATCTACATAGTCTATTATCGGCAAAATAAGAGATTGAACAAGCAAAACTTTTGTAGCGGTAGGAAGAAAATTTTTCGGCGATAATGATTATATAGGATAATTATTATAGGATCCCAAGCAGATGGTAGCCTATAATAATTATCGGATAGGTAGCAGATGGAGCCGTGGTAGTTCAGATGGTTAGCGCTCGCTGTAAGTTTCACAGTACGCGAGCAACCAGGGTTCGATCCCCGCCGGCACCAATGAAATTGTTAATTGCAATTTTAAGTGCTGATTTACCACGTGCTCGGCGGTGAAGGAAAACATCGTGAGGAAACCTGCATGTCTGAGAAATCAAAAAAAAATATTTCAAAGACATTTGAAGTTCGCCAACACGCATTGGGGCAGCGCGGCGGACATTTCCTTGCCCTAAAACCCTCTCAGAAATGAGAGGAGGCCTGTGCCCAACAGTGGGACGTATATAGGCTGTAACTTTAAGCAGATGGTAGTACCCAGTCGTCTTCTATATTGAAATTAGGATGTTTTTTGATATCAACAGCCTCGCGTATCATCCGTGGAAGGAATCTGTGTTCTTTAGCGAGGATCTGTGGTCTATCAAATCTGATGTAGTGACGTGGGTGATCCTGTACGTGTTCACAGACTGCAGACTTCCCGATTCTTCACATCAATTAAGTGTTTTTTTTATATGAGAGGGGACAAGCGAGCATGCGGCGCACCTGTTGGTAAGTGACTACAGCCGCCCATGAACAACTACAACACCGATGCGTTGCCAATTGTCGTCGTTGTCTTTTCAAAAAATAGTAGGCAATCTTTTCTTGAAGGTCCCTAAGTCGTATCAGTCCGGAAAAATCCCTGGTGGTAGTCGATTCCACAAGGAAGTAGTGCGAGGAAGAAAACTTCTTGTAAATCGCACAGTGGTGGACCGCCAATCATCCAGATGGTGTGGATGGTATCTCGAGTTTTGTGGCGATGTGCAATGTTGAAATTGAGCGGCTGGAATTAGTTCAAACAATTTCTCTGAGCATTCTCCGTGGTAGATGCGATAGAATATGCAAAGAGATGCAACGTCTCTTCGCAGCGCCATTGAGTCAAGCCGATCGGAAAGAGCTCGTTCGCCGACGATTCGAACCGCTCTCCGCTGGGTGCGATCTAATCGAAGGAGCTGGCACTGGGGAGCCCCGGCACAGAGATGGGAACAGTATTCCATGTGAGGCCGAACCTGCGCCTTGTAAAGTTGCTCGTACCAAGTGGACTGAGTGCTCGCTTGTCATCCTTATTCTATTACAAATTGCGTAGATATAACGGTGTATAAAACGCGAGCGAGGTGAGAGAGAGATACTATAATATGGCAATTAAATAAATTACCACTGATTATTAAAAATGAAAACAAATTGCTTTCATTCAATAAGAAATTTTACAAAATATTTATTAAAGAGCCGTGGTAGCTCAGATGGTTAGCGCTCGCTGTAAGTTTCACTGTACGCGAGCATACCGGGTTCGATCCCCTTCGGCACCAATGAAATTGTTAATTGCAATTTTAAGTGCTGATTAACCACGTGCTCGGCGGTGAAGGAAAACATCGTGAGGAAACCTGCATGTCTGTGAAATCAAAAAAAAAATATTTCGAAGACATGTGAAGTTGGCCAACACGCATTGGGGCAGCGCGGCGGACATTTCCTTGCCCTAAAACCCTCTCAGAAATGAGAGGAGGCCTGTGCCCAGCAGTGAGACGTATATAGGCTGTAACTTTACTTTACTTTTTTATTACAAAGCTGTTTTTACAATTTGGAAGAATATCTACAAAACTAAACATCTTTATTCAATATGTAACTTATGTTAGGCACAGACCTATTAAATATTGTAATACCCGAGAAGGGTGGTTAAGTCGTCAGATACGTTATAATATAAATGAACACCAAATGTAAAATTTTATTTACAATAAATATTTTGAATTTGAATTTGTGTTAGGATCATGCTAAATGGAAGTCCGTAGTCTCTTTTCTATCCCTCTGGGTGACGTTCGTGAGCATTTATGATTATGATATGATGATATATTTTAAAAAGATAAAGAGAAAAATTAAACTTAGTGATATGTTTGCAATTAGTTCGTTGTAACTCAGTGAAATGGTCAAAATATTTTTAATTAAGTGCCTGCGTAAATGTCTTATAAGACCTATTACTTAGATATATAAACCCTTTTTGAGACACGACATCGGCTTAAGTGTTATAAAAAGACTCACTAGCATTCATTTTCTCCGAGATTAAACTTTCCGTCTCATAAGATGGCTACAAGTCTATCGTTCGTATACAGATGTCCCATATTTAAAGTTCCGTGGGGAAACTCGCCGCAAAGGAAATAGGTTATTACGCTTACTGACACCATTCAAGTTCCAGATTTTCAGCGCAGTAATACTTTCTATGGATGTGCTTGGTGTTAGTTTTAGCTTTTAATAATACTAACTTTCTCGTAGATCGTTTCTAGTTTTATTATTCAATAAAAATAAGTAATACTATAGAAAAGAAATGTATTTTGGTAACTAACATTAAAAATAGCAATGTACCAGACTTTGTATGTGACATTCTTTTATAATTTTAGAGTATAAAATGCAACAGAATAGATAATTATATTTAATGCTTACGAGTATATTTAAAATTTTAATAAATAATTAATGTTCTGTGTCCGACTACTAACCAGTTTTAATCAGTTTTAGTTGTTATTCATGTCTTAATGGCATGCAAATAACTCCCTGATCTCAGACACTTCAATTTATTTATATGTATATATGTGTCCGACAAGCGTTGCAATGCTTCTTACTTGAAAAAAAAACAGATATTCGTATTTTGTCTGCAAAACTTTGCGGGCGCTCACAACTACACGCAAAAGTTTCAATATAATTGGATGAATGGTAGAGTAAAGCACAGAAGGCAAAAAACCAAAGCGATATTCTTTTCTATATTAGATTGCCCTTAACTACTATTCGACTGCCTCGCCGGCATGAATCTATAGTGTTCTTTGAAAATTAAGATTACTTAAGATTAGTTATCCGATCTTCACTAGACAATCAATTTACTAGGAGGTAGTACCCCCTTTCAACTAAGCGGTAGTAGTTCTTTTCTGCTTTGGAAGTCTTGACTGTCGTGAGGCAAAACCGGGCAGTTTTTAAAGTCAATAAATTAATAATTTAACAAACCGGTGATTTTATTATAACCTGATGATCCCGTGAGTCGAAACCGATCGTTTTTTTTAGTCAATAAATTAATAATATAAAATAATATTGTGAAACAAGTACAAGTGCTTAACCAAATCATAACCGTTCGGTTTACTAGTCAATCAATCACAAATTATATACCACCCATTGAGTTCTATGTACTACGTACTAGAGAGGCTATTCCAAACAAAAAATGTGCACTACTCTGTTTTCGCGCATGCGCGGGAGATAGTAGATTTTAGTCTATGATTGTAGATAGCGTGGCATATAAATGAAGAAATTTATTTTTTCTATTGTAATATTATTACCTATTTATTCATTTGAACAACAAATAATTTTACTTATTTGACTACTGAATTATTAATTACGTTCAGGTTTAAACTTTAATTTGAAATATCGTATTATTAGCGCAGCTCCACACTCTATGAATATTGAAGCCACACTAAATGACACTAAAGGTGTACGGATTGCAGTACAGTTCATTTGAACATAGTGAATGTTCGGAATGCCAAATCTAGTACGTAGTACATATATATCGATGATACCACCATATTATCTATTTCTGCCGCTAAGTAGTGGTGCGCGCACTGGAGTGTTCCAGTCTGAAGCCTGTATATCCCAAGATGGAATATCTCATAACCTGTAATTAATTATACTGGTTCTCTATGCTCTTCACAACGGAACACAGATATTTGTCAGCAGAAATAGGTAAGATGATGGTATCTACCCAGACGGACTGCTATGCAGAAAGGGAGTCCTACAACCTATTAAGTATACCATCAGATGGACTGTAAGTTTCATTTGTCACTTCAATATTCATAAAAAACAAAATCTTCACAGTCTATACGCTAGACTATAGTTACGCAGCTAGAAATGTGAAATTCAGAACGAAACCCATTCAAATTTATAGAAGCATTGTACGCGACCGAATTCGTAAGTGCTTGCTTGTTCGAACGATTTTCCATTTCTCTCGACTCATTGTACTATTATATACCTTCGCCCACCTTTTCTTCATCTAATATCTTCGCTTCCAGATTTCCGTTTAATACAACGTTTATCATTTTCTGTTTTGTCAGCGTGTAACTAAACCATTGTTAAAACTTCTTTGTTTAGAACGCTGTAGGTATTAAGACTTGAGCTATTATACCTTGACCCACCTATACCATATCTTTCCGACACATCTAAGAGTCTCACCTTCAAAATTTTGTTCAATTCGTCGTTTCTAATTTTCTGTTTCGTTAGCATGTTACTAAAACATTGTTGAAACTTCTTAGTTTAGAACACCGTTATTACCAGGCTTGAGCTACGTCGGTTACATTTTTGTTCTTTTGTTACTCTTTTTGTTTTGTTCTTGTCGGTTTTGTTTTCTTTTGTTCTAAAAATTACGTTTTACAATATCTCTTACAAAGAAAACAGAAAAAATAATGAGGTTCTTTTAATTTTGTACTATCTTTAGATAATACCGCATTAACATGTCTTCAATTATTATTTAGAAACTTTTCTTGTAATTTTTACAACAAGCGATCTTATCCGTAAATATCGCTTAACATATAAATATAAATATTTTAAGGGAAATTTTTATATAACGTTTGACTATATGAAGAAACATTATGAAGTATCAAAAGAGCGGTGATCTTTATATATGTTGTTATTTTTTATAGAATGAGGGTGACAATCGAGCACACATTTCACCTGATGTTAAGTGAATGCTGTATAGCCCATTGACATCTATATCTGTCTTTGTCTATATCTGTTGTCACCCCTGAAGACTAAGATAGAATTCTTCGTTTCCAGTAAAAAGTGTCTCCGGTTTTGTACAGTCACCATACGAAACACAGCAGCATTAAGCTGCTATTTTAGGCTGGTATTCTGTAAGAGCGTGGAAGACCACGGCTCCGTGTTAAGACTTTAGGTTTATATTTTAATTTACATAAAATTTTCGTGTTCTCTGGGTGTTAGATATATTAATACGTAAAAAAAACTACAATTTCATTCTCACAAACGTCCCGATCGCGTCGGAGCACCGAAGACCTGAGATACGTATGAAACGTAAAGCTTTCACTTGATCCTGTCCCTTGAGCATACTTAAGCTGCTTAAACGCTATCGCAATGCTGTAGAAGCAAACACGACACTTCCTTTGCTATCGTTCGTACATGACTACAATCGTTATTACAAGAAAGATTTTGTTAATTTATTACCTTGAATACAGAATCAATCATTAAATCTACTTGAAATAGCAAATTTTGTTTTATAACCAACGAGCGGGCTAGCACACGGCTTTATTCATTAAATGTTTATAAAAATAACTATAAAATAACATGTCCAATGGTTAAAACAGTATTTAAAAAACCGGACTGCGTAAAAGTTTACTGAAAAGATTTTTAATACACCCTTCCATTCCACAACTATGACGATTGAACGATCTATACAGGGTATTTTTGAAACGCTCGAAAACAGACAGATGATAGTACTAGGATACCTATGATGGGTCACAAAGAAATTCGATCGAGGAAAAAAATCATCTTTTCACAACGTTTTATTAACTTTATTCACGCTCCATCATGTTATTAAAGTTATTTGAAACGATATTTCACAAAAATCATGAAAATACTGAAATATGAAACCAGCAGTGAAACTTTAAAAAGAAAATCAGCTGACAATAGGGTCAATATCTCGCGGGCTCGAACTCTTACCTAGATCGGTACGAAACAATGCATTAGGTATACTACTTACTCACTCTACCTTCCTTTCACACGCTGCTTCGTGTCGCTCTTGTATGGAATTTCATATGCTTCAAGGACGTTATAATAATTTTAGTTTTGAGACAGTGCCATGTTGACAATCACGAGCGATAGTTCAATTGTTTTGTTTATTAAATTGTCGTTATAACTTGTTATTTATTAATTAATGATGTTGTTCTTGTTGTTACGTTTTGTGTTTTTGTTTTGTTTTAATAATGCCTAACGCGTAGGTACATTTATAGTGCTAGTGAATACGGCAACATGTTAATGTGCTTGAAGAATCTCATAAGGCCACGGAGGATCGGTGGCTGTTTCATACCTAATTTTTTAAATAACAGTACTGAACTGATCTGAATAGGTACATAACTGAATACATGAATAATAAACATAATTACACAATGGATAACAAAGCATGACTCTAACCTTGTAAACATTTTATTTAAGTATTTTTTTCATTAGCAAGGAATGAACCAGTTATTTGGTTTATTTAAGCTAATTTTTTAAATAACTTGTTAACATTTTATTTAAGTATTTTTTCATTAGCGGGAATCGACCAGTTATTTGGTTTATTTAACCTGTGAATTTGAATTAAAGTGGCTACGTGGAGACAAGCACAGTGGCAAAATAGTAGGTTAAGTAGATAAGTTAGGTATTTAGACAAGTGTTGTAAATTATTAGGTATTGTGGTACCATCGCTAGTTGCGGGCCGCGCGAATTCGGCGTTCGCGCGTACATTGACCCGTAGTCAGCTGATTGTAATTCAGTAATTCCACTGCTGGTTTTATATTTCAGTATTTTCATGATATTTTTTGTAAATATCGTTTCAAATAACTTTAATAACATGATGGAGCGTGAATAAAGTTAATAAAACGTTGTGAAAAGATGATTTTTTTCCTCGGGATCGATTCTTTGTGACCCATCATCATAGGTATCCTAGTACTATCATCTGTCTTCGTTTTCGGAGCGTTTCAAAAATACCCTGATTAAAATTCATCTAGTCGTTTAGTTCAGAACATGTCAAAGAAATAGACATACATACATACATGCATACTCTCGAAAAACATAACACTCTTTCTGGGGCAAATTGTTAAAGAGGAGGAATTTTTTTTACTATATAAATATGAGAATTTAATAAAAAAAAAATAATCGAAATCGGTTTACAATTTTTTTTTATAGTAGTGCAGGCAAACGAGCATGTGGCTCACCTGATAGAAATTGCCCACAAACAACTGCAACACCAGGGGAATTGCAGATGCGTTGCCGGAGTTTAAAAACTGGCCAAGTGCGTGTCGGGCCACGCACAATGTAGAGGTAGGGTTCCGTAGTTGCCCGTCACAATACGTGGGCTTCCTTGACAATGAGCATAAAAGTGAGTTCGCGGTTTGACCGCTATAACGACTAAAATAGGTCCAAATAAGATCGTAACTGGACTTATTTTCAAATCAGCCTTAGAAGTGGTATTCAGATTTAAAACTTTTCAATTCTGATAATAATACCCTATCTGTCCCGCAAATGAAAAAGTAAAGCTAATAGTAATAATGCATATAAGTCGTTTTCTTCATAAAATGTATATTTTTAAGTTTACATTAACATTACAAAGTTGTTAATGCAGCTAGTTTTATGTCATTTTCTATGGAGTTGTAACGAAATTCTTACTAATCCAAGTGCATTTTATAAGTTGGTTGACTATTACTAGTTAACTTCTTAATTCTACTTAGCTGTGATAGTTTCCTTTTAACTTTATTATATATACTACTATTGTGTATAATTTTCATATTTCCAAAAACAGCAGTTTAGTTGGTAGAAGGGGGGACACATGACACTAATGAAAAATACCACTTTAAGGTTAAATATTTCGCAAACGCACCCCTGAATCGAAAATATGTTGTTCCACACCGTCAATGTTTTTGAATGATTTATCCAAAGATACCCCACATGATGGAATAGACGGGTAGTAAAAAATCATTCTCCATTTACTTGTATGGGAAGTACCCAAAATAAAAATGTCTTTTAAGATTTTATTACACAATTTTCTAGGCGTGATTAATATCTATATACTATGCCAAATTACAGATTTGTAGCACCTAGGGTCTCTGAGCAAAACCGCGGACGGACGGACGGACGGACGAACATGGCGAAACTATTAGGGTTCCTTGTTGTGTAACTACGGAACCCTAAAAAGGATAAAGCTCGTTTCATGAAGATCCCTAAGTCGCATCGGTCCGAAAAAGTCGTCGATGGTAAATAATTCCACAAAGAAGTCGTGCGAGGAAGAAAACTACTAGTAAATCGCACAGCGGTGGACCGCCAAGCATCCAGATGGTGTGGATAGTATCGGGAATTTTGTCGCGATATGCGTTGGTAGAATTTGGCGGCTGGAAAATGCAAAGGGATACAACATCTCTTAGCAGCGCCAGTGAGTTAGGTCGAAAGGACTCGGTTGTTGACAGTGTCAGTCTAGTGGAAGGCTGGCGGTGCCGCTGCCCAGAGATGAGAACAGTATTTCATGTGAGGCCGTACCTGGCGGAGATATTGCGTAATATATATACAAAAAAAGCTTATAGTCGAATTGTAAGCTTTCAAACAGGAAAAGTCATATTGGTACAAACATGTTTACTTAAAATCGATTTTTATTGTTACATAGGTACTATGTATACTACATTAACTTTCAATTCTATTTAATAACATTAAAATAATTATTCATTTTTTATTTGTAATTTATTGAACCTCACTCAATGTCTACAAAGAAAAGCGAACTTAATCCGCCTTTTTTAAAAAAGCTTTCGCTAAAAGCATTCTCTGCCTTACCTTAACCTTTACAATATTTATTAAAATAATTAAAAAAAAACTAAAAACTTAAAATATCATACAGTCCTAAACGCTGCCTGCGTTTTATAGCTGAACTACTTTAAAATCCTATTTATTTATTAATTAATTATTATAAAAAAAAAAGAAAAAACAAAACGACGAGTAATAGAACCAGAGTAACCGACATAGCGCAACGGATTAGTAAACTGAAGTGGCAAAGGGCTGTAAGAACCGACAACCGATAGGAAAGAAAGGTTCTCGTGTGGCAGCATCGTACCGGTAGACGAAGTTTAGGGCGGCCTCCTACTAGATGGTTTGATGTCGATGGATGCAGGTGGCTCAGGATCGTGCTTTGTGGCGTTCCTTGGGGTAGACCTATGTTCAGCAGTGGGCTTATGTAGGGTTGTAGTGATGATGATGATGTTTTGTGTTATTTACTTAAAAGATACAATGGGACTAACATGTTAAAAATAACGCAAGACTCTTACTAAAAAAGATAACATGATATGTTTAACCAATAAACCAAAACTATATAACATACTATACCATATTTTGGTATGTTAGTTATATACCAACATATATAACTAATATACCAAAAACACGATCTGTAAATGTTCTTCAAAGAAATAAACGGTAATCTTCTAAGCATCTCCGTAACACTTCCATAAAGGATTTGCTACGTCTGTCGCGTTCGTGTTCCACATTCCCAGCTTCCTCAAACGTCCTCGCAAAGGAAATAGGTTATTACCTTCATAATAGCGGCGGTCCATTCGCAGCCACCGAGTTTATCTTTCTTTTATAGTCTTAGAATACTCTAATGAAAAGTTCAAAGTGCCGCCAGAGTCATATAAACTAGTTTTTTCATTGACTTTAGCGACTAAACTCAATTAGCATCGTAATAAAAATAATAACTTAATTGTGAAGCGACATTAGGGTGCGAACCGAGAACTCAAAAGGTCGTGGGTTCGAATCCACCATTCGACTAATCTCGCAAACCACTCCGGGAATATAAGTAATGTTAATAGCATTGCTATAATTATTTAATTAAATTATGGTTGTAAAAGAGAGCAAAAAGCCTGTACGTTTATTTCATAAATGCGGGAGAATAAGATATGATGCGGTAATTATAATATAGTATACAAATGCGGAATGCATGTAGAAAACAGCTCATGAAAGTGATAACAAAAGAAGCAAAACACTTACCAAATCTCCAAATTCCTCGGTTTGGCGAATATTTGAGGTACTCCACTAAGGTAGCTTCAAAACTCCATTCATCACTCGAACAGAAAAATAATATATGCACAACACACAACCACTCATCACGTTGTGTTCATAGTCAACTTAATTTAATCATTTCGAGCAGCTTTTATTTATTATCTCAATAAATATTTTATAACCTCGACCGAGGAATTCCGCTATTTTACGAGTGAGAAACACGTAAAATAGCAGCATGACTCTGCATTTCTAATAATGCATGTCGGGAACTGTAAACCGTTTTTACTGGTAAAGAGATATTCCGTCGTAGTTCACGGGAGTAACATGCATTTTCATATTTTTTTTAATTTATTATAAGCCAGTCCAACACAGTCCCACCTAGTGGTAAGTGATGATGAAGCCCTACATGGTAAATCGCACTGTCTTAGCGTAATAAAAGCCTATTCACTCTTGCCTTGAAGACGCCCAGATTGTATTCGGACGGAAAGATCACTGCCGGCAAAAGGTTTACTTTTTTTGTTGTACGCATTACGAAAGACGAAGCAACAACAATACATGTCTAAAGGCTATATCTCTTACTATCAGGTAAAATGTGTGCTCATTTGCATAAAAAATCACTGGTATTTTGTCCTGCTAATCTTGTAATGGCGGTGTAAGAATATCCACTACCCCATTACATCCCGTGGGGGTCGTAAGAAGCGACAGAAGGAAACTGAAACACGGGAAAGGTAGCAGCGTCGTCAGAAACAGGAGTTGTGCAACAGCATCTTGCTGATAACAAGTTGAAATTATAAAAAAAGCGGTTGCCAACCCGCCTGCCAAGCGTGGCTACTATGGCGAAAGTATGAGCAATCTGTGGCGGAGGCCTAGGTTCTGCAGTAGACTTTTATATTCTATTCTGTGAGACCGTGATACTTACCCGGTCGTGCAGACCCATTTTGAGATGCAAGTACAATATCCTGCAACTTTTCTCTATCATGTAAAAACGTAGCGTTTTTTCTATACATGAACAAATTGTATATGTTTATTATATATGGTCGAGCCACGCTACGGTTCATAGTTGGAGCACGAATTAGTTATCACCACCGGAGAAAGACCACGCTCTCACAGAAAACCAGCGCAAAATAGCAGCTTTATGCTCCTAAGGGGTGACAACGCATCTGCATTTTAATTCTTAATCGATAATAGACGAAGATGTCTATGGACCACAGCATCCACTTATTATATTTAAGAGGTGGCAAATGTACATGCGGCTCACCTGATGGTAAGAGTAAGTGACTGACGCCGCCAATGAAGAACTGCAACACCAGGGGAATCTTAGATGCGTTACCGTCCTTTGAAAAAAGAGTAGGCTCTTTTCTTGAAGGTCCTTAAATCGTATCGGTCCGAAAAAATAGTGGTAGCCTGTTGCATAAGAAAGTTGTGCGAGAAAGAAAACTTGTGGTAAATCACACAGTGTAGGACCGCCTATTATCCATATGGTATGAACGTTACCGCGAGTTTTGTCATGACGTATGATGGTGAAAATTAGCGGCTGGAATTAGTAAGAACAATTTCTATGTGCACTCCATTAGGTAGATGCAGTGGAATATGCAAATAAATGCAATATCTCTACGTAGTGCCAGTGAGTCAAGCCGATCTGAGAACTCGGTCGGCGACAATTCAAGCCGCTCTGCGCTGGATGCGGTCAAGTGGAACTTACGATTGGGTGGACTGAGTGCTCGTCTGTCACGCTTATTCTATAAAAAAAATCTATAAATTTATTTTCAATATACTTGATCTTCTCATTTTTAAGACTATCAGAGTAATATTACTTTCGGAAGCACTTAAAAATGTTTACATTTGTTTGATTAAAATTCTAATCAAACAACAAAGCTGTGGGTCTTATCAAAATCCTATCCACCACAAAAATTTGTAAAAAGAATGAGAAACTCTATCACATCACATTTTTAAGAGAAGATATTTTAGTTGATATTAAAGTCTTTTTTAAGTTCGTAATTAGTAAAGTAAAGCCAACCGTCCTACGAACGTAATTTTGTTAATAAAGCGATATTTTATCCTGTGTGCTCAGGAAACAAATCAAAGCAACTATGTTGCATGGGTCGTGACTAACAGTGAATAAAATAAGAGAGTAAAGCCGCGTATCGACTACGCGCTCCTGGCGCGCGCGCCATGAATGACAGCGCCGACCAGTGCGTTCCGTGGAATGCGCTCCACATGTTCCAAGTGTATCAACTAAGGCAGCCGTTCCAGTGTTTGACCGTTCAACATGGATGTCGGTCGTGTACGAGCAGCTGCCGCTTTCATAGTTCTTCTCTGAGCGCTTTTAATGATAAAACGACTTTGCTATTCCACAGTAGTTCTTTGAACAATATAATTTTTACAATTTACGGCAAATTTGGCTATCCATAGCTCGGAACGCAACGAACACACGAAAATGAAACAACCGTCCCAACTGGAGCGCGCGCCAAACTTAACTTATTTGATGCGCAGTAAAAAACCGACACCAGATGGAGCGGCCCTCTCCACGCTTGAGCGTTCCAACGAACAATTTGTCGCGCGTTCCAAAGCGGTATCCATTTCGCGCGGCTGGAGCGCCTGCCAATGTTCGACCTCTTGGAGCGCATAATTAATACGCGGCTTTAGTCTTTGGAGCTAGAAGTCAAAATTTAATAATAAGGTAATAATTGACTATACTTGTTCACACATTAAAGTGGTCCGTAGCGTGAAAAATTAGTTTATTTTATTTTATTTTTAAAGTTTAATTTTTAACCCTCATAAAATGTAATAACAAATTGATCACTACAAATAATATATTAAATCATTGAAGTCTTCTAATGAACAATGTCTTCTCCATTGATTGCCTCTTAGTAGTACTTTCCTACATGGTAGAGCCACGCTACAGCTAATTGTGGTATTGTGGCTCGACCGGGGTAGACCACGCTCTCATAGAATACCAGCGTAAAATAGCAGCTTAATGCTGTCGTACTTCGTATGGCGAGTGTAGAGAACCGGAAACCCTTTTTACTGGAAACGAGTTAATAATTATTATGTGATAAGAATTAATCGAGTTTACTGTCCTCGATTAATTCTTAATCGAGGACAGATGTAGATGTTTCTTAGCCACAGCATCCACTTACCATTAGGTGGAATGTGTGCTCGTTTGTCACTGTTCTTAAAAAAACCTACATGTGAAATACTGTCCACGTAAAATTTCATAACAGAATATATAGAGCAAGGAATGAATAGAATTTTTATTACGGCAATATACTCATTATTTTTATTTCATTTATCCACAGAGCATCTTGACTATTTCCTTTTACAGTCATGCAGTCAATAGAAATTTATTACGCCTCTACGTGTATTGTGAATGGATGTGAAGGGTTTCATATTGATGTTTACAAAGGCCAATACTGAACAATCAGAATTCTTTGTTCGCTATTCAAAACTATAGTTTGATTCCCTTCAATGACTAGGGTGAACAGCGGTTGTGATTCCGTCTAATATCATTTTGAATTTTCCATGAGATAAATAATTAAAAGATCCATGAGATAAAGAAATATATTTGTATTTTTATAAGAGTTTGTTTTTATTTTTACATTGGGGTTTGTTAAGTTTAGTTTAGTTTATTGCACCCATGTCTCTGGCTTGTACTGAAAATCAGCGTTATTAGTTAGACGCCAGTTTTGTTCCTAAATTATTTAGTTTTGTTAACTTATATTTATATTTGGAAATAAATATATTATAGAATAGAATAGAATCATTTTTATTCAATATTGGTTACAAGAATACTTATTGAAAGTCATTTAAGCCTTACCACTGGTTCAGAAAAAAACCTCTGTCGTGGGAAGAACCAGTAAGTAACCCAGCGGGACTTTTTCAAATAAAATTATTTACAATATAATATTTATACAATTAGAAACAGCATGGTAGCAACCACCTTATTCCCAGAAGTTATTATCAATTATGTACTCTTTAGTAGTATAATACCCCTTACTATACAATTTTTGCTTATTAAATATTTTTAACCCTTTGATAAATAAGGTCTGCATTATTTCTGGGACTTTGTTGACTATGAAGGAATAACTTACTCCTTGAACTCGAGTAACTGGTATATTATATATTATTAATAGTTCGCCAGGCAGACTTTGTTCTGACCTTTCCGACAACCCATGGTCCTTTAAAAAATCCTTAAATTCACAATAAAAAAATATTCAGGGTCACTTATTGTAATAAAAGCTATCCTATCTCTCAAGTTGGAGCAAAAAATACACATATACAAAATTTCATTAAAATCAGTTCAGTAGTTTAGGAATTAATCGCAGACAATCAATGTCACACGTAATTTTTATATATAAAGACTATTATTATAAAAGTTGTTTTTTTGCTTATGGATTTAAAAATCAACGAAATATATTCAATAACGACCTTCATCATAAAAACCAATAGGTATTTAAGAAACGATTGAAGTTGGTCTCTCCTTTCACAAAACGACACTAGAAAGAAACAGGTATAGAGATAATTAATACTAGTAACTTAATTATCATACTAATTAAGTTACTAGTTTTAGTTTTTTTTTGTATATTTTTTAATATTGTATATAATTAATACTTAAGTAAGCGATAATCAAGAATTATAAGAAAGTTCGTAAGTTATCAAGACGTCGTATGGAATTGTTTTGGAGACGATATCATCATTTCTGAACGGGATATCACAGATAAACAATATTTTTATAAAATTGAAAAGACAAACAAATTTACAGTCCACCTGATGGTAAGTGGCTAATGCTGCCCATGCATACCTGCAACCGACTTCTATCTCTGAGGACTAATGCCTACTTTTTATATGGTAAGGGTGCCAAACGAGCACACAATTCACCTGACGGTAAGTGGATGCTACGGCTCATAGACGTCTATCTACACCTATCCTCGATTAAAAATCAAAATACAGATTCGTTGTCATTCCTGAGGACTAAGAATGGCTCGTTCCCAGTGAATAGGGTCTCCGGTTTTCTACACTCACCTCACGAAACACAGCAGCATTAAGTTGCTATTTTACGCTGGTATTCTGTGAGAGCGTGGTTGAGCTAACCTATCAACGCTACAACCATAATTAAGCTGTAGCGTGGCTTTACAACGTATAAGCCCGTCATGTAAAGCCCGCGTGTTGGCGAGAACATATTTTCTCAGATATTCAGGTTCCTCACGAAGTTTTCTTTCACAGGTAAGCACGTGATAAATCAGCACTTAAAATTACAACTAAAAATGTCATTGGTAGCATACCATACCATACCATTACAGCTTATAAAAGTTCACTGCCTACTTAGGCCTTCCTCATAGATTGCCTATTGGGAGGATTTTGCCATAGTTGCCACGTTTAGCAAGCGGGTTTCAAACCGCAGTTTTTCATTATTTAAAGTGGTTGTCAGGAAGATGCTGCTGCGCATCCCCTGTTTCATTTTCCCTTTTTCGCCTCTTACGACATTCACGGGTACGATAATATGTGGTAGTGGATATTCTTATACAGCCACAACACGGTAGGTACATTGGTGGCAGCGGTGATCGGAACCAGATTATTCTCGTATTGCCCACACACACTTTAATACCAATGCAATACTTGATAATTCTCAAATAGAGACTAATGCTGGTAGTAGCTGGTGATAGTTATTTAGACTGTATACAGTCCAAATAGCTAACACCCTCTTACTTTTTCGGGTAATCCACACAGTTGTGCGAAACTTTTTTTTTTCGTTCGATCTTCATCCTGACGAACGACAATATATTTTATAACAAGCAATTGTGGGTTACTTTGAAGTGGCGGTGTAAGAATATCCACTACCCCTATATCGTCCCGTGGAAATCGTAAGAGGCTACAGAGGGAAATGAACCAGGAGACGAACATCTTCCTGATAACAATGCAATTAAAAAAACTACAGTTGCCAACTCGCCTACCAAGCGTAAAGCTATGGTAAATATCCTTCTAATGAGGGAATCTATGGAAGAGGCCTGTGTTCTGCAGCGGATTTTAATTGGCTGTAATGTTGATAATAATATTGATAATTCTGATAAGCCAGGACAATCTCTACCTGATGGTGAGTGGATGCTGTACCTCTAAAACTATACGTAGTAGAGCCCTGCTGTAGCTATATTACTGGTATAGTTGTAGCACGAACGACCTGGGTTCGAATCCCGGTTCGGGTCAAAATCAGTTTAGGGTTTTTCTGCGAAGAAAATCTCAGTAGCAGCCCGGAGTCAGGAAGTTGGTGGTGCCGAAAAGCACATAAAGCCGTAGGTCCTGCGCCTGGTCTCTCTCCAGTCGTGACGAATCACTGTCTCATCGGTCTATAAGAGTGAGGGAATAGAGAGTGCACAAAAGTGCACAGACAGTGCGGTGTCTCCGTTTCTCTACACTCACCATACATAAAGGAGACGCTGCTCCCCGATGATGATCTGGACATTTTGCACTTAGCGTAAAGAGATGGTTACACCAATATCATCTATCGCAAACGACGATACGAGCTTGATATTTTTTTTATATAGAGTTGAATTGTCAAACGAACTTACCACCTGATGGTTGAAGGGCTACTGCAGTCCACATGACATGTCTGCACTTGCAGCCAGCTTCAAATTAATAAGGCTACAGATCCGTTGTCACCTCTGAGAACTATCATGACCTGTAATCATGCTGGCTCTCTGTACCCTTCAGAGAGGAACATAGCAGATGATAATGTCTTATACATCGACAGGGTTTTTTACGTTGTAGAGCCATGCTTGCAACACGAATGAGTTAGTTCGAACAGGGTAGGACCATTCTCTCACAGAATACCAGCGTAAATGGCAGCTTAATGCTGCAGTGTTTCGTAAGGTGAGTGTAGAGAACCGGAGACCCTTTTTACTGGAAACGAAGCATTCCATCTCAGTCCTCAGGGGTGACAACGCATCTTTATTTTCATTCATAATTGAGGATAAATGTAGATGTCTATGGACCACAGCATTCAGTTATCATCAGGTGGACTGTGCGCTTGTTTGTCTATATATATAGAAAACCGAGGCAAAAGAAGAATAATAGATAGGAATAATTTAGTTTATTCATGTGGCACACAGTAAATGCACTACTATTTGAAGGCAGAAATTGGTAATTATGATGGCAGTAGTATGACCCAGATGGATCCGTAGCTAGAAAAGGAGCCCACCTAGCAAGCCTTTCCCATAATCGCACCCAAGGGACATGGGTAAATATCTCCCCTATGAGGCAATCTATTTGGAAGCCTACGTTCAGCAGTAGGCTTTTGAGAGGCTGCGGGGCACACAGTAAAAAAAAAACGACAAAGACATCTTAATCGATGTCTTTGTTCAAAAATCTACAGAGAAGATTTTTGAACAAACACATCGATTGTCGCAAACAAAGTAGCGGTTTCCGCAAGCCCATTACACAGATCCCACTCGCCTTTGTTCGCGTGAAACGAATTTCCACTAGTCACGGCCGACGTGCTATTTTCATCATATGCATTTTCACCTTTATCGGTGTTCACACGTTTCTGTTAGACGAATATCAGATTACAGGAGTGGTTATTTTTATGCAGTATAATTTTATGATGATTCCTTATGTTTATATCCTTATTTTAATACACATTGAATAAAACTATTTTTACTGATTTCATTTACTTATTTTTAATTATCTTGCATGGATGCTTTACAGTATCCATGGTCAAGGGGACCGAGTTTGACGCCCCGATGTGATAGTTAGCCCGGTTACCTTCAGTTTTTCAATATTTATTTTTGGTCCGATCTACGCAGAACGAGCTCACAGTATTTTTAAGTCTTGCAGTGGTAAGCTTGGGTTTGGATTCAGTTTAGTTGATTATAGGATTCCAAGCAGATGGCAGCACTCACCCATTTCTCTATTTAAATTAGGATGTTTTAATTTCAATAGCCTCGCCTATCATGCTTGGTATGGGTCGGTCTTCAGTTGTGGTCTATCAAATCTGATGTAATAGCAGGACGATCTTGAACATGTTCTGAAATCAACACCATCATCACTTCAATCCTCGGTAGCATCGTGCCGGTAGGCAGATATGGGACAGCCAACCACAAGATGGGTGACGACCTAGTGAAAAACACAGGAAGTCTATATATGTAGGTGGATCAAGGCCGTGCCTTGTGGCACACTCGGGGAGGCCTATGTTTAGCAGAGATAATAATAATACATAGGTACTGCGAAAATTCCCTTAGAAAAAAAGTATACAAAGGTTGAACTTAATACCTAAAGGCAATCTCTATCAGTCAACCCAAAGAGTAGTGAGAGTTTGACGTAAGTAAATGTGACATAATTAAAAATGTTGAAATTATTTTCTTTGAATCCGCGTAGAAAATTAAATAGTGTGCCGAGCTTAGTAAGAAGAGCATCTCTCCCAAAAATTCAACAAAAAAGTTCCGCTGGGTTTCTTTCTGGTTCTCCCCAGGTCAGAGATATTTTCTGACACTACTTTCATTAAATAAATTCTTTACTGTTATTATACCACTTAATATCACTACTAATACACCACCGTCAACACGTTGCTTCTTAACGAGGGATCATGAAATAAACCGATAAGAGTAAAGGTTAGCCGTCGCAGCGTCGTAATCGTAATAAAGACGGTAGTATTAACTGTCTCATTGGTCTAGTGGTCGCAAATGCGATTGCCGATCATGAGGTCTTAGGTTTGAATTCCAGGTTGGGATAAAATCAGTTATTGCGTATTTCTGTAAAGATATTTTTAATAGCACCCCAAAGTCAGTAGTCAGTGTTCTACCCCCGTGCCTCGGAAAGAACGTAAAGCCGTTGAACACCGCAGGAAGATCAGGTGCAGGATGCCTGATCTCTGGTAGTTTCCGGTTACCGTCCCATAGCACTATGAGAATCAAGGGATAGACAGTGCTAATAGACCTGTGCTTGCGCATGCACTCGGACATTATAATTCTATCCTGTGCAGGTGGCTAGTCTACGTAGAGACCGCCACGATAACTGAATATCGGTCTGAAGGACATTATTATTATTATCGAAGGTGGTACAAACAAACATCCAGTCTTGAAACAAGATATTGTAGACCACACAAATACTTTGTCCATGTGACCATTTTTTTTACTACAACAAAGCAAGATGATGTTGTGATTAGAGGTACAGGGAAGTGGTTTGGACACGTTAAAAGAATGAATGAGAAAGAAGTGGCAAAACGAATTTATACTGCACATTAGGTGCCGTAGACAAGTGGCTCCTAATATTTTTCTGCATACCACTTCACAGAATCTCAAGCTTACGTGTACGAGATACCTTATAGTGAAAATAATAAATATAATAATTAATACAATCAGGCGTTACTTTGCGAAAATCCATTACATTAAAGTTGGAAAAATATAATACAAAATCACACTATCATCGTTTATTATCTTCTCAACAATTGCCCTTGCCCTTAGTTAAGTCAAGAGTGTACCCCTTCAGGCAACCTCACAAACCCCTGAAGTAACGCATTACACTAATTGCGAGAACCTAGACGAAAGTTGATCGACGATATATAGAAGGAACAAAATCATATTTATTTGTACCCACAACACAGTACAGCACAATAATAATACAATAAAAACAAAATTAAAAATATCATAAATTAATATTGGGCTTACAGCTAAATTGCCTTAGGCCAAAACTCACGAGTAGTTTACCATATTCAGTAGACCTTTGTACATATTTTAACATTGGCTTAAAATAAAAACTGACGTAATAAGCCACAAACAGAAAAATTAAATACATAAACGGGTCTATATAAAAGTACATAGAGTCTAACAATCTTTTATTAATTCAAAACTTATTGTATTCATATAAACAAAAAAGGAAAACTAAGAGCAAATTTGTGTTACCTGTCTATTTTACGTAACTGAAGAGAAATCATAATATTATTTCAAACTGTTCAACAAAGTCCGTGATCTCTGCCTGTCCCGCTGGGTGACAGACAACAAAGTTTACGTATGTATGTAACTAAGAAAGAATAATATTATATACTCTACCTATTTATTGGTTGGTGGGCTTTCACCCATTTGGTGGCGATATTCAATGCATTTCAACCAAACGGTTTGCTTCGTCTTTCATAATTCGTTGTGCAAAGGGGTGAAATAATTTGCCGACGTCTATCCTTCCGTTCGATTACAATCTGGGTTACGCTAAGACAGTACGATTTGCTATCTAAGGCTTTATGACCACTTGCAATTGTCAAGTGCTAGCTTATAATAAGTAAAAAATTCTGCTGCCAAGCAGCAGTTCACTACTGTGTTCCGGTATGAATGGTAAAGAGAGTGGTTTCCCAAATGTCTTTAAGCAACGCATCATTTTGGTTGATTGATTGCAGGCATCTATGGGCTTCATTATCGCCGAGTAATGGCAGCGTTAGATAATCACTCTATCCCATAGTACGTGACAGTAGGAAATGAAACAGAGATGGGCATCTTCCTGAATACAACTCAAATAAAAGTGCCAACCCACCTCCTAAGCGTAACAACTATATAAATATTCTCCTCAAGATGTAATCAATGGGGGCCTATGTCCGGCCAGTGGATTTTTATGCTGTAATGAGTGATGAATGAGTACATGTGAAATGATGACGACTGATAATGCAATTGTATTTTTTTAAAGCACTGAATAAGCATTTTTTCCATAAGACTGTATCAGAGTATATTAATTTAGTATATTTATATGAGCTAGGTTTGCGTTCTAAATGTCTTCTCTATTTAATTTTATACTGCTAAGTTTATGAAATGATTTTTGACGTCAAAATTATGAAAATTATGAAAATGTTTCTACCTTCGGAATTGGGCTTTCAACATATTATATATATATATGATACAAAATATTATTTAATGAATATTCAGATCACTGAACGATCACTGACGTATGGGGAGCAGTAAAATCGTTCTGCTGGTAACTGACATATTGATCCGGCTCGAAGGACCAATGTGTATATTTTTTTAATGCCGTAGGAATAAATCAATGACTGTAATTTTATATAACTGGTGTGGTGGCAGTGTCGTCGTGCCACAAACGAAAATATATCGAAACATAAACCGCTCTATCAAAGTTCCGAAGTAAAAGCAGTGTATATAAAACAGCTCCAAACTCCCACTGACCCCCGAAACGCGTTGATCCAATCACCTTGCCCAGTGGGAGATCTCCCCTTTTCCTTCTACGTCCACACTGGTATAATTTGGAATTTGGAACTAAAAGGTACATGTACAAATTAAAAAAAACGATAGTAGTTGTCTACAAATTCGTTATCTCACTCCCTCTAGATACAAAACAGGCCGCGGCTGTAACTGGCAGACCAGTCTTACTACTCCCTCACCTCAATGGTCGTTAAGTGATCTGAATAATGAATTACACTGATAGATTACACAGACGAGAAAGTGACGAAGACGTGCCGAAATGGGCAAAGTTCATTCTTAATTACGTGCTGTTCATCACTCACGGGATACGGGTGGAGATAAATCAAGAAAGCTCATTTTGGATAACAGAAAAAACATAAAATAAGAACTAAGCAGTCAATGTATTGAATTATAAATTTTAAAATTAGAAATGTTATAAATGTCATTTATAATTATTTACGGCATTTATACATAGTTTTGACATGATGAGAGCCATATATATGGCTTTAGTATGAATGGGTCGGCTTGGACTTTGTCTCACAGAATACCAGAATAATGCTGCTATGTTTTGTATGGTGAGCGTAGAAAACCGAGACCCTTATTGCTGGTAATGAGGAATTCCATCTCAGACCTCAAGGATAAAACCTATATGCATTTTGATTCTTAGTCGAGACAAGATGTAGATGCTTATGGGTTTCAACATAAACTTACCATCAGGTGGAATATGTGCTCGCTTGTACCCCTTATTTTATTAAAATTTGTGTAGATATATGGATGTGAAAGGCGAGAGGTGTGTTAGGATCGTGCCAAATTGCAGTCCGTGGTCTCTTTTCTATCCCCCTGCGTTATGTTTATAAATAAAGAAATTGAACTTAGTAATGTTTATGCAATTTGTTCGTTGTAACTTAGTAAAATTATCGGATTATTTTTATTTCAATGCCTGCGTAAAGGTCTATATATAAACCCTTTTTTAAGAAATGCCATCGCCTAAGTGTTATAAAAAGACTCACTAGCATTCATATTCTCAGACATTAAACTTTCCGTCTCTTAAAATGGATACAAGTCTATCGTTTGTATACAGATGTCCCATATTTAAAGTTCTGTGGGTAAACTCGCCGCAAAGGAAATAGGCTATAACGCTTACTAAAGCCATTCAAGTTACAGATATTTCACTACAGAAATACTTTTATATGGGTGTGCTTGGTGTTAGCTTTAGCTTTGAAATAACACTAACTTACTCGTGAATCGTTTCTAGTTTTATTATTCAATAAAATAAGTAATACTATAGAAGAAAATGATTTTGGTATTAAACATTAAAATAGCAATGTACCAGACTTTGTATGAGATATTATTTTATAATTTTAAAGTAGAAAATGCAACAGAATAGATAATTATATTTAATGCTTACAGTATATTTAAAATTTTAATAAATAATTAATGTTCTGTGTCCGATTGCTAACCAGTTTCATACTATTTTATTTCAATTATAGATCATAACAATTTTACTTTAATTTGTATTTAAAAGTGTAATCTAGCTAATTACACTGTAACAAATGTACCGTACGTAGGCTGTCCGGCTCGAAGGACCAAAATGTGTACAGTTAAGACCACACAAGCTTTTATTTAATATAAATGATCAGAGAGCATTCTAGTAATGATACGAATAGATGATTGATATAAGAACAAGAAGAACATTATAAACTAATGTTTAACAAGTGTTAAAATTAAAAAAAATGTACAACCGACTACGATATACATTATAAAGAATAATTTTAAAACTACTGGTCAAACCTTGATCAAAACCTTGGTTTCTATGGGGCCACCTGGAAAAAGGTTATGAGGTAACACTGATAAAAATATACAGTCGAATGGTTCCCCTTCTTTTTGATAGGTTAAAAATAAAGTAATATAGCAAGCATCATAAAAACTGATGCAACAAAATGTACGTTTTAAACCATGCATACACACACTTACAACAAACGGTCATTATTTTGACTTTCTTCTTCTTTATCGCCATGTAAAATTACACTGCTGAACAAAAGCCTCTCATAGGGAGGTTCACCTAAATCACCACGCTTGGCAGCCGGATTGACGATTGCAGTAACAGATGTCTTGCAACTTTCGCTGCTCTCCGTCGCTGGTTTGAATCTTTTACATTTGGCGTTAATGAGATGAAAGCCGTGAGATTTTCTGGCATTTCCCCCAATCGCCTCTTCGATACCCTCGAGCCGATATGGGATGATGGGTTTATTTCGCTGAAACTACGGCGCTTTCGATTTTGACTTAAACATCTTTATGTATTCTAAACTAGTGACTTCCCAGCTTCACCTGGGTTGTATCTGTTAAGGTCATTTATGTCATCATATAGATTTAAGATCATTTTAATCATTCATCATCAACCATCATTTAATTTATCAATTTTTTCAAAAAAAAATTATCAAGGTTTGTGAAGTTTCATCACAATAGGATCAGCTATTCCAAAGATTCGCCCGGACAGAGAGACAAAAATTTTAAAATGGTTATTCATGTCTTGATAGCATGTAAATAACCCCCTGAGCTCAATTAAAAGGTAGTTATTTCGCTCTTACAGACAGACACTTCAATTTTATTTATATGTAACAGTAGGAATGCTTCTTCCTTGAAAAAAACTGATATTCGTTTTTTGTCTGAAAAGTTTGCGGGCGCTCACAAACCAAAGCTTCAGTACAATTAGATGAATGGTAGAGGAAACCAAAGCAACATTCTTTTTTTATATTAGATTGCCCTTAACTACTATTCGACTGCCTCGCCGGCATGAATCTATAGTGTTGTTTGGAAATTAAGATTATTTAAGATAAGTTAACCGACCTTCACTATGCAATCAATTTATTAGGAGATAGAACGCCTTTCTACTAAGTGCTAGTAGGTCTTTTCTGCCTTGGAGGTCTTGATTGTCGTGAGGCAAAACCGGGCGATTTTTTTAGTCAATAAATTAATACTTTAAAATAATATTGTGAAACAAATACAAATGCTTAACCAAATCATAACCGTTCGTTTTACTAGGCAATCAATTATAAATTATATACCACCATATTGCCTATTTCTGCTGCTAAGCAGGTGGTGCGTGCACTGCTATGTTCCGGTCTGAAGCCTGTATACCCTAAGATGGAATATCTCATAACCTGTAATTATACTGGTTCTCAATGCTCTTCACAACGGAACACAGGTATTTTCAGCAGAAATAGGTAAAGTGGTATCTACCCAGACGGACTGCTATGCAGAAGGAATCCTATAACCTATTAAGTATACCATCAGATGGACAAGTTTCATTTGTCACTTCAATATTCATAAAAACAAAATATTCACAGTCTATACGCAGACTATAGTTACGCAGCTAGAAATGTGAAATTCAGAACGAAACCCATTCAAATTTATAGAAGCATTGTACGCGACCGAATTCCGTTTAATACAACGTCTACCATTTTCTGTTTTGTTAGCATGTAACTAAACTTTTGTTAAAACTTCTTTATTTAGAACGCCATAGGTATTAAGACTTGAGCCAACTCTACCATATATTTCCTTCACATCTAAGAGTCTTGCTTTTAGATTTCTGTTCAATTCATCGTTTCTAATTTTCTTTTCG
This sequence comes from Parnassius orleans, assembly GCA_029286625.1. Classification (NCBI taxonomy): domain Eukaryota; kingdom Metazoa; phylum Arthropoda; class Insecta; order Lepidoptera; family Papilionidae; genus Parnassius; species Parnassius orleans. Next base: position 1,155,868 of record JAGSMP010000043.1, on the reverse strand, counting down.
TTAGCATGTTAATAAAACATTGTTGAAACTTCTTTGTTTAGAACACCGTTCGTTATTAGCAGCTTGAGCTACTTCAGTTACTTTTGGTTCTGGAACTTAAATTGAACTGTGCATTATAAAGTTTACTTGTTTAATGGAGCCAGTAACGAAGAGATAAGCGCTCGGCAAAATTTCATAGAGCACGAGCGAACCAATTTTTCTCACCAATGAAATATAGGCTTTAACTTGCATTTACTCGTACCATTTTCCAAGTCCGCAACGTTTTGCGATTCCTGGTGTTGCAGTTGTTCATGGGCGGCGTTAGTCACTTACCATCAAGTTAGCCGCATGCTTGTTTGGCCTTCTTATATAAAAAATGTATTCCACGATGGGAGAAAACATACTAAGATTTTTTAAACGTTTATTCCCAAGTCAAAGGAAAATCAATTTGGAATTTTATTTCATCTTAAAATTGAGTTTTACAAATTCTCTTACAAAATAAAATTGAAAAAATAATGAGGTTCTTTTAATTTTGTACTATCTTTCGATAATACCTCATTAACATGTCTTCAATTTTTATTTAGAATCTTTTCTTATAATATTTTCAACAAGCGGCTTTATCCGTAAATACCCTTAAAATATGTATATTCATATTTTAAGGGATAATTTTATAAAACGTTTTATATAAAAAATTATATGACTAAATGAAGAAACATTATGAAGTATCAAAACAGCGGTGATCTTTATATATGTTGTTATTTTTATAGAATGAGGGTGACAAACGAGCACACAGTCCACCTGATAGTAAGTGAATACTGTAGTCCATTGAAATCTATATCTGTCTTAGATTAAAAATCAAATACAGGTGTTGTTACCCCGGAGGACTAAGAAAAAATGCCTCGTTTCCAGTAAAAGTGTCTCTGATTATGTGGTCGCCATACGAAACATAGCAGCATTAAGCTGCTATTTGAGGCTGGTATTCTGAGAGCGTGGTCCTTCTCCTGTCGAACCGATTCATTCATGCTCCGTGTTGAGACTTTTCGGTTTATATTTTAATATACATAAAAATTCTGTTATATTGTTAGATTTATTATTACTTAAAAATTTCAATAACTACTATTTCATTCTCACGGACTTCCCGATCGCTTCGAACACCGAACACCTGAGATACGAATGAGATGAAGCTGTCACTTGATCGTGTCCTTGAGCATACTTAAGCTGCTTAACGCTGTCGCAACGCTGTAGAAGCAAACACGACACTTCCTTGCTATCGTTCGTACAAGACTACAATCAACATTAAGAAAGTTTTGTTAATTTATTACCTTGAATACAGAATCAATTATTAAATCTGTTTGAATTAGCAAATTATGTTTTACAGCCAACGAGCGGTTCGGCACACGGCTTAGTTCATTTGATGTTTATAAAATTGAAAAAAAATAACATGACCAATGGTTAAAGCAGTAAAAAAACTGGACTGCAAAAAGTTTACAGGAAGATTTTTTATACTCTATGTCACTAACAACTAAGACGAATTGAACGACACCCTACGAGTATATGTTAAAAGCCGTACGGAAATATACGTATACATACATACTCTAATATACGTAATAAATACATACTTCGAAAAACACTACCCTCCTTCTGGGGCAATTGGGTAAAGAGGAGAAATTTTTACCAAATTAATATGGGTATAAACTATTTAATAAAAATAATCATCAAAATCGGTTTACAATTTTTTTATAATAGTGCAGGCAAACGAGCATGTGGCTCACCCAGAAAGTGTCGACCGCCACCACGGACAACTGCAACACCAGGAGCGTTGCCGGAGTTTTAAAAGGAGAAAGCTAGTTTTGAAGATCCCTAAGTCGTATCGGTCCGGAAAAATTGGCGATGACAAATTATTTCATAGAAGTCGTGAGGAAGAAAACTCCAGTAAATCGCACAGCGGTGGACCGCCAGCATCCAGACGGAGGATAGTATCAGAACTTTGTCGTGATATGCGTTGGTGGAATTTGGCTGGAATTATTCTGAACAATTGCTGCAGCCCGTGGTAAATGCGACTGAAAATGCAAGGAAACAACATCTCTTAGCAGTGCCAGTGAGTTAGGCCGATCACAAAGAACTCGGTCGTCGATGATTGAGCCGCTCTTCGCTGAATGCAGTCAAGTGGAAGGCTGGCGGTGCCTCTGCCCAGAGATGAGAACAGTATTTCATGTGAGGCCGCCTGGCGGAGATATTGCGTAACACACATATAAAAAATAAAAACACTTATAGTCGAATTGTAAGCCCCTCCTTTTCTTAAGTCGGCTTTAAATAGACAGGAAAATTATATTGGTACAAACATGTTTACTTAAAATCGATTTTATTGTTACATGGTTACTAACATAATAGTTTAATAACATTGAAATATTTTATTTATTTTTATTTATTCTTTATTGAACCTCACTCAATGTCTACGAAGAAAAGGATTAGTAAACTGAAGTGGCAATGGGCCGGCCATAGCTCTAAGAACCGACAACCGGGAAAGAACGGTTCTCGAGGCTGCCTCGTACCGGTAGGCGAAGTGTAGGGCTGCTCCTAGATTGTGTGATGTTGATGGTTGCAGGTGGCTCAGGACCGTGCCTTGAGGCGTTTTTGGCGGAGGCCTATGTTCAGCAGTAGACGTATAGAAAGAACGAAAGAAAATTATTTATTACAACAAACACCAACACCCATGTTACGAAATATATTATTCACTAAAAATACTTATACACAGACCAAAAGAAAACTAAAACCTAAATAAAATGGAATCAATAAGTAAGGGCTGTAACGATGATGATGATGATGTTTTGTGTTATTTAGTTAGAAGGTACAATGTGACTAACAGGTTAAAATAAGTCTCTTAATTTAAAAAGTTAAAAAAAGTATAACATGAATAAAACTATTTTTACGGATTTTATCGCGTTTAATTTTACTAATTTTGATTCCCGACGTTTCGGGTGCTTTACAGCACATGGTCACGGGGGACTGAGGTGTTTGACGTCCCAATGTCATAGATTAGCCCGGCCAGCTGCGGTCCATTCGTAACCACCGAGTTTATCTTTCTTTTATAGTCTTAGAATACTTAATGAAAAGTTCAAAGTGCCGTGTGAGTCATAAAAACTAGTTTTTTCATTGATTTTTAATAGACTAAAATCAATTAGCATCGTAATAAAAGTAATAACTTAAATTTTGAAGCGACATTAGGGTGCAGACCGACAATTCAAAAGGTCGTGGGTTCGAATCCACCATTCGACTAATGTCGCAAACCACTCCGGGAATATTAGTAATGTTAATAGCATTGCTAGAATTTTTTTCTACGCCAATAAATTATGGTTCTAAAAGAGAGCAAACAGACTGTAAGTTTATTTGATAAATGCGGGGGAATAAGTAATTATAATATAAGATACAAATGCGGAATGCATATAGAAAACAGCACATGAAAGTGATAACAAAAGAAGCAAAACCCTTACCAAATCTCTCCTCGGTTTGGCGAATATTTGAGGTACTCCACTAAGGTAGCTTCAAAACCCATTCATCACTCGAACAGAAAATCTATGCACTCCATTAGGTAGATGCAGTGGAGTATGCAAAGAAATGCAATATCTCTAAGAAAAGCAGTGAGTCAAGCCGATCTGAGAACTCGGTCGGCGACAATTCGAGCCGCTCTGCGCTGGATGCGGACAAGTGGAACTTACGATTGGGTGGACTGAGTGCTCGTCTGTCACGCTTATTCTATTAAAAAAATCTATAAATTTATTTTCAATATACTTGATCTTCTAATTTTTAAGACTATCATAGTAATATTACTTTCGGAAGCACTTAAAAATGAGTACATTTGTTTGATTAAAAATTTTCCACTGGACTGGACATGTCTCTCGCATGTCCAGCTGTGGGTCTTTATCAAAATCCTATTCAACACAAAAATTTGTAAAAAGAATATGAGAAACTCTATCACATCACATTTTTAAGAGAAGATATTTTAGTTGATATTAAAGTCTTTTTTAATTTCGTAATTAGTAAAGTAAAGCCAACCGTCCTACGAACGTAATTTTGTTAATAAAGCGACATTTTATCCTGTGTGCTCAGGAAGTAAATCAAAGTAACTATGTTGTATGGGTCGTGACTAACAGTGAATAAAATAAGAGAGTAAAGCCGCGTATCGACTACGCACTCCTGGCGCGCGCGCAATGAATGACCGCGCCGACCAGTGCGTTCAGTGGTATGCGCTCCAAATGTTCCAAGTGTATCAACTAAGTCAGCTGTTCCAGTGTTTGACCGTTCAACATGGATATCGGTCGTGACAGCTGCTGCTTTCATAGTTCCATGCATCTTCTCTGAGCGCTTTTATGATAAAACGACTTTGCTATTCCACATAGTTCTTTTGAACCATATAATTTTATCAATTTGCAAAATTATCCGTAGCTCGGAACGCAACGAACACACGCATAATGAAAACAACCATCCTAACTGGCGCGCGCGCCTAAATTAACTTATTTGATGCGCGGTAAAAACCGACACCAGATGGAACGGCCCGCTCTACGTTTGAGCGTTCCAACGAACAATTTGGCGCGCGTTCCAAAGCAGTATCCACTTCGCGCGGCTGGAGCGCGTGCCAATGTTCGACCTCTTGAAGCATAATCAATACGCGGCTTTAGGCTTTGGATAGAAGACAAAATTTAATAATAAGGTAATAATTGACTATACTTGTTCACTCGTTAAAGTGGTCCATAATTTATTTTATTTAATTTAAAGTTTGATTTTTAACTCTCATAAAATGTAATAACAAATTGATCACTACATATAATATATTAAATCACTGAAGTCTACTAATGAACAATTTCTTCTCCATTGATTGCCCCTAGTAGTACTTTCCTACATGGTGAGCCACGCCACAGCTAATTGTGGTTGTGGCTCGACCGGGTGTAGACCACGCTCTCATAGAATACCAGCGTAAAATAGCAGCTTAATGCTGTCGTACTTCGTATGGCGAGTGTAGAGAACCGGAAACCCTTTTTACTGGAAACGAGGCATTCCATCTTGTTCCTCAAGGGTGACAACGCATCTGCATTTTAATTCTTAATCGAGGACAGATGTAGATGTTTCTTAGCCACAGCATCCACTTACCATTAGGTGGAATGTGTGCTTGTTTGTCACTGTTCTTAAAAAAACCGACATGTGAAATACTGACCACGTAAAATTTCATAACAGAATATATAGAGCAAGGAATGAATAGAATTCTTATTACGGCAATATACTCATTATTTTTTATTTCATTTATCCACAGAGCATCTTGACTATTTCCTTTTACAGTCATGCAGTCAATAGAAATTTATTACGCCTCTACGTGTATTGTGAATGGATGTGAAGGGTTTCATATTGATGTTTACAAAGGCCAATACTGAACAATCAGAATTCTTTGTTCGCTATTCAAAACTATAGTTTGATTTCCTTCAATAACTAGGGTGGACAGCGGTTGTGATTCCGACTAATATCATTTTCAATTTTCCATGAGATAAATAATTAAAAGATCCATGAGATAAATAAATATATTTGTATTTTTATAAGAGTTTGTTTTTATTTTTACATTGGGGTTTGTTAAGTTTAGTTTAGTTTATTGCACCCATGTCTCTGGCGTGTACTGAAAATCAGCGTTATTAGTTAGACGCCAGTTTTGTTTTAAATTATTTTGTTTTGTAAACTTATATTTATATTTGGAAATAAATATATTATAGAACAGAATAGAATCATTTTTATTCAATATTGATTACAAGAATACATATTGAAAGTCATTTAAGCCTTACCACTGGTTCAGAAAAAACCTCTGTCCTGGGAAGAACCAGGAAGAAAGCCAGCGGGAATTTTAAAATAAAATTATTTACAATATAATATTTTCCACAATTAGTATGAAAACATTTAGAAACAGCATGGTAGACCATCTTATTCAGGACTTATTATCAATTATGTACTCTTTAGTGGTATAATAACCTTACTAAAATATTTTGCTTATTAAATATTTTTAACCCTTTGATAAATAAGGTCTGTATTTTCTGGGACTTTGTTGACTATGAAGGAATAACTCCTTTGAACTCGAGTAACTGGTATATTATATTATTAATAGTTAGCCAGGCAGACTTTGTTCTGCCCTTTCCGACAACCCATGGTCTTTAAAAATCCTTAAATTCACAATAAAAATATTCAGGGTCACTTATTGTAATAAAAGCTATCCTATCTCAAGTTGGAGCAAGGAATACACATATACAAAATTTCATTAAAATCAGTTCATTAGTTTAGGAATTCATCGCAGACAATCAATGTCACACGTAATTTTTATATATAAAGACTATTATTATAAAAGTTGTTTTTGCCTATGGATTTAAAATCAACAAAATATATTCAATAACGACCTTCCTCATAAAACCAATAGGTTTTAAGAAACGATAAGTTGGTCACTCTTTTTCACAAAATGACACTAGAAAGAAACAGGTATAGAGATATTATACTAGTAACTTAATTATCATACTAATTAAGTTACTAGTTTTAGTTTTTTTAGTATATTTTTTAATATTATATATAATTAATACTTAAGTATGCGAAATCAAGAATCATAAGAAAGTTCGTAAGTTATCAAGACGTCGTATGGAATTAATTGTTTTGGAGACGACAACATCATTTCTGAACGGTATATCAGAGATAAACAGTATTTTTATAAAATTGAAAAGACAAACAAACTTACAGTCCACCTGATGGTAAGTGGCTAATGCTGCCCATACATACCTGCAACCGACTTCTATCTCTGAGAACTAATGCGTACTTTTTATAGGGTAAGAGTATCCACTACCGCATTACATCCCGTGGGTGTCGTAAGAGGCAACAGAAGTTAACTGAAACAGAGGAAAGATAGTAGCGTCTTCTGAAACAGGACTAGTGCAACAGCATCTTCCTGATAACCAATCTAAATTATTTAAAAAAAACTGTGGTTGCCAACACGCCTGCCGAGCGTGGCAACTATGGCGAAACTATTAGCAATCTGTGGGGGCGGCCTAGATTTAGCAGTAGACTTTATATTCTATTCTGTGAGACCGTGATACTTACCCGGTCGTGCAGACCTATTTTGAGATGCAAGTACAATACCCTGCAACTTTTCTCTGTCATGTTAAAAGGTACCGTTTTGTCTATACATTAACAAATTATATGTGTTTATTATATGCGTTAGAGTCACGCTGCAACTATATTACATATGGTCGAGCCACGCTACGGTTTTATTATTGTTGGAGCACGAATTGGTCGGCATGACCAGAGAAATTGCAAAGACAAACAAACTTACAGTCCACCTGATTGTAAGTGGCTAGTGCTGCTCATGCATACCTGCAACCGACTGATGTGTGTATGCAAGCAGGGGCAATTTTCTAAGTCGGCCCTGCGGCAGGGCGACAGGGGCGCAAGACCTTCCTTGCTCCCTAGATCGTAGCTGCCGTTGTCGCGTGTGTAGCGCAATTGGGGCAATTTCAATCAGTTCCTTGCGACTTTCGTGCGGAGCACACGTGTGAGTACAAGTCACAGTGGATACAATAAAGAATATGAAATTTGGACACTGGTGATAGAAGTGTATAAAAAGCGGCTAACTTCACCCAGTATCTCCTTTTTGTCTTTTTTTGCGGTAGCACCGCAGAAAGAACGTTATTTGAACGTGGTAACATTTTTAAACTATCTGGCTATCAAATTGCCATCAGTACAAAAATCCCTAATGCCAAAATCCCTATTAATAACGCATAACGTGGATTCCATCAATTACAAGTTTATATATCAAGTTTATATATCATTTTTAAGACATTGTACACATCAAAAACTGACATACACAAAAATACCCAGAACATAACAAAAGTGTCGCAAATCTGCTGTATTACAATTGCTGGAATATAAGTAAAATGTCATTAACTAAATAATTAAATAATAATACAAATTTTGGTAATTAAAATTATTAACAGTCATCATTAGAAAACTATCCTGGCTATTTGTAACACTAGTTAAAATTTTAGTTACTAAGCACTAGTTAGTTATGTCACAGAATAAATTGGTTATATTAAATTATGACGAGTGAAGTTAGTCACATTTAATTATCTTTGATAGCCTAAAAATGCGTGGCGGAGCTATGCTGCAGCTTATAAGCACTATAATATGGTTGTAATTATTAACTAATATAGTTGTTTTATTGATAAATGTGGGTGTCTATGAGCCACAGTGTCCACTTACCATCAGGTGGACTGTGCTCATTTGTCTCCCTTATCTCAAAAAAAGAGCCAACGCTATATATACCGATTCATTGATATTTCGATAAAACTGGCGCCATTCTCAACGCGTGTTTCCAGCGAGACGTACACTCTCATACTGAACGCCAGGCATGTGTGTAAGACAGTTCAGATATTGCTCCGATCGCTGTACACCCTAGATTACCCCTGCGCAGGCATGTGAGTAGCCGCCTTATCTCTGAGGACTAATGCCTACTTTTTATAGGAGGGTGCCAAACGAGCACACAATTCACCTGACGGTAAGTGGATGCTACGGCCCATAGACGTCTATCTACCCCTATCCTCGATTAAAAATCAAAATACAGATTCGTCGTCATTCCTGAGGACTAAGATAGAATGCCTCGTTCCCAGTGAATAGGGTCTCCGATTTTCTATACTCACCTCACGAAATACAGCAGCATTAAGTTGCTATTTTACGCTGGTATTCTGTGAGAGCGTGGTCGAGCTAATCTATCAATGCTACAACCATAACCATACCGTGGCTTTACAACGTATAAGCCCGTCATGTAAAGCCCGCGTGTTGGCGAGAACATATTTTCTCAAAAATATTACATGTCCTCCAAAAATATAGTTTTCAGATATTCAGGTTCCTCACGAAGTTTTCTTTCACAGATAAGCACGTGATAAATCGGCACTTAAAATTACAACTAAAAATGTCATTGGTAGCATAGCATACCATACCATTACAGCTTATAAAAGTCCACTGCTGAACTTAGGCCTTCCTTATAGATTGCCTATTGGGAGGATTTTGGCATAGTTGCCACGTTTAGCAAACGGGTTTCCAACCGCAGTTTTTCATTATTTAAAGTGGTTATCAGGAAGATGCTGCTGCGCATCCGCTGTTTCATTTTCCCTTTTTCGCCTCTTACGACATTCACGGGACGATAATATGTGGTAGTGGATATTCTTACACAGCCACAACACGGTAGGTACATTGGTGGCAGCGGCGATCGAAATCAGATTATTCTCGTATTGCCCACACACACTTTAATACCAATGCAATACTTGATAATTCTCAAATGGAGACTAATGCTGGTAGTAGCTGGTGATAGTTATTTAGACTGTATACTAATACAGTCCAAATAGCTAACACCCTCTTACATTTTCGGGTAATCCACACTGTTGTGCGAAACTTTGAGACGTTCGATCTTCATCATGACGAACGACAATATATTTTATAACAAGCAATTGTGGGTTACTTTGAAGTGGCGGTGTAAGAATATCCACTACCCCCATATCGTCCCGTGGAAGTCGTAAGAGGCTACAGAGGGAAATGAACCAGGAGATGAACATCTTCCTCATAACAATGCAATTAAAAAAACTACAGTTGCCAACTCGCCTACCAAGCGTAAAGCTATGGTAAATATCCTTCTAATGAAGGAGTCTATGGAAGAGGCCTTGTTCTGCAGTTGATTTTAATTGGCTGTAATGATGATAGTAATATTGATAATTCTGATAAGCCAGGACAATCTCTACCTGATGGTGAGTGGATGCTGTACCTCTAAAACTATACGTAGTAAAGCCCTGCTGTAGCTATATTACTGGTATAGTTGTAGCACGAACGACCTGGGTTCGAATCCCGGTTCGGGCCAAAATCAGTTTAGGGTTTTTCTGCGAAGAAAATCTCATTAGCAGCCGGGAGTCAGGAAGTTGGTGGTGCCGGAAAGCACATAAAGCCGTAGGTCCTGCGCCTGATCTCTCTCCAGTCGTGTCGAATCACTGTCTCATCGGTCTATGAGAGTGAGGGAATAGAGAGTGCACAAAAGTGCACAGACAGTGCGGTTTGTCCGGTTCTCTACTCTCACCATACATAAAGGAGATGCTGCTCCCAGATGATGATCTGGATATTTTGCACTTAGCGTAAAGAGATGGTTACACCAATATCATCCATCGTAAACCATACGAGCTGGCTGATTTTTTATTAAGAGTTGAATTGTCATACGAACTTACCACCTGATGGTTGAAGGGCTACTGCAGTCCACATGACATATCTGCACCTGCAGCCAGATTCAAATTAATAAGACTACAGATGCGTTGTCACCTCTGAGAACTATCATGACCTGTAATCATGCTGGCTCTCTGTACCCTTCAGAGAGGAACATAGCAGATGATAATGTCTTATACATCGACAGGGTTTTTTACGTTGTAGAGCCATGCTGCAGCAATATTGTGGTTGCAACACGAATGAGTTGGCTCGAATGGGGTAGGACCATTCTCTCACAGAATACCAGCGTAAAATGCAGCTTATGCTGCTGTGTTTCGTATGATGAGTGTAGAGAACCGGAGACCCTTTTTACTGTAAACGAAGCATTCCATCTCAGTCCTCAGGGGTGACAACGCATCTGCATTTTCATTCATAATTGAGGATAAATGTAGATGTCTATGGACCACAGCATTCACTTATCATCAGGTGGACTGTACGCTTGTTTGTCTGTATATATATGTTCTTTAAAGAAAACCGGGGCAAAAGAAGAATAATAAATAGTAATAATTTAGTTCATTCATGTGGCACACAGTAAACGCACTGCTATTTGAAGGCAGAAATTGGTAATTATGATGGCAGTAGTATGACCCAGATAGATCCGTAGCCAGAAAAGGAGCCCTACCACCTAGCAAGCCTTTCCCATAATCGCACCCAAGGGACATGGGTAAATATCTCCCCTATGAGGCAATCTATTTGGAAGCCTACGGTCAGCAGTAGGCTTTTGAGAGGCTGCGTGGCACACAGTAAAAAAAAAACGACAAAGACATCTTAATCGATGTCTTTGTTCAAAAATCTACAGAGAAGATTTTTGAACAAACACATCGATTGTCGCAAACAAAGTAGCGGTTTCCGCAAGCCCATTACACAGACCCCACTCGCTTTGTTCGCGTGAAACGAATTTCCACTTGTCACGGCGGACGTGCTATTTTCATCATATGCATTTTCACCTTTATCGGTGTTCACACGTTTCTGTTAGACGAATATCAGATTACAGGAGTGGTTATTTTTATGCAGTATAATTTTATGATGATTCCTTATGTTTATATCCTTATTTTAATACACATTGAATAAAACTATTTTTACTGATTTCATTTACTTATTTTTAATTATCTTGCATTTCGGATGCTTTACAATATCCATGGTCACGGGGGGACCGAGGAGTTTGACGCCCCGATGTGATAGTTAGCCCGGTTACCTTCAGTTTTTCAATATTAATTTTTGGTCCGATCTACGCAGAACGAGCTCACAGTATTTTTAAGTCTTGCAGTGGTAAGCTTGGGTTTGGATTCAGTTTAGTTGATTATAGGATTCCAAGCAGATGGCAGCACTCACCCATTTTCTCTATTTAAATTAGGATGTTTTTAATTTCAATAGCCTCGCCTATCATGCTTGGTATGAATCGGTCTTCTTTTACGAGGATTTGTGGTCTATCAAATCTGATGTAATGGCGGGGACGATCTTGAACATGTTCTGAAATCAACACCATCATCACTTCAATCCTCGGTAGCATCGTGCCGGTAGGCGAAATGTAGGACAGCCAACCACAAGATGGAGTGACGACCTAGTGAAAAACACAGGAAGTCTATATATGTAGGTGGATCAAGGCCGTGCCTTGTGGCACACCTCGGGGAAGGCCTATGTTTAGCAGAGGATAATAATAATACATAGGTACTTTGCGAAAATTCCCTTAGAAAAAAAGTATACAAAGGTTGAACTTAATACCTAAAGGCAATCTCTATCAGTCAACCCAAAGAGTAGTGAGAGTTTGACGTAAGTAAATGTGACATAATTAAAAATGTTGAAATTATTTTCTTTGAATCCGCGTAGAAAATTAAATAGTGTGCCGAGCTTAGTAAGAAGAGCATCTCTCCCAAAAATTCAACAAAAAAGTTCCGCTGGGTTTCTTTCTGGTTCTCCCCAGGTCAGAGATATTTTCTGACACTACTTTCATTAAATAAATTCTTTACTGTTATTATACCACTTAATATCACTACTAGGAAATACACACCACCGTCAACACGTGTTTCGCTTCTTAACGAGGGGATCATGGGAAATAAACCGATAAGAGTAAAGGTTAGCCGTCGCAGCGTCGTAATCGTAATAAAGACGGTAGTATTAACTGTCTCATTGGTCTAGTGGTCGCAAATGCGATTGCCGATCATGAGGTCTTAGGTTTGAATTCCAGGTTGGGATAAAATCAGTTATTGCGTATTTCTGTAAAGATATTTTTAATAGCACCCCAAAGTCAGTAGTCAGTGTTCTACCCCCGTGCCTCGGAAAGAACGTAAAGCCGTTGAACACCGCAGGAAGATCAGGTGCAGGATGCCTGATCTCTGGTAGTTTCCGGTTACCGTCCCATAGCACTATGAGAATCAAGGGATAGACAGTGCTAATAGACCTATGCTTGCGCATGCACTCGGACATTATAATTCTATCCTGTGCAGGTGGCTAGTCTACGTAGAGACCGCCACGATAACTGAATATCGGTCTGAAGGACATTATTATTATTATCGAAGGTGGTACAAACAAACATCCAGTCTTGAAACAAGATATTGTAGACCACACAAATACTTTGTCCATGTGACCATTTTTTTTTTACTACAACAAAGCAAGATGATGTTGTGATTAGAGGTACAGGGAAGTGGTTTGGACACGTTAAAAGAATGAATGAGAAAGAAGTGGCAAAACGAATTTATACTGCACATTAGGTGCCGTAGACAAGTGGCTCCTAATATTTTTCTGCATACCACTTCACAGAATCTCAAGCTTACGTGTACGAGATACCTTATAGTGAAAATAATAAATATAATAATTAATACAATCAGGCGTTACTTTGCGAAAATCCATTACATTAAAGTTGGAAAAATATAATACAAAATCACACTATCATCGTTTATTATCTTCTCAACAATTGCCCTTGCCCTTAGTTAAGTCAAGAGTGTACCCCTTCAGGCAACCTCACAAACCCCTGAAGTAACGCATTACACTAATTGTGAGAACCTAGACGAAAGTTGATCGACGATATATAGAAGGAACAAAATCATATTTATTTGTACCCACAACACAGTACAGCACAATAATAATACAATAAAAACAAAATTAAAAATATCATAAAATTAATATTGGGCTTACAGCTAAATTGCCTTAGGCCAAAACTCACGAGTAGTTTACCATATTCAGTAGACCTTTGTACATATTTTAACATTGGCTTAAAATAAAAACTGACGTAATAAGCCACAAACAGAAAAATTAAATACATAAACGGGTCTATATAAAAGTACATAGAATCTAACAATCTTTTATTAATTCAAAAACTTATTGTATTCATATAAACAAAAAAAGGGAAAACTAAGAGCAAGAATTTGTGTTACCTGTCTATTTTTACGTAACTGAAGAGAAATCATAATATTATTTCAAACTGTTCAACAAAGTCCGTGATCTCTGCCTGTCCCGCTGGGTGACAGACAACAAAGTTTACGTATGTATGTAACTAAGAAAGAATAATATTATATACTCTACCTATTTATTGGTTGGTGGGCTTTCACCCATTTGGTGGCGATATTCAATGCATTTCAACCAAACGGTTTGCTTCGTCTTTCATAATTCGTTGTGCAAAGGGGTGAAATAATTTGCCGACGTCTATCCTTCCGTTCGATTACAATCTGGGTTACGCTAAGACAGTACGATTTGCTATTCATATTTTATGACCACTTGCAATTGTCAAGTGCTAGCTTATAATAAGTAAAAGAATTCTGCCGCCAAGCAGCAGTTCACTACTGTGTTCCGGTATGAATGGTAAAGAGAGTGGTTTCCCAAATGTCTTTAAGCAACGCATCATTTTGGTTGATTGATTGCAGGCATCTATGGGCTTCATTATCGCCGAGTAATGGCAGCGTTAGATAATCACTCTATCCCATAGTACGTGACAGTAGGAAATGAAACAGGAGATGGGCAGCAGCATCTTCCTGATTACAACTCCAAATAAAAAGTGCCAACCCACCTCCTAAGCGTAACAACTATATAAATATTCTCCTCAAGATGTAATCAATGAGGGCCTATGTCCGGCCAGTGGATTTTTATGCTGTAATGAGTGATGAATGAGTACATGTGAAATGATGACGACTGATAGTGCAATTGTATTTTTTTAAAGCACTGAATAAGCAGTTTTTCCATAAGACTGTATCAGAGTATATTAATTTAGTATAATTATATGAGCTAGGTTTGCGTTCTAAATGTCTTCTCTATTTAATTTTATACTGCTAAGTTTATGAAATGATTTTTGACGTCAAAATTATGAAAATTATGAAAATGTTTCTACCTTCGGAATTGGGCTTTCAACATATTATATATATATATATATATATATATATGATACAAAAATATTATTTAATGAATATTCAGATCACTGAACGATCACTGACGTATGGGGAGCAGTAAAATCGTTCTGCTGGTAACTGACATATTGATCCGGCTCGAAGGACCAATGTGTATATTTTTTTAATGCCGTAGGAATAAATCAATGACTGTAATTTTATATAACTGGTGTGATGGCAGTGTCGTCGCGCCACAAACGAAAATATATCGAAACATAAACCGCTCTATCAAAGTTCCGAAGTAAAAGCAGTGTATATAAAACAGCTCCAAACTCCCACTGACCCCCGAAACGCGTTGATCCAATCACCTTGCCCATAGGGGGATCTCCCCTTTTCCTTCTACGTCCACACTGGTATAATTTGGAATTTGGAACTAAAAGGTACATGTACAAATTAAAAAAAACGATAGTAGTTGTCTACAAATTCGTTATTTCACTCCCCTCTAGATACAAAACAGGCCGCGGCTAGCCACTGGCAGACCAGTCTTACTACTCCCTCACCTCAATGATCGTTAAATGATCTGAATAATGAATTACACTGATAGATTATACAGACGAGAAAGTGACGAAGACGTGCCGAAGGAAATGGGCAAAAGTTCATTCTTAATTACGTGCTGTTCATCACTCACGGGGTACGGGTGGAGATAAATCAAGAAAGCTCATTTTGGATAACAGAAAAAAACATAAAATAAGAACTAAGCAGTCAATGTATTGAATTATAAATTTTAAAATTAGAAATGTTATAAATGTCATTTATAATTATTTACGGGCATTTATACATAGTTTTGACATGATAGAGCCACATATATATGGCTGTAGTATGAATGGGTCGGCTTGGACTTTGTCTCTCACAGAATACCAGAATAATGCTGCTATGTTTTGTATGGTGAGCGTAGAAAACCGGAGACCCTTATTGCTGGTAATGAGGAATTCCATCTTAGACCTCAGGGATAAAACCTATATGCATTTTGATTCTTATTCGTGAAAAGATGTAGATGCTTATGTGCTTCAACATAAACTTACCATCAGGTGGAATATGTGCTCACTTGTACCACTTATTTTATTAAAATTTGCGTAGATATATGGATGTGAAAGAAGCGAGAGAGGTGTGTTAGGATCGTGCCAAATTGCAGTCCGTGGTCTCTTTTCTATCCCCCTGCGTTATGTTTATAAATAAAGAAATTGAACTTAATAATGTTTATGCAATTTGTTCGTTGTAACTTAGTAAAATTATCGGATTATTTTTATTTCAGTGCCTGCGTAAAGGTCTATATATAAACCCTTTTTTAAGAAATGCCATCGCCTAAGTGTTATAAAAAGACTCACTAGCATTCATATTCTCAGACATTAAACTTTCCGTCTCCTAAAATGGATACAAGTCTATCGTTTGTATACAGATGTCCCATATTTAAAGTTCTGTGGGTAAACTCACTGCAAAGGAAATAGGCTATAACGCTTACTAAAGTCATTCAAGTTCCAGATTATTCACTGCAGAAATACTTTTATATGGGTGTGCTTGGTGTTAGCTTTAGCTTTGAAATAACACTAACTTACTCGTGAATCGTTTCTAGTTTTATTATTCAATAAAAATGAGTAATAATATAGAAAAGAAAATGATTTTGGTAGTTAACATTAAAAATAGCAATGTACCAGACTTTGTATGAGATATTATTTTATAATTTTAAAGTAGAAAATGCAACAGAGTAGATAATTATATTTAATGCTTACGAGTATATTTTAAATTTTAATAAATAATTAATGTTCTGTGTCCGATTGCTAACCAGTTTTATGCTATTTTTATTTCAATTAAGATAACTCATTATTTTACTTTAATTTGTATTTAAAAGTGTAATCTAGCTTGAAAAATTACACTGTAACAAATGTACCGTACGTAGGCTGTCCGGTTCGAAGGACCAAAATGTGTACGGTTAAGACCACACAAGCTTTTATTTGATATAAATGATCAGAGGGCATTCTAGTAGTGATACGAATAGATGATTAATATAAGAACAAGGCCGTGGTAGTATATTGTAAACTAATGCATCTAACAAAATTAAAATGACCTGGAGAATAATAAATAGTGAAACGGGCAAGGTCAAACCGCGCAACTCGGATTTTCAATTGAATATTAACAATAGTTTAACTCGATCTGATCAAGAAGTTGCTATGGCTTTTGAGAAACATTTTACTGATGTTCCTTTTTTGACAACAAAATCATTAAATTCTTCTCCTACTGTCGCCGAATCATTGCTTAAACAAAATGTAAAGGCTTGTTCAAATACTTTTAAATTCCATAGAGTATTGCCAAAAGATATCGTTAAATATTTTAAAACTATTGATGTTAAGAAAACGTCAGACTTATGGGGATTTCCGTTAAAGTTATTTTATCTATAATAGATATAATAGCACCTTATCTAGCCACTATATTTAATACAAGCGTCGAATCTGGTGTGTTTCCTGATTTAATGAAATAGAGTAAAGTCATACCTTTATTTAAATCTGGTAGTACATTAGACCCCGCCAATTTTAGACTGATTTCTGTACTACCAACATTTAGTAAAATTTTTGAAAAAATAATTTTAGATCAGATGTTAAGTTTCTTTAATATTAATAAATTGCTACATAAAATCAATTCGGTTTTACAAGGGTCGCTCGACAACTGACGCTGGAGTTGAGCTTATTAAACATATTTTTTCTGCATGGGAGAATTCGGAGGATGCTTTGGTATATTTTGTGACCTTTCCAGGCCTTCGACTGTGTTCACCATGAGACATTAATCAGGAAGCTACAGTACTATGGTGTCAAGAACACAGCGCTTAAACTTATTATTTCATATTTAAGTAATAGAATGCAGAAAGTTATTATCAATGGTAAAAGTTCTTCCGGGTCACCTGTACTAATGGGTGTCCCTCAGGGCTCGATTCTCGGCTCATTCCTATTTCTAGTATATATTAATGACTTACCTTCTCTTTTAGGGGATAATCATGATATAGTATTATTTGCTGATGATACTTCCTTGATTTTTAAACTTAAACGTCAATCATTTAAATGTGACGAAGTGAATAATGCTATATCAAAATTAGTGCATTGGTTTAACGTTAATAATCTACATTTAAACGGAAATAAAACTAAATGTATTAAATTTACAACAACGAATGTTAAAAATCTGGGTACCAATGTGTTTTAAATGGGAAGAACTGAGCCCTGTTGAATCCACTGTTTTTCTTGGCATCACTTTCGACGCAAAGCTTCAGTGAGGCCCCCATATATCCAAACTAGCAAGCAGACTAAGTTCTGCAGCCTATGCTGTAAAAAAGATTAGAGGTCTCACTAGTGTCGAGACAGCTAGACTAGTTTATTTCAGTTATTTCCATAGCATAATGTCTTATGGGATTTTGCTATGGGGAAATGCGGCTGATTCAGAAACTATTTTTGTTTTACATAAGAGGGCCATTAGAGCTATTTACAACCTAAAACCGAGAGAGTCTCTTAAAGAAATAAACATATTAACTTTGGCCTCTCAGTACATTTACGAAAATATAATGTATGTTCACAAAAACAAAGGTAGTTTTAGTAAAAAAAGTGATATACATTCTGTAAACACTAGGAACAAACACAAGCTAGTGATACCAGTTTCTCGACTCCACAGAGTCAGTAATTCATTCTTGGGGCAATGTATACGCTATTACAACAAGGTCCCGGAAAGTGTACAGGCTCTCTCTATTACCAATATTAATAATTATTAACAATAATCTCTATTACTAATATCTCTATTTCAAAGTAATATGAAAGCATCGCATAAAAAATCTGACCGCAGCAAAATGTACGTTTTCTAAACCTTACATGCACTTACAACAAACGGTCATTAATTTGACTTTCTTCTTCTTTATCGCCAGGTAAAATTACACTGCTGAACAAAAGCCTCTCATAGGGAGGATTCACCTAAATAACCACGCTTGGCAGCCGGGTTGGCGATTGCAGTAACAGATGTCTTGCAACTTTCACGCTGCTCTCCGTCGCTGGTTTGAATGTTTTACATTTGGCGTTAATGAGATGGGAAAGCCGTGAGATCTTTCTGGCATTTCCCATAATCGCCTCTTACAACACCCTCGGGCCGATATGGGATGATGGGTTTATTTCGCTGAAACTACACGGCGCTTTCCATTTTTGACTTAAACATCTTTATGTATAAACTAGCGACCCGTCCCGGCTTCACCTGGGTTCTATCTGTTAAGGTCATTTATGTCATCATATAGATTTAAGATAATCAATCTTCAACGATGATTTAATTTATCAATTTTTTCACAAAAAAAATTATCAAGGTTTGTGAAGTTTCATCACAATAGGATCAGCTATTCCAAAGATTCGCCCGGACAGAGAGACAAAAATTTTAAAATGGTTATTCATGTCTTAATAGCATACAAATAACCCCATGAGCTCAATAAAAGGCAGTTATTTCACTCTTACAGATAGACACTTCAATTTTATTTATATGTATGGATGTGCCCGATATGCGTTGCAATGCTTCTTCCTTGAAAAAAAACTGATATTCGTTTTTTGTCTGAAAAGTTCGCGGGCGCTCACAACTACTCAACAAAGTTTCAGTATAATTAGATGAATGGTAGAGGAAACCAAAGCTACATTCTTTTTTTATATTAGATTGCCCTTAACTACTATTCGACTGCCTCGCCGGCATGAATCTATAGTGTTCTTTGGAAATTAAGATTACTTAAGATAAGTTAACCGATCTTCACTAGGCAATCAATTTATTAGGAGATAGAACCCCTTTCTACTAAGTGCTAGTAGGTCTTTTCTGCCTTGGAGGTCTTGATTGTCGTGAGGCAAAACCGGGCGGTTTTTTTAGTCAATAAATTAATACTTTAAAATAATATTGTGAAACAAGTACAAGTGCTTAACCAAATCATAACCGTTCGTTTTACTAGTCAATCAATCATAAATTATATACCACCATATTACCTATTTCTGCTGCTAAGCAGGTGTTGCGTGCACTGCTATGTTCCGGTCTGAAGGCTGTATACCCTAAGATGGAATAACTCATAACCTGTAATTATACTGATTCTCTATGCTCTTCACAACGGAACACAGATATTTGTCAGCAGAAATAGGTAAGATGGTGGTATCTACCCAGACGGACTGCTATGCAGAAAGGGAGTCCTACAACCTATTAAGTATACCATCAGATGGACTGTAAGTTTCATTTGTCACTTCAATATTCATAAAAAACAAAATCTTCACAGTCTATACGCTAGGCTATAGTTACGCAGCTAGAAATGTAAAATTCAGAATGAAACCCATTCAAATTTATAGAAGCATTGTACGGGACCGAATTCCGTTTAATACAACGTTTACCATTTTCTGTTTTGTTAGCATGTAACTAAACCATTGTTAAAACTTCTTTGTTTAGAACGCCGTAGGTATTAAGACTTGAGCTCCTATACCTTGACCCACCTGTACCATATATTTCCTTCACATCTAAGAGTCTTGCTTTTAGATTTCCGTTCAATTCATCGTTTCTAATTTTCTTTTTCGTTAGCATGTTACTAAAACTTTGTTGAAACTTCTTTGTTTAGAACACCGTTGGTTATTAGCAGGCTTGAGCTACTTCGGTTACTTTTTGGTTCTGAAACTTATATTGAACTGTGCTTTATAAAGTTTACTTGTTTAATGGAGCCGCAGTAACGAAGAGATAAGCGCTCGGCTTAAAATTTCATAGAGCACGAGCGAACCAATTTTTTTCTCACCAATGAAATTGTAAACTGCAACTTTAAGTGCTGATTTACCATGTACTAAGGCCGGCTACGCACCTGCGATTCCCCTGGCGTTGCAGTTGTTAATGGGCGGCGGTAGTCACTTACCACCAAGTTAGCCGCATGGTTGTATTGATAAACATCCTAAGATTTTTTAAACGTTTGTTCCCAAGTCGAAGGAAAATCATTTTGGAATTTTATTTCAACTTAGTTTTACAAATTTTCTTACAAAGAAAATTGAAAAATAATGAGGTTCTTTTAATTTTGTACTATTTTTCGATAATACCTCATGACAAAGATTCTAAATAAAAATTGAAGACATGTTGTCTTCAATTTTTATTTAGAATCTTTTCTTATAATATTTTTAACAAGCGCCCTTATCCGTAAATATTATCATATTTTAAGGGAATTTTTTATATAACGTTTTATATAAATAATTTATATGACTATATGAAGAAACATTATGAAGTATCAAAACAGCGGTGATCTTTATATATGTTGTTATTTTTTATAGAATGAGGGTGACAAACGAGCACACAGTCCACCTGATGGTATGTCAATACTGTAGCCCATTGACATCTATATCTGTCTTTGATTAAAAATCAAAATACAGGTGTTGTTATCCCTGAGGACTAAGAAAAAATGCCTCGTTTCCAGTAAAAAGTGTCTCCGGTTATGTACAGTCGCCATACGAAACACAGCAGCATTAAGCTGCTATATGAGGCTGGTATTCTGTGAGAGCGTGGTCCTTTTCCCGTCGAACCGATTCATTCATGCTCCGTGTTGAGACTTTTCGGTTTATATTTTAATATACATAAAAATTTTGTGTTCTCTGGTTGTTCGATTTATTATTACTTAAAAAATTTAAATAACTACAAATTAATTCTCACGAACGTCTCGATCGCTTCGAAGCACCGAACACCTGAGATACGTATGAGACGCAAAGCTGTCACTTGATCGTCTCCCATGAGCATAGGTAAGCTGCTTAAACGCTGTCGCCACGCTGTAGAAGCAAACACGACACTTCCTTTGGTATTCGTACAAGACTTTTTTTTTTTTATAGGAGAGGGGGCAAACGAGCATGCGGCTCACCTGATGGTAAGTGACTACCGCCGCCCATGAACAACTGCAACACCAGGGGAACCAGAGGAATTGCAGATGCGTTGCCGGCCTTTAAAAAGGAGTAGGCTCTTTTCTTGAAGGTCCCTAAGTCGTATTGGTCCGGAAAAATCGCTGGTGGTAAACTATTCCACAAGGAAGTTGTGCGAGGAAGAAAACATCTTCTAAATCGCACAGTGGTGGACCGCCAATCATCCAGATGGTGTGGATGCTATCGGGAGTTCTGCCGCGATGTGCGTTCGTGAAATGTGGCGGCTGGGATTAATCCGAACAATTCCTCAGAGCACTCCCGTGGTAAATACGAAAGAAAATGCAAAGAGATGCAACATCTCTTCGCAGCGCCAATGAATCGAGCCGATCGGAAAGGACTCGGTCGTCGACGATTCGAGCCGCTCTGCGCTGGATGCGGTCAAGTGGAAGGAGCTGGCACTGGGGAGCCCCAGCCCAGAAATGGGAACAGTATTCCATGAGGCCGAACCTGCGCCTTGTAAAGTTGCAGGCGTTGTGCCGGCATGAAACACTGTCCCGCTCTGCTGAGCACGCCAAGCTTTTTAGAGGCCAATTTGGCCTTCTCTTCCAAGTGACCGCGAAACTGCACGTCACTCGATATGTCGACGCCGAGGATTCCGATACTGGCTGAGGCAACAAGGGGAGTGCCTTGAAACTGAGAAAATACGACAAAGGGGTTCTTTTAGCGGTAAACGCGCAAACTTGTGTCTTCTGAGGATTAAACTGGACTAGATTTAGTCGCCCCCAATCCGAGACTTTGTTCAGCAAAGACTCGACTTCAGACACAAGTTTGTTCCGGTACTCGGCGACGTTTTCCCGAGAAATAATCGCACGGCCGGCGTATAGAGCATCACCAGTGCTATCGTCCGCATAGCAATGAATGCTACCGGTTTGCAACATATCATTGATATGCAGAAGAAACAGCGTTGGTGATAGCACGCAGCCTTGTGGAACACCAGCGTTAATAGGCTTGTAGTCGGAGCATGAACCGTCTACAACGACCTTGATGCTCCGATCTGCAAGAAAGCTGGTGATCCAATTGCACAATTTCTCGGGAAGCCCATAGGAAGGGAGCTTCGTAAGAAGCGCTTTGTGCCAAACCCGATCGAAAGCCTTCGCAATGTTCAAACTAATGGCCAATGCCTCCCCCTTGGACTCTACTGCCTCCGCCCATCTATGAGTCAGGTAGACCAGAAGATCACCAGCTGATCGACCCCGACGAAAACCGTATTGGCGGTCACTAATCAGCTGGTGATCCTCAAGGTACCGCATGAGCTGGCAGTTTATAATGGATTCCATTATTTTGGAGAACAAGGAGGTGATGGCGATAGGCCTGTAGTTGGACGGGTCTGAGCGGTCGCCTTTTTTAGGGATCGGTTGGACAAAAGCTGTCTTCCATGATTTCGGGACTACGCCTGCGTTAGAACCGGTGCCAACTCCGGAGCACACGTCCTCAGCACAATTGGGGGATTCCGTCAGGCCCACTCGACTTGTGGATGTCCAGGGAGAGGAGTGCTTTGCGAACCGAGCGCTGTGAGAACCGAACATCCGGCATGGAGCACTCACACCGCGGGATGGCCGGCGGTGTGTTCTCCCCGTCATCAAGAGTCGAGTTGGACGCAAAAAGTGAGCCTAAAAGGTCGGCTTTCTCTTTTGCGGCGTGGGCCAGTGAGTCGTCCTCCCTGTGCAGAGATGGTAGTGATGGCTTACAGAAATTCCCTTGGACAGCCTTGGCGAGAGACCAGAATGCACGGGTTCCCGAAGGAAGGCGAACTAGTTTCTCGCCAATTCTGCCTATGTGCTCTGACTTTGCCTTGGCAATAACACTTTTGAAGGACCTGGAGGCGAAGTTATACTTCTTTTTAAGCATGCTGGTGTTTACATCCCGAGCCGCCGAAGCCTCAGCCCAGGCCTGATAGCACTCCTGCTTACTGCGTAATGCAGTCTTACAGGAGCGACCAAACCAAGGCTGCGATCTGCCTCCGATAGGTACCACAGATGATGGAATAAATAGTTCCATTCCCTGTAACACCACATCAGTGACAGAGTCAGCAACAGCGCTGGCATCGTCCGGCGAGAAGCAAACCCGCCCCCATGGGTAGGATGCAAAGAAAGACCGCATTCCGTCCCAATCCGGCGACCTGTAATGCCAAACACGGCGGCAAACTGCAGAACGCAACCGCGAGTGGAGCGTGAGTGGCACCACACTCCGGATCAGACAATGGTCCGAAGAGCCGAGAGGGGCATCGACGGAAACCTGATATCCGTCCGGATGAGAGGTCAGCAGAAGGTCCAACAGGGAAGGTGTATGATCCTTCACATCTGGAATCCGCGTAGGCGAAGTAACCAGCTGTGTCAGACCATATGCCAAGGCAAAGTTATAAACAGATCTCCCCGCATGATCGGTTAAACGTGATCCAAGCCATTCGGCGTGGTGGGCGTTAAAATCGCCAAGGATCACGATCTCTGCGGATGGGACCTGTTGTAGCAAGGAATCTGTAGCCATTTGGACGTGGTCGATGAGTCGGTCTGTTTCGGCATTACCGCTATGGGACCTATAGAGGCACCCGTAGACGCGCGGATGGTCGTCGCTATCTACCCGTAGCCAAAGGATGGACAGGTCCGAACCTTCAAGACTGCCGAGGCGTCGAGAACAGATGTCCTCTGACGTATACGCAAACTCCAGCCCGAGGGACAAAGGATTGTTCCAATTTGTACCCCGGTTAGGAGAGATACGAAGTATCAGCCGGAGAGGACACCTGCGTCTCGGTCAGAAAGAGCAAGGCCGGCTTCGCCGTCTCGAGATGGTAGTGGACGGCGTTTAGGTTCGAGTGAAGTCCCTGATGTTGCAGAAATCCACGGATAGCGTGGCAGGGTCGCCTTGGTCTTGTTGCTCAGTTTGCCCCGAGCAGTTATTGTTTTGAGCGGAATTTTGCCCCCCAGAATACGCGGGGCAGCCTGAGCACCCACGCTCAGGAGTGAGTAGCATGGTCGTGGATGCTCAGCGAGGATTCTCCAGGGGTGCAGGTACCCTCCTGGGGTAGTCTAAAATTTAATTCCGCTACCATGTTGATGGGGGGGGGGGGGGAGAATTGGGCCTCCGGTCACCTGCACTCACCAGACGAAACGCAAAAGCAGAGCTTCCACTTCACGCCGGTATTCTGTGAGGTCGTGGTGACTACAATCAACATTACAAGAAAGATTTTGTTAATTTATTACCTTGAATACATAATCAATTATTAAATCTGCTTGAATTAGCAAATTTTGTGTTGCAGCCAACGAGCGGTTCAGCACACGGCTTGGTTCATTTGATGTTTATAAAAATTAAAAAAAAAATAACATGAACAATGGTTAAAACAGTAATTAAAAAACCGGACTGCGTAAAAAGTTTACAGGAAACATTTTTTTATACTCTATGTCACTTCAACAACTAAGACGAATTGAACGACACCCTACGAGTATATGTTAAAATCCATCAAACCGTACGGAAATATACGTATACATACATACTCTCGAAAAACACTACCCTCCTTCTGGGGCAATTGGGTAAAGAGGAGAAATTTTTTACCAAATTAATATGGGTATAAAATATTTAATAAAAAATAATCATCAAAATCGGTTTACAATTTTTTTTATAATAGTGCAGGCAAACGAGCATGTGGTTCACCTGGTAGAAAGTGTCGACCGCCACCCACGAACAACTGCAACACCAGGGGGGTTGCCAGAGTCTTAAAAAGGAGAAAGCTCGTTTCTTGAAGATCCCTAAGTATCGGTCCGGAAAAATTGGCGATGACAAATGATTTCATAAAGAAGTCGTGCGCTATCATCCACACCATCTGGATGCTTAGCGGTGGACCGCCAAGCATCCAGATTGTGTAGATGGTATCAGGAATTTTGTCGTGATATGCGTTGGTGGAATTTGGCGGCTGGAATTATTCTGAACAATTGCTGTGAGCACTCCCCGTGGTAAATGCGATTGAAAATGCAAAGGGATGCAACATATTTTAGCAGTGCCAGTGAGTTAGGCCGATCAGAAAGAACTCGGTCGTCGATGATTCGAGCCGCTCTTCGCTGAATGCAGTCAAGTGGAAGGCTGGCGGTGCCCCTGCCCAGAGATGAGAACAGTATTTCATGTGAGGCCGTACCTGGCGGAGATATTGCGTAACATACGTACAAAAAAAATAAAAAACACTTATAGTCGAATTGTAAGCCCCCTCCTTTTCTTAAGTCGGCTTTAAATAGAAGCAAACAGGAAAAGTCATATTGGTACAAACATGTTTACTTATAATCGATTTTTATTGTTACATGGTTACTATGGATACTATATTAACTTTATATTCTATTTAATAACATTAAAATATTTTATTTATTTTTTATTTATTCTTTATTGAACCTCACTCAATGTCTACGAAGAAAAGGATTAGTAAACTGAAGTGGCAATGGGCCGGCCATATAGCTCTAAGAACCGACCACCGGGGAAAGAAAGGTTCTCGAGTAGAAGCCTCGTACCGGTAGGCGAAGTGTAGGGCGGCTCCCCCTTAGATAGTGTGATGTTGATGGTTGCAGGTGGCTCAGGACCGTGCTTTGAGGCGTTTCTTGGCGGAGGCCTATGTTCAGCAGTGGACGTATAGAAAGAAAGAAAGAAAAATTATTTATTACAACAAACACCAACACACATGTTACAAAAGATATTATACACTAAAAAACTTATAACTTCAGACCAAAAGAAAACTATAACGTAAATAAAATGAAATCAACAAGTATGAAGCTCTGTAACGATGATGATGATGATGTTTTGGTTATTTAGTTAGAAGGTACAATTTGACTAACAGGTTAAAAATAAGTCTCTTAATTAAAAAAAAGTTAAAAAAGTTTAACATGATGTTTTCACCAAACTAATGTACCAAAAACACGATCTGTAAACGTTCTTCAAAGAAATAAACGGTAATCCTCTAAGCGCCTCCACAAAGCATTCCATAACACACTTCCATAAAGCATTTGCCACGTCTGTCGCGTTCGTGTTCCACATTCCCAGTTTCACCACAAACGTCCTTGCAAAGGAAATAGGTTATTACCTTCATAATAGCGGCGGTCCATTCGCAGCCACCGAGTTTATCTTTCTTTTATAGTCTTAGAATACTCTAATGAAAAGTTCAAAGTGCCGCCATTCATAAAACCTAGTTTTTTCATTGACTTTAGCGACTAAACTCAATTAGCATCGTAATAAAAGTAATAACTTAATTGTGAAGCAAAATAATTGTGAAGTAAAATCCTAAATGCGGACCGAGAACTCAAAAGGTCGTGGGTTCGAATCCGCCATTCGACTAATGTCGCAAACCACTCCGGGAATATTAGTTATGTTAATAGCATTGCTAGAATTTTTTTATTAAATTATGGTTGTAAAAGAGAGCAAAAAGACTGTACGTTTATTTCATAAATGCGGGAGAATAAGATATGATGCGGTAATTATAATATTATATACAAATGCGGAATGCCTGTAGAAAACAGTTCATGAAAATGATAACAAAAGAAGCAAAACCCTTACCAAATCTCCAAATTCCTCGGTTTGGCGAATATTTGAGGTACTCCACTAAATTAGCTTCAAAACTCCATGATCACTCGAACAGAAAAATAATATATGCACAACAGACAACCACTCATCACGTTGTGTTCATAGTCAACTTAATTTAACCATGTCGAGCAGCTTTTATTTATTATCTCAATAAATATTTTATAACCCCGACCGAGGATTTCCGCTATTTTACGAGTGAGAAACACGTAAAATAGCAGCATGATTCTGCATTTCTAATAATGCATGTCGGAAACTGTAAATCCTTTGTACTGGTAAAGAGATATTCCGTCGTAGTTCACAGGAGTGAATATGCATTTTCATATATTTTTTAACTTATTATAAGACAGTGCTTGACCACAATCCCACCTGGTGGTAAGTGGTGAAAGATGATAAATCGTACTGTCTTAGCGTAACAAAAGCCTATTCACTCTTGCCTTAAAGACGCCCAGATTGTATTCGGACGGAAAGATAACTGCCGGCAAAAGTTTCACTCCTTTTGTTGTACGCATTACGAAAGACGAAGCAACAACGATAGATTTCTAAGGGCTATATCTCTTACTTTCAGGTAAACTTTGTGCCCATTTGTATAAAAATTCACTGGTATTTTGTCCTGCTAACCTTGTAATGGCGGTGTAAGAATATCTACTACCTCATTACATCCCATGAGTGTCGTAACAGGCGACAGACTAACTGAAACAAGGGAAAGGTAGCAGCTTCTTCTGAAACAGGAGTTATGCAACAGCATCTTGCTGATAACAAATCAAAATTATAAAAAAACTGCGGTTTCCAAGCAGCTATGGCGAAAGTATGAGCAATCTGTGGGGGACGCGTAGGTTCTGCAGTAGACTTTTATATTCTATTCTCTGAGACCGTGATACTTACCCGGTCGTGCAGACCTATTTTGTGATGCAAGTACAACACCCTGCAACTTTTCTCTGTCATGTTAAAAGGTAGCGTTTTGTCTACACATTAACAAATTGTGTGTGTTTATTATATATGGTCGAGCCACGCCCTGCCTTCAATGACTAGGGTGGAAAACGGTTGTGATTCCATCTAATATCATTTTCAACTTTCCATGAGATAAATAAGTAAAAGATCCATGAAATAAAGAAATATATTTGTATTTTTATAAGATTTTGTTTTTATTTTTATGTTGGAGCCGGTGATTAGTTAAGTTTAGTTTATTGCACCCATGTCATTGGCGTGTACTGAAAATCAACGTTATAGTTACCGCTATGTGGTTTCTATAACATTTGTGCTGATTTTTGTTCCTAAATTATTTAGTTGTGTTAACTTATATTAATATTTGGAACTAAATAAATTATAGAATATATTATAATCATTGTTTACAAGAATACTTATTGAAAGTCATTTAAGCCTTACCACTGGTTCAGAAAAAACCTCCGTCGTGGGAAGAACCAGCAAGAAACCCAGCGGGACTTTTTCAAATAAAATTATTTACTATATAATATTTATACAATTAGAAACAGCATGGTAGCGACCACCTCATTCCCAGAAGTTATTATCAATTATGTACTCTTTAGTAGTATAATAACACTTACTAAAAAAAAATCGCGTAATAAACATTTGATAGACAAGGCCTGCATATTTTCTAGGACTTTATTGTAAATGCGTATGAAGGAATTACTGACTCCTTGAAGTCGAGTAACTGGTATATTATATATTGTTCCGTAATAAACCGCAACTTGCAAAATTGATACCGAGGCACAATGATCTGCTGCGATCTGAGAGCCGGTTATATCTAGTGGCAACATTGCGACGTAATATGCGTTGTAATAATCTGTGGAGTTAAAAAAGAAAACAAGAGGGTAGGAAGCGTGAGAAGCGACATACATCAACACATCTCTTTATGTTATGATTTCTTATATTTACGCGAACACTACACATTGAATAAAACTATTTTACGGACTTTATCGCGTTTTTTTTTATAGGAGAGGGGGCAAACGAGCATGCGGCTCACCTGATGGTAAGTGACTACCGCCGCCCATGAACAACTGCAACACCAGGGGAACCAGAGGAATTGCAGATTCGTTGCCGGCCTTTTAAAAAGGAGTAGGCTCTTTTCTTGAAGGTCTCTAAGTCGTATCGGTCCGGAAAAATCGCTGGTGGTAAACTATTCCACAAGGAAGTTGTGCGAGCAAGAAAACATCTTCTAAATCGCACAGTGGTGGACCGCCAATCATCCAGATGGTGTGGATGGTATCGGGAGTTCTGCCGCGATGTGCGTTCGTGAAATTTGGCGGCTGGGATTAATCCGAACAATTCCTCAGAGCAGTCCCCGTGGTAAATGCGAAAGAAAATGCAAAGAGATGCAACATCTCTTCGCAGCGCCAATGAATCGAGCCGATCGGAAAGGACTCGGTCGTCGACGATTCGAGCCGCTCTGCGCTGGATGCGGTCAAGTGGAAGGAGCTGGCACTGGGGAGCCCCAGCCCAGAGATGGGAACAGTATTCCATGTGATGCCGAACCTGCGCCTTGTAAAGTTGCAGGCGTTGTGCCGGCATGAAATACTGTCCCGCTCTGCTGAGCACGCCAAGCTTTTAGAAGCCAATTTGGCCTTCTTCCAAGTGACCGCGAAACTGCACGCCACTCGATATGTCG
The DNA here is from genome assembly GCA_029286625.1 of Parnassius orleans. Lineage (NCBI taxonomy): Eukaryota > Metazoa > Arthropoda > Insecta > Lepidoptera > Papilionidae > Parnassius > Parnassius orleans. The sequence continues at coordinate 1,126,115 of JAGSMP010000043.1, read as the reverse complement.
ACGCCGAGGATTCCGATACTGGCTGCGGCAACAAGGGAGTGCCTTGAAACTGAGGAGATACGACAAAGGGTTCTTTTAGCGGTAAACGCGCAAACTTGTGTCTTCTGAGGATTAAACTGGACTAGATTTAGTCGCCCCCAATCCGAGACTTTGGTTAGCAAAGACTCGACTTCAGACACAAGTTTGTTTCGGTACTCGGCGACGTTTTCCCGAGAAATATTCGCACGGCCGGCGTATAGAGCATCACCAGTGCTATCATCCGCATAGCAATGAATGCTACCGGTATGCAACATATCATTGATATGCAGAAGAAACAGCGTTGGTGATGGCACGCTGCCTTGTGGAACACCAGCGTTAATCGGCTTGTAGTCGGAGCATGCACCGTCTACAACGACCTTGATGCTCCGATCTGCAAGAAAGCTGGTGATCCAATTGCACAATTTCTCGGGAAGCCCATAGGAAGGGAGCCTCGAAAGAAGCGCTTTGTGCCAAACCCGATCGAAAGCCTTCGCAATGTCCAAACTAACGGCCAATGCCTCCCTTGACTCTACTGCCTCCGCCCATCTATGAGTCAGACCAGAAGATCACCAGCTGACCGACCCCGATGAAAACCGTATTGGCGGTCACTAATCAGCTGGTGATCCTGAAGGTACCGCATGAGCTGGCAGTTTATAACGGACTCCATTATTTTGGAGAACAAGGGGGTGATGGCGATAGGCCTGTAGTTGGACGGGTCTGAGCGATCGCCTTTTTTAGGGATCGGTTGGACAAAAGCTGTCTTCCATGATTTCGGGACTACGCCTAGGGAGTAGGAGTACCGGAAAAGACGCGTTAGAACCGGTGCCAACTCCGGAGCACACGTCCTCAGCATAATTGGGGGGATTCCGTCAGGCCCACTCGACTTGTGAATGTCCAGGGAGAGGAGTGCTTTGCGGACCGAGCTCTGTGAGAACCGCACATCCGGCATGGAGCACTCACTCCGCGGGATGGTTGGCGGTGTGTTCCCCCCGTCATCAAGAGTCGAGTTGGACGCAAAAACTCTTCCCCTTCGTCTTTCGTAAAGTTTAAACGTGTCTAAAGAAACATACTATTTTTGCAATTTTATACAAATTGTTTAATTTAAGTGCAAATAAACAAAACACAAAAATAGGATCACAGAAGAACAAAGTAACTGTTCAAACCGTGAGTGAAATTACTTTTCTATGCTATGGTTGCCTAGTACTCCTTAAGAACTATAAGTGACTTAAGTTCAGCAGATATTTTGCTTTATTCGCTCTCATCTTGTTATTAGCACCTCCCACAACGGACTAGCCCTTCCCACAAAATAAGCGTCATTGTTTTGCTTACTACGAAGTTAACATAATTTCTTTCACCGCATGGTCTCCTAGTACATAACAGCCAATAATATTTATTTATTTGCCCTCAAATTTTTGTTGAAATTTTTGATTGGCACTGCCAACTATCAAACCATCCCACAAGATCAGCGCCACCTTTTACTTACCACGGTTCCAAGTGAGCTCCTCTCAACGTATCATCTCCTAGTACATTATGGCCAACATGAACAAGTCATTATCTGACTCAGAATTTGAAGTACCCACGCACAATACTACTCCACCAAATTTTATATCAACCAGAAATAAGAGAAAAAGGAGTGACGATAGCGCTGCAAACCTTGCTTTACTAAGAAACGAAATGACTAGTATGTTCAATACCTTAATAAATACTCAAAATATAGAATTCCAAAAAAATGCGAATATACTCAGAGATATACAAAAAACAAATCAGAATATCGAAAGCTCAATCTCTTTTCTGGCCGAGCAGAATAAGGAGTTTCAAAAAAAAATAGAGAAGTTAGAAGAGCAGATAAAAGAAGATCGAAAATATATAACCATTTTAGAAGACAAAATTGAAGATATGCAAAAAGACAGACGCAAAGCAAATTTGGAAATTAAAAATGTACCAAAGAAGTCGTCGGAAGCGAAGCAAGACCTCATAGATATGGTTATAAATTTGTCAAACACCATTGGGTATCCAATCGCGAAATCTGACATCAAAGATATTTACAGAGTCCGAGGAAAGAGAGATATTATTCAAAACACTCCTGTCATAGTAGAGACTTCCTCGACAATACTAAAAAATGATTTTTTGAAAATGTGTAAAATTTTCAATACAAAAACAAAAACCAAGCTTTGTGCCAAACACCTGGGTCTGCGCACTGCTGAAGATACTCCTATTTTTGTTTCGGAACAATTAACTGCTAAGGCTGCTCGTCTCTTCTTCCTCGCACGTGACATGGCTAAGATACAATCTTATAAATTTTGTTGGACTGCGTATGGAAAGGTCTACGTGCGAAAAGAGGAGAATTCAAAGATAGTACTTATAAAAAATGAAGCCCAAATCCAACAACTTTTATCTGAGAAATGACTAGACTTGATCTCATCAATCGCATGTGGCCCTTTCTACATTATATTAAAGTTTTGTTCTATCTTCTTTAGTTTTATAAATCCTAAGGTAATATATTGCATATATTTTATTGTTGTAAGAAACACACTAGTACTCACACATACACATCATATACTCACACATACTAACATCCGAAATATCAAACACACAAACATACAACCTCTCACGCACACATGTAGTCTGTTGATCCCAACATACACTCTACTCGTATACCAAAACAAACAGATTCCAATGTCACTACATAAAAATATTAACACCAATAAACTAATATATAAATCAACTCATGACCTACTAATTATAACACATTATCGCATATTATACATCGAATCTCTTGATGGATAACACATCTCAAATTTTGAAAGACATAGACGGAACTAATATAGCCAACTCCACTATCCACTAGGTGTGACATACAGGTTCTTACAAAATATGTAAATATTTACAAAAATGATTTAACAATAATCTCGAAAAATATTAGAAGCATACACTGCAATTTTGGTGACTTTCAAGCAACAATATCACACTTGAATTTTGAAGTAGATGTATTGGCGCTAACGGAATGCAGACTTAACCAAAATAAACCTTTACCCACTTTAGCTGGATATACGTTGTTCGCAAGTAAATATAACCTTAATCAAAATGACGGAGTGGTGACCTATGTAAAGACTTATCTTAAACCTACTATGCAAGAAGTGAGACTTGTTCATGCATCTTGCATTCAGATAAATATACTTGGCCATATTATTTTATCTATTTATCGCTCTCCGTCAAATTCAAATGCAAATAATTTTATAAATTCCCTAAATATCTATCTAGAAACCATCAAGACATATCGTAACATAATAATTACAGGGGATATTAACATAAATTTAATTCCAAAACCTAATGAAGGATGCAATGAAAATAATAATAGAGCTTCCTATTTAAATATGTTATCAACACACGGAATACTTTCTGGTCATTCTATACCAACTAGAGGCGAGAGCTGTCTGGATCATTTCATGTTAAAAATAGACCAAAATAAATTATCCCCGTATATAGCAATCTTAAATACCACAACTACTGATCACTACAGCATATTTATGAAAATTAGTAAAGTAAAACAAAAAATATATTGTTCTAAAAATGTAGAATTTATTGATTATAACGAGGCTCTCACCACACTTATACAGAAAAATATAACCAAATTATTATTTTGTGATGATCCTAATACATTAGTGGAAATATTAATAAAACGGCTGTCTGAATCTCTAGAAGAACATAAAACTTTAAAAACTCTTCCTAAATCCCAACGCACTATTAAGCCCTGGGTTACCTCAGGTATTTTGCGATGCATTAGGAATAGAAACAAAATGCAATTAAAACTACGATCTGAACCACACAACGAAATATTAAAAATCACTTACACAAGATATCGAAACCATTGCAATAATCTATTAAAAAAATTAAAACGAAAATACGAAAACAACAGTTAGCTAATGTAACGAAAATTCTAAGTTATTATGGAAAACAATTAAAACTATAACCCATACAAATTCGAATAAAACATCAAACAATGACTTATTAAATGCTAAATCTACTCCGGAGGACTCGGTGAATCACGTAAATAATTTTTTTGCTAATATTGGACGAAAGTTGGCTGAGGACATACGAATCAGTAATTCCGATCTCAAAAACGAATATGCTTTGCCTAGACTTGCATCTCAACCAAGATCTTTTGTTCTATTGGATACTGATCCAATGGAAGTTGATGAAATTATAACTAGCCTCAAGTCCAAAAGCGCTCTTGGCTGGGACAATATTTCTACTCAATTTGTCAAACTAGCTAGAGCACACGTAGTTCCCGTAATTAGCCATTTAGCCAATATTTGCTTCCATAAAGGCGTTTTTCCGTCACCTCTCAAAAAATCTATAGTTACGCCGGTGTATAAGGATGGAAATAAAGATGACGTCAGCAATTACAGGCCAATTTCTGTATTAACCGCCATCTCAAAAATCATAGAAAAACTGATAAACCTTCGTCTAATAAACTACTTAGAGAAATATAACATCCTTTCGGAAACTCAGTTCGGCTTTAGACGTGCAAAATCAACAGAGGATGCTACCTTAGCTCTAACCTCCTTTATCATAAAGGAATTAGACCAAGGTCAAAAGTGTCTCACTGTTTTTATTGACCTCAGAAAGCATTTGATACTGTTTATTTTCCCATCCTCCTGCGTAAACTCGAAGCAATTGGCGTGAGAGGGGTCCAGTTAAAATTATTTGAAGACTACTTGCGAAATCGGAAGCAACAAGTGAAGATTGGGGACCATATAAGTGAAGAAGCTGAAGTTATTTTCGGTGTTCCTCAGGGGAGTGTACTGGGCCCCACCCTGTTTCTCATTTACATAAATGATCTCACCAAGATGAACTTAGAAAATGGTCGGGTATTTTCCTACGCTGATGACACTGCATTAGTCTTCACGGGTTCAACTTGGGAATCAGTTTTTAAGAGCGCTGAACTTGGACTTAGATCGGTTAATAGTTGGCTACAGCATAACCTCCTCACTCTTAATGAATCTAAGACAAAATACATATGTTTTACGATCAACAATAGAACACAACCTGCTAGCAATATTGCTCTAAGAATTCATCGGTGTAGTTATAAAGATACTGCAACTGTTCATGTGCGGTGCTTGATAGAGTCCAATCTATTAAGTACCTAGGTGTTGTTTTGGACCAGCGACTAAGTTGGCATTCTCACATTGACTACACCAGTAACAGAGTAAGAAAATTAACATGGATTTTTAAAAAACTTAGACATGTAGCAACTAAAAAATTAATAACACAAATTTACATCACTATGGCACAATCTATAATAGGCTACTGCATCCCCGTTTGGGAGGTGCAACAAAACAAAATTTTTGGAAATTGAAAGAAGTCAGCGCAGCCTCCTTAAGGTAATGTATAATAAACTCTTTAGATTCCCCACTGAAGAACTCTATAAATTCTGTGAACTCCTGTCTGTGAGAAAATTGTACATTTTATTGACTTCTCTAAAATTGCACAAAACATTACCATTTAGGTCTGAATTACTACATAAGAGAAGAAAAGATAGAGTCGCAATTGCTAATCCTGTAAAAACTAAATTTGCCAAACGACAATACTCTACATATTCTGTATATATTTATAATAAGTTAAATAGACAAATTGGTATTTTTCAATTAAAATCGTGCGTATTAAAGGAAACTGTAAGTAAATGGCTTTTAGAAATGACGAACCATGATATAGAATTAATGCTACAAGAAATAAACTAATTAAACACACATACACACACACACACACACAAACACACACACACACACACACACACACACACACACACACACACACAAACTCCGCATTTCTTGCACACACATTAATATTATTAAGATTGTTATTTTCTTTTCTTTTTATTTATTTTTTCAAATTTTACAACGATCAAACTTAGGTATGGAAGAGCGGGGCCTCCTGGCACAAGTATACATAATACTTAAAAGGTTTGGCCCCAACCATTGATTGTAATAAAACAACTGTCATTGCTATTGAAATAAACATTTTTAGATTATTTTTTTTTGAAAAAGTGAGCCTAAAAGGTCGGCTTTTTCTTTTGCGGCGTGGGCCAGTGAGTCGTCCTCCCTGTACAGAGATGGTAGTGATGGCTTACAGAAATTCCCTTGGACAGCCTTGGCGAGAGACCAGAATGCACGGGTTCCCGAAGGAAGGCGAACTAGTTTCTCGCCAATTCTGCCTATGTGCTCAGACTTTGCCTTGGCAATAACACTTTTGAAGGACCTGGAGGCGAGTTATACTTCTTTTTAAGCATGCTGGTGTTTATCCCGAGCCGCCGAAGCCTCAGCCCAGGCCTGATAGCACTCCTGCTTACTGCGTAATGCAGTCTTACAGGAGCGACCAAACCAAGGCTGCGATCTGCCTCCGATGGGTACCACAGATGATGGAATAAATAGTTCCATTCCTGTAGCACCACATCAGTGACAGAGTCAGCAACAGCGCTGGGATCATCCGGCGAGAAGCAAACCCGCCCCATGGGTAGGATGCAAAGAAAGACCGCATTCCGTCCCAATCCGCCGACCTGTAATGCCAAACACGGCGGCAACCTGCAAAACGTAACCGCGAGGGGCGTGGTGGCACCACACTCCGGATCAGACAATGGTCCGAAGAGCCGAGAGGGGCATCGACGGAAACCTGATATCCGTCCGGATGAGAGGTCAGCAGAAGGTCCAACAGGGAAGGTGTATGACCCTTCACATCTGGAATCCGCGTAGGCGAAGTAACCAGCTGTGTCAGACCATATGCCAAGGCAAAGTCATAAACAGATCTCCCCGCATGATCGGTTAAACGTAAACCGAGCCATTCGGCGTGGTGGGCGTTAAAATCGCCAAGGACCACGATCTCTGCGGATGGGACCTGTTGTAGGAAGGAATCTGTAGCCATTATTTGGACGTGGTCGATGAGTCGGTCTGTTTCGGCATTACCGCTATGGGACCTATAGAGGCACCCGTAGACGCACGGATGGTCGTCGCTATCTACGCGTAGCCAAAAGATGGACAGGTCCGAACCTTCAAGACTGCCGAGGTGTCGAGAACAGATGTCCTCTCTGACGTATACGCAAACTCCAGCCCGAGGCACAAAGGAGTGTTCCAATTTGTACCCCGGGTAGGAGAGATACGAAGTATCAGCCGGAGAGCACACCTGCGTCTCGGTCAGAAAGAGCAAGGCCGGCTTCGCCGTCTCGAGATGGTAGTGGACGGCGTTTAAGTTCGAGTGAAGTCCCCTGATGTTGCAGAAATCCACGGATAGCGTGGCAGGGGTCGCCTTGGTCTTGTTGCTCAGTTTGCCCCGAGCAGTTATTGTTTTGAGCGGAATTTTGCCCCCCCGCCAGAATACGCGGGGCAGCCTGAGCACCCACTCTCAGGAGTGGAGTAGCATGGTTGAGGATGCTCAGCGAGGGATTCTCCAGGGGTGCTGGCACCCTCCTGGGGTAGTCTAAGATTTAATTCCGCTATTATGTCGATGGGGTGGGGGGGATTGGGCCTCCGGTCACCTGCACTCACCAGACGAAACGCAAAAGCAGAGCTTCCACTTCACGCCGGTATTCTGTGAGGTCGTGGTACCAACCCGGCTCGAGCCGGCCCATACGCACGTAGTAAAAGCTGCTGCGTGGCTATACCACCGTTTAATTTTACTATTTTGATTCCCGACGTTTCGGGTGCTTTACAGCAAATCCATCCATTAAAACCCGCGTGAAAGAACATATAGCTGACGTGAGGTACCGACGCTCTGGGAAGTCTGCAGTCTGTGAACATGTTCAAGATCGTCCCCGCCATTACATCAGATTTGATAGACCACAAATTCTCGCAAAAGAACACCGATTCCTACCAAGGATGATACGCGAGGCTATTGAAAATAAAAAACACCCTAATTTCAATAGAGAAGATGGATGGGTGCTGCCATCTGCTTGGGATCCTATAATTAACAAAATTAAATCCAAACCCAAGGGTACCACTGCAAGACTTCAAGATACTGTAAGTTCATTCTGCGTAGATCAAACCAAAAATTAATATTAATAAACTGAAGGTAGCCGGGCTAACTATGACATCGAGACGTCAAACATCTCAGTCCCTCCCGTGACCATGGGTTGCTGTAAAGCACCCGAAACGTCGGGAATCAAAATTGTAAAATTAAAACGCGATAAAATCCGTAAAAATTGTTTTATTTAATCACTTTATGTTATCGTGATGCGAATATCTCTCCAAAAAACTTTAAAAGGACTACTCTAGACTAGAGTGTACCGTGTACAATCTTATTACTATTGTATTCTACCGTGTAGGAAAAGCTACCAGTAGCTGTAAAAGTTTGCTGATCTTGGGAGGCTGGTTAGACCGTGAGTAAACAAAATCGATCGCTTGTTCTAGCCTACCCGCGCCCTATATAACAATTGTGCGCTAGAACTTAAGGTAACATCAATCAGAAAGGTCTATGATATTATGAGAATTCTGAAATAAAATTTAAATTTACATGATACACGTGGCACATTTTAGCACGCTCCTATTAGCAAAGCTTTTAATTAAAAAAGCTTTAAATATTAGTTCTACATGTGTGTATGTACGTTTGTGCTAATTATGTATGTAATGGAACTCTATATGGGTATTTTATATATATGGGTAACCCGCCACTACACACCGTGTAGTGGTGGGTTAGAATACCCACTACCCCATATCTTCCCGTGGGTGTCGTAAGAGGCGACAGAGGGGAAACTGAGGCAGAAGATGGGCAGCAGCATCTTTCTGAAAACAACAAATAACAATAAAAAAACTGCGGTTGCCAACCCGCTCGCCAAGCGTGGCAACTACGGCAATACCCCCCCCAATGAAGAAAGTTACGAAGAGACGACCCCAGTCCCCGGCGGCCTCGCTATTCCTGGCTACGGTGGTGACCATGGTAACGGCGGGGCAGGGGGTGCTAAGAATCTCCGGTGGAGGTTCGGTTGCCACCTACGACGACTCGACCTGGCAACTTATAACGCACGCACTCTGAGGACTGACGAGAAGATCCTGGAGCTGGAAGAAGAGATAGACAAGTTGCGCTGGAATATTATATTTCGATTCCGAGGTCCGAAGAGAGGGGGAGGACACGGTAATCCTCGAATCCGGCAACTTGTTCTATCACCGGGAGGGCGACCATCTGTCCGGATTTATCGTCCACAAGTCTCTCGTTAACAACGTTGTAAAGATTGGGAGTGTGTCGACGAGGGTTGCCTACCTTATACTCAGAAATACCAAACGGTATTCGCTGAAGGTCATACAGGTTTACGCACCAACCTCGGCACACCCCGATGAGGAGGTGGAGGAAATGTGTGAGGATATTTCTAGAGCCATGCATTCCTCCAAAACCCACTATACGGTGTTAATGGGAGACTTCAAAGCAAAGCTAGGCACAAGAGAGAACGGTGAGCTGAAAGTAGGGAAATTCGGATTAGGGCAACGGAACCCAAGGGGCCAGCAGCTGGCCGACTTCATGGAGAAAGAGGGACTCTTTATGATGAACTCTTTATTCCAGAAGGGGCCCCACAGGAAGTGGACCTGGTCGAGCCCCGACGGTTCGACAAAAAATGAGATTGACTTCATTATGACGACTAGACGCCAACTGTTCAGTGATGTCTAAGTGATCGCGAAGGTGAAAACTGGTAGCGATCACCGAATGGTTAGAGGCACATTGAACCTAAACGTTAAGTTGGGGAGGTGTCGTCTAATGAAGTCAACGCTCCGTCCCCCTCGTGCTCTAATCCAAAGTCCCGAAACCTTTCAGCTCGAGTTACAAAACCGTTATCAGTGCCTAGAAGATTGCAATGCAGTGGACGATATGAATGACAAGCACGTGGAAACTGTCCATGCGGTCGGAGCTAAGTTTTGTAAGACCCGCCGCAGAAGAACACAAAAACTCTCCGATCACACTCTTAATCTCATGGCTGTTAGACGGGAAATGAAGCTGCAATCTTCAGTAGATTTGATAGCATACAGGCAACTGAACAGACAGATCTCCAAATGGATGCGGTGGGACTTACGCAACTTTAATACTGCTCGTATTGAAGAAGCGATCGAGCGGAACCAGGGCTCTTGCTAGAGATCTGTCTGCCAGAAAGAGCCAACTGTCGAAGCTGAAGACCGAGTGTGGTAGCGTCGTTTCCGGGACACCTGAGATTTTGAGTGAGATTGAGAGGTTCTATGGGCAGCTGTACACGTCATCGTTGGAGCCACGCGCAAGTGTGAGTACGATCCAAGAGCAAGTCTTATCCGACACTATTCCGATGATATCCCGGACGTCAGTCTGAGCGAGATTAGAATGGCTCTCAGCACCTTAAAACGGCAAGGCCCAGGCGAGGATGGAATTACAGCGGAGCTTCTGAAAGCGGGTGGAAAACCGGTACTTGAAGTCCTTCAGAAGCTCTTTAATTCCGTCCTCCATGGTGGCATTACACCGGAGGCGTGGAGCAGAAGTGGTGGTCTTGTTCTTCAAGAAGGCGACAACGCTCTCTTGAAGAACTACAGACCGATTTCCTTCTGAGCCGCGTCTACGTGCTGTTTTCGAGAGTCATTACGAATCGTCTCGCATGCAGACTCGACGACTTCCAGCCTCCCGAATAAGCCGGTTTCCGAAAAGGCTTTAGCACCATATACCACATACATACCCTTCGGCAAATTGTACAGAAGTCCGAAGAGTACAATTTGCCACTATGTCTGGCGTATGTGGACTATGAAAAAGCCTTTGATTCCGTCGAAATTTTGGCGGTGCTGCAGTCCCTTCAGCGGTGCCAAGTGGACTGTCGGTATATCGAGGTGCTGAAGTGTTTGTACAGTAGGGCTACGATGGCTATTCGAGTACAGAAACAGAGTACGAAACCTATCCAACTGCAGAGAGGTGTAAGACAGGGTGACGTAATATCCCCGAAACTCTTCACCGCTGCATTGGAAGACGTTTTCAAGCTACTGGACTGGAAAGGATAAGGTATTAACGTCAAAGGCGAGTACATCACTCACCTTCGATTTGCCGACGATATAGTCCTTATGGCAGAATCGCTGGAGGACCTAATCACTATGCTCAATGACCTCAATAGTGTCTCCCAATGGATAGGTCTCAAGATGAACATGGACAAAACAAAAATCATGTTTAATGTCCATGTCACACCTATGCCGATAGTTGTTGGGAGCACTAAGCTCGAAGTTATTGACGAATATGTTTACCTGGGACGGTAAGTCCAACTTCGACCGAGAGGTTAATCGACTGATTCAACTCGGCTGCGCAGCGTTCGGGAGATTACGACCCATCTTCTCGTCAGGCATACCTCAAAACCTCAAAACTAAATTGTAGAACCAGTGCGTGTTGCCAGTGATGACATATGGAACTGAGACGTGGTCCTTCACTACTGGCCGTATAAGGAAGCTCAAGGTCGCTCAGCGAGCTATGGAGAGGGCTATGCTCGGGGTTTCTCTGCGTGATAAACTTAGAAATGAGGATATCCGCAGTAGAACCAGAGTAACCGACATAGCCCAAAGGATTAGTAAGCTGAAGTGGCAATGGGGCGGCCATATAGCTCGAAGAACCGACTTGTGAAGGGCTGTAATGATAATGATGATGAGGGTGACAAACGAGCACACAGTCCACCTGATGGTAAGTGGTTGCTGTGACCCATAGACATCTACATCTATATTCAATAAAGAATCAAAATGCAGATGTGTTGTCACCCGTGAGGACTAAGATGGAATGCCTCTTTTCCAGTAAAAAGGGTATCCGGTTCTCTACACTCACCATACGAAACACAACAGTGTTAAGCTGCTATTTTACGCTGGTATTCTGTGAGAGCGTGGTGCTTCCCCGGTTGAGCCGACCCATTCGTGCTATAACTATACTACTAATATGGCTGCAGCATGGCTCTACCACGTTTTTCTCATCTGGTGGGGCTGCATAAATATATAAAAGAAAATGATAAATAAACATTAAATATAACAAAATATATAAATAAAAAATACATAAATAAATAAAAACCCAAGCAAATGAAAGCCCTCGGCAGGAGAGACCAAACGGCCAAGGGTTAGGAGGAAAGGGAAAGAAACCGGCGGATGATGCGGGCAATATCGAGGAGTACCGCCTTCTGTATTTAAGCTCGAAGCGGTCCGTCATAGGGGCTCCGTGACGGACCGCCTCAGATGACCCGAGAGGCTGACCGGGATTAGCCCGTTTTCAGAAACGGACACAGGAATAATGTTGGTCGCCTCCTGAGCCGGGTCCAGATATTTTGTTCGCCTATCTGATTCGGCTTTCACGAGGTTCTATTAATTGATTCTATTATCTTTGAGGGTATTATTATTATAAAAGTGAAGTAACAAAGAACTTAAATTGATCCACATGATGATCCACGGACACTTTTTTATGTGGGGAAATCCTCATGGATACCTTCTGTTGTGGAGGCAACAGAAAAGGTTATGCCGGACTCCTACCGGCCAAAACCCCACGATGGTAACCATCAGCGTATATAAGGGTCCCGGGATCTCCTTTCAGAACACAACCGGGGCCCCCTCTCGCTTTGCTTTATTAAAGCACGTCCCGGGAGCAGTCCTTACTGCCCCGAGCACCCTCGTAGTGCTATCACGGTGCTTGAGACCACTTCCGAGTCACCGTCTTCCTCAGGGGTTACATTACTAGAAGTTTGGGGCCCCCGCCCCAAGTGCCCGTAACCCCCGAGTCCCCGTTTCTGGTAAGGGAACACCATCATCAAGGAAAGGGCCGTGACGAACGCCTTGGCCACTTTGTCTCCGAGCGGGATCTGTTCTCTCCCGACACCGCTGGACAGTAACGGATTCACAGAAGGCGGCTACGGTAGTCCACGCCAAGTCCCTGCTCAGCATCGCCGACACGACTGCTGGCAGGAGAGTTCTGACCGGTGCGGCTTACCGCTCCCGTTCCCACGCTGGACATGTTGCCAGCTTATGGGATGCGGAGTCCTGGTCCTGCCCACCGCAGTGGAAATAGTTTTTCGTCGCTTCGCGCCCGATCTTACACAAATAATTACCGAAGCACCCGTTCAAGGTCATTATCTATGTAAGTCTGTAGGTGAGTCTACCTGTTCGTCGATGCATACAGGCTTCGAAGGCGAATGCGGCAGGATTGTTTCAACAACACGTGCGCGCATAACGCTCTTCAGAGAGACGAGCGCGCCACGTTGCGAATGCGTTAAGTCGTTCCTGTCGCTTAACTCCTTCAAACACCTCATCTGGCTCACTCGTACCGCTCTGGCGGAGGACACGCGTCCGGTCGTACACCCTCGCATCCATATCCCCAATATGCCCAGAGGTGGAATGCGAACCAGGACTGTCGCCGCCTCAAAGGATGTCGTGCGGTATCCTCGCACGATACCTATGACCATCCTTCGCTGCACACTGTAGATTTTAGTTTTGATGGATGGCCAGCCTTTTCGCCCAAACAGGCGCCCCGTACAAGGTTACGGACCTTATCACTCCTGCATAGAGGCGACACACTTCTTCCCTTGGTCCCCCTAGATTGGGCAGCAGGCTATGCATAACACCCACTACCCTTTCAATCCGGGGACTAGGCGCTCGAAGTGTTCTCCGAAGCCCCATCAACTGTCCACCTGATGGTAAGTGGATGCTGGGGTCCATAGACATCTACGTCCAGCGTACGGCTTATCCCCTGGTCTGATTGAATGGGTAAAGGACTTTCTGAGTGAACGGTCTCTCCGGGTCGTCGTCGATAGCTGCTCATCCGATACTATGGCGACTAACGCCGGTGTTCCTCAGGGTTCCGTTCTCTCCACAACTCTCTTCCTGCTGCATATTAATGATCTGCTTATGCCCGGTATCTGTGGGTATGCAGACGATAGCACAGTTGTGGGAGATACCAACCAAGTACTAGGGCCAGCGGTGATCAAATCCAGTCCGAAAGAGAAGTTATGGTAGAGCGTGTGAATCTCACACTACAGTTAGTTTCCGAATGGGGCGATGCCAATCTTGTGAAATTCAACGACTCCGAAACACAAGCGTGTCTCTTCACTGCAAAAACAGCAGCTTACCTTGGTTCCTTCTTTCCGAAATGTGTCACTGGAATATACCGACTGCCTTCAGTTGTTAGGGTTTGAGATATCCTCAAATCTGAACTTCGGGTGGTTCATTGAGTCCAAGGCCAAAGCAGCTGCAAGGAAGCTGGGAGTCCTTGCAAAGGTGCGGCGATACTTCACACCGGGACAGCTGCTTACTTTATATAAAGCGCAAGTCAGGTCGTGCATGGAGTATTGCTGCCATATATGGGCTGGTGCTGCAAAATACCACCTAGCAGCTTTGGACTCAATGGAAAGGTGTACCAAGAGGCTTATTGATGACCCGAATTTGGTTAAATCCAATCTTACCAGCCTCGAACACAGACGCAAAGTAGCCAGCCTTTCGGTTTTCTACAGGATGCATTTCGCAGATTGCCTTCCACCATAGTACAACCAGACGTTTGGCCAGTCTCCACCCTTTCGTTGTTGACTTACCACGCATTCAAAATAAATGGTTCGCTACGTCGTACAGCAAAGAAGTGGAATAAGTTGCCAGCATCTGTCTTTCCATCCGATTACAGTGTGGGTGTCTTCAAGACAAGAGTGAATAGGCTTTTATTAAAACAGTGCGCTTCACCATCTTAGGCTACATCACCACTTACCATCAGGAGGGATTGTAGATAAGCGCTGGCTTAGTTGAATATAAAAAAAAACATTTATCTTTGATTAAAATCAAAATGCAGATGCGTTGCCACCCATGAGGATAAATATGGAATGCCCAGTTTCCAGTAAAAAAGGTCCCCTGTTCTCTACACTCACCATACGAAACACAGCAGCATTAAACTTCTATTTTGCGATGGTATTCTGTGAGGGCGTGATCCTACCCCGTTCGAGCCGACTCATTCAAGCTACAACCATAAAATAGCTGCAGAGGGACTCTACCACGTATAAATCTAAAAAACAGAACTTTTGCTACATCAGAAGTGATATAAGTGTGTTGTTAGTCTTATAGAAAAGACCAAGCCCTTTTGTTGTGTGTCGCCGGCTTATAAGAATCCACTTCCCTATTTCGTCCCGTACGACGACACGTAAGAGGCGATTACGGGTAGTGCCAAAAGGAATTAAGGCTTCCGAAGTATCCATTCATTTCACGCCAGGTGCAAAATAACCAAACTAGGGACGTAGAGCAGCGTAAAATGTGTGATATGTTTGGCACTGCCATCGACTATCGATTGTCAAGCGTGACGAGTAAGTTGAATCACCTATATCAGGCGCGACCTATTAAATAGAATAGAATAATTTTTACTCAATATAGAGCCGTGGTAGCTCAGAAGGTTAGCGCTCGCTTTAAGTTTCACAGTACGCGAGCAACCCGGGTTCGATCCCCGCCGGCACCAATGAAATTGTTAATTGCAATTTTAAGTGCTGATTTACCACGTGCTCGGCGGTGAAGGAAAACATCGAGAGGAAACCTGCATGTCTGAGAAATGAAAAAAAATATTTCGAAGACATGTGAAGTTCGCCAACACGCATTGGAGCAGCGCGGCGGACATTTCCTTGCCCTAAAACCCTCTCAGAAATGAGAGGAGGCCTGTGCCCAACAGTGGGACGTATATAGGCTGTAACTTTACTTTTACTTTACTTAACTCAATATATAGATTGCAAGTAATTTCTCTTGAAAATTTTTTTTTTTTACTTTTACCACTGGTTTGAAAAAAATGCCTGCCATGCGTGATAATTAAGGCAAATCCACCCTACAACGTGAGAGGACCACGTTCACTGAGATTCTACGGGCTGATGTAGTATAAGACGGGACTTCTTTCTGAAAGTCTCCAAGTCAAATGATGATGATGATGATGATGGATTGGATAACTATCTTCAACATGGTAGAGCCACGCTGCAGCTTCTGCTGTAGCACGGATGGGCCGGCTCGAACCGGGGCAGTACCACGACCTCACAGAATACCAACGTAAAGTAGAAGCTTTGCCTCTGCGGTTCGCTTGATTAATGCAGTTGGATGGAACCCCCCTCCCCCCATAACATGGTAGCGGAATTCAAAAAGAAAGATTACCCCAGGAGGGTACCAGCGCCCCTGGTAATGGAGAATCTTTCAATGAGCATCCACGGTCAAGCTACCCGCTTCTTCCTGAGCGTGGGTGCTCAGGCTGCCCCACGTATTCTTTGGTCCGGCTGATACTTCTTACCTGTCCTACCCGGGGTACAAATAAGAACACTTCTTTGTGCCCTGGCCTGGAGTTTGCGTATACGTCAGAGAGGATATCTGTTCTCGACGCCCTGTTCATCCTTTGGCTGCGCGTAGACAGCGACGACCATCCCCGCGTCTACGGGTACCTGTACAGGTCCTATAACGGTAATGCCGACACAGACCGACTCATCGACCACGTCCAACTGGCTGCAGATTTCTTGCAACAACAGATCCCATCCGTAGAGATCGTGATACTTGGCGATTTCAACGCCCACCACACCGAACGGCTCGGTTCACGTTTAACCGATCATGAGAGATCTGTTTATGACTTTGCTTTGGCATATGGTCTGACACAACTGGTTACTTCGCCTACGCGGATTCCGAATGTGGAGGATCATACACCTGTGGCGGCGCTGTCGTCGCGCCACAAGCGAAATATATCGAAGCCTAAATCGCGCTATCAAAGTTCCGAATTAAAAACAGTATATATAGAATAGCTCCGAACTACCACTATGAGCGTTGGCCGCTCCCCGGGCAGAACACCTTGCCCGGCGGGAGATCTCCCCTTTTCCTTCCAACGGCAACACACCTTCCCTGTTGGACCTTCTGCTGACCTCTCATCCGGACGGATATCAGGTTTCCGTCGATGCCCCTCTCAGCTCTTCGGACCATTGTCTGATCCGGAGTGTGGTGCCACTCACGCTCCCCTCGCGGTTGCGTTCTGCAGGCTGCCGCCGTGTTTGGAATTACAGGTTTATAGGTCAGCGGATTGGGATGGAATGCGGTCTTTCTTTGCATCCTACCCATGGGGGCGGGTTTGCTTCTCACCGGATGTGGTACTACAAGGAATGGAAAATTTATTCCATGATCTGTGGTACCCATCAGAGGCAGATCTCATCCTTGGTTTGGTCGCTCCTGTAAGACTGCATGACGCAGTAAGCAGAAGTGTCATAAGGCCTGGGCTGAGGCTTCGGCAGCTCGGGATGTAAACACCAGCATGCTTAAAAAGAAGTATAACTTCGCCTCCGGATCCTTCAAAAGAGTTATTGCCAAGGCAAAGTATGAGCACATTGGCAGAATTAGCGAGAAATCAGTTCGCCTTTCTTCTGGTCTGTCGCCAAGGCTCTTCAAGGGAATTTCTGTAAGCCATCACAACCATCTCTGCACAGGGAGGACAACTCACTGGCCGACGCCGCAAAAGAGAAAGCCGACCTTTTAAGCTCACTTTTTGCGTCCAACTCAACTCTTGATGATGGGGGGAACACACCGCCAACCATCCCGCAGTATGCGTGATTTATGCCTGATGTGCGATTCACACAGTACTCAGTACGCAAAGCACTCCTCTCCCTGGACATCCACAAGTCAAGAAGGCCTGACGGAATCCCGCCAATTGTGTTGAGGACAGGCACTCCAGAGTTGACACCGGTTCTAACGCGTCTTTTCCGATACTCCTACTCCCTAGGCGTAGTCCCGAAATTATGGAAGACAGCTTTCGTGCACCCGATCCCTAAAAAAGGTAACCGCTCTGATCCGTCCAACTACAGGCCTATCGCCATCACCTCTTTGTTCTCGAAAATAATGGTGTCCATTATTAAATGCCAGCTCATCCGGTACCTTAAGGAGCACCAGCTGATTAGTAACCGCCAGTACGGTTTCCGTCGGGGTCGCTCAGCTGATGATCTTCTTGTTTACCTGACACATGGATGGGCGCAGGCGATCGAGTCCAAGGGGGAGGCATTGGCCGTTACTTTGGATATAGCGGAGGCCTTCGATCGGGTCTGGCACAAAGCACTTCTTTCGAAGCTTCCTTCCTATGGACTTCCCGTGAAATTGTGCAATTGGATCACCAGTTGTCTGGCTGATCGGAGCATCAAGTAGTAGATGGTGCATACTCCGATTACAAGCCTATTAACGCTGGTGTTCCACAAGGCTGCGTGCTATCACCAACGCTGTTTCTTCTGCATATCAATGATATGTTGCAAACTGGTAACATTCATCGCTATGCGGATGACAGCACTAGTGATGCTCTATACACCGGTCGTGCCAATATTTCTCAGGAAAACTTCACCGAGTACCGGAACAAACTTGTGTCTGAAGTCGAGTCTTTGCTGAACAAAGTCTCGGATTGGGGGCGACTAAATCTAGTCCAGTTTAATCCTCAGAAGACACAAGTTTGCGCGTTTATCGCTAAAAAGAACCCCTTTGTCGTATCACCTCAGTTTCAAGGCACTCCCCTTGTTGCCTCAGCCAGAATCGGAATCCTCGGCGTCGACATATCGAGTGACGTGCAGTTTCGTGGTCACTTGGAAGAGAAGGCCAAATTGGCCTCTAAAAAGCTTGGCGTGCTCAGCAGAGCGGGACAGTACTTCATGCCGGCACACCGCCTGCAACTTTATAAGTCGCAGGTTCGGCCTCACATGGAATACTGTTCCCATCTCTGGGCTGGGGCTCCCCAGTGCCAGCTCCTTCCACTTGACCGCATCCAGCGCACAGCGGCGCGAATCGTCGACGACCGAGTCCTTTCCGATCGGCTCGATTCACTGACGCTGCGAAGAGATGTTGCATCCCTTTGCATTTTTTTTCGCATTTACCACGGGGAGTGCTCTGAGGAATTTTTCGGATTAATCCTAGCCGCCAAATTTCACGAACGCACATCGCGAGAAAACTCCCGATACCATCCACACCATCTGGATGCTTGGCGGTCCACCTCTGTACGTTTCACTAGGAGTTTTCTTCCGCGTACGACCTCTCTGGGGAATAGTTTACCACCGGCGATTTTTCCGGACCGATACGACTTAGGGACCTTCAAGAAAAGAGGTTACTCCTTTTTAAAAGGCCGGCAAAGCACCTGCAATTCACCTGGTGTTGCAGTTGTTCACGGGCGGCGGTAGTCACTTGCTATCAAGTGAGCCGTATGCTCGTTTGCCCCCTCTTCTATAAAAAAATTGTTTTTAGTTCAAATTATCAAATTATTTAAATTAAGTCTTTAATTATAGTAAAAATGTCAATTATTTATTTATTTACTTACAATGTAGAAAAATGCGACAGCATCGCACGAAAGTTGGTTAGTAATTCAAACGCAGGTGCAACTGTCTCGAGTTAACTGTTAGCCCACTGGCAAATGGATGTCGATCTAACAAAACTTTTAAAATACTATCTTGTTTATTGTTTAGTACCATTGAGATAATATTTTAAAACTACATTAAAATATCGGCGGAAAAATAGTAATAAAGTGAATTATGTTGGGTTATGGTACGATTATTCGAGATTTTATTAAAAGTTTTTTTTTTTTAAATTAAATCCTTATATTTTTATTTTATAAAACTTAAGTGACAAATGAACTTACAGTCCACTTGATAGTAAACGGTTACTGCAGTCAATGGACTCTAACAGATATCTTGAAACAAAGAAGGCTACAAATGCGTTGACACCTCTGAGGAATAAGATGGAATGTGTTAGAGCCATACTGTACGTGGTATTCCTTCAGTAAGTTTGAAATTAATTAATACATTTTCAATAATATAGATATACTGTCCATCCATTCATTATATTATATTGTGGCGACGCTGTCGTCGCGCCACAAGCGAAATACATAGAAGCCTAAATCGCACTATCAAAGTTCCGAAGTAAAAGCAGTATATATAGAATAGCTCCGAACTAACACTCGGAGCGTTTGCCGCTCCCCGGGCAGAACACCTTGCCCGGCGCGGCGGAAGATCTCACCTTTTCCTTTCACGGCTACAATATGTATTTATATTGGATACTATCTATTAATGTCTCGCCATTTAGATTTTTTAAATAACCATCAATTCCCATTTATATTGTCAATTTAATAAAAAAATATTACAAGTTTTTCGGTTAAAGTATTACCTATATCACTCTTGGCATTGTTCTCTTATCTGGGCGTGAAGTTTTATCACAATTGGTTCAGCCATTCCGAAAATTATCTGGGACAGACAGACAGCAATTTTTTTACAATTGATCATTCAAATCTTAATAGCATGCAAATAACCACCTAAGCTCGATAAAAGGCAGTTATTTCGATAAGAAACAGACACTTCAATTCAAATAAAAGAATATATACATTTCAATTAAGGACCCCTCTTTGGGTAAAGGCATATACAAACCTAAGATTATTATGTATTACTGTCGAATTTCGACAACTAGACCACCACTATGTATGTACACTCGCAGATGTATAGATTAATACTGAGATTAGACTCAAGTACAAGTGGTGAAATTAACAATTTTGTACAAACGACTTCAATATAAATAAAATGAACACATCATCAATGCACTCGATGTCAATTAAATACGCATTTTTAATAATAACTCAAAAACAAAAAGGTCAGATCTTAATCAAATTTATATGGGACCTCGTGAGAAGCACTAGCTTTAAAACAAAAAAAGAATCATCAAAAACGGTTCACCTAGAAAAAAGTTCTGAGGTAACACAAAAAAAAAACAGTCGCTTTGAGAACCTCTTCCTTTTTCTGTAGTCGGTTGAAAATGGAATGTAACGCATTATTAAAGCTTTTACTGCATACAAAGGATCGAAAATTACCTTGTGCAATTAAGTACAGGTTGAGTGAGAGTTTTGAGTCAAAGTGAGTAGAAACGGGTGCGTTCAAAGGACGCCATAATTACCATGCCTTTGTAAAATCAAGGTAAAAATCTAGAAAATTACTCATCCATTTTTAGCAGGATATTGTAAAGGTTACACGTCGCCTTATGCCCGATACCTATGTACATGGACGCGGTAAAGCCATGCTGCAGCTATATTATGGTTGTAGCACGAATGGATTGGCTCGACCGGGGTAGGAGCACACTCCCACAGAATACCAGCGTAAGATAGCAGCTTACTGCTGCTGTGTTTCGTATGGTGAGTGTAGAGACCCGGAGAACCTTTTTACTGGAAACGAGGCATTCCATCTTAGTCCTCAAGGGTGACAACGTATCAGCATTTTGATTCTTAAATGAAGATAAATGTAGATGTCTATGGGCCACAGCATTCACATACCATCAGGTAGTCTGTGTGCTCGTTTGTCATCCTTATTCTATATAAAGAAAACAAGAAACGTTTCATTCTCCGTAATTCTATCCGTTTTATTACATACGGGGTGTATGTAAAAACAGTTTATTTTACAAACTTCACTGAATAGCTTTAAACGTTCCATAAATAGTTGAACTGGTATTTTATTTCAACAAAGGGGTTTACTGTAAAACGGCTCGTAAAATAAAACAAAGACTTTTAAATATAGAAACCTGGCATTAGTAGCGCAGTCACTAAGCTTTAAGCTGCGGTACTGTAATAATATACATATGGTATTACAGATAATGCATTTTTATCCACGTGCTACTTTTGTATGTCAAACACCTCCATGGAGGAGTAAATTCTAATCTTAAGGGATGCTTGCCATATAAAAGTGTTGTTAGTGAATCCATCAACCCGTTTCATTCCGCGGGTGACGTAGTAGCGACTATGGAAAGTGCGAGAAAAATAAAACCATCAAATTAATCACCTCTTACACCAGGTGGGATCTAGTTGTTTTATTTATTTATTTAAAAGCTTAAAATGTAACAGCTTAAAGCTAAGGGTACATAAAAGTAAAAGTAAAATTACAGCCTATATACGTCCCACTGCTGGGCACAGGCCTCCTCTCATTTCTGAGAGGGTTTTAGGGCAAGGAAATGTCCGCCGCGCTGCCCCAATGCGTGTTGGCGAACTTCACATGTCTTCGAAATATTTTTATTTTTGATTTCTCAGACATGCAGGTTTCCTCACGATGTTTTCCTTCACCGCCGAGCACGTGGTAAATCAGCACTTAAAATTGCAATTAACAATTTCATTGGTGCCGGCGGGGATCGAACCCGGGTTGCTCGCGTACTGTGAAACTTACAGCGAGCGCTAACCATCTGAGCTACCACGGTAGGGCGGACTTAATGCCATGTGGCATTCTCTACCAGTCAACCCTGGGTGCTAAAAATAATTGTTGGCAGGTGGGAAACAACTAATTGATATTAAATGTACATACATTAAAAAATTAAATCAAACATTGGTATACAAATATATATACATAGTATATACATACGTACATGTTTACAATGTGCATACATGCATATAAACTTAATATATAAATATCCGCTTTAGTATATACAGGGTTATTTTTCAAAGAGTAGCCAAATTTTAAACTTATGTTCAAATATATAAATAATGATATACCGTTATTGCAGTTTTTGAAAATACGAGTAAATAAGGCTTCTACTTTTATTTTATATTATCCCAAATTGAATGTGATTTATGGGCAACAACGTTTTTGCCCATCGATCGACCCTCACGAATGTGTGCGTGCGTTGTAAAATCAGTTAAAATAATGCATTACCACGTTTTTTGAATTTAAAAGATAAAAAGGACAGAATGTTTGAGATTTTTTATTTAATTTTTTTCACCATTTGCATATATTTATTATTCTGAATCTTTTCAGCAAATATGGCCGGTTATTGCAAAATAACCCTGTATATATATAAATATTTAAAGTTAAAAAATGTCAGTTAATAATTGCTTTCAATTTTGTCGTAGAAATACTTTAAAGGAGTTTTTATTGGTTGCATTCTTGATATCAATGGAAAGGATATTCCAAAAATGTATACAGCCTGTACTGTAAAAGAGGACCTGAAATTAGACCTGTGCTGTAGAATACTAACCCTGAAACGGTTTGATTTCGTGATGTTCGAACGGCCATCGAATGAAGAAAATGAAAGTTATCCTTGAGATAAGAAGGCGTTTAAAATTCTGAAGCATCGCCTTTGACTATCAGTACGTCAAATTTTAAGCTTTGAATGATAGGAAGGTAAGTGGTCATACTTACGTAAACCGTTATCGTACAAGTCTGTTAGTCTGGGGCGAAAAAAAATATGTTTCCAAAAATAACTTGAGAACAACTAAGCGAAATGACTTCAGTATTTAACTATTTAATAAATATTTACGCTTTTACAACAAAGTCCCAGAAAATGTACAAAATTTGTCAATAAACGAGTTTAAATGTTTTATTAAAGAAAAATTGTACAAAAAAGGGTATTATAATATCAAAGAATATATAAATGAAAATAACCCCTGGGAACGAGGTGATCGTCACCATGCTGGTTCTATTAAAATTTATTTAAAAATTGTACAAACAAAATTATTGTAAAGTGAAATATGTTTAAAAAACATCTCGCTGGGTTTCTTGCTAGTTCTTCCCAGGACAGAGGTATTTTCCGAACCAGTGATAAATAAAAAAATGACTTTCAATAAGTATTATGTAATAATGTACATAACATTCATTGATTGTATAATTCAAAATTTACACATATCTAGCTAGCACTAAACAGAATCAATTATTAGGTGGGAACATGGTAAATATTCCACGTGTAGTGCCGGTGTAAGTATATCCACTACCCTATACCGTCGAGGGGTGTTGTAAGAGGCGACAGAGGGAAACAAACCAGGGAATGGGTAGCAGAGTCTTCTTAATAACAACCAGAAATAAAAAACTGCGATTGCCAACCCACCTGCCAAGCGCGGCAAATATCCCGTTCATAACGGTATCAGTGAAGCCTGTGTTCAGCAGTGGACTTTGATAGGCTAAATATGATGATGATGAAGATTAACTGTAAAGCGAATCCGAGCAGACCAGCTCTCACAAGCAGCACCTGCTAATTGTAAGGTTTATGATTATTTATATTATTATGATTATATAGAATCCTGTAGATATTAAGAATTATTATTAAATATGAAGTTTATATTGCAAAACCATTAAAATATTATTGTTTATTAGTTGCTCAATTGATTGCTTTTAAAGTCACGTGACTAAGCCACGTGACCGGCCAAGAGGGGATAGCCGGGTGAGACATGCAGAAGTGAAGGCAGTCAGTCGAGAAGAAGTAGTTGAATAAGACGCATCAATGTAAAGTTGGCAGATTAAATCAGAGTGTGAATAAAGTTAGTCTGTTTAATTTATACATCTGACACCCAAAATAATCGACCAATTCAAAGAGAATTAAACAACCCGTGACACGACACCGCCAAAAGCACTTGACACTGTGACTTTAAAAATATACCCAAACGCACCACACCCTGAAATCAATTCCAAATTTTAAAAAGATAGGGCGACATTTTACGGAAGACACTATTCATAAGTTGTATTTATTTTCAGTTTCATTTCATACTTACACTGGCTTCGCACGGGTGATTTCTGGATTTCTATATAAGTCATATATAAGGGTGAAAAACGAGCATCCATTCCACCAGATGGTAAGTGGATGCTGTGGCCTATGGATATCTACATTTATCCTCGAATCAAAATGCAGATGGGTTGTCACCCCTGAGGATTAAGATAGAATGCCTCGTTTCCAGTGAAAAGGGTATCCGGTTCTCTACACTCAACAAACGAAACACAGCAGCATTAAGGTGCTATTTTACACTGGTATTCTTTGAGAGCGTGGTCCTTCCCCGGTCGAGCCGACCCATTCGTGCTGCAACCATAATATAACTGCAGCATAGCTCTACCACGTAAAACCTACCTTCGCGGGTATCCTCTTTTTTTTCATTATTTTTAAATGACAGTAATAAAATAATCTGAGTCGAAGTTGAAAAGGAATAGACGCAAAAAATGTACTATAAATTAAAGCTAAATATATATAAATTTAAGGTATTTATTAATGATAATGATTCTTTAATTATTCTCATATATATAATCCCGGAAGCCTTCTCCCATATTTTCAAGTCAGTTTTCGCCATTACCTGCACCGGAAGCGCGTTCATTTATTTCCACAAAATGGTGGCAGCTCTTCCGCTCTTACGGTTTTTGTACTTATTCACATTTTGTATGCGAAATAAAGAGTACAAAACAGACAGTCCTTGAAATATATAACGGTAAAGTTCGTGAAAGTTGAAGAAATAAAATATAATGTACTGATATTTAAATGAATAATTTATCCACTGAGGTCTTCTGTCACTTTTGGAGCCAAGCCAACCTGAATTGAATCTGTAAAAACGCAAAAATTTCACATATTCTTCATTGTAATTTAAATTTCGAATTTGCTAAATTTCAAAATATGCCTATTTATTACACATATTTTTGTTTGAATAAGTACTTTTTTTTTTGTGCCAAGTCACCAAGTGACAATGTCAGTTTCACATTTTTGGATAGCTTTATCAGAAGAATCAGCTGGCAACACTTTTGCATTTCAAGCGTTCCACTTTTATATACGTTGATAACATTACGGTTGGATCTGAAGTCTCTTGCGAAGTGTAGACACTGGCTTCTCAACTACAGCCACCGATGTGTCGACAATAGCTTATCATCAGGCGACAATGGTACCAATTTTCTCTATTATTGGTTAAGTTACGTTCGTCTGTGGTTAAGTTAGTTTTAGGCCCTATGAGGAACTGCTCATTTTCATTAATCGATATCGACACTTTAAGAATGCGGGCGATTTCTAAAACGGCATGCCATAAGACTCGCATCCGTAAAAAATTTTTCATTGGTCGATAAGAAACTCATTAGCGATGTGGGAGATTATGAAAACATTTTTATAATATGGTGCTCGAAGATTATGCGAGGACCACATTTGATTTCTTTATAGTTTATATTCTGTCTCGCGTGACTGAGGTAAAAAAAGGAGGATCGCAATGCGTGCGGGGAGATGATGGGTCCCGTATGCTGGATATCGACCAGTAAATTTTGACCGTTATTCGCTGCGGGAAGTCTCCATGCGGCCGGACTTCCCCGCAGGATCTAGATAAAACTAATGTTACGGATTTTATCACATTTACTTTTAACGTTTTTTTTAAATACCGTGACCATGGTGCTGTAAAGTGCCCAAAACGTGTGGAAATAAAAAAAAAAAGTTAAAATTAAACGTTATAAAAATCCGTAAAATTAGTCTTATTCCATGTGTAGTATTCGCGTAAATAAATGAAATCATTTCGTTTTTCTTCGTGCAGTGTATTGACCGAGTTATCGACCAAAAAAAATGAGCCCGCAATATCTAGACACATGGCAGTGTGTCAGCCTAGTTTAGAAAAGAAAAGAGCGACGCGACGCACTGGCAGTATGTATATTTACACGAAATATTTCAAGCCACTTTTAAACCCCCTATAACTCAAAAACTGTTAAACGTACACAATTGCAACTTGGACTACATAATAAAGTCTCCATAAATACCTAGAATAACAAGTTTTATGAGTGAACGTACAGTAACGTATAGTTCTTAAGTTAATGTTACGAGCTTGGGGTTTGAGACAATTAAAAACTGCCGAGTGAATTACCAAAATTGACACTTTAATTACACAACACTAATTACAACTTTAAACCACACTAATAACAAAACACAATTTTACTACAGATCGCTTAAGTTCGCAGTTGTATCGCTTCGAAGTCTTCGCTGGTATCGCCAATTCAATACTGACTCGGTCGTGGTCCATACCGGCCTTATATGTATAGCGCCTCAGATACTTTCCAGAACCTTCTACAGTAGAAACATCTAGAATGTTCGAGTACATATCGGTCCCGAAATTTCTAGAAGGATCTTGACTCTCCTAGTTCTGCTACTCGATACTAAAGGGCGTTAGTGGTAACTAGTGTTGCCATGTACAAGACATTAATAGTGGCGCGCAACATTATTAAGGTCCGAAAAGTGCCATTTTTATCACTCACTGACACACAAAAACTTAGGTTGCTAAGAAACTTGAAATTCGATAGCAAGGTAGATTATTAGACCTATACAATGGGAAAAAAATCGTAATGAGTGATTCACGTGAATACGTGTAGTACCTACGTAACGAAACAACGTTACATGCATCACAGTCCTCAATCAACGTTGTGAATTCTTTGTTCCTTTAGCTATTGAGTGCAGTAAATAAATTTTGAATATTAATGATACTTCAAATTTTAATTAAAGAACTACCGGAGACCCTTTTTACTTGAAATGAGGCATTCCATCTTAGTCCTCACGGGTGACAACGCATATGTATTTTGATTCTTAATCGAGGATAAATGTAGATGTCTATGGGCCACAGCATCGACTTACCATCAGGTGGACTGTGTGCTCGTTTGTCACCCATATTCTATAAATATATAAAAAAATTAAAACATAACTGGCTGCAACACCAAACTGCATTCCTCGATTTAGTTATCATCAGTTTTCTAAATCGCTTCCCACTATGGACTGCAATTTATCGATATTAAACATTGGCACAAATACGTCACCAAACCTCTTTAATAGAATTAAGTCAACGAATATGTTACAACCGAACTTAAATTTAACTAAAACTGAATACATTATAAGACGCATAAGTTAAGATCTAGCCTTGTTCCTAGTCATTGAGAGTTTAAATGAATAATTATTCTAATTAAGGTTATACATACAGTTAAGATTAAATGTAATATATCGCGGTGGAGTTAGACGGTAGATTTATTAGTATTATAGTTGATTTCTGCCAAATGAATAAGTTTAATTTAAGTATATATTACAATTCTATTAAAAAGCTAAAATAAAACTATTTTTGTTTTTGTGTACATACGTAAAATTTTCGCAAATATACTGAGAGGCCAAAATTAATATATTTATTTCTTTCAATTTTTCTTTAAGGGATACCTTCGTTATAAATTGCTCTTATGGCTCTCTTCTGCAAGCACATGGACAATTGAGGTCTACCAACACGCATTGAAGCCTTCCTGTCTAATTTCTCTTTAACCCTCTCAGAAATAGGAGAGCACCTGTGCCTAGCAATGGGACGTAAATAGGCAGTAATTTTACTTTTTTTTCAATTGGTTCAATTTATTTCTTGCATTGATTTCGGCCTGGATAGATACCACCAACTTTTATTTCTTCCAAGCAACAATATACCACGCTGTGATTCAATTTATGTGACAGAATAGTCACAGGCTGAGAGGCATTCGATTTTAGTCATCACGGGTAAAAAGCATTTCTGTGCATCTTAGCCAACCACTAATAACGCATCTGTCCCCTTTTTTGTTAGAACTTGGTTGCGGGAGTGCATGAGCTATATGAGCTACACTAGCCACTACCCATCAGCTGGACCTATAGGTCGTATATAGATTATTATATTTACGATAATTTTATAAAGAGTCTCTCTACCGTGTCAGTTTTTTTATACGACTCAACGACCGGCTCACTTCACTAGCATCAGGTGCATTACCAACATTAAGGAAGATGCCGGCTATTTTATTGTTTACTGTTACCGTTACAGCCTATTAAAGTCCACTACTGAACATAGGCCTCCCCCATAGATTGCCTCATAGGGGGGATATTTGTCATAGTTGCCACGCTTGGCAAGCGGGTTGGCAACTGCAGTTTTTATGTTTTGTTGTTATTAGGAGGACGCTGCTGCCCATCCTGATTTGTTTTCCTCTGTTGCCTCTCACGGCACCCACGGGATGATATGGGGTAGTGGATATTCTTACACCGCCACTGCACGGTAAATTTTCTTGATTATGGTGTTTAAGTTACTTTGTTTATTTCTTTTTAAATGCACCTTCGTTTATAAGTTTCTTAGGTTTGCGCTTTTGTTACATAAATAACAAGAAAATACAGAATCCAAAGTTAAAGTCAAATTCATTCTTTCTTTCTTTTTCCTGGCTATTGTCCCAATTTAATTGGGGTCAGCACTCCCAGTAATCTTGCGCCACACCGTGCGTTTGTGGATCCCTTTTGACGCGTTAGTATGATTCAAGTCATTTATGTAAGGTTATTAGAGCCGTGGTAGGTCACGGGCTAAGCGCTCGCTGTAAATTTCACAGTACGAGAGCAACCCGGGTTCAATCCCCGACGGCACAAAGGAAATTGTTAATTGCATTTTAAGTGCTTATTTACTACGTGCTCGGCGGTGAAGGAAAACATCGTGATAAATCCTGCATATCTGAGAAATAAGAAAAAACATATTTTAAAGGACATGTGAAGTTCGTCAACAAGCATTGCTGGCAGTGCGGCGGACATTTCCTTGCCATAAAACCCTCTCAGAAATGAGAGGAGGCCTGTGCCCAGCTGTGCGACGTATATTGGCTGTAATTTTACTTTAACATTATTGGTGGTCCACGGCCTTTTTTCCTCTCTTCTATTCATAACTCTTTTAGTCATATGGTCATCATCCCATCTCATCACGTGTCCATCCTTAACTTTCAAGCAAAGCACTTTCTGAAAAACAAAATCTACGCAACCGCTTCAACAAGTTCCTAGTGTGAAATGATCTTAGGAGAAGAAACGTCAAGAAAATTACAAACATTTTTAAAACTATTTTTCTGCAAACGATTAAAACTTAAAATATTTACTTAAGGTCCTCCAGACCGAATTTCGATCATGGTGGCTCGTCTTAACGAGACTAGCCATCTGCGCAGGACAAGAATATAGTGAACGAGTGTATGCGCAAGCACAGGTACACTCTCCATTCCCTCACTCTTATAGTCAAATGGGACGGTAATCCGACAGGACTGGATAGAAGTCAGACGTAGGACCTACGGTTTTACGAGTTCTCCAAGGTGAAACACGTTCATTTTCCAGGTTCCATACTGCTACTGAAAATTTCTTGACAGAAAAAGCCAATAACTGATTTCGCCCGACCCGGGACTCAAACCAAGGATCTCGTGATCTGCAATCGCGTTTACGACCGCCAGACCAACGAGACGCATGTCTAAGTAGTAAACAATAAAATATAAACAAGTAAAAAGCTCTTTACGTGGTAGAGCCATGCTGCAGCTATATTAATAGTATAGTTGTAGCACGAATGGGTCGGCTCGACCGGGGAAGGACCACGCTCTCACAGAATACCAGCGTAAAATAGCAGCTTAATGCTGCTGTGTTTCGTATGGTGAGTGTAGAGAACCGGAGACATTTTTTTACTGGAAAAGAGGCATTCTATATAAGTCCTCACGGCTGACAACGCATCTGCATTTAAATTCGCAAACGAAGATAGATGTAGATGTCTATGGGCCACAGCAACCACTTACCATCAGGTGGACTGTGTGCTCGTTTGTCACCCTTATTTTATAAAAAAAATGTATTCTTGTCTTTTAAATAATCATCTAATTTACAATACTTATTATTTCTTCATAAACGAAAATACTTTTCACATGCGCATTGATTTTAGCAAAGGCAAATCAGTAATCAGAGAATAGGTAAAGATATTATCAAACAAAAGTTTTGTTCATTTTCAAAACTTTGTAGCTAGAAACTAAAAAGAGAATGTAAACCGACGGAAATGAATTTACTGTGGATTTCAAGACGGCGCTTCGGGGAGTGTTTGTACACGATTTGTTCCATTTACGGTGTTTGTAATACCGACAGTAAACAATGCAGTTTACTGTACCAACTTAACACATTTGGCAAATATGAAGTTTCACACGTTTATTGAATATTTTATATTGTGAGGAAAACATTGCTTAAAGTGTGAAAGCGTATATTGGCAATTAATGCTGAAATTTATAGAAAAAAAAGAACTTCTCAGACAACATTTTTTTAAAAACTCCCACTGTAGGATTTTGTCAAACACCTAGACACGAAACAGTTATTTGTAGGCCATACATATACATGTTCCGTGCGGGATACGAATCCGCGGCCTTCAGTGCCGCAACTCGATGCTTAGCCACTGCGCTACGGAGCCATCAAACTTTAAAAACAGTAAAAGTTTTTTTAATAACTTTATGTTATTTTGTCACACTGTAGTTAGATTTGGTATTTTCTAATTCACCCGCAATAAATTGCAAATTATCTTATTTACAGTAAACTTTGACAAACACGAAAATAAAACCGTGTAATAGCGCTATAAGAATATCCACCACCCGTATCAATCCGTGGGTAATGTAAGAGACGACAGAGGAAACAAACTAGGAGATAGGCAGCAGCGGTAGAGCCACGCTGCAGCTATATTATAGTTGTAGCACGAATTTGTCGGCTCGACCAGTGTAGGACCACGCTCTCACAAAATACCAGTGTTAAATAGCAGATTAATGCTGCTGTGTTTCGTATGGTGAGTGTAAAGAACCGGAGACCTGTTTTACTGGAAACGAGGCATTCCATCTTAGCCCTCAGGGGTGACAACGTATATGCATTTTAATTCTTAATCCATCAGATTGACACCCTTTGTCACCCTTATTCTATATTTTAAAAAAATAACTAAATTTTAAATGGCTAATTTTAAACAAATCTACACCAATTAACATAAATTTTATCTTTCTCCACTTTCAACATTGTATAGCTATTCTCGGCGTGGATTTAGTTTCATTACAAGTTCCGTTGTGCGTCAATTCATCACTTTCGTGGCCTCAAATTACTTTACAAATAATTCCAAAAACTTCGCTGTTACTTCATCCATTACAGCCTATAAAAGTCCACTACTGAACATAGGCCTCCCCCCACAGATTACCTCACAAGGAGAACTTTGCCATAGTTGCCACGTTTGGTAGGTGGGTTGGCAACCACAGTTTTTTTTGAATGAAAATTCACCTGTTATCAAGAAAATGCTGCTGCCCATCTCCTGTTTTAGTTTCCCTCTGTCGTATAGTGGATATTCTTTCATCACCACTACACGGTTAGTGTTACTTTATATACATTTTATATTAAATCTCAAACAAAAACGAAAGCTAGACAAAGAGAAGAAGCGAGAAGAAAAATCGTTTCAATGGCGAAACATGCTCAACTTCTTGACGCACTCACATACACATATTTTGTCGTTCTTTCTTTAACAGCCCGTAATATGGTCTCTTAAATAGGACAAATAAAAATATCTATAAAAACTCACGTAAAAGAACATGATTATAGCAAACGTGACACTTCGGGAAGTTTGCAGTCTGAGGACGATTTTGATCATGTTGTCTAAGATCGTCCCCGTCATTACATCAGATTTGATATACTACAAATCCTCGCAAATAAACACCGATTCCTAACAAGGATAATTCAGCAGGCTATTGAAATTTAAATAAAATCAATTTTCAATAGAGAAAATGATTGGATTCTAGAATTTGCTTAGGATCCTATTATCAATAAAATTAAAACCCAAGCACACCACTGCAAGACTACAAGATACTGTAAGCTCGTTTTGCGTAGATTGGACCAAATTTTTTTAATCAAAAGCTGAAGTTAGCTCGGACTAACAATGACACCGGAACATCAAACACCTGTCTCCTCCGTGCTCATGGGTTTTACAGCACCAACATCTGAAATTTAAAATAAGTGAAATAAGTCTAATTAAACTCCTTAACATCCGCAAAATTTGTTTTATTAGATATGCATGTACTATCTCCACAATACATAAGAAATCCCATAAAAATATTTCACGGCAAAATATTTATTTAATATTAAAATTTTCAATCACAAGTGCGGCTTAAAAATATAACATAAAAGTTTAATTTTATAGCAAATAAATGTTACAATCCTTATTTTTAGGTACGAAGAGCGTAAATTTTAATATAATAAATCAAAAGAATATTTTCTTTCGAGTAAATTTGCTTTGCTTTGCTTTTTAATAGCGCCATCTAATTCATTATATAGGTAATTATTATTATATCGAACAAAAACTGATTGACTCTCAAGGTAGTACTTAAAATAGACGCTAGAAGGCCTAAAGACGACTAATTTAATACAATAGAATATAATAGTATAGAATAATTTTTGTTCAATATAGATTATTACATAATACTTATTGAAAGTCATTTTTTTTATTTACCACTGGTTCGGAAAATACCACCGTCATGGGAAGAACCAGCAAGAAACCCAGCGGGACTTTTTTTAAACATATGTCACTTTACAATAATTTTGTTTTTTTCGTTTGTCCAAATTTTAATGAGTTTTATTAGAACCAGCATGGTGGCGATCACCGCATTCCCAGGGTTTTCTTCACTTATGTATTCTTTGATATTATAATAACACTTTTTGTACAATTTTTCTTTAATAAAACATTTAAACTTATTTATTGACAAATTTGGTACATTTTCTGGGATTTTGTTGTAAAGCGTATACATTGCCCCATAAATGAATTACTAATTCTGTGGAGTCTAGTAACTGGTATTACAACCTTATTTATTCATTTATTTAAACTTTATTGAACCTTACACATAAAGTAAAGGAACCTTATGTTTGTTCCTAGTGTTTAAAGTATGAACATCTCTAATCTTATCAAAGCTATTTATGTTTTTATGTACATACATTACATTTTCATGAATATATTGCGATGCCAAAGTTAATATGTTTTGTAAGCCTGCTTGCTAATTTAGATATATGGGGGCCCCATTGAAGCTTCGCGTCAATAGTAATACCAAGAAAAACAGTGGTATCCACAAGACTCAACTCTTCCCCATTTAAGAGCACATTGGTATTTGAATGTTTAATATTAGGTATTGTAAATTTAATACATTTTGTCTTATTGCCGTTAAAGAGCAAATTGTTGGCGTTAAACCAATGTACTATTTTCGATAGAGCATTATTTGCATTGTCAAAATTAATTAATTGTCGGTCCAATTTACTACCAGATTTAAATAAAGGTATTACTTTACTATGTTTCATTAAATCAAGAAACACACCAGAATCGATACTTATATTAAAAATAATAGCAAGATGAGGTGCAATTAAATCTATTATGGACGCAATAACTGTAACGGAAATCCCCCATAAATCTGCGGTTTTCTTTACATCAAGGGTTGTGAAATATTTTACAATATCTTGTGGTAATACTTTTTCAAATCTTAATTATTTTAAACATGTATTAACATTCTGTTTGAGTAATGAATCGGCGACAGTTGGAGAAGTATTCAATGACATATTTCTCAATCAGATCAGTGAAATATTTCTCAAGCAACGCTGCGACTTCCTGATTTGATCTAGTCAATTCATTATTAATTTTCAATTGATAATTTGTGTTACGAGGTTTGTCTGTACTGGTTTCGCTATTAATTATACTCCACATCATTTTAATTTTATTTTTATTTTTAATATTCTATCTCATTCTCTCGCAGGCTAAATCCTATAGATGTATGTATATGTTGGTCTATTTTAGTGTCGCTTTTTCGTTTTATCGAGTTTCAAATCACAACGATTCTTAAGAAGTTTTAATTTGAAAAAAATCAGGTCAATGACGATTTCTACCAGCATTGTGGTGACTAGGTATTGCTGCTCAGGGCCACGTTTTGTAACAATCTTTTTTATCATTCCTTCTTTTGTTATATTATTACAAAATAATCTTTCAAAACTACAATCGTATATTATAATGAGTCATGCTATAAATCATGAACGCGATGCCTGTCCGACTGAAAGGAGATAAATGTTCCCCTGTGGCATCATACTGCTGTTGAAATTTAATTTATCTTCGAAAATTTTGTAGGAACATTAATTCATAGTAATAATATATTTAAAAATTATTTAAGACAAGCTTTTACAGGCAATTCTAGTGCTGATTTACCACGTGCAAAACATCGTGAGGAAACCGAAATGGCTGAGGAATTTAAAAAAAAATTCGAAGACATGTGAAGTTCACCAACATGCATTGGGGCAGCGCGATGGACGCTTCCTTGCCCAAAAAAACCCTTTCACAAATGAAAACAGGCCTGTACCGAGGAGTCGGACGGATATTGTCTGCAAATTTATATGTACACGCACGGTAGAGCCACGCCGCAGCTACATTATGGTTGTAGCACGAATGGGTAGGCTCAACCGGGATAGGACCACGCTCTCACAAATTACCAGAGTCAAATAGCAGCTTAATGGTGTTGTGTTTTTTATGGTGACTGTAGAGAACCGGAGACCCTTTTCACTGTATACGAGGCATTATATCTTAGTCCTTAGGGGTGACAACGCATCTGAATTTTGATTAATAATCGAGGATAGATGTAGATGTCTATGGGCCACAACATCCACTTACTATCAGGTGGGCTATGTGCTCCTTTGTCACCCTTATCATAAAAAAACACTCTTACGGCGTAAAAAACTGAAACACACTGAAAGCAACATTTTTACGTTTTAAGTAAATTACGAGTAAACAAATGTTGACCCCACACTAGGATTTTAACCTGTATCGTGGAGGTAGTTTATCTATATAAATTGTACAAGGACAAACATCCAGACCCGGAACAATTATTTGTAGGCCATGCAAATACTTGTTCCGGGCGGGATTCAAACCCGCGACCCTTAGCCCCACAGTTCATCATTAAGCCACTGCGCCACGGAGCCGTCAATAATCTGCAGTGATTTTTACCTACGCGGGATCCTTTTTAACATCATTCGTCATCCTTCATTATGTAAATGGGTTTGTTTGTTGACATCATAATTTAATAATAAAGTCATTAGTTAATGGACCATTCATTACGCCTGAAGCCGTTTTATCTACATCATTAAAATAATGTTTTCATTACCGCTAAACATTCATCACGTAATGAGGTACTAATAGTGAGCTGCAACCGACGTCATGAAGCCGTCAGATTGGCTTCATTTTGACATTTTACGTTAGATTTCGTTGTATTGTGTGAATTTACCAGGATCGATGATTGTAAGCCGATGCCTTTTTTTACTGCAGCGCGTCCGCAATGTTCGCAGAGGCTGCATCCCAGACTTTTACGCGGCGTTATGTTGCAGAACGGCCAGTTTCTGGGATACTGTACGTAGCTCAAAAAATGGATTAATTCAGGTCGTTGCTCGGGTATCTCCTGACAATATATTTTATATACAATCGCAGGGCATAATCAGTCATGTGTCATTCGTTTCTAGTGACCCGATTATTTAAGTATTGATTTGTATTATTAACCGGCTCATTTGAGTCGATCATTCAAATAAATCGCTCTATAATTACGGTCGTCGGAGTTCGACATTACTCTTTGGTCGTAGGTCCTGTCAATCTTTTGATACGGAACGTTCAAAAATGTAATTGCAATAAAAAAACGACCAAAACAATTTTTTTTTAACTTTAATTTTATAGTATACATACTTTTTATATGTTATATCCGTTAAATTGTTGTTTTCCATTCTTTTCTTTTCGTTTTAATTTTGTTATACTATTTTTAATTGATATATCTACAAATGTTAAAATTTAAGTGCTTAATGAAGTGTTTGTGGCGTGTTGCAATAAATGTTTCTTTCTTTCTTTCTTTCAATCATCAATAGTTTGATGTGACCCGGGTCAAATTAACGAATCATTCACGATTGACACATGTTTATGGCAGTGGATGCACAGAACGCTATAGTAATTTAAATGATTTAAGTATGATATTTTAATTCACAATAGAGTGTGATTTGTATTCGTGTGTGTATATAATACTTCGATGATCATTGTCTTAGATTTAAAATGTACTAGATATAGTAGATAATATGATACCTTAATAAATAAACATTATTTTTATTATTACATGTCTTAAGAATATCTACTACAATATCATCCCATTTGAGTTTGAGACGGGGCACAGGAAAACTGAAACAGGAGGTTGGTAGCAGCATATTCCTGGTCAAGACTAAAAATAATAAAAAACTGCGGTTGCCAACCCGCCTGGATAGCGTGGCAACTATGACAAACTCTCCCCGATGAGGCACAAGCTATAAAGAATCTTATGTTCAGCAGTAGACTTTAACTAAGCTGTAATGAATAAATAAATGAAAAAATAATGAAAAATAACGCAGTTGCGAAGTGAATTCCATCGGATGAAAATTCCACCATAGTTACACCATCTCACCGCTGGTTGACGCTGCATAGTCTCATTCATTTTTGGCCGTAGAAGGAAAAGGATACCTCCCGCCGGGCAAGGTGTTCCGCCCGTGGAGCGGTCAATGCTCCATGTGTTATTTCGGAGTTGTTCTATATTTACCGCAGTACTTCGGAACTTTGATAGCGCGATTTAGGCTTCAGTGCGTTTCGCTTGTGGCGCGACGACAGCACCGCCACACATTCATTAATAACAGTCTATAAAAGGCAAATTACACAAATATAAAGTAATCTCTCAAAGACTCAGCGCCAATATTAGTCGAATACAAAAAAGGAGGTGGTTTACAATTCGACTTTTTTGTATTCGTATTTTTGTATACCTATATGATTATATCTTCGTCAATTGTGAAATGATTTTGATGTTTTTTTTTTTAAATAAGTTTTACTTCAGAAGTGGTCCCGTATTTTAATGAATTACTGTCCAATTTTGATCACTAGAAGACGACTAGTATTTTTAATATCCTAAAGTCCTCAACTTATTCGCGTTTTATTACGAAAGATCACTTTCAGCTCCTTAGTATCTTTTAAAAATATGTTTAAAGTTCTGTTCGTAAAGTTTGAGCGGTATTTTGGTTGAAATTGTTTTTCGGAAGTAGTGCATTAAATCTAGTCGTGACTTCTATTTGTTACAGTCCATTGTTAAGTTTGGAACAGTGTAAAATTCAAGGCTTTGGATAACAGTATATACTAAGACCAGGACCATGACCAAGATCAGAGACAGGGTGATGTTGATAAGGGTGATTCGATCCATCCGTCCATTACAGCCTATTTAAGCCCATTGCTGGATACAGGCCTGCCTTTATACTATCTTATGAGGTATTTATCATAAACTATAAGTTTGCAGTGACATACTGTAAACTAACTTTCAACAGATTGCTCAAAAGTGTCTCAACATCCAGACAAACCCGTAAGGGTTTTTGTGATGTTTGTATGTTTATATTGTTTTTTCGTATATTAAATAAATAAATAAAATATTGTTACCACGTTTGGCCGGTGGATTGGCAACCGCAGTTTTTCAATTTTCTAGTTATTATTAGGAACATCTCCTGGTTTGTTTCCCTCTATCGCCTATTACGACACCCACAGGACGTTATGGGTAGTGAATATTCTTATACCGTCACTACACGGTCAAAGGGTGACTCCACTGTCCTCTT
Organism: Parnassius orleans; assembly: GCA_029286625.1. NCBI lineage: Eukaryota > Metazoa > Arthropoda > Insecta > Lepidoptera > Papilionidae > Parnassius > Parnassius orleans. The sequence continues at coordinate 1,087,968 of JAGSMP010000043.1, read as the reverse complement.
ATTAAAATAATCATAATAATATGCTCTGAACTGAATTTTGGTCACGGTAGCCAGTCTCAACCGATACTAGCCATCTTCGCAATAATCATTTTGGACCCATTTCCAAGTATAAGTACCTATCGACTAATGAGTGACGTATGCAGCGCGCGCGATTTGTATTGTTTATTTTGTACCTGTGAATACCTAAGCTCGAGCACCTCATTGTTGTAAGTGTTTACAGACCCCCATGTGCTACTTATGACTATTTTGAAAGAATTGTGGAAGAAGTTTTGCTCAAACTTAGTAAACAGAACAAGTCTGTTGTAATATGTGGAGACTTTAACATCAATCTCCTTGAAACTTCTTCCATTAGTATTAAGTTTAGCTCATTGTTTAAATCGTATAATCTTGTTAATTTATTCTTAGAAGCAACACGTATTGCTGGGCCTATTGCAACCTGTATAGATAATATTTTTACAGATATTAAGCCCTTGCATAAATCAATTATTCAAAATTTAAGTTCAGATCACTGTGGACAGTTGGTATCATTGCCTTACATACACAAAAACAGAAAATAAGAAAGTTGTGTTTGTTCCAATAAATGACCATCGCTTGGAGAGGTTTAGAAGTAATATAATAAAAGACTTCCATCACTTTCATTTAAAAATAGTGCTAATTATTTGTATGGTATGTTATTTAAAATTATAACTTGTGAATTTAGTACAATATTTACTTCTAAAACTTTCTCTTTTACAGTCGCAAATCATTTAATGAATGGGCGACAGTAGGAATTATAAAAGTAGGCGAAAGTTATATGAGCTTTATAATGAAAGATCATATAATACTAGTGTTATATTTAGAGATTATGTAAAAACATATTCTAAAATATTTAAAAAAGTGTGCTACGCAGCTAAGGCTTTACATTTAAGTAACAAAATTAAAACTGCATCCAACAAAATTAAAATGACCTGGAGAATAATAAATAGTGAAACGGGCAAGGTCAAACCGCACAACTCGGATTTTCAATTGAATATTAACAACAGTTTAACTCGATCTGATCAAGAAGTTGCTATGGCTTTTGAGAAACATTTTACTGATGTTCCTTTTTTGACAACAAAATCATTAAATTCTACTCCTACTGTCGCCGAATCATTGCTTAAACAAAATGTAAAGGCTTGTTCAAATACTTTTAAATTCCATAGAGTATTGCCAAAAGATATCGTTAAATATTTTAAAACAATTGATGTTAAGAAAACGGCAGATTTATGGGGGATTTCCGTTAAAGTTATTTTATCTATAATAGATATAATAGCACCTTATCTAGCCACTATATTTAATACAAGCGTCGAATCTGGTGTGTTTCCTGATTTAATGAAACATAGTAAAGTCATGCCTTTATTTAAATATGGTAGTACATTAGACCCCGCCAATTTTAGACCGATTTCTGTACTACCAACATTTAGTAAAATTTTTGAAAAAATAATTTTTGATCAGATCTTAAGTTTCTTTAATATGCTACATAAAAATCAATTCGGTTTTACAAGGGGTCGCTCGACAACTGAGGCTGGAGTAGAGCTTATTAAACATATTTTTTGTGCATGGAAGAATACGGAGGATGCTTTGGGTATATTTTGTGACCTTTCCAAGGCCTTCGACTGTGTTCACCATGAGACATTAATCAGGAAGCTACAGTACTATGGTGTCAAGAACACAGCGCTTAAACTTATTATTTCATATTTTAGTAATAGAATGCAGAAAGTTATTATCAATAGTAAAAGTTCTTCCGGGTCACCTGTACTAATGGGTGTCCCTCAGGGCTCGATTCTCGACCCATTTCTATTTCTGGTATATATTAATGACTTACCTTCCCTTGTAGGGGATAATCATGATATAGTATTATTTGCTGATGATACCTCCTTGATTTTTAAACTTAAACGTCAATTTTTTAAATGTGACGAAGTGAATAATGCTATATCAAAATTAGTGCATTGGTTTAACGTTAATAATCTACATTTAAACGGAAATAAAACTAAATGTATTAAATTTACAACAACGAATGTTAAAAATCTGGGTACCAATGTGTTTTTAAATGGGGAAGAACTGAGCCCTGTTGAATCCACTGTTTTTCTTGGCATCACTCTCGACGCAAAGCTTCAGTGGGGCCCCATATATCCAAACTAGCAAGCAGACTAAGTTCTGCAGCCTATGCTGTAAAAAAGATTAGAGGTCTCACTAGTGTCAAGACAGCTAGACTAGTTTATTTCAGTTATTTCCATAGCATAATGTCTTATGGGATTTTGCTATGGGGAAATGAGGCTGATTCAGAAACTATTTTTGTTTTACAAAAGAGGGCCATTAGAGCTATTTACAACCTAAAACCGAGAGAATCTCTTAGAGATAAATTTAAAGAAATAAATATATTAACTTTGGCCTCTCAGTATATTTACGAAAATTTAATGTATGTTCACAAAAACAAAGGTAGTTTTAGTAAAAAAAGTGATATACATTCTGTAAACACTAGGAACAAGCACAAGCTAGTGATACCAGTTTCTCGACTCCACAGAGTCAGTAATTCATTCTTGTGGCAATGTATACGCTATTACAACAAGGTCCCGGAAAGTGTACAGGCTCTCTCTATTACCAAGTTTAAATGTTTTGTTAAGCTGAAACTGTATAAAAAGGGTTATTATAGTATAAATGAATATATAATTGATAATAACCCCTGGGAATGAGGTGGTCGCTACCAAGCAGTTTCTAAAATAAATTTTGTACTTAAATAGTTTGTACAACCATTAATGTAAAATTTATTTAAAAAAAAAGTCCCGCTGGGTTTCTTGCTGGTTCTTCCCAGGACAGAGGTTTTTTTTTCGAACCAGTGGTAAAGTAAAAAATGACTTTCAATAAGAATTACACATGTAATCTATATTGAATAAAAAATTATTCTATTCTATTCTATTCTATTCTAAGTGCTCTCTACGGCGCACACTTTGGGAACCCCTGGCCTAACGGATCTGTAAGCTGAAGTGGCAATGGGCCAGCCATATAACTCGAAGAACCGACAACCAATGATTAAGAAAGGCTCTGAGTAGCAGCCTCGTATTGATGAGCGAAATGTAGGACGTCTCCCGATAAGGAGGGATGATCTGATAAGAGATGCAGGAAGTCGATGGATGGAGGTGACTCAGGACCGTGCTTTGTGGTATTCCTTGCAGGGGGCCTATTTTAAGCAATGGACTGTGGAGTGGATTATGAATACTGAAAAATTTTATGGCCGCAGAAAATATATTCTGCCGTAATGGGTTCATTAGCTTAATTTTGACGAGGATAATGTTCTTTTAGTTGTTTACTAGCTTTAACTTGTACGCAATCTTAAGCACTTACACCACCCCTTGAGTGATTTTACTAAATTGAACCCAAGATGCAAGTCGTAGGGCTGAAACGAGACATCATTCATACATATTTACAGTGATTATACTATTGTGCTCATTTTCGTCTCGTCATCTCGAGGGTAATAGCTGTAATAGTGTAATAGGGTAAAATCAGTGTTTGCTCTGCGAGCAATATTAATCGCTGAGCTAGGAAAATGTTAAACTGCAACACACATGCACATTTAAATCTTAAGATTATGTATCTTTTTTGTAATACATTACTTTGTATTTAGTTTAGTCATTGAATTTACGTGTGTGATTGGAGAAACAAATAAATATTTTATCTATCTATGTATTTATCTTTTGTTACGGCTAATTTTATTACATTAAAAAATGATGACATTACATAACTTATAAGCAATTTTGCCGCATTTTATATTACACTAAGGATCTCTGTATCTTGATAACAGCGCCACCTACCGGTTCAACCGGTAAACCTCATAAAACTTGATCAAAATCGGTCGAACCGGAATTTTATATACAAAGTAGATCCGCTCAGACTTCGACAACAACAGCACCACCTACCGGGTCCTATTGTGAATCTTAACCATCCAAGGACCCTTTTAAACACACACTAAAAATTTCTTCAAAATCGGTCCAGGAGGAATTCTGTGACAAACACACGTACAGAGAGTTACATGGTAGAACCATGCTGCAACTATATTAGTAGTATAATTGTAGCACGAATGGGTCGGCTCGACCGGGGATGGAACACGCTCTCACAGAATACCAGCGTAAAATAGCAGCTTAATGCTGCTGTGTTTCGTATGGTGAGTGTAGAGAACCGGAGACTCTTTTTACTGGAAAAGAGGCATTCCATCTTAGTCCTTACGGGTGACAACGCATCTACATTTTGATTCTTTATTGAGGATAGATGTAGATGTCTATGGGCCACAGCAACCACTTACCATAAGGTGGACTGTGTGCTCGTTTGTCACCCTATCCTATAAAAAAAAAAAACAGAATATTTATAAAGATAAAGAGGATCGCTACTTTATCCCTAGCTTTCTTTATCTATAGCCCTAGTGGGATACAACAAAGGAGCAACGTCAATGGCGCGAGATGTATGGTCCCGCCATCTTGAATATTACAGACAGACACTTGATTTTTATTAAGTATAGATATGGTAATCTATATTGTAACGGTAGATCCAGTAGTATTAAATAATGAAACCCGCGGAATCACAACGGTTCAACCAATTACAATTTCGGCGTAATTTGTGCGTTTAATCAAAATGGTTTTAATAAATATCCAATTTAGGAGGATTAAAATACTGTACGAATTACTGCGTAATTGGGTACCGGCTGAAAATCAGCGTTTATACATGATGCTCGGTTATGATCGTTCCATTTGAGAAGTTAAGGGTCATGTAATGGATAAAAGTTAATAATTTTCATACGTACATATTATTTAATACAAATTATTATATTTAGATTTAGTAGAAGTTTTCTTCCTCGCACAACTTCCTTGTGGAATCGACTATCACCAGCGATTTTTCCGGACAGATACGACTTAGGGACCTTCAAGAAAAGAGCTTACTCTTTTTTAAAGGCTGGCAACGCATCTGCAATTCCCCTGGTGTTGCAGTTGTTCATGAGCGGCGGTAGTCACTTACTATCAGGTGAGCCGCATGCTTGTTTGCTACCTAAAATCTATACCATATAAATAAATTTGAAGTCTATCATATTAAAATGACTGGTTTTCATTAAGCTTTTATTAAACAAAAGATATTTAAAAAGACGTTTTAAAAAAATGTGTCTGTCTGTCTGACTGTCCTATCTAATCTTTGGAATAGCTGAACCGATTCTGATGAAACTTCACTAACAAATAGTGACCAATGCCAGGAGTAATCTAGGCTATATTTCAAATGATTTTTTTACTGAAAAATTGGTAAAAGAAATGGTCTCTGTTTATCTTAAATCTAACCACGTGAATAGATTATAGGATCTATTCATAAGAGGCTGCTGCCCATCTCCTGATTTGTTTCGGTCTGTCGCCTCTTACGACACAAGTGCGTGTGCACGGGATGATAACATGGGGTGGGTAGTGAATAATTTTACACCGCCACTACTCGGTAAATGTTAAAGTTAAAAAGTTAAAATTACAGCCTATATACGTCCCACTGCTGAGCACAGGCCTCCCTCATTTCTGAGAGGGTTTTAGGGCAAGGAAATGTCTGCCGCGCTGCCCCAATGCGTGTTTGCGAACTTCACATGTCTTCGAAATAATTTTTTTTGATTTCTCAAACATGCAGGTTTCCTCACGATGTTTTCCTTCACCGCCGAGCACGTGGTAAATCAGCACTTAAAATTGCAATTAACAATTTCATTGGTGCCGGCGGGGATCGAACCCGCTTTGCTCGCGTACTGTGAAATTTACAGCGAGCGCTAACCATCTGAGCTACCACGGCTCCCTTACGGTAAAATGTGTCATGATGTAATTAAGTAACTAAATAATATCCTAAGTACTTAGGAATATAAAATTTAACTAAAGCTGTTTAAATGACATGAGCACTTAACATGAGCAATTTAAACTCATATAAATTTCTAGCTAAGAGCAGTTTACTTAACTAAAACACTTTATTAACCCTAACTGCTTCTTAACTAACCGTTTAAGACCTACGTACCTTCGCTATTGACTGTCATTTAAAATAATTTATATTTCGAAGTTAGTTTGGTACAGCAACCAATATTTTAAAATATGCCCAATACAAAAATTTGATGGATATTTTATTGTCAGTGGTAGAGCCACGCTGCAGCTATATTATGGTTGTAAGAATGGGTATACTCGACCGGGGTAGGACCACGCTCTCACAGAATACCAGCATGAAATAGCAGCTTAATGCAGCTGTGTTTCATATGGTGAGTGTAGAGAACCGGAAACAAGGCATTCTATCTTAATCTTCATGGGTGACAACGCATCTGCATTTTGATTTTAAATCGAGGATAGATGGAGATGTTTTTTTTTATAGTATAAGGTGACAAACGAACACACAGTCCACCTGATGGTAAGCCTTGAAGCTTTAACATATTTGGTTTGAAAAGATACACTTAAATATAAAAGGAACTCCGGTATGATTGTTTCCATTCGAGCTTTCTTAATATATTTACCACAGTTTTCTTACTTGCTTCCTTAAATTATTATTTCAAGAAATTATTTAAACCGTGAATATTTAACTATAGCAACTTCACGAAATTAAACTTACGATCATGAAACCGCAGCAATTAAGAAATACCACGTGTTCTTCGAAGTAGTAAATTAATGTTCATGTACACCCATCTGCACACATTGCACCTCCTTTCTTTAATGCACCTGGGTTATTAATTTTTTCAGGTTCAAAGACGAAAGAGGCTAGGGTAAATTATGTACTATATTTTGGAATAAATAACCCACCGATTATATTCTTAAAGGATGCGAAATGTATACACTAGGAGCTGAGCTGAGACGTATGAGGAAGTTCAAGGTCACTCAGCGAGCTATGGGGAGGGCTATGCTCGAGGTTTCTCTGCGTGATAGACTTAGAAATTAAGATATCCGCAATAGAACCAGAGTAATCGATATAGCCCTACGGATTGGTAAGCTGAAGTGACAATGGGATCGAACCCGGGCATACTGCGAAATTTATATCAAGCGCTTGGCCCTTAGCTACGGTTATAGGAAAATATTTATCATAATTTATCGAACCTAAATCTCACAGTAACGGACATCCCAACATCCCAACATACCAGTAAACTGAAGTGGAAATGGCCCGGCCATATAGCTCGAATAACCGACAACCGATAGGGAAGAAAGGTTCTCGAGTTGCAACCTCGTACCGGTAAGTAAAGTGTAGGTCAGTCCCCCATTAGCTGGAGTGACGACCTGGTAAGATACGCAAGAAGTCTTTGAATGCAGGTGGCTTAGGACCGTGCTTTGTGGCATTCTTTGGGATAGTCCTTTGTTAACCAGTGGACTTTTGAAGGGCTGTAATGATGATGATAATGATAAAATTTATACACTAGGTTGTCCACAATACTATCACTCAGTGGTTGTTAGAACCAAAACTTTGTTAAGAATGTTTTACGTGGTAAGCCTCCTCTTTTGCCAAGAAGTACGTCTGGGGATGTACCACTGTCTTTCTTCTCGTCTTTCTTCTTCTTTTTTTTGTTTCTGCGCAAAATCTGCGTGGATCTAAAGGGTATAAGGAGCCAGTATAATTACGGACTGTTAGGCATTCCATGCTTGTCCTCAGAGGTGACAACGCATATATTAGCCTTGCTTGTTTGAAGTTGGCGGTAGGTGTTCATGGACTACAGTAACCACATACCATCAGGTGGACTGTAAGTTTATTTGTCTTAAATTATATAAAAAATAAAAATAAATAGTTATTAACGAATGTTGCATTGAAATGTAATAAGCTCGGGTTTGTAGTGCATCTTTGTTAAAGATTTTCGGTGTATATTATTACTAGACCAAATTATATCGGTTAGAAATAGTTTTGACCAAGAATATTAGTCAAAACTATTATTGACTGGTATAAATATTTTTTTAATATATTCTGATACTCATATTATAAGGCTATTTGCGTCTAATAAAACATTACACCAATCTTGCAATAACAAGATGCTGCAGCTATATTAGTAGTATGGTTGTAGCACGAATGGGTCGGCTCGACCGGGGAAGGACCTACAGAATACCAGCTGATAACCCTGCTGTGTTTCGTATGGTGAGTGTAGAGAACCGGGGACCCTTTTTACTGGAAATGAGGCATTCCATCTTAGTCCTCACGGGTGACAACGCATCTGCATTTTGATTCGTAATCGAGGATAGATGTAGATGTCTATGGGTCACAGCAACCACTTACAATCAGGTGGACTGTGTGCTCGTTTGTCAACCCCTATTATTTAAAAAAAAAAGTGGTAAATCAGCACTTAAAATTGCAATTAACAATTTCATTGGTGCCAGCGGGGATCGAACCCGGATTGCGAATGTTGCGATGAAATTTACAGCGAGCCCTTAGCCCCTGAGCTACCACGGCTTTACCATCTAGTAGTATTATTAAAATAATTCAGAAAATATATTGGTTACACGTGCTTATCTTTTAGCCCGAAAAACAATAATTCAATCTAAATTGAATCCGCGTTGTATTCATTCGGAGGAAACAGTTTAATAGGCTCCGAGAATATTTAAATTCAGTCATTGTAATCCTATAAAGAGGCCGACTCGGTCTTAATAAACTAGAATTTAATTTTGCAGAATTTATATAATTAATTTAAACGCCAAACCCTACCCTTTGCAAATGAAATATATATATATAGGCTTTACTGAAAATTATGCGGCATAATGGAATATTTTATTTAAAGGTAAATCACTAGAAGTTGATTGACTGCTTTATTGGTGTGTACTTTTCAAAAATATGCGTAGTACAGCCACTCTGCAGCTATATTGGTTGTACCACGAATTGGTCGGCTCGACCGAGGTAGGACCACGCTCTCACAGACTATCAGCTTAAAATAGCAGCCTTATGTCGCGGTGTTTCGTATGGTGAGTGTAGAGAACCGGAGACCCTTTTTACTGGAAACGAGGCATTTCATCTTAGTTTTCAGGGGTGACAACGCATCTGCGTTTTGATACTCAATTGAGGAAAGATGTAGATGTCTATGGGCCACACCATCCACTTACCATCAGATGGACTGTGCGCTCGTTTGTCTAATTTATTCTAATTATTAAATTCTTCTGCATAACCTATTGAAAAAATTACTCCTACCCAATTTGATAAAAAAATATCATATCTCATAATAATATAATAATTTGAAGGTAATGCTTTAGCGCATACCTGTGGTTCCAGAAACATAGCTACTTAGCGCTAAAGGTTTAAGACTTAGCGGTCAACCATCATTAAAATGTTTGTCTACCCTCAGCACGATGAGAGGATGAGCTTATAATCGCAGAGCCAAGACCTTAACACTGGTAGTAGGTGCTCGATATTTTTGGGTGAATTTTCTGTCGTCGGTCGGTGACCAGAGTATTAATAATTCCGTGAAGGTAACAGAAAGGAAATTTTATAGTATTTAAATGAAACTAGTTGTTACGGATTTTATCGCGTATATTATCTTTTTTATTTTCACGACGTTTCGAGTATACTATACAACACCCATGGTCACGGGGGACTGAGGTGGTTGAAGTTCCAATTTCATAGTTAACCATGGCTACCTTAAGTTCTCCCGTGACCATCGGTGCTGTAAATATAAAATATTAAATAAGTTAATACACGCGATAAAACCCGTAAAAACTAGTTTCATTTAAAGAGAGTGACAAACGAACAGTGAGAGTGATGGTAGGTGGATGCTGTGGCCTACAGACATCTACATAATATATTGATAAAGAATCAAAACAAGATGCGTTGTCACCCCTGAGGACTAAGGGACTTTAAACAGTTTAAGCTCTAAGAAAATTGGACTTTAACCCTTTGCTCTAAAATAAAATATTAATTTAAAATATGCTCCAAAAAGTGTAATTCGCGAGATTTTTGACCAAGAATAAGAAAGGAATGTTTCGGTGGTCTGGTCGTGTAGAAAGAATGAACGAGGAAAGAGTGATAAAACAAATTTATGTTGCAGAAGTGAACGGCAGAGTCGGCAAGGGACGCCCCAAAACGAAAGTTTATCGACCAAATTGGCGAGATATTAAAGATGGGCCCGACAGAGTACCATAATCGACGAGCGTATGCGATGTATGCCTTGGTATATGGATGTAAAAGAGGCAAGAGAGGTGTGTCATGATCGTGCCAAATGGAAGTCTGTAGTCTCTGTCTATCCCTCTGGGTGACAGGGGTGAGTGTTGATGATAATGATATGATGATAATTTAAAATAAAAATGAATTTAAGTAAAGTTTTTATGTACTCAACAACGGGAGTTGATTCAAACTAAAGTTTACAAGTAGCGTTCGCGCCTCGGCGCCGATGAAAATTATTATTTATTGCATTTTCGGTGCTGATTTATAACTTTTGTTGCCTTCTTGGTAGTAAAGGAAAACGTTGGGAAGAAGACCAGTTTAATACTAAGTAAGTTATAAAATAAGCGGCCAAATTTGCAGAGAAGGTGCAAAATAAGTAATAAAGGTAAATGGTGAAGAAAAATTAACTGAAAATAAAACCTCAACAATTCTGTCCTTTTTATCATTTAAATTCAAAATGCGTGGTAATGCATTATTTTAACTAATTTTACTGCTCACGCACACATTCGAAAGGGTAGGCAAAAACGTTGTTGCCCATAAATCACATTCAATTTGGGATAATTTCAAATAAAAGTAGAAGACTAATTTACTCGTATTTTCGAAAACTGCAATAACGGTATATCATTATTTATATATTTAAACTTATATTTAAAATTTGGCTACTCTTTGAAAAATAGCCCTGTATAAATTAATACGTGAAGGTAAATCTTTGTACCCCTTTATAAGTATATTGCACCACGGAGGAGAGTGAGATTTCGAATAGCTAAATTTTATATAGAGAAGGAGTGCAGAAAGCTAAAATTTATAAATATGTGTTACAAATAAAATAAAATAAAAATAACAAAGCATACATTGCTTACGTTAATATTGCCTATGTCAATTGTTAAATATTATATAATGGTCTATGGTCACCGCGTAATGCAAGTGTAAGAATATTCTACTAGCCCAGATCGTCCCGAGTGTGTCGTGAAAGGCGACAAAGGTAAAATGAAACAGGAGATGGGCAGCAGCATCTCAAAATAATTTGGAAAATCCAAAAGTGCACACCTCGTACGCTCACGTAATGTTTCGAATAATCAATTAACTTTTATTAATTACCGAAACACGTATTACGTTTAAAGCGGCAAAGAAATTGTTTCTGTTTAATTACCATGATTTTTTTTTGACTTCATGATACCGGTGATTCGTATTTTGTTACCGAAAAAAATTGTCAAATATAATTCATAAAATAAAATAAATATTAATGAACGTTTACAATAGTGAAAAATACTTCCTAAGGATTAAAATCTAAAGCTAATAAAAAAAAAAAAGTGATAAGTTCAGTTTTTCGAAAGATATTTTGTTCACATCCATACCGACTGATACCGACCAACTGACGTCCAAAGGAAATTATTTTCAATTAACTTTTTTAATAATAATCGAAATAAATAATGTTATAACATTACGTCAGAAGTATTAATTGAAATCTCCTCTTGCTATTGGTGTATTTTTTAATTATAAAGCTGGTGGAAGGGATTTAAGTTGAGGGGATCGCGATTTTTTGATTTGGTGACAGTAGAGCACTACATCTCCGCTTCGCGTTCGATGTGTGCGAAAACTGCGGTTGCAAACCGCTTACCAAGCTTGGCAACAATGGCAAAATTCTGGATGAATGGAGTTGAAAGTAACATACAGTTTGCTTAATCTACAAAATTAAAATTTTAATAAATTTCGGTTCAATTTCGATCACTGGGAGAAGTGGATGCTGTGGCCCATAGATATCTACCTCTATCCTCGATTAAGAATCAAAAGGCAGATGCGTTGATACTCCTGAGGACTAAGATGGAATGCCTCGTTTCCATTAAATAGGGTCGCCGCTTCTCTACGTTCACCATACTATACACAGCAGCATTAAGCTGCTATTTCACGCTGGTATTCTGCAATTCTGAAATTTAACGTCCGAGTAACGTGGAGTAGCAAGTGGAATCTTTCCCTCATAATCCTTATCAAAATGAGAGGTATAAAAAAGTTAAGTTACAGTTTTTATACGTCCCACTGCTGGGCACAGGAATCCTCTCATTTCTGAAAGGTTTTTAGGGCAAAGAAGTGTCCACGGCGCTGTGTGTTGGTAACTTCATAGGTCCTCCAAATTTTTTTTTAAATCTCAGACATGCAGGTTCCTTCACCGCCGAGCATCAATCAGCACTTAGAATTGCAATTAAGAAATTTATTAGTGCCGGTGGGGATCGAACCCGAGTTGCTTGCGTAACTTGTGAACTTGAGTTACCACGACAAATGTATATTAATAATTATTATCTTCATCATCATCATTACAGCCCTTCACAAGTCCACTGCTGAACATAGGCCTCCCCCAAGGATTGCCACAAAGTACGGTCCTGAGCCATCTGCATCCATCGACTTCCTGCATGTCTTATTTATCTTAATCATACAAAAATAAAATGGTATTTTGTCCCTTGGTGGAATAAAATATAGGTGCCACCTCTTGATGAATTAAGGAACAATGAAGAAATAACCAAGGATTGCTCTAACACTTGTTTTAATATTTCATCATAGATGGCACTGCCACAAAAGTTTCGGAATTTTCAGTTTTATAAAAAAAATTGATGTATTAAATGAAAAAGTAGCTAATAACTGAGCTATATGCTGAATTATCTAATTTATTTTATCTTTGATTTTTACTTGATAAAAAATTAGTTATTTTAGTAAATACAATTTGGCTTTCCATCATTTGCACAATAGATGGCACTTTATACAATATTTTAAAATGTAATTTCATTTCTCACACGGAATATAAAAAAAAAATCTTAACTATCTTAAGCATAATATTATATAAAAAATATTTTTATACTTAATAAAATAAAATAACAATCTAATATATGAAAATTTATGTTTGTTTTTCCGTATTTTATGCACTGCCATACCGCTCATCAGAATGCGCTAAAACTTTGTCAACTTGTTACTTGCACTAGCGCGAAGGTTTTAGGCATAGTACATTTAACTTACAGTAGGTGGCGCGCGTATCGTACTGAAAATTTAATTAACGTAGTATATCATTCAATTTCAATGAACGTATTATCGTGGTATTATCATTCCTAATTAAACAATATAACTCTTCCAAATTTAAAACGTTATTTCCACAATTATTTTTTACTTTTGCGGCAGCAATGCGCCGGAACCATTTAGAAACAAATAAAATAAATTTGAAGATTTTATTGGATGATTTTCAGTAACTTTGGGATAATATAAAATTCAAAATTTTATGTGGTAGAGCCACGCTGCAGCTATAATATTATGGTTGTAGCACGAATGGATCGGCCCGACCGGGGAGGACCACACTCTCACAGAATCGGAGACCCTTCGTACTGAAAACGAGGCATTCCATCGTAGTCCTCAGGGGTGACAACGCATCTGCATTTTGATTCTTAATCGAAGATAATTGTAGATGTTTATGGGCCACAGCATTCACTTACCATCAGGTGGACTGTGTGCTCGTTTGTCACCCCCATTTTATAAAAAAATCTTAATTCAATGCTCATTATCATTTGGTCCCGTTAAAAACATTTCATGATGTAAACACATTTTAACAGCAAAAAATATACATTAAAAGCTGTCAGGTATTAATCTCTGATTCATCACATTTTTGCGCATGGGCACACTGGGCATGTGCTTTGGGTCCCGCTATACATTGGGCCCGTGTTTCTGTCAGATTACAATCGATAAATATATTTATATTGCGAAAATTAAGCTATAATTACCTGATTAACCTAGTTATCTCGTAAACTCTCGCGAGTCCACTTATGTGACTCCGACAGAATAACAGCGCTGCGGTAACTCGGTTACTGTGGCATTATGCCGAGTCAATGGCATTTTTGTTGCTGCAATCCATTATTCTATCGACTTCAAAAAGTAGGAGGTACTCAATTTGACTGCACGTTTTTTTTTATGTGTGTTACCTCATAACTTTTTTCTGGGTGAACCGATTTTGATGATTCTTTTTTATTCGAAAGCTGGTGCTTCTCATGTGGTCCCATATAAATTAGGTCGGACTTATAGTTTTTGAGTTATTCTTAATAATTTATATTGAAGTCGGTTGTACAAAATTTTTAATTTTTATTATTTAATATTTAGTTAAGTATTTTTTTGTAAAATTATTGTTTTGCAAGTTGCAGCAATAAATAAATATGTGTTTTCTTTCTTTTAACCGACTTCAAAAAGGAGGAGAGTCTCAATTCGAGTGTACGTTCTTTTTTTTTGTATGTATGTAACGCTATATCTTTTGCAGATTGTGAACCGATTTTAATGATTCTTTTTTTATTAAATAGGCTTTACCTCAAGGGTGGTCCCATTAATTTTTGAAGAAACACTTCCGCCCCCAAGGGTAGAAAATAGGGGAAAAAGTTTAATATTGGACTATTGTTTAAGGAATTTCATATGATATCGTTGCAAATTGAGAACCGATTTTAATGATTCTTTTTTATTAAATAGGTTATACTTCAAGGGTGGCCCCATATAAATTTGGAAAAAAAAGGTTAGCAAATAAATAACTTCTTTTTTAGCAATTTGAAGTTGGTTTTTACTTTTAGTTAAAAGTTATAAATACTCTGTCTAACACGGTATTAACATTGACAACTGTTGCTGTCCCATTTTTTTTTCATCAGTATATTTTATTTATATTTCTATGTAGCTAATCTCGTAAAACCGAGTTACAAACACCGTAACGCGACTCATGTAAACTGACTCGTTCAGGACTTCCCCTGCGAACTAATATTTTAAATTGTAAATAATAATAAATTACTGCATTGAAAATAATATTATGATAGATAGCTATTTACCGACTAAACGGAATGATAAAACACGAAAGTATACATCTATACTATAAATTCTCACGTTCACAGATAACCATCTTACAAAATATAATCGTCAGTTGTTTCGGGATGCCAGAACTCGATCAAGCACCTCTCTTTTTACAGGTAATGCTGGATCAAAAATGGAAATGTTCATATCCGAAATCACGAAGGTAGTCTATTCCGTACCATACGAAGTGCTGCTGACATGGACCGGTATCTCGTTTCCCAGGACCATGAGTGTAACCCATCTTCCTTTCCACACCAAGACAATAAATCAAATTAGCCTGCTTTGCTTGTTATTAACTTCATATTTGTTTTTTTGCATGTTATTACTCGATGTTAATTGTAATAATTTTTCGCGGCCATGTTATGACAATTTTTCTCTAATTTTTATTGTTAATCTATGCCAAACGAAAGTGAAAAGAAGTATTTGTTTACC
Source organism: Parnassius orleans (assembly GCA_029286625.1). Classification (NCBI taxonomy): domain Eukaryota; kingdom Metazoa; phylum Arthropoda; class Insecta; order Lepidoptera; family Papilionidae; genus Parnassius; species Parnassius orleans. The sequence continues at coordinate 1,072,560 of JAGSMP010000043.1, read as the reverse complement.
AGTAATTGTAAAAAAAACGATTATTTCACCCATTCGTAACTTATGTATTTAATAGTCTTAAATTTTTCACAAATGGTTATAATACACTCGCAAAATAATTTCAAAATACTACTATTGCACGTCGCGCTACAAAGGCCTTATTTTATGTTATTTATATTCGAATTCCGATTAAATTATACCTCTGTGATTAGCACTTTGACTGGCTTAATTTCTATAATATCAAAATGTTTGTATAACTTCCAGTTTATGAGTGACAAGCTCTATTTTCAATATTTCTTTCTATTAAATTTTTATATACTACGGCCGCCATAGAAATCCAATACGATATAGAAAAATCTTTTTAATACAGTTGCTCAAAAAGTGGCGTATTGCAGGGACGTATAGCGTTCGGGATGTGGGCTATTACGTACTCGAGCTTTTTCTTTACCTTTTCCGAACTCATGTGTTCTCTTTCCCAACTGTCAAAATTAAGTCAATTAAAAAGAAAAAACCAACCACGAAGTTTTTACTAAAAAAAATTGATAGAAGTTTTTATGATTCATGCAAATATTTCTAAAAAGAAGCTACTAATTTGTTTCAATATCAGATTTAATGATTTGATGCAATGAGTTAGGTTAGGTTTCATTTCATTTCATCTCATTAAATTTCATTTTCATTTCATATCAATAAAAAAATTCCACTGAAGACTTGGCTGTATGGGCATAGTTCCCTTTGCCTACCCAGAATGGGTGAAGAAAATAAAAAAATCTCTGATTATATTCTTTTACGGTTGGCGCCTTTTTCCAAAAATGTTCTTTGCGAGTTTAGTTGTTTGTTGCACAAAATTAGTAATTTTGACGATATTTTATTTGAATTAACACCACCGGAACTCGGTATAATTGCACAAAATACTTCGGAGAACATTTCACAAGTCAAAAAGTCGCTACATATCTACATACGACGAATTTATTGCGTGGAGAAAAGAGAAAAAAAGCAAATAGTTTTTCAGAAAATGTTATGTTGGCATACTTCTCCGAACTCTCAGCAAAATTAAAACCTTCTACGTTAAGGTCGAGGTTTTCGATGATAAAAAGTATGCTGAAAATAAGGAACAACGTGGATATAAGTGAATACCCAAAACTAAATGCTTTCTTAAAACGACAATCAGACGGTATTACAACTAAAAAGTCGAAAATATTAACATCGAATGAAGTGGAAAGGTTTTTGAACAAAGCTCCCGATGATCGTTATTTAGCCACAAAGGTAATTTATTAATAAATACTTACATTTTTCTTTAGTATTCAGTTTACGAAATCGCAAAATACAGTCAATATATTATTTAAAAAAAAATCAAAACCCTTTTTTTGTAGGTTGCGCTGATTTTTGGCGTAGTTGGAGCTTGCCGCAGAGAGGAGTTAGCCAATATTACTTTAAAAATTATTGAAGCTCATGGAAAAATGCTACTAATCAAGATTCCGAATACAAAAAATAAGATACCGAGAAGCTTTGTTGTTGAAGGAGATTTTCTTAGAATAGTGCAAAAATATATGAATCAGCGGTCCCAAAAAGCAAAAACCGGCCGTTTTTTTCAAAATTATCAAAAAAGGAAGTGTACAGCTCAAGCAATCGGGATAAACAAATTTGGTAATATGCCAAAAGAAATAGCTACGTTTCTTGGTCTGCCGGATGCTGAGTATTATACTGGGCACAGCTTCGGGAGGACCTCTGCTACATTATTGGCAGATTTGATTCAGGAGCCAATTTGACGTCCTTAAAGCGACTAGGAGGTTGGAAGTCAGACAAAGTTGCAGAAGGCTATATTGCTGATTAATTAAACAACAAACTTGAAACTGGGAAAAAAATCACACAATCCATTAATTTAAAATCCAGTCCGTCTCCTTCACATGACAATACTGAAGAGAACGTTCGTCCATCTACCTTCGTTGATAATGATAATTCATCAGATCCAATTCCATCAACTAGCAAACGCCATTGTATAACACCTTTGACAAATATACATGAACAATCATACGAAATTAATAATAGTTTGTCTCAAACAGTAAATACGCAACCTAAAACTTCCTCAGTTAGTATAAAAAACTGTTCCAATTTCAATGTATATGTGAATTATAACTTTTATAAGAAATAAATGATTGATTAGTTGAGTTTATTGTGTTTTTATTATTTTATTAAATTGCTTAATTTTTTCGCAACTGTATTAAAAATAGTTGTTCAGTACACGTGCGGAACCGTCATTGCAACTTGTTCCGACTGTCAACCCTCACCTTCGGCTGCGCCTCGGCTCGAGTAGACATTTGTCGGAACTCTTTGCAATGACAGGCTTTCCGCACTCGTAATGAAATATACTATATCGATTGAATGACACTCTCTGGATAGGCTAGAATGTTGTAAGAAAGTTTTTAATCAAATGATTTTAAGGTTCTCACTTTTAATATACGTAGTCTTCAACATAATTTTAACGATTTTTTGGTAGTCTTAAAGACAATAAACATAGTATATGACGTCATCGTTCTGACTGAATGCTGGCTACATGATAGTTCAGTAATTGGGCAAATCGCCTGCTATAAGGCTTTTCATACTAAAAAGTATATTAATAAGAGTGGGGGAGTGTTTGTTTACATTAAGTTGGACAAGTGGAACCCCTCTGTGCAGGAGCCCACCTTTGATGAGGCAAACTGCTTTAGGGTTGACTTGGATAACTCATTGTCTATATTATGCATATATCGCTCTCCCTCATTTCACAACATAAACGGCTTTCTACTATCTATGGACACTACACTCCACAGCATACAGAATAGGTCTTGTGTTATGGTGATGGGAGACTTAAATATCAACCTGTTGTGTTGTGTTGTGACACTGATATGCAGGTATCTGATTACTTATGCTTAATGCCTTCCCACGGGTTGTTGTATTTTATATTTCCTACGTTTCGAGTACTTTACAGCACACATGGTGAGGTGTTTGGGATTTAATTCTCGCTTTTTCTAACGCTCGAATTGGTTTCAAAGCTATCTTACTAATCGATAACAAAGTGTGAGTGTGAGTCTGATTACACGAGTTCCAAGCTCCCGGTGACCTTCGGGGTGCCTCAGGGCAGTATTCTCAGGCCGACCCTTTTTATTCTGTATATAAATTACCTTCTGGAACTCAAAATACCTCATTGTGAAACAATTTGTTACGCAGATGACACCGTTGTCTTATTTCATGGTCGATCCTGGAAAAAAGTAAGAAAGCTGGCCGAGAACGGAATGGGTCAAGTGGCTGGGTGGCTGTATTGTAGTTCGTTGACCCTCAATGCGAAAAAAATCTAAGACATGTGTTTCCACAAGACTCTTGCAACTAATCCATTGATTTAGAACGACATCCCAGTCTATTCTTGTGACATTCTACAAAAATGCGACTGCGAGGGTATTGCTAGAGTGGAGACGATCAGGTACTTGGGTATAGTTGTTGACCACCATTTTTCCTTCAAACAGCATATCTCATACCTCTCAAAACGAGTCAAGAAGGTCATTTATATCATGAAGCTGCTTCGAAACTGTGCTGATAAAAGTACACTACGTAAAGTTTATTTTGCTCTCTGCCAATCAATAATACAATATTGTATATCAACTTAGGGTGGCACCTACAAAACTACTATGATTCAGTTGGAGAGGGGGCACAGAAAGCAGTTCAGAAGGTCATGTTAAAAAAGCCCTAACGGTACCCTACGGCCGATTTTTATCGGGATACTGAGGTTTTGAGTATACGCCAATTATATATTTTATCCGCAGTATTAAAAACCCATGAGCAAGTAACTCAGTCACCTAATTACGACCACTTACTTACTAAACGTATATATAAACGCAACATAAGAATTATGTTTTGCAAACCATATTACACAGAAATACAAAATTATAAAACTATAATATAATACGATATTTTTAGGTATATGTATAAACAAAATAAATTAAAAAATATTTTTTTCTGTATATGTAACCTAAAACCAGTGAACTTGCCGTATTTTAGCAAAATAAAAGTAATGTATATGAGGTTTTGGCATAGATACAAGACAAATAGAGGATAAGCAGTAAATTGCATATTTATTTTTTGGTTATACAAATATCATGCAAACATGAACCTTGCCAACAAAAATACATCCGTCTCATTCTCACACGTCATAATTTTCAAATGTAAAAAAAGATAAGTACATATCTTAGAATTCAATTCTCTGTTGACAGTTTTCATAATGACACCAAGCTCCACCTTTAAGCATGACGCCGTTTTAGGATGATGTCCATTTGTGGTAGTTCGTCTGTCATCTAAGCCTTGTCATTCTCGTAAAAATGAAGAAGGATTGTCATATTTCAGGTTAGTTGTAATTTTTTCCTATAATCATGTATATTTTTCGTGTAAATTGCGTTTCGTGTTTATATTAAGTCATGTTTTCCGCTATTATCTAGAATTTCCAATGACTATTATTATGTAAAATTAAACAAGTAAACATTTTGATTCTTTACATTTATACATAGTGTTGCCCTTACGTGCCGTCGTGTTTTGAAATTATCGATATAAAGTTTAACAATAATATAGTCCTATGATCAAATAACGCTTTAGATACGTAAACTGTACATTTAATCAAACGATCGATTGAGAACCTTTCATTTAAGGAAAGAACTTAAAAATAGTGTAAATCGTAAATTTTCTATAATAGTTTTTTTCATCCAAAGATTTGATGAGGTTAAGAGTATTTCATTGGTACTTAAGGATGCAAAATATTTATTTTAGGTTGCCAAAGAATGAAGGTCTTCAAACATTGCAAATTGATAATATAGGCCAGGCAAACATAAAATCTGCAGCAGTAAGAAGAATATGCTCCTTGCATTTTGAAAAAGAATGTATCAACAGAACACTCGATGTAGTTCGGCTTAAGGGTGATGTGGTTCACGTGTCTAAAAGAAATTTTCTGACTAAATATCATTTCGTCACGAATAAATGATTTTAATCAGTATACATTATTGTTATTTTATTTATTTTAATCCTTACTCTCTCGTTTACCTCCAGTATCCACCACCAACTACGCTACTAGTGGAAGTCTCTACAACTTGCAGGTTGTAACACTGTTTATAAGATTGATCTTTTGTGGTGTTACACAAATAGGATATAATTAGAAATGAGTATGTAAGAGGAAGTCTGAAAGTGGTGCAGCCACCGCTATTGACCGAGAAGTTGCATGGAAATTGGTTGTCATAAGGTATGAATATGTAATGCTGAAGATTTAAGAATACGTTAGGATAGTTAAAAGAGAAGACGATAGCCAATGAAATGATTCATGGATTGTGAGAAAGGTGATATGGTTAGAAAGGGGCTGCTCAATTCGATTAGATTACTGAGATAAATAAATAATATTTATTTATCTCAGTAATCTAATCGAATATTTTTATCAAAAAAAGAGAGAGATGACGGCTAGTAACCATGTATAAAGAACACATGCTCCGCAAACCCTAAATAAATTAAGATAAACGTAGGAAGTAGGAGGAGTATGATGAGGTTTCCTGTGTTTAAACAAATAATAAAAAGTCAGTCTACCGCACGTTCATGGTAACTTGAACTGGTAACCGACCATTACGACGAAAGAAAGGTGTTTTCAATGTCAAATCTTTATGGCGGCTCGAAAGTTAGGTGCGAGCGCTAGTCCGTGCAGATATAGTTGAAGGAAAACTTGATGGTGGCTCAGATCACTGTACGTAAAGCGGGGCGTGGAGGTACAAGACTAGCGCTCGCAACTAACTTCCCAGGCGCTATAAAGTTTGCCTCGAAATACACTAGCTCGACTCTCACTGTGACAGTTTTTAAATATTTATTTTTATAATTCACGCGACCTGGACGCATACCGTGAGGGTTGGTTCAATGTGGCGCAGGACAAAATAACTTGGAAAAACTTGGGGGAGACCTCTGCCCAGTAGTGGGACAGCATGGGCTAGGCAAAAAAAATCATACGAAACCTAATACATTGCCTATAGTGGTGGTTTCGTTAATATCTGCGGAGGAGGAAAAAATGCGTGCGTCAACCCAGGGACGCACGGATGGAGTTTTAACTCTGCGTATATAGTAATAACAGATTGGCATGTTTTCTGTCACTATAGCGCAGCGTTGCATGCCTATGTTCAGACTGGTGTCGGTACGGAAAAACGTTAGCTCGTAGCTCGAACTCAGTATCATATTCCGGTGCGCGTCACATACGTGTTCTGAAAAAAAAAGGAGTTAAAGCTCCAATACATGGTGCTCTTTCCTTGATCTCTTCGCTCACTTTTGACTGTTGCTCCACCATATCTTAAAGCAATTACAGTTTTAAAACTTTCCTATTCTGAGTTGAACGTAAGATTTATTTATTTATTATCTCAATACAACTATTATTACAGGATTAACCTTATGCAATAGTGTAGTGATCTAGTATTTGTTTATTTAATATATACCTATGATATGGACAATACACCATAATTTATATAACATCCATATTGAAAATATCGACATAAGTACAACACTATTTGTAATTAAACTGGCTTTCGATACCCTTAAGATCGGAACACTTCTCCTATTTGTATTTGGCGGCTGAAATAGGTAATAGTGTGGAACATAGTTAGAAGGGTTTCTATCCAGAAAAGGAGTTCTAACACCTGATAATAAGTTATATATTTCATATTTTACTGAAAGAGCTCGTGGTAAAGGTGGTTATAGTTACCACTGAACACCAGATGGATTGATATCTCGTTTATCACCCTTATATTAAAAACTAGCTGATACCCGTGACTTCTTTCGCGTTGCTAGATATATTAACAAAGAAACACACATCACTGAACATGTAGTGCTTATAAAAAAACTTGTTTCTTAAATCTTTAATAACTTTATATTAAATAAAGATATCGCAATATTTTTTTTAGATAAGCGCCAAGTAAAACTTAGAAAACCGAATTAAAATATATCCTGTAGTTTTTCCGTGATGCACGTACAACTGCAAACCTCTATCATTTTATTTATATAGATAAAAATAAATCATAAAAAACGATTCAGCCTTTCTGAGAAATCGGAGAATTCTGCTTATCATCATCATCATCATAATAGCCCTTCACAAGTCCACTGCTAAACATAGGCCTTCTCCAAGGAACGCCACATAGCACGGTCCTGACGCACCTGTATCCATCGACTTCCTGCATGTCTTACCAGGTCGTTACTCCATCTAGTGGGGGGACGCCCTACACTTCGCCTGCTGGTGCGAGGCTTCCACTCCTTTGAGAACATTTCTTCTCCATCGGTTGTCAGTTCTTCGAGCCATGTCGAAAACACTGCTCCTTTTCTTGAAATCGGTTAAAAATCAATGATTGCAAAGTGAAAACTATACCTTCTCCACGTACAATATACACTAAACTAGATCTGTTTCATTTTATACTTATTGCCATTCCTATAAATAATACTCAATTGCTTGCTCCTATCGGCACGGAGAAATAAAATTTATGGGTAGTAAAATATATTATGTTTGTATTCCTTACATTGATGTAGTGCAAGAAATTTCTTACATGTGATGCATATTATTATTTCTTTCTTTTTCATCGTCTTTAATAGTTTCACTTACTTGACATGTGATGCTATTGATAATGATGACAGCGAGAACTTATCAACAAATAACATAGCTGAAACGCTTATTAGAGTAGTTGGTGCTGATTTGGAAAGTTCTAGAATAACAGAATTAAAAGAAAAACTGAAGAAAATAGATAGTTATGTCGTCGATAAAAATAAATACACGGAACTACTTAAGAATATAACAACTGAAACTGATTTGAATCAAACTAACTTCTTTACTGCATTATATGAAAGAGACGATTTTAAATTTCTCGTGAATAATGAAACAAAAAATGTATATTTAAAGCTTAAACAAAATATGAATAGAGACGATATTATTAAAATATTGGCTGAAAAGGCAAATACAAGTAAATTATTAACAAGGAAAGCGATTGGACTTGATTATTTGAATAGATTTGGTGATGATGGTGAAAGCGACCCTATGTTGGACACGATTGTTGATGAACTTATCGCTGAATCTCCAAAGGATGAACACAGATATGATTTTAAAGATAATAAAAACATTTATTGGGGTAAGGCATAGTAAAGTGAATTATTTAAATCTGTTAAACAATCCGCCCCGTCCCTGCTTCGCCTGAGCTGAAGCTATTAATGTGCAATCATTTAGATTAAGGATAATCATCATAGATTATTTATTTTATAAATTTTTTGATTTCACAAAAATCTCTAAGTTTCTGTTTTTTTTAAATGGCTTTACGGCTCTGGGTTCCAGCCCTTCTAAGAATGTCACTGTATGACACAAAGGCCCTGGAGCGATGCCGGATATATACATTTATAGTATTCAAATATATAATAGAGATACAATAATCTAAAAACTCTCAATTATGTAGGTAGGTACATTATGTTGAGAATGTATTAAGCTAACATCTATAATATATAAGACATAACCTAAAAAGGTTCAAATCTAAATATCGTTTTTTTTTGACGCTTCTCAGGACAAAATTCTTTGACAAAGCTATTCAGGGACCGACGCTTATCATTTTAAGATATTTTTGATATATAGACGCTACCATTCCTTCTCAACTAATTTTATGTATGAAAGTCTGTCATTGTTCTTTTATTTATATGTATAGCTAATAGACTAAACAAATATTTAATATAGACAGTACGTAAATCTTGGTTAACTACCGCCATTAATAATTGACGTAGATCCGTACATTATTATTGATAAAATGGGAAAGCTCCGGCTCCTCCGAACATTGAGAGAGTCATCTAGTAGAAAAATTTCGTGGACTTCTTACAAAATATGTCACTTGAAATAACGTTAAATAATGTGTGCGTAAATGTTATGTAAAGACTTCTATGTACATATTACTACTAGGCGGGCTCAGCGACCTTAATACATTGCGCACTAAGTTACGATCAATTCTCCGTAACTCCTTGACTGGACTGCGAGCGGGAGATGACCAGTTTGATCTTTTGTAAACCACAAACGTTGTTTTCGACAATCTAACACTGATTTTGTTTTATGTGAAAAAGAAAATGCTCTCATTATTTTTATGTACGCACTTTATTTCGTATTTGCCTAAAAACAGTAATTGCCGTAAATGAAAATACAACTGCGTGGCATATTTACCGTGTCAGCTACCAGTCCGCGCCGTATACATAGATGTCTTTGGTGCTATGTTATTTATATTGGACTATACATGTAAAATATTTTAGACCCTTTAGGCGAGCTAGAAGATCTTAAAGAGTATCACCAACATGACGGACGGCGTATATTTAAAGGAGAAAGAACTACAATTAAGAACTATCCGTTCATGGTATCAGTGCATGTGATGGGACGGTTCTGGTGCGGTGGCGCACTGTATTGGCATGATCTGGTGCTTACATCTGCTGCCTGCTTACAGTTGTAAGTATAAAGAACAGAAGAAACGCTAACTGGTTATGATGATGACGGTGAAACTTATTGTTACAGCCCAAAAGTCCACTGCTGAACATAGGCCTCTCTTAAGGAATGACACAAAGCACGATCCTGAGCCACCTGCATCTCTCGTCTCTCCATGTAAGGGGGGAGGGGGAGGGTACTGGCTTACACTTTGCTTACCGGTACGAGGCTGCCACTCCGGCCGGTTCATTGCCACTATAGCTTCTTGATCCATTGGGATATGTCGGTCACTCTTGTTCTACTGATATCCTCATTATAGTCTATCACGCAGAGAAACCTTAAGCTTCTCATACGGTTGAAACTTATAAATCATTCTGCTAGTTCAAAGCGTTGAAACCTTTATAGAGTATAAGTTGAGTCGTTTTCTATAATACTATTTACAATTTGATACTATAATTGAACATAGGTATCTACGCAAAATGGATCCAAATCACATTCGGTATCAAAATGTATATTTTGTGCCAAAATAATATTTAGGATCTCAATTTTAAACAGTAATAAATTCTAGTTTAAACAAACTAAAGAAACACGCTAAAGATTGAAGAAAATGCTAGATATTATTTTAAACTGGTGATCCTGATCAGGATACTAGGATAAAGTTATTAAATTATTGTATTGTCATCGGTCCGTGTTACAAGTGCCAAATTTTCAAGTCAATCGGCCGTCTACAAGGTGGTGAAAATTACATTTAAAGATTCCGTTACATAGATAGATACACGCAAAGCTGATAAAAGCGCGTTAAAAATTATTTTAGCGCAAATCACAATCGATAACAAGGAAAATTACAAACAAATTGAAGTAAGTCAATACCACGGAATACCGAAGTTAATTTCAAACATCAATTTAGGTATTTATCAAAGCAGATTTGTGGTTTGGATCCCTTTTGCGTAGCTTCGTCCAATTAAGTTATTTAATACTAGCGACCCGGCCCGGCTTCGCCTGGATAGGATCTATAAATGTATTATTATTTAGATTTGAGATAATCAAAGGTCATATATTTAATCAATTTTTCATTCTTTCTATCGGTTCGTAACATTTCATCACAATCGATTCTGTCAACCTAAAGATAAGCCTGGACAGACAGGCGGACAGACAGACAAAAAATTTAAAAATGTTTGTTTATGTCTTATTAGCATGGAAATAACTCCTTGAGCTTAATGTAAGCCAGTTATTTCAATATAACTGGCCAAATTTGCAGAGAAGGTTCAGAATAAGTATTATAAGCAAATGGTGAAGCAAAATTAATAAAAAAAATCTCAAACATTCTGTCCTCTTTATCTTTTAAATTCAAAATACGTGGTAATGCGTTATTTTAACTGATTGCCATTCATAAACATCTAACGCCTACTATTTCACTGCGCACGCAGACATTCGTAAGGGTCCATCGGTTGGCAAAAAAATTGTTGTCCATAAATCACATTCAATTTGGGATAATTTCAAATAAAAGTAGAAGCCTTATTTACTCGTATTTTCAAAAACTGAAATAACAGTATATCATTATTTATATATTTGAACTTAAGTTTAAAACTTGGCTTACTCTTTGAAAAATAACCCTGTATATATTTTTATATATACAAAGGCTATAATTGTATGGAGTATGATGCCCCTTCAGATCACTACTCTTTTAGGAAGGTGACAACCCTGAACGTATATATATATATATATATATATCTCTATATATAAATATATCTCACATATTACAGCTCTTCACAAGTCCACTGCTGAACATAGACCTCCCCCAAGGAATGCATTAAAGTACGCTTCTGAGGCGGTTACTAATCCATTGTGTATATATATATATATATATATATATATATATATATATATATATATATATATGTGCATTGATATGTATTATGTAGCATATATAGATAACCCTGTACCTGTACCTATGTATAGATGTGACCAGTTTGTCACTTCGTCTAATGATCTAATCATCATAATTCATCTAATAATGTCTGCAAGAAGTCAATGGATCCAGGTGGCACAAAACTTTTTTATGGCATTCCTTGGGGAGGCCTATATTCAACAGTGGACTTTTGAAGGGCTGCAATGGTGATGATGGCGGTGGGCTTTGCTTGGAATTTCTCTGCGTGATAGACTTCGTTGTTAAAACCCGATGATAATATAATAACTTCACGAATGACCTATTCTCACCAGGATCATCTCTATTACCAAGTTTAAATATTTTATTAAACAAGAACCGTATAAAAGGGCTCATTATAATATTTATGAATATTTCTTTGATAATAACCTCTAGGAATGAGGTGGTCGCCTTCAAGCTGTTCTTAAATTAGTTTTGTAAGTAGTTTGTACAACTTTATACGTGGTAGAGCCACGCTGCAACTGTATTAAGCTTATAGCACGAATGGGTCGGCTAGATCGGGGAAGACCAAGCTTAATTGTAGTGTGTTTTGCATTGTGAGTGTAGAAAACCGGAGACCCATTTTACTGGAAACGAGGCATTCTATCGTAGTCCTCAGGAGTGACTACGCGTCTGAATTTTGATTCACAGCATCCACTTACCATCAAATGGACTGTATGCTCGTTTGTCCCCACCATTCTGTAAAAAAATTACGTTTTATTGTAAAATTTTACTTGGATATAAAAGTCCCGTTGGGTTTCTTGCTGATTCTTCCCAGGACAATGTTTTTCCGTACCAGTGGTAAATAAAAAAAATTACTCACAATAAGAATTAATTGTAATCTATTATATATTGCATAAAAAAAATCTATTCTATTCTATTATATTCATCACAGCTTATGATCAGTGTGTGTTGTCTTAGTTAATTTAAACTCTAATTTTGGTAACCTAAGCGTCCATTTCGGAATGTCCCATCACCTTCTCTTCTATTCCTGCCGCTAAGCAGTAGTGACTGCATTAACCATATACCATCAAATAGACCGCCAATTCGTTTCTTATTTAAACCTCAATAATACCAAAAAAGGAAAAATCTACCAACATTCTTAAAATATTCTTTTAGAATTCTTATTTTTTTTGAATTTACATATTTACTGGCCTTGTGTATATATGTATTGAATAATCCTCACTAACTGACTGCCATATATATGTATTGAATAATCCTCACTAACTGACTGCCATTTGGTCTGTGGTGGTCGTAAACACGACTGCTGATCTTGAAGTCCGGAGTTCGATTCCCGGGTCCATAATTAATGATTGGATTTTTCTGTCAAGATATGCTCTGTAGCTGCCCGAAGTCGGGATGTTGGTGTTCCACTCCCTCACCTAGGAAAGCACGAAAAATCGTTGGTACTGCACCTGCCATCTCTCTCTCTGGTCCAGTCGGATTGGCGTTCAATCTGAATATGAGACGGAGGAAACAGGAAGTATACCTGTGTTTGCACTCACACTCGTGCACTATAATCCTGTCCGGCGCAGATGTCTAGTCTTTTTTTGAAATTTTTGAAACCGTCGAATTTTTTATTAATTATTTAACATCTACACAACCTTCTGACTGGAGCAAGGGTTAAGATATAAAGATAATGTTGGAGGCATCTTATGATGAAAAATATAATCACAACTGTTTAAAAATTTAAGGATGCACAACAACCGTTTCTTCCGGGAAAACCCAAAAGTGCTTCAAGTGAGGATTGGCAGCAATCACAGCAGAATTGGTGGCGAGATGGTGGACGCACTTGAGGTAAACATCATTACAATACCGTAAAACATATGCTTATTCTCTTTTTATTTAAATTTATATTTATATATATATCTGATTGAATGTGATTTATGGGCAAAAACGTTTTTGCCTACCGATGGACCCTTACGAATATCTGCGTGCGCAGTAAAACCAATTAAAATAATGCATTACCACGCATTTTGAATTTAAAAGATGAATAGGATAGAATGTTTGAGATTTTCTTTAGTAATTTTTCTTCCCCATTTGCCTATGTTACTTATTCTGAACCTTATCTGCAAATTTGGCCGGTTATTGCAAAATAATCCTGTAAATACAAACATATATGTACATATATAAATACAAACAATAATACAGCTAACTTGCATACACCATGTCATAAAGGTGTATACCATGTAAGAAGAATGAATGAATATATAAAGTGGACGTATTTCTAGGTATAATTTATGTTTCTAGGTATATTTCCACCCATCGTACAATCCACGTACACTGCGAAATAATATCGCTGTGATACGTCTCCGGTATCATCTCTTCTTCACTTACCATCGCACGCCGAAAATCATCGCCATATCCCACAGTACTGGCAGCATACCGAATACCGCAGAAGTGTTGCTTTTGGGCTGGGGAGTTAAGAAGGTATTTATTTTAAATATTTTTTTATAATAACCCCAAAAAAAGCTCGGGACCGTGCTTTGTGGCGTTCCTTGGTGGCCTTAGTTCAGCCGTGGACTTGTGAAGGGCTGTAATGATGAACCCCACAAAATGTAAGGGTTAATGTGTTGTTTCTTTCTGAAATATTTTTTATTTGTTTTTATATTTTTTTTTGTTTAAAAAACGTTAGCTCCACCCTAGGATTTTCTCCTGTATCGCAGAGACAGTTTAGATACATACATTTCAAGTACAAACAGCCATACCCAGATCAATTATTTTAGGCCATAAAAATACTCGTTCCGTGCGGAATTCGAACCCGCGGTCCCAGCGCCGCTACACATTGCAAGCTTATAGTAATTAAATATAGCCTTATAGTAATATAATATAAGAAATTAATACTGTTTAGCATTTTAGATGTACTCTATAAGAAAGAAAGAAAGAAAGAAAGAAAGAAAGAAAGAAAGAAAATACTAATTTCATACGTAGTAGAGCCGCGCTGCGGCTATATTATTGATTTAGCAAAAATGGGTCGGCTCGACTTGGGAAGGAGCACACTCTTACAGATATCTAGATAAAATAGCAGCTTAATGCTGCTGTGTTTCATATGGTGAGTGTGGAGAACCGGAGACCCTTTTTACTGGAAACGAGGCATTCCATCTCAGTCCTCAGGGGTGACAACGTATCCGCATTTTATTTCTTAATTGAGGATAAATGTAGATGTCTATTTGCCACAGCATCCACTTAACATCAGGTAGACTGTGTGCTCGTTTGTCATCCTTGCTCTATAAAAAAAAATATCTCCATTCAAGACCTAAGTAGATAGATACCCCGATCAAGCAAACTTTTTTTTTCAATTAATTTATCATTTACAAGTTACATAATACATAAACACTCACGCCTGTCACCCAGAGGGGTAGGCAGAGACTACGGACTTCCATTTGGCACGATCCTGACACACTTCTCTCGCCTCCTTTACATCCATATATCTACGCATACACGCTCGTCGGTTAAGGGTACTCCTAATCTGGCCCATTCATTTACAAGTTAAATACAAAAATACAAGTAAAATAGCATCCATAAACCACAAAGTGTTTGATAAAGAAAAAAACGTAATATTATTATATTAATATATTGTTGCAAATAGTTTGAAAATCTAGCTAAGTTTATAATGGTGAAAACTTAAATAATTAAATATACCGTGTAGTGGCGATGTAAGAATATCCACTACTCCATATCATCCCGTGGGTGTAGTAATAGGGGACACAGGAAAAAAATCAGGAGATGTGCAGCAGCATCTTCCTAATAACGACTTAAAATAAAAAAAAACGATTGCCAACCCGCTTGCCAAGCGTGGCAACTATGGCAAATATCCCCCCTATGAGGCGATCTATGGTGGAGGCTATGTTCAGCAGTGGACTTTAATGGGCTGTAACGGTAGGTAGTTAAATAACTAGATGCATGGTAAGTTCACTTCTAAGTGTCGAAATCAGTGTTAAGCAGGAAGTAAGATTTTAATAGTCAAACTTAAGGCGACTTTACAGTACTCTTTAACTTATCTGTAGTCGTGGTAGCTCAGGGACTTAGCGCTCGCTGTAAATTTCACAGTACGCGAGCAACCCGGGTTCGACCCCCGCCGGCACCAATGAAATTGTTAATTGCAATTCTAAGTGCTGATTAACCACGTGCTCGGCGGTGAAGGCAAAAATCGTGAGGAAACCTGCATGTCTGAGATATAAAAAAATACTTCGAAGACATGTGAAGTTTGCCAAAACGCATTGGGACAGCGAAACTCTCTCGGAAGTAAGAGGAGGCCTGTTCCCAGCTGTGAGGCTTATATAGGCTGTAACTTAAGTTTACTATATGAACCTGTGTTAAACAACTTAAATTTAATTATTGCCAATACATAATCATTTCATAAAAATTAAACATATGAATAAGGTTATGTTAAGACAGAAACGCGAATCATAATATGCATATTATATATTATTGTCATGACAGCCAGATGTGGTTTTTTAAATATTTTTTTTTTCAATAATTGGCTCTATAAAATATCATATAATTTACTCTAAAATGCTATTTAAACGAAAACCTTGCAGAGATTCCATTATTAAACCTTGTAAAACTTATATCCCACTAACTGGTACCCTGCGTGTTGCTACCGTAGAAGAAATAATTGTAGAAATATCGTTTTAAATTTGGAAGACTTACATTGTTTAATTAGGAATGATAATACAATCATTGAAGTTGAATGCAATATAACTTTAAAATAAATTTGTCGGTACGATACGCGCGCCACCTACTGTAAGTTAATCGTACTATGCCTATGACCTTTGCGCAAGTGCAAGCAATAAGTTGACAAAGTTTTACCGCAATCCGATCAAAGGTATGGCAGCGCATAAAATACGAAGAAGCACACATCAATTTTAATGGATTAGATAAAAAGGCTTATCATTTTAAGGTCATGCTGAGAACACATTTTCAGTTTTTATTTTTATCACTAGCTGTCCCTCGCGACTTCGCCCGCGTGGAATTTACTACGATTTCATGGGTTTTATTTTTTCGCGAGTAACCCTAATTCTTTTTTCTAAAATAAAAGTATCTGTAGTTACTCCTCATAACATCAGCTATCTGCCAATGAAAGTCCCGTCAAAATTGGTCCAGCCGTTTCGGAAATTAGCCGGAACAAACAGGCAGAGAGACAGACAAAAATGTTTAATATTGTTTTTTTGTTATTAGCACCGTATATACTTTCATATGCATTTAGTAAAAAGATGTTATTTTAACATTACAGACACTTCAATTCTATTTATTTGTATGTATGTATGTATGTATAGATAAGCTGAACGAAATCGTACAAATAAAACGTTTTCGGATACCCCGGCCAGTTACCATTACAGCCTATTAAAGTCCATTGCTGAACATAGGCCTCTCCCATAGATTGCCTCATAGAGGGGATATTTGTCATAGTTGCCACGCTTGGCAAGCGGGTTGGCAACCGCAGTTTTTTATTTTTAGTCGTTATTAGGAAGATGCTGTTGCCCATCTCCTGGTTAAGTTTCCCTCTGTCGCCTCTTACGACACCCACGGGATGATATAGGGTAGTGGATATTCTTACACCGCCACTACACGCTACATCATGACATTGGTTGTATGTTGTTTTTTTATAAATTCTTTCCGCTTTAGTACTAATTTTCTCGATAATTGTGAGGGTGAGGTAACGATTCCATACCTACACACCGTACCAAATGAGGGCCCCAAATAATTAATATTTAAACATTTGTTACAGCTTTCACAAAAAATGGCGTATGAACCAGTTTTCCTTCAGCGAAAAATTCTACCGGTCTACCCGAACGTGTTTTGTAAGGAAGTATACGGAGAGTAAGTTTTATCTTGCTTGTAAGATTCAATTCAACTTAGTTAACTTAATTCTTACTTTATTAGACTTCTGAAACTACTGCTAAATGCATAGAATAGAAATGAATAAATAATCGAATAGAATGGAATCATTTTTATTTAGTTTAGATTACAAGGATATTTACTGAAAGTCAATTTATTTTTACCACTGGTTCGGAAAAAATCCTCTACCTTGAAAAGAGCCATCAAAAACCCCAGCGGGATTTTTTAAACATTATTATACAATATAATATATCGTACCGGTAGGCAAAGTATAGGGCGGTGCCCTCACTAGATGGAGTGAAGACCTGGTAAGACATGCGGTAAGCCGATTGATGAGATGGCTGAGGACTGTGCTTTGTGGCATTCCTTGGGGGAGGCCTATATTCAGCAGTTGACTTGTGAAGGGCTTTAATGATGATGATGATATTTTATACAAATAAGTAATTATGATAAAATTTAGAAACAGCATGGTAAAGATCAATTCATTCCCATTTTAATAGACTTTTGTTAACTCACCAAAAAATTGAGTTAGTGTGGGCAGTGTTATGCGGGAAGTCGATCGATGCAGGTGGCACAGGACCGTGTTTTGGGTGAAGCCTACGTCACTTGTGAAGGGCTGTTATGATGACGATGATAATGCTAGGCGTAGTGTCAACGTCTTATTATCAGTATAACGAATTTGATATAAACATAACATAAACACTCACGCCTGTCACCCAGAGGGGTAGACAGAGACTACGGACTTCCATTTGGCACGATCCTGACACACTTCTCTCGCCTCCTTTACATCCATATATCTACGCACACACGCTCGTCGGTTAAGGGTACTCCTAATCTGGCCCATTTTCAATATATCGCCAATTTGGTCGATAAACCTTCATCTAGAGCGTCCCTTCCCGACTCTTCCGAAAAGTCGAATTTAATATATTCTGCCATATATCGATTTACAAGGCCCCGTTAGTTTAACTACAATAACGTGACCGCATTCAGGCGAGGTTGGCTTTAAAAGTAAAACTGACATTTTCTCCTTACACTCTTTATCCAGAGTTTTGGATCTGAAGGCGAGGGAACTCACTACCCACTGACAGGTTAATGAGCCGCTAGCAAAAAATTCTTTAGTGAAACAACTGACATATTCTGAAACCAAATCTCACGCAAACGGTGTAGTGGTGGTGTAAGAATATCCACTACGCCATATCGCCTCGTGGATGTCGAAAGAGGCGACAGAAGCAAAGTGAAACAGGATATTAGCAGCAGCATGTTCCTTATAACAACTCAAAATAATGGAAAAGCTGCGGTTGCCAACAATGGCAAAATCCCCAACCGTACAAGTATTTGTAGGGCCTACAAATTGTTCCGGGTCTGGAGGTTTGTCGTTATGAAATTTATGCGTGTAAACTGCCCCCACTATACGGGCGAAAATTCTTGTGTGGAGGTAACGTGTGCTCAACACAGGCCTCTCCAACAGATTTATTCTTATTCTTTTTTTTTAAATAGACTTTTACAGGCTGTAAAATATAGATGGATGGAAATCTCAAAGAAAGGAAATCAAAAGCAATGTTTCGGCCTTTCAGATTTATTTCCTTATACCGTGTTGTGTTATACGTGGTAGAGCCAAGCTGTAGTTATATTCATTGTATAGTTGTAGCACGAATGGGTCGGCTCAACCGGGGAAGGACCACGCTCACAGAATACCAGCGTAAAATAGCAGCTTAATGCTGTGTTTCATATGGTGAGTGTAGAGAACCGGAGACCCTTTTACTGGAAATGAGGCATTCCATCTTAGTCCTCACGGGTGACAACGCATCTGCATTTTGATTTGTAATAGAGGATAGATGTAGATGTCTATGGGCGCAGCAACCACTTACCATCAGGTGGACTGTGTGCTCGTTTGTTACCCTTATCCTATAAAAAAAAAAAACCGTGTTGTGTTATTAATTTTCGTTTCTAAAATATTTTTGTACATATTATGTTGAACAAAAGTTAACGTTCAACTAAAAGAATTCAATAACAATAAACGTTGAGCTTGAGACGTTTTCCTCAATTCTGAGTAGGGTAAGTTTAAATTACTTTGTTTCCTTCCAGTAAGTTTATTTCTTCAACAATGTTTTGCGCTGGAACTATTACAACTGGCGAAGGAGCGTGTGCGGTAAGTTTTTCAATGAATTCTTTAAAAATGGTTTCACGTTTCGTTTTTATTATATTAGTTCCACTCACAAAATATAACGTGAAATAGCAGCTTAATGCTCTCAATAAAAAAGGTAGACTTCATCCCATCACATATTTCATCCCGTCATAGACTTCAGGTACTGCAAAATGTACATGCCAAAGAAATAGACATACATACATACATATACCGTGGTAGCGATACGTGGCAGCGATACGAGCCGTGGTAGCTCAGATGGTTAGCGCTCGCTGTAAGTTTCACAGTACGCGAGCAACCCGGGTTCGATCCCCGCCAGCACCAATGAAATTGTTAATTGCAATTTTAAGTGCTGATTTACCACGTGCTCGGCGGTGAAGGAAAACATCGGGAGGAAACCTGCATGTCTGAGAAATCAAAAAAAATATATTTCTAAGACATGTGAAGTTCGCCAACACGCATTGGGGCAGCGCGGCGGACATTTCCTTCCCTAAAACTGAATGAGAGGAGGCCTGTGCCCAGCAGTGGGACGTATATAGGCTGTAACTTTACTTTACTTTACATACATATACATACTCTCGAAAAACTACCTTATTTCTGGGGCGGTCAGGTAACAAGTTAATAAAAGCGATAAAATCCGAAAATACTAGTTTCAATCAAGTAAAAGAGCGTTAATTCCTTGGTCACACTAATAGGCAAATTTGTTTTCAGCATGACGCCGGTGGCCCCGCTATAGTAGCTGGAAAATTAGTCGGGATTATCTCATTCGGTCCGACCATTTGTGGGTTCCCTAATGCGCCGACCGTCTTCACATTAGTCGGGGCCTTCGCTGATTGGATCGAGACTATTAATGAAACCGTATGTAGTTAACCAAAACTGTTGTAAAATAAAGTAATATAATGAAAGTTGGGTGTTGCAGAAGAAGCATGACCGTAAATTTACAGGTGGTAGAGCCATGCCGCAGCTTTATTTTCCTCGACCGGAAATGTTGCTGTGTTTTGTATTCTGAGGGTAGAGACAACCGGAGACCCTTTTTACCGGTAACGAGGCATTCCATCTTAGTCATCAGGGGTGACAACGCGTCTGTATTTTGATTCTTAATCGAGGATAGATGAAGATGTCTATTGGTCACAGCATCTACTTACCGTCAGGTGGACCGTGTGCTCGTTTGTTATACTTCTTCTAAAAGAAAGATAATATGAGAAAGATAAGAATAAGATTCCTCCTTACCAAGATATCGCTTAGATAATTAATTTTCACATCTTTTATGTAATGCGTTTCCGCAAAGTAACTCCTGATTCTATTGATTCCCTATACGACGCGACTTCCTACGATACTTAAGGGACAAATTGGCATGATGGATCCTTTTCACAGAAACATGACAAGTCAGTAAAGTAAATATAAAATAAAATGAAACCGTTAATGATAAAGAAATTGTGTCACCAAGAGGTTAGGCAGAGACTATGGACTTCCATTTGGGACCCTCCTGATACACCTCTCTTGCTTTTTAGGGTTCCGTAACCAACGGGACCCTATTACTAAGCCTCCGATGTCCGTCCGTCTGTCTGTCAGCGGGCTGTATCTCATGATCCGTAATAGGTAGACAGTTGAAATTTTCACATGATGTTTATTTCTGTTGCCGTTATAACAAAAAATAGTAAAAATAAAAATAAATTAAAAATTAATGGGGGCTCCTCTACTAGAGACGTGTTTTACGATGGTACGGAACCCTTCATGAGCGAGTCCGACTCGCGCTTGACCAGTTTTATTTTAAAACCAAATATCTACGCGAAAAACCCTTTCACAGTCCTGCGTACTACACATAAAGGTCATTGCTATTGTCTTACTATTGTGTCTGAAAATCGGACAATGAAAGTGTTAATTAGGCTCATCTTCAGTCTTTATATTTAAAAATTACATGTCATATTGTTTGTCCGCGATGAACCTGTCCGGTCCTGGTAGCTACACCACGTATAAGTAAGTATATTTTTTTACATAAGAGGGGGCAAACGAGTATGTAGCTCAGCTGATGGTCAATGGTCTGATGGTCTGTTGGTAAGTGACTTAGCCGCCCATGAACAACCGCAACACCAAATCAAATCAAATCAATTCAACAAGAAAGTTGGGTGAGGAAGAAAACTCCCAGTAAATCCCACAGTGGTGGACCACCAATCATCCAGATGGTATGGATCCTATAACAATTTTTTTTTCTATTATTCCCAGATGCCGAGCTACTATGTTGGGAAGAAGCGCACAACGACGCTCATTCCGTATTCAGCGTTGGATCATTTTGAATTTACGAGATTCCATCGCTCGACAACAGCTAACACGGCTGACGCAGTCACCACCAGCGCCGCGTTTCTTCGTCAAACTAATTTGCCTGGTTCCTTACGGAACAAGAAGCTCAGATTAATTAATTACACTTTCGGAGATGACAAGAGTTTGGACTAACTGGATATTTTATTAATTTACCAATATCCCCTACTACTACTCAATAGTCCCACTTTCGCGGTCTGTTTTAGGCTACGCATAGGGTTACCAGATGACAGAACTTTCCCTGACATATCAAGAATTAGGCCTTCAGTCAGGAAATCAGAAAATAAATAAATTTCTCAGGCATTTTTGAAAGATAGGGGTCATTTTTTTTACCAAAAAATGATAAAAGCTTCACATCATGAGAAAACGACACAAGTGAATATAATCATTGTATTAGCATTATATAATTATAAGAAAGTCAGGAAACTTGCTGTATAATCAGGGAATTTGTCAGGACATCTTAGTTTTGGATCTGGTAGCCTTAGCTACGCATTATCGTACACCTATCATATCAAATCGATCACCATTTTCTGGGTGGATGGTTGAGCGTATAGAGGATTATCTGGGACGACCAGATTTCCTCCTCTCTGTAAAGAGCACTCTGATGCTTTTCCCGGTTAAGGATTCCTTCTAAACCGTCCAGTTTTAATACACTGTCTTGTCTAAATGGTATTTTACGTCAGAGCTGTAATGGTTGAGTATTCAATATTCAGCCTATCAAAGTCCAATGCTACATAGGTCTCCTTAGTTGCCACGCTTGGCAACTACGGCAAATGTCCCTCCTATGAGGCAATCTAAGGGGGAGGCCTAAGCTCAGCAGTGGACTTATAGGCTGTAACGATAACGTTTATTAATGGAGCAAACTTAAAGATCAACCTTACTATTATATTTTATCTAAAAGTTGGTGCCCCATGGCAAAATGAAAAAATGTTTAAGTATTGCTTATTGGACCCTCATCCCTAAAAGGTTAGGAACCACTGATTTAAAGTGAATAGTCATTTATCACTTACGAGTTTCAAATACTAATGGTATGAATATTTGTTTTCCCGTTCTTACCTGAAACAAATAAATATAATTTATAAAATGCTTGGGCGTGCTTCTATAGTAACGTTACACTTGTACTTATGAAAGGTTGTTAAAGAGGGATTCCCGTTAACTGCTCCTAATAATTTAAAAAAAATCTTCGTATAAATACAGGGTGGGCCATAATGACGTACGATTTTTGAATAACTATTACGTTGGAGCGGTTTGCGGTAGCGGGGCGCGGGAGGTGGGAATAAGTAGAGCCATGCTGCAGCTATATTAATAGTATAGTTGTAGCACGAATGGGTCGGCTCGACCGGGGAAGGACCACGCTCTCACAGAATACCAGCGTAAAATAGCAGCTTAATGCTGCTGTGTTTCGTATGGTGAGTGTAGAGAACCGGAGACCCTTTTTACTGGAAAAGAGGCATTCTATCTCAGTCCTCACGGCTGACAACGCATCTGCATTTAAATTCGCAAACGAAGATAGATGTAGATGTCTATGTGCCACAGCAACCACTTACCATCAGGTGGACTGTGTGCTCGTTTATCACCCTTATTCTATAAAAAAAAAGTAGCTCGGTTCGCAGAAATTTTGTTGCCATGGAGCGCTTCACTGGTGCAAAGAGTGCGTTCTGCGTAAAAAATATTACAAAAATAACGATTCGTGGAGTGTTGTGCGACGTTTATACCGTTCTGAGTACGGATTACACGACCTAAATCAGTGTCCCAGTGAAAGTGTGGGTCAACTCTCAATCAGAAACCTTCGGGATGCCCAAAGTCAACAAGAACAGAAGAATCAATTAACGAAGTTAGAGTTTCCGTGCAACGTTCAGCTGAGCTTGCTGTATCCAAAACAACTTTGCGACGCATTTTAACGAAAGATCTTAAGTTTCACCCATATAAGATTCAACTAGTGTAGGGTTTGAAGCCAAATGATCTCAATTTAAACAATGTTGGAGCGTTTTAGGAGTTTCAACAATATTCTTTTTTCCGATAAATCCCATTTTATCTTAAATGGTCACGTCAATAAACAGAATTGCCGTTACTGGGCCGCAATAAACCCATGTTCCAAACATCAAAAGACTCTGCATTCGTCAAAAGTTACGGTTTGGGCAGCCATTTCTGCACGTGGTATCATAGGTCCGTATTTCTTTGAAAATCAGCGGGGCCAATCTGTGACAGTAAATTCGGACCGATACACAGCCATGTTACGTGATTGTTTTCTTTCCACAACTGCAAGAATTCGAAGGATATAATCGTACGACATGGTTTCAACAAGATGGCGCGACATGCCATACATTTAATGCCTCGATAGCAGTCGTAAACGAGAGGTTTAGAGGAAAACTCATATCGCGCCGAGGTGATATTGCGTGGCCGCCCAGAAGCCCGGATTTGACACCACCAGACTTTTTTTGTGGGGATACATGAAGAGTACAGTTTACCACAATAATCTAACCACGTTTGCCCAGTTGAAGACCAATACCGAAGAACAAATGGCGGCTATTCCAAGAGCAATGTGCCAGCGAGTTGTCGATGATCTAAGTCCAGATTGGAGGAGTGTTTGCAGCGCAATGGTGCACATCTTGAGGATATCATTTTCAAAAAATAACTTTCCCGTGTACCTATTTTTATTACAGTAATGATTTATTTGTATAATATTTGTCCTTTTTTTTAATGATTTTTTCAAATCCACCCAAGTTTCTGGCCCACCCAGTATTTAGTTTTCAAATATGACCAGCGACCGACGATCTCAAAAAAATAACGTTTTTTTAAACAGTTATCAAGGTGATTTTGTATGCGTTCCGTTTTGTCAATTTTGGCGCGTAATTTAGACATAACGTATTACTAATGACGACATCATGTATTATCAGTTACAGTTCTTTTTATAGAATAAGAGTGGCAAGCGAGTATACAGTCACTGTGGCCCATAGATTAGATATCTATTGCGGATTAAGAATACCAGCGTAAAATAGCAGCTTAATGCTGCTGTGTTTCGTATGGTGAGTGTAGAGAACCGAGACCCTTTTACTGGAAAAGAGGCATTCTATCTTAGTTCACGGCTGACAACGCATCTGCATTTAAATTGCAAATGAATATAGATATAGATGTTTATGCCACAGCAACCACTTACCATCAGGTGGACTGTGTACTCGTTTGTCACCCTTATTCTATAAAACAAATCAAAATGCAGACATGTTATCATCCTTGAGGACTAAGATGGAATTCCTCTTTAATAATTCCACTGCTGTCCATAGGCCTCCTCCATAGATTGCCTTTAAGGAGGTATACAGGGTATTTTGAAACGCTCCCGAAAACGAAGACAGATGATAGTACTAAGGATACCTATGATGATGGGTCACAAAGAAATTCGATCCCGAGGAAAAAAAAATCATCTTTTCACAACGTTTTATTAACTTTATTCACGCTCCATCATGTTATTAAAGTTATTTGAAACGATATTTCATAAAAAAATATCATGAAAATACTGAAATATGAAACCAGCAGTGAAACTTTAAAAAGAAAATCAGCTGACAATAGGGTCAATATCCTCGCGGGCGCCGAACTCTTACCTAGATCGGTACGAAACAATGCATTAGGTATACTACTTACTCACTCTACCCTTCCCTTTCACACACACGCTGCTTCGTGTCGCCTCGCGCTGTGGAATTTCATATGCTTCAAGGACGTTATAATAATTTTAGTTTTTGAGACAGTGCCATGTTGACAATCACGAGCGATAGTTCAATTGTTTTGTTTATTAAATTATTGTCGTTATATATATGTTGTTCTTGTTGTTACGTTTTGTGTTTTTTGTTTTGTTTTAATAATGCCTAACGCGTAGGTACATTTATAGTGCTAGTGAATACGGCAACATGTTAATGTGCCTTGAAGAATCTCATAAGGCCACGGAGGATCGGTAAGCTGTTTCATACCTAATTTTTTTTTAAATAACTTAGTACTGAACTGATCTGAATAGGTACATAACTGAATACATCAGAATAATAAACATAATTACACAATGGATAACAAAGCATGACTCTAACCTTGTAAACATTTTATTTAAGTATTTTTTCATTAGCGGGAATCAGACCAGTTATTTGGTTTATTTAAGCTAATTTTTTTTAAATAACTTGTTAACATTTTATTTAAGTATTTTTTTCATTAGCGGGGAATCGAACCAGTTATTTGGTTTATTTAACCTGTGAATTTGAATTAAAGTGGCTACGTGGAGACAAGCACAGTGGCAAAATAGTAGGTTAAGTAGATAAGTTAGGTATTTAGACAAGTGTTGTAAATTATTAGGTATTGTGGTACCATCGCCAGTTGCGGGCCGCGCGAATTCGGCGTTCGCGCGTACATTGACCCGTAGTCAGCTGATTGTAATTCAGTAATTCCACTGCTGGTTTTATATTTCAGTATTTTCATGATATTTTTTTGCGAAATATCGTTTCAAATAACTTTAATAACATGATGGAGCGTGAATAAAGTTAATAAAACGTTGTGAAAAGATGATTTTTTTCCTCGGATCGAATTTTTGTGACCCATCATCATAGGTATCCTTAGTACTATCATCTGTCTTCGTTTTCAGGAGCGTTTCAAAAATACCCTGTATTATACAGGATATTATACGCCTATTCAGTAAAGCTACCTCAAAGGCCCATAGGCCGAGAAGTAATTGAGTTAGC
Organism: Parnassius orleans; assembly: GCA_029286625.1. Taxonomy (NCBI): domain Eukaryota; kingdom Metazoa; phylum Arthropoda; class Insecta; order Lepidoptera; family Papilionidae; genus Parnassius; species Parnassius orleans. The sequence goes on along the minus strand of JAGSMP010000043.1, from coordinate 1,046,179 downwards.
ATTTCTAGATGGTTACCAGACGTATATGCTGCATCAGTACGTCTCCGACGGTGACGTACAGCAACAGAATATTATGAAATATATAAAGCACGGAACATATTTAAAATGTTAAGATTAAAGTGCAACTAGAGTTCTAAGGGCTAAATCAAAACTGCGGACATCACCTTTAGCAACGGTTGAGCGCATGAACAAATGTTTCGAATAATATTTGTCGCAAATTTTATACTCTACAATTTTTATAATAAATGTTAACATCATTGGAGCAATAGAAACCGAGATAATCGCAAAAAAACTATTTTTTTTTACCTTTGACCATGAATAACTTACAACGCAGACTCGAGATTTTATGAGACTTACGAGACAACTTTTAGAACGCCAAAATGAAGGTATATAAGAAAATTCAGCTTATTATCTCTCATTCCGAGGTTGATCGCTAATTTGACTGGGCTATTTAGTCACAGTTTGAGACGTATTGTAGCAGCATTTACACGTGTTTACCGTTGAGAAATGCTAACTCAGTTCGTCCCAACTTGCGGGGCTGTATTGAATTTGCTTTACTATATCCGCAAAACGACTTCTGTTCCCTCTAAAAAGGCTGTAAGTCTGCGCGAATATTTATGAAAACAAGATAATAACAAGAAATTAATTAAATAACCCATTCTGTCATGATTAATAAAATAACCCATTCTAACTCACAAACAAAGAAATTGAGGTCGGTAATTCTGAGATCGTGGCCCCTTACGTCGCTCGAAACAGATTGCTTCAAACGAAGTACCGGTCAAATTAGATCAGGGGAAATTATGTCGCACATCAAGAATTCTCAAGGAAAAATCAAATTTAAACTAGAAAGTAAGAAATGGCGAAGAAGAGTCATTTTGTATTAAGTGATATTGATTTAAAAAGCACGTAATGTACAACAAACGCACCAGCATTTCCCTGGTCTTGCAGATGTTCATGGGCGACTGTGGTCACTTACCATCAGGTAAGCCGCATGCTCGTTTGCCTCCTGTTCCATAAAAGAAAATAGAGTTTGGCTTACCCAGGTGGGAGCTAAGACAGATTAAGATCATTTCTATCAGAAATGTGTTTCACCTGCGCCCAATGTCCACGACAGGACCACTGATACATCGCTCCTGCCACCTTACCACATCCGCACTTAGAGACTTCAGAGGATAGAGCACACCTCATCAATTGACGCATCAGCATACCTCTTTCTCCGTGTTTTCACTTCGGCTTCGGGGCCATACCAACTCGCATCTAAAAAGGAGTCGGCAAACCCACTAAGTTTACCGGGGGTGAGCATGATATCTCGAACCCCAATCCCCCACCACGACCATACGCCTACACATATAAAACAGAAAGCAGTATGGCATTCTGATAATTGTCTCAGATATTTAAGTACATCCATATGGATGTATGTAAAGGAGGCGAGAGAGGTGTGTCAGGATCGTGCCAAATGGAAGTCCGTAGTCTCTGCCTACCCCTCTGGGTGACAGGCGTGAGTGTTTATGTTATGTTATGTTATATTTAAGTACCTAAGTCTCTCTAAATAATTAATGCTAAAATCATTCCGCTCAGATTCATTTAACTCGCAAGCACGAGAGTAATATTAGTACTTATTGAATTATATTCTCATTTCACTGATTAGGAAGCTGGACTGACGTACCTGTAAAGGTTGAAGCACTTTGAAATTACAGTACAGAGTTGCTACGATTTTATTGCATTGCTTTATTTTGAAAGAAAGAAAGAAATATTTATTTGGTGAGATGCACACAGAAAAAATGTGCATTTATAATATTACAGATAGAATTGAAATACCGTATCTAATGTCTATCCATTGATTACAGCCTATAAAAGTCCACTGTTGAACATAAGATTGTCCCATAGATTATCTAAGAGGGAGGATTTTGCCATAGTTGCCATGCTTGGCAGGCGGGTTGGAGATCGTAATTTTTTATAATTATGAACTGTTATCAGGAAAATGCTGCTGTCATCTTCTGTTTCAGTTTTCCTCTATCGCTTTAATGAGGGCATATCAGACTACTAGCACGGGTTTTCGCCAGGCCGATCCACTGTCACGGCGCTGCAAGACGTGCTGCGTACTACGAGCGAGTCGCAGTGCAAGTATGTACAGGCCGTCTTTTAGATATATCGGGGCATTTGACAATGCATGGTGGCCGATGATACTATTGAAGGTCAAACAGGGCGGGATCTCATCTATCGAATGTTGGTAGATTACTTTACCAACAGACGGGTGGGCATCTTTGTCGGCGAATGCGTAGAATGGAAACGCTCGACCATGGGCTGTCCGCAGGATCGGTCTTAGGACCGACCCTATGGAATTACTGCTGGATGTTTTGTTGAGGCTGCCATTCCCCAATGCGAAGATGATTGCATATGCAGACGATCTAACGCTCTTGATTGAGGCTAACTCTAGGGCTGATATATAGAGGAACGGCTAAGTCTGCACTGGAGCTGATTGAGTCTTGGTGGAAGGGAATCGTCTATCCTTTTCCTCCGCAAAGTCATGCACATGGGAAATGCATGAATTTGCGGATGGAAGCAACTCAATAAAAGCGTAGATTTGACTAAAGTTTTGGGCGTTACGCCAGACAATAGTCAGTTTTTATTAAGCATGCGAAGGACATTGGAGATAGGGCCGGGAGATGCTTCGGCAAGACGTCGCGGGTGTCGGCGTCCTCCTGGGAATTCGTTACCCGGCTCTTCGCGTTTTGTATAACGGAACATATGTTCCTATAGTAACCTATGCAGCGGCCGTCAGGGTCAATCGGGTAGGGAATTATACGGTGCGTACATCACTGCTCAGATCACAGAGGTCTTCACTCGTTTTGTTGACTAAGAGTTACAGGACGATCAGCACTGCGGCACTTCCGGTATTAGCTGGCGTCCTTCCGGCTGACCTGGAGGTGAAACGTGCTGGTAAGATTGATTTTGCGCGAGCGGAAGCGAGAAATGTGCGAAATTTGGGTGGATGTCATGAATGTATGGCAAGAGATGGATGAATGAGACGAATGGAAGAGAATTATTCTGCTTCTTCCGGACGTGTCGGCGCGACTCAATGCGAATTGGGTCGTGCCGGATTATCAAGTCTCGCAGATACTCAGTGGACATGGATGTTTTCGAAAGAGATTGTATGACATGAAATTGGTTGAATCTGGTTTGTGTGATTGCGGTGCTGCCTGAGGATAGGCATCACGTGCTATGAGAGTGCGAGTTGTATAACGACCTGAGATGTAAGATAATGGACGGAATAGTACGCAGTAGGGTGGGTCCGGTTTACTACCCGGACCTTGTGGACAGTAAGGACAGCTTTGGCCGCCTGCAGGAGTTTGCGCATGGATGGCATGCGCGGAGAACGGCGATGGAGAAGCAAGGAGAGATCTGCCCAGAACCGAAGGCGTGCTGTGTTCGTCCAGCCCAGAACGGGAGAGTGACAATTCGGGACAAGGAATAGATTAAATAATTTGTAGAGAGTCAAGAAAGTGCACGCGGAAAGAGCCCTGAACAAGTACCGCGTGCATCTCGAGATTCGGCCCGTATAACCGCAAGGTTGGTGGGCTCATGGGAGGTGGTGGGTTGTCCCTATCGCTTCTAATGACACCCATGAGATATTCTTACACCTCCAATACACGGTTACTATCTAATGTATGGCATCTAATGTACATGTTGTCTTATGTACGTATGTCATAATAATTATTAAAATGTGAGAAGAGATCACAGAGATAACATTTTTGTTAATGTGAGGAATCGAGGTCGTGTCACAGTGGAGACCGCGCTTCTAACTAGATGGAGCGACGCTCTGCAAAGCAGATGGCAGCAAATGTATGCGTGAAGTCGAGGACCGCACTAAGTGGCGCGCCTGGGGTGAGGGCTATGTACAGAAGTGGACTGTCACAGGCTAATGATGATGATTATGATGATGATCCATATAATATTAATATTTTTTCAAGATTTTAATTACACACAGAATATATGAATGTATGTATGTATATAATGATAAGAAGTAATGCTCTTAAATTAATTGTTTCATATTTAAGTAACAGAACGCAAAAAGTTGTCATTAATATTATGAGCCCTTCCGGGTCGATAGTACAAATGGGCGTGCCTCAAGGCTCAATTCTCGGCCTCTTTCTGTTTCTTGTATATATTAATGACTTACCTTACATAGTAGGGGATAACCATAATATAGTATTATTTGTTGATGACACTTCATTAATTTTCAAATTAAAATGACAAATATTAAAATATGACGAAGTAAATAATGCTATATCTAAATTAGTAAATTGGTTTAATGTTAATAACTTGCATTTAAATGGCACTAAAACGAAATGTATGAAATTCATGACTCCAAATGTCAGACAATTAAATACTAATGTAATTTTAAATGAGGAACTGAGTCTTGTCGATACCATCATTTTTCTTGGAATAAATTGAGCCCCATATATCAAAGTTAGCAAGCAGACTTAGTTCTGCAGCATATGCTGTAAAAAGATTAGAAATTTTACCAGTGTGGAAACAGCTAGACTTGTTTACTTTAGCTATTTCCATAGCATAATGTCGTATGGTATTTTCTATGGGGACACGCAACTGACACTGAAATTATATTTGTTTTACAGAAGAGGCCATAAGAGCAATCTATGATTTAAAACCTAAAGAGTCGCTCAGACAAAATTTAAGGAAATTAATATATTAACTTTGGCCTCTCAATACATTTATGAAAATGTAATGTACGTACACAAAAATAAAAGTAGTTATACAAAAATAAGTGATATTCATTCTGTAAATACTAGGAACAAACACAAGCTAGTAGTACCATTACTGACTCCACCGAGTCAGTAATTCATTATTTGGGCAATGTATACGCTTTACAACAAAATCCCAGAAAATATACAAAATTCGACCTGCTCAAAATTCAAAAACTTTATTAAACATAGTTTGTATAAAAGGGTTATTATAATGTTAAGGAATTTATGGATGATAATAACCTGGGAATGAGGTGTTCGCTGCCAGGCTGTTTCTAATTTGTTTTGTGTGGTTAATGTGTAACATACATGATTGTAAGCTGTTATTTAAAAAAGTCCGCTGGGTTTCTTGCTGGTTCTTCCCAGGACAGAGGATTTTTCGAACCAGTGGTAATTAGACAAAAGTGACTTTCAATAAGTATTATTTATAATCTATATTGAATAAAAGTTTCTGTTTCTGTTTCTGTTTCTATGTATCGGAATGAATTCACGTTTACTTTGTCAATTTCATTTTCTTCTATTACTAAGTGGAACGCAGCCAAGAGTTGGATCTAGTTAAAACACAGCAGTGTGTCAGCGAAATTTTGAAAAGAAGAGGCGACATATCGACAATGTTTATTTATTCAAGCCACTTTCTAACCCCTATAACTCCAAAACTAATAGGCGTATACACTTGTAATTTTGCGAACCTATTAACCCATTCGCTGTCTCATGTACTACTTATAGTTCGTTGCTATTGTCTTACTATTGTGTCTGAAAATCGGACAGTGAAAGTTTTAAGGATCCATTAAATACCTAGAAAGACCTCGAATTTCATGAATGAACCTATTGTAATTGTTAAGTTATTAAGGTCTGAAAAGTGTTATTTCAATCTCACTTATTAAAAACTTAAACCATTTCTAGGTTACTTAGAAACCTGAAGCTTAGCATCAAGGTAGATCACTAGACGTGTACAAAAAAAATATTTAAAAACTAAAAAAATTCGATATTTGGTGTCAACAAAGTTATTAGTGCGGTTAGTTCTAAGTCCTGTACTTGAAACTAACCACACCAATAAATTTGTCGACATTTAAATTAAAAAAGAAAACAGTAAAGCGTAAACGAAAAACAACGCTGGAGGTCAAGTATCCTTTAAGATTAGTAGAAGGATAAAACTTTAAAAAAAAGTTAATAATGACACGTAACACGTCGACGAGTTTAATCATTGGGCAAGGCCGATAAGCCGAAAGTCTATCCAAAGATCAAAGATAAAGGGAAAGTGCTAAGGTCCGGCACTTGAAATAAATCTTGTAAAGGAAAAAAATAAAATATTGTTTTGTTTATTCCTCAGTAGTGACAACGCATTTATTTTACAAACTATTGACTTTCTTTTCAAATCTATATTTTAACCATTTTTGGAGCGCTTATTGACATAATAAGTTTTTTTTTGTATTTACACGAATACTTGACATTGAATAAAACTAATTTTACGGATTTTATCGCGTTTAATTTAACTTATTTATAACTCCCGATGAAAACAGAGGGGTGTTACATGTTTGCAGTGTGTATTTGTGTATCTGTATCTATGTTTTAAATGGGAAGAACTGAGCCCTGTTGAATCCACTGTTTTTCTTGGCATCACTCTCGACGCAAAGCTTCAGTGGGGCCCCCATATATCCAAACTAGCAAGCAGACTAAGTTCTGCAGCCTATACTGTAAAAAAGATTAGAGGTCTCACTAGTGTCGAGACAGCTAGACTAGTTTATTTCAGTTATTTCCATAGCATAATGTCTTATGGGATTTTGTTATGGGGAAATGCGGCTGATTCAGAAACTATTTTTGTTTTACAGAAGAGGGCCATTACAGCTAATTAAAACCTAAAACCGAGAGAGTCTCTTAGAGATAAATTTAAAGAAATAAATATATTAACTTTGGCCTCTCAGTATATTTACGAAAATTTAATGTATGTTCACAAAAACAAAGGTAGTTTTAGTAAAAAAAGTGATATACATTCTGTAAACACTAGGAACAAACACAAGCTAGTGATACCAGTTTCTCGACTCCACAGAGTCGGTAATTCATTCTTGGGGCAATGTATACGCTATTACAACAAGGTCCCGGAAAGTGTACAGGCTCTCTATATTACCAAGTTTAAATGTTTTGTTAAGCTGAAACTGTATAAAAAGGGTTATTATAGTATAAATTAATACATGATTGATAATAACTCCTGGGAATGAGGTGGTCGCTACCAAGCAGTTTCTAAAATAAATTTTGTACTTAAATCGTTTGTACAACCATTAATGTAAAATTTACTTTTAAAAATAAGTCCCGCTGGGTTTCTTGCTGGTTCTTCCCAGGACAGAGGTTTTTTTTTCGAACCAGTGGTAGAGTAAAAAATGATTTTCAATAAGAATTACACATGTAATCTATATTGAATAAAAAATTATTCTATTCTATTATTCTATTCTATTCTATTCTATATGTGTAACTGAGTATCTGTGTCTCTGTGTATCTGTGTGTCCGCTTGTGGAATCATAGCTTCTGAACGGATGAACCGATTTTGATTTAGTTTTTTCGTTTGAAAGGTGTCTTAATCTAGTGTTCTTAGCTATGTTTCAAGAAAATCTGTAAAGCCGTTTGAAGATCATCGGCTCATTTTGTTTTAGGTTTTATTTTTTTCCGACGTTTCGGGTGCTTCACAGCACTCATGTTCACGAGGGGGACTGAGGTGTTTGACGTCACGATGTAATAGGCCGGGTAATCTTCAGCTAATACATGAAACAAATTAATTAATTTGGAATACTTATGTAATTTCGATGACTATGCTATAATATGGAACCAGCGTGCTGATGATGATGGATCCGGATGCTGAACTCACTAACGCCTATAAAATATTGTTTGATAGTTAAATAGATTTTTTATTTCATTCAGTTCAATTGAAGGTGTTTATTTGAAGGTATCCATGGAATGCAGGGGCCTCTTACTATCAGGTGAACTGTGAGCTGGTTTGTCGCTCTAATATATAAAGAAAAGAAAAACATGAAGATAGGAACCTTTTTATTTACAGACAATTCCAAGCTTTTGTTTCTGTATACACAATATATTTTAAGCCTTAAAATTAATTATCTGTGAAATAAATAACACTGACTTTTTTAGCTCAAAGACAAATATTTTAAAAGTAGTAGAGCAACGGTTCGGCTTTGTTATTGAATAGGCCGGCTCGATCAGATAAGGATCATGCTTTAATAAAACATTTTCATAACATGCATTATCGACGTGGTAGAGCCATGCTGCAGCTTTATTACGGTTGTAGAAAGAATGGGTCGGCTTGACCGGGGAAGGACCACGCTCTCACAGAATACCAGCGTAAAATAGCAGCTTAACACTGCTGTGTTTCGTGTGGTGAGTGTAAAGAACCAGAGAACCTTTTTACTGGAAAAGAGGCACTCCATCTTGGTCCTCACGGGTGACAAACCCATCTACTGATTCTTTATTGAGGATAGATGTAGATGTCTATGGCTCATAGCAACCACTTACCGTCAGGTGGACTGTGTGCTCGTTTGTTAACCTATCTGATGGAAAGTGGCTACTGCAGTCCATGGACACTTGCAGCCAACTTCAAACAAAGAAGACTGCAGATGCGTTGTCATCTCTAAAGACTGAGATCGAATTACTCACAGCCTGTAATTGTACTGGCTCTCTATACCCTTTAGACAGGAACAGACTAGTGCAAGGGCTACTATTTGGCGGCAAAAATAGGTAAAAGGTTGTTGACCTGCCCAGACGGACTCCTAGACAGAAAAGGAGTCCTATTATTTGAGAACTCTGAATATTTTAATTTAAGTTTTTGGTAAATCCTGCACTTCACGTATGTGTGTGTACCTTTATTTTCGGCAGAACAAAACAACTACATAAGTTTATTTTGTATTAAAAATTGGTCTCCGGGGTATCTTGAAAGAAAATGAAGGGAAAAAGAAAAGGTTTCGCTTGGGGCTGACTTAAATTTATGGGCAATCTCGTGTCATGTGATCCTGGAATTTATTTTACCTAAGCTTGTTTTATTTAAACCTTACCCCCTTGGAGAAGTACAAAGCGTTTCACTTCATCGTTTTTGGTGTGCACAGCACCAGAGATTGGAATTGGGTATTATTTTGGATAACAAATGCGTATTTGACACTCTCGTTTATGGAAATACTTATTAAGAGCTGTCAAAACAAATATTTACTAAAGAAATTGCATGACAATATAGTGTAAATGACATCATAGCTTTTACAGTCAAATAATTATTCAATTTGTATATTTTTAACTACCCATAATCTCATTTATCTTAAATTATGAAATCGCCCGTGTAGTGGCGTTGTAAGAATAACCACTACCCCATATCATCCCGTGAGTGTCGTAAGAGGCGACAGAGCGAAACAAATCAGGAGATGGGTGGCAGAGTAATCCCAATAACGACTGAAAATAAAAACTGCGGTTGACAACCCGTTTGTTAAGCATGGTAACTATGGTAGATATCCCCTATGAGGCCATCTATGGGCCTGTGTTCAGCAGTGGACTTTAATAGGCTGTAACGGTAACGGTATGAAATCGACCAATTTTCAAGACACTAGTAAATAAAGCAAATTATATTTATATGGTGTAGGAATTCATTAATGATAGTGTCAATTACCCAATACGTGTCTCTCCAAAACAAGAATGAATAAGCAATTCCTAGGCTAACCTAGAATGAATTCTTTGCCTAATAATTAAAAGAAAACCTAAAATGTGTCAAAAAACGACTAAATATCGACTTGCTTCCTTCAGTAGGCTACTGAAAGGCACTAAAAATCTGCAGAAGCCACACTTACCATTAGTTGAACTACAAGCTTGGTTGTGACTACTATAAGAAATAAATTGTCTCATTTTATTCCAAACCATCACATAAAGGAAGTCTGAGAAAGACGGTGTCTAGAGTTTAGCGCAATGTAAGCCCGGGTTGGAGAAAATGGCGGTCATTTGGAGAATAAATGGATTCCAAGTGATTTACTGACCCTGTATCTAGAATAAGGCGGGCTGTTGGAGCCTAAAGCACTTTAGGGTGAACATAAATTTCTTAGAAACAATGTCAAAGTTATTTTTTTTTCGTAGATGAATTCAAACGCTAAGTAACCAATAATCGACGGCTCTTAGTTCCAGCACTGAGGGTCGCGGGTTAGAATCCCGCACGGAATACAAATTGGCCTGCGATGATTGTTCCGGGTCTGGATGTTTGTCCTTGTGCAATTTATGTATGTTAACTGCCACCACGATACAGGAGAAAATCCTAGTGTGAAGATTACGTTATTTTTAAATAAACATAATAATAAATATAAATGTAAATATAAAAAGATTAATATTTTTTGAAGCTTTAAAGTTTTAATGACGAAAAAAAATAGGTGGACTGGCTGAAAATAATGTAATATATAAATAATAAATAATCTAAATAATCAATAACCCGCCCTTGGTTATCTTTCTTTTAATTTAAAATAATAAAGTTTAAATAAATATGTGACTGTGCCTGCGCCATTGCACGTGCGGCGGCGCCGGTGTTGCTAAACAAATTCTTGTAAACAACACGTGTGCAATTTATAGTTTGTGTTAAGTAATCTATTGTAAATTAACCGTATTTAAAAGAAAAGTCCCGCTGTGTTTCTTTTTCCGAACTTCTTTATCCGAACCGGTAGTAATAGTACCATATTGAATAAAAGTGATTCTATTCGAAAAGCCTTTTCACGTGACTCTATACATCATAATAATATCCTTTATCAGAAGTGGGAATTAAGCTTTCCATTTAAGTTCTTTATAGACTTTAATGATCTTTCTAAATATGTATAGTACGAAAAACAAACAAAACAAATTAGTGTGTAGTTACTTACTCGCAGTTTGAAGAGCAATACAATTCAATTTACTTGCTATTCTCTTTGTATACATTAGGTCTTAGCAAAACAATTCAAAACAAGAATCCTGCAAGGGCACTGTAAATGTTGTACATGATTCATTAAAGTTATTACTTCAATGTAAATTAATAATATTATTATTTTATTCGTAACTAGCTGGTACACGGCGCGTTACTGCCGCAGAAGAAATAAAAAGTTACAGCCTATATACGTCCCACTGCTGGGCACAGGCCTCCTATCATTTCTGAGAGGGTTTTAGGGCATGGAAATGTCCGCCCCGTTGCCCCAATGCGTGTTGGCGAACTTCACGTGTCTTCGAAAATATTTTTTTTCTTATTTTCAGACTGCATGTCTGCATGTTTCCTCACGATGTTTTCCTTCCCCACCGAGGACGTTGTAAATCAGTACTTAAAATTGCAATGAACAGGTTCATTGGTGCCGGCGGGGATCGAGCCCGGGTTCTTCGCGTACTGTGAAATTTACAGCGAGCGTTAACCATCTGAGTTACCACCGCGGCAGAAAAAATAATTGTGGAATTATTGTTTTATATTTGGAAGAGTTATATTGTTTAATTAGCAGTGATAATTCATTGAAGTAGCGATACGCGCGCCACCTACTGTAAGTTAATTGTACTACGGCTATAACCTTTGCGGAAGTGCTAGCAATAAGTTGACAAAGTTTTACCGCAATCTGATGAACGGTATGGCAGCGCATAAAATACGAACAAACAAATATTATTTTTTGGAACGAAGTTCCTTATCGGACGGTACGAATTTGGCGGATGGGGGCTAGGCGAGAAAAATTGTAAGATTTTTCCGTCACGACCCCTTCTGAAGTGTAGCTTTGGCGGCTATAAGGAAACGAGATGGAATAATATCATCTCCCTCGCACATTTCCTTATCTTGCCATGAAAGTAATATTATTTTATTTTAGATGACGCTTCATTTTAATAGACGCTTGTAATTCATTTATTTGTATTTGTTAATCAATATAATATAATACGTTTATCTATAATAATATTTTACGAAAGGAACTTCGTTCGTACCGAGTGTTCCGCGACACACACGCATGTTTTTTATATATTAGATATAATATTATGGCACGAGATTTCGGGAGAGAGGAAATGCTTTTTAAATTTAAAAATATTTTTGTTTTACAAAACACACAATTTATGTTGTATGCGATCGTAGCGGATTAACTTTTTTTTTTATAGAGTAAGGGTGACAAGCGAGCGCACAGTCCACCTGATGGTAAGTGGTTGCTGTGGCCCATAGACATCTACATCTATCTTCGTTTGCGAATTTAAATGCAGATGCGTTGTCAGCCGTGAGGACTAAGATAGAATGCCTCTTTTCCAGTAAAAAGGGTCTCCGGTTCTCACCATTCACTCACCGTACAAAACACAGCAGCATTAAGCTGCTATTTTACGCTGGTATTCTGTGAGAGCGTAGTTCTTCCTCGGTCGAGCCGACCCATTCGTGCTACAACTATACTATTAATATAGCTGCAGTATGGCTCTACCACGTAAAAAAACTTAACGTAACTTTCTTGCCTAGGTTAAAATCTGTGACAATTGTTCATATTAATATTTATTAATCTATTGCATGTGTTTAATACAAGGTCTTATTTTTAATGGAATGACTCTTGTCATTTATTTGTATTATATCTTGTTTACAAGAGTGATGATAAAAAATAATATTATACAAAAAAACCGTGTAGACGCGGTGTAAGAATATCCACTACCCAATATTATCACGCGGGTGACGTAAGAAAAATTGTTTAGAAAAGTTGTGAAGAAAATTTTTTTTTCTCAGTCGCCTTTTATTTGTTACAAGACTTTTTTATGTGGAATATTTACCATAGTTGCCACGCTTGACAAGCGGGTTGGTAAACGCAGTTTTTTATTTTTAGTCATGAGGAAGACGCCGCTGCCTATCTCCTGATTTGTTTCCCTCTGTCACTTCTTACCCACGGGATGATATGGGTAGTGGATATTCTTACACCGCCACTACACGGTTCTTTCTCATACTGTACTGATTAAATATCTTCCTCTCTTTCTTTACTAATTTCTCCAAGCACTAAAACCTCAGATACTTATGCTGTCAGTCAGCATACGAGTGAGGTACTGGTGACAGAACCCGTAAAAATATGGTGAAACGATATGACACTGGTAATTGTGATTAACTGTAATTGTGATACTGGTAATACGGCCAGTATTTCATAGCGAGGATACCATTCTGTGAAAATTTCATACAGTATTTTGGATGGATGTTCCATCAACACTCGGCCCTGAAGTCCAGAAAGCCAAGTTAATTATTTATGCAGCTATTGTTGGGGATTGGAGGAAAATTTTAATATTCTATAGGATACATTCTGGAGTGTGCAGGTATTACATGATTTGATTCCCACCTTTTTAAACGAGTTCAAAAAGGAGGAGGTACTCAATTCGACTGTATTTTTATTTTTTATGTGTCTTACCTCATAATTTTTTTCTAGGTGAACCGATTTTGATGATCCTTTTTTTATTTGAAAGCTTGTGCTTCTCATGTGGTCCCATATAAATTTGTTAAAGGTCTGACCAGTAATTTTTGAGTTATCCTTAATAATTTATATTGAAGTTGGTTGTACAAAATTTTTAATTTTACCACTTGTCTTTTCAAACGTCGGTCGGCTAGTCAATATCGGTAACAAAGGAGTGAACCTTTCTTGAAGATATTCCACGTATTCGACCCAACGGTTTAGTTCGTAATTCGTATTGTGTACAACAAATATTTGAAAAGTTTTCCTGCCATCTGTCTTTCTCTCCAATTAAAACAAAACAAGTCCTATCAAGACAAGAGCGAATAAGGCTTTGGTTATGCTAAGACAGTGCGATTTACCATCTAGTGCTTTATTACCAATTACCATCAGGTGGGATTGCAGTTAAACCCTGTAAGTAAGAAAGTAAAAAACCCCACTCAACAATAGCTACAAAATTTCAGGGTCTTATAATAACAAAAAAAAAACATAGCGCCCCGTCAACATAGTAAACTACTAAATTTCTGGGGTCAGGCACTAGCTTATAATAAATAAAAAGCCCCCAGTTAACAATAGTTACTAAATTTAAGGGTAGCTGACCGAAAACCAACAGACAGTTCGTAAAATGGATCTTGTCACATTGAGGCCGCGACAAGACTACAAATATAAATATTTGGTATCGGATTGTATGATAGCACTTCTTGTTGACACTAATATTGTAAAACAAGCGTTTCCTTGTGCGGGTTAGTGAAAATTATTTCATAATTCATAATCATAAACACTCACGCCTGTCCCCCAGAGGGTAGGCAGGGACAACAGACTTTCATTTGGCACGAAAACAAAAATCGGCCAAGTACGTGTCGGACTGGCGCATGAAAGGTTCCGTACCATCACACAGGTTTCTAGTAGGGGAGGCCCCTTTAATTTTTAATTTATTTTTATTTTTATTATTTGTTATTATAACGGCAATAGAAATACACATTCTGTGAAAATTTCAACTGTCTACCTATTACGGATCATGAGATACAGCCCGTTGACAGACAGACGGACGGACAGCGGAGGCTTAGTAATAGGGTCCCGTTGATTACCCTTTGGGTACGGAACCCTAAAAAGACAATACACCAGAACTAAACTGCGAGAGAAAGGGTATGTTTGTCACACATGTCGAAAATCCCGCCCTTTGTCAGGCAGTGCCAAATTTATTTTATCAATATTTTTTAATCTTAAAGTTTTTTGATAAAATACAGCCGAAATCCCTCTTGCCATTATTCTCTATCTGTTGGTAAAGTTTCATCACAATCCGTTCAGCCATTTCGAAGATTAGCCTTGACAAAAAAAAATAAAAAAATAGTTGTTTACGTCTTAATAGCATGTAAATAACCCCTCCGAGCTTAATAGAAGCCAGTTATTTCAATATTACAAACAGATACTTCAATTTTATTCATATGTATAGAAGAAAGTAAAACTCGTTCACAAGAACGTTCTGAAAAGCTAATAAAGAGTGTTTACTTAAGAACTGAAAACTTTGTTTCCAACGTACTCGGTTTTGGCGCGCCGCTAATTTTCATTTAGCCTTGCGAGTTTAGTGTAAAGCTTTTATGGAAGTCTTACCACAAAAGTTTACCTTTGCCAAAAATTATATCAGCGGAAGTTATGATTTCATTTCAAAGATTATTATTTTTATTATTATTATAATTAAGGTTTCCAAGCAAAAAGTGTTATTCTGTTAAATATTCATTTGTTGTTTATTTGTTTAAGTACAAAAATCAGAAGAAAGAGAGAGAGAGAGTGAAGAATATCCACTACCCCATATCGTCCCGTGGGTGTCGGAAGAGGCAACATAGGGAAATATACCAGAAGATGGGCAGCGTCTTTCTAATAATTAGACAATAAAAAATTGCGGTTACCAACTTGCTAAGCGTGGCCAATATGGCAATTATTCCCCTATGAGGCAGTTTATGGGGAGAACTATGTTCATTATGATTGTAAATATATATTTATATATATGCAAGGATATGCATACCCTATTTACTTTACTTTCAACACTTCTTACACCTCTCTTTTATCTCTACACTACTCTAAGATACGAGTAGAATGTTACAAATGCCCAAGGCATTCATATACATATATTACTGTGTAATAGAAGCCGAAAAAATAAATATTTTTTAGTATAATAATATAAATGATGTAGTTTCAATAATAAATATGCAAATTTACGTAAAACAAAATAATTTAGGAACTAAAATAGCGTCTACTTTTCACAAATGTGATAGAAACCACATAGCGGTAATTATTACGCTGATTTTCAATTACTTCAAATACACCAGAGACATAAGCCAATAAACTAAAATTAACTAATCACAGGCTCCATCATAAAAATATAAACATACAGACAAAAGAAAATTTACATTAAAAAAGATACATAAAGAAAACATTTCAAAAGATAAGAAAACAAATGTAGGAAATAAAATTAAATATTTCATAATTTTTAATATACAGTAAACTTCATAATAAAGGTGTGATACATCGACACAGCACTATTGTTTTTAAAGAATAAGGGTGACTAACAAGCTCACAGTCCACCTGATGGTAAGTCGATGCTATGGCATAGACATTTACATTTATCATCGTTTAAGAATCAAAATGCAGATGCGTTATAACCCCTGAGGACTAAGATAAAATGCCTCGTTTCCAGTAAAGAGGGTCTCCGGACCTCTATACTCACGATACGAAACATAGCAGCATTAGCTCTATAGTTAGGTAAAAATAATTAAAAAAATATTCATAAAAATACTTCATTTTTTAGAAAATGGGTTGGTGAAATTTACATCTTTATGTCATCGGAACTAACCTATTGGGAACAAATGTAATGAGACAATAAACTTACTCATTATGGTATTTATTGAAACAATTATTGTTTTGTTGAGGCACAGGTTTACATTACATTTGAACAATGTATAGTTGAATATCCTCACAATTAGGGTATTTGCATCGCAAGGATCCCCTACCAAAGGCCAATGATCTTGCCCATCTCTTCGAACTTTTTGTGGGGCAACTGCTGCAGCACTTCTTTTTTTTTGGCCTGGATCTCTTTCTAGGAAACTAGAACTTGGACGACCTCTTTTATTTTCTCTTGCTACGCCCATGTTGCAGAGGACGAAGGCCAGTTCATTTCTAAATGTACCTAAATTGAGGATATCTTTCTTAGGTACATTTTACCAATTAAATTTTTTATATATTATCCAAGCATTAATCACTGCCAGGTCTAAAGATGAAAAAAATACGAATATACCATTTTCTTGACTTGAGCTTTATTCTGCCTTCCCAGAAAACTATCCATTAGATCTACGCCTCCCATGTGGGCATTGTATTCACTAATGATCTTAGGGCATGGAATCTGTATCTTTCTTTTTTTTCTTGTCATATCTAGATACATTATTCAAAGGCAAAGCACCAACATAGGATGACAGTAATGTGACAACTTTGTTGTCTTTCCATGCCACTACACTCATATCCACACTTTCAAATGTTGTCCTCTTTCTTCATGTGCGCCTCTTGGGGTAGATTATTCATAAATTGTTTTTATCTGGTAATTTTGAATTTGGTATTCTATTTTGTTGAACTGTCCCTACAGAAAGGATTCCTTGAGTTGCCAAATAGTACACCAAAGGCACAGATGTATAAAAATTGTCGAAATAGACAATGTGACTGACTTGTCTTGGTATACCTCGAGCTAGACGAAGGACAATGTTGCTGGTTGAGCCCAAATCTGGTTCATTTTCAGGTTTGTTGGTAAGGTCCTGCCCAGCATATACCTCAAAGTTGTATGCAAATCCTTGCAGACTACACAAAACATATAGTTTAAAGCCCCACTTATGAGGCTTGTTGGGTAGTACTGTTTGAAAGTGTGCAACTTTAGTTGCACATTTCTCATCTATTGATAGGCGTTGTTCCATAGGAACTGATGAAAATTTTAAATTCAGTTCATCAATAACAGGACGTATCTTGAACAGGCGATCATGGCCTGGATCACCAATTGCCTTGTGGTGGTCATTGTTATTAAAGTGTAATGTTTTCTTCAATTGTTCGAACCTGTTGTTGGACATTACTGAATATATTGGTTCATAGCCATATTTTGGAGACCAGTATGATCTTGTATTGGAAAGTGTTGGACTGACATATATATAAGTATTCCAAAAAACTTTCTCAAGTCTGATAAATTATATGCAGTTAAATTCTCTGGATTTTTTTGTGTGGCATACAGGTTTGTTTCTTCCACTATACTTTCCATAAAATGTTCAGTGAAAAGTAGTTAAAGCATGCATATGGAGTATCTAATTGTGACAACTCTGGTCCTAAATCAGAATTGCCTTTGAATATGATTTTAGACTCATCAAATTCTAAGTTTCTTTTTCCAGATCAGATTTCGTTTATCTAACAATCCTGAAAATGTATGTCCTGTATGGTCACTATTGTCTACAACCTGGTTGTCTATTGCCTCATTTTCAATCAAGGAAGGTCACTTTCGTGGGTTTGTGTGTTTTCTGTGTCCTCCTCATCACTTTCTAACATATTCAGTAACACATCTCTGTCGTAACTTTCAGGCATATTTTCCCCCTCTTCATCAGACTTCTCCATGTCATCTTCCGACAACCACCCACCTTCCAAAGATGCTAAATAATTTTCAATATCTCTGTCATTCATTTTGTAAGATATCAACACCTGGAACCACAAAAGAAACAAAACTATATCAAACCATAGTACTTCAGTAACTTTCATACAAGCTAAATGAACGTCATTACATGATGATGTAAATTTACATCAACACAATTTTGGGTTTGTTTCTACATATTTTCTATTTATAACAGAAATAAAGACATAAATCAAAATACTGACCTCAAACCTATCAATTACGAACAACTTGAGAAGAAACCGTGAGTATTTTATACAACTTTTTTACAATCACAATAACCGAAACTTTCACCAAGCAAAATAACGAGTATTGAGATTTTGAAATGACATTTGACAGCTAACATTGAAGCATAAACTTTTTCGTTCGAAAACATCACTACTGTCGCGTAAAAGTTACCATGTACAAAAATATAGTCCCGTACTCTGTGAAACGAAAAATGGCATTGAATTGGTTGATGGAAATTTCATCATAATGCATTTAAGGGTTAAGCTGTTATTTTATGCTGGTATTTCTTGAGAGCGTGGTCCTACCCTGGTCGAGCCGAACCATTCGTGTTACCAACCATAATAATATAGCTGAAGCATGACTCTACCGCATATAAATTCTGATAATTTTCCAAATTTAAAAGTTATCCTTTTAGTTTTATCTTAAAAGTGTAAACCGTGTTACTACTTTTGATTGGAGGTGATATGTAATTCCAGCACTTTGCGACAGTTATTTTCACATATGCGTTATCGCGGCCCTCATTGATTTTGGATTATTGATGAGTGTCGAAATAGTCGTATGTAACACTAATCCACCGTGTCGGGGTCTGGTTCGGTGAACTGGACGCTTTTAGGGCGGCTCACGGTCGACTGCGCGCTGCTTAATTGGTTTTGGCGACGAACGCCTACGTATGCGTAATTTCGGCAGCCATGTTTTCATTTAAGTGCTTTGCCAGCATCACATATTTTCATCCTTTATTTTTAATACGTTAGCAACACACTGCTCTTCCAATTTCAGTTTCCAGTTTTATTTTTTACAAGCGACCTGCCCTGGCTACGCATGTGTAGCATCTATTAATGTAGCGTTTAAGCATACGATAGTGAAAGACCGTTTATTTTATCAATTCTTCGTTTTTTTTTTCAAAAAAATCTTCAAGCCTTTCTGATAAAATGTAGCTTAGATACCTCTTGGCATTGCTCTCTGTAGACGTATTAAGTGGAGACCGCGTTTAGGCAACCGTTATGTGGGACCCCCCCCCTCCCATGACTAGATGGAGCGGCGATATGCGCACCCACCACTTATTAATATTATATATAATTCAATGTTATGTAAATAAATGAATCGTTACTTTCTAGTTTACAATAAGTGAAAGAAAGGTCTTATTTATCAACGTTCACTCTGTTTCACGTCAATTACGTTTGTATGAATAATTACAAAAACGGTACAAAGTGACTGACGTGGCAGCTAACGGATTAAATCTGGTCTGGTGAAATGTTCCCGAAGTACGAATATTTTGCCTACAATTAAACTGAAAATGGAACGTGGTAGAGCCACTGTGCAGCTATATTATGGTTGTAGCATGAATAGGTCGGCTCGACCGGGGTATGCCCAAGCTCTCACAGAATACCAGCGTAAAATAGCAGCTTAATGCTGCTGTGTTTCTTAGTCACCTGTGGTGACAACGCGTCTGCACTTTGATCCTTAATCGAGGATAAGCACAGATGTCTGTAGGCCACAGTACCCACTTACCATCAGGTGGACTGTGTGCTTGTTTGTCACCCTCATACAACAAAAACACTTTACCTTTTTAAATTATTAACTTCTTTTGAAATACCTACCAAAATTAGATATAAAATCAGAAAGTGAAACTGGAAGTATTATTCTAAAAAAAAAACATCTGGGTATACCCTTAACCGACGAGCGTGTATGCGTAGGTATATGGATGTGGAGGAGGCGAGAGAGGTGTGTCAGGATCGTGCCAAATGGAAGTCCATAGTCTCTGCATACCCCTCTGGGTGACAGGCGTGAGTGTTTATGTTATGTTATATGTTTTATCTGGGTTTCTTTTTTGTTAATTCTTACTCGACTGCGGCAAAGCTTAAAACGAGTTGATTACTAGATTTATTTATTTATTTAACGCTTTATTGTTGTCACCTTATACAAAAGGATTACAAAGAGCGGACTTAATACATTTAGGCATTCTTTGGTAGCCGAAAAAGGATAATAAAACATTAGCAATATAATTAAGAATAATAATGATCACAGACCACTAAATATTATTAGGGAAAGTTATCGAATTATAGATCCGCCCCGGCTTCGCACGGGTGATTTCTGGATCTCGGCAACAGCGCCACCTACCGGTCCAATTGTTAATTTGGCTTAGCCATTCCGGGACCCACTCAAACACACACAAAAAAAATTCATTGAAATCGGTTCAGTCGTACTCAAGTGAGGAGATTTCATACATGCGGCAATTGATTTTTATTTGAGTACTTAAACCCTTTAAAATATATACTTATACAAAATGAAAAAGGCAAAACAACAGCACTATTTCTATGTGGTAGAGCCACGCTGCAGCTATATAAAACAAACAAACAAACATATTGTTACACGAATGGGTAGGCTCGACTGAGGAAGGATCACGCTCTCACAGAATACCAGCAGTAATAAAAAATTCTGCTGGTATTCTGTGAGAGCGTGTATTTAAATTTAATAGATGGAGAAACAGAGATCGTTTTTACTGGAAACGAGGCATTCCATTGTAGTCCTTAGGGGTGACAACGCATCACTGCATTTTGATTCTTAATCGAAGATAAATGTAGATGTCTATGGGCCATATGCATCCATTTACCATCAGGTGCATGGATCATCTATGTGCTCGTTAGTCACCCCCATTCTACATAAAAAAGCATATCAATTACTTCGCATAACACCGCGCCTAACCAGTACGAGGCTTCTTCATATTCAGTGTAATCTTCAGACCTTATGATATTACCTATGAAATTATCGTTTTGCAGAACTGGCCAATTCAAATCAAAATTAATATATACAGTAGTAATTAAAATATACAGTAAGGTTATTAATATATACAGTAGGTATTAAAAACGATAATAAAAAAAAACTATAATAAAAATACTAATAACTTTAATTATCATTACGCCACGTGGTATCGTGCCAAGAACGCTGGTTGCGTTTCCTCGCTGAATGGCTATACTTTTGCCTTTGAGCGAGAAAGAACCAGCCCTCTTAACATCAGCAGCAACGACTTTTACGGAGCGAATACTACAAACAAACGCACCACCTATTATTGCATTTTTATTAATTGATTCATCACGATTCTGCACTTGGTCTCTATAGACTCCGGACGTGTCGATCGAGTTCACTCCCGTCACTCCACCCTCTTAGCTCATGCGCACAAATTATATTAATACACTTCACCTCCAGTACTGCTTGGTTCTATGACTGTATTGGTGCCCTCTTCGTGGTGCACGAAGCACGCTGTCCCGGGAGACAGCAGTCACACAGTGAAGTGTAGTGAACGCTTGTTGTGGTGCAAAGTGTATTTTGTGCGTAACTCTCCTTCCTTGCTCCCTGGTATCGGCAACCATAAGTACGGTGAAACACACCACCATCGTTTTAATTTTTGGGTTGCTTGTTGCATTAGGCAACAGCTAGGTACACACCCTAGCGTATCAACGCGCTGGGTGTATAGGTGTTTGTCGTAGGCACACACCTCCCTCGCCAAAAGGTGGAGGAGCTTGGTGCACACCTGTGCTGTATAGTAACAATAACAAGATGGCGTCGATTACGATCGACAAACTCGCCAACTTTTTCAGTCGAGTCTGCCCTGACATTTGGCCTGTGTTTCTTGCACAGCGCAATGTAAGACCCGTGCCCGAGCCCGCGTCCCTAGCCAGCCCCTCTACCCAACTGTCTGGCCCCCTACCGATCGTCCGACCGTGCGGATCGATGACCCTTTGTCGCCAAGCACCGGACCCACGACTCCCGTATCCATAGACACAATTTATGACGCCACATCCCCCGCACCTTCCGCGATGTCCACCCGCGGCCCCTCTCCGGTCTTCTCGGATGCCGAATCAGGCTCCGACATGAAGACCAACACGCGGGTCCCGGCTAAGCCCGAAGACGAAGGCTTAACCCTCGTTCAGGGCAAAAAGCGCAATCGCGCAGACCCTAGATTGTCAGCCGACACTAAATTGCTACGCCAGGCCTAGTGCATAGGTAACCAAGGCACCACTGACTGATCCCGCACGCCGGGACGGTTGAACATCCGATCTGCGTCAATTGCCGCGAAGAAGGACACCTAGCGAACTATCGCGGATGTTCCAAAGCGCCGCGAAGGAAGCAGCGCGGAGGTAAAAGCTGTCCCGGATACACAGGCCAAGCCAGTGTGTCTCGCTCTCGGTTGCCTGCCCCCAAACCCGCACCTTCTTCAGTGCCCACATTGCAACTAAGACTAACACCAAGCCCGCCCCCATCACCGCGGTCCCCGAGCATGCAAGTCTTCCCGCGCCTACCGCGCCGAAACCCAAAAATTGGTGAAACCTCCGGCACTTGTTGCTTCACGGCCAATGCCGCCTCCCCAGGCCCCAAAACCGAAGCCCGTCCCACAAGGCTCGTCTTCTTTCGCCGCTGACTTCTCTCTAGTCTGGGGCTTCATCAACAATATTAACGATGCTAAATTATCCTCTTTGACCCAAAAACTCCGCGGGGCCGCTACCCCACAGGATAATCTCAACGCCACGTTTGAGCACATAGGGCTAATCGAAGCAATCTGGTCTTTCCAGTGCGCCTTACCACCTCAATTAAACACCAGAATGGTAGTACAACTGTTAGGAAGAACTAAACCACGCTCTCTAACTGTCGCATTCTTTAACGCGAACGGCATTAGAGACCAAAAAGACGAGATCGCGCTCTTCCTGTGTAAACACGATGTAGACGTCATGCTAGTGCAAGAGACCTTCTTGAAGCCTAGCCATCGCGACCCTAAGATCGCAAATTACACCTTAGTTAGAAATGATAGGTTGACCAGCCCTAGAGGCAGCACCTTGATCTGCTACAAAAGGTCCTTGCACTGCGTACCGATCGACGCTCCCCGTTAATCAACACAGAAGTCTCTATATGTAAGGTAGCTCTCTCTGGCTATCCTCCTTACCGTCGTATCGGCACCTACCACCACTCGAACGCATATTTGAATCAGACTTTGTAGAATTACTTAATCTAGGCTCCAGTGTTATAATAGCTGGAGACCTCAACAGTAAGCATTCCTCCTGGAACTCGTGTACAAGCAATCCCAATGGTATGGTATTGTTCGATCTCACGGAGCGACTTAACTTCGATTTTATCTCGCCTGAGACTCCAACTCGCTACCCATTCGCAACCAGTTACCAACAGGACATCCTTGACGTAGCGATACTCAAGGATGTCCGTTTGTCGATATCATTAATTGAAACAATATTAGAACTCAACTCGGACCAGATCCTAATGCAGCTGGACAATCCCACAGGTGAGGTCCTTCTGACCTAAACCACCGTGGACTGGCGTAAGCTCGAGGTCAAACTCGAGTTTACAATCTCCCAGCACTTAGACAAAATCCCAGACAAGATAGAGTCACCAGAGGAGTCGCTAATGTGGCGATTAGCGCCTTATCGGCCCACTTCACATCTACAGTTGAAGAGTGCTCTCGTAATGTTCGTGTGTCGAGCAATCGACACTTGAAGCTTCCGAGTGATATTCGAAAGCTGATTACAGCGAAGAACGCGACCCTAAGACAATCCGATCAATATCGTTCTATAGACGACAAATTTCGACTGCGCAACCTCCAAAACGAGGTGAAACAGAGCCTTGAAGAATTCAGGCAGGACAAGTGGGATAATCTGCTGGCGGGTATCGAGCCATCATAAACTGCCTTCTGATAGTTGACCTGAGCTCTGAAAGCAGAACAATCCTCACATATGCCGCCTCTCATTAGGCCAGGAAGCCCCGATCTCACCTTTGACGACTCTGAAAAGGCCGAATGCCACGCGGACAGTTTAGAGAGCCAATGTACTCCGTCTAGCAAACCGATAGATCCCGCTCACCTTGCAGAGGTCAAAGTGGAGGTCAACCGTAAGACTACACTACCACCTGCAGGCGATCCCTTAGATCCTGTGACAGTCGAATAAGTCACAGAAGTAATAAAAAACCTCAAAAAGAAATCAGCACCCGGTCCCGATGGCATTAGCAACAGGGTACTGAAATCTCTCTCCGCGCCGCTCGTATGCCTTCTAGTACGCATATTCAACGCTCTTCTTTCCAGCTGCTTCTTCCCGAATGCCTGGAAAGAGGCAGACATAATAGGAATCCCGAAACCGGAGAAACCGTGCAACTTAGCCTCTAGTTACAGACCAATCAGTCTCCTCAGCACACTGGAAACAGTTTACGAGCGACTCATATTCAATTCGCTAACAAACTTCTTCCAGATGAGCAGTTCGGACCCGCACACTCGTGCACCGACCAGTTACATTGCCTTACAGAATACATTCTGAAAGGATTCAACCTCCCAAGAAGAAGTCGTAGAATCACTTCGATGTCGCAAAAGCATTTGACAAAGTCTGTCACGACGGCTTGCTTTACAAGCTGTACAAACTCAACTTGCCTGATAGGCTCACCCACATCATCAGAGCCTTTCTTGCCAATCACCACTTTTGCTATCGAATAGAGGGTACTCGCTCTACAAAGCGTCCCCTCAAGGCTAGAGTCCCACAGGGCTCCGTCCTCTCCCCACTTCTCTTCACACTCTTCACGAGTGACATCCCCAAGGACCCAGTAGTGAATACTGCTCTTTTCGCTGATGACACACTGCACTTTTCGTCACCCATCATAATAAAAGAATTCTCATCGAGACGCTCCAAGCAGCCGTCAACCGCTCAGGCGATTAATTCCACTTATGGAGAATCGACGTGAATTCTGAAAAAAGTGTAGCAATACACTTTCAAAGGATCCCCTCTTTCAATCGTCAAAACAAAAATCCGAAGAAATTGATAGGTACGATCACCCTGTACGGCCACCAGATACCCTGGCAATCAACGGCCAAATACCTAGGGGTCACATTTGACCACGGTATGACATTCACGAAACACATTCGCAAAGTCCGCAATTGTGCCAAAATCGTCACTAGTCGCCACCACCCCCTAGTTAACAGAAAGAGCAAACTGTCCTTAAGACACAAGCTCCATCTTTACAAACCGTGCGTAAGACCTATCATGTCTTACGCAAGCGTAGTTTTCGCGCACGCGGCCCATAGACATTTGTACGGCCTCCAAGTCGTTCAAAATATATTCATTCGCATAGCCACCGGATCTCGGTGGTACCAGCGAAACTCCGACTTACACAGAAACTGACAACTTCTGACGATCTCTGAATATTTCAAGGAAATGTCTCGGCGCTATTATTTTATATATATATATATATATATATATATATATATATATATATATATATATATATATATATATATATTATAGAAGGCCGAGAGACACATCCCAACCCGCTAGTGGTAAACGCAGCCACTCCGAACGTTACGAAAAGCCTCCGGAGGCCCCGTAACGTTCTAATCGAACCCGATTACTCCGTTAGATGCCAACGACCGAAATGTCACCGGCCATTCACACATAAACACTGCACACTCACCTAGTGCCCCAAACACTGGTAGGACAACAACGGATGGAACGCAGCGAGTCCACAGACGGGCGCGCCGCACACCCTTCCACACCGCGTACAGCCACATCCCTGGGCGATGTGGAAAATCTAACCACACGAGTTAGCCGTCAGAGCCGGGGTCCGCCACCCCCTGTTCAGACGGCCGTTTGATAACTCATCCACGTGTACTGTAAACTGTCCTAGGAGTCATCGTTACGCAAGTAACGATGCAGTTTCACGCTTTCACGCTTTTTTATCCCTGAGACCGATGTACCTGTAGAAACCCAAAGGCTAACAGCAGAAACATCATCAGAATCCAGTATATATACACCTATTATTGGTTTGCCCGCTTCCGTTCTGGAAATTTCGACCTGGAAATTGAACCCCGTGGTTGTCCAAAAACTATGGTCGACAATGACAAATTAAAGGCGATTGTGAAAGCTGATGATACTCAATCTATGGCTGAATTAGCAGCAGCTTTCCACAATAAAAACAAAACAATATTGTTCCATTTGCGTCAAATCAGCAAGGTAAAAAAGCTAGACAAATGGGTGGCCCACGAAGTCAATGGTCGCCAGCGCGATGTACGCGTCGAGACGTGCCTTGCACTGCTCAACAGGCATACAAACGAAGGAATTTTGAACCGCATTGTTCCCTGCGACAAAAAATGGATTCTGTTTGACAATCGCAAGCGCTCAGCAAGTTGGTTGGATTCTGGTTCAGCACCTAAACAATGCCCTAAACGAAAACTTACCCCTAGAAAAGTGATGGTCACTATTTGGTGGTGTAGCGCCGGTGTGATTCATCACAGCTTCTTACCAAACGGGCTGAGCACTACTGCAGATGTGTACTGTAAAGAACTGAACACAATGATGGAGAAGCTCGCACGTCTTCAACCAGCTTTGGTCAAGTCAACTCAATCGCTCGTCCCCGCTGCTCCTGCACGACAACGCGCGATCTCATACTGCACAACAGATGCTCTCCAAGTTACAAGAGCTGGGGTTGGAAGCTCTCCGTCATCCGCCATACTCACCAGACCTTGCACCTACCGACTTCTACTTTTTCTAGAATTTTGATAACTTTTTGGCGGGAAAAGAATTTGTTGCCTCCCGACCAACTGATTTCTTCAGGTGAGCATGAATAAACTGTCACTGCGTTGGCAAAGATGCATCGATTGCATGGGTTTGATTAATTAATAGAAATAAAAAATATAGAAAAAAATTTACGTTAACTTATTTCATAAAAACAGCAATTTCATAGGTAAAGACCTAATATATATATATAATTCTTCTGTCCGTGTGTATGTGACTTATCTCCTCTTAAACGGCTAGACCGATTTTGACGAAAATTTAATCAAAATCAGTCGGTGAAATTTTGTGTGTGTAATCGCTAGGTTTTATATATCTCTTTTAATATATATGTTTATTTTATGAAATTATTTTATAAGAAATCATAAAGTATTTTTTCTTTATTCCTAAATATACTTTCTTGATGATATTCTAATAAGGCGATAAATACACGATCTTGTCAATGACCTTTTTAAGCCACTTGACCTTGTCTCTCCCTCCGTTAGATGAGGGGCTCCCGGGCGTCTTAATCTTGTAAATTTATGGGCAATAAATTTTATCCATAAATAAACATCGCCACCCATTTTAATTATTGCTTTCTAAATGAGGCTTTTAAAATGTTTATTTCTTATATTTACGCGAACACCACACATTTAAATAAAACTAGATTTTACGGATTTTATCGCGTATATTAACTTATTTTGTATTCCCGACGTTTCGATCACTTTACAGCACCCATGGTCACGGGGGGATTGAGGTGTTTGATGTCCCAATGTCATAGTTTTATAGTTAAAATTATTAATTTTTTTTCGAAATACGCAGTATCAGGCCTGTCTCACTCCGCGCTTTAGGCATGAAAATATACCTACTCTGCGCGGCCGCCTAGAAAAGGCTAATTTAGTGAGATTGTCACGCGCGCGCTCGAGCTGACGCGCGCCTTACGTTAACAAAAAAATATTTTTCTCTTATAAGTATTTAGGCACTTTGATATTTATATTTAAGTTTTTATTCAAGTTTGGCCTCTCAAAAAGCCAAACGGTACTGCATAGCATGTGGGTGCTTAAATAACCTAAGTTCAGATAGGATACCGTATATAACCTAGGTAAGATATTATTATTTATAAGTAGATCTAGATAAGTAGGTATACCTAGTTACTGATGCCATAGTTACAGATTTATTATTTGATTAGCGACCCGACCACAGCTTTGCAGTATTCGATATTTTCGCGTATAATGCCTTACCTTAATAAAAGTTCAGTGTAAGTAGACCTCCCAATACTAGTGACTGCCTACTAATGCAAGATATACTGGAATAAAGATTAACACTTGGTCGATAAAAGAAAGAGGTTGAAAATACTTCTCATTGCCACTCTTTCATTAATAATGCCGTCGCATGTATATAAGTTTGTGTGATGCAGTGGCTTAGCAATGAGTTGCAGCGCTAAGGGTCGCGGGTTTCAATCCCGCACGTATCAAGCATTTGTATGGTCTACAAATAATTGTTCTGGGTCTGTATGTTTGTCCTTGTGAAATCTATGAATGTAAACTTCTTCCGCGATACAGGAGAAAATCTTAGTGTGGAGGTAACGTTTTTTTAAAAAGAGAGGAAGACAGATAAGTAATGAAATAAAAAAAAATTGTACAACTGACTTCAATATTAATACGCATTATTAAGGATAACTCCAAAACTACTCGTCAGATCTTGATCAAATTTATGTGGGATATATAAATTATAAGCACCAACTTTCAAATAAAAACAGAATCATTAAAATCGGTTCACCTAGAAAAAAGTTCTGAGGTAACACATAAAAAAATACAGTCGAATTAAGTACCTCCTCCCTTTTTGAAGTTGGTTGTTATAATCTTAATTTTTGTCGATGTTGCATGTTAACCTTCCTCACATTGAACAATAATGTTCTTATTATCAGCAAATTACTAGTACATTGCATAACACCTCGGTGTATTCTACTACCAACTAATATCAAAGGATTCAATTTGTTTTCTCACAACACCTAACCCTAAAGTAGGAGCGGCCTTAACAAAGGTGCGTAACGGGCTAGATGATACAGACTCTCGCACGCAGACGTAAGGTGCATTGAGATTTAATACGCGCGCCGCATAAATTTTTTTTCGACGATTTAATCGATAGGCTATTTTAACGAAGGTCGCTTCCGAGACGTGCAAAGTATTATGAACATTAGGGACGTTGTAACTAGGTTTAAACTCCCAAGTTTGCTATCAGAGAGTGATCCTTCTGTACTTGTCCTATTATTTATTCTGTGGCAGTATGAACTTATTGTATCTTGAAGTTTTGCAGTTGTATGCTTGGGTTGGGGTTTGATTTTATTAATTATAGGATCCCAAACAGATGGTAGCACCCAGCCACCTTCTCTATTGAAATTAGGATGTTTTTTGATTTCAATAGCCTCACGAATCATCCTTGAAAGGAATCGGTGTCTGTGAACACGTACAGGATCGCCCCCGCCACTACATCAGACCACAAAGGAATGCTACATTTATCAACTTCCTGCATATCTTACAAGGCCTTCTACATCTAGTGGGAGGCATTGTAAACTTAGCGAACAAGTAAATACTTGAATCATTTAGTTAATGCCTAAACTATTGAAGTATTTATTTCGAGGAATTCTTTAAATTTGATAAAACACAATAATTAAAACCACTTCTTTCATAAAACTGAAGTAAAATACGAACTCAGCGAAGTTGTCTGCAGCAGTCCATGAACACCTGCAGACAACTTCAACCAAAAAAGCTTCAGATGCGTTGTTACCTCCGAGGACTAAGATGGAATGCCTCACAATACAGGCTCTCTATAACCTTTAAAATTGGAACACAGCAGTGCAAGCATTGCTAATTGGCAGCAGAAATGGCAAAATAAGTGTCCTACCACCTAGTTAAAAATAAAATACTCCTTTTATTTTTGTGTACAATAAAATTTTGTTTAGAGTTGCATCAATTATTGTATGAAACTCGTCGCCACCCTGCGTATATCTATATAATATTCCTCAAATAACTATTGTTGTTAAGTGCACCTTTTTTATAAAAGGGGCAAAAAGCACAAAAAATATGTTCTTTCTGTGAAACTCCTTACCTTTACATATTCGACGTGCTCAGTCCTTTTTTTTCTTTCAAAATTTATTATTATTTTAATTTAATTATTATTTTAATTCGCAAACGAAGATAGATATAAATGTCTATGGGCCACAGCAACCACTTACCATCAGGTGGACTGTGTGCTCGTTTGTCACCCTTATTCAATAAAAAAAAAAACAGTAGCTACACAATAGCTTTAAGATTACTGTTACTTTATATTAATTATTTTGACCAAGAATTAATACAAAGTAACCATCTGGCTGACTCATCACTTAACCTATTTCTATGTTTTCTAATTACTAATAATGTTTTAGAAAATAATCTCTCAGCAGGTACTGAAGTTGCAGGCATTGAAAGAAAATCACGGGCCATCTTCGATAACGTCGGATATTCTGTCTCATGCGTCCTCCACCACTCTAAAATGTCTTCCGAGTGGGCGGCTCTGGATTTATTTAGGTACTCCTCCAACTCGTTAATAACTAAGCTTTGAAGACAAGATCCAGATCCATTTTTAGACGTTTCAAGTGTGTTAAAAGTGTCTACAATATTTATCAAATGGGTGACGACATATTCGAGCACTTTGTGTTTTAAAAACACACACTTCCAAAAATTGAGATTTGCAGTGAACTTATTGAACATGTTTATCTATTAGGTAATAATAATAATAATAAGTAATTATTTAGTAATTATTATAATCCCATATAGTATTGATATCTACCTATCCTTAACTTTATCTAAATACAATATTCATTGCGAGATCAGCATAATGTATTCGTGTCCATTCTGAGCACCCAGAAACTTATTTTATTCTTTGGAACATGTACTCTGTGGCGGCAATCAAACAATGTCAAATGTTGTGCGTGTGGCGCGGCGGCGACCATTGTATGCGATATCAATAGTAACCGCCAGCGCGTGTATCTTGACCTTGTACTTCCAAATAGCTGCAAAATTTCTTTGACAGGTTAGTATCCGACCTTTGATGATGCCGATAAGACGCCGCGCACTATCAAAGTGCCGATGGTCAAAACTAGGGATGCATTCTTTTTTCTTTTAATGGATATTTTCATTCGCTATGTATGTTTATGGTATACTTCGTAATGCGCATAAGTCCAAGTTTCCAAATCTAAAAATCTAAGCGTATACCCGAACTCCTATACTCCCTGAAACGACACTCAGTCCTAACTGCAAGACGCAAGAGTCTCGCAGGCTTAGTCTTGTTCTTGCGCAAATCTTGCACGGTCAGTCTTGGTCTTGGTCTTGCAAAAATGCAAGAACAAGACCAAGACCGATTTTGGGCAACACTACTCTCAAAGAATATTACCCTAAATAGCAGCTCAATGCTGCTTTATTACGTTTGGTGAATGTAGAGAACCGGAGACACTTTTTACTGCAAACAAGGCATTCCATCTTCAACCGAGGCAATCCTTCAGGGGTAAAAACGCATTTTCATTTTGATTCTTTAGTCTTTGGGCATCTACTTACCATCAGGTGGACTGTGTACTCGATTGTCACTATAATTCTATTAAAAAAAAGTCCAGGTTATGATATCAGGACGTTGAACATCTCAGTCTCAGTCAGGACGCTGTTAAGCAATCGTCAAGGTAGGAACCAAAAATGCAATAAAATTAAACGCGATAAAATTCGTAAAATAAGGACTATACGATTATTCCGACAAACGTTATTTCCTCCAGGGCCAACTTCAACCAAGACGACTTGTCTCAACGGATACTAGCCATCTGCGCAGGACAGGATTGTAGTATACGAGCGTGTGCACACCACAATTGCAGGTGACAGTAATCCAACACGACCGGAGAGAGATCAGGCGCAGGACCAATGGCTTATCTTGCTTCCGAGCCACGGAGTTGAAACATCTCCTACTTCCTGACTCCGGGATACTACTGAGAATTTCTTAACAGATGAATCCAGCAACTGATTTGTTAGAATAGAATAGAATAGAATAATTTTTTATTCAATATAGATTACATGTGTAATTCTTATTGAAAGTCATTTTTTACTTTACCACTGGTTCGAAAAAAAACCTCTGTCCTGGGAAGAACCAGCAAGAAACCCAGCAGGACTTTTTTTTAAAGTAAATTTTACATTAATGGTTGTACAAACTATTTAAGTACAAAATTTATTTTAGAAACTGCTTGGTAGCGACCACTCATTCCCAGGGTTATTATCAATCATATATTCATTTGTACTATAATAACCCTTTTATACAGTTTCAGCTTAATAAAACATTTAAACTTGGTAATAGAGAGAGCCTGTACACTTTCCGGGACCTTGTTGTAATAGCGTATACATTGCCCCAAGAATGCATTACTGACTCTGTGGAGTCGAGAAACTGGTATCACTAGCTTGTGTTTGTTCTAGTGTTTACAGAATGTATATCACTTTTTACTAAAACTACCTTTGTTTTTGTGAACATACATTAAATTTTCGTAAATATACTGAGAGGCCAAAGTTAATATATTTATTTCTTTAAATTTATCTCTAAGAGACTCTCTCGGTTTTAGGTTGTAAATAGCTCTAATGGCCCTCTTCTGTAAAACAAAAATAGTTTCTGAATCAGTTGCATTTCCCATAGCAAAATCCCATAAGACATTATGCTATGGAAATAACTGAAATAAACTAGTCTAGCTGTCTCGACACTAGTGAGACCTCTAATCTTTTTTACAGCATAGGCTGCAGAACTTAGTCTGCTTGCTAGTTTGATATATGGGGGCCCCACTGAAGCTTTGCGTCGAGAGTGATGCCAAGAAAAACAGTGGATTCAACAGGGCTCAGTTCTTCCCATTTAAAACACATTGGTACCAGATTTTTAACATTCGTTGTTGTAAATTTAATACATTTAGTTTTATTTCCGTTTAAATGTAGATTATTAACGTTAAACCAATGCACTAATTTTGATATAGCATTATTCACTTCGTCACATTTAAATGATTGACGTTTAGGTTTAAAAATCAAGGAAGTATCATCAGCAAATAATACTATATCATGATTATCCCCTACAAGGGAAGGTAAGTCATTAATATATACCAGAAATAGGAATGGGCCGAGAATCGAGCCCTGAGGGACACCCATTAGTACAGGTGAGTTTTAATCCGACCCCTAGACCAACGAGGCAGTTAAATTTCAAGAAACGTATTAAAGGCCTTACAGTATAATTGATGTCCTATTTTTTTAAGATAGTTTTCTTTCTCTCTTTTTTTCTTTCTTAACTGGTAGTAGTTTACCAGGTCGGTAGTGTACCAGGTAACAAAATCCTCATAGTTCAAATTGAACTACAAAGTCCATGTTTATACACAACTTATCTTATATATAAAAAATAATGTTTGTTTGTTCGTATTTTATTCGCTGCCATATCGTTCATCAGATTGCGGTAAAACTTTGTCAACTTAGTGCTTGCACTTGCGCAAAGATTATAGGCATAGTACAATTAACTTACACTAGGTGTAGTGCATAACGTACAGAGAAATTTATTTGAAAGTTATATATAATTAAATTTCAATGAATGTATTATCAGATCTAATTAAATAATATAACACTTCCAAATTTAAAACGATATTTCCACAATCATTTCTTCTGTAGCAGCAACGCGTACCAGGTAGTATTTTATATATATATGAATTTACAACATTTAGAATCTTACCATCTAACCAGCGTCCCATTTTTCATCATTTAGATTCAGTCATAAATTTTGTCAGTCTGATCCACCTCAAACTGGTAACGATATTAGAAATGGTGGAAAGCGGGCGGTGTCTAGCGTAATATCTTACACGAATGAAAATAAATTACTTCGGTCTTGACTAAAGCAAAAATGATTTTATAAAAAAAACATACATAATAAAAATATATATAATATCGTCTACAACAAGTCAAAAGCAGTATTATGCTGCAATGAGTGCTTCCACGATTTTTTCTGCCACCAGGTGCCGCCACTTAGAAATGAGGTGAAATATTTGAGAGATTTCATAGCGGGGGAAGTTAATTTGGTAATAAAATGTAAGGGTTAATGTTTATTTCTGAAATATTAGTCATAAATTAATGAGATTAGAAATTAATAAACCAAACAACGGAAATTTTTAAAGTAAAAAAAAATTAAAAGAGAGTTAGAAATGTGCAAAACATTTAAGAGTATACCACTGAGGCGCTATTTTATGTATTTATACAATCGAAACTAATAAACTCTTATTTAGGACTGGACTTTTCAAATATAATGACATTGAGTAACAGATAACTTTATCTCAGTCCCAAATAGCGACATCTGATGAGTGGAAGATTATTAGTCCTTATTTTACGCTGATATTAGTTAAAGGCGTGGTCTTTCACTAGTCGAGTCGACCCATTCACAGTGCTCAGTCAAAAGTTCACTTTGACTTTGAAAATTTAGACTTTTTTTACACGTGGTAGAGTCATGCTGCAGCTATATCAGTAGTATAGTTGTAGCACGAATGGGTCGGCTCAACCGGGGAAGGACCACGCTCTCACAGAATACCAGCGTAAAATAGCAGCTTAACGCTGCTGTGTTTCTTATGGTGAGTGTAGAGAACCTGAGACCCTTTTTACTGGAAACGTGGCATTCTATCTTAGTCCTCACGGGTGACAACGCATCTACATTTGATTCGTAGTTGAAGATGGATGTAGGTGTCTATGGATCACAGCAGCTATTTACCATCAAGTGGACTGTGTGCTCGTTAGTCACCCTTATTCCATAAAAAAATTATACCTAGTAGCAGGAGGACAAATGAGTACACAACTCAGTCAATTTTTTTTCTACCACCAGGACGGCGCCACTTTAGGAATGAGGTGAAAGACAGATTTTATCTTTCACTAGTCGAGTCGACCCATTCACGCTGCACAGTCAAAAGTTCACTTTAACTTTGACAATTTTGACTTTTTATTATTAAAATAATTCGACTTTTAATGACAATAGGCTAATTTTTTTAGCCTTTTGAGCAATTATATTATGTTGTTGAGAAGACTGAGTATTATCACTAGTTCAGTCATCTGAATAGTTAAATTAAACACTTCATTACCTATTTTTCCCATTTTTCTTCAAATTTATATGGGACACTCCTGCCGTATTAACTATTTAATTTAAAAAAATCAATAATATCACTTCACAATTGTCGAAGTTATCGAGTAACATACATAAAAAACGAACATGCAGTCGAATTCGAGTCACAGAATACCAGCGTAAAATAGCAGCTTAACGCTGCTGTGTTTTGTATGGTGTGTTCAGGCTTAATGCCTGAAGTGATTTAAGTAAAATGGGCGAATGAGTGATTGCTTTCAGCTCGTCAGAAGGCGCTCATGTGCTTCTCAAAGCAAATTCACAATGTCATCTCACTTGTCAACCAAACGCTGTACGATTAAAATTAATTTTCTAATATAACTAATTTTGCAAAGTAAGAGCATTTTATTTGCACCAGTTTATCCTCTAAAGATAAAACATGGTGGCCCATGAGGGGACTTTCAACGGCCGGGAGCATGTTCAGGCTTAATGCCTGAAGTGATTTAAGTAAAATGGGCGAATGAGTGATTGCTTTCAGCTCGTCAGAAGGCGCTCATGTGCTTCTCAAAGCAAATTCACAATGTCATCTCACTTGTCAACCAAACGCTGTACGATTAACATTAATTTTCTAATATAACTAATTTTGCAAAGTAAGAGCATTTTATTTGCACCAGTTTATCCTCTAAAGATAAAACATGGTGGCCCATGAGGGGAACTAAAAAGAATCCGCAAGAAAATCAATAAAAGTCAAGAAATTCATCAAACACAACCATCGGCGGACTTCGAATTTTACAACGGATCTATTGCTATGGACGGAACCTTACAGTGAACAGTCTAAAGTCACGGGTTTCAAGCATCAAGATTGAGAAGGATACTGAGAAGAAGATCAAGTTTCGAGCAGTACAACAGCGAAAGTTATACATCGAGACGTGACCTGGTTCTCGCCGCCGAAGTGTCCTTCCTTCAAAGCTATTTTCTTTTAAATATCCAATAATCCTAATTACTTATTCAGAATAGTACTCCATTTGTGTAAATAAAGTGTTCTTTAGGCTATTTACGCCCCCAATTCTTAAATTAAGTGCAATTTTGTTCTTGCATCATCTTTTATAACTACCTTAAATTAAAAAAGAAAAAAGTGAACAAAGGAATTAGTTACTTTTTTGGCTAACATTATTTAGAATTCCATTAAATTTAACAAATAAATGATTAAATTAGTTTAATTAAATTACAGTTCACAAGTTTAGCCAGTACAAATTCTTGTTTTTAAAGTAAAAGTTAACAAAAATACAAATAATTTTTAGCGGTAGGTTCCTTTGTTCTTTATCGATTATCTACAAAATATTTAGCGTATTTGCCGACAATTCCAGGTTATATAAGTAATTATCATCGCGGAGCACTACTCGCTGTTAGTCGCTATTGTGTCGGCACCGACCGGGAGCAATCCGCTGAGCGTGCGCAGCCGGCTTCCCTGTACAGCTTGTGTACAGCACGCAAGTTCGGCCAGAACGAGGAATGTGAGCCATTATTATTTTCTAACAGTTGCATTGCTATTTAAATAATAAGCATTTAAAACTTATTTGAAGACAACAATTAAAGTTAATTATTAAAAATGACTTCATCAGCAGAAATTAATAAAACACGATTACGTGAATTAACTACAAAAAGAGTGTCCGCAAAAGGGCAAATAACTAAATTTAAAAATTATTTAAATAGCATTAGCAGTAAAACGGACTTAGATAATGTGCAATTTACCGAGTTAACTTTAAAACTCACCAAATTTGAAGCGTTATCCGTTAAGGTTGATGATTTGCAGAGTGAAATAGAGGTTTTAAATCATGAAAATATTTCGGCTGAAATTGAGGAGCGCGACAATATTGAGCAAGAGATAATAATAAACATCGCCAAAGCCAAAACTTTAGTTCAAAGATTTTCTAAAAAATTAGAATGCGAAAAAAGGCGCAGCTCCGTACACAACGCCTCATGTTGCGTAGATGATCCTGGTTGCCGTGAAGCAGGTTTGAAATTACCTCAAATTCAACTTGGCAAATTTGATGGTTCGTATTTCCGGTGGCTGGAGTTTCGGGACACTTTTGAGAATTTGATACATAAAAATGATCGCATTTCAGATATTCACAAGTTTCATTATCTCGTGTCTTATTTGCAAGGTGACGCGGCCAGAATAATTTCTAACTTAGAAGTGTCAACGAATAACTATTCTGAGGCATGGAAAATGATTTGCAATAGATATGATAACAAAAGAATATTAGTTAATCATCACTTAAACGCATTGTTTAATGTAAAACAATTAACACGCGAATCGGAACGGTCTTTGAGATTTATGGTCGATCACGTAACCAAGAACTTACGCGCCTTGTCTAGCCTAGGACAACCCACTGATAAATGGGACGTGTTTATAATATTCATGTTAGCATCTAAGCTAGATAGTGCTACATTATTAAAATGGGAGGAATATCGCAATACATTAACGAGTGATGTACCGTCATTGGAACAATTTTATAAATTTCTGATTGATCGTGCCGATGTACTAGAGTCAATGAGTCAACAATAATAGGACCGATACAAATAACATTTCAAAAAGCCCCTCTGGCAATATTCGTCATACAGCTAATAACAATTATAATTACTCTCAAAAGTTTCATCAAAACAATAATACCATAAAGACATTTGCAAGCACAAGCAATAATTACAGTAAAAGGTCAAACATATTTACATGCATTATTTGTAACGAGCATCATAGAATCTACGATTGTCCCACATTTAGGGCTAAGGGGATTGACGAGCGAATGATGGACGTAACGAAGTATAAATTGTGTGTCAATTGCCTAAGGCAGGGTCACCCTGAAAGCGAGTGTCGCATGGGGCCTTGTCGCGAGCGCGACTGCAAAGAGCGCCACAACAGTCTGCTCCACCGTCCGTCTTCCTCTTCAAACCACCTCACCCTCGCGGATAAACAAGATGAGATTATCGTTAATTACTCTAATCAAAATACAAATCAGGTTTTATTATCTACTGCAATGATTGAAGTATCGAATCCACTTGATGAGCAAAAGGTTAAGGTTCGTGCTTTGTTAGATTGCGGGAGCCAATCATCATTCATTTCTGAGTCCCTAAAGACCAGGTTATCTTTACCGAGCCGTCAAATTGACACACTAAAGGTCATTGGCATCGGTAACAATTCATCTCAACATGTAATTGAAAGTTGTAATATTCAAATTAAATCAATAAATAGCAAGTTTAGTGCAATGTTATCATGCTTTGTGTTAAAAGAACTCACCGGTCACGTACCAAAAATGCCGGTTGATATTAGCTCATTAAAACTACCCCAAATATCAAGTTGGCTGATCCTATGTTTCATCAGCCAGCCCATAGATGTATTGATAGGTGCTGATCTCTTCTGGGACATTCTAGGCAAAGAGCAACAGTCCCTAGGACCCAATTGTCCTAAGTTAAGGAGTTCACATCTTGGTTGGATAGTATCTGGCCCAATAAATTCAACAGTATCTAGCAAAAGGATACATTGTAATCACGCAATTATCACTGAATCACAAAATGAAAATATTGAACAATTAATGTCCAAGTTCTGGGAATTGGAAGAAGTTCCACTAATGTAGCACGAATGAGCCTGAAAATGAATGTGAAAGTCACTTCCTTGCTCATACTATACGAAATAAGGAAGGTAGATTTTGTGTAAAACTGCCTTTGCAAAATCGGTTGAGTGTTTGGGTGACAGTTACAATTTAGCCAAAAACGATTTATTAATCTAGAAAAACGGTTTAAACGCAACCCTGCTCTCAAATCGGAATACATTAAATTCATAAACGAGTATGCTGACTTAGGACATCTTTCAATAAACAATTACAATAATGAACTGAACCCTAACCCATCTTACCATTTGTGTCATCATGCAGTCATACGGCAGGAAAGCGAGTCCACCAAGCTCCGTGTGGTTTTAACGGCTCTGCCCCACCACTACAGGCTATTCTCTGAATGACATATTAATGATCGGCCCAAATGTTCAAGATACCCTCTTTTCCATCTTGATACGTGCTAGACAATATAAGTACCTACTTACAGGCGACATTGAAAAATGTACAGACAGATATTAGTGAATAAGAGTGATAGGAACTTACAGCTAATCTTATGGAGGAGAATGAGTCACAATCCATTCAGACTTTGGCTTTGAACACGGTAACCTATGGCACTGCAAGTGCAAGCTACCTCAGCACACGTTGTTTATGGCAGTTAGGGCAA
This sequence comes from Parnassius orleans, assembly GCA_029286625.1. Lineage (NCBI taxonomy): Eukaryota > Metazoa > Arthropoda > Insecta > Lepidoptera > Papilionidae > Parnassius > Parnassius orleans. The sequence goes on along the minus strand of JAGSMP010000043.1, from coordinate 1,007,154 downwards.
GAACAAGACGACGAACTCATAAAAGACATTATAAAAGAGACTCTATGTCGATGATTTAATCACAGGAGCAGATAACCCTCAACAATTAATTTATATACAGAAGTCGGTGTCAAATGCGTTAAAATCAGGTTGTTTCAATCTGCGTAAATATAAAAGCAATTGTCCTCTATTTTCAATGGTATCGATATTGACAAACACGATAAGTTAACAATCAGTGAGTCATCCAGTACTCTTGGTCTGGGGTGGATTCCTTCTACTGACACTTTGCATTTTCCTATAAAGCTAACGCAGGAACCAGATGTGCATATAACAAAAGATCGATCATGTCAAATTCTTTTAAAATATTTGATCCTTTGGGTGTTCTGAGCCCACTAATAGTGTTGCCAAAGATCATGCTTCAAAAGCTGTGGCAGCAAAAAAATTGATTGGGATCAACCTGTACCTTCAGAGATAGAAAATGAATGGTTGAAGTTTGCAGAAAATTTAAAATGTTTGGATAATTTACATATCCCGCGATTGGTGTTGGGTGACTGCCAAAATATATAGAATTGCATTCTTTCAGTGATGCATCGCCATCTGCATATGGCGCCTGCATATTTGTAAAATCAATTAGTGCAAATAATGATGTCACTGTCAGGCTATTGTGTGCGAAGTCCAAAGTAGCACCACTAAAACCTACCAGCATTCCGCGTCTTGAATTGTGTGCCGCGTTGCTAGCCGCCAAACTCACCAAATCTGTACTAGACTCTCTTAGGTACAAACCAACGAAAATAGTGCACTGGTGTGATTCAACTGTGGTCCTGAGTTGGATCAGGTGATATCAAAAGGCTCAAAACATTTGCGGCCAATCGTGTAAGTGAAATCGTGGATCTTACCTCACCATTATCTTGAGGTATGTTCCAACAGAATCGAATCCATGATTTCATTTCGAGAGGAGTAGATGCAAAGAAAATTATGTCTTTGTCCTTTGGTGGTCAGGTCCTGACTTTTACTCAAAAATGATGACGAATGGCCAGTATTAAAATTAAAGAGTCCGAGCCTTTACCAGAGTTGAAGGTGCATGCTGTGACAATGACTGAACCTGTTATAGATTTTGAAAAATACTCATCGTTGAATCGATTGCAGCGACTATTCGCATACGTTCTTAGATTTATATTTAATACTAAAAATCCGAACCAAAACGTACTGGAATTTTAACAGTTAACGAATTGCAAGAGTCATGGTTTTCGCTTTGTATTATTGCACAAACTCAATCATTTCCGGCTGAATACGATTTACTTGTAAAAACAAACCTTTATGTAGTAAAAGCAAAATAATTGGGCTTTCCATTTCTCGATAACAAGTTAATACGTGTTGGGGGACGCATAGGTGCGGCAGATAATTACTCATATGACCAGAAGCATCCCATTTTGCTACATGCCGCACATAGATTGACAAAACTATATTTCCAAAGGGAGCACATAACACATATGCATGCAGGTCCACTACTGTTGTTATCAACGGTAAAACAAACAGTGTGGCCAGTGAATGGACGACATCTGGCGTGGCGCACAGTTAATAATTGTGTTCGATGTAGACGTATGCGCGGGAAAACCTTACAGCCTAAAATGGGCAATTTGCCGCCCCAACGCGTCACGCCAGGCTATCCCTTTTTGTCAGTGGGCCTCGACTTTGCTGGGCCGCTCGATCATAAATCGTAAAGGCCGCGGGAGTCGAGTAATTAAATGTTATCTGTGTTTGTTTGTCTGTCTGCGTTATAAATGCATCCACCTTGAAGCAGTAAGCGATTTAACTAAGGATGCGTTTATAATGTCACTCAGACGTTTTATTGCACGCCGAGGTAAGCCAACGGAAATATTTTGTGACAACGGGACCAATTTTGTAGCCGCTTCACGGGAATTAGGCTCATTTATAAAACAAAATCAAGAACCCCTACTTGAGTTTGCAAATCAAACACTTATTAAATTTAAATTTATACCGGCTTACACTCCTCATTTTGGCGGTATATGGGAGGCGGGTGTTAAATCTGCTAAACACCACATAAAGCGTATCATTGGAAACAGCCATCTAACGTTCGAAGAAATTGGCACTTTGTTTGCCCAAGTGGAGGCTATTTTGAATAGCCGTCCTTTATGCCCTCTGTACTCTTCTCCCAATGACCTTCTTCCCTTATCTCCGGGACACTTTCTTATTGGGAGACCATTAACAGCAGCGCCGGCACGGTATCTGGTTGAAGCCAAAGAAAGTCATCTTCAACGCTACGAACGCCTAGAGAAAATGCAGCAACATTTCTGGCAACGGTGGCAGCGTGACTATCTGTGTGAACTGCAGCAAAGGACAAAGTGGAAGAGAAGTGCTGCCAACCTAAACGTCGGGGACATGGTGCTTTGGCGGAAGACAATACCCTCCGCTTTATGGAAGCTTGGCCGTGCTACGGCTCATTATGGGAGCTGATGGAATCGCTAGAGTGGCAGATGTCAACACAAGTAGAGGCTGCGTGCGTCGTTCTCTCGTGCGACTTTGTAAGCTTCCGACAGCTGAGGATCTTCAAAGTTGAAAGTGATCTTTCAACGGCCGGGAGCATGTTCAGGCTTAATGCCTGAAGTGATTTAAGTAAAATGGGCGAATGAGTGATTGCCTTCAGCTCGTCAGAAGGCGCTCATGTGCTTCTCAAAGCAAATTCACAATGTCATCTCACTTGTCAACCAAACGCTGTACGATTAACATTAATTTTCTAATATAACTAATTTTGCAAAGTAAGAGCATTTTATTTGCACCAGTTTATCCTCTAAAGATAAAACATGGTGAGTGTAGAGAACCGGAGACCCTTTTTACTGGAAACGAGACATTCAATCTTAGTCCTCACGGGTGATAACGCATCTGAATTTTGATTCGTAATCGAGGATAGATGTAGATGTCTATGGGCCACAGCATCCACTTACCATCAGGTGGACTGTGTGCTCGTTTGTCATCCCTATTCTATGTTAAATATATCGTATTTCATGACATATCCAACTTCTATGTTATGTTAGATGATAGACCTTAAGAATGTTTAAATTTATTATTTGCAATTTTAATATATGAAGATATGTTATTATTATATGTGTAACGTAAATATTATATCTATCTATTCAAATTACATATATTATATAATATAATATATCATACATGTTTTGTTTATATATTAGTATATACTATAGGTATAGATTTTTTATATTATATGTATATTATAGAATGTATGTATGTATGTATGTATGTATATACATATAATTGCACTTGCCACAAAATCTGATCACTCCACGGGTTGTCGATTAGGCATTAAGTCTGCCCTTTAAGTTACCCTATTTATTAAGGTGTTAACAATAAAGATTAAATAAATAAATTAAACAAATAAATAATCATTAGATACAGTTTAGTCTTTCAATCTTCATTGAAGGACTAACATCCAACCAGATGTACTCACATTTAAAAAAAGTTGCCCATCTCGGGACGCCCGGCTGATGTGAAACATCATAGTTGATGGTAAAATTTATAATTAACGAAAATCAATAAAAAAGAGTAAAATGAATAAAAAAAAATAGACGCACGTAGTACAAAACCCACACATAGAAGCAACGAAGTGTATAGTATACGAGTACGCACACACACGGGAGTCGAGAGCGATGGCGTAGAGGGGGCATGACGGCATAAGAGAGCGTCATGTCGTTTTCCGTCACGGCATAAGAGAGCGTCATGTCGTTTGCCGTCACGGCATAAGAGAGCGTCATGTCGTTTGCCGTCACGGCATACGAGTCGGTTTTAATGTCACGGCTCACCATTAAATGTTTCACATCAAAAATAACAATAAAAAACATGCCTTAAAACCCTCTTAGAAATGAGAGAAGAACTGTGCCCGGAGTCGAACGTATATAGGCTATAACTTTAAAAACAATTAGTAGGTTGTGTTAACAAATCATAATCATCATCATCATTACAGCCCTTCCCAAGTCCACTGCTGAACATAGGCCACCGCCAAGAAATGCCACAAAGCACGGTCCTGAGCCACGAGCATGCATCGACTTCCTGCACGTCGTACCAGGTCGTCACTATATCTAGTGAGGGCCACCCTACACTTCGCCTACCGTTACGCGGCTTCCACTGAAGATCCTTTATTCCCATTGTTAAAATACTGATATATAAATATATTGGTATGAAATTTATTAAAAGGAAACCGGTACTCTACTCAAGGGCAAAATTCATCGTAGTAAGTAATAGAAAATCCGGGGACTCGAACTTGGTTTTTACACGTTCTGTGAAATATTTAACAATCACCCAACCCCTGACCGCGTAGTGGCGGTGTAAGAGTATCAACTACCACATATCATCCCGTGGGTGTCGTAAGAGGCGACATAGGGAAACAAACTAGGAGATGAGCAGCAGTGTCTCCCTAATAACAAGCAAAACTAAAAAACTGCGGTGGCCAACACGCCTGCCAAGCGTGGCAACTATAGCTAATATCTTCCTTAAGAGGCAATGCAGAGGATTATGTTCATCGGTGGACTTTTAATTGGCTGTAACCCAACCCTTGAGTTACCAAGGTGGTAGTCGCTACATAATTATTATAAATACGAGTACATTAAAATGGTCGTTAATCGAGCATTATCTCATCTGTCACCGTTTAGTTAGTATCAAACATAAACCGAGAGCCACCTTTAGGCTGCACACCCACCAGATATGTGCGAGGAAGCGGAGCGGTGTGATGGAGAATACCCCTTTTACTGGAAACGAGGCATTCCTCCTTAGTCCTCAGAAGTGACAACGCATCTGCATTTTGATTTGTAATTTGTTTGTTTTATTTAAGGATGCAACTAATAGAAACTGGGTAAATATATTATTAAACTAGCTGTTCCCCGCGACTTCGCCCGCGAGAAATTTATTACGATTGGATTTTGTGGGTTTTTTTTTGCTCGGAACGCTAATTACTTTTCTAAAATAAAAGTAGCCTAAATTACTCCTTATAACATTAGCTATCTGCCATTGAAAGTCCCGTCAAAATCGGACCAGCCGTACAGACAAAAATTTAAAAAAATAGTGTTTTTGTTATAAGTACCGTATATACTTTCATATGCATTTAGTTAAAAGCTGTCATTTTGAGATTTCAAACAGACACTTAAATTTTATTTATTTGTATGTTATGTATATGTATATATAGACAGCACGTCCTTCACATAGAAGTACTAAAATGGAAGAGAGGAAAAAATAGAACAGCGTGTTGCTGAGAAACATATTTTTTTTTAATTCTTTTATGTCGTTGACAAATTTAGGATAAATGTAGATGTCTATGGGCCACAGCATCCACTTACTATCAGGCGGACTGTGTGCTCGTTTGTCACTCTTATACAATAGAAAAAAGGACGAAATGGGGAATGAATCTGAGCGATGCGACAATGCGGACTCTTTCACTTATGCTGTGCCATTTCATCCATCCCTTACAGCCTATCAAAAGTAAACTGCTGAACATAGTCCCCTTTAGATTGCTTCATAGGGGGGACATTTGCCATTGTTGCCACCCTTGGCTAGCGGGTTGGCAACAGCAGTTTTTATATTTTTTATCATGAAGATTCCGCTGCCGTCCTCGTGATTCAATTATTCTATAACGCCTTTTACGACACCCACTGGATGTCAAGTCCATGTCACACCTGTGCCAGTATTTGTTGGTGAGCACTGCGCTCGAAGTTGTCAACGAGTATGTTGACCTAGAACAAATATTCCGATGGATTCAACTCGGTTGGGCAGCGTTCGAGAGATTACGACACAACTTCTCGTCAGGTATTCCTCAAAACTTGAAAACAAATTTGTACAACTAGTGCGTGTTGCCAGTGAAAACTTATGGATCTGAGACGTGGTCCTTCACTGCTGGCTGTATGAGGAAGCTCAAGGCCGCCCAATGAGTTATAGAGTGGGCTATTCTCAAGGATTCTCTGCGTGATACACTTAGAAATGAGGTTATCCGCAGTAGAACCAGAGTTATCGACAAATTATTATTAAAACCCAACGGATTAGTAAGCTAAAGTGGCAATATTGTTTGAAGAATCGACAACCTATGGGAAAGAAAGGTTCTCGAGTGGTAACCTCGTAACGGTAAGCATTGTGTAGGGGGCCCCACTAGATGATAGTATATGCAGGAAGTCGATGGATGCAGGTGGCTCAGAACCGTGCTTTGTGGCATTTCTTGGGGGAGGTCTATGTTCAGCAGTGGGCTGTAATGATGATGATGACGGGATGATAAAGGGTAATGGATATCTTTACTCAGCCATTTCACGGTAGTTGCATACTGTGCTAGGAGGTCTACTGACTGGTACTTTAATAGCTCGCTCAAACACACCGCCTTGCACACATCCCTCGCACACATTTCTTGCTTATTTTGTAAGTGTTTGTTTGTAAGTAAATGACTCAGCAGAGGTCTGTGAGTCTGGAAAATAACACAAGGTCTTTGACCTTGAGTTATTTTCCACCAGAGCTGAGCGAAACGAGGCTAGGAAAAAAGTAATCCTGTCGGTATTTTTCCTCGCACACTGCTTAGCTACATCACACAGCTCTGGTGGAAATGAAACCTTATACACCGCTATGATAATATAATAAATGACGGATACTAGCCTCAAAATAACTTTTATAAATGGAAATATATTACAGCGGGGTGTTATATTTCATATACATATATATCTAATATTATCAGTCATGTCTGATTGTCGTTGTGATTAAGAACTAAAATGTAAGAACCAACCTCATTATTATACAAAATTATATTAATATTTATATTTATTACAATAAATATCTAAGAATAGAAATTTTATTCTATTACAAATCAGATCACACCGTGTATAGGAAGCCTATACTAATGGTAGGATATTTAGTGCTATGCCCATCAAGCCAGTCTACCCAGCGTGGTGAGTACTTACAGAAATGACTCGAAATCTGTGCGCAGTGGTGAGACGATAGATTGTTACTAGTACTGTGCTTTGATTAACAACAGCTTTTTTTACTATTTATGTTTTTAATGAAGCAGTTGCACGTAATAATCTTCTATGACTATCCTTACCTGAAACAAGAAAAACAATAATATGTAAATCAAAATTAAAATACAGGTTATTGCGAAGCTTCTTAAATAATAAGGGTGACAAACGAGCATACAGTCTACCTGATGATAAGTGGATGCTGTGGCCTATAGACCTCTAAATCTATCTTCTTTTAAGAATCAAAATGCAGATGCATTGTCACCCCTGAGGACTAAAATGTAATGCCTCGTATCCAGTAAAAGGGTCTCCGGTTCTCTACACTCATCATACGAAACACAGCAGCGTTGAGCTGCTATTTTACGCTCGTATTCTTTGAAAGCGTGGATCTTCCCGGTTGAGCCGATCCACTCGTGCTACAACTGTAATATAACTGCACCATGGCTTTACCACGTAAAATTTCTTTCGTTTTCGTACACGCATTTTTCACTAGTAATCAGTTGCCACATTAATACTCGTACCAACATAGTAATAGGAATCAATTCAATGATTTAAGAATTGACATTATGATTCTTCACTGCTGGCCGTATGAGGAAGCTCAATGACGCTCAGTGAGCTATGGAGAGGCTATGCTCCGGTTTATCTGCGTGATAGACTTAAAAACGAGGATATCTGCAGTAGAACCAGAGTAAACGACATAGCCCAACGGATTAGTAAGCTGAAGTGGCAATAGGCCAGCCATATAGCTCGAAAAACCGGCTACCGATGGGGAAGAAAGGTTCTCGAGTGGCAGCCCCGTACCGGCAGGCGAGGTGTAGGGCGTCCCCTATTAGATGGAGTGACGACCTGGTAAGACATGCAGGAAGTCAATGGATGCAGGTGGCTCGGGACCGCGCTTCGTGGCGTTCCTTGGAGTAGGCCTATGTTCAGCAGTGGCCTTGTGAAGGGCTGTAATGGTGATGATGATGATGATGATTATTATTTTCACTGTGTATTAAAAACAAACGAACAGAAAAAGCCATGACTCCATAACAATGAAATCTAAAAGAGTTCGTTGCACCAGAAATTCTTGCTAAGTTTTCTTTCTGTAGAGGATACTATTAAGGTGTTAGATTTTGAGGTTCATAAGAGTTTTAAAAACATAAACTAAACAAAATATTTTTCTCTTTCTAAAATCCATTTAGTTACAGTAATGTTCTTATAATAAAATTGGACATTGACTTAAGTGCTCTTAATATAACGTATTATAACTATGAAAACCGACTCAAAAACAGTTTTATTCTTCATTTTTACCGAAAAAGAACCAAATCGCAAAACTTTTTTTAATCAGTTTTAATTTAGGGACATTGACAATATAATGCAGGTGTTCGGAAGGTCGATGCAAAGCCTTGATGGGAGGGGGAGGGACAGGTCACCTCGTGGGGCACATTTCTGAGCAGGTTACCCTAACCTAATGTCTTAGAATTTCCAGTTATCGTGGAAAAACTAAGACCTTAGGTTAGGGTAAACTGCTCAGAAATGTGCCATAAGAGGTGACTTGCCCCTCCTCAAGGTTTTACATCGATCTCCCGAACATACGTAGGGCAGTCCCATCATACCTATAATTGTTTGATCTACATTTTGGAATCCAGGTCAGTTGTGTAAAGTTTTTGGACGATGGTTGAGATAAAATATTATGCAACATGCATTAGGTTTGTTAATATTCAGGAAATCGAAAATTGAAAGAAAGGAAAAAAAGAAAGAAAGAAAGAAGTACTTATTTAAAGGCAAAAATATGCACGCACCAGTCTAAGACTTCTTACGCATTAACAATTAAGTAGCAGTACACGCACATAATTAATTAATAATAAAACAAAAAATTGGTAAAAAAAAAACATAATTAAACGTGACATCAAATAGGCCGCCCGCTCAGCATAATGTTGCAAAGGCAGCGCTGGTTTTCAATTGAAGCCTTATCTTTACTGACAAATCGGTGAGTGATCCTCCAATTACTACGAAATTATTTTACTTTCGGCCTCGTAGCGAACACATTCCACCAGAAACAGAAACAGAAACGTTTTAATTTAATGTATATTAAGATTATAAATAATTATTATTGAATGCCACTCTTATTTTTAATATACCACTGGTTCGGAAAATACCTTTATCCTGGGAAGAACCAGCAAGAAACCCAGCGGGAAGTTTCTTTAAAAAAGATAACAGTTTACAACCATATATATTACACAATTAACAACACAAAAGAAATTAGAAATAGCTTGATAGCGATCACCTCAATCGCAGGGGTTATTAAAGTTACAGCCTATATACGTCCCACTGCTGGTTACTGAGAGGGTTTTTATCATCCATAAATTCCTTAATTTTATTGTAATAACGTTTTTTATACAAACTTTACACCAATAAAAATATTACATACATACATAAACACTCACGCCTGTCACCTAGAGGGGTAGGCAGAGACTACGGACTTTCATTTGGCACGATCCTGACACACTTCTCTCGCCTCCTTTACATCCATATATCTACGCATACACGCTCGTCGGTTAAGGGTACTCCTAATCTGGCCCATTTTCAATATATCGCCAATTTCGTCGATAAACCTTCGTCTAGGGCGTCCTTCCCGACACTTTCGTATAAAAATATTATAAATTTAATATAAAGTGTATAATTTGTCTATACTTATACGAAGCGGACTGGAACGTTGAGTGATATCGAGCGATGAGCTCTTTATAAATGTAATGGGCAACACCTGGAGAGTGCTGCAAATGGATTGCTATCACGTGATCTTGGAATAACTGCCTCGCTAGTGTTACGTTGTGATAACCTGTTTAAGCCGTCGGTTTTGTTATTAAGAGTGACAAATGAGCACATAAATAACCTGATGGTTTGGTTTTTTGAAAAAATGAATGTAGCTTTACATGTATCTATTTATCTATGTAATTTTCACCAACTTTTAGACGGCCGATTTCAAAATTTGCACTCGTATCAAGGACCGATGAAAATACAAATAATTTAATAACTTCATCCTAGTATCCTGATTAGGATCACCAGGATAAAATGAAGTAGTCATCAGGATCATCACACCTCATGATCAGTACATGTTGTTTAAGTTAAACCCTTATATTATTTATTACTCTAATGATCTAATCTAAGCAACACTCGGGGCGAGGAACGAAAAAAGCAGTTTTCATCTATACATATAAATAATATTGAAGTGTCTATCTGTAATATTGAAATAAATTGCTTTTATTCTCAGGGGGGTTGTCTGCATGCTATTAAGACAAATATCCATTTTTTTTTAATTTTGTCTGTCTGTCTGTTGGGATTCGGAATGGCTAAACCGATTGTGGTGAAACCTAACGACATACAGAGAGCAAGTAAGGGGGAATATAGGTTATATTTTATCAAATTAAATGTTTTTTTTTAAACCGAATTTGGTTAACTTTAAATCTAAATAACGACACATTAATAGATCTTATTCGTATCCAGGCGAAGTCGGGGCGGGTCGGTAGTTTCTAATAATATTGTTTGACTGCCTCGTTAGTCTAGGGGTCGTAAATGCGATTGCTGACCACGAGGTCTCAGGGTTGAATCCCGGGTCGAGCCAAAATCAATTATTGGGTTTTTCTGTCAAGAAGTTCTCAGTAATAGCCCGGAGCTAGGAAGTTGGCTGTGTTTCACTTAAGCGCTGGCTTAGATAACAAAAAAGTGTTGATCATGGTTTGGGCGTCACTTTAAAATGTCCGTGGTGTTCTTTATGTATTTCTTTGTTTGTGTGAGATTAAAAAGATATTAAATAATCTCTTGCGCTGTGCGGGAACTGTAGAGACTATCAGTCCGTGGGGTCCACGTGCGGTTAAATTCCTAAAGGTCATTGCTGCTGGTGATAAGAGGGCTGGTTCTTGTGCTCGTTCAAGGAAACGAAAGAGGAAACGCAGCCAGCGTTCTTGGCACGATACATCGGGGAGTAGGACTGTATAATAATTTAAGATTTAGTTTTAGTTACCTTTATTTATGACTCTTCAGTTTGTGTGTATGTGACTGAACTTCTAAACGGCTGGACCGATTTTGATGAAATTCTGTGTGTGTGTGTGTGTGTGTGTGTGTGTGTGTGTGTGTGTGTGTGGGTGTGTGTGTGTGTGTGTGTGTGTGTGTGTGTGTGTGTGTGTGTGTGTGTGTGTGTGTGTGGGTGTGTGTGAGACTAAGTGGATTCGAGTACGGTTTAGATGCAAAATTGTTCCCGGTAGGTGGCGCTATTGTTGTGATCCACAAATCACACGTGCGAAGCCGGGGCGGATCGCTAGTTTTATTATAGTTTTTAATATTGTATATATTTTAAAATAACATATAAGTTAATCGTAATTTCCTCCAATCTACCATTATTCCTAATAATATCAAAGTTACGCCCAGCTTGCCTCTAATCGCTTTTGACATTACAAAGGCGGGAAACGACCGCCATTTAATGCACCACAGATAATGCATGTGAATTATATTCGGTCTCTAGAACATAATTTATAGACCATTTCTATGGTCAGCATTAGCATATTGCAGTATTACATATAGGTGAGAAGGGACTAAGTGAGCTTCCTATTATATGAACTGAAAAGTTTTAAAATTTTATTAAGCGAAGATTGTTTAATAAGGGTTTTTCTACTACTAGAGAGTACATGATAAATAACAACTCCTGAGAATGAGGTGATCGCTACCATACTGTTTCTTAATGTTATCATACTTAATAGTATAAAATTAGAGTTAAAAAAATCCCGCTGGTTTTCTTGCTGATTCTTCCCTGTATAGAGGTTTTTTCGAACCTGTGGTAAACTTATATAACTCTTAATCAGTATTCTTGTAATTTATATTGAATAAAAATTATTCTATACTATTTTCCTATTCCTTGTCCTCAATGAATTTCTATTCCTCTACGAATATTAACCTACACGTATACCTCGAATAATATTTATAAAATCATCCACTGAAACGCACATTTTTTCTTAATTGTTACGGCATTGGCTACAAGGCCTTTAGCCTTAAGATTACATCAACGCGCTATATGTATAGATTGATGCGTCACATTGCGATATTCTGGGATATTATGACGATAGCAGATAGTCGATGACGGTAGTATCTCAAACGGCCTAAGCGGACCAAAATAATTTGAGGTTTATATATCTATTGGACCTCTTTATCGTTCCTAATAATAGTTCACAAGCACACATATTTATTACATAAAACCCATAGAGCAAGACGGTCTACCAGGTGCCAACTTGGCGGACCGGAGGCGAGTAGCCATAGCGTTATCCTCCGATACAGAACTGTCTGTCATTTTTTGAGGGGTCTGTTCACACAAAAATAATCGTCTGTCACTACTATATATAATTGAAGCAATGAAGTAAAAATTTCACACACACATAGACACATTATAACAGTATCACTTGGTGACAGTGACCACTGGGATTAGTCGCTAGATCGGTCTGCATATTGTATGATGGCGAGCGGCTGGAGTTGGTAAACAAATCCGAAACAACACAACTGTTATTATTGTAATTTTTAAGCTTGTCGGAACTATCGGGAATACGTCAGGAAAGGTTAGTTGTTAAAATAGTAAAAGTGTGAGAGCGGATGTTCAATTTTATGTGGTAGAGCCACGCTGCAGCTATATTATGGTTGTAGCAGCAATCGGTCGGCTCGACCGGGGTGGGACAAATATGTATGGGTAAAATAGCAGCTTAACACTGCTGTGTTTCGTATGATGAGTGTGGAGAACCGGAGACCCTTTTTACTGGAAACAAGGCATTCCATCTCAGTCCTCATGGGTGACAACGCATCTGCATTTTGATTCTTAATTGAGGATAAATGTAGATGTTTATGGGCAACAGAATTCATTTACCATCAGGTAGACTGTGTGCTCGTTTGTCACCCTTATTCTATGTAAAAAAAACTTGCTCTCTTGCTTACAAAGTTAATCATTAGTGGCAATAAAACAGCGTAACTGCACTATACAATGAGTATAGGCAATTACATTTCGATCATACCGTATTATGACCTCGTCACAATTACTCACTGGTGTAGCGTGAAGGACATAATTACATGATAACACTAAAGTCAGCAAACCAACAGCAACACTACCCATGTCAATATATCACTGGACAGCCTCTCAGCAATACTATCCTCCTTGCCTGCACCAGATGAATCACCACAACGGACAGAACCACGACTCTATCTTAACACGCGTAGAATGACCTCACTCGTAAAATGACTCAAGAGGAATCTCCCGCGTTCTGCACCTACACTGAACTTTATACTGCAAAATGAGGGGCGGAGGGGATTTCTCGAAATACCCTCAATTCCAATTCGCCAACATCGATATGACGCTTCACTAGAGTGACGTAACCTCTCGCTCACTCTCGATCCAACCGGTATTTTATAGACGCGCCTACAAGCTTAAAAATAAATAAATAGCAATAATGTGATTAAAAATTACTTATATATGAAAGGCAACGCCATTTTTTTGTAAATTTGACATGTTATATCTCTTTTTGCAGCAAAATGCTGAACAGTTCGGCAGTATACACTGGCCGTGCCAATATTTCCCGGGAAAACGTCGCCGAGTACCGGAACAAACTTGTGTCTGAAGTCGAGTCTTTGCTGAACAAAGTCTCGGATTGGGGGCGACTAAATCTAGTCCAGTTTAATCCTCAGAAGACACAAATTTGCACGTTTACCGCTAAAAAGAACCCCTTTGTCGTATCTCCTCAGTTTCAAGGCACACCCCTTGTTGCCTCAGCCAGTATCGGAAACCTCGGCGTCGACATATCGAGTGACGTGCAGTTTCGTCATCACTAGGAAGAGAAGGCCCAATTGGCCTCTAAAAAGCTTGGCGTGCTCAGCAGAGCGGGACAGTATTTCATGCCGGCACACCACCTGCAACTTTACAAGGCGCAGGTTCGACCTCAAATGGAATACTGTTCCCATCTCTGGGCTGGAGCTCCCGAGTGCCAGCTCCTTCTATTTGACGGCGCAGAGCGGCTCGAATCGTCGTCGACCGAGTCCTTTCCGATCGGCTCGATTCACTGTCGCTGCGAAGAGATGTTGCATCTCTGTGCATTTTCTTTCGCATTTACCACGGGGAGTGCTTTGAGGAATTGTTTTCGGATTAATCCTAGCCATCAAATTTCACGAACGCACATCGCGACATAATTCCCGATACCATCCACACCACCTGGATGCTTGGCGGACCGCCACTGTATGCTTCACTAGGAGTTTTCTTCCTCGTACGACCTCTCTGTGGAATAGTTTACCACCGGCGATTTTTGCTGACCGATACGACTTAGGGATTTTCAAGACAAGAGCTTAGTCCTTTGTAAAAGGCAGGCAACGCACCTGCCATTCCCCTGGTGTTGCAGTTGTTCATGGGCGGCGGTAGTCACTTACCATCAGGTGAGCCGTATCGTAGCCGTTTGCCCCCTCTTCCACAAAAAAAACGGAATACCATAAAATAACTCACAGACTGTAATTACTGGCTCTCTATACCCTTCAGACCGGAACATAGCAGTGCAATTACTGCTATTTGGCGGCAGAAAGGAGTAAGAGAGAGGTACCTATCCAGACGGATTCCAAGACAGAAAAGGAGTACTACAACCTAGAAAATTATTTTTATCTCTCTTTTTAAAAACGTTATATTAAACACAGAGATTTTTCCTGTATCGTGGGGGCAGTTTGCATACTTAAATTGCACAAAAACAAACATCCAGACTCGGAACTTTTTTGTAGGCCATACAAATACTTGTTCCGTGCGGGATTCAAACCCGCGACCCTTAGCGCTGCAACTCATTGCTAAGCCACTGCGCCACGGAGCCGTCACCGTACGTCAACTAGAAAATGAAAATTCATACACAAACATGTTGCAATGAAACTACAAAGTGTACGTAATGCAATGTTATACTTGGTTAAAATGGCGAACCATCAAAATAACAGTGCACATTTATTATACCGAGCGCATTCGCTACTGTTTACGATCTTTGCCGGCAAACTGTAATTTCAAGAGTTTTATCGCGCAAGCAACCATTGTTGAGTTCTGTTTAGCAGCTCGGGAAATAAATAACAACATCCGTGTTCGATCCCTGCCAGCTCTATGTAATACAATTTGAAGAAATATTATAATTTACCACGTCTATAAACAAGCCGTTTATGTAAAACAGTAATTAAAAAAATGTAATTAAAAACAGAAAAAGAAAATTTTTATACTCTATGTCTATGTCACTCCACAATTAAGAAGAATCTAACGATATCTCATATGATAACTCCATCAAGCCGTTTAGGCTATATAGCGTGCCAAAGAAATATACATTAATACATATGTACACAGCAGCATTTTGATGCTATTACAAACATACATACATAAATAAATTAGAAAAACATTACCATCTTTTTGGGGCAGTCGGGTAAAAAGAGGAGAAATATTACGGGTAGGGTGCACCATAATAACAAACCATACCAACTTTTTCACGAAAAACATGCAACCATGTTTAAGCCATACAAACCAAAATCGACCACAGATTTTTTTAAAGAATAAGGGTGACAAACGAGCATATAGTCCACCTGATGGTAAGTGGATGCCCAATTAAGAATCAAAATGCAGCAATACATTTCTTTGATACGCTCTGTAGCCTAGATTTTAACATATGGGATGTAGTTAGATTCGTATTATCTGCGGAAGTGACATAGGGTATGAGTATTTCTCAATTCAGTAAAATTTATTATTCAGTTGTTTTTTTTAATACTGTTTTAATCATCTCTTTTTATTTAATTATTTTTATCGGTTGTCTGGAAAAGATTGACATGTATCAATAATACCGTCTTATGTTTTCTCTCAATATTGTTTAGTTTGTTTTATTCAATTAATTAAATTATTTATTCTTTATTGTAAATCAATACACATTAGAATGCAAACAAATTTAAATAAATTACAAAGAACTTCCAGACAACCTTTTTGCGCTAAGAACTGTTGTTTTCATCGAATGGCGAATATGGAAGGTATACATAATTAGATAATTAAGTAAAAGAAAGAAAAAGAAAAAGAAAAACACACAAGATGATGACAGTTGAGAAAAGGTATCATTGATACAATAAAGGACGAGAAGCATGATAGGAAATATTAGAGCTCCAAGTATAGTATAAGTTTTGACTAGATTTTTGAAGGAAAAAAAGGAACTGAGCACGACGAATATATAAAAGGCAAGGAGTTTCAAAAGAGTTATATTAATATTTCCTTGGTGGAAATGATGGTGGTGATTATGACAATTGCCATTAATTTTGTGTCTTCCCCAACCTTGATAGGTATGATAATGACGTCATCGTCGACTGATTATACGACAGTTACATTTTTAAATATAAGAAATTTACGATTTTATTTTCATGATATTTACAGTAACAAGCGAGCTTGCAGCATTAATCCAAATGGTAGGTAAGTGGCTACTGTAGGTCATGGACACCTACAACCAACTTTAAAGAAAAAGGGATCACAGATGCGTTGTGTTATGTCATAGATACTGTACGCCTCTCGAAAATCGACCGCGACTCCCACGCATAACCCTAAGCAAGCGGAATCGGGATGTCGTGACGGCCCTGAACCCATTGCTGGCAACCTTTTTGGAAACCAGCCGGGATCTTTGCGATACGGACTCAATACTCTTTGGCGCCGCTTTGGCAGTTTGCCGCATTGTTGGTGCCAAACTTCCCACGTGCTGGACGTGCTACTGGGCAAAGTAGCACTATCCCAGCCTGGAGAAGAAGGATTGAGGACCGTATCGCAAAGGCAAGGGCCCTCATCGGCAGACTGATAAGCTTCAGGTCGGGCAATAGTAGGCCGAGAATTGTGCGCACCGTCAGGATGGCGTTTGCTGGGACAAATATCAGTTTGTCCCAACCGGATATAACGCAAAAACTGACGGAGCGCATAGACGACCTGAAGCAGAGAATCGCTGCTTGGGGGAAGCAGCTTCGGCGATATACCGAGAGGTCGACACGGTTCAACCAGAATCGTCTCTTCCAGAGTGATCAGAAGAGGCTCTATGAATCATTGGAGCGGCCGATGGTACGTGGAACGGGCACAGCACCGAATCAGGCCGACACTATCGCATTCTGGCGCGGCCTGTGGTCAGAGCCCGTAAACCACAGCGACGGCCCTTGGACGGAAGTTGTGGCGAGTCAGTGTGCGAGTGTTACGCCCATGGACCCCGTCATCATAACGCCGGATGACGTAGCTGAGGCGGTCTGTGGGGCCCCGAACTGGAAAAGTCCGGGACTCGATGGGCTGCATCACTACTGGTTGAAGGGGTTCGTGGTGTGTCACGCTGTGCTCGCCCGACAGTTTCAAGAGGCTCTCGACCAAAAGTCACTCCCGAGCCTCTTCACTACTGGGATCACTCATTTGGTTCCTAAAGACCGGGATTCCACAGACTCGACCAAATATCGCCCCATAACGTGTCTACCTACCATATACAAGACACTAACATCCATTTTGAGCGCGAGAATCACTCGTCCCCTGAACGCAAATCAGGTGATGTCACGCGCTCAAAATGGATGTCGGGGCGGTGGTCGTGGAACCAAGGAACCACTCCTCATTGACGCGGTCATTGGCAAGGTGGTTAAACGCAACCGTCGGAACCTCTCCGCCGCCTGGATAGACATAGATAGATACAAAAAGGCATTCGACTCGGTGCCTCATACATGGCTTAAGAGGGTCCTCGAGATGTACAAGGTTGATTGTACAGTTCGAGACTTCCTCGGGCAGTGTATGGGGCAGTGGAGTACGATCCTTTGTCATCTAGGCGAGCGGATGACGGCTGCGGAAAACCACATAAGGATAAGAAGGGGCTTCTTCCAGGGCAATTGTTTGAGTCCAATCTGGTTCTGCCTCTCTCTTAACCCTCTCAGTACCTTACTGGAGGGTTCCGGGAGGGGATTTCAGCTTCGGAAAGGTGGTACAAAAGTGACCCACCTTTTCTATATGGATGATCTCAAATTATTCTCCTCTAGTCGCTCTCATCTTGTGGAATTGCTAAACATCACTTGTGATTTTAGCAATTCTATTGGAATGGAGCAGGGGACGGATAAGTGTGCGGTCCTCCATGTCGAAAGGGAGGGTTTTAAATCTGAGGGTATAGACTTGTCATGCCCATCAACATAAAGACCCTATCCGAGGCTGAAACATACCGATACCTGGGTATGTCACAGAACATAGGTATCGATGAGGCGGACATGAGGCAGTCAGTTTGCGATGTGTTTTATGCACGCTTGACAAAAGTGCTTAACAGTCTTTTGTCGGGCGTTAATAAGACACATGCATATAACGGTTGCATCATGCCTGTTCTCATGTATACATTTGGCATACTCAGGTGGACTCAGACCGAACTGAGCGCTCAGGATAGAAAGGTCCGCACTATTATGACGTCCCATAGGATGCATCATCCGAGATCGTCAGTAATGAGGCTGTACTTGCCGCGGAAACATGGCGGCTAATCGCGCAGTGTGCAGCCTTCGTAATTACTTTCTGATGAAAGCGGATGATCCATTCTATAGGGACGTTATTATTTGTGATAAAGGACTTACCCCTCTATCCTTAGCCAACGAGCAATGGCAAGACCCGCCAGTACAGAGTATTTCCGACCGGGAGAACGTATGGAAGTAGAAGGAGCTCCACGGGAGGTTCTACAAGGCTCTACATGAGCCTTTTGTAGACACAGTTGCCTCCCTCCACTGGCTACGTTTTGGTGACCTCTTCGAGGAAACCGAGGGTTTTGTCTGTGCAATACAGGATCAGGTTATTAAGACCAACAACTATCGGAGATACATCCTAAGGGATGGCACCGTCGACATTTGTCGAGCTTGTCGCCATCCCGGTGAATCACTTAGGCATGTCATCTCTGGTTGTTCGGCGCTTTCTTACTCTGAGTACTTGCGTACTAGGCACAACCTAGTAGCCAGGATTCTACACCAGGAGCTCGCTCTGAAATACGGTGTCGTGGATCGGAAACTGCCTTATTATAAGTACATGCCGGAAGCCGTGCTCAAAAATGACCGCGCCAGGCTCTACTGGGACCGGGCCATCATCACAGATAGAACCATTCTTACGAATAAGCCTGATATTGTGCTGATGGACCGGGCACAGTCAAGGATATTTTTGGTCGACATTACCATTCCGTATGACGAGAACCTCGTGAAAGCCGAAACAGATAAGCGAACAAAATATCTGGACCTGGCTCACGAGGTGACCGACATGTGGGGTGGAATGCCGACCGAAATTATACCTGTAGTCGTTTCTGCGAACGGGTTAATCCCAGTCAGCCTCTCGAGTCATCTGAGGCGACTGGGACTCCGTGACGGACCGCTCCAAGCTCAAATGCAGAAGGCGGTGCTCCTCGATACCGCCCGCATCGTCCGCCGGTTTCTTTCCCTTTCTCCCCCTAACCCTCGGCCGTTAGGTCTCCCCTGCCGAGGGCTTCCATCTGGTTGGCTTTTTATTTATTTATGTAATTTTTTATGTATTTATTTTATTTTATTGATATTTATGTATTTTTATCATTTTCATTTACAATTATATATTTACACAGCCCAACCAGATGAGAAAACTATATAATAATAATAATAATATTACAAATAAGCCTATGAGTCGAACTCATCTACCGCTTACAAACACCATGTACAATACGCAAACACACCACAACAAATTACGAAACTATGTAGCTATTGTAAAAATATTGGGCATAATATTACAGAATGCCGTAAAAGAGCTTACAATAACAATTTAAGAAATAATCAAGCCCAACGCGCACTTCCTGCGCCTCCTATCCCAGTTAACCATTTAAACTACCAAGCGACCAACGAGACGAGCAACTCGTTGGAAATCGCTTCAGTATCCTGCTCACCGATCCCGACTCAGGATATGGAGAAACTACAAATATAAATTCTAGCAAATCGAATCCTATTTCTCGAAGGCGTCCTCAACCGCCAAACCATCGAGATCACACTACACAAACAAACAATGTACCTTCCAAATCACCGCTTAAGTGTCAGACACAATTGAAAAATGCGTCTACACACACTAGCGACTTAATTACTACATTCCAGTTCTCAAACGGAAACCTACGAACAGGGTAGCCAGCCCCAAAACCTTGGTTTTCCAAAGCTTATTATTCCTTCTACAACTACTGACTCTATTATTACTATTTCTACTACATCCACTGACTCTTTCAAGACCACTGCACCCACTATATCCACTGATTCTTTCAAGACCACTGCACCTACTATATCCACTGATTCCATCAAGACCACTGCACCTACTACATCCACTTCTTCCACTGTTTCCAATAAACCACGTTTAAAATCAAAACCTAAATCTAAAAAGCCTAAATCAAAACTTCCTAAATCCAAATCTAATACAAAATCTTTTGCCATATCCGCCTTAAATGATGTACCACCGATAACCTCTTACGCTTCACTTTTCATATAGAAGGCAAACCAGTCACATTTCTCATAGATACCGGAGCAGGGATCTCGGTTATAAAAAAGGATAACATAGGTTCTTCACCCTTAAATAAATTAAACATCGTGTCAATCGTAGGTATTTCCGGTAGTCAAAATTCAATTATAATCTCAGGCTCCACCGACATATCTCTAGATTATTTACCTAAATATCGTTTCCATGTCGCCTCCCTTAACATTAAAGCAGACGGTATACTAGGTAACGATTTTATGATAAAGAATAATTGCAACATTTACATTCAATCCAAAACTATGAGAATACGTGAAAGAGCCTACAAATTACATTATTTGAACGAAAATCTTCAAAATATAATAAATTTTATATTGAATTTAGAATTAAAATTTTTGATTATCGGATTTATAGCCAAACTAAAAATTGCTGGGCCAAGGGGATCACCTTGTTGACAACCTACTTCCGAGGACAGTTCATTAGAACGATATAACAATTTTGTTGGGTCAGCGTAACTGAGAAAAAGATAATTGTATATTTCCGGTATATGTTGTTTTATTTCCGTCAGCAGGGTATCCCTATTTACCGAATTGAAAGCATTTTTGACATCAATTTTGAGCAACACGTCAGGATGTCCGTAAGTTAGGAAAGAGCGTAGGGCATGGACGGCTGCCTCACACCCTCCTTTTACACCGAAGCCTAACTGTACGGGTTCAAATTCCGAATTTAATTTTGGTAAAATATGTCGAACAGCAATTTTGGAGGCCAGATAGAATAGATTCTAGACTCGACGAACTTAATTCTTACACTGACAACAAGCGAACCAAACGCGAAATACTAAACGCCTAAGGTTCAATTTTGAAATGGCTCATTGGTGTTCCAGACGCAAAAGATGCCAAACATTATAACGAATGTATTGAACAGTTAGAGAAACAGCAAATATCTACTAATGATATCTTAAAACAACAATTACAAATTATTTCTTCAACGATCACGAATTTAAATGAAACGTTACATAAAATCTCTTATGATGAATACGTTATTAACGAAGATATTAGAAAAATAAATTCATACTTCACCTCAACAAACAAACTTATATTTAATTTAACTATTCTTGAAGAAATATCCACCGTTTCAATTCAAATTCTAGAAGCTATAGTTTCTTTGGAACGAGATATCGATGATGTCATTACAAGCATACTTTTCATTAAATCAAATGTAATTCACCCTTCTATAATACCCACTATGCGCCTATACAAAGAATTACTGTCTTCTAATCCCGCTAGGCTCAATAAAAACTTAGTTGCCCCAATAGCATTACCTAATTTACACAAAATACTTGAATCTGCCTCTATTACTTCCTATATTTATATGAATAAAATTATATATATCTTAGAATTTCCTTTAGTAAAAAACGAAAAGTTTATATTATACCATTTATATTCTATCCTTATTCTACTATCCTTCCCGAACAAACATATCTTGCCATGAGTACCACTAGACAGCAATACGTCATCATGAGCTCACTGGACAAATGCAAAGACTTTGCAACGGAATCCAAAGTCTGCAAGGATCTTCTCATCTACAACATCAACACCAGACCCATATGCGAAGTTGTCATCAAGACGAGTCAACAAGTTCCTGAAGTTTGTGATGTAACTACGTTTTCTGCACACATCAACACTTTCTAAGCTCTTAGAAACAACAACTGGATCTACATACTCCAACGCAAGACTCCGTATGTTTTAGAATGCGAAAGCAAAACGACTCACGGCCAAATCTCTGGAGCAGGTATCATCACTCTAGAACAAGGATGTAAAATGTACACCGCGTTTGTTACACTCCTACCTGAGGACACAAAATCGATCAACATAAGCCATCCTTTTATCTATGTGGATATTGAACACATTTGCGTCCCAGATGAAATTAAGCTGCAACAACCTGAACTTGCACCAATCCAGCTCAACAACGTTCAACTCGACTCTCTTAACTCGGTTAGAGAACAAATAAAAACTCACACAAAATTGCTTGAAGATAATAAACCTACATTCTTAGAAAAACATGTAACAAAATTTTCCATATTAAGTACGATTACTGGCATCATTATGCTAACATATTTTTGTTATACATGTTATAAACGCTTGCCATGGAATAACATATACCGGAATAAGTCGCCGACAACACGTCAAGATTCCCATATCATCACTAAACACCACTGCTACAACATCCTGTATATCAGAAGACGAAGACGAAGCTGCTGACTACACTCAAAAATCGAGCAAAACCGCTCAATCTTTGTTCTAATGGGGGAGGTGTTATGTCATAGATACTATTTACTTTAAGTCCTGTATACTTTATATTGTTTATTTACTAAATTACTTTCTTAGAATTTACTACCTTAGAAGCCACACTAATTCGATTGTAATATTATAATATGCTAATGTTTATAGTTTACCATAAGTTAACCATAACACCAAGAACAATGTTGTTCCCTTATGTTTACCCACACCTCATAGCTTCCTACCCTATTTAAACCAAATCTTTTGATCCCTCAACATAATTTCATTCCCAAGTTCTCTGTATCAACTACTATATTTTAGGTAAGTTTGAAAGTATTAAATAAATTTATTTTTAAAGAGTTTTTGTCTCTGCCACATAACAGTTGTCATACCTGAGGAATAAAATGGAATCCCTCACAGCATGTACTTATCCTTAATTGGTTCTATATCCTCTACCATACAAACCTGGCAACAGCAGTCAGTGTACTCTTGCTTAGCGGTAGAAAAGAATAGAGAATTCAATATAGACCATTACATAATACATATAGAAATTCATTCTTTTATTTACCACTGGTTCGGAACATACACGTTCCTGAAAAGAAACCTCAACAAACCCGTTACCGTTACAGCCTATTAACAACCACTGCTGAACATAGGCATCCCACATAGATTGCCACATAGGAGGGATTTTTGCCATATTTGCCACGCTTGGCAAGCGGTTTGGCAGCCGCAGTTTTTTTTTAGTAATTATTAGAAGACGCTGCTGCCCATTTCCTGATTTGTTTCCCTCTGTCGCCTTTTACGACACCCACGGGATGATATGGGGTAGTGGATATTCTTACACTGCCACTGCACGGAAAACCACCAGGATTTTTTGAAATATAAAAGTTTCATTCATTCATTCATTACAGAGTATCAAAAGTACAGTGCTAAATATAGGCCTTCCTCATAGATTGGGACTGTTCGTCATAGGTACCAGGAGGGTTGGCGAATGCAGTTTTCTTTAAATTTTATTGAGCTGTTATAAGGAAGGTGCTGCAGCCCATCTCCGGTTTCAGTTCCCTCTGACGCCTTTGACGACACCCACGGGATGACTTGGGGTAGAGGATTTTCCTACGCTACGCAAAATTTGTAATTCAATACAATACAATAACATTATATAACGAAATTGATAGTATTACGGACTCCTAAAATGTCTGCGCAAACATTGCGGGATTGCGGGGGTAATTAGAG
The DNA here is from genome assembly GCA_029286625.1 of Parnassius orleans. Classification (NCBI taxonomy): domain Eukaryota; kingdom Metazoa; phylum Arthropoda; class Insecta; order Lepidoptera; family Papilionidae; genus Parnassius; species Parnassius orleans. The sequence continues at coordinate 983,161 of JAGSMP010000043.1, read as the reverse complement.
GTTGTGGCGTTTCACCTGCAACATTTATTGGTATATAATATAATACAGCCACGGAAGGCTGTCGCACACATACGCAATCTTACTAGCACCAGCCACCCTTAAAAGTCCCTCCTCAGAGGAGAAAAATTCTTGGACCTATTCCTCAGGTGAAGATCGACACGCACGGAGCGCCTTCTTACATGATCTCTATCGCCGAAGTTCTATCATCCAGTACCCGTCACTTTTTTTAACTTACGTAAATAACTCAAAAAAAAATTAAATGAACTTGCAGTCCACCTGATAATTGTCCAGACCAGTACACCTGCAGCGATATTGAAACAAGGAAGGCTACATATGCGTTGGTACCTGTGATGACTATGATGGAATGTCTCACAACTTGCTCGCTCTCTATACCTTAATAATAAAAATGCAGATGCGCTGTCACCCCTTAAGACTAAGATGGAATGCCTCGTTTCCATTAAAAATGTTTGCCGCTCTCTACACTCACCATACGAAACACAGCAGTATTCATCTGCTATTTTACGCTGATACAAACGATTGTCATCTGCACACCACAGCAGTCCAAGCACTGCTATGGAAATGGTATGCAGGAATGGCAGAAACAAGTAAGAAGGTGGTACCTATCCATATGGATTCCTATCACAGATTAAATATGCTCCTAGGCAGAAAATAGTCCTGCTACCTAGAAGATAACAGCAACAATGCCCTGCCCAGGCCAATTACTACTAATCGCCTAATTTGTATGCAGGACGGGCTCGTGTATAACGCAGCTTCCTGTAAATTAAGACCTTATCTTTATAAAAGGGGTCCGTAGAGACATCGCACGTGACTAGGAATAATTTAACTACAATCAACTTTTTATACTCGCCGTACAAACGCTTTAATAATAGTACAAGCGACCCGCTCCGGCTTCACTTGGATAGGATCTATTAATATGGCGTTATTTAAATTAAAGTTTTTTTATAGAATAAGGGTGACCAACGAGCACACTGTCCACCCAATGGTAAGTTGGCACTGTGGTCCATAGACATCCACATACATTGTGTTGTCACCCCTGAGGACTAAGATAGCATGCCTCGTTCCAGTAAAAAGGGTCTCCGGTTCTCTACACTCACCATACGAAACACAGCAGCATTAAGCTGCTATTTTACGCTGATTTTCTGTGAGAACGTGGTCATTCCCGGCGAACCGACCCATCCGTGCTACAACCACAATATAGTTGCAGTAATAATGCATTTGTTTCATGAGGTCGTAACTCTGTTGAAACAAGCAGGTACTCCATAGATGCTTAGTCACTTAGGTGGCTCAAGATCACACATATAGTGGAGGCGACTGTTGAGCATTGAATTTGTGATGTTATGATGATGATATACAGGGATAGAGAATTATTAGAAGAGTTAAATTAACTCTTTTTTTTAACGCGTTTAAAAAGAACGATACTAGACTAACACATTCAAACATTTTTAAAAACACTTAGGCCGATATTAATAAACGTTACTCAACGACGAACTCAAGTGCGTAATCATTTGATACGCCCTCATTACGATATCAGCATCTCAAGATTGTTGCTAATTAATAAACAGATGAAAACGATATCTCAAGACGCTGTACTTAAGAATACTGTTCTGTGACTTGAGGGCTTGATGTCGTAAACGATTGCGTCACATAGACCGAAGTTAGAAATATCATCCCTCACGTTTTGTTTTTGCTATATCTAGAATACTTTTATTTTGATAAAACTTAAATAAATAGAGCTGTAGCACGTTATAAAGTTGTTTTCTACTTTCGAAAACCTTAAATTGTTAAAACTATTATGTATATATTTCTAAATACGAACTAAATGTTTACTACTTAATTCAATATGTACAAATAATCTAACACATTAAAGCGACGACAGCGCCAGTGTCAAATATAAAACTGAAATATCATTTTTGACACTGGAAAACATCTTGACTATTTAACTTTGATCTCGCGGGAAATTTAATTTATACAAAAATGGAAAGCAAGCAGCATGTATTTACTGCGATTGAGAAAAAAATGCCTTCTCGTTATTATAAAAAAATATAGGGCTACGGTGGAAAATAAGGAGACCGATGGCACGTCTCTACGTATTAAAAATGAGGCCTGGAGCAAAATAACTGTAGAATACAAACGCTAGTCCTTACGCATTTTTTTTAATTTAATTAGATTACCAACGATTGTTACATTACTAAAATTCTTAATTACTAAAGCTTAGTATCTAGGACATAATGCACAATCACTTATAGGTAATCATCGCTTACACAATGAAACATTAAATAATAAGGCTAAAAACTAAAAGCTACATCTCTAAAATTGTTTTTTTTTAATTTAGTGGTTGTCATACAATGTACGTCAAGGATTTGGTGATGGTCACAGTATTTGTTGTAAATATGGCTCATTCTAGAGATCGGGGAATTCGATCCTAGTAGCGTCCTTCGGAATGGGCATACTAGAGGTTTGATAGGAGCACGAGGTATTCTCCGCGCCACTCTAAAGCAAAATTTTGAGAGGAGTTCTGGACAGCATACGTAGTTTCTAATAATTTTATAGAAGAACATTAGGTCAGTTATATCTCTTCGCTTGTCCAGTGATGTCAATTTAAAGTATTTTAATGATTTAGAGTACGAATAGGGATTACTCAGCTTGCCAACAGAGTACGATAAATGACGTATGAACCTTTTTTGAATTCGTTCAATCCTCAGGCTATGAGTTTCAAAATGGAGACGCCATACTACAATTCAGTATTCTAAAATTGAGCGCACTAGGCTGCAGTAGAGAAAAATTTTGGTTGCTGGTTTTCTGAAAAATTTCCCATTTCTTATTACGAAACCTAACATTTTCGATGTTCCCTTTGTAGCATGATCAATATGATTGACGAATGTTAGTTCGTCAATCATATTGATCATACGCATCAAGCCAGGTGAGTAATTATAGTACTACAAATATCACTTTTTAAACATCAACATAGTAATCTGAATTTCCATAGCGGAATGTACCTAGTCATGACATTTATTTTATCATTCAAATTGTACAAATCGTGGATGCACTCATTACCTACTTTGAAATTTAATACATTATATTAATTTAAGTAATGAAGTAAATTATATCTACTTAAATAAATATACAATATGTACATAACTGAAATGATGCTGTGGCAAAAACCTTAAAGTTAATAGGACGGCTATTTCTGGGGAAATTGGAAGACCTCTGTTACTGTATTTCACCTATGAGTCTTTTATTAATGTTACAATATATATTACTGAATTTTGACCAAATCTGTATCGGTTTTTAAAATGTTCATATCGTAACTTAAAAGGATCGGAGGCATCCCTTATATAATTTTTGGTAAACGCTATCGCGAAGGCTGTAAAATATCACCATTTTACTCAATTTCGTCGTAATAATTAATTTCTCTTAAAATATTTTCAATCTCCATGTCAAAAATCATGACCTTAAGTCACGGAATGCCCGCACTCAGATTTTAGCATCTCAAGTACACACACTTGAGAGGCGACTTTAGTTTATTAATCAGTGCGCCGCCAGGTGATATCGTAAACCTAAGCCGCATCTTGAGATATGTTTATTAATAAGATCATAACCTCAAGATTGTACTCAAGTGCGTGTACTTGAGCTGAGTAACGTTTATTAATACGGGCTTTAGAACTCAAGCCCTTCTATTCGTGTATCATGCATGAAGATACCTGCCCAATTCACAGTACTAGAGTATCTAAACCAAACCGAAGTCTGGTATCACAAAAAGTCCCAATAGTGTAATTTTAATGTAATTAAAAACAGGTTTATAATAAATTCTCTTAATGATCAAATAAATCATGTTCAAAGTGTGAACCTTGGTTCCTAATACATTTTCGGGCCCTATTTTGCACTTCAGCGGTTGTAATTTTTAATATCATCTCTGGTTTAATTTTTTTAAATGTGTCATTAATCTATTCTAATAAATGTTCCCGAGTCGTTATTTCTTGAGTGTAAACGAGCTCTTTAGCTCAACCTCAGACATGGAAATCCATAGGGGTCAAATCTGGCTATTGAACAGGCCAGGGTACCGGCCTTCCTCTTTCAATCCAACCGTTAGGAAAACAATTATCTAGTTGTTCCCTGACTGTAACTCGGTAGTGCGCTGGGCAGCCATCATTCAGAAAAATTATTTCGTGTCAGTTTCCATTATTGCTTCTTCCTTCAGTAGGTTAGGCAATTCATTTTCTAAAAAATCAAAGTAGTTGTGTCTATTAAGAGTTTCCGGGAGAAAATGAGGCCCAATCAAATGGCGGCCAATCACACCTACCCACACACTTACTCAAAATTTTCATTGGAAAGAAACTTGTTTCTTCCAATGTGATTTGAAACATTCATGCAGATTATGGAAGTTTGTTATCTTCTTTAGTAAACCGTGATTCGTCGGTCCATAAAACACTATTCAAAAATCCCGATTCTTCGATGTCACCGTCTAATAAAAATCGACAAAATTGTGCTCTCCGGACAGGATCTCCATCTTCCAAACTTTGTACTCCTGTGCAATGAAACGGATATTTCCCCTCACAATGCATAGTTGACCAAACTTTCCATTTGGATATGCCAAGGTTTCGTGATACTGCTGTCACGCTTGTTGTAGGATCATTTTCAAATGCTTGTAAAATAAGCTCTTCTTCGTGAACAGGTCGACCTCGATTCGTTCCAGGTTCTGAGCGTTGAACCTTTCCAGTTTCACCAAGGAGTTGATACATAGTGTGGAATACTCTGACATTCGGCACTCGACGATCAGGATAACGTTTTTAATACAATCGCCGTGCCAAAGACCCATTTCCATCGGCTTTGCCGTACATGAAAATGATATCAACTTATTCTTCATTGGTGAAAGAATTCAAAAGTCACAAGTGAGGGAGCTCGACGTTAGGATAGAGTTTTTTTTCTTATAGGAACCCTCTCCTCCTCTCCGGCAAACGAGCATGCCGCTCACCTGATGGTACGTGACTACCACTGCCCGTGAACTACTGCGACTGGGAATATGGGAATATCAGATGGATAGATGGTGGAGCTTCATCTTAACACTGTCAACACACAATAAAATCTCGGAGTAGTTGTAGCTAGACTAAAAAAAAAAACGTTTTATTAGAAATCACCCCACGCCCTATGAGTGCGTTACCTGAGTTCTTTGTTAAAAAAGGCCTATTGTTAAGTGTCAGGTTTTTGCGCTCTAATTCTGAGAAATAGGTAGGTATCTTCATGTACGATACACCAATAGAAAGGGCATGAATTCTCAGTATTTTTAAAAATATTTGAATGTGTAAGTCTACTTTCTTTTTTAACATTCCTAAAAATTTCTAATTCTTTAGCATGTCTAATTTAGTTAATCATGTTTCATGTTCTGATTGTAGCCAGTTTAATCGTTATGAATTGTTAAATACCAAATTTTGGGATATTTGCCAAAAATCATAATTTTCACTATAACTAGAAATTCTAAGACATTAGGATAGGGTAACCTGCTCAAAAATGTGCCCCACGAGGTAACCTGCCCCCCCTCAAGGCTTTACATCGACCTTCCGAACATTCTGTATAATAAAACACATTTTTGTTGATTATTGACATTTTAATATTAATAACGAAGCAGAGGCTGCTATTGTAAAAATCTGCGTTCAAACTATCAATCATGGAACAAGTCGGTGCTACGCGACGAATTGCCACACGATACGGCAAGCTGATCAAATGTGGTTCCGGCCTAACGTTTTTACAACAAAATTATATATAGTATGAAATGGTAAAACATTAAAAAAATCATCGAAGCTAACATAGAAAATGCTGAACATGCTGAAAGGCTGAAAATGCTTTCTTGGTATAAAACGTGTTCGCGCCAATTTGGCACTACCGCCTAACGCTTATCTCTCTTCTTCTTCTTCAGGCCTTGTCCCATTTCTAATTGGGGTCGGCTCTCCTAATCCTTCTTCTCCAGAGATGCCGTTTCTGGGTCGTCAGTGGGTCTATACTATCTGTGGCGAGATCTTTCTTAATAACTGACATCCATATTAGTCGGGGTCTGCTGCGGCTTTTTGGTCCCGAGTCAAGTTGTAGCACTTTTTTGGCCATGTGGTCATCAGGTCTTCTCATGACGTGGCCGTACCAAGGAAGGCGTGACTCCGTGAGCTTGTCTTGTATTGGTCTGATTTTGAAGCTACCTCGGATGTATCGATTTTGCACTTTGTCTAGTATTGTGACGCCTGCAGACCACCTAAGCATCCTCATGCATTTTATTAGCCTGCTGTTTCTTAATAGGCCAGAACTCTGCACCGTAGGACATAGCGGGTCTTACTGCGGTTTTATAAACTTCGCCCTTAACGCGGATTAGCATTCGTGTATCGCAAAGCACGCCTATCAGATCTCTCCATTTTTGCCATCCCGTGTTTATGCGGTATGTGATATCGGCGTCTATATTGCCATCGCTTCATAGAATGCTACCGAGGTATTTGAAGTGGTCTGCAGTTCTTAGGGATGAGCCTTGGAGACTAACGCTTATGAGATTCGTTAATTATTATCCAATAACTTACTGCAAAGATCATTTCCGGATTGCCTATCTACCACCGCCTTTTATACCTTTTGCATGTGCACTCTGGTGTTAGCGAAGTCCGCATAACTTCGCAAGAAAAGAAACCAGCCGCATCGCTCCTATCTCGTGTCATCAAGTGCAGTTTACACAGCGCTCGGGTCGCAAAGCACTCCTCTCCCTGGACGTCAGCATGTCGAGTGAGCCTGATGGAATCCCTCCCATTGTGCTGAAGACGTATGCTCCGGAGTTGGCACCGGTTTTGACAACGATCTCTTGAAGAACTACAGACCGATTTTTCTTCTGAGCCGCGTCTACGTGCTGTTTTTGAGAGTCATTACGAATCGTCTCGCACGCAGACTCGACGACTTCCAGCCTCCCGAACAAGCCGGTTTCGAAAAGGCTTTAGCACCATAGAATACATACATACCCTTCAGCAAATTCTACAGACGACCGAAGAGTACTATCTGCCACTTTGTCTTGCGTATGTGGACTATGAGAAAGCCTTTGATTCCGTCGAAATTTGGGCGTTGCTGCAGTCCCTTCAGCGGTGAAAAGTGGACTGTCGGTATATCGAGGTGCTGAAGTGTTTGTACAGTAGGGCTACGATGGCTATCCGAGTACAGAACCAGAGTACGAAACCTATCCAACTGATAAGAGGTGTAAGACAGGGTGACGTAATATCCCCGAAACTCTTCACCGCTGCATTGGAAGCCGTTTTCAAGCTACTGGACTGAGAAGGATACGATATTAACGTCAATGGCGAGTACATCACTCACCTTCGATTTGTGACGATATAGTTCTTATGGCAGAATCGCTGGAGGACCTAAGCACTATGCTCAATGACCTCAATAGTGTCTTCAAACGGATAGGTCTTAAGATGAACATGGACAAAACAAAAATCATGTTTAACGTCCAAGCTCAAAGTTGTTGACGAATATTTTTTCCTGGGACAAATAGTCCAACTAGTTAAGTCCGACTTTGACCGAGAGGTCAATTGACGGATTCAACTCAGCTGGGCAGCGTTCGGGAGATTACGATACATCTTCTCGTCAGACATACCTCAAAACCTCAAAACTAGATTGCACAACCAGTGCGTGTTGCCAGTGATGACCTATGGATCTGAGACGTGTTCCTTCACTGCTGGCCGTATGAGGAAGCTCAAGATCGCTCATCGAGCTATGGAAAGGGCTATTCTCGGCGTTTCTCTAACTTAAAAACGAGGATATCTGCAGTAGAACCAGAGTAGCTGCCATAGCCCAAAGAATTAATATGCTGAAGTGGCAATGGACCGGCCATATAGCTCGAAGAACCGACAACCGAGGGGGAAGAAAGGTTCTCGAGTGGCAGCCTCGTACCAGCAGGCTAAGTGTAGGGCGTCCCCCCACTAGATGGAGTGACGAACTGGGTAGACATGCAGGAAGTCAATGGATGCAGGGGCTCGGGACCGTGCTTTGTGGCATTCCTTGGGGGAGCGCTATGTTCAGCAGTGGACTTCTGAAGGGCTGTAATGATGATGATGATGATTATGTGAAAGTGTGGTCCTTCCCCGGTGTGTTCGACCATCTATATTATGGCAGCAGCATAGTATAGCTGCAGCATGGCCTCTAACTCGTAATAAGACTTCAAGCAATTAAGGCTACTGAAGTGTAGGTATTGAAAGTTTGATTTTCACATTTTTGGTATTCATGGGATAAAAATAATCTCCAAAAAAATATCGCATTGTTTGCTATAAAAATAATAGCTAAAACAATCGCAAGTTTTGCCGTCATCCTCATATGTACATTTTGTATTTAGTGTTGATTGAACTCCCCATTCAGCTATTGTGAAGTCACTCGATATAGAATTCAAATGCGAACTACTGCATTAAACCAAACCAATACGCAACCACAGGCATCATTAAATCAGCGACAGTTAACCGATATGATTTAACACATAACTTGTACAGTTTAGAGAAAAAATTTAAGAATAATTTAAAATTTTGAGAAAATCGATTAAAACATAATGGCCATTTTGGACTAGAAAAACATAAATTGTCACCACATAAGACTGTCACTAATATGTAGAATATTGTCAATTCAATTAATGGATATCATCAGCTTATTTTTAAAAGCTAGGGAAATATAAATAATCACTCTATAAAAATATAACTTTTCTTATCAGAATTCATTATTAAATATCTTATTATTGAACGCATCCGTAATTATTTACGTTCCTCAACAAAGAGTAATTCGCGAAATACATCGAAGCCTAAATCGCGCTATCAAAGTTCCGAATTAAAAACAGTATATATACAATAGCTCCGAACTACCACTCGGAGCGTTGGCCGCTCCCCTGGCAGAACATCTTGCCCGGCGGGAGATCCCCCCTTTTCCTTGTACGGCCACAAGTATATATAACTACGTTTTACTATAGAAGTCCATAGGTACCAAAGCAAAAGAAAATCAATTGCTGTCCGTTAGTCTCGCTAAAACTCGAAACTGGCTCGACCGATTCTGATGAAAATTATTTGTGTGTGTTTGAATGGGTCCCTGGATGGTTTAGATTCACAATTGGACCCGGTAGGTGAAGCTGTTTTCGAGATCCAAAAATCTGCCGTGCGAAGCCGGGCGGATCGCTAGTAATCTAATAAAAGGTACTCTGTGTTAAAATCACTTCGTTTTATCCATGCTTTTTTTAAAGTCTTAAAATCTATTTTGTTTTTGAATCGAAATTAAATTCTAGTCAATGACTACTGTATAAACTTATGTTAATTATTGAACTAAGAAAACCAATTCTAAAATGCTACAGATGAATCATTTATCACACAACCTGAACCTGAGTACCGTGTAGTGGCGGTGTAAGAATATCCACTATCCCATATCATCCGGTGGGTGTCGTAAGAGGCGACAAAGGGAAACAAATCTGGGGTTACTAATAAAACACTGCGTTTGCCAACCAGCTTACTAAGCGTGGCAACTATCGCAAAAATCCCCCCTGTGAATCTATGGGGGAGGCCTACGTTCAGCAGTGGACTTTAATAGGCTATAACGGTAACGGTAACACAACCTGAAAAATATATTACATAATTACAAGATTTTCCGTTTTTTAAGTTATAATAAATGCCGTCATTTATTATATTAAAATAGATAAATTAAACGACATTTGTGCTTCTTCGAGTTACGTTACATTAGTATTTACTAGCTCAAGTATATTAAGAGAGTGGACATTGTTCTTTAAGTAGTGAAATAAACGTAACTTTTCTCCTTTATCGAACTTTTCTCCTTTATCGAACTTTTCTCTGAATTAAGGTTTTCTAACGATTTTTTGTTGATAATCGGCAATTGAAAATTACCAATTTTATTAGTGCCTGTGGGAATCGAAACCGAGTTTACAGCGTACGTGATAGGATACCATGGCTCTATCGAATCTAATTGTTGTTGTTTAATTACGGACAGAAATGCTTGCTATTTCTTCCCGAGACAAAGGCAGTATGTAACAAATTTGTTAATTACGGTAAGCCGATAGATGGTAATGGCTCAGGGCCGTGTTTTGTGACTTTCCTTGAAGAGGGGGCTATGTTAAACAATGGACTGTTAGCCCGTAATGAGTCAGGATCGTGACAATTGGAAATACGTAGTCTCTGTCTACCCTGCCAGATGTGAGACTTTATGTTTATTTAAAGAAAGAAAAACAAAAAAAAGAAAGAAAGAAAGAAAGTAAGAAATAAATATCTTTATTTGAAGTTCATTAATAGGAAGACGCAGCTGCCCTCCGCCGAATTTGTTTCTCTCTGTCGCCTCTTACGACAAACACGGAACGATATGAGGTGGTGGATATTTTTAATACTATCTTTTTTCTTCCTTCTTTTTTTCTTATACCACTACTACATACTTTACTACGGTTATAATTAAACTTTTATTGAATAATGTAGAGCCAACTTCAAAAATAAAGAAATTGTATCCACAAAATAGCTCCTGAAGAAAGAGCAAGGACAATTTGTTGGGAGAATTTAAGCCATGACTTCAATAGCTTTCATTTGGAAATAATATTTTTTGTTTTGTTTTTGAAGTCTTTTTTTTTAAAATCTTGATTAATAATTAATTAATTATAATGATTTATAATTTACCACTTTTGGATGGTCTAAAGAATTCATTTCCTTTTTTCGACCCTTAGTGAGTGAATTTTTTCTTTAAATTTATATAAACCATTCCTAGAATATAACCTTTTAATTAAAAAGAATGATTTTAAATCAATTCAGCAGTTTCAAAGAAATCGGAGAACATACGTAAAACAAAACATACGCGTAGAGTATTAAAACTATTCTTTTTTTTATCTCTGTTAAAAAGCTGCATAAAAGAACATATAGCTAAAATGAAGAACCGACGCTCTGGGAAGTCTGCAGTCTGTGTATTTTTTTATAGAATAAGAGTGACATACGAACATACAGTCCACGTGAGTGTGTAGGAGTAAGTGGATACTATCACATACACATCTACATCTATCCTAGGTTAAGAATCAAAATGCAGATGTGTTGTCACCCTTGAGGACTAAGATGTTGACTAAGAGATGACACTTGTGTGACACAAAATCAATGCGTAACATAAAATTTTAAAATAATATTATGCATTTCACCATCATCATCATTCACTTCAACTTATCGAATTCCGCTGGATATAGGCCTCCCCATACCTAATCCCCTATTAATATATGGATAATTACATAGCTGCCACGCTTGGCAGGTAGTTTGACTTACGTGGTAGAGCCATCCTGCAACTACATTATGGTTGAAGTGCAAATGGGTCAACTCGACTGGGGAAGAACTATGCTCTCACAGAATACCGGCGTAAAATAGCAGCTCAATGCTGCTGGTTTCGTATGGTGAGTATAGAGAACCGCAAACCCTTTTTACTGGAAGCGAGGTATTCCATCTTAGTCCTCAAGGGTGGCAACGTATCTGTATTTTGATTCTTAATCAAGGATAGATGGAGATATTTATGGGCTACAACATACATTTACCATCGGGTGGACTGTGTGTTCGTTTGTCACCCTAATTCTATAAAAGCACAGTTTATTTATTGTTTTTGAGTTGATATCACGAAGATGCTGCCCACCTGTTTCATTTCTCTCTGTCGCCTCTTAAAACACACAGCGTATTATGTACCATCAATTACCGTTACTGTTACAGTCTATTAAAGCCCACTGTATATAGGCCTCCCCCATAGATTGCCTCGTAAAGGGAATATTCGCCATAATTCCCATGCTTGGCAAGCGAGTTGGCAACCACAATTTTTAAATTTTGCGGCCCCTTGCTGTCCATTTCCTGATTTTTTTCCCTCTGTCGCTTCTTACGGCACCTACGAGATGATATAGGGTAGTGGATATTCTTACACCGCCACTACCTGTCAATAGGTATGTACAATTATTTATAATAATGTTATGAGCTTGGGGTTCGAGACAATTAAAAACTGCCGAGTGAATTACCAAAATTGACACTTTAATTATAGAACACTAATTACAACTTAAAACCACACTAATAACAAAACACAATTGTACTTATGATCACTTTAGTTCGCAGTTGTATCGCTTCGAAGTATTCGCTTGTATCGCCAACTCAATACTGACCCGGTTGCGGTCTATACCGGCCTTATATAGGGCCTCAGATAGTTTCCAGAACCTGCTACTGTAGAAACATCTAGAATGTTCGAGTACATATCGGTCCCGATTGACTAGGTGTTGAAAGTTCTAGAAAGTTCTTCCATGGAAATTTCTAGAAGGTTCTTGACTCTCCTAGTTCTGCTACTCGATACTAGAGGACGCTAGTGGTAACTAGTGTCGCCATGTACCATGTAGTAATTGTGGCGCGAAACAATAAATTATAATACCACCAGCATAGTAGCGATCACTTCATTCCCAAGGGTAATTTTCATTTATATATTTTTTGATATTGTAATAAACCTTTTATACAGTTTTTTTCAACCGGTCAGTAGCGGTGTAAGAAATCCACTAGCCCATATCGATCCGTGGGCGTCGTAGATGGCGTCAGAGGGGAACAAACCAGAAGATGGGCAGCAGCGTTTTCCTAATAACATCGAGAAAATAAAAGAAACTATTTTCAAACCGTTATTTTTTCAAGGTTGCAATATAAAATATTTTTCAGAAAATATGAGATGTATTAATTAGAGTGTTTTCTAGATATACGGCTACTCATATTATCGTATAAGTGCAATATGGCTATGATAGAGGTATTTTAAGAACACTAAATTGCTTGACCTTGACCTGTGGAGAGTAAAGCACTACCTAATAAGGCTTCGCGTTATGAGGCGTGCAGAATGCGACTGAAGCCGAGAAAAAATTTGTGACGTTTATAGACTTAATGCAGTGTCAGTAAGAGTAGCACAAAGTTTTCAGTCCGCGAATTTTGATGTCAAAGATGCAGCTCGCTCTGGTTGCCCTCATAAGGATAAAGTCGATGCCATTTTTTTAAAAGTGGAGCAAAATCGACATATTAGTAGTTACGACATAGCCAAGGTTTGAAGATTGACCACAAAACAGTTTCGACCCATTTGAAAAAATCTGACTATACAAAAAAAGGTGGGATTGGAATGGCATCGTTTATGAGGTTTTACCGCCGGGTAAAACCATCGATTCGGATCCTTACTACCGACAACTAATGAGACTCAAGCAAGAAATTGAGAAAAATGGCCGGAATTGATAAACAGAAAAGGAGTGGTCTTTCATCATGAAAGCCAGACCACACACATTTATGGCCCCTCAGCAAAAATTGAGACAGCTTGGTTGGAAAGTGTTAACGCATACACCATAAAGTCCTAACCTTGCACCGTCAGATTTTCACCTGTTCCGATCTCTTCAGTATTCTTTGGGTAGTATTAGGTTAACATCAAGAGATGACTGTCAAAACAACTTAATGTGTTTTTAAACAAAAATCCCAAGATTTCTACAGCAACGGGATTATGTCACTACCTACAAGATGGCAACAAGTTATCGAACAAAATGGCACATAATATGTATTATAATAAAATGTAATTAAACTTTGAATAAAAAGTATAGATTTAAATAAAACTAGTTTTACGGATTTTATCGCGTATATTAACTTATTTTATATTCCCGACGTTTCGAGTACTTTACAGCACCCATGGTCACGGGGTGTATGACGTCCCAATGTCATAGTTAACCACGGCTACCTCCAGATTAGAAATTATTAATTTTTGTTCCGATCTACGCAGTATGAACTTACAGTATCTTGAAGTCTTGCAGTTGTATGCTTGGGTTGGGATTTAATTTTATTAATTTTGGGATCCCAAGCAGATGGTAGCACCCAGCCATCTTATCTATTGAAATTAGGATGTTTTTTGATTTCAATAGCCTCGCGAATCATCCTTGGAAAGAATCGGTGTTCTTTAGCGAAGATTTGTGGTCTATTAAATCTAATGTAGTGACGGGGGCGATCCTATACGTGTTCACAAACAGCAGACTTCCCGGAGCGTCGATTTTTCACATCAGCTATGTGTTCTTTAACGCGAGTTTTTATGGATCTTTTAGTTTGTCCTATATAAGAGAGACCACATTCACAATCAAGCTTGTACACTCCTGCATCTTGCAGAGGGACATTACACTTGACTGATGGTAAAAACTGACTAATCTTCTTCGGCGGCTTGAAGTATGTTTTAATGGAAGCACGCTTCAAGATGTAGCCAATCTTGTCAGTGACACCTCTGACATATGGCAGTACAGCAGGCACTCGCTCGACCCGAAGCTTATTGTCGTGCAAAACTTGCTTGACGTGTTGGAGCTCGGCTGCCAGGTGTTTACTGTCACAGATCTCTCGTGCTCTCTGAAACAAAGATTTACCCACGGTAGCTAACTATGAAGGATGGTGATGAGAATCACCGTTTAAATATCTATCTGTATGGGTCTTTTTGGGTGTATAGAACACAGTGTGGCTCAAGGTGTTATCAGGGTTCCGAATTACTAACACATCTAGAAAAGCTAAATAATTTTTTTTAATTTGCCTCTAACTCCATTGTGAACTGAATTTTATAATTTGAGGAAGAATTGTGAAAGTGTCGTCTACGTACCGCTTGTAGAATCTTGGATTTACAGGAGAAGTAAGCAGGGCTTTCTCCTCAAAATTTTCCATTAATATATCGGTGACAATGGGAGATACAGGTGAGCCCATCGCCACACCATCTACTTGCATGTAGAACTCTTCCTTCCACAATAGGTAGCCAGATGTAAGGCAGTGTCTGAGTAATACTGCATATTCTACGGGCATGTTGTTTTCCTCCAGCCTTCTAGTAACAATCGAGATGCAGTCTTCAACAGGTAAGCATGTGAACAGAGACTGCACATCAAAACTGACCATAGTTTCATTGTCTGCCAGATGTAGGTCTTTAATCTCGCTGACAAATTGGTAGGAATCCTTTGTGTGTGCTCTTGTGTGTCCCCTGAGCGATGAGAGTATTTTCGCTAAGAGTTGAGCCAATCTGTAAGTCGGTGAATCGATTTGGCTCACTATGGGACGTAGTGGAGCATTGGGCTTGTGTATTTTTGGTAATCCATACAACTTCGGTGGTTTGGCACACGTAGGTATTATCGATTTTACGTCCAGATTTAATTTTTCGGAGTGTTTCTTTATGAGATCACTAATTGTTATAAGTGTGTTATTTGTTGGGTCGTTTTTAACCTTTTGTGACCATAGGTGCTTGAATCCGACAAAAGTTCTTGTATTTTAAAATTATCTACCTGAGGACGAATTTAAAGTGTATATCTACCTAAGGACGAAATTAAAGTGTTGAATAACCTACACAATAAGCCAGAACTGACGACGCAGATAAGGGAAATGCTACGGTAGTCATGGATACGTCACATTATAATTTTAAAATACAAGAAATTTTGTCAGATTCAACCAAACACCTAGCCGCGGAGCTCCAAGACGTCAAGCAAGTTTTACACGACAATAAGCTTCGGGTCCCGCGCCTACGTCACAGTGAACGAGTGAAGCCGGCCACAGTCGAGCGAGTGCCTGCCATATGTCAGAGGTGTCACTGACAAGATTGGCTACATCTTGAAGCGTGCTTCCAAGTGCAAGCTTGATTGTGAATGTGGTCTCTTATATAGGACAAACTAAAAGATCCATAAAAACCCGCGTTAAAGAACACATAGCTGATGTGAAAAATCGACGCTCCGGGAAGTCTGCAGTCTGTGAACACGTACAAGATCGCCCCCGTCACTACAATAGATTTGATAGACCACAAATGCTCGCTAAAGAACACCGATTCTTTCCAAGGATGATTCGCGAGGCTTTGAAATCAAAAAACATCCTAATTTCAATAGATAAGATATAAAATTAAATCCCAACCCAAGCATACAACTGCAAGACTTTCCAGCCGTGGTTAACTATGACATTGGGACGTCATACACCCCGTGACCATGGGTGATGTAAAGTACTCGAAATGTCGGGAATATAAAATAAGTTAATATACGTGATAAAATCCGTAAAACTAGTTTTATTTAAATGTGTAGTGTTGGCGTAAATATAAGAAATCATTATAGAAAGTATAGACTTTAGAAATGAGTTGGGGGTGACTCGAATTTTAGGCCTAGTCAGTTTGAATAGCCTATCATGTAGAGGATCTCGCCACCGTGTTTGGTACTATAGGTCGGTCGATTGGGACGGGATGCGGTCTTTTTTTGCATCCTAACCTTGGGGGCGAGTTTGCTTCTCGCCGGATGATCCCAACGTTGTTGCTGATTCTGTCGGTGATGTGGTGCTTCAGGAAATGGAATTATTTATTCCATAATCTGTGGTGCCCATCGGAGGCAGAACTCAGCCATGATTTGGTCACTCCTGTAAAATTGCATCACGCTATAAACAGGAGTGCTACCGGGCCTGGGCTGACGCATCAACGTCCCGGGATGTAAACACCAGCGCTCTTAAAAAGAAGTATAATTCCGCCTCCAGGTCCTTCAAAAGCGTCATTGCCATAGCAAAGTCAGAGCACATCGGCAGAATTGGCGAGAAACTAGTTCGCCTCCCTTCAGGAACACGTGCATTTTGTTCTCTCGCCAAGGCTGTCCAAGGGAACTTCTGTCAGCCATTTCTGACATCTCTGCACAGGGTGGACAAATCACTGGCCCATGACGCAAAGGAGAAAGCCGATCTGCTAGGCTCTCTTTTTGCTTCCAACTCGACTCTTGATGACGGGGGGAACACACCACCGACCATCCCGCGATGTGAGTGCTCCATGCAGGAAGTGCTGTTTACACAGCGCTCAGTGCGTAAAGCACTCCTCTCCCTGGACTTTAACAAGTCGAGTGGGCCTGATGGAGTCCAACCTATTGTGCTGAAGACGTGTGCTCCGGAGTTGGCACCGGTTTTAACGCGTCTTTTCTGGTACTCCTACTCCCTAGGCGTAGTCCCGAACTCATGGAAGACGGCTTTGGTGCACTTGATACCTAAAAAAGGCGACCGTTCAGATCCGTCCAACTACAGACCTATCGCTATCACCTCCTTGTTCACCAAAGTAATGGAAACTATTATTAACTGCCAGCTCATGCGGTACCTTGAGTATCACCAGCTGAATAATGACCGCCAGTACGGTTTCCGTCGAGGTCGCTCAGCTGGTGATCTTCTAGGTTACCTAACTCATAGATGGGCGGAGGTAGTAGAGTCCAAAGAGAAGGCGTTGGCCGTTAGTTTGGACATAGCGAAGGCCTTCGATCGGGTTTGGCACAAAGCGCTTCTTTCGAAGTTCCCTTCCTATGGGCTTCCCGAGAAATTGTGCAATTGGATCACCAGTTTTCTGGCTGATCGGAGCATCAAGGTCGTAGTAGACGGTGCATGCTCCGATTACAAGCCTATTAACGCTGGTGTTCCACAAGGTTGCGTGCTATCACCAACGCTGTTTCTTCTGCATATCAATGATATGTTGCAAGCTGGTCGTCTGCATAGCAGTGAATGCTTCATTGCTATGCAGACGACAGTACTGGTGATGCCTTATACACAGGCCGTGTCAATTTTTTTTTCGGGAAAACGTCACCGAGTATGGAACAAACTTGTTTCTGAAGTCGAGCCTTAGCTGAACAAAGTCTCGGATTGGGGGCGACTAAATCTAATCCAGTTCAATCCCCAGAAGACACAAGTTTGCGCGTTTATCGCTAAAAAGAACCCCTTTGTCGTATCTCCTTAGTTTCAAGGCACTCCCCTTGTTAGCTCAGCCAGTATCGGAATCCTCGGTATCAACATATCGAGTGATGTGCAGTTTCGTGGTCACTTGGAAGAGAAGGCCAAATTGGCCTCTAAAATGTTTGGCGTGCTCAGCAGAGCGGGACAGTATTTGATGCCGGCACACCGCTTGCAACTTTACAAGGCGCAGGTTCGGCCCCACATGGAATACTGTTCCCATATCTGGGCAGGGGCTCCCCAGTGCCAGCTCCTTCCACTTGACCGCATCCAGCGCAGAGCGGCTCGAATCGTCGACGACCGAGTTCTTTCCGATCGGCTAGACTCACTGGCACTGCGTAGAGATGTTGTATCTCTTTGC
The DNA here is from genome assembly GCA_029286625.1 of Parnassius orleans. Lineage (NCBI taxonomy): Eukaryota > Metazoa > Arthropoda > Insecta > Lepidoptera > Papilionidae > Parnassius > Parnassius orleans. Next base: position 965,044 of record JAGSMP010000043.1, on the reverse strand, counting down.
GTATTCTATCGCATCTATCACAGGGAGTGCTCTGAGGAATTGTTCGGACTAATTCCTGCCGCTCAATTTCCATACCATCCATACCATCTAGATGATTGGCGGTTCACCACTGTGCGATTTAGAAGAAGTTTTCTTCCTCGCATAACTTCCTTGTGGAATCGATTACCACCAGCGATTTTTCCGGACCGATACGACTTACCTTTTGCCCTTTTGGCCTTTTTAAGAGGCCGGCAATTCAAATGCAATTCCCTGGTGTTGCAGTTGTTCATGGGCGGCGGTATTCACTTTCCATCCGGTGAGCCACATGCTCGTTTGCCCCCTCTCCTATAAAAGAAAGGATGTCATGGGGGTCATGGTTGAATAGGGGCAAAAAGTTCTCATTACACTACTAGGGGGTCAAATGGCCAAAAACAAAAAAAATAAAAAAATTATTTTGGCTATAACTCCGCCTCTTTCGGAGATTCTTAGACAATCTTTACTTCCCGCATCCCACTAGTTTACATGTATAAATAAATTACTATTCGCTTAAATTCCTTGCCAACGTTATAAAACAAAATTGCTTATACACACAGAATGTGGTTCGGCTTTATCCGGGCTTTGGGTCAATATTTAGTGGATAAAGCTTGTGGGTTTAAATCGAGCTCGTAAACTTCGCTTGCTTTGCATGTACCAGTTGCGGCATTAGCTTGATCCGGGGTTTGTTTAGTTTGTACAACTACATTCTTTTTATCGCTTTTAAATTTATTTAACGAAGAAATAGTGGTCAGATGGTGGTCAGCAAACAAAGCGTTAGAGTTAAATATCGTAGTATTATGTTATATTATAATGGTTCGTAACGTTGGCTAGGAATTCAAGCGTATAGTGATTTGTCTATATATATAATTAAACAAAATTGAAGTGTCTGTCTGTCAGTAACGATCAAGCCTACCTATTCGTGTTACAGCCATAATAAAGCTGCAGCATGGCTCTTCCATTTCTATTTGCTTGAGATTATCGGTCCGATGGATCCATGTGCGATGAAGTTAATAAAGAAACCATATCAACTACTGGTCGCCGCTGCTGTGTTTTTCTCCATATGCTAAGTATAGGCATTCAACGTTGAAACTCAACCTGCGCTCTTAGCATTATCTATGGAAAAAACTAACTACTATGGAAGAAAGGTCATCAATGGCAGCCTCGTATCGAAAAGTACAGTGTAAGACAAATCTACACTAGCAAGATAGACAGGAAATCGATGGCTGCACGTGGCTTAATTTTTTTTTTGGAAACAAGTACGACCAACGAGCACACAACAGACGCTGCAGCACTTAGACAACTAATTTCTATCCTTTATTAAGAATCAAAGAATAAAGATGTCTTTTCACCCCTGAGGGAGTTCTCTGGCCTCGTCTCATATTGGAGGCCTTGAAATTGCTGCAATGGTGATAATATACCTACTAGTATGTATGATGACTGCCTAATTCATGTGGTTGTCGTGAGAAGGACTGTTGATCCTAAGGTCCGGGGCTCGAATCCCGGGTCTGACCAAAATTGGGGTTTGCTGTCAAGAAATTTGAGTAGCAACCCAACTTTAAGAATTTGGCGGTGTTTCATTCCCGTGCCTCTGAAAACACTTATAGCCACAGATCCTGCGCCCTATCTCTCTCCGGTCGTATTGGATTTCCGTCAAATTGGACTATGAGAGTAAGGAAATAGAGAGTGTCAAGTCCACTCTCTGTTTGCGCACACACTCGAGTACTATAATAATGTCCTGCAGATCAGACAGTCTCCGTTAAGACCGGCCGCTGCGACCGAAATTCGGTCTAAAGACATTATTATACCTAAGAGATAGTTACACCGCAATCTAGCAAAGGCTACAGATATTCCAAGCATTTCCCTATATCACAATAACAATCTTCATATATGAAATGCCATATAGCTCGAGAATGACCACCGATGAGGAAGAAATGACACTTAATACTTATACTATATATTAAAGTCCACTGCTAAACATAGGCCTCCCTCATAAATTGCCTCATAGGGGGGATATTTGCCATAGTTGTCACGCTTGGCAAGCGGGTTAGCAACCGCAGCATTTTATTAATAGTCGTCATTCCATCTCATGCCCATCTTGTTTGTTTGTTGATTTGTTTCCCCCTATCGCCTCTTACGACACCCACGGGACGATATGGGGTTTTGGATATTCTTTGCTACTACTCGGTCATATAGCTATGCAACGCGGATATTCTTTTTCATACTAGCGACCCGCCCCGGCTTCGTCTGGATAGAGTCTATTAATATGGTTTTATTTAGATTTAAGATAGTCCATCAAAGACCATTTGTGTTATCAATTTTTTGTTTTAAAAAGATAGTAAAAAAAATAGTAACTAATATTTTTTGGGGAATGTTATTCCAGTTTACAAAATGATACGGAGGTAGAATGTGGTAAAAAAACTGATATTGAGGTAATTATCCTAGATCACTCCTGGCATTGCTCTCTATATTTTGCAAATTTTCACCACAATCGGACCAGCTATTAAATTAGCCTGGACAGACAAACAGACAGACAGACAATATTTAAAAAAAAATAGTTGTTTATGTCTTAATAGCATGCAAATAACCCCCTAAGCTTAATAGAAGCCAGTTATTTTAATATTACAGACAGACACTTAATATTTTTTAGGATAAGTGTGACAAGCGAGCATACCGTCCACTTGATGGTAAGTAGTTGCTGTGGCCCATAGACATCTACATCTATCCTCGTTTGCGAATCAAAATGCAGATGCATTATCAGCCGTGAAGACTAAGTTGGAATACCTCTGTTCCAGTAAAAAGGGTCTCTGGTGCTCTACCCTCACCTTACGAAACACAGCAACATTAAGCTGCTATTTTACGCTGGTATTCTGTGAGAGCTTGGTCTTTCCCCGGTCGAGCCGACCCATTCGTGCTACAACTATACTACTATATTAGTTGTAGTAGTGCTATATTAGCACTACTACAACTATACTACTATATTAGTAGTATAGTTGTAGTAGTGCTAATATAGCTGCAGCATTGCTCTACCACTTATATTAATTACTAATATTTATATGTATCAAGAGTTTAGGTGTATAGATGTCAGTGGTAAAGGTGGGCTGTTATTGCCAAAGAAGTATCATAACTAACAACTCGTACATTTTATCTTGACTGATAAACAAACAAAAAAACTGACGCGGAAGAAAGATTCTCAAGTGGCAACCTCGTACCGTTAAGCGAAGTATAGGGCGGCCCCCACTAGATGGAGTGACGACCTGGTAAGACATGCAGAAAGTCGATGGATGCAGGTGGCTCAGGACCGAGCTTTGTGGTTTTCCGTGGGCGAGGACTACGTTAAACAGTGGACTTGTGAGGGTCTGTAATGATACATAAACATACATAAACACTCACGCCTGTCACCCAGAGGGGTAAGCAGAGACTATGGACTTCCATTTGGCACGATCCTGACACACCTCTCTCGCCTCCTCCACATCCATATACCTACGCGTACACGCTCGTCGATTAAGGGTACTCTTAATATGGCCCATTTTCAATATATCGCCAACTTGTTCAATAAATTTTCGCCTAGGGCGTCCCTTCCAGACTCTGCCATACACCTCTGCCACATAAATTTGCTTTGTCACTCTTTCCTCATTCATTCTTTCTACATGACCAAACCACCGAAGCATTCCTTTCTTAATCCTGGTCAGAACATCATCTTGCAAACCACACTCATCTCTTATCACACAATTTCTCACTCTGTCATTTAGATTCAGCCCTAACATACTCCTTAACGACCGCATTTCTACAGAATTTATTCTACTCTCGTGCTTCTTCTGCCACACCCAACTTTCACTACCATACATTAAAGTAGGGACTAACAACGCATTGTGAATTGCCATACGTGCCTTTTTGGACACATTCTGACTTTCTACAATAGAGTGTAGAGCCCCATTTACTCTATTTCCTGCGTTCACTCGTCGTTCTATATCCTTATCATATCTGCCATCCATGCTAAATACACATCCCAAATACACAAACTTATCTACTTGCTCGACCAATTCCCCTTCTATTCTTATTTCACATATCGTTTTACTTTCTTCTCTTTCAAAAACCATAACTTTCGTCTTACTTGCGTTCACTTTCATTACCCTTTCTTTTAATGACCTGTTCATTAATTTAACTATCATTTGCAACTCGGCCGCCGACGACGCAAGTATGACTTGGTCATCGGCGTACAAAAGGCATTTGACGGTTAACTCACACATTGTTAACCCGCATTCTTCAACTTTCAAATTTTCCAAATAATTGTCCATAAAAAGGTTGAACAGCCACGGGGAAGCCACACAGCCCTGTCTGACACCTTTATGGATGCCAAACCAGTCCGAGTAGGCCCCGTTGATCCTGACACAAACACTGGAGTCCCTATACAGAGACTTCAATGCCTGTATCAACCCAGCACTCAACCCAAGTGAGTTCAGTGTTTGCCATAACACATCCCTGTCCACTCTGTCATAAGCCTTTTCCAAGTCCACGAACGCACAAAAAACCTTTTGGTTTTTGGCCAAAAACTTCTCCGCGATCATGCGCATGGAAAAGACCTGATCAGTATATCTCATTCCCTTTCTAAATTCCGCTTGCACATCCCAAATTTTTCCATCAGTATTTTTCATAACTCTTTCAATTAGCACCTTAGCATACAGTTTTCCCACAATGCTAAGAAGGCTGCTACCACGGTAGTTTTTACAGTCCTGCTGCGATCCTTTTCCCTTATATATTGGGACTATCACGGCTTTGCACCAGTCTCCCGGTACCCGCTTAAGTTCCCAACACAAATTAAACAAGGTTGTACAGCAGGTCTGCCACCACTCCCTCTCCAGCCCTTAGCATTTCGAGTGATACTCTATCATATCCGGCTGCGTTACCTGCTTTCATACTTTTCATTGTTTTCATTAATTCATCTATACCTATCTCTCTATCTCTTTCCTCTTCTTTCGGAATTTCTATTTCATTTAATTCAAACGTCTCATCACTCATAAACACGCTTTCAAAATATTCCTTCCATCTCCTTCAACTCGAAACTTCGTCATTCAGAATACAGCCATTCTGTTCTCGTATAGCATTCATTCTAGGCTGTTTTGAATGTCCAGTTCTTACGTGTTTCTGGAACATTTTAATATTTGCCTGGAAGTTATCCGATATTCTTCTATCATTCTTATCAGTTCTTTCTTGCTTTTTCCTTTCAACTACTTCTTTTACTCTCTTATTTAGATGTCTAAAGACTGCCTTTTTTCTTTCAATATCATCATTCATACTGCTAGAATGACTAGCCTTGGTTGCTAGTAAATCTAGCCATGCTCTCTTCTTTGCTTTTACTTCCATCCGTACCTCATCATCCCACCATAAAGTGTTATTTTTCTTTTCATTCGTTCTCTTACTTACACCACATACTTCGGTAGTTGCATCCATCAAACCTTTCTTGACATTATACCACACAGTTGCCATGTCTAAATCATTCAGACATAATTAATCCATACCACTTATATTTTCTCTCAGTCTACATTTGAACTTCTCTTTCACACCTTCATCTTGTAACCTCTCTGTTCTTATACGCTGTAATGCAGTGGTAGACACAGATGACTATTAATTCGGCATAAGACCAAGGAATGATCCATCCCTACGTTAGACCCCCGGTAAGCCCTTGTATCTACCACTGCGCTTCTCATTCTTTCATCCACAATTATGAAATCTATCATGCTTCTATCACCACCTCTTTCCCATGTATACATGTGAATCTTCTTATGACGAAAGAAAGTGTTCGTCACAAAAATATTATTTTCCACACATACGGTTAAGAGGCTTTAACCATTCTCATTTATGCTTTCATCAACAAACGTTCCCAATATCCTTTCATAACAAAGCTTCTTCACACCAACTCTTCCATTAAAATCTCCTAATATAACAATATTTTCATTACTCTTGCATTTCATTAGCACCATCCTTACCATCTCCCAAAACTGCTCTCGGATATAAGTGGGCTTAGACATGTCTGGGGCGTAGACCCCTATAACAAACAACTTCTTTAAGCCCACTTTCATTCGTATCCATAACAGTCTCAGGCTTACACATTCATACTCTGTCACACAATGACCCATTCTTTCTGAAAGGATGATACCGACTCCCTGGCATGCCCGCTCAGTCTCGTCTACACCAGACCAGTGCGCGGTATACATGCCATGTGTAGTGGCATCCTTTCCCTTCCATTTCATCTCATTTACACATAACACATCTATTCCTCTATCATACATCATATCGCATACTTCATCCATCTTATCATTCATTGCTTCAAATACATTCAGTGTAGCCAGACGGGCTTCCGCAATCCACTTTTCGCCCCTCCGGGAGACAGAACGTGACGGGTGGCGAACCTCGTCGCCGGTTTTCCTCCCGGTGATTCTTCGCACTCCTGCCCCATTAAAGGGGCGCCGAGAAATCGGGGCCATTTCTTTTCTTTTGTGCCTGATGGTGCGAAAGTAGTTGGTGGTATTTTTTACGCCGCTACCACACGGCGAGGAGCCAAGTTTGTTCTTTCGGCTTTGTCGCTTGTTTAGCACCACCCGGGGGACACGTGTAGGATGGGCCTAGGATTGATGTAATTGATGATAATGTTATTAATTAAATTAATAGTGATAGTTATAGTCTAAAGTAGTGACAATTTTAAGAACACTGGTTGCATTTCCTCGATAAATGACCTTTGGACTAGAAAATAAGTAAAGAAGTCCCTTATACGTATATCACTTGAGACGACCAGTTGTAGACAGTTCCTTTACAACGATCCTTTGTCTACATTCGAGAATCACGCCTGCGTGCATTCAAAGTCAATTACGTCAGACAACGTCTAATTGAATTTGAAATTACTCAACTCTTGTTTCATAAAGTCAAAGTCAAAACTATTTTATTCAATTAACATTTGTTTCAAGTTCTTATGAACGTTATAACTTACACTGGTTCGCAGAATCTTTTTTAATGCATTTACAGTGTCATTTACATGTTAACGCTTGATAAAATATAATTGAAAATCAATAATAAAAACAACAAAATATCGATTTTTTTAACTTTCAATGGTTTTTTATAGAATAAGGATGACAAATTTCATCTGATAGTAAGTGAATACTGTGGCCCATATATAAATCTATCCCCGATTAAGAATCAAAATGCAAATGCGTTATCACCCTGAGGACTTAGATGGAATGCCTCGTTCCCAATAAAAAGGGTCTCCGGTTCTCTTCACTTACCATATGAACACAGCAGCATTAGCTGCTATTTTACGCTAGTACCCTGATAAAGCTTTGTTTCTCCTCGGATGAGCCGACCCATTTTGGTTGAGCTGACCTACCAGGTCCGTGTAGTGGCGGATAAGAATACCCACTACCCCATATCCTCCCGTGGGTGTGTTAAGAGGCGACAGAGGGAAATTGAGGCAGAAGACAGCAGCATCTTTCTGATAACAGCAAAACAACAATAAAAAACTGCGGTTGCCAACCCGCTCGCCTAGCGTGGCAACTATGTTAATATACACTCCATGATTAAAGTTACGAAGAGACGGCCCCCAGTCCCCGGCGGCCCCGCTATTCCTGGCTACGGTGGCGAACATGGTAACGGTGGGGCAGGGGGTGCTAAGAATATCCGGTGGAGGTCGATTGCCACCTAAGACGACTCGACCTGGTAAAATATAACGCATGCACCCTGAGGACAGACGAGAAGATCCTGGAGCTGGAAGAAGAGATAGACAAGTTGCTCTGGAATATTATAGGATTATCTGAGGTCCGAAAAGAGGGGGAGGAGATGGTAATACTCGAATCCGGCAACTTGTTCTATCACCGGGAGGGCGACCATGTGTCCGAAGGAGGTGTCAATGTTGTAAAGATTGAGAGTGTGTCGACGAGGGTTGCGTACCTTATACTCAGAATCACCAAACAGTATTCGCTGAAGATCATACAGGTTTACGCACCGACCTCATCAAATCCCGATGAGGAGGTGGAGAAAATATATTAGGATATATCAAGAGCCATGCATTCCTCCAAAGCCCACTATACGGTGTTAATGGGAGACTTCAACGCAAAACTAGGCACAAGAGAGAACGATGAGCTGAAGGTAGGGAGATTTGGAATAGGGCAACGGAACCCTAGGGGCCAGCAGCTGGCCGACTTCATGGAGAAAGAGGGACTCTTTATGATGAACTCTTTCTTCCAGAAGCAGTCACACAGGAAGTGGACCTGGTCGAGCCCCGACGGTTCGACGAAAAATGAGATTGACTTCATTATGAAGACCAGACGAAAACTGTTCAGTGATGTCTCAGTGATCGCGAGGGTGAAAACCGCTAGCGATCACCGAATGTTGAGAGGCACACTGAACCTAAACTTTAAGTTGGAGAGGTCACGTCTAATGAAGTCAATTCTCCGTCCCCTTCGTGCTCTAATCCAAAGTCCCGAAACCTTTCAGCTCGAGCTACAAAATCGTTTTCAGTGCCTAGAAGATTGCAATTCAGTAGACGATATGAATGACAAGCTTGTGGAAACTGTCCATGTGGTTGGAGCTATGTTTTGCAAGACCCGCCGCAGAAGAACACAAAACTCTCCGATCACACGCTTAATCTCATGGCTGTTAGACAGGAAATGAAGCTGCAGTCTTCAGTAGATTTGACAGCATATAGGCAACTGAACAGACAGATCTCCAAATGCATGCGGCGGCACTTACACAACTTTAATACTGCTCGTATTGAAGAAGCGATCGAGTGGAACCAGGGCTCCAAAGTCTTTGCTAGAGATCTGTCTGCCAGAAAGAGCCAACTGTCGTTGTGCTCTTAAATGGGGAGGAGTTGAGTCTTGTGGATTACTATTTTTCTTGTACCACTGTTTTTCTTGGTATTTCTATTGACGCGAAACTTCAATGGGGCCCCCATATATCTAAATTAGCAAGCAGACTTAGTTCTGCTTAGTTCTGCTGTAAGAAAGATTAGAAGTCTCACCAATGTTGAGACAGCTAGATTAGTTTATTTTAGTTACTTTCATAGCGTAATGTCTTATGGAATTTCGCTATGGGGTAATGCGACTGATATTGAAGCCATATTTATTTTGCAAAAGAGAGCCGTACGAGCGATTTATAACCTAAATTGTAAAGAGTCCCTCAGAGAAAAATTTAAAGAAATAAACATATTAACTTTGGCATCGCAATATATTTATGAAAATGTAATGATGTACATAAAAACATAAAAAGCTTTAATAAGAATAAGGATGTTCATACTATAAACACGAGGAACAAACATAAGCTTGTAATGCCAGTTACTAGACTCCACAGAATCAGTAATTCATTTATGGGGCAATGTATACGCTTTTACAACAAAATCCCAGAACATGTTCAAAGTTTGTCAGTAAACAAAAATTTTATTAAAGAAAAACTGTACAAAAAGGGTTATTATAATATCAAGGAATACATGAATGAAAATAACCCCTGGGAATAGGGTGATCGCCATGCTGGTTCTATGAAAATTCATTTAAAAATTGTATAAACAAAATTATTGTTAAATGAAATATGTTTAAAAAAAAGTCCCGCTGAGTTTCTTGCTGGTTCTTCCCAGGACAGAGGTATTTTCCGAACCAGTGGTAAATAAAAAATGACTTTCACTAAGTATTATGTAATAATCAATATTGAAGAAAAGATCATTCTATTCTATTCTATTCTATGTCGAAGCTGAAGACCGAGTGTGGCAGCGTCATTTCCGGGATACCTGAGATTTTGAGTACACATCATCGTTGGAGCCACACGCAAGTGTGAGTAACGATCCAAGAGCAAGTCTTATCCGACACTATTCCGATGATATTCCGGATGACAGTCTAAGCGAGATTATAATGGCTCTCCAGCATCTTAAAAACGACAAGGCCCCGGGCGAGGATGGAATTACAGCGGAGCTTCTGAAAGCGGGTGGAAAACCGGTATTTAAAGTCCTTCAGAAGCTTTGTAATTCCGTCCCCCATGGTGGCACTACACCGGAGGCGTGGAGCAGAAGTGCGGTGGTCTAGTTCATCAAGAAAGGCGACAACGCTCTCTTGAAGAACTACAGACCGATTTCCCTTCTGAGCCGCGTCTACGTGCTGTTTTCGAGAGTCATTACGAATCGTCTCGCACGCAGACTCGACGACTTCCAGCCTCCCGAACAAGCCGGTTTCCGAAAAGGCTTTAGCACCATAGACCACATATATACCCTTCGACAAATTGTACAGAAGTCCAAGGAGTACAATTTACCACTATGTCTGGCGTATGTGGACTATGAGAAAGCCTTTAATTCCGTCGAAATTTGGGCGGTGCTGCAGTCCCTTCAGCCGTGCCAAGTTGACTGTCGGTATGTTGAAGTGCTGAAGTGTTTGTACAGTAGGGCTACGATGGCTATCTGAGTACACAACCAGAGTACGAAACCTATCCAACTGCAGAGAGATGTAAGACAGGGTGACGTTATATCCCCGAAACTCTTCACCGCTGTATTGGAAGACGTTTTCAAGTTACTGGACTGGAAAGGATACGGTATTAACATCAACGGCGAGTACACCACTCACCTTCGATTTGCCGACGATATAGTCCTTATGGCAGAATCGCTGAAAGACCTAAGCACTATGCTCAATGACGTCAATAGTGCCTCCCAACGGATAGGTCTTAAGATGAACATGGACAAACCAAAAATCAAATTAATGTCCATGTCACACCTATGCCGGTAGTTGTTGGGAGCACTAAGCTCGAAGTTGTTGACGAGTATGTTCACCTAGGACAAATCGTCCGACTAGGTAAGTCCAACTTCGACCGAGAGGTCAATTGACGGATTCAACTCGGCTGGGCAGCGTTCGGGGAATTGCAGCACATCTTCTCGTCAGGTATACCTCAAAACCTGAAAACGAGATTGTACAACCAGTGCGTGCTGCCAGTGATGACCTATAGTAATAAGACTTGGTCCTTCACTGCTGGCCGGATGAGGAAGCTCAAGGTCGCTCAGCGAGCTATGGAGAGGGTTATGCTCGGAATTTTTCTGCGTGATAAACTTAGAAATGAGGATATCCCCAGTAGAACTAGAGTGACCATGTCGGTCACTCTAGCTCTAGCCCAACGGAATAGTAAGCTGAAGTGGTAATGGGCTGGCCATATACATAGCTCGAAGAACCGACAATCGATGGGGAAAAAAGGTTCTTGAGTGGCGGCCTCGTACCGGCGGACGAAGTGTACGGCGTCCCCCCACTAGATGGAGTGACGTCATAAGAGGCGACAGAAGGGAAACTAAAACAGGAGATGGATGGCAGCATCTTCCTGATATCAGTGCAGAGTAATAAAAAGCTGCGGTTGCCAACCCACTCGCCAAGCGTGGCTACTACTGCAAATATCCGGCCTATTTGACATACAATGGAAGAAGCCTATGATAAACAGTGGATATGCCTATTATAAGTAAAAACGTAGTACAGCCTACATACATCCCACTACTGGGGACAGGCCGCAGCGAGTTTTAGGACAAAAAAGAGTTGATTGAGTTGACTCCAACGCGGGTTGACCGACTTCACATAAGTATACCTAAAAATGAATTCCGAAATAATTTTTTTAACTTCTCAAATATGTAGGTTTTCTCGCGATATTTTCCTTCACCACCGAGAACGTGGTAAATCGAAAATTCAAATTGCAATCAAAATCTGATTGGTGTCGATGCGGATCGAATTTGGTTTGCTTCCGTACTATGAAATTTACGTTTGGATCGGTTCGATTACCGGATAACTTTCAAGATTCAATCAATGTAGTTTTACTCATAGTTAAAATTAAAATAAACATGCGTTTAAAATTTGCTCTTTTATATTTATAGTACTTTTTTGCAAGAGCCTGTTCATTTACTCATGTCAGCTATGAAACCGGGACTGTCACAAAAATCTCAATAGGTAGGTATGTCTGAAAACATGATAGCTATCTTAATATATGACAAATTGTTTTAAAAGTCTCATTAAAAGTAAAAAAGTAAAGAAGCGGGTTACATACGTCTTACAACTCTGCACAGGGCTGCTAATTACCCATGTGCAAAATAGTGGTTTCACATGTCCACGATTTTTTTTAAAAACTACTGAGACAAAGGTTTCGCCGCCAAGTAATTCTTTACCACTTCACTGAGCACGTGGAAAATAAGCAAATAAAAATTTCTTACCAGTTTCATTGGTCCTTGCGGGAATCGAACTCTTTTGGTCCTGTGCTTTGAAATATTACGGCGAGCTACACGGCTCTCGTATTTGCTTAAATAAAACTCATAAAAACTGAAAAGAAGCTTTTGCATTTTTGTGGACCCTATCTACCTTGTAATTAGTCAATCAAACTATTCGATCATTTAGATATGAAAATCTTACAGTCCACTTAATTTTCAATTACTTACATCGGACTTGATACAAAAAGAAGTTGGTGAAATATTGCTATGCTGATAGACACCCAACATATTGAACAAAAGACATTCTGTCTTAATCACAGTTTTGTGTACACAGTTCTGTAAGTCATTTTGCTAAAAGTGACAATAACGGTAAATCATCTCGACACCGGTTAGGATATTTTAAGTCTGACAATTTTTGATGCTGGAAGAATAAGTATTCAAAATAATTCTCTTTAGGCATAAAGTGATGTAGATTCTATTAAAAATTCTGTGTGCAATGAAATTATTTTACTAAATTAATTATTTTAATTAATAGCAAACGAAAATAATAGCTTTATCATGATATAGTCAAAAATTAATTCTAAGATCTATATATATATATATATATATATATAAATCTCTTTATTTAAACTATATCGATAGTGAGAGATTTGCAATAATTACAGTTTTTATCAGTTTATTTATAGATAATCAAAACTTTTTTATAGATTAGAAATTAAACTTAGAAACATCTCACATTTTACGATTTTCGATAGATGTCACTATCCTCTACTATTTAAGTAGTAATTATTATTTAATTATAAACTTTATTAATTCCTACTAAAATGAAATAACGAAAGAACTGAAAAATTTACGTTATAATTTTTAAATAATTATGAATTAAATTATTAAAACATATAAATGTAAGTTATATATTTTATTTTCTTTATTAGTAACTGGAGGTAAAATGTTACTACTTTTTGAATTGCACGTTAGATGGCATTGTTTTGATAAAGTTAAACTTAGATTGTCGGCGTAATTAAACTTATTACGCAACGGTTAAAACTAATTTTAGGCTTTATTTATAATATGTTAATATAATACATTTTTTTAAATAAACATCATTAATCAATAATATAAAATAGAAATTAACATCTTGACGAAAGAAAATACTTAACCCTCCTTTTTTGAAGTTCCGTAATCGGATAAAAAGTAGCCTATAAGTTGTCCCGGGTCCCTAACTACCTACTCACAAAATTTCATGGAAATCTGTCTAGTAGTTTTTGCGTGAATCGGGCATACACAGACAGACAGACAAAAATTCTAAAAACCACTAATTTGGTCTCAGTGCCCTTTATTTAGTCCCCTGGAATTGTTTTTTCCAGAAAATATTAGAATTACAGACACGACTTTTCTACAGATTTATTATATATGTATAGATTACAGACAGATACTTCAATTATATCTATATGTATCAAGAGTTTAGATGTATAGATGTCAGTGATAAAGGTGGGCTGTTATTGCCAAAGAAGTATCATAACTATAATATGAAAAAACAAACAAACAAAAAAAACTGACACGGAAGAAAGGTTCTCAAGTGCAACGTTAAACGAAGTGTAGGGCGGCCCCCAACTAGATGGTGGTAGGGTGATGGTAAGATGTGCAGGAAGTCGATGGATGAATGGTGGCTCAGGACTGAGCTTTGTGGTTTTCTGTGGGGGAGGCCTACGTTCAGCAGTGGACTTGTGAAGGGCTGTAATGATGATAAAACAAACAAACATTTCACCTGATGATAAGAGATTGCTGCAACCTCCGGACATCTTCAACAAATTCCAAGGAAAAGCACATAGGATTTTTATTATCGGATGTAACCTCACCTGATGGCCTATCGCAGTCCAAGGAAACCTGCAAGCCACTTCAAAAACGTAAGCTGCAACGCCACAGCATATATCCCGTATATATCTACATTTATCCTCAATTAAGAAAGGGTCTCCAATTTTTTACACTAAGCTGCTATTTTACTTGGTATTCTGTGCGAGTATATAGAGAGTCCTTCCCCGATCGAGCCAACCCATTCGTGACTCAACCATAATAAAGCTGCAGCAAAAACAAATAGTCGCAAATCTGTTTATCGCGGAGCACCTCGAAATACGTGATGATTTACATTAAGCTGTCGGTCGCTAGTTGTTCGACTCCATCCATCTATTACAGCCTATAAAAGTCCACTGCTGAACATAGGCCTCTCCCATAGATTGCCTCATATTCATTTTGCCATAGTTGTCAAGTATAGCAGGCGCGTTAGCAACCTCAGTTTTTTTAAATAATTTTGTGTTGTCATCAGGAAGGTGGTGGCAGCTTCTATTTCGTATTGATGTACGTGCATATTTACTAGACTTAAGCAAGTAATATCCACAGTGAAATTAACAGAGTAATTAAATTTCAGAGCTCGGTTACACTCTCGGCCGCTTCCAATTGGCGCATGTCATGAATACATTAAGCGATCAGTCAAAGGCGTTTGATTGAGTGCTATCTGTTGCATGAAATGAATACCTAATTCCATTTGCATTGACAATGGCATCATACGTGGTAGAGCCATACTACAGCTATATTACGGTTGTAGCACGATCGAAGATCTGCATTTTTATACTTAATCGAGGATAAATGTAGATGTCTATAGGCCACAACATCCACTTCCATCAGGTGGAATGTGTGCTCGTTTGTCACCCTTATTCTATAAAAAAATAGAATTTCCTTTTATTTTTTAAGGTTAATGTTACTTCCGGTATATCAACCAAAGTTATCAAATGCATATGAAATACTATAGCCGCAAGTGTGGCATGGATGGAGTGACGACTAGATGGAGTGATGATCTGGTAAAACATGCAGGAAATTGATAGAATCAGAAGCTCATAACCGTGTTTTGTAGGAGGTTCCGAGTTTATTGGAGGATGCCTGTGTTTAGCAGTGGACTTGTGCATGGTTGTAGTGATGAGGATGATGTGTGGGAGGGTAACTGAACTTTACCAACTCATTGTAGCGATTTTATGCTACTCTTTCCGGATATTAATGTTTGCTGGAATATTCTTGAAACTTCTACAGTAAATTTTAATGGACTAAAAAAGAAGAAGTCAAACACCTATGCACAAGAAGAGTATCTAATGAAATGCTAGAAGAATTTGATTAAAGAGTGAAAATTTCAGTTATAATAGAGAGACAGAAAATTTTATAACAAATGATTAATATTACTTAATAGTAAATCTCTTTTTTTCTTTTTTTCGTATTAAGACATGCAAGAAGTTATGGATACAGGTGGCTCAAGACCGTGTTTTGGGGTATTGCTTGGGGGAGACCTATGTTCAGCAGTGGACTTGTGTAGGGCTTTAATAGTGATGATGTCTCTTTTTGTAACTAAGTGTCCGTCTGGGTTGGTACCAAACTCTTACCAATTTCCGCTGCCAAATATCAGTAGACCTACGGCTGTGTTCCCATCGGCCCCACCAAAGAGAACCAGTATAACTCCAGGATGCGAGGCATTTTATCTTTATCCTCAATGGTGACAACGCATCTGTGGCCTTCTACTTTTAAAGTAAATTGCAGATGTCCATGTCCATGGACTGCTGTAGCGCCTAACCATCAGCTGGACTATTGGCACGTTTGTCACTTTTTGTTTCGTTTGTCACTCTATTACTAAAAAAATTGAAAACTGAATAAATAGAAGTATAGTTTATAGTGTCTTAGTGAAAATATCATTTCTCACGTAACTAAGCAATGGAATTTCGGCATGTGGACGACCGTAAATGTTGACTACAACTGCTAAAATAAGGGTTAGAGGGTCAAGTGGTTGTTAACCGTGTAGTGGCAGTGTAAGAATATCCACAACTCCATATCGTCCTGAGGGTATTGTAAGAGTCGACAGAGGAAAAATGAAACAGGAGATGGGCAGCAGCATCTTCCTAATAACTATTCAAAATAATAAAAAACTGCGGTTGAAAACCCGCTTGTCAAGCGTGGCAACTATAGCAAAATGCCCCCATGAGGCAATCTATGAGGGAGGCCTGTGTTTAGCAGTAGAGTTTTTTCTTTTTTTCTTTTTAAAAAACGTTACTCCCACACTAGGATTTTCTTCTGTGTCGTGGAGGCAGTTTACAAACACAAATTGCACAAGGACAAATATCCAAACCCGGAACAATTATTTATAGGCCATACAAATACTTGTTCCGTGCGGGATTCAAACCCGTGGCCCCAGCGCTGCAACTCATTACTAAGCCACTGCGCCACGGAGCCGTCAAATGCGAAGTTTAATAAGCTGTAATAGATGGATGGATGGTGGTTGTGAACAACAAATACTCAGACTTCTTCTTCTTCTTAACCACCATCAGCTTAAATAAGTCCACTTCTAAACATAGGGCTTTCCTAATTTAGGGAAGATTTGTCTTATTCATCCTGCCAGATAAGTGGATTGACGATCGCAGTATCAAATGTCTCGCACCTTTGACACTACTGCCCGTCGCCGTTCTAGTTGTATAATGTATGACGTAAACAAGATGACCTTTGTTTTTTTTTTAATACTAGGAATGCTAATGGCATTACTTAAATTCTCTTTAACCACTCCTGGTAAGCTTTAAATGCTTGTATTACAACGGTTCACGATAGTAGTCAAATAGCGGATTCGAACCCACGACCTTTGAGTTCGCAGTCCGCACCATACCATTAGGCTACTGTCGCTTTTCTATCTATCGAAAGCCATAAGATTTTCTTTAACGTTTCCTATTGTCACCTCTTTTAACACCTAATGGATTCTAAAATAAACCTAAAAATAAATTCAGATTACAAAAGAATACTATTCATTTTTATGCAGCTACTTCACACTGCGAATATGAATGAGGTGCAGGTTTGAATAATTCATACGAAACTTTCCCGTCAAAGCCTGTAACCACTGTAGTCGGAAAACCCAAGAGCCATCGAGCGAAGCAATATTTAAGAATACGTCTCTCGCCCGACTGCTTCTGTTTGCTCAACAGTTGAAGAATTAGATTTACATCCTACACAGGCCTCATCTCATTATTGGGAGGGATATAGAGCTATTATTCCGCCGCGTTGCTCTGGTGCGTAATGGCGAACGAATATATTTTAAAGTTCATTATTAATATGTTAGAACCGCGCTGCAGCTATATTATGGTTGTGAGACGAATGACTCAGCTCGACCGGAGAAGTACACGTTCACGTATCACGCTTTCACAGAATACCGTTGAAATAGCAGCTTGATGCTGCTGTTTTTCACATGTTGAGTATAGAGAATCGTAGACCTTTTTAATGGAAACAAGACCTTAAATCCTTAGGGGTGACAACGTATCTACAAAATGATTCTTAATCGAGGACAGATGGAGCAGTCTATGGGACAGCATCCACTTACCATCAACGGATTATTTGATATTAATACATGAAGATTTGTGCGCAATGTTTTCCTTTACCGCCGGGCGCTCGGTAAATAAAACTTATTTAAGACTATGTTTTATTTGTGGTTTGGTTTAAATGCAACCATAATGAGTACACTAATCCTTGTCACAATTCTAGACACAACAATTATAGATATAACAGAAGTAGTAGCTAAAGTACACCCACCCAATACACTTACCTAATAAACGACTCGCGTCACTTTACATACATCACTGACGTGGTGACCTTTCGTGTATTATTTAAGGAGACCGAGTGGTAATAACTTTAGAAGACTAATTGTCTCTAGCTGTGATTAATGCGACTCCTCATTTATTTATTTAAGAGCAGTTTGGCAGCGGCCTACGAGGATCCTTGCCCCATTTCGTCCCATGGTCATAATAAGGCGAATTTGGGAGATGCTAGAAATATCTCACGGTTTCCAATAAATGGCAGTGTTAACATCTTTTGGAAGCCGTATTTCAGCCGTATGTATGTCAACGGACATTTTTACGTAGTAGAGCCATGCTGCAGCTATATTTCCAGTAAGAAAGGTCTCTCTCTGATTCTCTACACTCTCAATACGAAACACAGAAGCATCAAGATACTATTAACGCTGGTATTCTGTGATAGCGTGGTCCTTCCCCAGCAGAGCCGACACATTCGTGCTACAACCATAATAAAGCTGCAGCATTGCTCTACTACGTATAATAACACTGCGCATATACCAATCGCTGATGAAGATCTAGTCACGGCGGCTGTTTGACTCAGTTGCAAGAGAAGCTTTAGATTAATCTCCATTCGATACTGGTAGAATCAATTATTTATTAACATCATATTATTTATTGACATACATGATAATATCCCTCAAACCGAATTTCTGTCACGGTGGCCAGTCTTAATAAAAAAACCGAATAACTGATACTGGCCCAAACCGGGATACGAACCCGGAAGCTCATGATCAGCAATCGCGTTTCCAACGCTAGACCAATGAGGCAGTTAAATTTACATACATACGGTTAAAATCGACGACCGAGTTCTTTCCGATCGGCTGGACTCACTGGCACTGCGTAGAGATGTTGCATCTCTTTGCGTATTTTATCGCAGGGCAGGGGTGATAAGAATATCCGGTGGAGGTTCGGTTGCCACCCAAGACGACTCGACCTGGCAACATATGTAACATATAAGAAGAGATAGACAAGTTGCGCTGGAATATTATAGGATTATCTGAGCTCGAAGAGAGGGGAGGAGATGGTAATCCTCGAATCCGGCAACTTGTTCTATCACCGGGAGGGCGACCATGTGTCCGAAGGAGGTGTCGGTTTTATCGTCCATAAGTCTCCGTTAACAACGTTGTAAAGATTGAGAGTGTGTCGACGAGGGTTGCGTACAATACACTCAGAATCACCAAACGGTGTCTGCTGAAAGTCATACAGGTTTACGCACCGACCTCATCACATCCCGATGAGGAGGTGGAGGAAATATATTAGGATATATCAAGAGCCATGCATTCCTCCAAAACCCACTATACGGTGTTAATGGGAGACTTCAACGCAAAACTAGGCACAAGAGAGAACGATGAGCTGAAGGTAGGGAAATTTGGAATAGGCAACGGAACCCAAGAGGCCAGCAGCTGATCGACTTCATGGAGAAAGAGGAACTCTTTATGACGAACTCTTTCTTCCAGAATCGGCCACACAGGAAGTTGACCTGGTCGAGCCCCGACGGTTCGACAAAATGAGATTGACTTCATTATGAAGACCAGACGAAAACTGTTCAGTGATGTCTCAGTGATCGCGAGGGTGAAACCGGCAGAGATCACCGAATGTTGAGAGGCACACTGAACCTAAACTTTAAGTTGGAAAGGTCACGTCTAATGAAGTCAACTCCCGTCCCTTCGTGCTCTAATCCAAAGTCCTGAAACCTTTCAGCTCGAGCTACAAAACCGTCTTCAGTGCCTAGAAGATTGCAATGCAGTGGACGATATGAATGATAAGCTTGTGGAAACTGTCCATGTGGTCGGAGCTATGTTTTGCAAGACCCGCCGCAGAAGAACACAAAACTCTCCGATCACACTCTTAATCTCATGGCTGTTAGACAGATGTTCAATAGATTTGACAGTATATAGGCAAGTGAACAGACAGATCTCCAAATGCATGCGGCGGCACTTACACAACTTTAACACTGCTCGTATTGAAGAAGCGATCGAGCGGAACCAGGGCTCCAAAGTCTTTGCTAGAGATTTGTTATAAAGAGCCAACTGTCGTTGTGCTCTTAAATGGGGAGGAGTTGAGTCTTGTGGATACCACTGTTTTCCTTGGTAATACTATTGACGCGAAACTTCAATGGGGCCCCTATATATCTAAATTAGCAAGCAGACTTAGTTGTGCAGCATATGCTGTAAGAAAGATTAGAAGTCTCTCAGATGTTGAGACAGCTAGATTAGTGTATTTTAGTTACTTTCATAGCGTAATGTCTTATGGAATTTTGCTATGGGGTAATGCGACTGATATTGAAGCCATATTTATTTTGCAAAGAGAGCCGTACGAGCTACTTATAACCTAAATTGTAAAGAGTCCTCAGAGAAAAATTTAAAGAAATAAACATATTAACTTTGACATCGCAATATATTTATGAAAATGTAATGTATGTACATAAAACATAAAAAGCTTTAATGACAATAAGGATTTTCATACTATAAACACGAGGAGAAACGTAAGCTTGTAATGCCAGTTACTAGACTCCACAGAATCAGTAATTCATTTATGGGGCAATGTATACGCTTTTACAACAAAATCCCAGAACATGTTCAAAGTTTGTCAGTAAACAAGTTAAAAGTTTTATTAAAGAAAACTGTACAAAAGAGTTATTATAATATCAAGGAATACATGAATGAAAATAACCCTGGGAGTAGGGTGATCGCCACCATGCTGGTTCTATGAAAATTCATTTAAAAATTGTTTAAACATTATTATTGTTAAGTGAAATACGAGTATGTTTAAAAAGAAAAGTCCCGCTGGGTTTCTTGCTGGTTCTTCCCAGGACAGTGGTATTTTCCGAACCAGTGGTAAATAAAAAATAACTTTCAATAAGTATTATGTAATAATCAATATTGAATAAAAAATCATTCTATTCTATTCTATGTGGAAGCTGAAGACCGAGTGTGGCAGTCATTTCCGGGACACCTGAGTTTTGAGTACACATCATCGTTGGAGCCACACGCAAGTGTGAGTAACGATCCAAGAGCAAGTCTTATCCGACACTATTCCGATTATATTCCGGACGTCATTCTAAGTCTAAGGCTCTCCAGCATCTTAAAACGACAAGGCCCCAGGCGAGGATGCAATTACAGCGGAGCTTCTGAAGCGGGTGGAAAACCGGTAGTTGAAGTCCTTCAGAAGCTCTGTAATTCCGTCCTCCATGGTGGTACTACACTGGAGACGTGGAGCAGAAGTGCGGTGGTCTTGTTTATCAAGAAAGGCGACAACGCTCTCTTGAAGAACTACAGACCGATTTCCTTCTGAGCCGCGTCTACGTGCCGTTTTCGAGTCATTATGAATCGTCTCGCATGCAGACTCGACGACTTCCAGCCTCGAACAATCCGGTTTCCGAAAAGGCTTTAGCACCATAGACCACATACATACCCATCGACAAATTGTACAGAAGTCCGGGTACAATTTGCCACTATGTCTGGCGTATGTGGACTGTAAACCTTTAATCCGTCGAAATTTGGGCGGTGCTGCAGTTCCTTCAGCCGTACCAAGTTGACTGTCGGTATATCGAAGTGCTGAAGTGTTTGTACAGTAGGGCTACGATGGCTATCTCAGTACATAACCAGAGTATGAAACCTATCCAACTGCAGAGGTGTAAGACAGGGTGACGTTATATCCCCGAAACTCTTCAACGCTGCATTGGAAGACGTTTTCAAGCTACTGGACTGGAAAGGATACGGTATTAACATCAACGGAGAGTACACCACTCACCTTCAATTTGCCGACGATATAGTCCTTATGGCAGAATCGCTGGAGGACCTAAGCACTTTGCTCAATTACGTCAATAGTGCCTCCCAACGGATAGGTCTTAAGATGAACATGGAAAACAAAATCATGTTTAATGTCCATGTCACACCTATGCCGGTAGTTGTTGGGAGCACTAAGCTCGAAGTTGTTGACGAGTATGTTTACCTGGGACAAATCGTCCGACTAGGTAAGTTCAACTTCGACCGAGAGGTCAATCGATTCAAATCGGCTGGGCAGCGTTCGGGGAATTGCAGCACATCTTCTCGTCAGGTATACCTCAAAACCTGAAAACGAGACTGTACAACCAGTGCATGTTGCCAGTGATGACTATGGTACTGAGACGTGGTCCTTCACTGCTGGCCGGATGAGAAAGCTCAAGGTCGCTCAGCGAGCTATGGAGAGGGTTATGCTCGGAGTTTTTCTGCGTGATAAACTTAGAAATGAGGATATCCCCAGTAGAACTAGAGTGGCCGACATAGCCCAACGGATTTGTAAGCTGAAGTGGTAATGGGCTGGCCATATACATAGCTCGAAGAACCGACAATCGATGGGGAAAAAAGGTTCTCGAGTGGCGGCCTCGTACCGGCGGACGAAGTGTAGGGCGTCCCCCCACTAGATGGAGTGACGACCTGACAAGACATGCAGGAAGTCGATGGATGCAGTTGGCTCAGGGCCGTGCTTTGTGGCATTCCTTGGAGGAGGCCTATGTTTAGCAGTGGACTTTAATATATATAACTATGGAAAATATCCCCTCATATAGGGGATATTTGATTATTAGCTAAATTACCGAGTAGTAGCGAAGAATATCCACTAGCCCATATCGTCCCGTGGGTGTCGTAAGAGGCGACAGAGGGAAACAAATCAGGAGATGGGCTTCAGCGTCTTTCTGATTACAGCTCAAAATAATAAAAAATGCAGTTGGCATCCCACCTGCCAAGCGTGGCAACAATGGCTAATATCCAACTTATTTCGTAATCTATGAAAGGAACCTAAATGATGAACGGGAGTAGAAATGTATTAGCAATGTAGAGGCAGCGAAATAGAAACCAATACTTCATTTCGTCTCGTGGGTGTCATAAGAGGCGACAGAAGGGAAACTGAAACAGGAGATGGATGGCAGCATCATGGCAGCAGTGCAGAGTAATAAAAAGCTGCGGTTGCCAACCCACTCGCCAAGCGTGGCTGCTACTGCAAATATCCGGCCTATTTGACATACAATGGGAGAAGCCTATGATCAACAGTGGATAGGCCTATTATAAGTAAAAACGTAGTACAGCCTACATACCTCCACTACTGGGGACAGGCCGCAGCGAGTTTTAGGACAAAAAAGAGTTGATTGAGTTGTCTCCAACGCGGGTTGACCGACTTCACATAAGTATACCTAAAATTATTTTCGAAATATTTTTTAACTTCTCAAATATGGAGGTTTTCTCGCGATATTTTCCTTCACCACCGAGAACGTGGTAAATCGAATTTATATTGCAATCAAAATATGATTGGTGTCGGTGCGGATCGAATTTGGTTTGCTTGCGTACTATGAAATTTACGTTTAGATCGGTTCGATTACCGGATAACTTTCAAGATTCAATCAATGTAGTTTTACTCATAGTTAAAATTAAAATAAACATGCGTTTAAAATTTGCTCTTTTATATTTATAGTACTTTTTTGCAAGAGCCTGTTCATTTACTCATGTCATCTATGAAACCGGGACTGTCACAAAATACTCAATAGGTAGGTATGTCTGAAAACATGAAAGCTATCTTATTATATGACAAATTGTTTTAAAAGTCTCATTAAAAGTAAAAAAAGTAAAGAAGCGGGTTACATACGTCTTACGACTGAGCACAGGGCTGCTAATTACCCATGTGCAAAATAGTGGTTTCACATGTCCACGATTTTTTTTAAAAACTACTTAGACAAAGGTTTCGCCGCCAAGTAATTCTTTACCACTTCACTGAGCACGTGGAAAATAAGCAAATAAAAATTTCTTGCCAGTTTCATTGGTCCTCGCGGAAATCGAACTCTTTTGGTCCTGTGCTTTGAAATCTTACGGCGAGCTACACGGTTCTCGTATTTGCTTAAATAAAACTCATAAAAACTGAAAAGAAGCTTTTGCATTATTGTGGACCCGATCTACCTTGTAATTAGTCAATCAAACTATTCCATCATTTAGATATGAAAATCTTACAGTCCACTTAATTTTCAATTACTTACATCGGACTTGATACAAAAAGAAGTTGGTGAAATATTGCTATGCTGATAGACACCCAACATATTCAACTAAAGACATTCTGTCTTAATCACAGTTTTGTGTACACAGTTCTGTTAGTCATTTTGCTAAAAGTGACAATAACGGTAAATCATCTCGACACCGGTTTGGATATTTTAAGTCTGACAATTTTTGATGCTGGAAGAATAAGTATTCAAAATAATTGTCTTTAGGCATAAAGTGATGTAGATTCTATTAAAAATTCTGCTTCTGTCAAAAATACGCTATCAGCGCTGCTAGCGGTGTGCAAAGAAATTATCTTACTAAATTAATTATTTTAATTAATAGCAATGTCGTGTTTAATTGTTAATATCGTCAAACGAAATAATATCGTCAAACGAAATAATAGCTTTATCATGATATAGCCAAAATTAATTCTAAGATGTAGTATATATATATATATATATATATATATATATATATATATCTATTTAAACTATATGGATAGTGAGAGAATTGCAATAATTACAGTTTTATCAGTTTTATCAGTTTATTTATAGATAATCAAAACTTTTTATAGATTAGAAATTAAACTTAGAAACATCTCACATTTTACGATTTTCGACAGATATCACTATTCTCTACTATTTAAGTAGTAATAAGTTACATTATTATTTAATTATAAACTTTATTAATTCCTACTAAAATGAAATAACGAAAGAACTGAAAAATTTACGTTATAATTTTCAAATAATTATGAATTAAATTATCAAAACATATAAATGTAAGTTATATATTTTATTTTATTTACAATTAAAACATATAAATGTAAGTTATATATTTTATTTTATTTATTAGTAACTGGAGGTAAAATTTTACTACTTTTTGAATTTCACGTTAGATGGCACTGTTTTGATAAAGTTAAACTTATGTGGCGGGTGGAAGAAAAGGAGATGATCTCCTCCGGACAAGGTGTTCTGCCTGGGAGCCGCCAACGCTCCAGTGGTAGTTTGGAGCTATTGTATATATACTGTTTTAATTCGGAACTTTGATAGCGCGATTTAGGATTCGATGTATTTCGCTTGTGGCACGACGACAGCGCCGCCACACTTAGATTGTCGGGTAGTTAAAATTATTACGCAACGGTTAAAACTAATTTTAGGCTTTATTTATAATACGTTATTATAATACATTATTTATTTAAAAAAACATCAATAATCAATAACATAAAATAGAAATTAACATCTTGACGAATGTAAATACTTAACCCTCCTTTTTTAAGTTCCGTAATCGGATAAAAAGTAGCCTATAAGTTTCCCCGGGTCCCTAACTACCTACTCACAAAATTTCATGGAAATCTGTCCAGTGGTTTTTGCATGCGGGAATACACAGACAGACAGACAAAAATTCTAAAAACCACTAATTTGATCTCAGTGCCCTTTATTTAGTCCCCTGGAATTGTTTTTTCCAGGAAATATTAGAATTACAGACACGACTTTTCTACAGATTTATTATATGTGTATAGATTACAGACAGATACTTCAATTATATTTATATGTATCAAGAATTTAGATGTATAGATGTCAGTGATAAAGGTGGGCTGTTATTGCCAAAGAAGTATCATAACTAACAACTCGTCCATTTTATCTTGATTTTTCTGCAATATTGGACTGATAAACAAACAAAAAAAACTGACGCGGAAGAAAGGTTCTCAAGTGGCAACGTTAAGCGAAGTGTAGGGCGGCCCCAACTAGATGGTAGTATGGTGATGGTAAAATGTGCAGAAAGTCGATGGATGAATGGTGACTCAGGACTGAGCTTTGTGGTTTTCTGTGGGGGAGGCCTACGTTCAGCAGTGGACTTGTGAAGGGCTGTAATGATGATAAAACAAACAAACATTTCACCTGATGATAAGAGATTGCTGCAACCTCTGGATATCTTCAACAAATTCCAAACAGAGAAGGAAAAGAACATAGGATTTTTATTATCGGATGTAACCTCACCTGATGGCCTATCGCAGTCCAAGGAAACCTGCAAGCCACTTCAAAACGTAAGCTGCAACGCCACAGCGTATATCCCGTATATATCTAAATTTATCCTCAATTAAGAAAGGGGTCTCCAATTTTCTACACTAAGCTGCTATTTTACTTGGTATTCTGTGCGAGTATAGTCCTTCCCCGATCGAGCCAACCCATTCGTGACCCAACCATAATAAAGCTGCAACAAAAACAAATAGTCGCAAATCTGTTTATCGCGGAGCACCTCGAAATACGTGATGATTTACATTAAGCTGTTGGTCGTTAGTTGTTTGACTCCATCCATCTATTACAGCCTATGAAAGTCCACTGCTGAACATAGGCCTCTCCCATAGATTGCCTCATATTCATTTTGCCATAGTTGTCAAGTATAGCAGGCGCGTTGGCAACCTCAGTTTTTAATAATTTTGTGTTGTCATCAGGAAGGTGGTGGCATCTTCTATTTCGTATTGATGTACGTGCATATTTACTAGCCTTAAGCAAGTAATATCCACGGTGAAATTAACAGAGTAATTAAATTTCAGAGCTCGGTTACACTCTCGGCCGCCTCCAATTGGCGCATGTCATGAATACATTAAGCGATCAGTCAAAGGCGTTTGATTGAGTGCTATCTGTTGCATGAAATGAATACCTAATTCCATTTGCATTGACAATGACATCATACATGGTAGAGCCATACTGCAGCTATATTATGGTTGTAGCACGATCGAAGATCTGCATTTTTATACTTAATCGAGGATAAATGTAGATGTCTATGGGCCACAACATCCACTTCCATCAGGTGGACTGTGTGCTCGTTTGTCACCCTTATTCTATAAAAAAATTGAATTTCCTTTTACCTTTTAAGGTTGATGTTACTTCGGTATATCAACCAAAGTTATCAAATGCATAAGAAATACTATAGTCGCAAGTGTGGCATGGATGGAGTGACGACTAGATAGAGTGATGATCTGGTAAAACATGCAGGAAATTGATAGAATCAGAAGCTCATAACCGTGTTTTGTAGGAGGTTCCGAGTTTATTGGAGGATGCCTGTGTTTAGCAGTGGACTTGTACATGATTGTAGTGATGAGGACGATGTGTGGGAGGGTAACTGATCTTTACCAACTCATTGTGGTGAGTTTATGCTACTCTTTCCGGATATTAATGTTTGCTGGAATATTCTTGAAAATTCAGCAGTAAATTTTAATAGACTAAAAAAGAAGAAGTCAAACACCTATGCACAAGAAGAGTATCTGATGAAATGCTAGAAGAGTGAAAATTGCAGTTATAATATGGAGACAGAAATTTTTATAACAAATGATTAATATTACTTAATAGTAAATCTCTTTTTTTTCTTTTTTTCATATTAAGACATGCAAGAAGTTATGGATACAGGTGGCTCAAGACCGTGTTTTGGGGTATTGCTTGGGGGAGACTTATGTTCAGCAGTGGACTTGTGTAGGGCTTTAGTAGTGATGATGTCTCCTTTTGTAACTAGGGGTCCGTCTGGGTTGGTACCAAGCTCTTACCAATTTCCGCTGCCAAATATCGGTAGACCTACGGCTGTGTTCTCATCGGCCCCACCAAAGAGAACCAGTATAACTCCAGGATGCGAGGCATTTTATCTTTATCCTCAATGGTGACAACGCATCTGTGGCCTTCTATGTTTAAAGTAAATTGCAGATGTCCATTTCCATGGACTGCTGTAGCGCCTAACCATCAGCTGGACTATTGGCTCGTTTGTCACTCTATTATTTACAAAAATAGAAAACTGAATAAATAGAAGTATAGTTTATAGTGCCTTAGTGAAAATTTCATTTCTCACGTAACTAAGCAATGGAATTTCGGCATGTGAACGACGTTAGAGGGTCAAGTGGTTGTTAACCGTGTAGTAGCAGTGTAAGAATATCCACAACCCCATATCGTCCCGAGCGTATTGTAAGAGTCGACAGAGGAAAAATGAAACAGGAGATGGGCAGCAGCATCTTCCTAATAACTATTCAAAATAATAAAAAACAGCGGTTGAAAACCCGATTGTCAAGCGTGGCAGCTATAGCAAAATGCCCCCATGAGGCAATCTATGAGGGAGGCCTGTGTTTAACAGTGCAGTTTTTTCTTTTTTTCTTTTTAAAAAACGTTACTCCCACACTAGGATTTTCTTCTGTGTCGTGGAGGCAGTTTACAAACATAAATTGCACTAGGACAAATATCCAGACCCGGAACATTATTTATAGGCCATACAAATACTTGTTCCGTGCGGGATTCAAACCCGCGGCCCCCAGCGCTGCAACTCATTACTAAGCCACTGCGCCACGGAGCCGTCAAAAGCGAAGCTTAATAGGCTGTAATAGATGGATGGATGGTGGTTGTGAACAACAAATACTCAGACTTCTTCTTCTTCTTCTTAACCACCATCAGCTTAAATAAGTCCACTTCTAGACATAGCGCTTTCCTAATTTAGGGAAGATTTGTCTTATTCATCCTGCTATATATAATATCATCATCATCATGCTATATATAAACCTAAAAATAAAGTCAGATTACAAAAGAATACTATTCATTTTTATGCAGCTACTTCACACTGCGAATATGAATGAAGTGCAGGTTTGAATAATTCATACGAAACTTTCCAGTCAAAGCCTGTATACACTGTAGTCGGAAAACCCAAGAGCCATCGAGCGAAGCAATATTCAAGAGAATACGTCTCTCGCCCGACTGCTTCTGTTTGCTCAACAGTTGAAGAATTAGATTTACATCCTACACAGACCTCATCTCATTATTGGGAGGGATATAGAGCTATTATTCCGCCGCGTTGCTCCGGTGCGTAATGGCGAACGAATATATTTTAAAGTTCATTATTAATATGTTAGAACCACGCTGCAGCTATATTATGGTTGTGAGACGAATGACTCAGCTCGACCGGAGAAAGACACGCTCACGTATCACGCTTTCACAGAATACCGTTGAAATAGCAGCTTGATGCTGCTATTTTTCACATGTTGAGTATAGAGAATCGTAGACCTTTTTAATAGAAACAAGACCTTAAGTCCTTAGGGGTGACAACGTATCTACAATTTGATTCTTAATCGAGGACAGATGGAGCTGTCTATGGAACAGCATCCACTTACCATCAACGGATTGTGTGTTTGTTTGTCCTGCTAATTTGATATTAATACATGCAGATTTGTTCGCAATGTTTTCCTTTACCGCCAGGCACGTGGTAAATCAGCACATGTAATTGCAATGAAGAACTTTGTTTTCAGCGAGAGTTAAATTGATCAGTCCATTGCTTCCAAGAGTATGCTAAAATACTGCTGGAGTTAGCATAAAATAGAAGAACTTCATCAACATAGTTTTGTTCTTAAATGTTTATAAGTATAATTTTTTTTATAGAATAAGATTGACAAACGACCACACAACCCATTGATGGTAAGTGGATACTGTGTCCCATAGACATCTACAACCGTGACGAAGGGCTCTCTGAGGACTAAGATGGAATGCCTAGTTTCCAGTAAAAAGGTTCCCCGGTTCTCTACACACCATACGAAACACAGCAGCATTGGGCTGATATTTTACGCTGGTAATCTGTGAGAGCTTCGTCCTACCTCGGTCGAGCCGACCCATTCGTACTACAACCATAATATAGCTGCAGCGTGAGTCTAGCACAGCGCAGTAACTCATTGCTAAGACACTGCACCACGGAGTCGACGATTTACTACGGGAAGATCTCAGGGAAATTGTTCGGATTAATTCCATTCGTTTAAATTCCACCACCGTACATCGCATCGAAATTCCCGATACTATCCGCAAAATCTCTATACATGGTGGTTCACCTCTGTGAATGATATGACTCAGGGACCTTCAAGAAAAGAGCCTGCTATGTGCCCTTATAAAGGCCCTGATTGATGATCTAAGCTAGCGGTAAAGATTTCGGCGGTTTTATTCGCGGCTCGTCGTTCTTCATAGGCTGGCTGCTAAATATGCCGAATATAATGACGACTCCGTGGCGCAGTGGCTTAGTAATAAGTTGCGGCGCTCGGGCCGCGGGTTCGAAACCCGCGTGGAAGAAGTTTTTGTATGGCCTACAAATAATTGTTCCGGGTCTGGATGTTTGTCCTTGAGAAATTTATGTCACTAAGATCTCAGTAAAGCTCACTGATCGCTCTGAACTTTAAAAGTAAAACTTATTTAAGACTATGTTTTATTAGTGGTTTGGTTTAAATGCAACCATAATGAGTACACCAATCCTTGTCACAATTCTAGACACAACAATTATAGATATAACAGAAGTAGTGGCTAAAGTACACCCACCCAATACACTTACCTTATAAACGACTCGCGTCACCTTACATATATCACTGACGTGGTGACCTTTCGTGTATTATTTAAGGAGACCGAGTGGTAATAACTTTAGAACACAAATTGTGTCTAGCCGTGATTAATGCGACCCCTCATTTATCTATTTAAGAGCAGTTTGGCAGCGGCCTACGAGGATCCTGACCCCATTTCGTCCCATGGTCATAACAAGGCGAATTTGGGAGATGCTAGAAAAATCTCACGGTTCCAATAAATGGCAGTGTTAACATCTTTTGGAAGCCGTATTTCAGTCGTATGTATGTCAGCAGACAATTTTACGTAGTAGAGCCATGCTGCAGCTATATTTCCAGTAAGAAAGGTCTCTCTCTCTGATTCTCTACACTCTCAATACGAAACACAGAAGCATCAAGATACTATTAACGCTGGTATTCTGTGATAGCGTGGTCCTTTCCCAGCAGAGCCGACACATTCGTGCTACAGCCATAATATAGCTGCAGCATTGCTCTACTACGTATAATATCACCGCGTATACTCGTATACCAATCGCTGATGAAGATCTAGTCACGGCGGCTGTTTGACTCAGTTGCAAGAGAAGCTGATTCCTAAGTTGCAGCTTCTGGACTGTAATCTTTGGAATCAATATAACAAATGATTGATTTTTGGTGTCTAAGTGGGTTCTGATTGTCCTCTGTTACTACATCCATGCATATCGCGAGTCTTAATACATTAATCTCCATTCGATACTGGTAGAATCAATTATTTATTGACATCATATTATTTATAATACATGATAATATCCCCCAAACCGAATTTCGGTCACGGTGGCCAGTCTTAATAAAAAACCGAATAACTAATACTGGCCCAAACCGGGATGCGAACCCGGAACCTCATGATCAGCAATCGCGTTTCCAACGCTAGACCAATGAGGCAGTCAAATTTACATACATACGGTTAAAATGTAACACCAGGCAATTTAGTTCATAGGCGCCTTTGAGCAACTAGAAACAAAAAATGCTTTGTCACCACCTAGAACCATGACAGAACGCCTCATACCCTGTAATTATATGGGCTCTCTTTATCCTTTAGAAAAGAATACAGCCGTACATGAGAGTAGTGTGGTGTAGGTACCACCCTCATAACTATTTATGATAGACGGATTCCCAAGCAGAAATGGAGTCCTTCCAACTAGTTTGTAGGTGCAGCTGAATTATGCTTGCAGCATGAATGGGTCGGCTTCAACAGAGAAGGACCAAACTTCGTATCCCACACGGAACAAGTAATTATATGTCTACAATTAATTGTTCCGGGTCTGATATTTGTTCTTGTGCAATATATGTATGTAAACTCTCTCGCCGATACAGGAGAAAATCCTAGTGTAGAAATTACGTTTTTTTAAACGAAAATAAATCGCCAAGATATTTCACCGCGTATCTTGTGTTGGGAGTATTTAACGACAACTGCAACTATGACTCTAGGAGTCTGAAAAGATCTGTATTACATATTTGTGTATATAGGTCTGTATTATGTATTATATATTTTGTTTTGCAAAAGAGAGCCGTACGGGCGATTTGTAACTTAAATTGTAATGAGTCCCTTAGAGGAAGATTTAAAGAAATAAGCATATTAACTTTGGCATGGCAATATATTTATGAAAATGTAATGTCTGTACATAAAACCATAAATAGCTTTGATAGGAATAAAGATGTTCATACTTTAAACACTAGGAACAAACATAAGCTTATAATACCAGTTACGAGACTCCACAGAATTAGTAATTCATTTATGGGCAATGTATACGTTTTTACAACAAAATCCCAGAAAATGTACAAAATTTGTCAATAAATAAGTTTAAATGTTTTATTAAAGAAAAATTGTAATTGTGATTGATTATAATATCAAAGAATACATAAGTGAGAAAAACTTCTGGGAATGAGATGATCGCCACCATGCTGGTTCTACTGAAACTCATTTAAAATTTGTACAAACAAAAAAACAAAATTATTGTAAAGTGAAATATGTTTTTAAAAAAAGTTCCTCTGGGTTCTTCCCAGGACAGAGGTATTTTCCGAACCAATGGTAAATAAAAAAATTACTTTCAATAAGTAAAAAAAAAATGAAGTTGAAAATATGAAATTTTTGACAGTAGAAAAAATGTCAAAAATTTTCAACTGTCAAAAGCAGGGTGATGCAACTTTGTATGAAAGCTGAAAAATCTGCACGCAATCATGATTTTGTCAGTAAAACTAAAGCGAGAAGAAAATATCGCTGTTTCTTTCCTTCATGTTGTTTTAGATTGCCATTTTAAAAATTAAATACAAAAATTCATATTATATCGGAAGAAACTAAAAATGTTAATTCTGTGTTAAGCTTTTTTTG
Organism: Parnassius orleans; assembly: GCA_029286625.1. Taxonomy (NCBI): domain Eukaryota; kingdom Metazoa; phylum Arthropoda; class Insecta; order Lepidoptera; family Papilionidae; genus Parnassius; species Parnassius orleans. Next base: position 932,481 of record JAGSMP010000043.1, on the reverse strand, counting down.
GTTCTTTAGTATAATTACATACATATTACTTTGAGATTTGCACAATTAATTTACCTATTAATTGATTAAAATTAAATTATTAAATATTAGCAGAATTCTATCAAAAGAAGCCATGAATTAAAAGAAGAAGAAAAAATGACATTTGTTTGTCAACGTCTTTCATATTGAAAATATTTTCTGAAATTTATTTCATAGGTTTAGATTTTAACATTTATTATTGATTTTTGCTTAAATTTAGTTATTATGAGCTCAGAATACTTCATTTTCGTTTGTAGGCGAATACACTGTCATAATATCGTCGTGAATATACAGTAAAGATTTTTTGTGCGATGTTAACTCTGTATAAGATATTGACTATAAATGAATTCATTATTTCAAAATTTTATGCACGATGTGTGATCATCATCGAAAGTAAGTTACGTGTTGTGCAAATAAAAAGCACAAAATCTTAATAGGAAAAGAAAAACTTATGACAGTATTGTGGTAAGTCTATAAACATATTTCGGCTGAGTTAAGCTTTCACCATGACAATTTTAATGATTTAAATTTACGTTAATGTTCTGTGAAGAATAACTCTCTGACAATAACATGTGCTATATATCAGTAACAAGCGTGGAAATATTATGTGCAAAAGCAATAAAAAACATCAATAATAATGTATAGTTTATAAAACAATCTGTCTTCCAGAAAATAAAATTACATAACTATACATATTTATAGTTTTATTTTATCTCACATACTAATCTAAAGTATATTCGAGTAATTTTGGTGCAACCTCTCAAATGTATGGGAATTTACCCCATAGGTTTGTAAGGCTTGAGCCAAAATTACTCGAATATGCCTTAAATAAAATGTTCAAAGTTACAGAATACAAAGGTTTGAAATTCCCGCTAAAAATTTTTATATGGGCGCCCATCGTAGCGCTTTTAGTGTACACTCATAAACACGTGTTTCCGTTTTTTAGTATGAAGTTGGCGTTCTTCTCTTGGTAGAGAGTAATTGTGTTCTGTGGTCAAAAGCTACGTATATTTAACTTATTTTATTTTGTTATTTAGAAGCCAATTCTGGCTTACAAATTTCAACAAAAAGATCAGTAAATATAATATGATAGTTATTGTAATAATTATTTTTTGATTTCAGACATAATACTCATTTATAAAGGAAAATATTTCTGCTGCGTCATTGTCAACTGTCAAAGCGTAACAACTACATACAATTTTTATCAATATGGAATAAATCCAGGAAGTAATGTGATAATATTTCATTTATAGAGTAAAGTGCTTTTATTTAGGCCGTAAATGATTGTGTTTTAGGGAAAGATGCGTGGTACACCACATTTCAAGTCAATATGAAGCTATGTATAAAGACTTTTGAGTGCTGTAGAGACCTGTTTAGATTTTTTAATGAATATCTCCGCTCCGCTACATTCACAGCCGGATTTCCTACAGTGTCAAAATTGTACCGACGGTAGGCTGTTTAAAGGTAAAAGGGGATTAAATATACATATCAAACGATGCCATAGTAAAAGTATTTCGGCTTCACAGCCTACCGTAGAAATTCATAACTCTATTAGTAATTCCTCTAATGACACGAATTTTTCCCTTTTTTCGGAGCAAATTTACAATTATCATCGTAATGTACCAGTGGTTAAAAGAATTCCTAGAGGTGCGAGGATGCAGCTTGCTAAAGCATTTTCATGCGCTATTCAAAATTGTTTCACTAATAGTGAAAAAAGTTGGCAAAAATTATTTACTTTCGCGTATTCCCATTTTCATTTTGATAAAACAATAAATAAATCAATTACGTCTCAACTAAAAAAGGCATCTTTTCAAAATTTATATTACCCAATTAATACTCATTTATCTCGAACACGTCCTAAATTTGATTGAAAAAAAGTAGTTGAGTCGAAAGTAATGGATGGCGACTTAAAAAATGCATCCCGTATTTTATTCTCAGACGACATCCTGGCTCCTCGTAATGTCGAAACTCTTGAAAGACTTCGTCAGAAGCATCCTTCGGTCAATCCTTCTCAGGGTTTACCGCTGCCTCCCAAGACTTCTATGCAACCTTTAAAAATTTCTGAAAAAGACACTTTAGAAGCAATTATGTCATTTTCGAATGGCTCTGCTGGCGGCATTGACGGAATTACGCCTCAACATCTTAAAGATCTTAGAGCGCTTCTGCCGGTGACGCCGGCAGAGTACTTTTTAATGACATTACAAAATTATGTAACTTTATGCTTTCTGGCAATGTTAATCCAAATTTCATTCCATTCTTATATGGGGCAAGATTATGTGCCTTCAAAAAAAGGATAACGGTATCCGTCCTATTGCCGTTGGTTCCACATATCGACGCTTAACTTCAAAATCAGCTTGCAGGCACATAATCTCTAACCTTAAGACAAAATTTCAGCCTACTCAACTAGGCTTTGGCACTAGAGGTGGCTGTGAGGCGGCGGTACATTCAGTGCGTACATTTTTATCAAACTCTGATGCAGATGTTCTTGTGAAGGTTGACCTAAGGAATGCTTTTAACTCTATCGATAGGGTAACCCTGCTGAAAGAAGTGGCTAACAATACCCCCGAAATTTTTCACTACGTTTGGCAATGTTATAGTCAAAATACTAACTTGTTTTACGAAAACCATGTTATCGATTCTGCAGTCGGTGTTCAGCAGGGTGACCCACTAGGTCCAGCACTTTTCAGTTTGGGAATTCAACCCATTATTTCAAATTTGAAATCAAGCTGAATGTCTGGTACCTGGACGATGGTACACTGGAGGTAGAGCAGATGACGTCCTCAGTGATCTTACTTATATTTTTCGAAATTTTAAAAATATTGGTCTTGAACCAAATAGCAATAAATGTGAAATATTTTTTTCCAATAACTTATCTACTTCTCACAGAGACACCTTAATTCAAAATTTTAATCATATTTCTCCAGGAATAAAAACTGTCAGTACGGAATCACTATACCTGCATGTGCCCGTTGTTTTCGATAGTATTAAACCTGTTTTAAAAACAAAATTTGATCAGCTTTTAAACCACGTTGATAAATTGTATAAATTAAGCCCTCACATTGCGCTTACTATTTTAAAATATTGTCTCCTTGTAACTAGATTTACATACTTACTCCGCTCGAGTCCAGTCTGGAAATGTTCGGATATTTTAAAAGATATTGATAATAATCTTAAAATAGCTATAGAAAAAATTCTAAATTTAACTTTAAATACAACAACCTGGACTCAAGCTACTTTACCTATAAAATTTGGTGGTATTGGTGTGAGAAATCTTTCTAGCGTTGCATTGCCTGCTTTCCTTGCTTCCGTGTATAGTGTCAGTAATTTATGTAACATAATTTTAAATAATAAAGTAGACCTGTGCTTTGCTACGGAGGCAGGGCAGACATGGCGAACGCTCTGTCCCGGCGAAAATGTTCCACTGGAAGTTAACCAACAAATAAATAAATAGTGGGATATTCCGTTGGTACAGAGGGTGCAGAAAGATTTGTTTCATAATTTCCATACTGACCAAGATAAGGCACGTCTTCTAGCTGTTTCGACTAAGGAATCTAGTCACTGGTTACACGCTTTACCCTCAAGTAATCTCGGCACATTACTTGATGGGGAAAGCTTGCACATCGCTGTAGGAATCCGACTAGGAGCGGCGATTTGTCAACCCCATCAGTGCCCCTGTGGTAGCAGCGTCGACAAGTTTGGGCTCCACGGACTTTCTTGTAAGAAAAGTGCTGGTAGGTTTTCACGGCACGGTTCTTTGAACGATGTCATCCGAAGGGCTCTTGTCTCTATAAATGTTCCCTCGATTTTAGAGCCTTGTGGTATATTTAGAGACGATGGCAAGAGACCCGACGGTATGACATTGGTCCTTGGGAGAGAGGTAAAGCCCTAGTGTGGGATGCTACTTGCGTAGACACTTTGGCGGCCTCTCATCTCAGGGTACTCGTTTAGAGCCGGGGCGGCATCAGAGACAGCTGAACTGAGTAAGGCGCAAATATGAGTCTCGAGAGATGACTACATATTTGTGCCATTTGCTGTAGAGACTATCGGTCCGTGGGGTCCACGTGCGGTGAAGTTCTTAAAGGAACTCCATCCGCGGCTGGTCGTTGCTGCAGGTGATAAGAGGGCTGGCTCTTTTCTCGCTCAAAGGCTAAGTATAGCCATTCAGCGGGGAAACGCAGCCAGCGTTCTTGGCACGATACCGCGTGAATTTGAATTTGAAAATTAAATTACTAGTTTTAGTTTTTTTTTTTATTATAGTTTTTAATATTGTGTATAATAAAATATTGTATATTATGTTATATAAGTGTTATCTAATAATCTATATTGAATAAAAATTATTCTATTCTATTCTATTCAGCAGCGAAATGTCTAAAGTCTGATGTCTAGATAAACAATTATGTAAAGCCAGTAGAAAGTAATTGTTACACGGGGTTAGATGAAGATGCGTAGAACAGAATAAATTAAAACATTAACTTAGTTGATTTAGTTAACAAAGTCAACAACTCTCGGTGTGCAAGGTTCTTGCTAAGTAACCAGCTAAGTTTCCGTCGTTCTGTAGAAACGGTAGAATATAATTAAACTTGCGCACGCGTGTACTATGGCGTGATAGTGGAGCAGGAAGAATTTCAAATTATTGCAATTCATACTAATGTGAACTATAATAACTTGAAAAAACTTGGTTTTCATATCACAAATACTGTTCAAAAGGTCCTAAAACTATCTTAGTTGCAATAGAAATAAAACTTTTATGATGGGAATTAAGTTTAAAAATGCAAAGCAATAAAAAATAATCCTGCTCCGTGACCGTGCTTTACTGTGTAGTGGCGATGTAGAAATATCCACTACCCCATATCATCCCGTGGGTATCGTAAGAGGCGACAGTGGGAAACAAATCAGGATATGAGCTGTAGCGTCTTTCTCATAACGACTAAAAATAAAAAAACTGCGGTTGCCAACTCTTCTACCAAGCGTATCAACTATGGCAAATATCCCCCCTATGAGACAATCTATGAGGGAGGCCTATGTTCAGCATTGTAATTTAATAGGCTGTAATGGTAACGAGAACGGTGCGCACACGTGCTAAACTCAGTCATGTGTGTACTTATCTCATCAACATCAACGAACGTTTTAAGATGTTTGATTATATCCAAGAGATTTCATACGCTTCGCCATTTGTAATTCGTACTCTAATGGAGTGGAATAATTTCAAGTATCTATCTCTCTACCCGATTACAGGGTTAGTGACTTCAAGGCAAGAATGAGCAAAGAAGAAATCAATCTAGCTATTATTTGCTTTGTCACCACTTACCATCTGATAGGATAGTAGTCACGCATTGTTTTATAATATTTAAAAAAACAAAACAAATCAAGACAGACATAAAAAGGTTTATGTCTGTCTTGATTTAACTGGTGTATGAACTAGTACATGTAGCAATAGTGCATGCATAAGTGCATAAGGGCAACCTGCGGAATACGGCCTGATGATGGCTCTATTTAAAGGTCTTGGAGTGCTGCCACTGCCAACACTATATATTTTTGAAATTTGTATTTTTGTGCATAAATATTTACAAAAACAATTATTTAAAACAGCCTGTGGGTTACAGTCTACTCGTTCACGTAGGGACCCGCACACGCTATTACTTAAGGATATACCTAAATCACAAAATTATGGTAAAAGATGTCTTACCATGTGTGTCCGAATATTTAACAAACTCCCTGACGAACTTAAAATCCTAAACGTTACATTGTTTAAAAATAAATTTTACAAATGGCTCAATGAAAATAATTTCTATAGCGTAAAACAGTTCTTAGATAGTAAAAAATTAGATTCTATATTGGATAATATGTATTAGAAAATTTTCATTTAATTATTGTTATAGTATTATTACAATGTATCTCTAAGTTATGAGACTTTTTACTATTGAAATTGACGATGCACAGAACTGACATTTAACTAATTATTATAATATAATTTCGCTATATTTTATTTTTAATTAAATTATGTGACTAATTGTCATTCAAATGGCTAAGGAAATACTTAAAATTGTTTAAAAATATTTGCATGCGGTGCACATGTTACAAGAGCGTGCGTGCGTGAGTGTGTGTGTCTGTGTGTGTACTAAACAATTTAAAAAAAATGTGACCTCGAGATTGCCTACAACTTTTGTTTATAGACTTTTATATACTTCTTGATAAAATTTAAAGTTGGAAAGAATATGATGTATATCTGATGCAACTCAAATAATATTATAAGCTTTGAAATTACAACTCACAGACCAAATCCGTCCGTAACATAAACATAATGTATACCAGAAATATAGCTCCGACTTCAGAAGCAACTATGTGAAAACTATTTTATTACTTCAGTTTATTGAAGTCTACTCTTGATTTTTACTAAGAGTTTCATTTTTTACCCTTTTGAGTGGATCAAGGAATATCACAAGGTAAAGGTAACAACTAGAATATCATCTAAATAGTTACATTATAAACATCATACCCTATTTTGCACTCTTAGGGGTGGCATATTGTCTTTAACTTTATATAGGATAACTCTTTCTCTTTGAAAATAACCCTGATAGTAGCCAAATTATAAACTTAAGTAAAAATATATAAATAATGATATACTGTCACTGCATTTTTTGAAAATACGAGTAAATAAGGCTTCTACTTTTATTTGAAATGATCCCAAATTGAATGCGATTTGTGGGCAACAAATACGCGTTCGCGCGTTCCTCTGTGTGCAATTCAATTCACTACGTTTTTGTCAACCGAGCAACTCTTATGAATATGTGCGTGCGTAGTAAAATAGTAGGCGTTAGATATTTATGAATGACAATCAGTTAAAATAATGCATTACTACGCATTTTGAATTTAAAAGATAAAAAGGACAGAATTTTTAAGATTTTTTTAATAAATGTTTCTTCAACATTTGTCTATATTACTTATTCTGAACCTTCTCTGCAAATTTGGCCGTTTATTGCGAAACAACCTTGTATAACCTATTTAATAAAAAAGAATACCTAATCAAAATCCATTCCATTCCACGTGCACAGACATTCTGTGTTGGGATGTGCTCATAATTACTCAGTTCTAGAACTCGACTAAATAGTTTTTAAGGTTAATTTTTTCAAAATTGTATAATTCACGTCTAAAAAACAGACCCAGAATCAGATAGGATGAATTATTAAATATTTTAGAATCCATCACTTATCATCATTTATTATAAATGTAACAGGCAAGAACATCTAACAGTTCTTCCGACACAGAAACAGATACTGATTCTAATATAATAATTATTTAAAAGAACTGATTTGTTGTTATTTAATTCCAAATGCTAAATAGGTACACATTTTTATAAAAAAAACATAATTTTAGGTAGCTAAAGTGAGATAGGTTAGATAATACTACTGTTGAATTTATGAAAAATAGGATTGAAATATTAGTAAGCTGAAATGGCAATCAGCCGGCCATATAGCTCGAAGAACCGACAGCCGATAGGGAAGAAAGGTTCTCGAGTGGCAGCCTCGTACCGGTAAGCGAAGTGTAGGGCGGGCCCCCACTAAATGATAAAATATGTAAGAAGTCAATGGATGCATTTGGCTCAGGACCATGCTTTGTGGTATTTCTCGAGGGAGGCCTAGGTTCAGCAGTGGACTTGTGAAGGGCTGTAATGAAGTTAGATAGGGTAGTTTTCTCTTTACTACTTCACTATATCTTACAAATTCAAAAAATTTAAATGTTTTGATCAATGGGATTTCATACGATGACTTTATGCCAACAAAGGTCATTGTATTATACTAGTAACGAGGCATTTCATCTTAGTACTCAATGGTAACAAAGCATCGGCATTTTGTTTCGCAATCAAGGACAACATGCAAATGTCTATGGAACACACATAGATTTAGTATATACTTACGTTAGATTGGCAATGTAAAAGAGAAAGGGCATAGCATATGCTTACGTTAGAGCGAGATAGAATGGATAGACCATACACGTACACGCTATAGGCCTATAAAGGGCTGACGTCAATCGTTAACGAAACAAATCCCGCTTAGTTTCACAATATTTTTTAATTTTGAAGTATTCATAAGTGTTTAAAAGGTGTGATTAAATATGGTGACGTGTGCAGTACCTGTATGCAGTTCATCGAGAAAAGAAAATCTTCAAAATTATACATTTCACACGTAAGGACAATTAAAATGTTTAACACTTTAAATGCAATATTTTAAAACTGGTACAAATGTTTTATACATAAATGGATAGGGATCGGGGATAGGGTATCGATTATTGAAGTTGATGCATGGCGCAGCACTATTCGTCTCGCATACATGCACACTTCACTCACACCGGTACATTTCGTTTTTGGTCTCATCCTAATCACTTCATCGCCAATCTAATGTATACTATATCTATGGGAACACAGCATCCACTTACCACCACCTGTCATCCGTATTCTAAAAAAATAAGAAAAAAAACCACGTACACAATACTAGAGCACATAATATATACATCTACGTACGTAATATAGGCAACATAAAATAATATAACTCATGAGAGGTGCTAAGAGATATATATTAGTTGTTTATGAGGTAATATCTTACTATATTATCTTATAATACCGTTGTTATCATTTTTAATTACCAGTTGATGTCGAAATCATTATAACCTAAATTTCCATTGCAATAATTATAGTTATTAAAATTTCGACATCAAATGTTAATTGAAAAATGATAACAACGAAAGTAACACTTGTAAAGTTGTGACGCTTATTTGACGGTGTTTGCCAGAGGGGATGAAAATTATCTGAATACAAAGTTTGATAAAAAGTACGCCGTATTTACTTTCACTAGGCTTTAAAATAATGAAATTAATTCCACGATATCAATTCTCGTCTGGCATGAATTAGGGAATACGAGTAAAAAAATAAATATTAATCTTAATACAGGGTTATTTTTCAAAGAGTAGCCAAATTTTAAACTTAAGTTCAAATATATAAATAATGATGTACCGTTATTCCATGTTTTGAAAATACGAGTAAATAAGGAGTCTACTTTTATTTGAAATTATCCCAAATTGAATGTGATTTATGGGCAACAATGTTTTTGCCTACCGAACGACCCTAACGAATGTGTGCGTGCGCAGTAAAATCAGTAATAATGCATTACCACACATTTTTAATTAAAAAAAAAAACAGAATTATTGAGTTTTTTTAAATTAATTTTTCTTCGTCTTTTGCCTATATTACTTACTCGGAGCCTTCTCTGCAAAATTGGCCGGTTAATGCAAAATAACCCTGTGTAATATACGTAATTCTGTGTGTTTTTCACTGAACTCTTAAACGGTTGGACCTAATTTGATGAGATTTTTTGTGTGTATTTGTAGGTCGTTGGATGGTTTTTGGTATATGTTTATTTCACATTTGGACCCGTTAGGTGACGCTGTTGTTGAGATCCAGAAATCACTTATGCGAAATCGGGACCGATAGCTAGTAATATAATAAATACATAAAAACTGGTGATTGCTGGTGCTGTGTGGTGACGGCGTAAGAGAACCCATAAACCCATTCGTCCCGTGGGTGTCGTAAGAGGCGAATATGGGAATTGCCACATTAAAGCATCTATGGGAAAAGCCAGAAAAGTCATAAACATTATAGAATAGAATATAATATTTTTTATTTAATATGGATTACAATATTACTTACTGAAAGTAATTTATACTTTTTCTATTGGTTCGGAAAAAAACTATATGTCTGAGGATGAACCAGCAAGAAACCCAGCGGGACTAAAAAAGCTAGCGGGACTAAATGGCGTTTATTTTCGATAGATAGCGGTAGCGATAGATAGCGGTTCACGTCAGACGTAAACACTGACGTAAACGTCTGGTCCTGAGAGCGTGACGAAGGATACGCTAAAACTTTCTAAAAAAAAATATTTAAATGATGGCGCAAAATCCAAAATCGCAACAAAATCCAATAAGCAGTTTAAAATTATTAGCCAATTCACAGATGCGGTTAAGCGACTTTGATTTATATTTAGGGCTAATTTTTCAGTTTTTAGATAATACTTATTCATAGGATAAAATATAATATTAACAGTGTGATGGCGATGTAAGAACATCCATTACCCAAACATCTCGTATGTGTCGTAAGCGGTGACAGAGGCAAACAGAAACAGGAGATGGGCAGCAGTAATATCCTAATAAAAACCTGCTTGCTAAGCGTGGCAACTATGTCAAATGAAATGAAGCAATCTATAGGGGATGCCTATGTTCAGCAGTGGAATTAATAAAAATTACAGTTGTATAAATAAAAACATACTAATTTTTCACTTTCTCATTCAGCCATGCAATAATTTATTTGATAAATAACTTTCAATCAGCACTTATCCTCTCTATATGAGATTTAATTTTGAAGTCGCGTATTTGCTTTATTTCTGTTTAATGCCTTTGACATATTAGCACACAAATTGAGGAATATATTCCCGCAATCTAATTCCATTACTGACAAGGGCGGCACGTGCTGCACGTAGGGTTTACAACAATATTGTTTTAATCGTGTTATATTTATCATGTTACAAATACCCTCTGGTTCCCGTCAAGTGCGTTATCAGAATCAGTATTCAAACGTATAGAAAAAACTTTACTTTTATGTGATAGAGCCACGCTGCAGCTATATTATGTTTGTAGTACGAACGGGTCGGCTCGACCGGGGTAGGACCACGCTCTCACAGAATACTATGTCATAAATGCCATGGCACTATGTACATTTATAAGTCCTTAAAAGGAGCACCGGGTCGTTTGTTACATGCGGTATACATAAATAATGAATACCTTTTATATATATGTATATATTCTGGTTTATTCGAACTTCGTTGCCTTTTTTCTCATTATTAGTTTACTTTTGCTGCACTACCTCCCATATGTTTATCTCTGCTTAGCCTGCTTAGTCTGGTTCTATGGTCCTATGGTTGACTGGGAGAGAATGCCTTAAGGCATTAAGTCATATTAATTAGCCATATGTGCGATTTTTTTTGTGCATAAAAGTTTAAATAAATTAAATAATGTATGTGGCAAGCTGTAGGACTGTACTTGACGACTTACACATAATATCTGTGTGTATGTATACACACAGATTATAATCGTTGATATATCATATCAACGAATATAATATATAATATCGACTTACACATAACATAACATGTGGTTATAATATTTCAATATGTGGTTACTCTGAACTGAAGTCAGAGTAACCACATATTGAAATATAGAAGCAGACTAAAAAATTAAAATATTTTTGTAAACATGCTGCAGCTATATTATATATAGTTGTAGCACGAATGGCCGACCCATTAAAGGATCACGCTCTCACAAAATATAAGCGTAAAATAGAAGCTTGAAGCTGCTGTCTTTCGTATGGTGAGTGTAGAGAACCCGCGACCATTTTTACGGGAAACGAGGCATTCCATCTTAGTCCTTAGTGGTGACAATAGGTCTCCAGTTTTTATTCGTAATCGAAGACAGATGTAGATACCTATGGGCCACATAATTTTCTTACCGTGGACTGTGTGCTAGTTTGTCATATTTTAAACCATAAAAAATAGTATATTATTTTCATTTTACTCTGTTTTAAATATTATTATTAAGAAAGTTGACAACCCTAGCAAGGCTAAAGTAAATACTGCAGCTTGTAGCAGTATGTTAATAGACGATTCACACATAATCATAGTCACTTCTGAATCCAATCTATTTTCTCCTCGGGACGTCTCTAGCAAACTATTAAATGAAATTGCGGACTTAAGTGAAACTATTTTCATGGATTTTCTTGAACTCAATGGACGGGTAAACGCGATATGGTTACATTACTTATCGAACTCCTTGGATTTCATCAAGCAATAAATTGACACTAGACACCCAGTCAAAGTGAAAAAACTAGCAATCAAAGTTGTTAGTTCATTTCAAAACAGCCAAATCGTCGACTGGCGATTAGCTTCTGGATAAATTTAAGATTCATAACCTGTCATAATATCGTTAACATGCCAAAACAAGCTTGCATCAAGTTTATTTATTTAACAAACGGCGGACTTAATGCTGTATGGCATTTTCTACCAGCCAACCGGAGAGTTAGTGGGAGAAGTGTGTACTGCAGTGGGCTAGGCACAGATACACACACATACACACACACTTACACACACAGATATTCACAACTATATGTAGATCATACTTAATTTTGTAGTAATCATGTCATGGCACCATTCCACGCGAAGTTGTGCAGCTCCCAACGCGAAACAACCCTTCTCAGACAAAGGTGTTCTCTAATCTGCAATATCTGCTGAATCTCTTCATACGCAAGTCGCGTAATCATTCCATTACTTTCTTACTGCTTGCACGTTATCTTCAATAACAGCAGTCGGAGCGCGACCACTTCTTTATTCATCTATCAAAGTTAATCAACCATGTTTAAAGTTTTTACGCCAGCAGTACACGGTTGCCTTAGAGGGGCCTTAGCAAAGCGATGGAAAAAAAGAAGGGTCTTTATCGATAAATGCCAATTGAGGTCTATCAAACGATTTGTCCGGTTTAGGCGACAGGTTTAAAATCATCGCGCGAATGTTTTCGACGCAGATTCATTTTTCAATGACACAATACTTCAATTTGGCTCGTAAAAATTGTGGAAGGAATTTTATAATTGGAATATGCTTATTTTTTACTTGTATATATATATTTTTTATAAATTTTAAGTGGCCAGTGTCTCATACAAAAATAAAAAATAAATTTCGCTAAACTTTCTGCGTGGCCTGAAGCATATAATATATTATATTATGTATGGGTCCCCTCTTACGACACGTGACGAAATAAGTAACTTTATTTATCTTTAATGATTTCAGTATCTTAAAGTTCCGCTTTCAATTTTTGATTAGATATACCAGTGTGATAGTGTACTCAGAAATCAGCTAAGAGCTTATGCAATTTCCTCCTCGTTAACTTTATTAATTAACTTTGTCGGAAGACTAAGTTTTAAAGTTTGTAACTTGTGGAAAGTTGAGCTGCTATCAAGAACATCCGTTATGTCCCACAAAACTTCGCGTTTTTCCCGTAGCTAATTGACACTGTTAGGCATGGGTTGGAAGTTTTCATATATATATATATATATTTCATTACTCAAATAATACTGTACTACTTTTTGTTGTAACGTTCTTGGCAGATAAACATTGAGAATCTTCGATGTCCATATTACAAGCATCGAATTTCATTTCGGATCGTTAATTTTTGGAGGATATTTGGCACTACGACAAAATATAATAAATGTTAACGTTTCAATTACAAAACTAAATTTGTTGTTGATTTGCTTCCAGGTACAACTGTATTCACTAGACTAAACTGAAATATATTGCCCACAGCAAGCTTTGGAGCAAAGTAAAATTTATTGAATGGTTTGTTTTAATATGTTGTTGTGATATGTAATATTATGTTGCCGTTCTATTGTACATTAAAATTATTTGTGAATTGCCTCACCACACACCCTTTTTAATGGAGACGAGGCATTCCATCTTAATACTCGGGGTTGACAACGCATCTGCATTTTGATTCTTAATTGAGGATAGATGTCGATCTCTATGTGTCACAGCATCCACTTACCATCAGGTGGACTCTGTGCTCGTTTGCACCCTTATTCGATAAAAAATATTTGAAGAACTAGTTAAAGAACTATAAAACTAACTAACTTTAAACTTACTTAACTTTATTAGTAAGACTAAGCTTGAAGAATAATAGCAATTCTATTAGCACTACTAATGCCCTCGTTGGTCCAGTGGTCGGAAACACGATTGCTTATCCTGATTGAGGTCCCGGTCTGAATCCTGGTCAGGCCAAATCAGTTATTGGGTTTTTCTGTTAAGAAATTTCTATAGCAGCACGGAGTGAGGAATGGCGGTGTTTCATCACCCCCGTGTCTCGGAAAGCACGTTCGTTAGTCCTGCACCTCTCTCTCCGGTCGTCGAATTACCGTGCTGAGTTGAGCATACACTAGGCACTATAATCCTGTCCTGCGCAGTAGCCATCTTCATCCATTGAAGACTGGCCGCTGGGACCGAAATTAGGCCTGGAGGACATTATATTACTAATGTCCTCGTCAACCAATACAACTAAACTTGAAATGCTTGTGCTAAGTGTGGTGCATCACAAAAAAGGTGGCGGGTTCAAACCCACGCCTTTTTAGTTTCGCAACAACATCTTCTTTGTCTTCATTATCAGCCCGAAAAGTTCTCTACCATAGGCGTCTCCAATTGTAGGGGAGATTTGCATTAATCATCACACATGACGTGTGGATTTATAATCACAGTACCAGACTGTTTGCTCCTTTGAGGCTGCTTGCATCGCTAATCTGAGTCGCACCTATTTTTAAAGAACAAGGGTGACAAGCGAGCACACAGTCCACCTCATTGTAAGTGGAAGCCGCGGCCTATCTACATTTATTCTCTATTAAGAATCAAATGTAGGTGCGTTGTCACTCCTGAAAACTAAAATTAAAGCCTCGTAACCGGTGAAAAGGTTCTCCGGTTCTCTACACTCACTATACGCAACACAGCAGCTATTTCACGCTGGTATTCTGTGAGTGCGTGGTCCTATCACGGTCGAGCCGACCCACTCGTCCTGCAGCCATAATATAGCAGCAGCATGGATATTCCACGTAAAAAAAACGTGGGGATATAGTCACCTATTCGTATTGGATTCTATTCCACCGCACCGCCACCACACTTGTAGCCTAAACAAGTGGTAAATTTAAAAATTTTGTACAACCATCTTCAATATAAATAAAATGAGAACATCATCTATGCAGTTGAAGTCAGTTAAATACGCATTATTAAGGATAACTCAAAAACTACTCAAAAACTACTAGATCTTGAGCAAATTTATATGGAACCACATGAAAAGCACCGACTTTCAAATAAAAAAGAATCATCAAAATCGGTTCACCTAGAAAAAGTTCTGAGGTAACACATATAAAATAATACAATCAATTGAGTACCTCCTTTTTTTGAAGTAGGTTAAAAAGTAGAAGAAACTTCGCCAAGAGTTTCATAAGACAAAGAAAAATGAGCAAACTATTTTTCACTTAACAAAAACTACGTCCAACAAATGCTTCTTGTGTCAACTACGGTTGCTCTCATACACTTTTAACTTACGAAGAGCTTTTGTTTCCCGGCATCACAACGGACTATTATCCTTTGTAAATACATTGTGCAAAAAAACTGATAATCATTTATTTGTGACGATTTTTTGTAGAATAAGAGTGACAAACGAGCAACACAGTTCACTTGAGGGCAAGTAGTTGCTGTAGCCCAAACATCCACATCTTTCCTCGATTAAGAATCAATATACAGATACGTCGTCTCCCCCAAGGACTAAGCTGTTTATTTGCTGTGTTTCGTATGGTAAGTCTCCGGTTTACTCACCATACGAAATACAGCAAATAAACAGCCATTTTACGTTGATATTCTGTGAGAGCTATGTCGTTCCACAGTCGAGCCAATCCATTCGAGCTACAATCATGACAGAGCTGCAGCATGGCTCTACCACGTAAAAAGACGCTCGTTCATTATAGCTTTTAGAAGTGAAATTTCTTTAGAATAGTTGTTTTTTTTGTATAGTATAGGGTAACAAACGAGCACACAGTCCACCTGATGGTAAGTGGATGCTGGGGCCCATAGGCATCTACATTTATCCTCAGTTAAGGATCTAAATGCAGATGCGTTGTCACACCTGAGGACTAAGATGGAATGCCTAGTTTGCAGTAAATAGGGTCTCCTGTTCTCTACACTTACCATACAAAACACAGCGGCATTAATCTGCTATTTCACGCAGGTATTCTGTGAGAGCGTGGTCCTTCCCCGGTCGAGCCGACCCATTTGTACTACAACCATAATATAGCTGCAGCGTGGCTCTACCACGTAAATTGTGATTTGAGACTCGATGAAACGAAAAAGCGACATTAAAAAAAAAGACAAAAATATACTTATTATTTACGAGAGATTGAGATAGAAAACAGTATAGTAAGCGACAGTAGCCCAATGATAGGATGCGGATCGCGAACTCAAAGGTTTGAATCCGCCATTCGGCTACTGTTGTGAACTCCAAACACAAGCATTTTCAGCTTACCAGTAATGGTTAAGGGGAATACAAATAATTTCAATGGCATTGCTTGTATTTCTTTTAAAAAAAAAATATGTTTCTATTATCTCGGTGTTCCTTTGTGCGGTGTTTTAAAGATGGTTACAACATCAAACAATATAAAAATAAAAAAATACAAATTTTTTAAATAAATAAAATTAAACATATTGAATAAAATTATCTTAATACACTAATCCATTCATAACAATCCACGATTTCATAACTTCAGGCCATCTAGGGTCTATTTGACGTACCGCCTTGAAAGTCAATCAAGTTTTGTTCGATAAAAAGACTTTACCTATAGAATAAAGTAGATGGCGCTATCATAATGCAATTTTATTCGAAAAAAAAAGTTTTTTTTAAATTTATTACATTAAAATGTTGTCTAAAAATAAGGATTATAACATTTATCTTTACATACATACATGCAAATAAATAAAATTGAAGAGTCTGTTTGTAATGTTAAAATAACAGCTTTTTACTAAATGCATATGAAAGTATATACGGTACTAATAACAAAAAACAATTTTTAACATTTTTGTCTGTCTGTCTGTCTGTTTGTTCCGGCTAATCTCCGAAACGGCTGGACCGATTTTGACGGGACTCTCACTGGTAGATAGCAGATATTATAAGGAGTAACTAAGGATACTTTTATTTTAGAAAATTAATCAGGGTTCCGTGAAAAAAAAAACCCTTTAAATCGTAGTAAAGTCGCGAGGGACAGCTAGTTTGCTATAAAATTTTATGCTAAACTTGTAGTTGAAAATTATCTTATTAAATAAATCATTTGGCGTGAAATATTTTTATTTTATATTTCATTTCATTCAAAGGTCTTACTTCTACCGCACGTGAGCGTTTTTACTCACATGTGTATTTTAATTCTAAACTATTTTTAAACAGGAGATCCGACGGTATGACTTTGGTCTCTAACAAGGGAGGTAAATCTCTCATATCTTAGTAATCATCATATCTCATATCGTAGCTCCTAAACTGAGTAAACGGCGCAAATACGAGTCTGAGAGACTACTGTATAATTGTACAATTTTGTTTAGAGGCTATCGGTTCATGGTGTCAATGCGCAGTGAAATTTCTAAAGAAACTGAATCCGCAACTATTCATTACGGCTGAAGAAAGAAGAGGTAGCTCTTTTCTCGCCTAATAACTAAGCATAGCTATATATATTCTTGTCATTAACCTGGGGAATAGGACTGAATAATATTATTACTATTTTATAGTAATAAATATTGTATATTGTTATGTTTAAATTTGTTTCAAAAATTAATATTTAATAATGATTATAGTTTTCAGTTTCGACTTAGTGTTAGTTGAGTAAACTTGTAGCTAAGGGGTAAGCCCTCATCCTAGATTTCACAGTACCCGAGCAACCCGAATACGATCTCCGCCGGTAAATTGTTAATTGCATTTTAATGTTGCTTTTTTTTTAAACGTTACCCTCATACTATGATATTTTCCTGTATCGCGGAGGCAGTTCACATACATAAAATGCACAAGTACTAACATCCAGACCCGGAACAATTACATGCAGGCCATACAAATATTTACTTAATTAATGGAATCAGGCGTTACTTTGCGGAAATCCATTATATTAAAGATGGTAAAAAATACTTTGCGTACATCCGCTAGATAAAACAAAATGATGTGTCTTACCTAGTTTAAAGATTAATCTTCAAACTTTTTATTCAAACTACTTTCGTCTGATTCTTCAAACTAGGTAAAACACATCATTTTATTTTATCTAGCGGATGTACGCAAAGTAATTTTTACCATCTTTAAAATATTTACTTGTTCCGAGGATATGTGCTGATTTAGCACGTGTATAGCGGTGAAGGATGAGGAAACCCGCATATCTGCGAAATATTTCAAGAAAATATAAAATCTGCTAACACGCACTGATGCAGCGAGGTCGACGCTCAGCACTAGGAAGCAGCTATGCTATAATCTGTTACTTACTTAAACAGCAATATGATCAGGGTTGCGCGCGTACTGTACTGTTCATATATGGCGCTGGCAGAATAACAGCGTTGTAGGCAGCTGCAACATTTATGCTGAGCTAGAGCCCATTCATTACTACTCTATGTGATTCTGGTTATTTCTAAATATACTACTCATTATAACTTTATTGATGGTAATGAACAAATGTTTATTATTATTATTGTTTAACTTTTTGTTATGAACGGTAACCCCAATTCTAGCAATCCCGAATCACCGTTTCGTGGTATTTAGTTACACACACACGCGCGCGCGTGTGCGTGCGTGCGTGCGTGCGTGCGTGCGTGCGTGCCTCAGCGAGGTAGAGGTGAGTAGTATTCATCATAGTAATAATTATAATAAGAAGACATCATTTAACGGTGTACTAATTATACATTATAAAAAGTAATTCAATTATTTAAAGATTTTAATAAGTCTTCGGTTTCATCATAATTTTGTTTTGAAGCCATTTTTTGCACATTTACATTGGTTCTTATTCAAAGTGTATAAGTACATGAATGGACCAAGAAAACAGAAATATTTATGTGCATAGGAACAAAAATTAACAGTATAGCACACTTTTCCGTGTGTCTGTGTGTGTGTGTCTCTCTCTGTGTGTATGTGTGTCTGTGCGTGGGTCTGTCTCTGTCTGTCTGTCTGTGTGTGTGTGTGTGTGTGGGTCTGTCTGTCTGTCTGTCTGTTGTGTGTGTGTGTGTCTGTGTGTGTGTGTGTGTGTGTGTGTCTGTGTGTGTGTGTGTGTGTGTGTGCGTGCGCGTGCTTTTTACCTATATGCTTATATACTTTAAGTTAATTAATGATTCGTTATTTAAAAATGGAAAGTTAGCACCGGTAACGACGCAGGCGCAATGCAGAAACCTATATTTATAGGGGCTCCGCTGAAAATCAGCAATATCTGCGGTAGCATACGCTGAGTCGGAATACTTTTAGCATCACATCACTCACGGAAAGAAACTTTCTTGCTAAGATTTTTTTTATTTACGTTTCTGTTTTCTTCTAAAGTGAGTGTCTATGTCTAATGGGAGGTAATTTTGGTACCTCCCACTAATCTCAAGCAAATAAGGTCACAGATTCGTTATCGCCTTTACGATTCAAATGAAATGTCTGACAATCTATAATTATAGTGGAGTACTGCAATGCATGCCCTGCTACTTGGCGGCAGTAATAGGTAACAGGTAACCTACCCACATAGACTCCTAGATAGAAAAGGAGTCCGTACAAATTTTAAACTTCATGGTTTCTCTTCAATGGTGGATGAAAACTGGATTACACCTTTGGAACAATTTTGAATTAAATGTCATACGTAAAGGACACAGTGACATGCTCAAAACTTGTAATCACACTGACTCTCTCAACCTTCAACCCGGGATACAGCAGGGCAGTGAACCACACTCCTGTTATTGGGTCGGTTCGACCGGGAAAGGACTACGCTCTCACAGAATACCAGCATAAAATAGCAGCTTAACCACTGCTGTGTTTCGTATGGTGAGAACCGGAGACCCTTTTTACTGGTAACGAGGCATTACATCTTAGTCCTCAAGGATGACAACGCATCTGCATTCTGATTTTTAATCGAGGATAGATGTAGATTTCTATGGGCCACAGTATCCACTTACCATCAGGTGAACTGTATTTTCATTTGTAACCATTATTTTATAAAAAAATAAAGTAGGTCATAAGAGATATAATATATAGAAAAAATATCAAATATAAGAAATAATAGAACAAATATGAGAAATAATACAAAGTTATCAGAACATAATATAAACTGATTACATAAATGAAAGGAAGATATTGGAAGTCATCCACCGTAACATCAACAGATCTGTGCGACCGAATAATGAATTTTGTCTATATAATATACTTTCACAAACGGCACCAATAAAATGAAGTCTTACGCACTCAGACAGAAAATACATACATATATGTCGGAAATTAAACAGAGAATCCCAATTTTGATCTCGGAAATACATCAGGTAGCGTTAATTGTTAATAATAATAAAAGTGTGAGAGCGGATGTTCAACTTACTCTCTTGCTTACGCAATTAATCATTATCAGTAATAAGACAGCGTAACGCACTATACATTCAGTATAGAAAAATTACAGTTCGACCACACCGTAACACGTCCCCGCCACGATCACACACCAGTGTAACGTGAGGTACGTAATTACATGATAACACCAAAGTATGCAAACCAACAGCAACACTACTTATCTCAGTGTAACACAGGGCAGCCTCTCAGCAACATCATCCTCCTTGCCTGCACCAGAAGAATTACAAAAATGAACAGAACCACAACACTGTCATAATTATTAACACTGTGTTAATAATAATAATCTTAGTACTCGTAGCATGACTTCATTCGTAGAATGACTCAAGCGGAATCTCCCTCGCACGGCGCCTACAGTGAACTTTATACTGCACCAACAAGTGGGGGTTTCTCGATATACCCTCCATTCCACCTCGATCCAACCGGTATTTTATAGACGATCCGACGTATAAATAAAATTAATGTGTCTGTATGTAATATCGAAATAACTGCTTTTATTGAACTGAGTGGGTTATTTGCATGCTCTTACTTAAGACATGAATAATTAGTTTTTAAATATTTATCTCTCTGTTTCTCTGTCTGGGATACACTGAACCGATTGTGATGAAAATTTACTAGCTGATAGAGAGCAATACCAGGAGCGATCTGAGTATATTCTATCCAAAAACTTGGACATTTTTCAAAAAAATCAAAAATTGATAAAAAACAAAATGGTCTTTGGTTACCTTAAATCTTAATAATGCCACATTGATAGAGCCTATCAAGTCAAAGCTAGGGCGGGTCCAGCTTTCCCGTACATTGTGATGAATCGAACAAAAATTCATAGACGGTGAAAGTTCATGACTGCCGACGACCCTCATTGTCATAAGCATCTTGCCGATGCTGGTTAGCGTCTAGTAAAGCAGACGCTTGCTGTCGTCTCCAGGGCTCGGCCGCACCTCTCGACATCAAACCCCAATTTTGTCGACCACATAATAGTCGGAGTAAACTATAACACTTATCAACACATTAGAATACAAAAAGGTTACTTATTTTTTTTCAATTCATACCACGTTAAAGTTAATCATTTATTTTGGTACATCGCTTCAACATTTCGAACTTTAAAATGTATGGGCTACATTATTTCGTGGGCTACGTATTATCATATTATTTCACAAAACATCTAAACTCTACATTCATCAATTACAACAAAACCCGAACAAGTTAAGTTTTCACTGGATGCAAACTATAACTTATTTAGTTAACACCTCTTTTCAATATTTCTTTCAACATTTGTTAACATATTTGGGTAATTTAAGGAATAACAAAACGTTTTAACTTTTTGCTTAAAACATTTCACTAAACTTTTCCTTTACACTTTAATATTACGTCAATGTCGAAAATAGGACAACATACTTCATTAAGATATTTAACATAAAAAAGGCGATAATATGATACGCGAGTCGCGTCGTAGTCTTTCACAAACGTAATAACCCTCACACTATTCAAAGATTATATTATGTGAACGGTAACAGGGATCTTTATCCCAATTCTGATGTAAGAAATTAGAATATAGAGCTACAAGAAAAGGCTTTAATCCCACTTCTGATGTAAGAAACTATTCCACTTCTGATGTTAGAAATAATTTCAAAAGTATTTAAATAAAATAAATTGGTAAATTAATTGGGCATGCCCTAAGCGTATTAAAAATTACCTATAACATGATTATACGGAATTTTTAAAGTAGTTTAACACACACAAGTTTTCACTAATAACCTTATTATACTTCCAATTTTCCGATAATTTTATGTCAAACTTCAATTTAACAAAAGTTTGGAAAATCCAAAAGGCACGCATCATATCATCATTAAGGTCACCCATAAAGTCCAAGACGTATTTAAGTATAAATATTACATCCTACTTACTTTTAGTACGTACTACTATTATTTATTCTGTGCTTTAAAATATTGTAATAAAATCTCTCATTATTATTATAGTCAAGTATTTAAGAAATTTGGGTATTTGAATATTGTATTTGTACAGCGATCTTTTGAGCCGCTGAAACAACCCATACAATGTCCACTCACAACGGTGACTGACGCCAAACCAGGGTGATGCAACTTTTATGAAAGCTGAGAAATCTGCACACAATCATGATTTTGTAAATATTTGTGTTGGCTTGTAAAATAAAGCGAGAAAAAATATCGTTGTTTCTTTCCTTCGCGTTGCTTCAGTATGCCATTTTAAAAATTAGATAAAAATATACATAATTATTATATCGGAAGAAACTGAAAGTTTTAATTTGTGCTATATTTTTGTTTGTTTGCACCTACAGTAATTATATACATATAACTTTGAGCTTTGCACAATTAATTGACCTATTAATTGATTAAAATTAAATTATTAAATATTAGCAGAATTTATCAAGAGAAGCCATTAATTAAAAAAGAAGAAAAATAACTTTATTTGTCAACGTCTTTCATATTGAAAATATTTTCTGAAATTGATTAAAATTTATTAATAGGTTCAGATTTTAATATTTGTTATTGCTTTTGCTTAAATTTAGTTATTATCGGTTCAGAATTCTTCATTTCGTTTGTAGGCATTTCTTCGCGATTGTGTTTGTAAAGATTTTTGTGAGATGGACTCTGTATGGGATATTAACTATAAATTTATTTATTATTTAATTTTTATGCAAGATGTGTGATCAGAATCGAAAGTAAATTAAGCGTTGTGCAAACAAAAGCGCAAAATCATCTAATCACTTTCTGCAGGTTTCCTACAATAGAAGAAGAAAACTTTGACAATATTGTGGTAAGTTTTAAGCATTTTGAATTTGTTGATCGTTATTTGTAGGATTATTACTATATTAACTCGAATTTTATCTGTTTCAGATCATGTATTTGGGCTGTGTTAAGTTTTCATCATGAGAATTTTGTTGATTTAAATTTACGTTAATGTTCTGTGAAGAATAACTCACGATAACATATGTTATAAAACAATACTATGCGTGGAAATATTATCTGCAAAAGCAATAAAAATATCAATAATAATATATAGTGTATAAAACAATCTCTTCCAAAAATAAAATTACATAACTATACTTATTTTAGTTTCATTTTGTCCTACATACTCCAAAGTAAATTCGAGTAATTTTGTGCAACCTCTCAAATGTCCCATACATTCACCCAATAGGTTTGTGAGGCTCGAGCCAAAATTACTCAAATTTGCCTTAAATAAACAAAAGTTTAAAAGTTACGGAATACAAGGTTTGAATTCGCTAAAAAGTTTTATATGGGCGCCCACTGTGGCGCTGTACACTCATAAACACGTGTTTCCTTTTTAGTATGAAGTTGGCGTTCTTCTCGGTAGAGAGTAATTGTGTTCTGTGCGCCGAACTAACTGAGTGACGCAGTCTTTATTTAGTAAAATTTATTCATACAAGGCTGCTGAAAACACCGAAAATTTCGCCATTTTAGCCGAAAAAATTAATTATAACTAAACAAAACAAAATGAAACTGCCATTTACATTCAATGGCTTCCCACGTGATAGATAAAGAGTTTTAAAATAGATTGAGTTGAACAATTGATATTTTCAAAAGTTATCGTGTTTTATGTGTATTTATGTTATCATGTGACTTGATAAATCCACACCATAAGCCACTAAAACCTCTTTTTATGTAAAAATAGCAATAAATCATTAAAAAATATATTAATAAGTTCAACAATCATTTATCTTTCTGACAATGTGCTTTTTATATCACTTATATGTACAATATGATTGCTAGATACGATTTCATGCGACAAAACGTTGGAATCTTAATTTTTAGGCCTGCAAAGAACACTACTGGTAACAACCCGTGCTCAGGACCCCAATTACATGATAACACCAAAGTATGCAAACCAACAACATCACTACTCATCTCAATGTAACACAGGGTAGGCTCTCAGCAACACGACCTTCTTTGCCTACACTAGTAGAATACCCCAACGGGCATAGTAACGACAGTGGGACTTAGAATTACAGACTGATCCCAGGTGGATGAAACTGCCATACAAATTTACAAGAATAAAAAATCCTCTAGTGAACTAGGTACATAAACTTGTGGGCTAGTTTTCTTCAGCGTTGTAAAGATGGCGTTAATTAGGCCAAAACCCCAGAATCCAAAGCCCACAAGAAAACTAAATCTATGGCAGTTTTGGTCTATGGTTATGGTTGACACATAGATAATACACTTGGTCGACAGTTCTTTCAAATAAATACGAATATTAAGCACACGATAATTCAGAAAACGAAAATATTTTGCAACTTTTCGTTCCTCTCCTGTGAAAATCATAATAAGAGGCATTATGATTATTTACTAAATTTGACAATAAATGTGGTTGTTCACAGTTGGTGCACGAATGTTAATAGGCTGCTAAAGGGAAAATTATTAACTACTGATTGTGAAAATGATAATTGTCAAAGCTCAAGCTATTAAATATTATAACATTCATAAAAGAAAATAAATACATAATTAAAATTATATTCAGTCTTTGATATTAATATTAAAAAAATCTTTTGTGAAATAGGCTAAGTTTTATTAGTGTTAATGTTATCTACAAAATTACTATTTTGAGATTTATCTGATAGAATGCATACATGATAATAAAACTGTTTATTTCATAAATATCAATATAGTCATTGACAAAATACGCCATCTAGTGGTAACTCACCGTAAGCCGCGTTGTACTAAAGAATACAGCGGCATCTAGCGTACATGGTACACTCATTCGAAAACTGAAATGTGAGTGGCGCATCTACCTGGTATATAGTGTATTATCTATGACTGATCCTCTTGGTCGCCTATGCGATACTTTATACTGCTAAAACAAGTGGGAGATTACCATCCTACCTTCATTTGTTCGTTTTTCCTTTTATTTTTTTACCCTCATTCCCAACAATATAAATAAAATTGAAGTGTTTGTCTGTAATATCTAAATAACTATTATTGAAATTATTTGCATGATATTAAGACATGTATAACAATTTTTCAAAGTTTCCTCTTTCGATCTTTCCGGGCTTATCTGGGGAAAATCTGGTTTCTGATGATGTTAGTGTTATTAGCCTTTTTGGCTTTTACAGCATTATCGGTCTCAGTCTGCGATCTCGCTGCGTCCCATCCGTTGTCCTAACGGTGTTTCTGTCACGAGGAGGGTGAGTAGTGTTGGTGTGTGACGGGCTGGCGACATTTCGGTCATCGGAATCTAGCGGAACTGGGGGTTCAAGTAAAACTTTACGGGGCCTCCGGAGACTTTCCGTAACGTTTGGAGTCGGAGCGTAGGTGACTGCGTTTACCACTAGCAGGTTGGGATGTGTTTTAGCCCTTTCAAAGTAGCGCTGAAACATTTCCTTGAAACATTCAGAGACCGTTGGAAGTTGACAGTCTCTGTGCAAGTCAGAGTTTCGCTGGTACCACAGACCTCCGGTTGCTATCAGAATCAATCTATTTTGGACGACTTGGAGGTCGTAAAAATTATGATGAGCCGCGTGCGCGAAAGCTACACTTGCGTACACTGTCTTAAGGACAGTTTGCTCTTCCTTTCAACTAGCGGGTGGTACGAATTTGGCACCGTTGCGGACATTGCGAGTATGTTTCGCGAAGATCATAGCGTGGTATCTTGGAAATGACTGAATCGGTTGTAATGAAACTTGACTAACAGATAGAGAGCAATGCCAGATGTGATCCAGGCTCTATTTTATGCAAAAAACTTGAAGTTTTTTTTAAATCGAAAAATTGGTGAAATAAATGGTCTTTGATGATTATCTTAAATCTAATTAACGCCACATTAATTGATCCTACTCAGGCAAAGTGTGGGCGGATTTCTAGATAAAAACAAAAAAAAAACATTAGGGTTTAGATACATTTTGATAACTGTGCATTGTAGCAATTTATCGATTGAGAAATTAAAAGTATATAACATTAAAGCACGCTTCAAAAGTTGAAATGGGGATTTCTTTTTCTTTTTTACCGGTTGCCCCAGAGGGTAACGTTTTTCGAGAGTATGTATATATGCACGTCTATCTATTTTTTTTGGCATGCTCTGTAGCCCAAACGGCTGGATTTGAAAAGTTATGACATATTTCTTTCGAAAGCACACAAAAGTCACCTGTTTCATTTCAAAATGCAACTTGCTTATCACATATCAGTTTGGCTTCCGCCCGGGACACAGTATTACTTCAAGTTACAGAAAACTTTTGAGAGGGCATGGAGACGTCATATTTGACTGTTTTTCTCCTTATTGACAGCAGGCTGTTCGGTCTGGTCAAGATTTTTCCGACTGGTGCGATCTGTCTCTAACTTTACCGCAAGGCGGCATTCTTTCTCAACTGTTGTCTTCGAAGTTCATCAAACTTCTAACTACCCACCTTCAATATTCTTACCACCTCCATGCTGACGATCTCCAGTTATACTCACAAGCGTCTTTGGGTGAAATTGATACTGTTATCGCAGCTATTATTCGTGACTTACAACGTATTTCAGAATCATCACAGTGTTTTGGTATAACGGTAAATTTCAGTAAATGTCAGGCTTTAGTCATCGGTAGTCGCTGATTGGTATCACAACAAACACAACAAATTAACATATCTGAACTATCATCCATTGAACATGAAAACTGCGTAATTCCCTCCTGCACTAGTGTCGAATATCGGGGTTTAATTATTGACCCGTCTCTTAGTTGGATGTTACAGATGTTAGAGGTTTGTCGTAAAGCACAGGCATACTTCGTCTAACCTATCGCCTTAAGTTCTTTCTGCCTCCTTCAACTAAACTTCTTCTCATTCAATCTCCCGATGTTTGTCTAACTTATATTTCTCAGAAGCTGCTAAACAGGTTGGACAGGTTACTTAATAACTTCATACGATTCATCCTTGGTCTTCGCAAATGCGATCATGTTTCACAATTTCGCTCCCAGTTTTGACTATAAGCCAGCGCAGAGATTTCCGAATCCTGTCCACTCCGTTTCCAGTTCTTAATGATTCTTCCTCACCCCTTTATATAAAAGAAAGACTCCAATTCCTTTTAAGGTTTAAGGGGTTTAAGTAAAAAAAATTACAGTTATTTCCATCTCCCTCTAGAACAAATTGCCTGTTGACCTACGAATTAATACTGCCAAAAAATTTTTAAAGAAAACTATACAAACATATGCGTAGCCTACAAAGCTGAGTCAATTTACTTTATATGCGATATATATATATATATATATATACATATATATATATATATATATATATATATATATCGTGTAAGTGTAAGTCGTGTTTAATGAGACCTCTAATTTATTTGTTTAGGAGCAGTGTAGTAGCGGCTTAAGAGAATCCTTAACCCCCTCTCGTCCCGTGGTTATAAAATGGGAGTTGCCTGAAAAATCTTACGGCTTCCAATACGATCCGGCTTGCAATCATTTTACGTGGAAAAGCCATGCTGCAGCTGTATTATGGTTATAGCACGAATGGGACGGCTCTATTGGTTAGTGTGAAGAATCAGAGACCACTTTTATAGTATATATAAGTGTATATAATAAATAATATAAAGGTATGTATAATAAAACAGATATACATAGTTATACATACTTATCGGTTGTATAGTAGTAGTCTTACATAGTTTGAAGAGCTAACTGCGATGGCGGATAAGTTAATTGGTCAGCCATCGCAGTGTATTTCACCTGATGGATGGATTATTTCGAGGGAAAACACGTGTTGTATTATCAACGGTAATGTGTCTTTCCTAGTGCAGTGGCCGGATTAGTGCAAACGAGTAAAGGGCACGCAATTGAGACAGGGCGGGAGGTACTCTTTAAGCTAGGTAAGATATAATTTATATGTTTACTCGGATCTTAGCTTATTGATTTTAACATTAATATTAGGTCATTACATATGAAATTAGCTTTTTGTCGTACTGACCACTTTGATCTGAAATATCTCCTCTTTAGTTAAGAATTCCAAATTCAAATTTATAAATTCATTTAGCTGGTACACTTGAGTCTTGAAATCAGTCATTCATTTGTTTTTCCTCATTATTTTATTCTTGGCGTCGCTTACAACCGCACAATGGAAAACATGAAATATCGGTATATTTACGAGTACGAGTTCTACTGTGGCACCAGTGCTGCAGAAACAGCTCGTTGGATTAATGATGTGTACGACGCTGGTGTTGCAAAAGAAAGCACGGTAGGTTTTTGGTTTCAACGTTTTCGTTCTGGAAATTTCGACCTTCAGAACCAACCCCGTGGACGGCCGGAGACCAAAGTGGAAAATGAAGAATTAAAGGCTATTGTGGAAGCGGATTCATCACAAAGCACTTCAGAGATACCTGCAGGCTTCGCGGTAAGTGATAAAACTGTATTAATCCACTTGAAGCAAATCGAAAGTAAAAACATGAACGAAGGGTACCTCATGAATTGAGTCAATCGAACTTACAAACACGCGTCGACTGCTGTGTTACTTTGTTCAACCGACACAATAATGAAGGGATTTTAAATCGAATCATTATTTGTGATGAAAAGTGTATACTGTACGATAATCGGAAGCGCTCGTCGCAATGGCTGAACCCTGGAGACCCAGCCAAATACTGCCCTAAACGAAAATTGACTTAGAAAGTTACTTAGAGTGTTTGGTGGACTAGCGCCGGTGTCGTTCACTACAGCTTTCAAAATGTGGCCAAACGATTATAGCAGATATCTATTGTCAGCAACTGCAAACCATGAAGAAAGAACTAGCTGCTAAACAACCGAGATTGGTCAATCGCTCTAGGCCACTGCTGCTTCACGACAACGCAAGACCACACACTGCACAACAAACAACCACTAAGTTAGATGAGCTACAATTGGAATGTCTGCGACATCCACCGTACTCCCCGGACTTTGCTCCAACAGATTACCATTTTTTCCGGAATTTGGACAACTTCTTACAAGGAAAAAAATTCAACTCCGATGCGGCAGTCCAAACCGCCTTCAAAGAGTTTATTTATTCTCGCCCCCATGGTTTTTTTTAGTAAAGGGATCAATCTACTACCTATGAGATGGCAAAAGTGAATAGATAACAACGGTGCATACTTTGATTAATTCAATATATTTTACAAAAATAAAATGACTTTATATTCCTCCCGTACAAAACGCCAATTTCATATGTAAGGACCTAATAAAATGGATTTCTGTAAGTAATCCCTTATCCTTTTATTGCGATGAAAAAAATTTGTGACCCATTGACAAGTTCAGAAGAAGATCGATTTTATTGTCAAAATGTGTTCGTTTACTTGATTTGAACAACTATTCAACAATTTTATTGTTCATAATAGAAAAAAAAGATTGTTGAATTTGAAAAGAATAACAAATAGAATGATAAAAGGGGCTCTAGAAAAAACATTTGCAAATCTTGTATGTAAAGCGACTTCTTTACTTGGCTGGCTCACAATACTCGTAAAATATTCTGTTTCTGTTTCATTTCATTTGTTACAAAGATTTTGAAATTATTAATAGCTCTGGCACTCACGATATGTTTTAAGATATCGACTGGACGTAAACTAAAGAGCTTACGTCCAGTTGAAAGTCAACAATACGCCATTTGGCATGTATAACTCGGAGTAATAATTTTTTATATTTACGCGTACATTACACATTGAATAAAACTCTTTTTACGGATTTTATCGCGTTTATTTTACTCATTTTTAATTCCCGACCATTCGCGTGCTTTTTATAGAATAAGAGTGATAAACGAGCACACAGTCCACTTGATGGTAAGTGGCATCCACTTACCATCCTGTGGTCCTGCCCCTGTCGATTTTACAGCACCCATTGTCGCGGGGGGCACTAAGGTGTTTGACGTCCGATGTCATAGTTAACCCGGCTACCTTCAGCCTTTAAAAATTAATATTCAAGATTATATTGATTTGAAGATTGATTGAAGATAAAATCCGTAAAAATAGTTTTATTCAATTCCTTGGGGTAACCGCCGAGAAGCTGTCATAGTGTTCGCTTTAATTCTTAAACGGGGATAGATATAGATGTCTATGGGCCACAGCATCAATTTACCATTAGGTGGGCTGTGTCGAGCACACAGCTCACAGGTTTGTTACCTTTATTCTATAAATAACCACAAAGCAATAGAGACATATAATTTATAGAAACTTTAAACAGATAACGTATATTCCTCACAACATTGTTATCGTTTAAATAAACTGATTATATAAGGCGGCTCGTTTAAAGCCGTTGTTTCGTTCAACCCTTTACTTTTTCACAAAGGCTTACCGAAGTGAGTGGATTTGCGTAATTATTTAGTGATTAATTTTCTTTGATGCTTGATTGTTTTTGCGGTAACTATTAAAAATATTTTAGGATCTTCAGGCCATTATCAAATTCAATTTATATATAATTACAACCTAACTGAAAGATAATGACAACCTAACCGAAGAATGCCATATAGCATTAAGCTTGCCTTTTGCGCCTTTTTCGCCTTTACAAAATCTTTGTACTTGTAATTGTTTGTACAAAATTTTTGATTTGTTTATATTGATTTTATGAATGTATTTGACCCTTTTTGAAATAATTGTTACCTTTTTTTTATAGGAGAGGGGGCAAACAAGCTTATCGCTGGCTCATCTGATGGTAAGTGATTACCGCGGCCCATGAATAACTGCAACACCAGGGGAATTGCAGATGCGTTGCCGGCCTTTTAAAAAGAAGTACGCTCTTTACTTGAAGGTCCCTAATTCGTATCGGTCCGGAAAAATCCCTGGTGGTATTCGAATCCACAAGGAAGTTGTGCGAGGAAGAAAACTTCTAAATCGCACAGTGGTGGACCGCCAATCATCCAGATGGTATGGATAGTATCGCGAGTTTTGTCGCGATGTGCGACGGTGATATTGTGCGGCTGGAATTAGTCCGAACAATTCCTCAGAGTACCCTGTGGTGAATGCGATAAAATACGCAAAGAGATGTAACATCTCTTCGCAGTGCCAGTGAGTCAAGCCGATCGGAAAGAGTTCGGTCGTCGAAGATTCGAACAGCTCTGCGCTGGATGTGATCAAATAGAAGGAGTTGGCACTGGGAGCCCCAGCCCAGAGATTGGAACAATATTCCATATTCTCTGCTGAGCACGCCAAGCTTTTTAGAGGCCAATTTGGCCTTCTCTTCCAAGTGACTATGAAACTGCACGTCACTCGATATGTCAACGCCGAGGATTCCGATACTGGCTGAGGCAACAAGGAGTGCCTGAAACTGAGGAGATACGACAAAGGAGTTCTTTTACTTTTAGCGGTAAATGCACAAACTTGTGTCTTCCGGGGATTGAACTAGAATAGATTTAGTCGCCCCCAGTCTAAAACTTTGTTCAACAAAGTCTCGACTTCAGACGCAAGTTTGTATCGGTACTCAGCGACGTTTTATAAAGCATCACCAGTAGAATAGAATAGAATAGAATAGAATAATTTTTATTCAATATAGATTACATGTGTAATTCTTATTGAAAGTCACTTTTTACTTTACCACTGGTTCGACAAAAAACCCTCTGTACTGGGAAGAACCAGCTAGAAACCCAAAGAGACTTTTTTTTAAAAGTAAATTTTACATTAATGTTTGTACACACTATTTAAGTACAAAATTTATTTTAGAAACTGCTTGGTAGCGACCACTCATTCCCAGGGTTATTATCAATCATATATTCATTTATACTATAATAACCCTTTTATACAGTTTCAGCTTAACAAAACATTTAAACTTGGTAATAGAGAGAGCCTGTACACTTTCCGGGACCTTGTTGTAATAGCGTATACATTGCCCCAAGAATGAATTACTGACTCTGTGGAGTCGAGAAACTGGTATCACTAGCTTGTGTTTGTTCCTAGTGTTTACAGAATGTATATCACTTTTTTTACTAAACTACCTTTGTTTTTGTGAACATACATTAAATTTTCGTAAATATACTGAGAGGCCAAAGTTAATATATTTATTTCTTTAAATTTATCTCTAAGAGACTCTCTCGGTTTTAGGTTGTAAATAGCTCTAATGGCCTCTTCTGTAAAACAAAAATAGTTTCTGAATCAGCCGCATTTCCCCATAGCAAAATCCCATAAGACATTATGCTATGGAAATAACTGAAATAAACTAATCTAGCTGTCTCGACACTAGTGATACCTCTAATCTTTTTTACAGCATAGGCTGCAGAACTTAGTCTGCTTGCTAGTTTGGATATATGGGGGCCCCACTGAAGCTTTGCGTCGAGAGTGATGCCAAGAAAAACAGTGGATTCAACAGGGCTCAGTTCTTCCCCATTTAAAAACACATTGGTACCCAGATTTTAACATTCGTTGTTGTAAATTTAATACATTTAGTTTTATTTCCGTTTAAATGTAGATTATTAACGTTAAACCAATGCACTAATTTTGATATAGCATTATTCACTTCGTCACATTTAAATGATTGACGTTTAAGTTTAAAAATCAAGGAAGTATCATCAGCAAATAATACTATATCATGATTATCCACTACAAGGAAGGTAAGTCATTAATATATACCAGAAATAGGAATGGGCCGAGAATCGAGCCATGAGGACACCATTAGTACAGGTGACCCGGAAGAACTTTTACCATTGATAACAACTTTCTGCATTCTATTACTTAAATATGAAATAATAAGTTTA
This sequence comes from Parnassius orleans, assembly GCA_029286625.1. Lineage (NCBI taxonomy): Eukaryota > Metazoa > Arthropoda > Insecta > Lepidoptera > Papilionidae > Parnassius > Parnassius orleans. The sequence goes on along the minus strand of JAGSMP010000043.1, from coordinate 899,585 downwards.
AGCGCTGTGTTCTTGACACCATAGTACTGTAGCTTCTGATTAATGTCTCATGGTGAACACAGTCGAAGGCCTGGAAAGGTCACAAAATATACCCAAAGCATCCTCCGAATTCTCCCATGCACAAAAAATATGTTTAATAAGCTCAACTCCAGCGTCAGTTGTCGAGCGACCCTTGTAAAACCGAATTGATTTTTATGTAGCAATTTATTAATATTAAAGAAACTTAAGATCTGATCTAAAATCTAAATTTTTCAAAATTTTACTGAGAGTTGGTAGTACAGAAATCGGTCTAAAATTGGCGGGTCTAATGTACTACCAGATTTAAATAAAGGTATGACTTTACTATGTTTCATTAAATCAGGAAACACACCAGATTCGACGCTTGTATTAAATATAGTGGCTAGATAAGGTGCTATTATATCTATTATAGATAAAATAACTTTAACGGAAATCCCCATAAGTCTGCCGTTTTCTTAACATCAACTGTTTTAAATCGTCGCTAGTGTGCCACAGTAAACATAGGCTCCGCGTATTTTGTCAATTTAAAATATAAAAGTGCAATTTTGAACTAAACGTGTTATTATAGTTATACCAGGTATAAAGCAATAAGCACAATCAATATCTATCTCAAGTGTACATAAATAGCAAAGAAAACGACGAAATATTAAATGCAGTGATATTTTCGATTTTAACACCCGGATGAAGATATAATTGAAATTTGATGAACAGCAATGCCAAAGCGCCTACGCTTTTCTATTACAAAGGTTAGTGGAATAAATAAATACTATAATCTGACTGGAAAACCATTAATCCTACTATGTAAACAAAAATCAGCTGTTATTTTGATTTGAAATTTACACTGTTTTATCGACACTGACCCATACACTATAAAAGAGACAGTACAGCGACATCTGTTTTGGAGTAGTTAAAATAATCTAATGATCTGTTTTACCGACATAGAAATAATACAGCAGCAGCATAATATAGTTTTTACCGATATTAAGCAACAAAGAAAAACTGACTTACATAATCAACTGGGTAAAGCAATAAAATAACAAAGCAATAACAGTATTATCAAATCAACATAAATACATCCAGAGCGAAGCACTAAAATATTCTGTGTTAAATTTGATTTTATTAAATATAACAGCGACATCTATCTACAAAAAACTTTACAGTCTATAAAAATCTAATAATTATCACAATTTCACAATGCTGAGCAACAAAACAACGAAAGTGCAACAAACAAATTCAAAAGCCGTTCGAAAGATGTCGCCAATGGTAACATGTGAAATATGTAAACAAAAAACTGAATCAAAAAAAGCATTACTTTGTTCACGATGCAATAAATATTTTGAATTCGATTGCACTGGCTACTCTGAAAAACTATACTTGTTAAAAGACGTAGACTCGAGAAAGAGATGGAAGTGCAAAATATGTAAAGAAAACTCAAAGGCAAGTGATACAGAGCCCTCTTTTGTAACAACGAGGAAAAAACCATTTACGCCAGAAATTGCCAAAAACTCACCTGTCGTCATGCAAACGCAATACAGTCGACACCAAAAAGCATCATGCCATTCTGAAGACTCACATGTACTGACCCAACATAATACATCTTTGGATAACTCACCTTCAACGTCAGACCAACTACTCAAGAAGTATGTATTGCACAGTTACAAACGCAATCGATGTTCAAAAATTAAAAGAAACTATTAACGAATTACAATTAGAGTTAGCTAGCACACAGAAGGAATTGGAAAGCTATATATTAGAAAATAACGCACTTCGAAGTCAAAACTCTAAACTCTCAAGGAAAATAAAGTCTTAAAACGCTGTGCCAATCTCCAATACAAGACAATAGTATAATAAAAAGCGCCAAGAAAAAATCTAAGCCGTCTACGTCTACGCAAATAACTAAAGACAGTTTACTCTCGCCATCCAGTTTACTTACACAGCGGCATTCTTTTATTACCGATGATCAGTTGAACCTGCAACGGCAAATCACGGAGTTTCAACAAAAATTGAGCGATGTGCAAATAGAAATCGAAACCCTCAATAAACATATTCACAAGTTGAAAATGAAATTGCAAGACACGAATTCATCGCGTTCACAACCCTCTATTAAATTGACCCCTACACCGGCTAAAAAAAACGATAACAGGAAAAGAATATTTATCTACGGATCACAACAGTGTGTCGGCCTATCCTCGGCCCTAATTCGATCAAGAGAAAATACGTCGTATGAAAAATATACTTTCACATCTCAAACGAAGCTAATGCTCTGACTATAGATATTTTAAAAGACTGTCATAATGTTGATTTAACGCCCAATGATAAATTAATATTATGTATTGGTGAAAATGACTACGATAAAAAAATATTGTTATCCCAACTTCGGAAATTCTTAAATACTTTTAAAAATAATGACATACTCTTATTGAATGTATTTAAAAATAAGTATATTAATATATATGACTTAAATAATAGTAAAAAAACATGTAATGAATTTAAAAGGTGCCATTTTGTGACATGTATAAATGAAACTATGTTTGACATGTAATTCAATTAATTTTCTTATTGACTATATTGACTACAAAAAATGTATCTTGATGTACGTGAAATAAAAAAGTTGATAGGACGTGACAATAATCCAATTACACAAAAAAGCGGCGTTAACATATATCCTAAAGGAACGATTCCTTATTATTTTAAGCGTCAATCCACATTTGAAACTACTGCTAAAACAGAGGTAAAAAAACCCAAACCCAAACATCTTATTACTGACTTCTTTCCTATAGACAATAAAAAGAGTTTTTTTCGAGTCTCTAACATATAAATCATTTACAATCATGCATCAGAATATAGCGAGCATACTTGCAAAGAAAGACTTACTGGAACTCACGCTGGAGGAATTGCGTTATTCAAATATAATCCAGACGTATTGTGTTTGTCTGAAACATTCCTGACATACAATCACAATAAATACGTAAATATTGCCCAATATGAATTATTATCAACTTTCTGTAGAGATCAACAAAGAGGCGGAACTTGTATTTTAATCAAACAAGGATTAATTTACGAAGAATTAAACTTCTTACACAATCACATAACGCAAAAGACATTTGAAGCTTGTGGTATTAACATCCTGTCACTAAAATTACTTATAATTTGTGTTTACAGAATCCCCAACTCTGACCCGAACTTGTTTTTAGAAAAATTAGACATGGTTTTACATGAAGTCAATAGGCGGTATAAAAAAGACACGAAGATTGTAATTACAGGTGACTTTAATATTAATACGTTAAGACCAGGAAAAATTAGTAGTTATTTATCAGATTTATGCAACAACTACAATTTAAAATACACATTAATACTCCAACTCGTAAAGGATCTTGCATAGATCATATTTTGAGCAATATTAAAGACGCTTCAACTACCTTATTACCACTCCATTTATCTGACCATGACACAGCTCAGCTATTAACTTTTCCCATAAAGAAACCAACAATTACACCCAAGTCACATTTTATTTATAAACGAGACTATTGCCTTGAAAATATAAAAGTTCAAAAATGTATTAATAACTTATCATGGTCTGAAGTCTACGAGGAGCTTGACACAAATATGTCATTTACAAAGTTCCACGATATGTTCTGTTTATTTTATAATTTATGTTTTCCGAACATAAAATCCAAATAAGCAACGTTAATTTTAAAAACAAAATGGATAAGCCGTGGACTAAAATAAGTTGCAAAACCAAAAGATATCTACGCTTCAAATATTACAATAATAAGACATTAGTAAATAAAGAAAAGTACATGGCTTACTCCAAATTATTGAAAAAATGCATTAATAACTCACAAAGAAATACAAACATCAAAATTATAAATCGAAGTAAAAATAAATGTAAAGCAACATGGTCAGTTATAAAAAATGAAATAACGAATATAAAAATTGATGACGATATTGCTGAATTAAATTTAAAAAATGAAACACTAACAAATCCTGTCGATATAGCTACTGCCTTCAACGATTACTACATTAAAATGACTGACACTATTTCAATTAACACTGCAAAATTTAAGCATAAAGGGACAACACTAATCAACTCAATGTACTTACAACCTATGACAGTGAAAGAAGTAAAAAAGGAAATTATGAGTCTAAATAACACTAAATCGGAAGGATATGATAGTATATCCACTAATATATTAAAAACGTGCGTCACCGAGATAGTCGATATCCTTACACATCTTATAAACTTGTCTTTTTCTGCAGGTATATTTCCAGATAAGTTAAAACTATCTCTAGTGAAACCACTGTACAAAAAGGGGGATAAAAAAAATCCAGCTAACTATCGCCCTATCACATTAATACCAATTCTATCAAAGTTATTTGAAAAGTGCATGTTAAAAAGGCTTATGAGTTTTGCTCTAAATATAATATTATAAGAAAGGAACAATTTGGCTTCCAGAGAGAAAATCAACGACCTTAGCAATATTTAACCTAATAAATAAAATACTGACCAGCCTAAATAAAAATTATCTGACTACTGGACTCTTTATTGACTTGTCAAAGGTATTCGATTTTGTTGCTCACAAAACTCTTCTGAGCAAACTGGAATCTCTCGGAATCAGAGGACCCCATTATCATGGATAACGTCTTATCTAAGTGGGCGTCAACAAAGGTTGTTATCAATAAAATAATTAATAATGAAATGAGTTCTGTTTCGTCGGAATATAGAGAATGCAACTCTGGCGTCCCACAAGGAAGTGTACTAGGACCCATTCTATTTATACTTTACATTAATGATATAACAGAAGTAACAAAACATCAATGTACTTTATATGCTGACGATATATCCATAATTGTTACATCTAATAAATCTAAAAATAATGACTCTTTACAAAATCATGAATGTGACATTAATAATACTATTGACATAATAATCGAATGGCTTAAAGCAAATAATTTAAATATCAATCTTGACAAATCATATTATATACAATTCAATAAATCAAAACATAAACAATACAATTTTAATCTAAATGTTACAAAGATAAATAAAGTACAACAATTGAAATTTTAGGTATTACTATAGACGAGGATTTGAGCTGGAAAATACATATAGACCATTTGTGTAACAGAATCAACCAGTTTGTATATGTCTTAAACGTGTCAGGAACGTAACCGACAAAAGACCGCTATTATGTCCTATCGAGCTTACATAGAATCGATTTTGCGTTACGGCATCCTACTATGGGGCAATAGTACGAACAAAATAAAGTATTTATAGCCCAAAAAATGCATAAGAGCAATATGTGAGTTTTACCTAACGTGTCCTGTAAACCACTGTATAAAAATCTAGGATTATTGCCACTACCATCACTTTACATTTATGAAGTTGCGGTTTTGTACACAAAAATACAGAATTATTTAATAAAGTAAATAATTTTAGATTGAGAGATCCTCAGAATGATATATAATGACATTCCAAGGTCGGATAAGTATGCAAAAGTTGCCTCTGTATGTGTGTCAAAATTTATAACAAGATTCCTAGAGTAATTAAAATGCTCAATATCAATATGTTTAAACACAGGTTGTACATATGGCTAAGTCAGAATAACTTTACAGCATTGATTCGTTTCTCTGTACCATAAATTAATATAGCTATAAAATTTTAATTTATTCAATTTTATTCGTAATTTTAATGTAATTTTATTCGTAATAGTATGGATTGACATGTACATAATTTAATTATGACATTCTTCATTCAATATATTATTTGCATGCTATTTTCATTATGGCGAAACATATGGTCTCTGTCAAAATTGTACCAGCTTATAATACTGTGTTTCTAAGCAAATAAATAAATTATTATTATTATTATTATTATTATTAAAATATTTAACGATATCTTTTGGCAATACTCTATGGAATTTAAAGTATTTGAACAAGCCTTTACATTTTGTTTAAGCAATGATTCGGCGACAGTAGAGAAGAATTTAATGATTTTGTTGTAAAAAGGAACATCAGTAAAATGTTTCTCAAAAGCCATAGCAACTTCTTGATCAGATCGAGTTAAACTGTTGTTAATATTCAATTGAAAATCCGAGTTGCGCGGTTTGACCTTGCCCGTTTCACTATTATTATTCTCCAGGTCATTTTAATTTTGTTGGATGCAGTTTTAATTTTGTTACTTAAATGTAAAGCCTTAGTTGTGTAGCACTTTTTAAATATTTTAGAATATGTTTTGACATAATCTCTAAATATAACACTAGTATTATATGATCTTTCATTATAAAGCTCATATAACTTTCGCCTACTTTTATAAATTCCTACTGTCGCCCATTCATTAAACGATTTGCGACTGTTAAAGAAAAGTTTTAAGTATATACAAGTTATAATTTTAAATAACATACCATACAAATAATTAGCACTATTTTTAAATGAAAGTGATGAAGTCTTTTATTATATTACTTCTAAACCTCTCCAAGCGATGGTCATTTATTGGAACAAACACAACTTTCTTATTTTTCTGTTTTTGTGTATGTAAGGTAATGATACCAACTGTCACAGTGATCTGAACTTAAATTTTGAATAATTGATTTATGCAAGGGCTTAATATCTGTAAAAATATTATCTATACAGGTTGCACTAGGCCCAGCAATACGTGTTGGTTCTAAGAATAAATTAACAAGATTATACGATTTAAACAATGATCTAAACTTAATACTAATGGAAGAAGTTTCAAGGAGATTGATGTTAAAGTCTCCATATTACAACAGACTTGTTCTGTTTACTAAGTTTGAGCAAAACTTCTTCCACAATTCTTTGAAAATAGTCATAAGTAGCACATGGGGGTCTGTAAACACTTACAACAATGAGGTGCTCGAGCTCGACACAAGCCATTTCTACAGTTCGCTCAACAGAGAGGCTCACAATATCCTTACGTTCTTTATATAATAATGATTTATCTGCTAATAGGAGCCACCACGTAAACTTTTTTCTCTATTGAAGGAACTGACCACCTGGTGATTTCTGAAATTAAACATGAAATTATAATCTTTTAGCCAATGTTCAGTAATACAAAGGATATGTATATTGTTACTATTTAAAAACAATTCAACTTCCAATTCTTTGCCCATCATGCCTTGTATATTTTGATGCACCAGGTGTAAACAATTTTTATTACTTATTTGTGGGCTGCATTCAAAATTAATTAAACTCTTATTATTGCTAGAGATTGCCTCTATTGTCGCATTTACTAATTTAAATTAGTTGGAACTGATTCCAAATTAAATGTCAAATGATTATCATGCTCAATAAAAGCAGTCTTGGTAGCAAAAACTTGGCTGAGTTAAAAGTAAATAATAAGATAGCACATTTGCTACCAGTCTTAAATTATATTTGGATAGGTAATACCTATCTTTTGTCCAAAAAGTGTGTGTAGTGCAGTGCTGTAGTCCGCATAGCAATGAATGTTACCGGTTTGCAACATGTAATTGATATGCAGAAGAAACAACGTTGGTGATAGCACGCAGCCTTGTGGAACACCAGCGTTAATGGGCTTGTAATCGGAGCATGCACCGTCTACTACAACCTTGATGCTCCGATCTGCAAGACGACTGGATGAATGAATGAATGAATGAATGAATGAATTTTTATTCAATATTGATCACATAATAATACTTATTGAAAGTCATTTTTATTTACCACTGGTTCGAAAATACCTCTGTCCTGGGAAGAACCAACAAGAAACCCAGCGGATTTTTAAACCTATTTCACTTAACAATAATTTTGTTTATACAATTTTAAATGAATTTTCATAGAACCAGCATGGTGGCGATCACCCTATTCCCAGGGGTTATTTTCATGCATGTATTCCTTGATATTGTAATAACCCTTTTGTACAATTTTTTTTAATAAAACTTTTAAACTTGTTGATTGACAAACTGTGAACATTTTTTGGGATTTTGTTGTAAAAGCGTATACATTGCTCTATAAATGAATTACCAATTCTGCGGACTCTAGTAACTGGCATTACAAGCTTATGTTTGTTCCTAGTGTTAATAGTATGAACATCCTTATTCTTATTAAAGCTATTTATGTTTTATGTACATAAATTACATTTTCATAAATATATTGCGATGCCAAAGTTAATATGTTTATTTCTTTAAATTTTTCTCTAAGGGACTCTTTACAATTTAGGTTACAAATCGCTCGTACGGCTCTCTTTGCAAAATAAATATGGCTTCAATATCAGTCGCATTACCCCATAGCAAAATTCCATAAGACATTACGCTATGAAAGTAACTAAAATACACTAACCTAGCTGTCTCAACATCTGTGAGACTTCTAATCTTTCTTACAGCATATGCTGCAGAACTAAGTCTACTTGCTAATTTAGATATATGGGGGCCCCATTGAAGTTTAGCGTCAATAGTAATACCAAGAAAAACAGTGGTATCCACAAGACTCAACTTCTCCCCATTTAAGAGCACATTGGTATTCGAATGTTTTACATTAGGTATTGTAAATTTAATACATTTTGTCTTATTGCCGTTTAAGAGCAAATTGTTGGCGTTAAACCAATGTACTAATTTCGATAGAGCATTATTTACATCGTCATAATTAATTGACTGCCGTTTGAGTTTGAAAATTAAAGAAGTATCATCAGCAAATAATACTATATCGTGATTGTCCCCTACAAGATAAGGTAAGTCATTAATATAGATTAAGAACAGGAATGGGCCAAGAATCGAGCCCTGAGGAACGCCCATTGATACTACCGATCCGGAGGAACCTTTACCATTGATCACGACTTTTAGAGTTCTGTTACTTAAATATGAAGTAATAAGTCTAAGCGCCAAATTTTTTACTCCGTAATGTTGTAGTTTCCTGATTAATGTCTCATGATGTACACAATCGAAAGCCCAGGCATTAAAAATATATTTCATAAGCACAACATCGGCGTCAGACGTCGAGCGACCCCTTGTAAAACCAAATTGGTTTTTATGAAGTAATTTATTTGTATTAAAAAATTTACAATTGATCCAAAATTATTTTTTCAAAATTTTACTGAGAGTTGGTAGTACAGAAATAGGTCTAAAATTAGCAGGGTCCAATGTACTACCAGATTTAAATAAAGGACAAAAACACGCGCGCGCAAACACACTTATCTCAATATTTAATATTATTAGGATGAGCGGTGCCTCCTGACACAGGTATTCTTTTACTTTACTAGGATACTCTTATTACTTTACTATTTAGTATGCCTTGTGAAATAAATTTTTACTATATTTCATTAAATCAGGAAACACACCAGAATCGATACAAGTATTAAAAATAATAGCAAGATAAGGTGCAATTAAATCTATTATGGACGCAATAACTGTAACGGAAATCCCCCACAAATCTGCGGTTTTCTTTACATCAATGGTTTTGAAGTATTTTACAATATCTTGCGGTAATACTTTTTCAAATCTAAATTCTTTTAAACAGGTATTAACATTCTGTTTGAGTAATGACTCGGCGACAGTAGGAGAAGTATTCAATGACTCTGTTGTCAAGATAGGAATTTCAGTGAAATATTTCTCAAACACCGCTGCGACTTCTTGATTTGATTTAGTCAATTCATTGTTAATTTTTAATTGATAGTTTGAGTTACGAGGTTTGTCTTTACCGGTTTCGCAGTTAATTATACTCCACGTCATTTTAATTTTATTCTTAGCAGTCTTAATTTTGTTGCTAATATGTAAAGATTTGGCTGTGGAGCAAACTCTTTTAAACATTTTAGAATAATTTTTGACATATTCTTTAAAAGCATCGGAAAGATTATATGATCTTTCGTGGTAAAGGTCATATAACCTTCGTCTGCTTTTATGAATTCCTACTGTCGCCCACTCATTAAATGCCTTGCGACTGTTTCTGGAGAATGTTTTAGAAGTAAATGTTTTATTAAATTCATTGCTTATAAGGGTAAATAATTCTTCATATAAATAGTCTGCATTGTTCTTATATCATTGGTTTTTTACCATATTACTTCTAAATATCTCCAGGCGTTTTGCATTAATAGGAACAAACACAATTTTCTCAATTACCTGTTTTTTGTGCATATAAGGTAATGAAACCAGTTGTCCACAGTGATCTGAACTAAGTTTTTGAATTATTGATTTGTTGATTGGTACAACATCTGTAAAAATATTATCAATACAAGTTGCACTACACCCTGCAATACGTGTAGCTTCAAAGAATAAATTATCAAGATTATAGGATTTGAACAAAGAGCAAAATTTAATACTGATGGAAGAAGTTTCCAGGTGATTGATATTAAAGTCTCCACATACTACAAGACATTTATTCTGTTTATTATTAACTAAAACTTCTTCCATAATTTTTCAAAGGCATCATAACTTGAACATGGGGTCTGTAAACACTGACAACAATAAGGTGCTCAAGCTCAACACAAGCCATTTCTACAGTACGCTCAACAGAGGCTCACAATGTCTTTACGTTCTTTACAGGATAAGGATTTATTAGCTAATATTAAGGAGCCACCACGTAATTTAGTATCTCTATTGAACGAACTGACCACCTGGTGATTACTGAAATTAAATATGGAATTGTAATCTTTCAACCAATGTTCAGTAATACATAAAATATGTATATTGTGACTATTTAAAATAATTCAATTTCTAATTCTTTGCTTAACATACCTTGTATATTTTGATGCACCAGGTTGATACAGTTTTTTTATTGCTATTTTGTGAAATTACACAATATGTATTGGTAAGTTGTATTCTAAGCTATTTAAATTATCTTTGCTGAGATTACCTCTATTGTCTTATTATCTAATTTAAATTACTTGGAACTGGTTCCAAATCAAAAGTAATATTATTTTGTTGCTCAATAAAGCAGGTGTCAAGGTAGCCAAATCATTGGCTGAGTTAAAATATAAATAATAAGATAGCGCATTTGCTACCAGTCTCAACTATACTTTGATAGGTAATACTATCTGGTGATTCAATTGCACAATTTCTTGGGAAACCCATGGGAAGGAAGCTTCATAAGAAGCGCTTTATGCCAAACACGATCGAAGGCCTTCGCTATGTTCAAACTAACGGCCAACACCTCCCCCTTGAACTCTACTGCCTCCGCCCATTTATGAGTTAGGTAACCCAGAAGATCACCAGCCGAGCGACCGCGACGGAAACCGTACTGGCGGTCACTAATCAGCTGGTTATCCTTAAGGTATCGCATGAGCTGGCTGTTGATAATGGACTCCATTATTTTAAAGAACAAGGAGGTGATGGCGATAGGCCTATAGTTGGACGAATCAGAGCGGTTACCTTTTTTAGGGATCGGGTGCACGAAAGTTGTCTTCCATGATTCGGGACTACGCCTAGGGAGTAGGAGTACCGGAAAATACGCGTTAAAACCAGTGCCAACTCCGGAGCACACGTCTTCAGTACAATAGGAGGGACGCCATCAGGCCCACTCGACTTGTTGACGTCCAGGGAGAGGAGTGCTCTGCGCATCGAGCGTTGGGTAAACAGCACATCCTGCATAGAGCATTCTCACCACGGGATGGTCGGCGGTGTGTTCCCTCCGTCATCTAGAGTCAAGTTGGATGCAAAGAGAGAGCAGCGGGGGTGCTGTTACCCTCCTGGGGTAGTGTTTTATTTAACTCCGCTACCAGTTAAGGGGGATGGGATATTGGGCCTCCGGCCACCTGCACTCACCAGAAGAAATGCAGAAGCAGAGCTTCTACTTCACGCAGGTCTTCTGTGAGGTGCAACAGCAAAGGCTGCCGCGTGGCTCTACCACTGTTAAGTATGTAACATAAACTTGTAACAACTACGTGAAATGTATGTAACATAAACTTAAATTTGCATGCTAATTATAAGCAAAACATGTGAACTAATTTTACTGTGCCACCTACAAATACCATGTTATAAGCAAATAAATACATTATTATTATTATTATTTGGTGCAATAAACAATATATAAATAAATTAAATAAATAAAAGAGAAAAAAATCTCATTATTAAGAAAAATTTTACTAGCACCCATTGCCCCCGTGACAATGGGTGCTGTAAATCGACAGGGGCAGGACCACGCTCTCACAAAATACCAGCGTAAAATAGCAGCTCAATGCTGCTGTGTTTCGTGTGATGAGTGTAGAGAACGGGAGACCCTTTTTCTGGAAACGAGGTATTTCATCTTAGTTCTCATGGTCGGCAACACATCTGCATTTTGATTCTTAAAAGATAATAGGTGTAGGTGTCTATGGGCCACAGCATCCACTTACCATCAAGTGGACTGTGTGCTCGTTTATCACCCTTATTCTATAAAAAGCACGCGAATTGTCTGGAATTAAAAATGAGTAAAATAAACGCGATAAAATCCGTAAAAATAGTTTTATTCGATGTGTTATGTACGCGTAAATATAAGAAATTAATACTCCGAGGTATACATGCCAAATGGCGTATTGTTGAAAGAGCATACGTCCAGTCGATATCTTAAAACGGCTGCAGATATGATATACAAAATAGCAAAAAAAACCCTATAATATTTGACACAAATCGTGAGTGCCGTGAGCTATTAATAATTTCAAAATCTTTGTAACAAATAAAATGAAACAGAAACAGAATATTTTATTGTGAGCCAACCATGTAAAGAAGTCGCTTTACATACAAGATTTGCAAATGTTTTTTCTAGAGCCCCTTTTATCATTCTATTTGTTATTCTTTTCGGATTCAACAAGCTTTTGTTTCTATTATGAACAATAAAATTGTTGAAGAGTTGTTCAAATCAAGTAAACGAACTCATTTTGACATTAAAATCGATCTTCTTCTGAACTTGTCAATGGGTCACAATTTTTTTTTCATCGCAATAAAAGGATAAGGGATTACTTTACAGAAATCCATTTTATTAATGTTAAAATCAATAAGCTAAGATCTGAGTAAAAATATAAATGATATCTTACCTTTTTACATGGGGAAATGCCTACGCATATGTCGGACTCGCACCGACTAAAACCCCATGGTGTTCCACCTTCGTCGCATATTGGCAGGGCCACATCCGCGGCCGCACCAACGCTGGCTGCCCCAGGGCAGCCCCTCCTCGGGAGAGCGCGCCCTCCTCCGCGGCCTCCAACTTCACATGCGCAACAGACGCCCCCGTGTCCAATGCGCGAAGGCCATGGGGCCAGGACAAACTAGCACTCAGAAGCACCAGCCTTCCCGACCCCAGCGGCGTATCTGGTGTATGGCTCCGCCGCCAACCAAGATTCGGCTGCGGAGGGTAGGGAGAGCGGCGCCTCGCAATACCGACACTCCTATTCCTCCGCGACTCCACCTCAGCTGCACCGGTAGGGGGAGAGGACACCCCTTTTGCCGCAGCCCACCGACACACATCCGAAGTGGGCACGCCAAGCCCACTCGAGTGGTTACTCAGGCCGGCCCCTACACCGGGCCAGCCAAGGGGTTCCTCTTTGTTCACCGCGGGTGACCAAGCCACGGCTACTAAGCCCCCCCACCACGACAAGGCGGGAACCTCTTCTATCATTCTACAACTGGCGTCCCCAAGAAAACGCGATGATCTCCTTGCATCTGTAATTAAATATAATAAAAAGAACCCTGCAATAAATTGAATAGCACCTTTTAGGAGTGCCTGGCATTGTTCACCTGTATTTGTGAATGAGCATCTGTCTCCTTCGAACAAAGCTCTTCACGCTGCAGCTAGACTAAAAGCAAAAGAAAAGGGATACCAATATGTATGGATAAGAAATAGCCGAATCTTTATGCGAAAGAATGATGAAGCAAGTTATATCCACGTCAGAAACAAAGACATGCTACAAAAAATAGAACAATTTAGTTGTTAAGTAAATTTAGTAGTTAAGTATATTGTGGGTTATAAACTTTATGAAAAAATTATACATAAAATTCACTTCTCTAAATTTGTATTATCAAAATACGCGTGGTTTGAGAACAAAAACTAACTTTTTTATCAGCAAATTCTTTGTTGCGATTACGATGTAGTGGTACTCACGGAAACTTGGTTAAATAAATCTGTTCTTAATAATGAGCTTTTTGATCAACGATATATTGTCTATAGAAAGGATAGAGAGGATGCTGAATATTCTTCAAAAAAAGATGGAGGTGGAGTTTTAATCGCTGTATCCAGAAAAATAAAGTCTCGTCGCATGTTTGAGTGGGAATCTAAAGTTGAAGATCTCTGGGTTGTAATAGATGCAACGGTTTCAAAAACTATTCGCAAGATAGCCCTTTGTGGCGTTTATTTGCCACCACCAGTACATTATTCTTTGTAAGAGCATTTTTTAGATAATTGTAGTTTTGTTTTCGAACAATGTGATAGTCATTGTATAATTGGTGATTTTAATTTACCTAGTATTAACTGGAGTTTGTTAGCTCATGTTGCGAATGATAACAAACTAACAAGACTAAATAAATTCTTAATTGACTTTACACATATGAATGGTTTACACCAACTTAATCATATAATTAATGCGTCAAACCGAATTCTCGATCTTGTTTTATCTAACTTGCCATCTTGTACCGTGAGCCGTTTTCATAACTCATTAAGCATTATCGATCAATTACATCCACCTCTGGAGGTTAATATTATGTTGATTAATGAAACAAAACTCTGTTTTAATAATAAAATCATTAAGTTAAACTTTACAAAGGGATTATGAAAACATAAATAAAGAATTGTCAAAGTGCAACTGGGAATATATTTTTAAGGGTCATCATAGTGTAGATGTAATGCTTGAAATATTCTATTGTAAAATTAACGCCATTATTTCAAAGTTTGTCCCTGAGAAGAAAATAAGAAATAATAAATACCCACCATAGTTTGATAAAAATCTCATTAGAACCCTTAAAGATAAATATAAAATCAGGTGTCGGTTTAAAAAATATGGAAATCCTATGGATGAATTAGAGTTAAAATTATTAAGCTCTCGTTGTGGACGAATGGCAACAGAGTGCTATAACCGTTACGTTAGCAACCTGGAGAAACAAATAGCTACTAATTCTAAATAATTTTGGTCATTCATAAAAAACAAACGTGGTGGTACTAGTGCATACCATATTTCAATGACTGACGGTAATGTAACTGCTACAGATGGTGAACAAATATGTGAACTATTCTCATCTCAATTTGCATCTGTATATACTGATGGGGTTGGCAATGCTTCGAATAATTACGTTCACTCTAATTATTTAAATTATTTTGAAAACTATAGTTTACATCTTTCGCCTATTGTTATCGATAACGAATCACTTTTAAACAAATTAAAAAGTATTGACTATAATAAAGGTCCTGGCCCTCATGGAATCCCACCCGTTTTTATAGCGGCATGTGCTAAATATTTAGTATCTCCCCTGTCATTAATTTACAATAAATCACTCTCAACAGGCGTGTTCCCGGCTAAATGGAAAATTGCAAAGGTTATTCCTATTCATAAATCGGGAGATGAAAATTCAGTCAAAAACTACAGGCCCATTTCAATACTGTCATCATTTGCTAAAATTTTTGAAGCTTTGATATGTCCATTTCTACAAGATCATCTTAAGCAATTACTTAGTGATAAGCAACACGGATTTGTTCAATGTAGATCAACAAACTCTAATCTGGTAAGCTTCACTGAAACTCTTTATGAAGCACTTTATGCTAATAAACAAGTTGACGTCATATACACGGATTTTAGTAAGGCTTTTGATCGCATTTCACATAATGCACTCCTAAAAAAACTGTCCGCATATGGAATCTGTAATGGTTTAATGAAATGGATTTGGTCTTATCTAACCGACCGTACTTTTTATGTGGTCATCAATGGATTTAAGTCGAGTTTGCGTAAAATGACATCTGGCGTACAACAGGGATCTCACCTGGGCCCACTTCTGTTTAATATTTATGTTTAGTATTTTGTGCCTAAAATTTTCTGAATCTTACATGTATGCTGCGTAAACTCCAGTGTGATCTCGACAATCTCTTTCAATGGTGTAATTTGAATAAAATGGATCTCAATGCAAAAAAAAATTTCTACGTAAAATTTGCTCGGAAAATGAATTTAGTTTACTACAGTTATCACACAGACAATAATATTTTACAGGAACTAAAAGAGACCAAGGATTTAGGCGTCATATTTGACAGCAAACTCACATTTATACCCCATATGGAATATATTACAAAACGTGGCACCAAAATGTTAGGATTTCTTTACAGAAACATTAAAATTTTCCGCAGCAATAAAACCAAAATAATGCTTTACAATAATTTAGTACGAAGTATCTTAGAATACTGTTCTGTAGTTTGGAGACCACATTATGCAACGCATTCTTTACGCTTAGAACGAATACAAAAAAGATTCATGTGGCATTTAGTATACTCAAATCAAATTTCAAAAAAGAAACTTTCTTCGTATAAGAAACAGCTATCTTTTTTCAAAATGACATCCTTGGCTAATCGTAGAAAAATATCCGTCTTACTCTTCTTAAGCAAATTATTAAATAATAAAATTAGCTGCCCTCAATTGTTGAATAAGATAAAATTTCGCGTACCTCATAGGTATCCCCGTAAGAGAATAATTCCTATTAGACCACCTCTGCGTAGAACGGTATTTGGCGCAAATTCCCCGATCTCTAGGTTAAGTAAATTGTTCAATGAACTTTCCTATGCATTTGATATTAATTCCGACTCACCTAACAGGCTCAAAAAAGAACTACTCAAACATAACGCAAATGTAATAGATTCAGTTTATGGATTTTTAACGTTTTAGTTTGCTGTAAGTGTATTTATTTGATGTTTATTCCAGTGCATGTTGTAATCACCTATAATAGTTTGTAGCATTTAAAATAATACCCTAACTACGTATGTATGTAAATTATGATTTTAACAATGTATACAAATGTTGGTGATGCTTTTAATTAAAAAAAACCCGTTCGGTGGGGAAATTATATCTTACCTAGCTTAAAGAGTACCTCCCGCCCTCTCTCAATTGCGTGCCCTTTCCCCGTTTGCACTAATCCGGCCACTGCACTAGGAAAGACACATTACCGTTGATAATACAACAGGTGTTTTCCCTCGAAATGATCCATCCATCAGGTGAAATACACTGCGATGGCTGACCGCTAACTTATCCACCATCGCAGTTAGCTCTTCATACTATGTAAGACCATTACAATACAATCGATAAGTATGTATAACTATGTATGTCTGTTTTATTATACATACCTATTATATTATTTATTATATATGTACACTTATATATACTATAAAAGTGGTCTCTTATTCTTTACACTAACCATTAAAGCTGTCCCATTCGTGCTATAACCATAGCAGCATGGCTTTTCTACGTAAAATAATTGTAAGCCGGATCGTATTGGAAGCCGTAAGATTTTTCAGGCATCTCCCATTTTATAACCACGGGACGAGAGGGTGTTAAGGATCCTCTTTAGCCGCTATTATACTGCTTCTAATTAGATAAATTAGAGGTCTCATTAAAGACGACTAGAAACAATTAGTCTTCTTGAAATTATATGTGGTTGAGCAACGCTGCAGCTAATTATATTATGGTTGTAGCACAAATGGGTGGGCTCGACCTGGGTAGGACCACGTTCTCACAGAACACCAGCGTAAAATAGCAGCTTAATGCAGTGTTTCGTATGGTGAGTGTAGAGAACCGGAGACCGTTTTTACTGGATATGAGGTATTCCATCTTAGTCCTCAGGGGTTAACAACGCATCTGCATATAGATTCTTAATCGAGGATAAATGTAGATGTCAATGAGCCACAGTACCCACTTACCATCAGGTGTGTGCTGTTTTGTCACCCTTATTCTATAAAAGAAAAAATAAATTAAAGGGCTCATTGAACCTGACTATATACAATTACTCTTCTTGAATTTACTGCCACTTGGCCTTGTTAAACCATGCATCAACGGTCACAACGTCAGTATGACAACGACAAAAGGTGACAACTACCCCTGAGGACTAAGATAGATTGCCTCGTTACCAGTAAAAAGGGTCTCCGGATCTATTTACTCACCATACGAAATACAGCAGCATTATTCTCTGTTTCTTGCTGGTGTTCTGTGAGCGTGGTTTTACCCCGGTCGAGCTGACCCATTCCTGCTGCAGCTATGTATAGCTAGCAGCGTGCTCTACCACGTGTAACAGTGAACACTTCTGGCAAGCATTTGGTATATTTGCTTAAACCCATTCGGAATTGATGCTACTTCAATTTTGTAAAGTAATTGACAGATGCCCCGCCAGAGTATTTTATATATTAAATAGCGAACCGCCCCAGCGTTGCTTGTATAAGATCTATTAATGTGGCGTTTAAATTTAAGATAATCATTACTCATTAATGATATTTTATAAATATTTCGAGTTGACAAAAAACATACAAGGGTTTCCAAGGTTATCCAAGGTATTCACAAACAGATATATATATATATCTCTGTTTGTGAATATTGTAATGAAACTTGATCCAGCCATTCCGGAGATAAGCCCGGATAAAACAGACAGGCAGACAGACGGACATAAATTTAAAAATGCCGTGGTAGCTCGGAAGCTTAGCGTTCGCTGAAAATTTCACAATTCACGAGCAACCTGGTTTAATCCCCGCCGGCAACAAAGAAATTGTTGATTGCAATTTTAAGTGCTGATTTACCACGTCTCTCATTAGGGCAGCGTGATGGACACTTCCTTGCTCTAAACCCCTCTCTGAAGTGAGAGGAAGCCTGTGCCCAGCAGTGGCACGTATATATGCTGTAACTTTATGTCTTAATAGCGTGCAAATAACCCACTGAGCTTAATAGAAGCTAGTTATTTCTGTATCAATGTTTATCCTTTCTAATGAAGTATACTGTATCTGTATATTATGAAACTATGAAATACTTGCTTAGCTCTACATTTATTTTGCTTTTGTATCTTATCTAATAATTTAATTGTGTACCTTGTGCCTTGCACATGCCTATTGTTGCGCTTTTGTTGCGTTGGCTTTTTGTTGCGCCTTTTTTTCCCTAAATGTTAACAGTTTTATTTTTATTTTAAAATTTTTGTTTTATGTTGGAGCCTGTGATTAGTTAAGTTTATTTTATTGCACCTGTGTCTCTGGCGTTTACTGAAAATCAGCGTTATAGTTACCACTATGTGGTTTGATGTATACGCTTTTACAACAAAATCCCAGAAAATATACAAAATTCGACCTGCTCAAAATTCAAAAACTTTATTAAACATAGTTTGTATAAAAAGGGTTATTATAATATTAAGGAATTTATGGATGATAATAAACACTGGGAATGAGGTGTTCGCTACTAAGCTATTTCTAATTTTTTTTTGTGTGGTTAATTGTGTAACATACATGATTGTAAGCTGCTATTTTTAAAAAGTCCCGCTGGGTTTCTTGCTGGTTCTTCCCAGGACAAAGGTTTTTTTTCGAACCAGTGGTAATTAAACAAAAGAGTGACTTTCAATAAGTATTATTTATAATCTATATTGAATAAAAAAAAATCTGTTTCTGAATAAGGATGTAGATGTCTATAGGTTACAGCATCCACTTACACTTACACTTCTTTAAAATGGACTGTATGCTCGTTTGTCATTTCATTCTGCTAAAACAAATAATGATCAGAGCTTATTTATTATTATAGCCGCCGACATGTTGTATATGCGTAAGATAACCAATCGGGCTTGGCACCATGGCATAAAGGAAATTCCTCAGTATCAATTCAATTATGAGGTGTGATCTTTATGAAAATGAGTTTCACATAGCGCGGCCATTTACATTCATTTTAGAAATGAAGCCGCGGCAAATGACATTTATCCCGCACCATTTGTGAGGATCAAATCTGATAGAAGTTGGTTTTTGCTTTCAGTTTGTATTACATTGCACTGCGTATTGAATAAACTGGTGAAAATTTAAGACAACCTACCAGCAGACAAACATTTAAGACGAATGTTCGAGCACATTTCCTAAAATTGCTTCATAACTGCTAAGCTTCGTCATCATTATATATACATATTTATATATTTGTGTATATGAACCCAATAGATTCTTCGTCTTTCATAATGCGTACGGCAAAGGTGTAAAATAATTTTCCAGCATCTGTCTTTCCATCGAATGACAATGTGGGTGTCTTCAAGGCAAGAGTGATTAGACTTTTGTTAAGCTAAGTCAGTGCGCTTTACCATCTTTGGCTACATCACGACTTACCTTCTTGTGGGATAGTGGTCAAGCACTGTGCTACGGAGCCGTCAAATATATAAAATACTCCCTTATATTTATCATCTGTACGTGTAGAGGCATGCTACAGCTATATTATGGTTGCAGGATGTGTGGATCGACACGACTGGGGAAGGACCACGCTCTCACAGAATACCAGCGTAAAACAGCAGTTTAAGGCTACTGTGTTTCGTATGGTGAGTGTAGAGAGTACTTTGTGAGACTTGACGTCAGTTTGGTATTCAGTTATATATATAGATTTATATATAACAAATAATTTAATAAAAAAGATTAAGCAATGTCCCACTTTCAATGGTAACAAAACCTTTTATAGGATTGATATAGGGCAGTCCCTATAAATTGTTGTCTTTTTATCAAATAATATAAGAATAAATCACTTCAAAGAGTGGTTTACATCTCGTCGATCGGCACAAATTCTTTTCTTTTCACATATTTCTATTATTTTCAAACTGCTTGTAAAATGAAATTAAATGCTTTGTTAGAACTTTTCAAATGTAAATATTGTGCTGTAAAGTATTTGAAACCTCGGTAATATAAAATATAGGCGATGAGATCCGTGAAACTAGTACTTCATTTCGAGGTAAATTTTGTTTAATAATCGAGTTCAAATGTTACGGTGACATAAAAATGTCCACCAAACTGAATTCCGGTCACGTCTAGTCTCACACAGTAAGGTAAAGTCACACAGTACTCTCTACACTCACCATACGAAACACAGCTTACGCTGGTATTCTGTGACAGCGTGGTCCTTCCCCGGTCGTGTCGATCCACTCATGCTGCAACCATAATATAGCTGCAGTATGGCTCTACACGTACAGATGATAAATATAAGGGAGTATTTTATATATATTTGACGGCTCCGTAGCGCAGTGCATGACCACTATCCCACAAGAAGGTATATATATATATATATATATATATATATATATATATATATATATATATATATATATATATATATATATATATATATAATGATGACGAATATATTATAACATAAATTGAAAACGTGTGTCGTTGTTCAATTTATGTATTTAAACCGCCTCCAAGATACAGGAGAAAATCCTAATGTGGGGGGGGGGGCATCGCTTTTTTTTAAACTTCAATCCTCGGTTAAGTATATAATGCAGACGCGCCGTTACAAGTGAGGACTAAGATGGGATGCCATATTACTAGTAAAACGGGTTTCCGGTTCTCATCATTCACCGTTCAAAAAACACACAAAGGGCATGACGCTCTCTTATGCCGTCATGCGTCCTCTACGCCACCGCTCTCGACTCCCTTGTGTGAGCGTGCGCGTATACTATACACTTCGTGGCTTCTTTGTGTAAGTTGTGTGCTGTTTGTGCCTTTCTATTCGACTATTGTATACTTGACGCGTTCACCGCTTGATACACACTTTGTATTTCTTTTTAATATTATTTATCTTACATTATTTTTTCATTAATTTTAAATTCTATCATCTACTATGATGTTCCACATCTGCCGGGCGTCCCGTGACGGCCTACTTTTTTTGTTACAATAGCTATCCATGAAATCTAGTAATAAGACATTAAGGTTGAGAAAGTTATTGAGAAAATTAAATATTTTTTTTATGACACGCTGGTTATTCTGTCGATATTGTTGCTGCAGCCGTAATATAAATCAGCGTGACTCTACCACGTATAAAATAATATATTTGTATGCGCCCAATATAATGATGAATCTGAGAATTTTTCCCACCCTAAGGCATGGAATTTTTACTTCAAATTTATATGGGACCACTCCTCAAGAATAACTTATCTATACTTACATATAAATAAAATTGTGTCTGTCTGTAATATAGAACAACCGATGGAAAGGAAAGGTTCAGCAGGCGAAGCGTAGTGCATCCCCTCACTAGATGGAGTGACTACCTGGTAAGACATGCAGGAAGTCGATGGATGCAGGTGGCTCAGGATAATGTTTTGTGGCATTACTTGGGGGAAGCCTATGTTCAGCAGTGGATTTGTGAAGGGCTGTAATGATGATAATGATGATGATGATGATAATGATGAATATTGAATTCTATATAGGTCAGGGGGCTATTTGCATGCTGTTAAGATATAATAAACAACCATTTTTAAATTGTTGCTGTCTGTTCATCCGTTTCACGAACAGATAGAAAGCATGTTAGGAGGGATTTATTTAGAAAAAATAGAAAATTGGTAAAATAAAAGTATTTGCTATCATCGCTTGCAAAAAGCTTTCAATTTATTGAACGTTTATTTTCTGGCTTTGATGAAAGAGTTGGAGCGCCATTTGAATTCCTCAGATATGCCCGCTTTGTAAGTGCGCCCGGCGGTATATTTATAATTATTTTAAAATATTGTTCTCTGTTATATTTTTTCGCAGTTTCAATGTATCGAAGTGCGCCGACCTAAAAACTTTACCATTTTGTTTTACTTATTATAAACCAGTCGTTGACTACAATCCCACCTAGTAGAAAGTGGTGATGAAGCCCTAAAACGTAAATCGCACTGTCTTAGTGTAACAAAAGCCTATTCCCTCTTGTCATGAAGACGCCCAGATTGTATTCGAACGGAAAGACAGACACCAGCAAATTATTCCACTCCTTTGCTGTACGCATGATTACAGACTAAACAAAGCGTTTGGTTCTAACGCGTGGAATATCGACAACAAAGGGGTGAAGACCCGCCGACCGCCTGGTTGTCCGATGGTGGAAAGGAGAGGGAGGAATTAAAGCATATAATTCCCGCGCATTTTTGTTTTTGGGTGTATAGTGTAGTTTGGGTAGTTTTAGATGCGTACTGGTCCCGTGTAGTGGTCGCGTATATATTTCTGTGGGTATCAAGAAGCGACAGAGGGAAATAAAACAGATGGGCAGCAGCATCTTCCTGACCACAACTCAAAATAATAAAAAAACGCGGTGACAGTCCGCCTGCAGAGTTTAACAACGATGGCTCATGAGGGTTATTGCCCCCTATTGCCGAAACCATTTATGATTTCATAGACAATGTTAAGCTCCAAAATTTTGAGATATTTTTGAGTGCATTATAGGATATGATCCAGTGACAGATGGATCTGTAATTGTTTTTCATTAGAATAGAATAGATTAATTTTTATTCAATATAGATTACGGGAATACTTATTCGAAGTCATTTATTCTTTTACCACTGATTTGGAAAATTTTACTTTACTAAACTTTACTTTACAATATAATATTTTAATAAATTAAGCATGAAAACATTTAGAAACAGCGTGGTAGCGTTCACAGTTCTTCACTGGTATAATAAATAACAAACATTTTTTGCTTAAGCTTTAAATTTTCTGATCTCATCTGATCTGAAATTAAAGTCTAATTTTAAATTTGGTAGATAGAGCTTGAATATTTACTGGGACTTTGTTGTAAAAGCGTATACATTGCCCCATATAGGAATTACTGACGCTTTGGTGTCGAATAACTGGTATACCTAGTTTGTATTCTTTAAGCTATTTTAACATTAACTTAAAAAATGACACAAAGTTGAATACCTATGGTATTTCTTTCGCCGTTTCGGGGTAGATTTAAATAAATGACATTTGGAAAATTTCCTTACGTGTAACAAATACATAAATAGTTTGGAAAATCCAAAAGTGCACGCCTCATTCATGAGCGCTTCATTTAATTTTGATGAAAAAATAAAATGTATTCCTAACTTTTAAAATATATTATTTACGAGTTTTAAATTTAGCGCTCTATTATTTTAACAGGGTAGTGTCACCTACAGGGGCAAAATTAATAATGTTTACCACAATAAATCGATTACCCAAAGTATAAAATCGATATAGGCTGCATGGTACATTTGTCCTTTGTCTATCAAGGGCTAAAAAATTATGAAAGCGCCTTTAAATTTTTAATAGCAATAAAACTTATTAAGTTGAAAATCATTTTATTAACAAACAACGCGTAATAGGTTATTGATATGAAATACGGAACCAGTCGATGTAGTTCTGAAGCTAATAAAAAAACCTGGTCTCGATACGTCAATATTTTCGGGAGTTACCCTGACCACATACAAAATCAACATCCGGACGTCCACATAAATTTTTATAAAACCTTTTTTTTTTCAAAGTAGCAATATATAATGATTTTTTAGAAAATATAAGATGGATTAATTAGAGTGTTTTCTTGAAATACGGCTACCCATATTATCGTATAAGCGCAATATGGTTAAGATAGAGGCATTTTAAGAACACAAAATTGCTTGACCTTGACGAGTCGAGAGTAAGGAACTACCTAATAACGCTTCGCGTTATGAGGCGTGCAATAATACCTATATTTCATTGAATTTCATATAAATAAGATGCCCTGACATATTTATATATACTTAAACATTTGCCAAAAAAAAGTGTAACTTTTCTCCAAACGTTAACTTTGTCTAAACGTGGTACCTCAAAACTCTGTTTGCAACTATGATCCGTGTTGTCCTCACTTATAATTAAAGTTGTTAAAAATGAATTTGCTTACATCCTCGTAATAAAATAAAATAATGTGTTTTACCTAGTTTGAAGAGCACCTCCGCCCTCCTTCAATTGTGTGCACTATGCTCGTTACCACTAATCCCAGCACCACTACTCTCAACACCACTACACTAGGAAAGACACACCACGGTCGATAATATGTAACGCCTGAATTTATTAATTATCTCTCTTATAATGGGAAATATCATTAAAAAACTAGTTCAAGCCGTTACCTCACATATGACAATATTTATTTTATGGTCGGCCATTGCCCGACACTTTTATGTTTGTAATTTGGTGGTTCCTAGTTGATGAGTCAAAATTACCTTTTTATGGGTACTTTGGCGGTTTTATCGATGTAATATAGTTCACGACCGCGTGTCCTTTGCATTATTTTATTATCTACTGTGATTTTTAATAATAATATTACTAATTTTCTTTTATTTAATGTATTTATGCAGCCCAACTAGATGGGAAAACTACTTTTATAAACTACTTTTAGACAATAATAATAGTAAATTCTTTCTTCGCCATAAATCTTAACAAATCAATAGAAACTTTAAGTTTTATACGTTGTAGAGCTACGTTACAGCTTTATTATAGTTGTGGCTCGAATGGGTTTGCTCCACCGGGTTAGGACCACGCTCTCACAGAATACCAGCGTAAAATAGCAGCTTAATGCTGCTGTGTTACGTATGGTGAGCGTAGAGAACCGGAGACCCTTTTTACTTTACTTATTCTTAATCGAGGATAAATGTTGATGTCTATGGGCCACAGCATCCAGTTACGATCAGGTGTGCTAGTTTGTAAAAAAAATCATGAATTACGGTCGATTAATTTCGACCACTGTATGAAGTCCAGTCACAAGTCCCATGGTTATAAAACGTGGTCGAGATAAATGGCTGCTGTACTATATCTGCAGAATGAGCGGGACGGCTCGATCGGGGAAAAGCCACGCTCTCGGATAATATAAATATAATTCCGGAGCCCTTTTTACTGGTATTTGATAGGTGTAGGTATCTTTAGGTAATAGCATCCATTACAATACAAATGTGTGCTAGTTTGTCACCCTTATTCTATAAAAAAAAGCTTCTAAACTAGTTGTAAAGACTTTATCTTAGAAACCCGTGTATAGGGGATACCTTTAGTGTTACGACTAAAATAGATTCGGGCGACTTGAACAATTAATAAAATTAAGTAAAAACAAGGAATAAATATGCAGAAAACTAAAAATTAAGAAATGCGATAAAGTGTTACGTGAATTGTAATCGTGTGCATGTGATTTAATTCCTGGTTTCGAACCCTGAATCGAATGATGTAATTGGATGGAAGCACCTAAAGATGTATACAGGTATCCTAGTGTATAATTTGCAGTTTGGGAGAGGTCTGTATTTAGTGTGGGCTTGCAATGTTCTGAAATGATGATGTTGAGGTTGGTAGTGTTAAAAAATGAAGCGTCATTTAAAATATAATAATATTTCTTTCATGGCAAGGTAAGAAAAAATGTGAGAGAGATGGATATTATTCCATCTCGTTTCCTTATAGCCGCCAAGGCCGTCTACACTACGTCAGAAGGGATCGTGACGGAAAAATCTTACACTTTTTCTCGCCTAGCCCCCATCCGCCAAATTCGTGCCGTCCGATAAAGAACTTCGTTCCAATAATAATAATAATAATTGATGCCGCCCGCATCGTCCGCCGGTTTCTTGCCCTTTCCGCCTTTCCCCCTAACCCTCGGCCGTTTGGCGAGAGCCCCTACCGAAGGCTTCCATCTGGTGTGGTTTTTGTGTATTTATGTATTATTTATTTATGTTACTATATTTAATGTATATTTAACGTTTTCTTTTATATATTTATTCAGAACAACTAGATGAGAATACTTTATAATTACCCCATAATAATTATTAAGTAATTCATTCATTCATAACATTCTATAAAAAACCACCGCTGAACATAGGTAACCCCCAAATATTGCTTCATTGGGAGAGCCCTGCCATAATTGCAACGTTTGCCAGGCAGGTTGGAAATCGCAGTTTCTTTAATAATTAAGAGTTGTTATCAGAAAGATGCTGCTGCCCATCTCCTGTCTCAGTTTCCCTCTGTCGCCTCTTACGACACCCACGAGATGGTATGGGGTAGTGGATATTCTTACACCGCCACTAAACGGTAAGTCACCCTTACTTGTATTAAAATTTTACTTATTCCTTGAACGGTCGACATAGAAAACGACAGTCTTCTCAGCGAAGATAACTATTTCCTTTTAGGAAGCTGAAATTAACAGCTTATTGGCCAATGGAAGCGTTCAACGGATAATGATAAGAGACATTATAGATATTTTATGTACGGAACATTCTAGATTCGCTGTAAAATACAAAATATTATTGGAGTTTATTGGAGTTTACTCCTTAAGAATTGTTGAAAAGCACACGGTATGAAAAATAGGTAGTTACTACCCACCTATTTTTCATACTGTGTGCAAACGTTAACAAAAAGTGAAGCCGTGATGGTTTTCCTCTGCGCATCTCACAGCGTGAAGTTGACAATGTAACATAAATCATACATTCTTATGTAATATATTTTTTTTTTATAGGATAGGGTGACAAACGAGCACACAGTCCACCTGATGGTAAGTGGTTGCTGTGACCCATAGACATCTACATCTATCTTCAATAAAGAATCAAAATGCAGATGCGTTGTCACCCGTGAGGACTAAGATGGAATGCCTCTTTTCCAGTAAAAAGGGTATCCGGTTCTCTACACTCACCATACGAAACACAGCAGTGTTAAGCTGCTATTTTACGCTGGTATTTATCAAATTAATATATGGATTAATTTACTTCCTTTGCCTATTGTATATATTTTAAGTCGCTTTTCATAAGTATACTCTAGTCACGAGTTGGAACTGACATGCACAATTTTTCAAATTTACGGTCGAGTTTTCTGAAGTTATTTCTATACGCATAAATTTTGATTCTGATAACGCACTTAACACAGAACCACAGGGTTTTTGTTACATGTTGTTCATAATATATGCTTAGATTCGTATATTACTTGCACAATCTAGACTCGTGCGATAACTCAGGGGATTGAACCTTTAACGACTTGAATTGCCGAAATAATGTAATCTAGCGTTTATCGCCCTCGCGAATATCTAAGGGAGAACGAAGAGGGTGAGCTTAAACGAGCCTACCAATAGCGAATCATTACTTCAAGCTTGCCGAAAGTGATAATTAAAGATAAGTTAAATCTTAGAAAATAAGTTGCCGTTGGGGATTTCGTAAAAGTTCACAGAGGCGGATTCTAGAAAATCATGTAGTATTTAGCGTAATGCAACACTTTAAATTACCCGACAATTTAATACTAATAATAATAATGTCCTCCATACCCATTTTGGTCACTGCAGTTTCGATGGAGACTAGCCATCTGCGCAGAACAGGACTATAGCGCCCGCGTGTGTGCGCAATCAACGGTGCACTTTTATTCCCTCACTCTCACATTCCGTCATTTGTAATTCGACACGACCGGAGATATATCAGGCGCTGGACCAACAGCTGTATGTGCTTTCCGAAACACGGTGGTGTTACACTGCCAACTTCCAGACTTCGAGCTACTGAGAATTTCTTGTCAGAAAAATCCCAATAACTGATTTTGACTTGACCCGGGACTTGAACTCGGGACCTCAAGATCATCGGTCGCGTGTACGACTATTAGATCAAAGACACAGTTAATAATTTACTAGTTGGTAGGACTTCTTTTCTGCCTAGGAGTCTGTCTAGGTAGGTAACAATGACTTATCTATTTCTGCCACCAAGTAGCAGTTTATACACTGCTGCGTTCATGCCTGAAAGGTATAGAGAGATAGTAAGATTTACTATACGTGGTATTTTATTATATATGGTTGGCTCTACCAGCGTAGAACCATGCTCTACAGAATACCAGCGTAAAATAGCAGCTTAATTATGCTGTGTTTCGTATGGTGAGTGTAGAGAACCTGATACCCTTTTTACCGGGAGCGAGGCATTCCATCTTAGTTTTAGGTGACAACGCATCTGCATTTCGATTCTTAATTGAAGGTAAATGGAGATGTCTATGGACCTCAGCATCCACTTACTATCAAGTGGACTGTGTGCTGGTTAGTTACCCTTATTTTATTTAAAAAAAATACAACAGGAGTACATATCCTGCAGTGGACGTGCTGATAAAAAGGAAAGAAGAAATTATGCACTAATGAGGCAACATACTTATCAAGAGGTCAGTGACGACATATGAAGAAAGAGGAATGAAAAGATGGATTTAATGGATTAATGCCACAAGCCAATCTTTCTCAGTCAACCTTACAACTAAACAATATATTAAATATTCCCGATATATTCTGAATCAATAACTTAAATTGAATATTTTTAAAACCCCCACAACAAAAAGAACTGATGATATTCAAACGGCTGAAAAGATTTTCTTGAATCATAGCTAAGAACACTCTCTATCAAGTCACCTATCGATTTAAAAAAAAACTAAATCTAAATCGATTCATCCCTTTGGGGGCTAGGATACCACAAAAAGACACACAGGTACACATAACACCCCTCTGTTTGCGTCAGGGGTTAAAAATAAATTGTTTCAATTTTGTAATCCTCGAAATTTGTATGCAAACAGTGTGAAAATTATGGAAAAGCTTTCTGCCTGTTTACAAAAAATGTTTCAGTTTTTAAAAAAAAAGTACACTTCCTCTCATCGAAGTCGGAATCAGCAACACAAAACAGCCCCCGCATTAATTACGTTGAATAACGTTCTTGACCTGTCTCATTCGAGGCTTGCGAATGAAAAGCTCGCTTGGGCACGCCAGCAATGATTCATCCTTAGGACTTGAAATGGTTTTAATTCTTCCCAGTGAAACGACTGGTTTATCGTTAGCTTTTTATCATTAATGGGCCAACGTTTGGCCAATATCTTATTCTAGAGAACTCTTTAACTTTCTCTACAAACAACATTCGGTGTGCACCCTTTAAGCTCTCTTTGAGATCACTTTTAGCAGTCTCGGAAAACTAAGTTACCACGTACCCAGTATTTAACTACTTAAATCAAAGCTTATTCACTTACGAAGCTGAAATAAGCTGAGCTCTCGATGTCTCAAAATAATTACATTAAAGTTATCAAACTCGTGGCGACAGTTCGGAAACATTTTAAGCACAGCTTAGTTTATTCTTGAAAAAAATCTTCATTAAGGTTAAATATTGAGAACAGATAATGATTTCATGATTTCTTATATATACGCGACGCGATACTACACATGGAATAAAACTTATTTTACGGATTTTATCGCGTTTAATTTTCACTTTTTTAATTCCCTAAGTTTCGGGCACTTTCCAGCACTCATGGTCACAGGGGGGACTGAGGTGTTTGACGTTCCAATGTCATAATTAACAAAGGCTACCTTCAAATATTAATTATTAATTTTTGGTCCGATTTACGCAGAACGAGTTTACATTATCTTGAGGTCTTGCACTAGTATACTTAGGTTTGGATTTAATTTTATTAATTACGGGATCCCAAGCAGACCAGACGCTAGCACCCAGCAATCTTCTCTATTGAATTTAGGATGTTTTTTTTAATTTCAATAAACTCGCGAATCATCCTTGGTAGGAATCGGTTTTCTTTTGCGAGGATTTGTGTTCTATCAAATCTGATATAACGGTAGGGACGATCCTAAACATGTTGACAAACTGCACTGTTAAAAAGTTAAAATTAAACGCGATAAAATCCGTAAAAGTAGTTTTATTCCAGATAATGATTTACTATTTTTTAGAAAGTATGGCAAAAATGGTTTATTCACAAGTCACTATGCTCTAGGAGAAGTGTTAAAGTAATGCATTTCTTATAAAGAGCATTGAGTTGATCCATTTGTTGCTCTATTGAGCTACGAAAGACAATGCCCCAATTATAAGTCTCGTTTTTTTTTTATTCAATGATTTAAATCATTCTCTGATAACGACGCATATGTGGCTTTTTTGTTTGAAGTTTGTTGCTGGTACGTAGACAGCAGAAGCCACTTGCCATCAGAATAGTAGCCCGTCTCTGACTCAATTTAAAAAGTAGCTTAATTTTATCTGAACTCCCCCAGAATATTAAAGTTCCTTAAACGTACGTACCCTTCAACTTCTAAAATAATTAAAAACGTTAAAAAACTAAAAAGAATAAATATAATTTCCACATTATTAAAGTTGTAAAAATTTACTTTGCTAATATCCGCTCAATAAAATAAAATGATGTGTCTTAACTAGTTTGATTAGCGGTCAGCCACTGCAGAGTCTACTTCACCTGAGGATGTCTCGTGTAGAGGCGAAACACGTGTCGTATTATCGACGGTGGTGTCTTTCCTAGTGTAGTGATGGTGGGAGTAGTTTAGTACTAGTAGCGTTGGTTTTCAGCAATGCCATTTAGACTCGCCCGCAAGGATAGTTTGTAAGCTATATTTCGATATTCGAGAAAGATGTTATCAACATAATAAAATAAAATAATGGAAAAATGCAAAGGATGGGAACTTTAGTTATGCAATATATATAATAGAAATAATATAATAAGTATGTATAACAAATAATAAAACAAATATACATAGTTATACATACATATCATTATAGTCTTATATAGTTTGAAGAGCTAACTGCGATGGCGGATAAGTTAGCGGTCAGCCATCGCAGTGTATTTCACCTGATGGATGGATCATTTCGAGGGAAAACACCTGTTGTATTATCAATGGTGGTGTGTCTTTCCTGGTACAGTGGTGGAATTAGTGGTGACGGGGATAGTGCACGCAATTGAGGGAGGGCGGGAGGTGCTCTTGAAACTAGGTAAGACACATCATTTTATTTTATTGAGTGGATATTGGCAAATTAAATTTTTCCAACTTTAAAATAATGGATTTCCGCAAAAGTAACGCCTGATTCTATTAATTAATTGCCGCATTATTTTTTTCAGCGATTTTTCTGGACCGATAAGACTTAGGGACCTTTAAAAAAAGAGCCTACTATTTTTCCTATTTATTATTATTATTATATAATTCATCTTTTATTATTAACTAGCGATCCGCCCCGGCTTCGCACGGTTTATTTCTGGATCTCGACAACAACGCCACCTACCGGGTCCAATTGTAAATCTTAACCATTCTCTAATCAGCTTTATCACACACACAAAATTTCATCA
Organism: Parnassius orleans; assembly: GCA_029286625.1. Lineage (NCBI taxonomy): Eukaryota > Metazoa > Arthropoda > Insecta > Lepidoptera > Papilionidae > Parnassius > Parnassius orleans. The sequence continues at coordinate 867,626 of JAGSMP010000043.1, read as the reverse complement.
AAATCGCTCCAGCCGTTTAGGAGGAGTTCAATTACATACACACGGACAGAATAAATATGTAATATATAATATACATGGATTATACATATAAACCTTTCCCTTGAATTATTATGTCTATTGATGAAAATTGCATCAAAATCAGTTGCGTAGTTTAAAATATCTAAGCGTACAGACGGCGGAAAGCGACTTTGTTTTATTATCTATACTTATACACAAATATACAAATAAATAAAATTGAAGTGTCTGTTTGTAATGCAATCCAAGTAACAGCGTTTTACTAATTGCATATGAAAGTATACACGGTACTTATAACAAAAACACAATTTTTAATTTTTTTGTCCGTCTGTCTGTTTGTTCCGGCTAATCTCCGAAACGGCTGGACCGATTACGACGGGACTATCACTGGTAGATAGCTCATGTTATAGCGAGTAACTTAGGCTACTTATATTTTAGAAAATTAATTAAGGTTCCGCGCAACAAAATTAAAACCCTAAATTACACACGGGCGAAGTCGCGGGGAACAGCTAGTATTATACTATGAAGAGATTTATTGAGACCGAGATAATAGGAAACACTGTATGCTGTATTCCATCTCATTCACTCGTAGGCTAAATCCTATAGATGTTTATGTTCGTCTCTTTTTAGTGTCGCTTTATCTTTTCATTAAGTTTGAAATCACAACGATTCTAAAGAAGTTTTCTCTTCAAAAAGAATTATCTAAATCGAGCTTACTATTTGAGAAGAAATAGCGTATTTACTTTTTTAAAAGTAAGGTAATAAAAGAAACTGCCGTCGTCTGAAGATCGACATACAATCGTTTCATAATGAAAGCTGCTCTTTTGATTGGACTTCGTTTGTCAAATTGAATTTGGGTCTCCATTCAGGAACGCTTAAATGAAACACAACTTGCAAAACATAACGGAAAATGGAAATATAAAATTTCATTTCACGACTTTACATGGTGGAGCAATGCTGCAGCTATATTGTGGTTGTAGCACAAATGAGTCGGTTCAACCGCGAAAGAACGACGCTCTCAAAATACCACCATAAAATAGCAGCTTAATGCTGCCGTGTTTCGTATGGTGAGTGTAGAGAATCGAAGACCATTTTTAATGGATACATTTTTTATTAGTGATCGATGGGATACAAGGCATTCCATTTTAGTCCTCAGGGGTGACAACGAAAGAAGCCCGTAGCGGGCCTCGCGACAGTAGAAACGCAGACAGAAAGACACCGCCGTCGATAATGTGTTTCGCCTCTAGACGAGGTATCCTCAAGTGAAGTAGACTCTACGGTCGCTGACCGCTAAGTTAGCAATTGAGGGAGGGCGGGAGGTGCTCTGCAAATTAGCATCATTTTATTTCATTACGCGGATATAAGCTAATTACTTTTCAACAACTTCAGTTTTTTTAAAGAACTTTCTGTTATGCATGTTTTACAGTAAAAACCGAGCCCTTTGCAATATCTCTTGCTGCTGTGTTACGTATGGTGAATGTAGAAAACCACAGACGATTTTCACTGGAAACGAGGCATTCCATCTTAGTCCTTAGGGGTTACAACGCATCTGTATTCTGATTCTTAATCGATGCTAAATGTAGACGTCTATAGGCCACAACAGTCACTAACCATGAAGTGGAACGTGGGCTCTTTTATCAACCTTATCCTATGGAAAAAAATCATAAAAATCATATCTAATCGAATCTAGTTTCATCAACCCATTTATTCGATTGAAAGGGAAAAGTTTGTGTGCGCGCGTTCGGTTTGTCTACACAACCATCTTTCCATTGGATGACTCATCGTAAATTCGATCGTAAAGTCGACTATTTAAGAAAACTACAAATCGATTTTATTGAAAACGTAATCAGGAGTTTCTTATGCAAATCAACATCAAGACTTCTTCGATAGTCTAGTGGTCTTAAGCGCTACAGCTGATCATGTTGTCTCGGTTTCGAATCCCGGGTCGGCCTAAAATCATTCTGTCAAGAAATTCTTAGTAGTAGTACGGAGGAATTTGGCAATGTTGCACCCCCGTGCGTCGCAAAGCACGTAAAGCCGTTGGTAATGCACCCGAAATCTATCCCGTCGTGTCGGATTGCCGTTCCACGGATTATGAGAGTGAGGTAATAGAGCATTATAACCCTGTCCTGCGCAGACATCTGGCACTGCGATCGGCAAATTCTCCTTACTAAATTACCGTGTAGTTGCGGATGGCAGTGTAAGAATATCCACTATCCCATATCATGCCGTGGATGTCGTAAGACGCAACAGATGGAAACAAATCAGGATATGGGCAGCAGCGTCTTCCTAATAACGACAAAAAATAATATCCCCCCTATGAGGATATCTGTTGGGGCGGCCAATGTTCAGCAGTGGACTTTAATAGGCTGTAACGGTAATGGTAAGTGTGAGGCCCAGGTCCAGCCGTGGCCAAAGAAACAGACATATATACATACATACATACACTCAACAAAAATTACCCTACTTCTGGGTCAATCGGGTAAAAAATGACCTTCAATAAGTATTACTTGTAATCTATATTAAATCTCTCTGGGGTAGACGAGAATAAATGACTTTCATTCTTATCTATTCAAAGCGTAAAACTAAAACTAAACTTTCAAATATCGGGCCCGCTATATCGACTAAATTATTAATTTTGTTCACTGTCTATGCTCAAATTGAACTGACAGGGTACCGTAAGCCTTGTTACGCCTTGATATGCTTATCGTCGTTACGAATTTAGTCAGCTTAGATCTCTTTGGTTAGCATCTATCAACGTCTATCACTTTTGAACTAAACTTTTAATAAAATTGACATAAACGAAATAATTCACAATCTTTGCTTCAATTTTAATTTATATGAATAAGGGTGACAAACGAGCACGCAGTCCACCTGATGGTTAGTGGATTCTGTGACAGGATAGACATTTATATTTATTCTCAATTAAGAATCAAAATGCAGATGCGCTATCACCCCTGAGGACTAAGATGGAATGACTCGTTACCAGTAAAAAGGGTTCTTTACTCTCACCATACAAAACACAGCAGCATTAAGCTGCTATTTTACGCTGGTATTCTGTGGGAGCGTGGTCCTACCCCGGTTTAGAGAACCTTAGAGAACCGGAGACCCTTTTTACTGGAAACGGGGTATGTCATCTTATGTTTCAAGGGTGACAACGCATCTACATTTTTGTCCTTCATAAATCTGCGAGAGATATATTTTAACACTGTGGTGAATAATACAATAAACTGAAACAATAAAATATGTCCAAATATAAATTTAAAATAAATTATACAAACTCAAAAGTCTTTATTTTTCTACGTGATAAATTAAAACATCCTCTGTCAAAGTTCGACATGTTATAAACTTCTGTTTTATAATTAGTTTCCATTAACTTGAGAAGAATTGGTGAAAGACACTATCTTGTTTGTAACCTCTTTTTTGTATTTTTTTTAACGTGAATGATACATCACCTTTATCAAAAATAAAAAGAAATAAACCCATACTTATTTCCAGCATGTTAAATGCACAGACGGACAAAGAAAGATAGACAGAACATTAAAAATTTCAAGTGACGCCGAAACCATGTTCAACCTTTTTATTGAATTTGTGTGCTTAAACCTATGTTCTTGTTGAGCATGGTTACAGCTTAGTTTGGACGTGAATTAAAATTAACGTAGTGTTCTGTCTATCTTTCTTTATTGGTCTGTGGTTCTAATATAAATTATAAAATATTACAATTTAAAACATGCATGTTATATACCCCTCAGCCCTCCATACGCAGCACCCGTTCTCAAGAATGCCGCATGTGGCAGCCATAACCCGCCCACTCCCCCCATTTTGACCATTTTAAAATGAAGTTGGTGACACATCACAGGACGCCCCCGCAGGAGTTAAATACAACATACCACGCAGTAACGCGTCCCTACGCTCCACAATCAGGAAGCATTGTTCCCCGACCAACCAGGTTTGTTAGAGACTTACTGACGTATATGGGCGACAAACTTACCTGTAAAGAAACAAAATTATATTTTAACATTTATCTCATATCATAACGGAGCCATCTATAACAGCCTATAAAAGTCAAACTGCTGAACAGAGGCCATTCTTATAGATTGCCCCATAGGGAGAATTTTGCCATAGTTGCCACGCTTTACAGATGGGTTGGCAACCGATCCTGTCCAGCTAATTTCTTCAAGAAGGGAATCAATGAACTGCCACTGCATTGGCAAAGATGCATCGATTGCGTGAATGGTTACTTTAATTAATAGAAATAAAACAATATAAAAAAAAATTACGTTTACTTATATCATAAAGAACGGCAATTTCATAGGTAAAGATCTAATATTATAGATGTGAAATTAAACATTAAATGGCGTGTTTCACAGTTTTTACTTTTTCACTGATGACGAAACATCCGTATTTGTACTTTAGGGGCGGAAACGCATTTTACCCTCTAACCTTAAACCTTAACCTTTTTGCTTTCTGTCAAATATATCAGCTCCACCATGATAAATATGTTGTTACGAGGGTGGATTGAAAAGTACTGGCCTAACCAATAAAATAAACACATACTGAATCAGTAATATTTTTATTTTTCTACGTAATCACCATCAAGTTCAATACACTTTGCCACCTCCTTCCAAGCATTTAGACCGTTGAAAAAAATGATTCTTCCTTAGAGTCAAAATATGCGTCTACAGCTGCTTTGACCTCGTCGTTTGTCGAAAATCTTTGACCTCCCAAGTGCTTTTTAGGTTAGGGAACAGAAAGAAGTCTGATGGTGCCAGATCAGGTGAATACGGCGGATGCGGTAACAGTTCAAAGCCACAGTTGTGAATTTCAGCCATTGACTGTACTGACGTGTGAACACGGGCGTTATCTTGATGAAACAGGACTTTTCTTCTGAGCATTCCTCGACGTTTTCTTTTATTTCCTCTCGTAAACGACGTAGTAAGGTGCAGTAGTAATCAGAGTTTATAGTCTGACCCCTTTCAAGATAATCAATCATAATCACACCTTTCGAGTCCCAGAATACTGAAGCCATCACCTTATTTGCCGACAAAATCGACTTAGCTTTTTAGGGGTGGTGAACCAGGTCTTCCACTGTTTTGATTGTTGTTTTGTTTTCGGTGTACAGTAATGAACCCATGTTTCGTCCATAGTAACAAAACGATTCAAAAATCATCTGCATCGGCTTCAAATAACTCCAAACAGTCGCGTGAAATAGTCAATCGCGTCCTTTTTTGTTCAACTGAAAGCAGTCGCGGAACCCACCTCGCAGACACCTTGTGGAAACCCAACTCGTTGACAATGATGTTTTGAGTTCGTTCATAAGAGATGCCTATAATCTCGGCTATCTCTCTAATTTTTAATCTGCGGTCTCCCATTATTAAATCAAGTACTTTTTTAATATTTTCGTCAGTAGTTGACGTCGAAGGCCTTCCAGAGCGGGGTTCATCTTTCACACTCTCTACCACGCTTAAATTCTGCTATCCATTTTTGACGGATGAATATGACAGAGCACAATCGCCTAATGTACTGACCATGTCATCATGGATGGCTTTTGATGATAGCCTTCTTATGGAGGTACTTAATGACGGCACGCTGCTCGATTTGCTCCATTCGCGGAAATTATGTCCGATTACTTTGTTAATAAATTTATAAAATCACAACTAATTATCGCACACGTTTCGAACTTCACACAATGAACTAGTCTGAACTGAACTAAATAATGTGGGTAGATTTGATTTTTAGAATTGAATGGATCTGTGTTAGGCCGAGTACTTTTCAATCCACCCTCGTATTAATTTATCATTTGATTGTTTTACTTGTAATTCGTGTAGTGAAGTAGCCGTCAAAACTCGGCTCCATGGCCAGTTTTATTACAACTGTTACGTCTTTTTTTTTATAGGATAGGGTGACAGACGAGCACACAGTCCACCTGATGGTAAGTGGTTGCTGTGACCCATAGACATCTACATTTATCCTCAATAAAGAATCAAAATGCAGATGCGTCGTCACCCGTGAGGACTAAGATGGAATGCCTCTTTTCCAGTAAAATGGGTCTCCGGTTCTCTACACTCACCATACGAAACACAGCAGTGTCAAGCTGCCATTTTACGCTGGTATTCTGTGAGAGCGTGGTCCTTCCCCGGTCGAGCCGACCCATTCGTGCTACAACTATACTACTAATATAGCTGCCGCATGGCTCTACCACGTAAAAAACCGTCTTACAACCGGAGGGATAGTTAAAGTAGACGACTGTTATTGTTTTTGTACTTAGTCTAGTCAACAAGTTCAAAAACGTGTTAATTCTTATTCCCGTTCTTAAAAATATGTGCGATAGCTCATTCGATTCGGAATGACGTCTAGAAAAATGTATCTCGACGATTTATTAGCACATAAAAATTAGTAATTTTATTAACTTCGATCAACAATACCAACCTAAAATTGACATAATATGCCAAAGTCTGTTGTGTTATTTAAATCGTATCTCTGTATTTTGAACTTTTAAACTGAAAAATGAAAGTATTTTATGTGGTTTGATTATGTTTGATTTTAGTTACATAATGAGAATTATTTTTAGTAATAATGAGTGTGCTTAATATGTAAAACTCGTTACCAAAAGCAAAGTGGGATAACATTATTTGTAAGTGAATTTACAGCTAATATTAAACAAATTAAAACTATTTGATAATATAGCTACTTAAAAATTTGTTACTAATTTTAATATCGTAATAACCAACATATTTGGCTTTATATTACTGTGTTTTGATAAACAATAAAATTCAATAGGGTTGTCGAGTTCCTTGTCTATAATACTTATCGATGTTTTTTTCTACCCATATCTGTTCAGAACCAAAGTCACCGACAACAGATAATTATCAAATGTTTATTTATTAACAGGTTTCAAACTTAACCTAGACTAAAATTATGGCTAAAAAGCACAAAAATTGGGAATTGGCGTCCGAAACAAAATGATTATCTTTGTTCTAAACACTTCACATACGACTGTTTTATTGGACATGAGAAAGGCACCCCTTTGAAAAAGTGCAGTATACCCCACAATATTTTCTGGTAGTACCAATACCAGTAAGTATAAAAGTATTAGATTATTATTTCGAATGTTTTTTATTTCTTCTCTCCTTGTTTTCCCCCAGACTCAAGGGCCATAGCCAAGTGTAGAAAGGTCGCCTGATGATGACTTTGTGTTTACAAAACGTAAATTTGTTAAATCTCTTTAAATATGACCAATTTATTACATCAAGGGAATAAATTTATATTGGGACTGCAAAATTATTAATGTCCTTAGTGAGTTTGCGTGAGTTTAGGGGTGGGGGGCGTGGTGGGGGGAGGGGGGGGATCTTGTCGAGCCCTTGGATGTGTATTGGTGGGCTGCGGCTAGCGGAGAGTCCTCTCTCTATATCGCTGCAGCCGGGGTGGAGTCGCAAGAGAAGAGGATTGTTGGTATGGCGATGTGCCACTCGACTATCCCTCGCTACTTAGGCGGGGCTGTACCACTGGGTGCTTCCGAGTGCTCATTTTTTCCTGGCTCCATGGCCTCCACATATCGGGCTCGGGGAGTCCGTTGTGCAGGTGGAGTAAGAGGCCGCGAAAGGCAGTGTGCCTTATCTGAGAAGGAAAAGGGGGAAGAGAATTCCTCAACTAAGGAGGGGTCCTCGCTGTTGGGACCGCGGATGTGTTTGAAAGCGTTTCCGTGGCCCTGCCAATGTGTGGCGAAGGTGGAACACCATGGGGTTTTAGTAGGTGCGAGTCCGATATAATCCGTTCTTGCCCCCGCGGAGCAGGTATGCGTAGGCATTTCCTCATTTGAAACCCGGAACAAAATCCGTTCTGTAGTTACGAATAAAACCATAGATAGATCAACGCAGCGTCGATCTTGGTTTTATATGAGGTGTAAAGCTTGCGTCTAAGGCCTAGGTATTAATTGATACATTTATTTATTGTATGGCATTATATTAATATGATACATAAATAGAATGGACGTTACGGGTAGGCCTGGGTATAGAATTTTTATCGATATATTTTGTCACGCTGTCTTATCTCTATTATTAGTTCCGTGGACGTTCACTTCTGCTATCAGCGCCAAAATGGCGAAAATTAAATCGCCTCATTATGTCACGGTGTATAGCCAGTCCATTTAAAGAGGTCAGTGACTCCCCGTGACCGTTACGGCTAGAGCGCATTGCCGCTGAAGACAGCATATCACATAAAGTCATTTTTTTATAGTATTAAATATTAATATAAAAATTTGAAAAAATTATGGTATCATCAAAACACTTGAATAAATAAAGGCCCGTAGGAAAAAAAATTATGTCGATTTTTCAAAAATTTTTTTTTGTTAATTAACTAATTTTATTTCCAATCTCTGTTTTTACAAAAGTCGACATAAAAGTTTAAATAATTGACCTATTTTTTTTAACTTTTTGGAGTCCTTTTTATACACACACTTAAAAAGATCACGTGATAAAAGTTTATTAAAGTTTTATATTTTGTTTATTATCATTTTTTTAAATGAACAAAAAGTGAAGTATTTAAAAAAAATGTTGTTAATTTTTTTTCGACAAATGTAATTATATTGCTATTTTTCCATCAAACAATGACATTAATAAACGCAGAAAAAAAAATTAACTTCATTTTTTAAGAAATTGTTTATAAACAAATAAACAAGTTTAATATTTTTTTTTTATTTTTTTACATTGCATTGTCATGAAAAAATAATGATTTTTTTAAGTTTCTTGAAATATTTTTTTTAATTGCTTATAATCTTTTTTTTTATATTTCGATTGTGTAAATAATTAAGTAAGATTTTTTTTCTTTAAAACTCATAATTGGCATTTCTCTATAGGTTAACAAAAAAAAATTTTTATAAATAAGTTCATTGTTTATTAAGTTATCAATTTGTTACAAACAATTTTTAAACCCTGGTTTATTTTTTCCTGAAAGCAAAAAAAAAATTACAAAAACAGCCATTTATAACAAAGTACTGAAAAATGCCAATGCCATAGGGTATTAAGTCCACCCTTTGTAACTAACCCCTAGTTGGAGGTGTGAACGGTTTGATAAAAGATAAATAAATAAAAATATGTTACCGTTACAATTCCAGCCTATTGAAGTCCCCTGCTGAACATAAGTCTCATAAGTGGGATATTTGCCATAGTTTCTACGCTTGGCAAGCGGGTTGGCAACCGCAGTTTTAATGATTTTGATTTTAATTTTGTAGTTAATTTTAGTTTTATTTTGCAGATTTGTTTGCCTCTGATGCCTCTTACGACACCCACGAGATGATATGGGATAGTGGACATTCTTACACCGCCATTAGATGGTGAAATGTAAAAATATGTAGCAATAACTAACAGAAACAAGGGTTCCCTTGGTGAAATTCATTATATTATAGCTGTGAAATTAATAAGACGTGAAACATTAAATGACGTGTCTCACCGTTTTTAGTTCTTCTTTTTTATATCCTAATCGCTTACTACAAAATATATCACCTCCACCATGATAAATTTATTATTCATTTATTTTTTGATTTATTTACTCTCAAAACTCGGCTCCGTGGCGCAGTGGCTTAGTAATGAATATCAGTGCTAAGGGCCGCGGGTTCGAATTCCGCATGGAACAAGATTTGTATGACCTGCAAATAATTTTTCCGAGTCTGGATGTTTGTCCTTGAGAAATTTATGTCTATAATCTGCATTCACGATACAATAGAAAATCCTAGTGCGGGGATGATGAAAAAAGAATAAACGTATTAGCTGCGTTTTGATCAATTTTGATTTAACAAAAAGTGGACTTTGTGCCCGTTTATCACCATAACTTATATAAAAATATCAATTAGGTGTTAATTTAAAATATATTTGAGAAAAGAAATAAAAAGAATTGAGTAATTTTCTTTATTTTGAGAATTTTTTCAATAATTTGTTTCGTTGCCTTGACAACGACGCGACGTTACTTGGTGATAAATATATATCTGATTATCGAGTCTCAAATTGAATGGAGTTTGGTATGTACGTAATAAAAGTAATATACTCGTAATTACTATATATAGGCTCATGTTTTCGAGCCTCCATCCATCATGTAAAGAGGCTAAGTATATAGGATGTGATGTCACCTTTTAGGACAGAGATGGAGTGCTACGTTCTCAGTAATTTGGTTTGAACGCCTCAGTGATGTAGTGACGTAAGCGTGACAGTTAATTATGTGAATGGGGATAATGTAAATTGGGTTCGAATCCCGGGTCGGGCCAAAATCAGTTATTGGATTTTTCTCTCGTGAAATTCTCAGTATCAGCCCGGATTCACGAAGTTGTCGGATGTCGGATTACCGTTCCATCGGTTTATGGGAGTGAAGGTATAGAGAGTACAGTTGCGCTTGCGCATCCACTCGGGCACTATAATCCTGTCCTGCGCAGGTGGCTAGTCTCCGTTGAGACTGGCCCCAGTGACTGTAAGTCGATCTGGAGGACATTATTAATTTTCACATAATAGTTCTTATTAATATACGAAAAATAAATGATGAAATTCCGCACAAGGCCTCATTCTATTAATTATCAAACGCTTAGACACTATGCTACATAGACTTTAAATGTAGGCTAACTCCCATTACTCTTACCAATTAGTCCTACTTGTAAATCAAATTCAAATTCATTTATTTATTTGTGAATACAGTGCGTTAGGAGTAGGATCGTGTATTCTACCAGTGTGTGGTGTCCATATAAATGTATTTCTGTTCGTTCTAGCCAATAAAAGTAAAATAGATAAGTTCTCCTCATGATTTCTTATATTTACGCAAATACTACACATTGAATAAAACTATTTTACGGATTTTATCGCGTTTAATTTTACTATTTTGATTCCCGACGTTTCGGGTGCTTTACAGCACCCATGGTCACGGGGAACTGAGGTGTTTGACGTCCCAATGTCATAGTTAGCCCGGCTACCTTCGGTTTCTTGAATATTAATTTTGGTCCGATCTACGCAGAATGAGCTTACAGTATCTTGAAGTCTTGCAGTGGTATGCTTGGCTTTGGATTTAATTTTGTTAATTATAGGATCCCAAGCAGATGGCAGCACCCATCCATCTTCTCTATTGAAATTAGGATGTTTTTAATTTCAATAGCCTCGCGTATCATCCTTAATTTTATACCAACCGATATTTAAATGGTGAATCGCACCATCATCCATCACAGTTAGCTACCGTGGGAAAATCTTTGTTTCAGAGAGCACGAGGGATCTGTGACAGAAAACATCTGGCCGCCGAGCTTCAGCACGTCGAGCAAGTATTGCAAGACAACAAGCTTCGGGTCCGCGCCTACGTCACAGTGACCGAGTGAAGCCGGCCACAGTCGAGCGTATGCCTGCTGTATTACTCTATGTCAGATGAGTCACAGACAAGGTTGGCTACATTTTGAAGCGAGCTTCTATTAAAACATACTTCAAGCCGCCGAAGAAGATTAGTCAATTTTACCATCCGTCAAGTGTAATATCCTCTACAAGATGCAGGAGTGTACGAGCTTGATTGTGAATGTGGTCTCTCTTACATAGGACAAACAAAAGATCCATTAAAACCCGCGTGAAAGAACATATTGCTGACGTGAGGCACCCACGCTCTGGGAAGTCTGCAGTCTGTGAACATGTTCAAGATCGTCCCGCCATTACATCAGATTTGATAGACCACAAATCCTCGCAAAAGAACATCGATTCCTACCAAGGATGATACGCGAGGCTATTGAAATTAAAAACATCCTAATTTCAATAGAAGATGGATGGTGCTGCCATCTGCTTGGGATCCTATAATTAACAAAATTAAATCAAACCCAAGCATACCACTGCAATACTTCAAGATACTATAAGCTCATTCTGCGTAGATCGGACCAAAAATTAATATTCAAGAAACTGAAGGTAGCCGGGCTAACTATGACATTGGGACGTCAAACACCTCAGTTCCCCCCGTGACCATGGGTGTTGTAAAGCACCCGAAACGTCGGGAATCAAAATAGTAAAATTAAACGCGATAAAATCCGTAAAAATAGTTTTATTCAAAGTTCTCCTCAGTGTAGGTGTTAGAAAATATTCACAAAATCCTAGGTATATTATAAGTGAAAACATCGGGCAATGATCCACGATACATAACACATACTGGGAATTTTCTTCCTTGTAGTCTTATCGTTAAGTCTCCTGGAACGTTTTTTCCTCAATAGACTTACAAGCCAGACTACTTTGAATTTTCTTCCTGAGTAAACTCACTGTTAACTTAACTGAGAAAAAAAATCAGTAGTCATACTCTATAACTACTCAACCGTCCACCCCCCGCGAGTGATTCTAGCCTCACCTGTCCGCGCATTAAATGTCACTATTTTTTTACGACCGCGCGAGATTATCTCAACAAAAACGATTACTACTGAAAAACTACTATAGCTACATTCAAATAAAAAATATTCTCAAAAGACTCAAAGAATTCAAAATGTTAAAATAAAATTGGTCAAATTAAAAATAAAGGCTGAAAATAACGCTTAAAAATTGAAATATAAAAAAATCATATTTATTTTTTATTTCGAGTTTTACAAGAAAAGTATAATATTTACTGGAGAAATTATTTTATATTATAATAGTACATGATATTCCTTTAAAATCAATAATATCTTGTATACTCAATATACATAAGTATGTAATGTTTACTCAATATAAATTTTAATAAATAAGTAAATAAATAAATAAAAATAAGTTTTAATAATTTCTAGGCACATCTCAACAGATATTTCGTTTATTAATGGCTATCAACGTGTTAATAGTGAAGCATTCTTTTATATTTAGCATTCATTTAACACAAAAAACTGATTAGAATACCTTTTAAACAACATATAATCAATAAACGATGATCGCATATAGTGATTAAAATGTCGAGCTAAATTATTATATGTAAACGTTTTGGAATTGTCGTAATGATACATATTTCCTAAAGAATATATCTTCACAATCAGTTTGATGTACAATAACATTAGAAATAAGGTATAAAAACAGAAAAGTTATCACATTTTTGATCGAATTTCTCACATTTTAACAGTCCACAAACAAAAATGGCGTAATTTCATTTTCACTTTTTTTTTCTAAATATTTTGTTACTATTATACAAATAAAATTCACTCTCAAAGATGAAAAATTTAAAATAGCATAATTTGCGCTGTACACGTTTAACCCGAAAGATGTCGCTTGGTCATGGTAGTCACCATGGACAGGTGAGGTAATAATTTTTTTGAGGACTGTAGTCACCGTGGACGGTTGAGTAGATAAACTTGAAAGACAGAGTCGTGGTAGCTCAGGGGCTAAGCGCTCGCTGTAAATTTCACAGTACGCGAGCAACCCGAGTTTGATCTCCGCCGGCGTCAATGAAATTGTTAATTGCAATTTTAAGTGCTGATTTACCACATGCTCGGTGGTAAAGGAAAACATCATGAGGAAACCTGCATGTCTGATAAATGAGGACAAAAAATATTTCGAAGACATGTAAAGTTCGACAACATGCTTTTTGGCAGCGCAGCGGACATTTCCTTGCCCTAAAACCCTCTCAGAAATGAGAGGAGTCCTATCCTCAGCAGTGAGACGTATATAGGCTGTAAATTTATACTCTATAAACTTGGGCAAAACGTAAGGCGAACGGACGATAATAAAATGAAAAATGTATATCCACTTCAATAATATAGTTCAATAAGTCAACTTACAAAAATAAATACGGCCGACTGGCCATTAAAATCAAAGAGAATAATATATTCATCTATGGAGCAAAGGAAGTAAAAAGCTTCCAAATTAACTCACTAATCGTAAACAAATATTTTTGAAGGCTCGTACATACCATATAATATTGTCCAAAACTAGAGGGCAGTTTTCAACAGCACCCACTTTAATTGATTGTCATAATAATTTAATATAGTAATTAAATTAATACTTTATTAAATTAATTCGTTAAAGATATTTTATACTAAATTTATCAAAAGTTATTAAACTTGACACATCGTGAAAACGATCTATCTTCAAACGTTTGGAACCTTCGATATTTGGGTCAGACGTTTCTTACGTTCCCTTTACAGGCAGTTCGATTATAACTGTTCATATTTCAGTCGCTCAATATAAATACCTAACTTTGCCTTTGTCAATAAACGTTGAAATGTTTCTGAGTAAAAAATATAATGCGATATTCCATCCATACAGTGCTAGCTCAGGGAACTTAGCGCTCGCCGTTTTCACTGTACGCAAGCAACCCGGGTTCGATTCCCGCCAGTACCAACGAAATTGTTAACTGCAAATTTTAAGTGTTTATTAGTGTTTGGCGGTAAGGAAAAATATAATGACGTAAAGTGCGTGTTGAGATATAAAAATTGGGCTCCACGGACTTTCTTGTAAGAAAAGTGCGGTTCTTTGAACGATGTCATCCAAAGGGCTCTTGTCTCTATAAATGTTCCCTCGATTTTAGAGCCTTGTGGAATATTTAGAGGCGATGGCAGGAGACCCGACGGTATGACATTGGTCCCTTGGGAGAGAGGTAAAGCCCTAGTGTCGGATGCTACTTGCGTAGACACTATAGCGGCCTCTCATCTCAGGGGTACCTCGTTTAGAGCCGGGGCGGCATCAGAGGCAGCTGAACTGAGTAAGTGGCGCAAATATGAGTCTCTGAGAGATGACTACATATTTGTGCCATTTGCTGTAGAGACTATCGGTCCGTGGGGTCCACGTGCGGTGAAGTTCTTAAAGGAACTCCATCCGCGGCTGGTCGTTGCTGCTGGTGATAAGAGGACTGGCTCTTTTCTCGCTCAAAGGCTAAGTATAGCCATTCAGCGGGGAAACGCAGCCAGCGTTCTTGGCACGATACCGCGTGGAGTAGGACTGTTTGATAATTAAATTACTAGTTTTAGTTTTTTTTATTATAGTTTTTAATATTGTATATAATAAAATATTGTATATTATGTTATGTAAATAAATGTATAACATATAAGTATGTAAGTAATGTTGATAAAAAACCAATTCAAGTATATCTGAAGTATACAGTTCTGGAATCAGAGGAGGACTATGCACACCTGCCGCCATCTTGAAACGAAGAAGACAACAGGTGCGTTGTCTCACATCTGAGGACTAAGATGGAATGCCTCACAGTCTGTAATTTTACTGGTTCTCTATTTCCCTATTTATTATTATTTATTTTCTATATTTGGTATTTGGCGGCAGAAACAGGTAAGAGGGAACCTACAAACGGGCTCCTAGGCAAAAGAGAAGGCCTACTTTACTTTGCGGAAATTCATTAATTTTAGCTAAATAATTTTAACATCTTTCAGATGTCCTACTATCTAGAAGCCACAATCAGGGCACTATTTATAATGTCCGGGCAATATGAATAATGACAAGTCAAATCTGGCTAAAATATAGTATATGTATAGCGTTTATGTATGTATATATATGTTATGGACATATACATACATAAACATCGTGCTTTTAAAAGCGTGTTAACGAAGACAATACTGGGTAAAGCTCAAAGGCAAGAGAATTCAGTTCGTGATCTCATTAAAATTTTCAAAGTAATCTCACTTAACACATAATATAGAGGCATATTGCTATGAAAGAAAAATTCTAAATAAACTTACGACCTCTGCCTAAGTTTCTTAAAAACTAATGAAAATGTCGTTACCACCGTAATTGTCTCTTTGACAATAATATTATCCTGGAAGGACTTACGAATATTTATAAAATTACTGAATATAGACTATTAATAATAAATAAAATTATGCCCCCAGGTTATTAATATTTTAATACGGCTATAAAATACTATAAAATATGAAGATTTTTTTGATGAGATTATCGTAAAATCCGTTTTTAGTGAGCGTCTGCGTTGCGAAATGAGTAACTACTAACTATACTAAATTTCAAGTCAATCGGGTGTATAGTTTTAGAGATCTCGTGATGAGTCAGTCATTCAGTGTTATTTCGCTTATACAGGGTTATTTTGCAATAACCGGCCTAATTTACAAATAAGGTTCAGTATAAGTAATATAGGCAAATGGTGAAGAAAAATTAATTTAAAAAAAATCTCAAATATTCTGTCCTTTTTATCTTTTTAATTCAAAATGCGTTAATGCATTATTTTAACTGATTTTACTGCGCACGCACACATTCGTAGGGGTCGATCGGTAGGCAAAAACGTTGTTGCCCATAAATCACATTCAATTTGGGATAATTTCAAAAAAACGTAGACGTCTTATTTACTCGTATTTTCAGAAACTGCAATAACGGTATATCATTATTTGTACAATTGAACGTAAGTTTAAAATTTGGCTACTCTTTAAAAAATAACCCTGTATATATAACATTATTACCAAGTTTAAAATTATTTTACATTTTATTCTACATATATATTACATTACATATACAGACTCAAAAGTTTTCAATTTCATTATCGCAAGTACTTAAATATTTTCTAATCAAAAATTTCGTCCTTAACCCTTACTGCTCCATGCATCACATACATAATCTCCATACATAATAGGAAACACTGTATAATGTATTCTATCTTATTCTTTCGCAGGCTAAACTGGTGTAAAAATCCACTACCCCATACCATCCCGTGGATGTCGTAAGTAAAGTCAGAGAGAAATTAAACATTAGATGGTCAGCAACTTCTTCCTGATAGCAACGCGTAATAATAAAAAACTGCAGTTGCCAACCTGCCTGTCTGTTTGGCAATCTATGGGGGAGGACTATTCAGCAGTGGAACTTACCCTCCTTGCTAACATGTCTCCGATTTAGAACCACAAATTATCGCTAGGATTCGAACGCAAGACCCGTAGAGAAGTAAGTAGCCAGTCATAACGACCACTAAGATACACGATCATAAATTACGATAAATCGATAAGGTTGAAACATTTTAACTTACGCCCAACCCAAGCTACACTCCTACCTAGTTCCCCTACCTAGTTACATTTCATCCGCCAGATATAAATAGGTCAAGAGTTTATTTGGATCAATTAAATGCGCGAACTTTTCACTGAATGCAAATACAATGAGAGTGATTGCCTTTGTTATACATATTTTAAATGTTACTTTTATTTAATTAATTTTTAGTCTTAAAATAACAGCTTAATGCTGCTATGTTTTCGTGTGCTTCATGGTGATTATAAACGACAAAACTAGAAAATCCATCCTCACCATCTCGATGGCTGGCGTTTCACTACTGTGCAATTTACGCGGAATTATCTGCCTCGCACGACCAAACTGTGAAATATACTGTCGCTAGTGGATTTTTCGGACGGATACGACTTAAAGGCCGGCAACGCACCTGTAATTCCCCTGGTGGTGCAGATGTTCATAGGCGGCGGTATTCACTTACTATTGTTCCATAAAAAAAACTGGAGACGCTTTTGACTAGAACTTTACTTTTCTTTTAGCCTCGTGCATTGCATTTTAGTCTTTAGGGCTGACAACGCTTCTGCATTTTGATACTATCCTGGATTAATCGAGTCGTACGTGGTAGAGCCTTGCTGAAACTATATTATGATTGTAGCACGAATGAACTTCCTCGTGAGTGAAGAGAACCGGAGACTCTTTTTACTGGAATCGAGGCATTCCATCTGGTCCTCAGGGATGACAACGCATGTACATACATTTTGATTCTTAATCGGGAATAGATGAAGATGTCTATGGACCACAGCATCCCGATACCAACAGGTGGACTGTGTACTCGTTTGTCACCCTTTATAAAATAAAATAAAAAAAATTGTGTTTGCCAACCCGCTTGCTAAGATTAGTATATATAACAAATATGATCCTATGATCCAGCATATGAGGGAGGCCTGTATTCAGCTGTGGAGATTTAATAGGCTGTAATAAACAAATGCATAAAGGTACAAACATCCAGATCCGGAACAATTTATTAATAGACATGTGTCATTCATTCATTTCTAGTGACCCAATCATTCAAGTATTGATTCGTCTTACGAACCGTGTCATTCGGGTCGATCATTCAAATGGATCATTTCGAGTTTCAGCACTCTGTGATCTGTGAGACCCGCTCGATAATGTCCGTCGTTAGACATTACTATACTCTTTGATCGTAATTCCTGACAATAGTTTGATCCGGAACGTTCAAAAAACGTATTAGCAATCATCAATAATTTTATGCGACCCAGGTGAAATGAACGAATCTTTCATGATTGACACATTTCTTATAATTAATATACAAAAATCTTATGAGCGAAGCCCCGGAGCGAAAGATTTAGCAACCACTGTAAAAAGACATCAAATATACAGCAATGAACTTTTGATAGGCTGTGGTTGTAATGGTAATGGAAACTAGATAGCTAGCGCCATCTGTCGAAAGTCATAAGCTTCTTCGGGCATATCCCATAAACACGTTTTACCACACCCACGAGACAAAATGGTGTGGTGGAATTCGAGACGCTGCCACCACATGACGAATTTAAATATTACATTAAGTAAATATAACCTTAGTAAACTTCTAAGTCACAGTGAATGTCAATCAACTCGAAACTTGCCTTCAGAGTTTTCAAAGACTTCATTAATGCTTTCGCCGGCAAGCACTTATAATTTGGGAACTATGTTAAAGTTATAACTTTTTGGGTTAATCACTTTATTTAATTTTATTTTTTATAATTATAAACACTTACGTGCAAGGTTTTCGGTTAAAGGTACTTTTAATTTTGCCCATCTTTATATAAATATAATGATATAGGTTTGCTGTTGTGCGCGCATCACGGAAAAACTACTGAATAGATTATCAAAATTTTAGATGTGGTAGAGCCATGCTTCAGCTATATTAATTGTAAAGTTGTAGCACGAATGGGTCGGCTCGACCGGGGAAGGACCACGCTCTCACAGAATACCAGCGTAAAATAGCAGCTTAATGCTGCTGTGTTTCGTGTGGTGAGTGTAAAAAACCGGAGACCCTTTTTACTGGAATAGAAGCATTCCATCTTAGTCCTCACGGCTGACAACGCATCTGCATTTTGATTCGCAAACGAGGATAGATGTAGATGTCTATGGGCCACAGCAACCACTTACCATCAGATGTGGACTGGTGCTCACTTGTCATCCCTATTCTGTAAAAAAAATAGGTTTTCTAAGTTTTACTTCGTAGACACGTGGCCCTTGTCTAAAAAAAATATTGCGATATCTTCATTTTATATAAAGTTATTAAAGTTTTAAGAAACAACGATATTTATACGGGGTTTTTCACACGTTCAACTGTACGTCGCTTGCTCTGAGGTTGCTGATCCAGATAATTTATATAATTTAGCTACAAACGGAGCAAGAAATTTTGTGAGCCAAGTATAATTTTGCTTGCGATCTTTTTGAAGATTTTTCCTTCCCACATACGAAAACTTTGTTAATATATCAAGCAACGCGGACGAAGTCGCGGGTCTCAGCTAGTCTTCAATATATCGCCAATTTGGTCGATGAACTTTCATCTATGGCGTCCCTTGCCGTCTGCATCACTTCTGTAGCATAAATTTGCTTTATGCACTCTTTCGTCATTCATTATTTCTACAGGACCAAACCACCGAAGTATTCCATTCTCATAATCCTGATCACAACCTCATCTTGCATCTTGCACACTTTTCTTTTCGCCATGCAATTTATATTTGCATTTTATTGACTGCCTTGTTGGTTGGGTCAAATATTAGTTATTGGGTTTATCTGTTAAACAATTATCAGTAGCAGCCCGGAGTCAGGGAGTTGGCAGTACTTCAGCCTCTTGCCTCGGAAAGCATGTAAAGTTGTTCCTGCACCTGATCTCTCTCCAGTCGTGTCGGATTGCCGTCCCATCGGACTATGACACTTGTGTACTATAACTCTGTCCTGCTCTGACGTCTAGTCTCTATTGAGACTTGCCGCTAAAATTCAGTCTGGTGGATATTATTATTATTATTAATAGACATAGTGTTACTAAGTATAGTAACAACCTTTTTATATACGTCCTACTACCAGGCACAGGCCTGCTCGTATTTCTGAAGGGGTTTTTAAAGCAGGATGGTGTCACTACGCTACCCTATGTGTTGGTGGACTGCATTGGTTCACTCCATATCAACGAAATATTTATTATTTCTCAGATATTTTTTTATAGAATAAGGGCGATAAACGAGCACATAGTTCACCTGATGGAAAGTAGATTCTGTGGCCCATAGACATCTACATTTATCCTCAATTAAGAATCAAAATGCAGATGCGTTGTCACCCCTAAGGACTAAGATGGAATGCCTCGTATCCAGTACAAAGGTTGTACGATTCTCTTCACTCAGAATACGGAACATAGCAGCATTAGACTGCTATTTTACGTTGGTATTCTGTGAGAGCGTGGTCCTACCCCGCTCGAGCCGACCCATTCGTGTTACAACTATAATATACCTGCAGCGTGGCTTTATCACGTTTAACATGCAAGTTTCCTCACGAATTATCCTGAGAAGATGAGAATTATAGAAAGAACCCCAATGACTTAAAGATCTCTGTTTTAAATTAACATTTTTATAAAATAGGAGGGAGTACAATTTCTAAACGACTTGACTTGGCGTATTAGGTCATATTCACACAATTTGTTTTGTTGAAAGATGAATCCGATAGATGGCGCTGTATTTAAGTTATATACAAATTCAATATTTATGAACCGAAATTCTTAAATCTATTGTAATATAAAAAAAGAGGTTTTACCATGTAGTGGCGGTGTAAGAATATCCACTACCCATCCCGTTAATCCCGTGGTGTCATATATCATCCCGTGGGTGTCGTAAAAGGCAACAGAGGGAAACGAATCAGGAGATGGATAGCACCGTCTTCCTTATAACGACTAAAATTAAAAAAACTGCGGTTGCCAACCCGCCTGCAAAGCGTAGCAACTATGGCAAGCATCCCCCCTATGAGGCAATTAATGGGGGAGGCTTTTGTTCAGCAGTGGACTTCTACAGGCTGTAACGGTAACGGTAATAGATAAAGAGGTTGTATTGACAAGGTGTCACGTGGTGCTGTGTGCTGTCATGTGTGACGTGGAGAGGCGTTGATTGTGATCGGTGGAGCGAAGAGGGGAGATAAAATAAATACGACAGCCATCTTCTGGTTGTAAAATTTGTATTTCATGGGCGTTGCATACTATCTCTATGTATAATAATACTAGTGGGATGCGGGAAATAAAGAATGTGGAAGAAACTCCGAAGGAGGCGGAGTTATAGCCGAAATAAGAATTTTTTTTTTGGTTTTGGCTATTTTGACCCCCTAGGAGTGTAATGAGAACTTTTGCCCTATTCAACCATGACCCCCATGACATTCTCTACATGATAGGCTATTCAAACTGACTAGGCCTAAAGTTCGAGCCACCCCCCCAACTCATTTCTAGTCTTTACTTCCAATTACTATTAAAAAATTGTACAACCGACTTCAATATAAATTATTAAGAATAACTCAAAAACTATTGGTCAGACCTTAATCAATTTATTTATTTATATAGGACCTCATAAAAAGCCCCAGCTTTCAAATAAAAAGAGAATCATCAAAATCGGTTCACCCAGAAAAAAGTTATGAGGTAACACACATAAAAAAAACATACAATCGAATTGAATACTTCCTTCTTTTTGGAGTCGGTAGAAAATCAATTGCTTCCCGTTAGTCTCGCTAAAACTCGAAAATTATTTTGATGAAGTTTTTTGTGTACATTTAAGTGGGTCCATCCATGTATAGTTTAGATTTACAATTGGTGGCGCTGTTGTTGAGATACAGAAATCACAGAGCCACCGAGAAAACACGAAGCCGAGGCGGATCGCTAGTAAATAATAAATAAATAATGCGTTCATTTCGGTAATATTATTTACAACATACTGCTGAGACTTCCCAGTGAGTAATCAGAGGATACTCGTGTTGCAGTGACCCGCTATTTCCATTAAGGATTACAGTAAGATTAAAAAAGGATATTATAGACCTCTAGAAAAATTGTAATTTGTGCGTGTATATTAAAGAGTGTGTGAATGTGCGTGTGGAGGTGTAGTTGTATGTATATGTGTGGGTGTGTGTGTGTGTATGTGCTTTTTCCAAAAATATAGAAATATAGTAATAGAAAGCCACAAGTGGTTTAGTTGATTTGAAAAGTAAATTTCGACGTTACACTATATCATTATGTGACTTCTCATCAATCTAACACATTCTGGCCGACAGCGAGTCAATTTGCGAGATAAGCTTTCCGCTCTATCGCTTTGTAATCGGCGGTAAAGCCAATAATCGCGTAACAGAGTGTAAATATACAGAGATTTTGCAATATAAAGTCTAAATATCATTTTGCTGTGCTTTCTGCATTCTGCTTTTATTCGTACAACTAGATTTTTTTATAGAACAATGGTGACAAACGAGCACACAGTTCACCTGATGGTAAGTGGATGCTATGGACATAAACGTCTAATGTCCTCCAGACCTAATTTCGGTCACGGCGGCCACTCTCAGTAGAGACTAGCCACCTGCGCAGGACAGGATTATAGTGCCCAAGTGTATGCGCAAGCACAGGTGCACCCTCTATTCCCTCACTCTCATAGTCCGATGGGACGGTAATTCGACACGACTGAGAGAGGTCAGGCGCAGGTCCAACGGCTTTACTTGCTTTCCGAGGCTTCCTATCTCCGGGCTGTTACTGAGAATTGCTTGACCGAAAAACTTAATAACTCATTTTGGGCCTACCCCGGATTTGAAACCGGGACTTCATGATTAGCAACCGCGTTAACGACCACTAGACCAATGAGGCAGTCGCTAAAATAGTAAAACTATTTATGATACCCGAAAAAAATTCCATTAGAAATGATATGTCCGTTCATTGGTTGCAATGCCACGCAATGAGTCGATTATGGGCTATATCATTAGGAATAGTGGGCACGTCATAGTTTGCTGTGCTCGCAAATTGAATTGCTTGGCCATTTATGAGATTAGACGGTCGTCGTGTTGATCAAATTGAATATTGCTTCTGGTAATGTATTTATGGGCTATTCTAAAGAAGGTTGTGGCATATTAATGTGGTAAAGTTATGAAAAGAAATAGCGTAAGCAACTTAACAGATATCTTCTTCGTTATCATTTTTTAAAGACCAATAGTAAAATATTCGTAGCTCAGGGGTCGTAAATTCGAATCTCTTTTTCATGAGTTCAATATAATATCTTCCCAATAAAACTAATTTTTACGGATTTTGTTTATCGCTATATTAACTTATTTTATATTCCCGACGTTTTGATCACGGGAGGGACCATGGGTGCTGTAAAGTGCTCAAAACGTAGACAAGATAATCCCTCTGCAAGATGCAGAAGTGTACAAGCTTGAAAAATGTAGTCTCTCTTACATAAGACAAACTAAAAGACCAATAAAAACCCGCGTTAAAGAACACGACGAATCGACGCTACGGGAAGCCTGCAGTCTGTGAACACGTATAGGATCAAATCTGATGTAGTGACGACACTACATCAGATTTGATAGACCACAAATACTCGCTAAAGAACACCGATTCCTTCCTAAGATGATTCGCGAGGCTATTGAAATCAAAAACCATCCTAATTTCAATGATCATCCCAAGTTCAAAGTTAGCTGGGTGCTACTATCTGCTTGGGATCCTATAATTAATAAAATTAAATCCCAACCCAAACGTACAACTGCAAGACTTTAAGATACTATAAGTTCATATTGCGTAGATTGGACAAAAATTAATAATTTCAATCTGGAGGTAGCCGTGGTTAACTATGACATTGGGAAGTCGAACACCTCAGTCTCTCACGTGACTATGGGTGTTTTAAATTGCTCGAAACATCAGGAATATAAAATAAACTAATATGCGCGATAAAATCCGTATAATTTAGTTTTATTATGTGTAGTGTTCGCATAAATTTAAGTGATCATTATATCTTCTTCTTTATCACCCAGTAAATAAGGAGATGGACATGAGGCATCTTTCAGATAACAACTACAGATTAAGTAATAATAAAAAACTACGGTTACCAATTCGCCTTCTAAGCGTGACAGCTATGGCAAATTGATGAGGTAACCTTTGGGGAAGGCATATGTTCAACAGTGGACTTTTGATAGACTGTGATGGTAATGGTATGGTTTGGTTTTTATTATAATAGCTATCTGTTTATCTCTTTCGCAAGAATTATAAAAGAAAGTCGTTGATAATCGATCTCTTCGTAATAATACGTCGTTAATTTTAAAAACCAATACTGGTTTACTATATAAGGAGGCATGTAGGCGTTGATCACTTAGGGCGTTCAGTACAATACGGCATTGGAGCATAATGCTACCTACCCAGCATGGTTAAGGAAAAGGTATACAAACAAACTTTATTATGGTTGTAGCACGAATGGGTCGGCTTGACCACGCTCTAACAGAATACCAGCGTTAAATAGCAGCTTAATACTGATGTGTTTCGTATGGTGAGTGTAGAGAACCGGAGATCCATTTTCAAATTCAATTGTAATTCAAATTGTTTGAACATGTAACATTACAAATTTAAGATGGCACATTATTGATAGACATACATGTGATGCCCTGCAGTGGCATAAACTAGATGGTCAACTATTTTTGAATTATCTAGCTTTTAAACTCTTTTTTTACTGGAAACGAGGCATTTCTATCTTAGTCCTCTGGGGTGATAACGCATCTGAATTTTTATTCTTAATCGAGGATAGATGTAGATGTCTATGGGCTACAGCATCCACTTACCATTAGGTGGACTGTGTGCTCGTTTGTCCCCCTTATTCTATAAAAAAGAAAAAAAGAAAAAGACGACGCAGCAGCAGTGTTTATATTTACAAGCCACTTTCGAACCTTTATAACTCGAAAACTGTTTGGCCTACACACTTGTAATATTTTGTACTTAGTAAGGTCATCTGAAATACCTTCCTAGAATTTTCTAGATAAAATACAAGCTTCTTTTTTTTAAATATATGCCCTCCGTGCTCACGTTCATAAATCGTTTCAAGACGTACGGTCGTTTCAAGCCCCAGTTGTGACGGATGCGGTAAATCTATTTCCTAGATAAATTGTTACAATGAAAACGCGAGTGGAACGGAAATCGAAACACAGCATGAACTACAACAGTATTGGAACCGTTACCGTTACTGACTTTTATATAGAATAACCCTTATTCTATATAAAAGTCACTCAGACAAACGAGCACTCAGTTTACTATCAGGTAAACTGTGTGCTCGTTTGTGGCCCATATGATGCTGTGGCCTATAGTTTTCTTACACTCACAGCAGCATTTAGCTACTATTTTACGCTGGTATTCTAGGAGAGCGTGGTCCTACCCCGGTCGAGCCGACCCATTCGTGCTACAACCATAACATAGTTGCAGCGTGGCTCTACCACGTATAAAAGTCTATCAAAGTCTATTGTTGAACATAGGCATCCCCCATAGATTGCCGATGGAGGATATTTATATAATTACCGCGTAATGGAGTTGTAAGAATATCCACTACACCATATCATCCCGTGGGTGTCGTAAGAGGCGACAAAGAGAAACAAATCAGGAGATGGGCAACAGAGTCTTCCCAATAACCACTAAAAATAAAAACGACACTATTTGAACACTTGAACCTTATTCATCAAGAACGTTATAGATTTCTTCAGGATATCATAATGAGAGAAACATTTTTATATATATATGTATATAAGAGGGGCAAACAAGCATGCAGCTCACATGATGATAAGTGACTACCGCCGCCCCATGAACAAATGCATTATCATGAGATGTACACGTGCTTGGCCAAAGTAGTTGGCAAGTCTTAAAGGTCCGGAAAAACCGGTGGTAGTCGATTCCACAAGAAAGATGTTCGAGGAAGAAAACTCCTAGTAAATCGCACAGTGGTGGACCGCCAATCATCCAGATAGTATGGATGTTAGTGCGAGTTTTGTCGTGAAATGCGATGGTGAAATTTAGTAGCTGGAATTATCACGAACAATTTCTCTGAGCCTATATTCACCTGATTTTCAACATTTTTCTCATAAAGTAATTGTCATCTAGAATTAATAGGTACATGTCAATTTTATATTCAACTAAATCTTTCAAGTTTTCATTTTATATAAAGGAAATTATCTTCTTATCAAAAATCTTCCGATTATAATTATTATTTTCACGAACATGTATCGTATTTACTATTTGCCGGGGGATGTAATCAATCATGGATTCGATAAGGTTGCTTCGTGGGTGGTCTCACGATCTGTAACGAGATAAG
Organism: Parnassius orleans; assembly: GCA_029286625.1. NCBI lineage: Eukaryota > Metazoa > Arthropoda > Insecta > Lepidoptera > Papilionidae > Parnassius > Parnassius orleans. The sequence goes on along the minus strand of JAGSMP010000043.1, from coordinate 841,360 downwards.
CATAGTGTCGTCCATTCGTTAACGGGCTTGTGAATAAATAGAATATTCTAGAATATTTTAGCTAATTGTGACTACAATTATTTGACAATGAGAAGTCGTATCGAGAGTTGGACGTTATTATATAAAAATACATAGATAATAATATGTAAATGAAAAATGTGTACCCATTTTTAAGCATATTATCCACTGAGTTTATATGGAGGAGAAATGCAGAAAGCTGAAATTTAGTTAAGACTAGCTGGTAACCGGCGCATTGCTGCCGCAGAAGAAATATTTGTGGGAAATATCATTTTAAATTTGGAAGGGTTATATCGTTTAATTAGGAATGTTACATTCATTGAAATTGAATGATATACATATTGACATTCAAATAAATTTGTCGGTACCATACAGTAATGATAAATTCGGCCACGATACAGTTCCACAGTCAACTTCCGAATGTGAAATAAATTATTTTATTCTGTTTAGTTCATTGAAGTCGGCTATCACTTTTTGTTAAAAGTGAACATTTTAATACTTTTCAGTGAAAAAAAAAATAACAATTTCAATATCGTCTCAATAGCTACATTAAAAACTTCATCCCTATTTTGCCACCCTTAGGGTTGGAATTTAAACCAAATTTATAATTATATAACAACCCATGAAGTATAACCTACTTAATTTAATAATAAAAAAAAAGAGTCATTAAAATCGGTTCACCATCAACCTATATATCACTTTATATACATACAAAAAAAACAAGCCCTATCGTTAAAACAGTAATTTAAAAAAACGGACTTCGTGCAAAGTTTACTAAAAAGAGAAAGATTTTATAGCCTATGTCACTCTCACAATTAAAACAAACCACACCTCATAATGTTAAAATCCACTTGTTTGGGCACAGAGCGTGCCAAAGAAATAGACATAGACACACATACATCAGTTATATAGGCAGTCGGGTAAGCGTCACTCCGCCCAAGTTCCGTATGAACGCGCACTTTTTTTTTATAGAACAAGTGACAAAGGAGCACACAGTTCCACTGATTTTGTGGCCCATAGACATTTACCCTCGATTAAGAATCAAAATGAAGATGCGTTGTCACCCTTGAGGACTAAGACGGAATGCCTTGTTTCCAGTAAAAAGGGCATCTCCGATTAAAGTTTGTAAAAATTTCTTTGCCCACATCCTGTGTTACCTAGTTTGAAGAGCACCTCCCGCCCTCCCTCAATTGCGTGCACTATCCCCGTCACCACTAATCCCAGCACCACTACTCCCAACACCACTAGGAAAGACACACCACCGACGATAATACGACACGAGTTTCGCCTCTACACGAGGCATCATACCACAAAGTAATTTTTTCTAACTTTAATATAATGGATTTCCGCAAAGTAATGCCTGATACTATTAAGTATCTTCGGTTCTCTACACTCACCACACACTCTAGACAGCAGAATTATGCAGCTATTTTACGATGGTATTCTGTAAGAACGTGGTCCTAACCCGGTTGAGCCGACCCATTCGTGCCGCAACCATAATATAGCTGCAGCGTGCCTCTACCACGTATGAAACGTATGTTTTAGTGAATTCCGCTTTTTATTGTCAGTATTCTGTGCCAAAATTTATGTATCTATTCATTCCGTTCATTACAGCTTTTAAAGTCCACTGATGAACATAGTCCTCCCCCATACATTGCCTCATAGGGGATATTTGTCATAGTTGCCACGTTTGGTAAGCGAGTTGGAACCGCAGTTATTTTTAGTTGTTTATAGAAAGACGCTGTTGCTCATCACTAGGTTTGTTTTCCTCCGTCGCCTTTTAAGTCACCCACGGGACGATATGTAGTAGTGGATAATTGTGGTACTGTAACTGCCACTACAAGGTCAAAATATTAAATGATGAAAATAATTATATACCAAAGTAATGAACAAATTCCACAACTACAATTACATTTTATAATAAATAATATGAATAAAATTGAAGTGTCTGTATGTAATATTGAAATAACTGACTTATATTTAGCTCAGGGGGTTAATTTCATACCATTACATACATTTCATTTTATTATTCTATCTGTCCGGCTAATCTACTGATTAGCTGAACCGATTAAGAAGAAACTTTATGAACAGATAGTGAGCAGTGCCAGGAAGTATTAAAGCAATATTTTATCCGAAAATCTTAAAGAACTTTTTAATGAAAAATTGATGACATAAATGGTCCTTGATTACCTTAAATCTAAATAAAGTTACATTAATAGATCCTATCCAGACGAAGCCGGGGTAAGTCGTTAGTTATAAATATATACGTCTATTTAACAATACACGTAATCTTTCTAATATCAGAAAGAAAGAAAAATGCGTTCATTCCAGTTTAAGCATGCAACATAACATGTATAAAAATAATTATATGCAAAGGTAAATGAAACTGCAGCATGAAACTGCGAAAAGGGCCGGTCTCAGTGATAGCACTGGTTTTCAGTCCTGCGAGCGTGCACTGAGCCGCCGAGGTAACTCGCTGCACGCTCGCTCTTGATGTCCGAAAATTAAAAAAAATATATATATATATAATTGGACTAATAGGTAGTAGATTTAGACTTTCTTTAAATAGACTAGCGTGTGCATTGAATATCTATAGTAGTTTTGTATTAAAAAACATTAAAGTAAATAAAACACGACCCGTATAATGATTTCTAAACAATTTAAAAATAGGCTACCTTCACAATTTGCGATTTCCTGTTAGTTTCAATTTTATTATTTTCAATATTTGTCTATTATCAGTGGTGAAGTGACGATTTTATACTTCGTTCGCATAGAATAATTTTAGTGATTTATACTAAACTGTCTCAGAAATGAGAGGAGGCCTGTGCCCAGCAGTGGAACGTGGGCTGTAACTTTACTTTTTACTTTTATACTTCCCTATTTGAATCGGATTTTGTTCACAGCTTTATGGGTTATAACTTTTCTGCGCAGAATCCTCATTTTCGTAAATAAAATAGCCAAAGTTACTCCTTTTAACATCAACCATCTGCCAGTGAAAGTCCCGTCAAAATCGATCTCACCGCTTCGGAGATTAGACGGAATAAACAGACAGACTTTGTTATAAGAACCATATATACTTTCATATGCATTTAGTAAAAAGCTATTATTTTGACATTACAAACAGACACTTCAATTTTATTTATTTTGTATAAATTGCTTAATAGAAATTGCAACTGACATCATCCTTAATTAAGACGTTAACAGCGTTGTCTAATTAACTGATGTTCGAAACGGAGTGATAATTACTTGTATCTTATTCAAACTATCATAATTGATCAAAGACGTATGGCTTATTTGAATTTTAATGTACACATATAATATATTTCACTATATATTTCATTGAGTTGCAGCGCCAAGGGCCGCGGGTTCGAATCCCGCACGCAAAAAAAATTTGTATAGACTACATATAATTGTTCCGGGTCTGGATGTTTGTCCTTGTGCAATTTACGTTTGTAAACTGCCTCCACGATACATAAAAATATCCTAGTATGGGCATAACGTTTATAAAATGAAAAAAATATATTTGATGACTACACACTTGCAACAAGCTTTCTTCCAAATCTGCAGCACGTACTTAAAAAAACATAGGCGTCAAATATAGAACCTTCTAGTTTTTTGAATTCTGTTAAAAATTATCCTGTATACTTACCCATATTTTCATCCAACTTGCCCTATGAGTGTCGTAACTAGTGGCTATGGTAAATGCCATAAATATCATATGGCTCTCGATAGATGGCGCTATAACCATTCTTTTCCTTATGGTGAAGTCCATATCTAGCAGTGGACTTTTTTTTTATAGAATAAAGGTGACAAACGAGCACACAGTCCACCTGACGGTAAGTGGATGCTGTGGCCCATAGACATCTACATTCATCCCCAATTAAGAATCATAATTCAGATGCGTTGTCACCCCTGAGTACCGAGATGGAATGCCTCGCTTCCAGTAAAAAGGGTATCCAGTTCCCTACATTCACCATAGGAAAAACAGCAGTACCAAGCTGCTATTTTACGCTGGTATTCTGTGAGAGAGTGGTACCACCCCGTTCGAGCCGACCCATTCGTGCTATAACCATAATATAGCTGCAGCGTGGCTCTACCACAATAATAAGTTTACTTCAAAGGATTTTTTTTTTAATTTCTCTTTATTTGGATCTCCAACAGATAACACACAACACTGAGACAAAAATATAACAACACTGCGACGGCTGCATGCTACGTGTTCTTCCATTACAGCAACCAAAAGTTACATAGATAGCGGAGTAAATTAAAAAAAAGGAAACAGATATGAATATGCTAATAAGTATATATTGAAGTCACAAACAAACAATAAGTGACTACTACAATCCATGGACACCTGCAGCCAACTTCAAAATAAAGAAGGTTACAGATAAGATGTCAGATTTGAGGATTAAGATGGAAAGCCTCTATAGTTTTTAGGCCGGAACACACCTATTTAACTCACGTTATCATCCACATCATCTGGATGCTTGGCGGTCAACTACTGTGCGATTTACTGGGAGCTTTCTTCCTCGCACGACTTCTTTGTGCAATTGTTTACCACCGGCGATTTTTCCGGACATTACGACTTCAGGGAACGAGCTTAATCCTTTTTAAAAAGCCGGCAACGTACCTGCAATTTCCCCGGTGTTGGAGTTGTTCATGGCCGGCGGTCGACACTTACTATCAGGTGAGCCGCATGCTCGTTTGCCCAGCAATTAGGGTTCCCAACCCTCCCGGATTGCCCGGGAGACTCCGGTAATAATGGTTAATCTCCCGACCTCCCGGGGTGCAAAAATTTCTCCTGTTTTTCTAAAAATTATACGCATCCGTCGTCCGCATGTGTCGCTACTCACTCGCTTTGCGGTCACACACAACACCGCGCGCCGCTGCCGGTGTAAAATGTAAATGTTTTCGTCTCGCCGTCGACGTTGTCGATTCGGCGGTGTCTGTCTCTGTCACGCACGCCACGTGCGCCTCGTGCGTGACAGACAGACACAAGCAAAGTAAATACAAATTTAAAAATTAATTAATGATTGAGATTTTCTTTCAAACCCCCCCCCCCCTATCCCCCCTCTACTCGATTTCATAAAATTCTCCCGGGTTGGTCCTTTTGAGGTTATATTTGGCGATTGAACTAGATAAGTACCTACCCAAATATACTCCTAGGCAGAAAAGGTATGCCACCACCTAGAAAAGGGTTTTCTAAGTGTATTTTATTATGATGTGGTTAATACTTTGCTTTTTTACCCCTTTTCTTGTTATTATTTGTATATACAGGACTATTTTTCAAAGAGTAGCCAAATTTAAAAATAAAATTCAAATATAAATAATGATATACCGTTCTTGCAGTTTTTGAAACTACGAGTATGTGAGGCTTCTACTTTTATTGAAATTATTCCAAATTGAATGTGATTTATGGGCAACAATGTGATTTATGGGCAACAGGAACATGCTGATGCCCATCTTACATTTCCCTCTGCCTCATCTTACGACACCCACGGGAATATATACAGAGTTACTTTTCAAAGAGCAGCCAAATTTTAAACTTAAATTCTATAAATAACGATATACCGTTATTGCAGTTTTTGAAAATACGAGTAAATAAGGCTTCTACATTTATTTGAAGTTGTCCTAAATTGAATGTGATTTATGGGCAACAACCACACGTACGCGCGCTTCTCTGTGTGCAATACAATGCACAACGTTTTTGCCTACCGATCGACTCTTACGAATGTGTGCGTGCGCAGTAAAATCAGTTATAATAATGCATTACCACGCATTTTGAATTTAAAAGATAAAAAGGACAGAATGTTTGCGATTTTTTAATTAATTTTTCTTCACCATTTGCCTATATTACTTATTCTGAACCTTCTCTGCAAATTTGGCTGGTTATTGCAAAATAACCCTGTATATTATAACTTTCACTGAATAACGTATTTTCTGGTTTAACTTGATAACTGGATAGAGGTTGATTAAGTAAACAAGGAAATATTTATTGCATTACCTAAGAGCCGTGGTAGCTCAGGGGCTTAGCGCTAGCTTTAAATTTCACAGTACGCGAGCAACCCAGGTTTGATCCTCGCCGGCACCAGTGAAATTGTTAATTGTTTAATTGCTGATTTACCACGTGCTCGGCTGTGTAGGAAAACATCGTGAGGAAACCTGCATGTCTGAGAAATAAAAAAAAATATTTTAAAAACTTGTGAAATCCAACACGCATTGGGTCAGCGGACACATAATTAAATAAATTACGAACAACAACTGGCCAATCGTTTAACATATTAAACAATCCTTTGACGAGGTTCCACGAATGATAATTATATAGAAGTTATCCTTGTGTTTCGTTACCACCAAAATCAACTTCCGTTTCCCGTAGAGTATCAACTAACTTTAATAGTTTGCAATCCGCTGTCGAGAGACACCAAGTTAATCGCATTATGCTCTTGAAACTTGAACGAAAACTCTCATGCGGTCAAACAATTCCCGATCAAGTGGAAAAGTTTCTGATACGTAATCTTTGAAAACTTCATATCATCCACCTGCTTTAATAATCTATACATTTGAAATCAGAGGTATACATTCGAATATGAGAGATTTCATATTTATTAATTTTATAAAACTGTCGACTTTCTGTGTATAAGCTAGAATAGCTTAAATAGCACCATAATGCCTTTTTTATAGAATAAGGGTGAGAAACGAACACACAGGCCTCCTGATGGTAAGTGGATGCTACGGCCCACAGACATCTACATCTATCCTCGATTAAGAATTAAAAAATGCAGTTGCATTGTCTCCTCTTGGATCTAAGATGGAATGCCTCGTTTCCATTAAAAAGGGTCACCGGTTCTCTACACTCACCATACGAAACACAGCGTCTTAATGCTGCTATTTTACCATGGTGTTCTGTGTGATAGCTGCAGCATGGCTCTACCACGTATGGTTAATATAATATATATAAAAAAAAGCTTATACTAGTAAAAATGTTGGACGGGAAAATAAATATTGTAAACTATTGATTTGTTTTTTTTTTCATATTACTTTGATCTCTAGTCCTTTTCTTTTTTTATTCCCATATCGACACTGTATGCTATATGCGAACGTCAGTTTACACTAAATCTATGGTTATATGTCTTTCCTGCTTTGCCAAAAATTGAATTTTTTAACTTAGGGCTTTTATGTCGTTGTAACAATCAAAATTTCAAAAGTGAAATTGCAGCCGTCTTTCAATATTCTCAATTTAGAATCAATAAAAACGAATAAACATTTAATTTTTATTCGACTGCCCCAGAAGGAGGGCAATGTTATTCAAGTATGTATGTATGTAAGTCTATTTCATTGGCACGTTCTGTAGCCTAAACGGCTTGATGGATTTAAACATAGTCGTTAGATTCATCTTAATTGTGGGAGTGACATAGGCTATATAATATTTATATATTGCATCTGCAAATACAAAACTTGTGGGCGGAGGTTCTTTTACGAAGTTGGGGATTTTAAATTACTATTTTAATCATTTTGCTTGTAATATTCATGCTTGCAACGGGCATATTTTTTATAGAATAAGGGTGACAAACGAGCACATAGATTTAATCAAAGTGGATACTATGGCCTATACACTTCTATATTTACCCTCGATTATGATTCAAATTGCAGATGCGTTGTCACCCCTGAGGACTAAGATGGATTGCCTCGTATCTAGTAAAAAGAGTCTCCGGTTCTCTGCACTCACCATACGAAACACAATAGCATAAGTTACTATTATAGCTGGTATACTGTGAGAGCGTGGTCCCTCCACGGTCGAGCCGACCCATTCGTGCCACAACCATAATATAGCAGCATGGCTCTACCACGTATAAAATATTATTATATTACCCGTAATAAACACGCCGACATCGTCCGCTAATTCACAGATGTTTATATAAACGCGTTTGAATCTAATGCAGTCTGTCATAATGTGTCAAAGGAAAATCATGTTTATTTTGCTGCGCTAAACTCTAACGTGGAACTAAAATGAAGTGACAAACACCACCCACATCCAGGTGCCCTCTCATTTATGATTGAATTACGTAGCAGTTATTCCGGCACGCTGCTCCAGTGTTTGTCAGACATGCAAGTTTCCACACTGTGTTCACATACTTGATTTTAATTGATGTGTTTTTAGCTGACATACAAAAACGAAATGGTTTTTTTTCGACTTTCGACATCATTCGACTGCATGTTCTTTTTTTTGTGTGTTACTGAGATATCTTCGTCAGTTATGAATCGCTTTTAAAGACCCCTTTCAACCGACTTCAAAAAAAGGAGGAGGTTCTCAATTCGACTGTATTTTTTTTTTATTTCATGTGTGTTACCTCAGAACTTTTATCTAGGTGAACCGATTTTGATGATTTTTTTTTATTTGAAAGCTGGTGCTTCTCATGTAGTCCCATATAAATATGATCAAGATCTGACTGGTAGGTTTCAAGTTATCCTTAAGAATGCGTATTTAATTGACTTCCGACTACATCGATGATGTTCTCATTTTATTTATATATTTTTTATAGGATAAGGGTGACAAACGAGCACACAGTCCACCTGATGGTAAGTGAGTGCTGTGGCCCATAGACATTTACATCTATCCTCGATTACGAATCAAAATGCAGATGCGTTGTCACCCGTGAGGACTAAGAGGAATGCCTCGTTTCCAGTAAAAAGGGTCTCCGGTTCTCCACACTCACCATACGAAACACAGCAGCATGAAATGCTATTTTACGCTGGTATTCTGTGAGAGCGTGGTCCTTCCCCAGTCGCGCCGACCCATTCGTGCTACAACTATACTACTAATATAACTGCAGTATGGCTCTACCACGTTAAAGTCCATTGTACAACATTTTTAATTTTACCACTTGTTACTGGAAATGAGGTATTCTATCATATTTCCCAGGGGTGACAACGCATCTGCATTTTGATTCATTAATCGAGGATAAATGTAAATGTCTATGGGCCACAGCATCCACTTACCATCAGGTGGACTGTGTGCTCGTTTGTCACCCTTTTCTATAAGAAAAAAAAATATTTTGACTACTACTCCAGCTTCTGTACACGAGAAAATTAGCCCTCCATTGATCGTTACGTTTGGCAGCCGAATTATCAATCGCTTCTTACGCGCTTTACCTAAATAGGGCGATGATTTTTTTAAATATAATATGTTCTAACTAGACCTACGTTCGTGTGTTTAATCTTATTTTTTCTATGGTAATGACATTGTACTCTTGTACTTTCGCCAGTGTTAAGTAGATTAAGAAATGATTCTTTATAATAAACTGTTTCAAAATGTCTTCGCAATATTGCGAAGCTTTTGGGAGATTTGGACGGCAGCTTGTGCCAACAGAGAGTCGATGACGATAGTATCTCAAGGCGCCTAAGCAAAAACGTTATCTTGGGGGTTTATATAATAATCATTGGAGCACTTGTTTCTTCGTTTCCACTAATAGTTCAAATGCGCAGACACATAATACACAAAATCGCACCATTTAAACGTATCAAAGTCCACTTCAAACCATTATTTAAATAATAATACAGGAGCAGCAATCCGCCGCCGGTCAATGAGGGCTAATAATTTTCTGCTCACCAGATGTCGCTAGTTGACACTGAGGTAAAGTTTTTTGTTACACAATGTAATTTAATTGAGAAGTTGTTTTTTTAAAAGTTTATCAGTTTCTAGAGTATTAAATTAATACACAAAACAATGCGTCAGTGGTTTGCTCTTTAATTTTTTGCACATTTTTATTTTTTTTCTACTTTTATGAATATCTGTCGTTTGGTTTATTTATTTTTAATGTTATTAATATAAAATATAGCTAATAGTACAGAAAGAAACAATAACTTTTACATTTTTCGAACAAATTAACTTCCCCGCTATGAAATCTCTCAAATATTACCTCACTTTCTAGTGGCGCCGCCCTGGTGGCAGAAAAAGTCGTGGATGCCCTCATTTCCCGCCAAAACCCCGTCTTTAATCTTATATCTTATGTAAAAAGTATTTCAAGCATAATTTTTCAAATAACAACAAAAGTTACTTCGATTCCCATTTACCTCCTGTTTCTGTTAAGATAAAATAAATAACTTAACCGTGAAATTCAATCGAAACGAAGCCGACTTAGTAAATAATGGATCGCTTTGTATCATTCATTGCCTATTGAGAACTTATCGTAGAAATTTAAATTGGCATTACGATGGAAATTGTAAGATGTAAATTATAATATTAATGAAAGAAATTTTTGCTATGCCAAATGAAACAAATTCAGATTAGGCCGTGGAAGAAAAAGAGATTTCCGCTGGACAAGATATTTGGCCTGGGGTTCAATCAACGCTCCATATAATAGAAGATTTTATACGTGGTAGAGCCATGCTTCAGCTATATTACTCGTATAGTTGTAGCACGAATGGGTCGGCTCGACCGGGGAAGGACCACGCTCTCACAGAATACCAGCGTAAAATAGCAGCTTAATGCCGCTGTGTTTCGTATGGTGAGTGTAGCGAACCGGAGACCCGTTTTACTGGAAACGAGGCATTCCATCTTAGTCCTCACGGGTGACAACGCATCTGCATTTTGATTCGTAATCGAAGATAGATGTAGCTGTCTATGGGCCACAGTAACCACGGTTCGCAAAAACCTATATCCTGGGAAGACCCAGCACGAAACCCAGCAAGCCATTTTTTAAAAAAAAGAATAATCTACACTATAATATTTTATACAATTAGTATGAAAACAATTTTTACATTTTGCATTGCGGAGCTTGTTGTATACAGGATTATTTTGCAATAACCGACCAAATTTGCAGAGAAGCTTCAGAATAAGTGATACAGGCAAATGAAGTGAAGAAAAATTAATTATAAAAATCTCAAACATTCTGCCCTTTTTATCTCTTAAATTCAAAATGCGTGGTAATGCATTATTTTAACTAATTTTACTGTACACATTCGTAGGGGTCGATCGGTAGCAAAACGTAGTTGCCCATAAATCACATTCAATTTCGGATAATTTCAAATAAAAATAGAAGCCTTATTTACTCGTATTTTCAAAAACTTCAATAAGGGTATATCATTATTTATATATTTAAACTTTAATTTAGAATTTGGCTACTCTTTGAAAAATAACCCTGTATATACGAAGTCGTTTGGAAACTTCGTTAGCGTGATTTAGACTTCGATTCGATTACACTATTGTAGAGCAACGGCAGCGTCGCCATACAAGAAACACGTCATTAGTTTTATGCTACTGTTATTAATTATTGTTATTGCTGACCGTGTAGTGACGTTATAAGAAAATCCACTGTGCCATATCGTTCCGTGGGTCACGTAAGAGGCGACAAAGGAAATGAAACAGGATATGGCAGCGACATCTTCCAACAACTAGAAAATAAAAAACTGTTGTTGCCAAGCCGCCAGCCAAGCTTGGCAACTATGACAAATTATGGGGAGGCCTTTATTCAGCTATGAACTTTGATTGGCATTCCATCTTAGTCCTCAGGGGTGATAACGCATCTGCATTTTGATTCTTAATCGGTTATAAATGTAGATGTCTATGGGCATCAGTATCCACTTACTATCACGTTAGCATCAAAATGCAGGTGCGTTGTCACCCCTTAGGACTAAAATAGACTGCGTCGTTTCCAGTGAAAAGGGTCTCCGGTTCTCTGCTGCTTTTTTACGCTGGTATTCTGTGAGAATCCAAGAATTATTTTTATGTAACGAGAGACACTAGTGTTTTTGGACTGGGATCGGTCCAATACCATCAATACTGTCTCATTTACAAATTAATAGGCACTACAAAATAATTGTTGTGGCGGTGTAAGAACATTGTAACATAGGAAGGGTCTTGAATGAATTAGGAGACGTGTTGATGCTTCTATAACTTTAATTATACTACTTCAACTTATTCTACCTTAACACTAATATATACTATTGTGGTGGCTACACTACAACATCCACTACCCCATACCATCCCGTGGGTGTCATAAGAGGATTACAAGTTAGAGGTTAAAAATCAGGGTCTTCAGATAATCAGCGTCTTCCTATTAACAACTTAAAATTAAATACTGCGGCTGCCAACAAGCTTGTAAACGTGGCAACTATGGCAAAAATCCTCCTGTAGACTGTTGTTGTTCTGTAACGGATAAGACACGCGATAGTTTAAGTTTAAGGAATTGGAATGATAAAAGCAGAAATAGTTAAATTTGCTTACCTTGGAATAAATTTATGCTGACGTCATGTTAGTTCAGTATGTTATTATAATAAAAGCTCTGCTCATATTCCACAATATCCGATAATCCGATAACCGAGTCATAGTAAATCCATTAGCGAACGCGGCGCGGCTTTGTTATTTCTACAAGGCCTATAACGGCTCAACGAGTTACTATAAACGGTACCCAATATTAAGCACATATCTTCATATTTATATTCATGGACTAAATTAGAGGAAGGCAAAAAAGAGGTTTAATTTCTCCTATTATAATTATCGTGCGTACTGGCCATAAACATCAGTAATTAAAAAAAAGAAAGTATTGGAATGTTTTTTTGGAAGTTCATTTGTTTTTATGTAATTATTTCGTAATATTGCGTTCTTTCATACCGCGAAAAATTTTGCCAACTTTTGAATTGGAGTTTAAATTTAGGTTTTATTTAAATGTTTGCCTTAACTGCCTTATTTATCGTGCTAAGTGTGAGTTGTTACTGCAAATAAACTGAGAATTCCAGATCTAAACGTCACTCAAGTTGCTAGGACTGTTATTTTAATTAAAACAGCACATCTATCTACAAACATGTGGCCCATACATTACGTATACCTATCAAATTCTGTGGTACTACACCGAGTTGTCAAGAGGTATCGGCAGAGCGGACAGTGTAAGAGATTTCCACCTATGTACTGACTCATATCGAACCTTAAGGCCTAGAGACTTGAAATTTTGTAAGAATATTCCTTTTTCCGAGTAGAGGTCAGCTAAGAACGGATTTAACAAAATTCCACCCGCAAGAGGGGTTACGGGGCGTTAATTAAAAAAAAAATATATATGTACTGACTCATCACGAATATCTCTGGAACCATAATGCCTAGAGACTTGAAATTTGGTAGGAATATACCTTTTGCCGAGTAGAGGTCAGCTAATAATGGATTTTACGAAATTCCACCCGCAAGGGGTGTTGTGGGGGCCTTAATTAAACAAATCTCATTTTCAAACGTATACTATTATATAACTTATAGGTATAAAATTCTTTTTGTATGTGTTTGAATAGGTCCCTAAATGGTTTGGATTCACGATTAGAGCCGGTAGATGGCACTGTTGTCGATATCCAGAAATCACCCGTGCGAAGCCGGGGTAGATCGAATATAGGATATTTTTGCATAAATAATTAATCAGCATTGGTCGCGGGACATTCTCATTTATTCTATAATATATTCTAAATATCTTTATATTTATATTATATCATTCTACCGTCCGTGTGTATGTGACTGAACTCCTCCTAAACGGCTGGACCGATTTTGATGAGATTTTGAATGTGTGTGTGATTCAGTTGATTCGAGAAGGATTTAGATTCACAATTGGGCCCGATAGGTGGCGCTGTTGTCAAGATATAGAAATCACCCATACGAAGCCGGGGCGGACCGCTAGTGTTTATATAAAACACTAGTCAGAGTACTTACAAGATCAGATCATGATTTATTTTCACACATCTTTACTCTCAAATAATGCTATTTTATAATATACGTAGGTATTTTTTATCTAACCATTTTTTTATAAAACTGGTGTGACAAAGATCTTACAGCCTGATGGTAAGTGGCTACTGCCATGACCACCTTCAGCCAATTTCAAACAAGGAAGGCTCCAGATGCTTTGTCACCTCTGAGGTCTAAAATGGAATGCCTCACAGGCCGTAATTATACTAGATCTCTATTTCCTTCAAACCGGAACTCAGTACTGCTGTTTGATGGAAGTAAATAAGAAGGGTGTACCTATCCGTGGTAGAGCCATGCTGCAGCTATATTAATTGTATAGTTGTAGCACGAATGGGTCGGCTCGACCGGGGAAGGACCACGCTCTCACAGAATACCAGCGTAAAATAGCAGCTTAATGCTGCTGTGTTTCGTATGGTGAGTGTAGAGAACCGGAGACCCCTTTTACTGGAAACGAGGCATTCTATCTTAGTCCTCAGGGCTGACAACGCATCTGCATTTAAATTCGCAAACGAAGATAGATGTAGATGTCTATGGGCCACAGCAACCACTTACCATCAGGTGGACTGTGTGCTCGTTTGTCACCCTTATACTATATAAAAAAAAATCTAAACGGACTTACCTAGGCAAAAAAGGGGTCCTATTGCAGATAAAACTATGAAATAACTCTCAAGTATTTAATAAGACACATCCACAACAGTACCAATAGACAGAAGAATATAACCACCTCTTAGACAATTTCCGAGCACGGCTGTAAGTTTCAAAAGGTTTAAGCCTTCAACTGTAGTTGATATTATTTGCACAGTTGTACGCGTAAACACAAAAGCTCGTTCTCTTGTTCAAACGGAACCAGCCTTACTCGTGTTTCATTGGTAAGATCAGGGATAGACTATATCCAAGTCTATATAAGTTCTTGGCCGTGGAGCAAGTTGAACCTAGTGTTCCGGCGCGCCTTACCTAAGAAAGAATAGAGTGTCTCTCTTGTGAAAAAGAAGAAAAAGATTAGAATGTCCCTGAAAGAAAAAGTTGTCCTCTTCCGGGGGGACCACCATTTGGGTGGTCGGCGCTGGTCGCTACAGTTACATCTGGCGCTGCAGCCCCAGATGTAAATGTTTAGTCAGTGTGAGTCCGACATAACCCTGGTAAGGTGGTAAAGCATAAACAATTCCTCATGAAAAAAGGAAACAATATCAGAAACAAAGTGACAATCAGAACACAACCAGGTCCGAAAATACACATTGTGTTAATCCTGACTCTGACTGAGAGAGATCCCAGAAGGTATAATTATAGTAGATTTGTATAGTTCTTGCAATTCACGAAGTCGAGCGGACTTTTCTTGTTGTAAACACGTGTCTGTATACGTGTCAAAGTGTGCGTGAGCAAAAGCACGCATCTTATCGCCCCGTCATACGAACACCATCGCAATGTGCATGTACACGTTCAACCACGAGTAAAGCCCGCTCGACTTCGTGAATTTCAAGAACTAAAGGAGATAGAGAAAACAACATCAATAAAGCAATGCATGGCACAAGAGTTTAAAAAGTTAAAACACCTTAATATCTATCTACTTAAATACATCTAAATATTAAAGACAATAAAGTATTTCTGTACACATCAAACATAAACAAACGTTTTGAACAAATGATACGGCCCATATTTACGTTTATTAAAAGCTTACACGTGGAGACCCTAAATAAAAGTATTTGAATTGTGAAAAGAAGCCTTACATAAGTGGAAAAAGAATAATGTTTATTCAATATAGATTTTTCCTTAATAATACTTATTGAAAGTATTTTTTTTTTATTTACCACTGGTTCGGAATGCCTCTGTTCTGGGAAGAACCAGCAATAAATACATTTTTAGACATAATATATAACTTTACAATAGTTTTGTATATTTTTTACATGAATTATAATAGAACCTAATTTCCAGGAGTTACAAAGAACTTCTAAGACTTCTATCACAGATGAAAAAGAATGTCATGATCTGTTGGAATTAATCTAATTAAAGGATTTAATTTTTAATTCAATATAATAACAGTTATTAAAAATGTATATAATAACAATTATTAATAAATAGATACTTTTATTCAGGTCTCTCGAAAATTTCTAAACAAACAGATAAAGCCGATACAACAGAAACACTCAAAGCACAGTGTGGCTTGGGCCTAATTTGATTTAAGAAATAAATCAAATACTTTTATTGTCTTAACACAACGTGGACACGAGTAAGTCCAAAATTACTCGCGTCCTCGTTCTTGCCCAAGGCCTACATAAATTTGTAAAGTTATACATACATTTCGCACGTACTGATCAAAGTTCCTCACCGCTGTCCTGCCAAGTAGCAAGGCATCCATCTCACTCTCTGGCACCGGCACCACGGCTACCGTCGGTGCCGGGCCGCCTCTTACCGGCACGTTCATAGTTTCAAGGAATCCTATAGTCCGTTTCAGGGAACCACTCACTTCAACAATCACTTATATTAAACGGCACTTCATGTTTACACACTGTTATGATCGAGACGTCACTGTAACACCCACCATATTCACCAATATATGACATTTTGTCGCACTGATCGTATTGGTTTTATTTTGTACCTATTCACTTTATTTACAAAATTGTCTACAAATACGTCACAATGCAGTACATACAGACACTTCATATATTGTTAATGAAAACTACATAAATAAAAACTTTTTTGGAAAAATATTCAAATACACATGCATTTAAATACTAAATATTAACTTGTTAAATCCTAAGTTTCGTGGTTACATTATTTAGTTCTCATTCCTTCGTTCAATTGTTTGATCCGTTTTAGAACTGGTTATTTATGAATAAACGATATGCATTTTTTGGTCCTTTTTGATTTTAGCTTAAACAGATACTTTATAAGAACCAAACTAAATTGTACATTGATTTCATTGTTCACATTTTATTTTCATACACTCAATTAAGATTTAGATTTGAGTTTAGATCTGTAAAGTCCTTCCCTTCGGCGTTAATACATCCGGTCACTCCTTATCTCAGTAAACATCTTATAACACGCGATTTCATTGTTCCCTTTTCAGTCTTTACTGTCCCGATCCAATGTTCGTTCCAGAGATATGGGTCTTTAAATCTTAAATAAAATTCGTTTTTCACATCGAAATTCTCTTGGATGTGTTCTAATCTAACACTGCTGATACAGACAAAAACGTGTAATGCTTGTGTGGAATTGTTCTTTCTTTAACACAATGAATTGAATTTAAGTGAGAAACTTAAGTTAAAAAAGCAACGTAACATACATGCAACACAGTGATCTTCTGTCTCATAACTACGTAAATTACTTTACGCTTTATTTATATACTAGAATTTACCCGCGACTATATCCGCGTAGAAATCAAACAAAAAAACATGCGTGAGTGTCGTGGAACACTCGGTTGGAACGAAGTCCCTTTCGCAGTATATTATTGTTGATAAACGTACTATATTATTGATTAACAAATAGAAATAAATGAATTACTAGCGTCTATTAAAATGAAGCGACATTTAAAATAAAATAATATTTCTTTCATGGCAAGATAAGAAAAAGTGCGAGGGGGATGGATATTATTCCATCTCGCTTCCTTATAGCCGCCAAGACCGTCTATACTACGTCAGAAGGAGTCGTGACGGAAAAATCTTACACTTTTTCTCGCCTAGCCCCCATCCGCCAAATTCAAACCGTCCGATAAGGAACTTCGTTCCAAAAAATTATAATATAATATATATAGTATAATAGTGATCTTTGGGCAATTAGTTCAATTTAAAAAAAAAACAGTAAAATCGCTCAGTTTTTTTCCTGTCATCTCGAAAAGTATGTGCGATATTACAATATGCTAAAATAAAAATTAAATAACTATTAGTTTCACAATGATTTCTTATATTTATGCGAACATTATACATTGAATAAAACTACTTTTACGGATTTTATCGGGTTAACTCTGACATCGGGACGTCAATCACCTTAGTCCCCTGTGACCATGGGTGCTGGAAAGCACCCGAAACGTCGGGAATAAAAAATAAGAACAATTAAACGCGATAAAATCCGTAAAAGTAGTTTTATTCAATATTAGTTTCACGTTAAATAATATTAGAGTTTAAGATAACTTAAACAATACGCATTGATCATAAGCTGTGATGATCCTAGTGACAACACTATGTCTGGGTAATGACTATACATTAAAATATTGTATTGTCATCAGTCCTTAATATGAGTGCAAATTTTCAAGTCAATCGGTCGTCTTCAAGTTGGTGAAAATTACATTACAAGATTCCGTTACATAGATAGATAGATAGACGCGGAACTAATAAAAGCGTGTTAAAAAGGTCTTATCACTTTAATCTTTAACACGGTTCATCTATTCCATATTAGCCTGGACAGACAGAAGGACAAAAATGATTATTCATGTTAAAGCGTGAAAATAAATAATAATATTGTCTTCCAGACCGAATTTCGGTCACGGCGGCTAGCCTTAAACAGAAACAGAAACAGAAACAGAAACTTTTTTATTCAATATAGTATATAAATAATACTTATTGAAAGTCACTCTTTTGTTTAATTACCACTGGTTCGAAAAAAAACCTCTGTCCTGGAAAGAACCAGCAAGAAACCCAGCGGCAATTAACCACACAAAACAAATTAGAAATAGCTTGGTAGCGAACACCTCATTCCCAGTGGTTATTATCATTCATAAATTCCTTAATATTATAATAACCCTTTTTATACAAACTATGTTTATAAAAGTTTTTGAATTTTGAGCAAGTCGAATTTTGTACATAATATTAGGGTATATAATGTCTACATAAACTTACCGCTTAACTGCAACATAAATATTTAAGAAGATTTTCTAAATGAAATTGTTTATTTATAAACGAATTAAAATATTTACTAAACCTCAAAAATAATATTTTCACTAACAAACAAGTTTACTACAACACGTTATTTGAATATTTAGTTTTTGAATTTTGAGCAGGTCGAATTTTGTATATTTTCTGGGAATTTGTTGTAAAAGCGTATACATCGCCCCAAGAATGAATTACTGACTCGGTAGAGACGAGTAACTGGTACTACTAGCTTGTGTTTGTTCCTAGTATTTACAGAATGAATATCACTTATTTTTGTATAACTACTTTTATTTTTGTGTACGTACATTACATTTTCATAAATGTATTGAGAGGCCAAAGTTAATATATTAATTTCCTTAAAATTTTGTCTGAGCGACTCCTTATGGACCTCTTCTGTAAAACAAATATAATTTCAGTGTCAGTTGCGTGTCCCCATAGCAAAATACCATACGACATTATGCTATGGAAATAGATAAAGTAAACAAGTCTAGCAGTTTCCACTGGTAAGATTTCTAATCTTTTACAGCATATGCTGCAGAACTAAGTCTGCTTGCTAACTTTGATATATGGGGCTCCATTGAAGCTTCGCGTCTAGTGTTATTCAAGAGAAATGGTGGTATCGACAAACTCAGTTCCTCCCATTTAAAATTACATTAGTATTTAATTGTCTGAAATTTGGAGTCATGAACTTCATACATTTCGTTTTAGTGCTATTTAAATGCAAGTTATTAACATTAAACCAATTTACTAATTTATAACGGAGACTAGCCATCGACGCAGGAAAGGATTATAGTGCCCAAGTGAATGCGCAAGCACAGATGCTCTCTTTATTTCCTCACTCTCATAGTCCGACGGGACGGTAAAGCGATACGACTGGAAAGGGATCAGGTGAAGGACCTTTATGTGACGACTTTACGTGCTTTCCGAGTTACGGGAGTGAGACACCGCAGCCAACTCCGGGCAGCTACTGAGAATTTATTCACGGAAAACCTCAATAACTGATTTTTTGCCCCACCCGGTATTCGAGCCCGGGACCTCATGATCAGCATTCGCGTTTATAACCACTAGACCAACGAGGCAGTCATGAAAAGAACCACCTGAGCTAAATAGAAGCGAGCCGGCCAATGTAGATGTAAATCACCTATAATCACTACTGATGAGTGTAGCGTTCAAAAATTTTTGCGGTACTGAAGTTATTGAAGACATCACGGAGCCTTCTACATACCCAACTAAATTATTTTAAAAATATCTCTGACAAAAAATGAAACACAACAGTATCTCAACAATTATATCAAACTAGACAAAAGTAAAAAAACTTATATTCTCCGTTGATAACTCTTGTCCTTGTAGAGTTATCTGTTTTCCTTAGTCTCAGCTGCGAGAGGTCGTGAACGGTAGATGGGTTTGTTGGCAAAAACCCTTAGGGATTTGTATTTGTTCGAAGCGTAGACAACACCAAGCAAGTAGTGTTGTAACAAATACATACAAACAAATACATTTTTAAAGGATAAATTTTAAACGTTCAGTGTATCTAACGTTTACATATCGAGAAAACATCGTTGATATACTCGTAATTGTGTTATAATTTATATTGTGTAACTAATTGAAGTTGTTTTGAGTTAGGTATATTAGTTTATTTTTATTTGCATTATTATAACTTTTTTTGGAACGAAGTTCCTTATCGGACGGTACGAATTTGGCGGATGGGGGCTAGGCGAGAAAAAGTGTAATATTTTTCCGTCACGACCCCTTCTGACGTAGTGTAGACGGCCTTGGCGGCTATGAGGAAGCGAGATGGACTAATAAACATCTCACTCGCATTTTTTCTTATCTTGCCATGAAAGAAATATTATTTTATTTTAAATAACGCTTCACTATAGACGTTAGTAATTCATTTATTTGTATTTGTTAATGCACACTCACGCATGTTTTTTTATAGGAGAGGGGGCAAACGAGCATACGGCTCACCTAATGGTAAGTTATTACCGCCGTCCATGAACAATTGCAACACCAAGGGAATTGCAGATACTTTGCCAGCCTTCTAAAAAAGAGTAGGCTCTTTACTTAAAGGTCACTAAGTCGTATCGGGCCAGAAAAGTCTCTAGTGGTAGTCGATTCCACAAGGATGTTGTGTGAGGAAGAAAACTTCTTCTAAATCGCACAGTGGTGGACCGCCAATCATCCAGATAGTAAGGATGGTATCGCGATTTTTGTCGCGATGGTGAAATTGAGCGGCTGGTATTAGACCGAACAATTCCTCAGAGCACTATAGGAGCTGACACGCACATTTTTGGAACGAAGTTCCTTATCGCACGGTACGAATTTGACGGATGGGGCTAGGGAGAAAAATTGTAAGATTTTTCCGTCACGAGCCTCTTTCTATAGTGCGAGCGAGATGGAATAATATGTATCTCCCTCGCACTTTTTCTTATCTTGCCATGAAAGAAATATTATTTTAAATGACGCTTCATTTTAATAGACGCTAGTAATTCATTTATTTGTATTTGTTAATCAATAATATAATACGTTTATCAATAATAATAAAATACTACGAAAGAAACTTCGTTTCAACCGAGTGTTCCACGACACTTACGCATGTTTTTTAGTTTTTTGAAGTTAGTTTTTACTTTTTATTATAATTTATTTTTTACCCGTTTGAGCGGACTAGAGAATAACACAATATCAATTTTGCCACTCTTAGGGACGGAATTTTTTCTCCTTATTTAAATGGGACACGTCTGAAGCAGGTTATACTACTATTTAATAAAAAGAATCATCAAAATCAGTTTACAACTGATGAAGATATCGCGTAAAATACTTACAATAGAAAGCACACAGTCGAATTGAGAACTTCCTCCATTTTCGTCGGTTAAAAACGGTGACGTTAGCTCACATACAACTAAAGTTTTAAGGTGAGCGCTTTTCCCCTCGAATACTATAAGAGATTTGTTATGAGATATTCAGAAGTATATTTGCAAATCTGTACTCAGCAATAACATCCTATCTATTTGTGATAAAAATAAGACAGGTGCTTTTACGCGTACAGAGAAGCCGAACTTCTGTATTTGATAACGAAAGAATTATTGCCTAACGTTAGAATAACATATAAATACCGCTAGTAGGGTTGTCAGCGCATAGATTTATTACCAATGGTCGCCCAGGGGTCGAAATTACACCGCATTTCATGAAACTTTTAAGATTGACCGTTATTGAGTTTCTCTTGTCGAAGAGTACACGAGACGACGAGATGAGAGTATACGTCTATAATCATTGCATTTTTTTAATTTGTTCTATAACTGCAGCTGTGAGAGTATACAAATAAGTCATTAGAGATTTGTTTGCCTTAATTCCCTGCAATACCTATGAAAAATGTTCATTTTGCAACAGGTGTAAGTATATTAAACAAGATGTGTTTCTTTATCAATTGCTCATTAATATATAAAATACAGATATCTAATATACAAAATATAAAATAAACACTTTTTGTCTTACAATTATCTACACAGACTATTAAAAAAGGAACATTTGAAAACATACAAAATTCACAGCACAATATCTCTATATTTTTATGAATTTTTATTACAATCAGTTCAGCCATTTCGAAGATTAGCCCGGACAGACAAACATACAGAGAGACAGTTTTCTTTTTATTTTTCGTTATTCACGTCCTAATGACAAGCAAATTACCCCCTAGCTCAATAACAGGCAGAAAGCTAAAATATATATTATATAAAATGTGTGACAAATATATTATATGAAATAAAATAAAACATTCATAGTCTACGTTTATACTGCCAATATTAAACCATATAGTACTTCCATCTTACTTGTCAAATACATAATAGTATGTGGTCAAACAGTCGTCGCACAGAGCAAAGAGATACCTATACTTTTTCTATCACTACGTTTTAGTACAGAGTACAGATTGTTAAAATAATGTCAACAATTAATTACTTTGATTTATGATTGTCTATAAAAAATTTACATGATGTATGACTTCATTATATTCCTTTTTCTAAAGTCACAAAAGCGTTTATTTTATGTTCTGTATATTAAATATAAATATTATTAATATTCGGCAACCTGTACGGATTAAACTGTTAATTTCTACACAGCCCATATTTAATTAAAGCGAATCTGATTTTATCCTGCAAGTATCTTCTACCTTTGTGCATGTTACGTACGTAAAACTCCTTCATGAAACAGACGAAATTTTTGCATACTAGTACTAGTGTACCAGAGACAACTATATTACTCGTATATCATTATTTTTGTAACCCTTCACGTTTAAAATATAACAATAATGATATGAATATATTATGTCGTCGCATGTTGCAACTTCAAGCTCACGAAGAGTTATCCAATTTTTCATACGTAGTAGAATCAAGCCGTAGTTGTATATTACTACAGCACGAATGGGTTTGCTCGACCGAGGAAGGACCACGCTCGCACAGAATACCAGCGTGAAATAGCAGCTTAATGCCGCTGTCTTTCGTTTGGTAAGTGTAAAGAACCGGAGAACGTTATTAGTGATAACGAGGCATTCCATCTTAGTCCCCAGGGGTGACAACCCATCTCTATTTTGATTCTTAATCAAGTACAGAGGTAGATAACTAAGGTTCGAAATGTCCAACTGATGGGTGTACTGAGTGCTCGTTTATCACCCTTATTTCAATAAATGTAATGTCCTCCAGACCGAATTTCGGTCACGGCGTCTAGTCTTCAACGGAGGCTAGCCATTTGCGTAGGACAAGATTATAGTGCCCAAGCGTATGCGAAATCACAAGTGCAATTTCTATTCCCTCACCCTCATAGTCCGATGGAATGGTACACCGACACGATCGGACAGAGATCAGGCGCAGAATCAACGGCTTAACGTACTCCGGAGCACGGGGTTGAAACACAGCCAACTTCCTTACTCCGGGCTGCTACTGAGAATTTGTTGATAGAAACACCCAATCACTGATTTTGGCCCGACCCGGATTTGAACTTGTGATTAGCAATCTCGTTTACGACCTCTAGGCTACCGAAGCAGTCAATACTGACTTAATAAATATACTTGTACTGTTAAGATATTTTATTATATTAAAGATATTTCTGCGAATATCAAAATATAATACTACGCAATCAATTACTAAATATCAGCAACCCTAAATAGATTTGGCACACGCACGCATGTTGAATCGGATTCAATATTTATTTGGGTTAGAAATCTCAAACATTCAAGATTTTTACATTAGGATATTGATAGTAACAGTAGCGAAAACGAAAATTTCAATTTCAAAAGGGTTTCCTATCACACCGTTACCGACACCGTTACAGCCTATTAAAGTCCACTGCTGAACATAGGCCTCCCCCCTAGATTGCCTCATAGGGCTATTTGCCATAGATATTATTTTTATTCGTTATTAGGAAGACGCTGCTGATTATTTTCTCTCTGTCGCCTCTTACGACACCCACGGGAAGATTTGGGGGTAGTGGATATTCTTACACCGCCAGTACACGGTCCTATATCTGATATGATATGGTTATGACAGAATCATCAACGCTGTAGGTTACCCTGCAGCATCACACTGAGTCATAATCTTTTCAATGGCTCGATACACACCCCATCACTTGTAATTTTAATCTAACATACATTTTACTGTCATTTTTTATTTATGTGATGTGTATAGTTTCAGTTAATAAATGTCTTTCTTTCTTTCTTTCCAATACCATCCTGTTATATTTAAATGTTGATTAAGCTACAAAAACCAAATCATAAACCATCATCATCATAATTATCGCCTTGCCCTTCTTTTAAACATCTGCCTTAAGGCCGCGAGCCCTATATCAGATGACGCTGTAAGAGCCAAAAACGCTAACAGCACTAACACACATCTCAGAATAAAGATAAGCTATGTAGTGGCTTACGTCACTTCGCCATTACATTAATAAATAAACGGGTGGGTGTCGTATGAGACGATAGAAGAAAATAAAACAGACACACCAGCATCTACCTGTCAAGTGTGGCAACTATGGCAAAATTACAATGACAATCTATGGTCGAGGCCTATGTTCAGCAGTGGACTTTTTATAGGCTGTAATAGATGAATAAATGAATGAAATATAGTTCATCAATCAGCTAAAAAATTTTTATTAGATTTTCAAGATCACCGTGCAACCACCACAGAATACCAGCGTAAAATAGCAGCTAAATTCTGCTGTTTCGTATGGTGAGTGTAGAGAACCAGATACCTTTTTTGCTGGAAACGAGGCATTCCATCTTAGTCCTCAGGTGTGACAACGAATCTGCATTTTGATTCTTAATCAAAGAGAGATGTAGATGTCAATGGGCCACAGCATCTACTTACTATCAGGTGGACTGTGTGCTAGTTTGTCACCCTTATACTATTAAAAAAATCAAGCATTAAACATCTGGGGATATCCGGTTTATTTTTTGCTAGAAATTTCTATATAAGTATCTTCCACCTCCCGAGTGGACAGGCCAGTTTTAAACCTAGATCTTATTACTTATCTGTCACCTTTTTTACAGCGGCTGATCTCAAAATGAGGGCAATATTTTTGGCTGTATATATTTTTATGTCAGAAAGTACGTAAAACATATCTACGTATATATATATTATAAGTAAAATAATTAAAAAAAGTTTAAAACTGTATAAAAAATTAAACCGAAAAGCCTATAATAAAATCGCAACTTTTCAGTGATGATGACACTGTGTGACCATCTGCGTAACAAATAAGTCCACAACTTAGTCCCAACTAGCGACATCTGGTGAACGTAAGATTGTTAGCCCTCATTATAATCCCCTAACTTCTAACTGGAATACAGCGGTGAAGCTCTACTGCCTGATTACAGATATAGATAGTGTATGATATCAACCCATACGTAATCATATAAAGAAGAAGGATCCTACCACCTAATAAATAAAGTTTCTCTTCTGATTTTTTAAATATTTTGAAACTAGACCACTCAACTAAAAGAGGATATCATCATCAACATAGTCATCATCATCATCATGATTACAGCCTTACAAGGAATGCCACAAAGCTACAATACAATAACTTAAATTAAAAAATTTAAAACCCCCAAAATAAAAAGAGCTGATGATGTTCAAACAGCTGAGCCGATTTTCATGAAACATAGCTAAGAACACTCTCCATTAAGATACCATTCAAACGAAAAAAAAAACATAATAAAATCGGTTCATCGGTTCAAGAGCTATGATGCCACAGACAGATGCACAGATCCACAGACACGCTACAAAGTTATAACACCCCTCTGTTCTGTTTTCGTCGGGGGTTAAAAAAGTATATAATATCAATTATTTCTTAAGTAAGTTACGAAGATACCACAAACAAAATAACTGCGAACTCAAACTTTATACATACAAAAAAACTATGTTTTTCAAACTATTAAATATTCAACGGGAACATGTTCAACTTTACTTGAGTTTCACAACCGAAGCTATGCATATTTAACATTATAATTACATAAATATTCATAGGTACGCGATACAAAATAAATACAGGTCATTTATACAAAGGTGACGAGCATACAATCCACCTAATGGTAAGTGGATGTTGTGGCTTATAGACTCCTACCTTTTTGAAGTCAAAACTTCTTAAGCCGCATTTAGCGATTTTTGGTAGGGGAAAAGCTAATGGGTTCGCGTCACCGACGACCTCGACATGCTCGTGACGTTTGTTTACTACACGATCTGTGTATATGTATACACATATATAATTGAGTTTTCGCTTCTGTCGGCAGTCCTTATGACTGCCTCTGTTTTTTTTTTAACCCCCGATGCAAACAGAGGTGTGCTATATGTTTAACGTGTGTGTCTGTCTGTGGCATCGTAACTCCCAAACGGATGAACTGATTTAAATTTTGTTTTTTTTTAAGGTGACTTCATCGCGAGTGTTCTTAGCTATGATTTATAGAAAAAAAAATTTGCCGTTTAAAGATCATCAGCTCTTTTTGTTTCAGGATTTTTTTTTTAATTTTCAATTTAATAGCATTTTATAGTATAAGGGTGACAAACGGGCACACACATCTATCCTTAAAAATTTAAATGCAGATGCGTTGTCACACCTTCCGATTCTCCACACTCACCATACGAAAC
Source organism: Parnassius orleans (assembly GCA_029286625.1). Classification (NCBI taxonomy): domain Eukaryota; kingdom Metazoa; phylum Arthropoda; class Insecta; order Lepidoptera; family Papilionidae; genus Parnassius; species Parnassius orleans. The sequence goes on along the minus strand of JAGSMP010000043.1, from coordinate 814,640 downwards.
ACAGCAACATTAAGCTGCTATTTTACGCTGGTATTTTATGAGAGCGTGGTCCAGCCAACCTTTTCGTATTATAATCTTTGGTGCATCAGTCAATGATCGTGTTACTTCTGAACGTCATGACCATGTGTCTCGTGCTCAAATTGGGTGGCTCGTGCTTTTCGAGTGGCTGCCACTCAAGAAATTATATATTTTATTATAATATCTTGACGTGTGTTTATTACATTCGCCAAAAGAACCGCCCTGCTGCACGCTCAAATAGGGCGTGCACTTAGTTTCTATACTTATTGAAAAGTAGCGTTAAGTAGTTGGCTATTCGCTTTTTTATTCATTTTGTACTCATCTGCGTTTTTTCGTCTAAACCATAGAGTACCACGGGCTACCGGCGGACTGGAGGTGAGTAGCCATACGCAGCCTTTCCCCTCTGTCAAAGTGTAATTCCCCGCGGTCCTATGCATACAATAAAACTAGTTGCAGCCGTACTGCTCACTGTACTAAATCTAGCTGCACGGCTGAATACAAAAATGCTGAATTGATCAGTTTTTTGGTGCAAAAAGAGATCTGCCACATCAAATTAACAAAAAGATGGCCTTTCATACTTAAGTAATTTTTAATCACATTATTGCTATTTACTTCTTTTTAAACTTAAAAATTACTATAATTATGGTTGTATTGTTTCGGATTTTTTTAACAACACAGGCCGCTCGCCCTCATATAATATGCAGATTAGTCGAGTGACTGATCCGAGTCTGTATCCGAGTTGTCGCTGTCACCGTGGGTTCTGTGGTGTGTGTGTGTGTGTGAAACTGTAAGTTTATTGTTTTATTTGTTATGTGTGAGTTTTGTAGTGATAGACAATTGTTTTCATGTGCGCAGATTTCCCCTCGCAAAAAAATGTTAGACAGTTCTGTATCGGGAAAAACGCTAGGACTACTCCCCTCCGGTCCGCGTGTGGCCAGTGTTGCTATATGGTCAAAACGACCTATTTTTCATTGTAAGTGTATATATAAGTCTAGTTATAAGCTTACCTTTAAATAATTTTATTTTGAATTAAACTACTTTTACGGATTATATCGCGTGAAGCATAGTTCGCGTAAATATAAGAAATCATAATTTTATTATGAGTTTCCAGTGCTAATTCGTTAAGAAATGGCCAAATAAATATCTCTTTCTTGCATCTGTTCATAAAGTCTTATCACAATCGGTCCAACCATTCCGATCATTAGCCCAGACAGAAGGACAGACAGACAGACGAAAATTTAAAAAGGTGGTTTAAGTCTTACTAGCATGCAAATGACCCCTGAACTTCATAGAAGCCAGTTATTTCAATATTGCAAACAGACACGTCAATTTGATTTATATGTATAGATTAGTTTAACAGCTTTATCGGGTTCAAGACTATAAAAAGGGTGACTGATGACGATGATACATCTGCGAGTGACAATGATAATGATCATCACGTAGCATTTAGTGTGCGGGTGAGTTATCTAACTACACATTTTCTCGAAATGTTTTTCAATATCTAAGCTACGAAGTTTTCCTCTCGTTGTTTTCCTCTACCGCCGAGGACGTGATAATAATTGCAATTACCAATCTCAGTTGTGCTAGCGGGAACCCATCTCGGTTTACTCTTATAATATAAATGATGAAATTGGAGTGTATGCTCGCTTGTCACCCGCATGGCAATATTCATAACATCATGGCAAATATATATAATAACTGTGATTAATATATATATAAATTTTAATTATATCATTCATATTGTAAATTATGACATTTTGAATTATATAAGTGTTATTTATTTACATAACATAATATACAATATTTTATTATATATAATATTAAAAACAAAATATATACTAGAACAATGAACCTAAAACTAAAAACCTTAAAAAAAATGTTATAATAACTAAAATATATTATTAAAAAGGAGGCCCTTTAGGCAAGGTTCCGAAGATACTGACAGCGTTCCCCCTTTGAATAGCTAGACTAAGTTATGATATATATATATATATATATATCTAAGTCCTCCCTTTTCTTTAAAAAAATCTTCACCCCACATTAGGATTTTCTCCTGTATCGTGTAGGCAGTTAACATACATAAATTGCACAAGCATAACATTCCAAATCCAGGACAATCATTTGTAGGCCATACAAACACTTGTTCCGTGCGGGATCCGAACCCGACGCAGCCCCGTACCTCTTTGCTAAGCCACTGCGCCACGAAGCTGTCCTATGGGACTACCCCTGAAATATAACCTATTTAATAAAAGAAGAATCGCTAAAATCGTTTCATAAACAAAGAAGTTATGCCCAAAATATATCTATACAAATAAATAAAATTGAAGTGTCTGTTTGTAATGTCAAAACAACAGCTTTTTACTAAATGCATATGAAAGTATATACGGTACTTATAAAACAAAAACAAGTTTTGAAATTTTTGTCAGTCTGTTTGTTTTGCCTAGTCTCAGAATTTGACGGGACTTTCACTGGCAGATAGCTGATGTTATAAGGAGTAACTTAGGCTATTTTTATTTTAGTAAAAGAATAAGGGTTCCGTGCAAAAAAAAATTCAAACCCATGAAATCCAATCGTAATAAATTCATGCGGACGAAGTCGCAGGGAACAGCTAGTATATAATATACAGACGATTTGAGAATTCTCCTCCGTAGCGCCATACCTGATTGCTAAACTACTGTGCCACGGAGCCTTTTTTGAAGTCGTTTAAAATATCCCATTTACCCGTAAAACAAAACATAAAGGGTTATTTATTATGGAATGCTACGCTCGCAAAAATTCCTATCGCAATCATAACTGAAAAGCGCCAGTAGTGAATGCGCGCGCCCGATGCATTTCTAGGTCAATTGTAGATAAACGAGAACAATATATTCTTACTACGTTAATTCACTGTTCGACACGAAAACCTCCGTCTGTACGAGTTTATTACTTATTCGCAAACGTTTGTTATTGTTTCCAATTTGCTTAAATGTTTTCTCAAATTTACATATCGAATTTAATAAACACGAGAAAAGTTTTTGTTATTGGCAAAACATTCATAACAAATGTTTGGTCAAATAAAGTATACAATAGACGATGTGAGATTCTTGTGTAAATTTAATTTAAATAATAGATATTAGTAAAATGTATATTACGTAGTTAATTATTCTTTTTATTTTGTTTTTTATTCTATTAGCGGAGGTAACGTTTTTTAAAAAAAGAAGAAAGAAGAAGAAATATATTGTGCTACACCTACGTCAGTCTCACCTCTCCATGGGTTGACTGTTAGAGAATGCTTCAAGGCATTAAGTTCGTCCCTTGTATTATTTTGTTATAAGAAATGTTATAAAGAATAAATAAACATAATTTTTTTAAACTTTTAATTTAATCTTCTCCATCTCTACATATACGAGTAAAACAAAGTTGCTTCCCGCCGTCAATACCCTTAGATCTTTTAAACTACGCAACGGATTTTGATGCGGTTTTCATCAGTAGATAGAATGATTCAAAAGGAAAGTTTGTATATATAATATATGCATTCTGTAGTAGAGAAAAGGTGAGAACTTCAAAGATTTGTAATGTGATGTCGTATAAAATATATTTTGAGAGTAACCTCTAAAGAAAACAGGTTTGTATTGTCTCATGAAAAAACAGCTGTAAACAGTCTAATCATAATAATAATATTATGAATCACTCTACACTGACACCACATTAGTATCTACATTGCACCCGTGCGAAGCCGGGGCGGCTCGCTGGTTTAACATATATAAATGCAATGGGATTGAGTCATTCAGTTCTCCCACTTCCAGAAGTTTGAATATTCAAAAATTTTGCAAACGTATTGAGAGCCGATGGCAATACAATCAAATTGTATTTTTTTAAACTAACAGTCACTAATTAGTCACTAAATCTTGATACATATTTCAAAGACATTCTGGAGATATTTTAAGATTTATAATCTTCGGGCAAGAATCCTCCCTAAGACATAACATGAATAGCTCCGGTTCCGTTGGAGCAATGTATTTCAATCTCGATATATGAAAGTTACCAATAAATCACTAAATCTTAAAATAGGAATAACATCTCAGACGCAGACGCAGAGAATCCTCCCAAAAAAAGGGCTATATATCCTTTTATAAAAGTTCTCACTAAACGTATCACTATTTTTTTTTTTCTCAAGTCCGGTGATTTAAGAAAAAATAGTGTTGTATTTTATACATTAGTATGTGTAATTATTGTCACCAATTCATCACTAAATCTCGATATAATAAAATTTATAATATCGTTGGGTGGGGGGGGGGGGTTCCAGCTTGTAGGACGCAAATTTCATGACTATCACGTAATAATCTCATAGGATCATCACAGCTTCTAAACAAAACGTAATTTTTTTATAAACTAAATATTATTACTTATTAAAAAAAAAATTAAAACTGATTTAGATTTATAATTAATAATTATACCGGTTGCCTATATTTACGCTTGTATTTTATTTGATCAACTAACTCCCATAATACTTACAATGTAAACAATTCCACAGTAGCATTTATAGACAATACAATCAGCTATCCTACGTGTTCTGTATATCTAACATTCATCTAAAATAAACTTCTTATAAAAATATTTAGCTACACTATTCTAATAAGAAATTGGTGAATGCGAATTAGAAGCGCGAATTTGCGAATTTTGCGAAATGGCGAAGGGACAGAAGCGAAAAGAAGCGAGCGCGATTTCGCCCTCCGCGTGGGGGACTGACGCGCGAGACGCTCCGGCGAACTCACGGCGACCGAGCCGAGACGCTGGTATACCTGTGACCCTTTTCTTAAGCCTAATCATGATAGATATTTACATTCATATTTAAATATACAATTACAAAATCTTCGCCAAGTTTTACGTAAAGCTTTAACAAATATTATTAATCATCAATCATAATTCAGACAATATTTAAGAAGAAATGCTAAAGATTGCTAATTAAAATATAGGTGAATATCCTTCGAAGTTCATTTTTTTTGTGCATCTTCTCCATCAATCCATAAAAGTTCACTGCTGGATATAGGCCACTCCCATTGTATATTACCCTTGATCGCCACGCTTTTGACTACTTGCTACTCATCACCGTAAAACACCCAAGGGGTTTTACGTCTGCGTTAAATATATAAATTACCGCAATCTATACGAATCCATTGGATTTTTCTGGAATTTCCTATAGACGCCTCTTACTTCAACCATGGGATAAAAATAAAGTAATAGATTCTCATACGCCGCAACCTTATGCCAAAATTTTACTCAATTCTTCTTCTTTCTTCTTTATCATACGTGGTAGAGCCATGCTGCAACTATAGTATAGTAGTATAGTATAGTATAGTAGTGTAGTATAGTATATTAGTAGTATAGTTGTAGCACGAATGGGTCGGCTCGACCGGGGAAGGGCCACTCTCTCACAGAATACAAGCGTGAAATAGCAACTTAATGCTACTGTATTTCGTATAGTGAGTGTAGAGAACCGGACACCCTTTTCACTGGAAACGAGGCAGTCATTCTAAGTCCTCAGAGGTGACAACGCATCTGCATTTTGATTCATAGTTTAAATTCATTAATATAGATGTCTATGGACCACAGTATCCACTTACAATCAGGTGGACTGTGTGCTCGTATGTCACAGTTATTCTATAAAAAAATATTTGCCGTAGCTGTAACGCTTGGCAAGCGGGTTGGCAACCGCGGTTTTTATTTTTAGTCGTTATTAGGAAGACGCTGCTGCCCATCTCCTGATTTGTTTCCCTCTGTCCTCTCTTACGACACCCACGGGATGATGTGGGGTAGTGGATATTCTTACACCGCCATCCGCCACTACACGGTGACTATGCGTATGCTTGGCAAGGAGATTGACTATCGCAGTGCCAGATGTCTACACAAGACAGGATTATAGTGTCTCGTGTACTGTGTGTGTACGCACAGGTACACTCTCTATTCCCTCACTCTTACAGTGCGTGGCACGGCAATCCGACACGACCGGATGGAGATCGGGTGCAGTACCAACGGCCTTACGTGCTTTCCGAGGCACGGGGGTGCAACATCGCCAACTTTCTGACTTCGAGCTGCTAATTAGAACTTTTCGACAGAAAAACGCACTAACTAATCATGGCCCAACCCAGAAATCGAACCCGGGACCACTTGATCAACAATCGCGCTTACGACACCTAGACCAACGAGGCAGTCATCTGCTACATTTTTTTTCTATATAGGGTAAACAGTATAATGATTGGCACTTTAAGCGGTTTTCTACTAAGTGGTTAATTCTCGTAAATAAACAAATTTGTTATATTTTTTATTGTTTTGTTGGATTTTAGTTTACACAGCCCTAAATAAAATAACGCATTCCGTTTTAAAAGAAATGTTTAATTAATTTAAAAATCTAATAATTTTTTTCTAGGGAATGTTACAATCATTGGCACTTTAGCATAGTGAATGGCACAGTAAATTAAGTATAATCATTGGCACCATTGGAAGTCTTAAAAAGTTATTCCCGGATCTTTCTAAGCTCCATCTTATTGTTATAAGACTTATTTTGAACAAATCTTCTTCAAATATTTTCCTTAGATCTTCATCTGAAATCGGTTTCGTTGGTCTACCATGTTTTTTTCTTTCTTCGTATACATTTTGATTTTACTTATTTAGTGGGAACTGTAAATTCGCGCGTGGAATGTTAAATGTTAGTGCGGCAGTTATTTTTCTAAAGCGGCCGCTCTTAACTATCGGTATTCTTCATCAATTCAAAATATGAAAAAGGTCAGTCATAATCATCGGCACTACTCAAAGGATATAGTCATTGGCAGTATCAATAATAGATTTTGGACAAAAGAAAGAAAGTATAGTGATTGACATATATGCCAATGATTATGTTGTCAAACAAAGTAAAGTATAGTCATTGGCACAATTAAAAAAACCGATGCTTCTATTTCACAACGATAAAATAACGTTTAATATGCTTTAATGACGTAAATTGATAAAAATAGACAGAAACTTGCGTATAAACTTACCTAAAAATCACTTTTTTGTCCCAAAATCTAGCCACAAAACCTTAACTTTTTGTTAAATTTTAACGGATTTGTCCACACACATTTTTAAAATAACCCTTATAGGTAAATAGTTAACGCTTGAAATATAAATGTGTATTGTTAGTATAAGTAATTATATATCCTAGCAATATCTGTGTAGCTGTGATATAGAAAAAGGAAAACATTCTTAATATTCAGATTAAAATAGCAAAATGCCAATCATTGAAGGAGTGCCAACATTAGTATTGTTTACCCTATGTACAACTGTAGTGACAAACGAACTTACAGCCTACGGCTACTGTAATCCACGGACATCTGCAGCTAACTTCAAATAAAGAAGACTACAGATGCATTGTCCTCTCTGAGGACTAAGGTGAAATGTCTCACATTCTGTAATTATAATGGCTCTCTTTACCCTTCCGACTGGACAAAAGAACATAACAGTCAGCCATCGCGTTTGATGTTGTCAAAAAAGCCGACATAAACAATGAATTGCTAGGGTTGTCAGAACGGGAAGTAATAAAAAACTTAAAAACTGATTTTATTTTATTTCAAGGTTAAACAAACAAATTCCTGTGTATGTGAAAACTGATGAAACTTTAATTTCTTATATTTAAATGAAGACGACCCACAGTTTTTTGCCGCACATGTAATGTGAAGCATTTTAATTTATTTGCGTGACAGGACAACCCTAGCAGAGAGCTCCTGAGCGACTAACGGGCTAACGGCAGCTCGGGAGCGCTCCGCCCGCGTCTCGCCCCGCACCGCAATGCACGATTGCCCCGTCTAGAGTCTATCTAGACGACTTCGATGACCGACTGTTGTAGTAGTAGAGTGTGACAGCAATCCAAGTACTGTTGCTCAGCGACAGAAATAGGTGAAATAGGTGACAGGGGTAGTACCTATCCAGAAGAACTTCAAGGCAGAAAAGGACTCATAGTGATATGTCCATTCATCCATCCATTACAGCCTAGTCCAAGGCTGAACATATGCCTCCCTCATAGATTGCCTCATGGGGTAAAGATGGGTAACACTGCGCTGCGACGCTCAATTGCACTAACTCAGTTCACTGCGCCGATGTGTTAACTTACTTCTTCAAAATTCGAAAGGTGTTAAGATGTTGTTATTTTATATTATTTTTATAACTGCAACTCCGTGAAATATAAATAAAAATACATAGTAATACATATTACCTAATATATATGTAGGTAATCTTTATTTATTTATTTATTTATTCTTTATTGCATTCCTTTTTCTTTTCTACATTTTATTTTATCTGCTTACAGATGGCTAAGTTGAGAGCAGATGTGTTTTAAATTTGTTGCGTCATGACGCAATTATGTGTTTACCCTTAAAGTACCGTGGACATGAATTCATGTCCAGATTTTTGTGACCGTTGAGTACCGTGGACATGAATTCATGTCCACATTACGTGCTGCTATTTTCGTCTTAATTAATAAAAAAATACAGTATATTTTCAATTAAAAACTATTTCATTCGATTTTGAACGAACTAAAGAGTATAGCCAAGTTTTTTACTCACTCGGCTACATAGACAAATTAAAAAATAAAAGACAGTCACTTTCGGGTAGTTGGTGAGGTTAGTTGCGTAATTGTTTTCTTTTTGTGTTTGTGATTTTTGTTGGATTTTCTCTCAAAAACTGGTAAGAAATGTTAACAATCTTTACTAGATAATGTTTTTGAATGATTTAAGTTACAACAACAGTAAATTTTTGTGTTTCAATTGATAAAAAAGGAAAAACAAAACACCTCTACGCGAACAATTTATAACGGTCAAGATAAAAAAAAAGATCTACCTTCTGAAATATTTAGCTTTTTTATATATAGTTTATTGCATGTATGTATATTTATAAATAAAAAACATTATTTCTAAATGTTATATCTATATCATTGTATAAAAAAAATTAAGGAAGACGCTATAATATTTTTAGAAAATTTTTTTGAAAATGAGGTAAAAAAACGCGCGTCTAAACTGTTTATGGTTGAACTTTAAGCAAATTTTTGCGAGTGAAAAAGTAGAATTATTATAATAATTACATGCATAATTTCGGTTCATTTTAGGAAGAGCATGTTATATAGATTATGAGAACATAAAAATAAAATAAAAACTTAATTTTTTTCATTCAACAAACCAAATCTATTGGCAGTAAATACACTTTTTCATGGTCCCTTAGAAACAAAAAGCTATACAAAACTAAATAAACATCTCAATGTCATTGTTATTGTTTCTATTCATCTACAATCTTATCGGCTTTCAAGAACTGTAACTCAAACTTCTTAAACGTAAACAAACAAAGGTGACAAAAAAAAAGGTTGACTCAAGTGCTGCGCGCCGTGATTATTTCAAGTGGCCCCGGTACATAGCCGTTTTTTTTTTTAGCGCGGCGGGATCTAAAGGGTTAACGCAATGAGCCGGCGCACATTAACACTCACGCCTGTTACCCAGAGGGGTAGGCATAGACTACGGAGTTTCATTTGGCTCGATCCTGACACACCTCTCGGACCTCCTTCACTTCCAAATACCTACACATGCTCGTCAGCTAATGGTACTCTTAATTTGGTCCATCTTTAATATTTCGCCAATTTGGTCAATCTTCTTCGACAATCCGGTGATAGATTGATGGACTTCAATGTTATAGGGTGACAAAGGAGCACACAGTACACCTGATGGTAAGTGGATGTTGTTCCCCATAGAAATTCACATCTATCCTCACTTAAGAATCAAAATGCAGATGCGTTGTCACCCCTGAGGACTAAACTGGAATGTCTCGATTCCAGTAAAAATAATTCAATGTTTCCGTCTTAAAATCGCGGACTAATTTAAATAAATCATACATTCTCAGCTTGAAATAAAATTCCTATACCTTTAGTGTGCAATTCTTGTACATAGATATACAGATAGAGTGAAATAGCCACGCTGCGATAAGTTTTATTTATAATCTATATTGATTAAATTTTTTAACAACTTTCATTAAAAAAAATCTGTTTCTGTTTGGTGTGCTTCTTTTTATAGAAAACGATACAATATCAAAATACTACAATAAAAAACAAAAATATTAAATTATTATACATATTTTAAATAACAAACTTAAAAATCAACCTATAGTAAGCCAAAAATTGGTCATAATATGGTCCCTCATCGGTCAGACCGTGTAGCGACGGTGCAAGAATATCCACTACCCCATATCATCCCGTGGGTGTCGTAAGAGGTGACAGAGGGAAACAGAAACAAGTGAAGTACAGCAGCATCTTCCTGATTACTCAAAATAATAAAAAACTACGGTTGCCAACCCGCTTGCCAAACGTGGTAACGATGGCAAAACAGAAAGAGGCAATCTATGGGTGAGGCCTATGTCCAGCAGTGGACATTTATAGGCTGTAGTGGATGGATGGATGGATGGTCCGTCATCACTAAAAGGTTAAGAAACACTGATTTACACAATGAATCGAAATTATACGTCACAATGAAGCTAACCTCGATTCCCCCTATTTTACATACAATCGCAGAAACAGAAACAGAAACTTTTTTATTCAATATAGATTATAAATAATACTTATTGAAAGTCACTCTTTTGTTTAATTACCACTGGTTCGAAAAAAAACCTCTGTCCTGGGAAGAACCAGCAAGAAACCCAGCGGGACTTTTTTTTTAAATAACAGCTTACAATCATGTATGTTACACAATTAACCACACAAAACAAATTAGAAATAGCTTGGTAGCGAACACCTCATTCCCAGGGGTTATTATCATCCATAAATTCCTTAATATTATAATAACCCTTTTTATACAAACTATGTTTAATAAAGTTTTTGAATTTTGAGCAGGTCGAATTTTGTATATTTTCTGGGATTTTGTTGTAAAAGCGTATACATCGCCCCAAGAATGAATTACTGACTCGGTGGAGTCGAGTAACTGGTACTACTACGCACTACATGTTATTCGACTTTTTTTGTTTTTATTTTTGTGATTTGGATAAAGACTAGTTTCTAAAGTTAGTTTCACAACATTTATTAATACTAAATATAAAAACCGACCGATTTTTAAACGACATGGCGTGAGGCGAAATATATCGAATCATATCTACATTTTTTTATAGAATAAGGGTAACAAACGAGCACACATTCTACCTGATGGTAAGTGGATGCTCTGGCCCATAGTCTATGGGCTAGAGCATCCGCTTACCATCAGGTGGACTCCACTTACCCACAGACATTTACATTTATCGTGGATTAAGAATCAAAATGCAGCTGCGTTGTCATGCCTGAGGACTAAGATGGAATGCCTCGTTTCTAGTAAAAAGGTTATATACAAGAATTAATCTGGGTATCACCCTGATGATAACGTGAGGCGATACCGGTTTGATTTTATATATGTATATATATATATAAAATCACGGCGTGTGTACATTTGAAAACTAAGTTTCGCTCTTCACTTTTAAGTTTCAAGCTAAAGCGTTAAATAAAACAAAAGTTTGCAGGAAACAGATGGTACAGAGTACCGGTTTTGTCGACATTTAGACAAAATATAGATGAAGGTCAAGAATAACAGGAGAAATTATCATAATGAGAAGTCTCTGCGAGCCAGTTGAAAGGAAAATGACCCGATATGTAAGGAAAACATCTATAAAGACACTTTTTTGTGTAGGTATATTCTTCTTTGTATGATATCACGGTTTTATACATAATAATTAAACTTTAAAAGTGAAAACCAACTTCAAAGAACTATCGTTACCGTTACAGCCTATTAAAGTCCACTGCTGTACATAGGCCTCCCCCATAGATAGCCTCATAGGGAGGATATTTGCCATAGTTGCCAAGCTTGCCAAGCGGGTTCGCAACCACAGTTTTTTAATTTTTGACGTTATTAAGAAGACGCTGCTGCCTATCTCCTGATTTGTTTCGCTCTCTCTGTCGCCTCTTACGACACCCACGGGGTGATATGGGGTAATAGATATTCTTACACCGCCACTACACGGATTAAAAAACTAAAAGTCATGTAATCATTGAAATTAGTTGACGTGGCAAATAATTATTCGCTAAAATGTTTTAGAGATTTTATAATTATTTACATCTTTATATACTCGTATATAAGCGGACTTAATGCCTGGGGCATTCTCCACCAATCTACTTTGGGGTGATGCAGAGAATAGAATGAAGTAGGGGTAAGAAAAAGTGAGAATACGAAAGTAAAAATAAATAAAAAAAATTGTAATACGAGGAAGTACAATACATATGATATAAATGGTATATCACAAAAAATAAAAATAAGCATGCATATAACTAAAATAATAAATATTTAAAATTCAAAAGTACACCTCTTTAGAGATTTTGTGGCATTAATTGGTGGCATTCCTTGGGATTCCTTCACTAGATGGAGTGACGACCTGATAAGACATGCAGGAAGTCGATGGATGCAGATGGCTCAGGACCGTGCTTTGTGGCATTCCTTGGGGGAGGCCTATGTTCAGCAGTGGACTTGTGATGGGCTGTAATGATGATGATGATTATGTTGTGCAAATGACCTCGCAAATTGAAGAGCCTGATGATTTTCTCATGGATTCCGTTATCAAATCTTGACTCAATTTATATAGGTTCACCATTGACGACCAGAGCGAGCTGCATATTTGACGTCAAAATTCCCGGACTGAAAACGCTTGAACCAACTTTGTGCTACTCTTACTGATACTGCATTCGGTCCATAAACGTCACAAATTTTTTTCGCGGCTTGCGTCGCATTTTCCCCCTTTTTTTTTGTAATAAAATTTCAGTGTATCAAATTTCTTCGTTAGACTCACTCATTTTGGCGGACAGAAAAACAATTGAAAAATGGCGGGAAAGTATTTTTTTTACTTTTTCTTTTTTTTTTTAATGTCTTATATGTATTGATATTAAAACCAGCTAGACACAAACAGTAAAACCAAAGAGATTTTTATTCAATTTAATACAAACAAAATACGAAGAAACTTTTTCCCGGACCTATAAAGATTCTCCAATCCATAATTTTAAAGCTTTCAATCATAGTTTCAATCAACTCTTGATAATTGTCAGCTCTCTTGTTTCCGAGAAAACCATAAACTACTACTTCTTTAAGAATGTTTCAGGCTTGTTTTTCAATAGTATTGAGTAATTGTATGAATTCATCACAATAAATTATTTTTTTTATTTGTCGTCCGACGAATATACCCGTTTTTACTTTAGCTTCAGATAATTTGAGAAAGAATCGCTGTAAATATTCGAAAGCTTCAGAATTTAATCCAGAGCTTTCACAAAATGTTTCTTAAGGTCAGGTAAGATTTTATATGCAACAACGGCATTAATATATTCTTAGGCTCTACAACTGGTTCCCACTTGATATTAAGTGGTCCAACTTGTTTTAAATACTGTTATTTTGGAACGTTACGTGGTAGAGCCATGCTGCAGCTATATTAGTAGTATAGTTGTAGCACGAATAGGTCGGCTCGAGCGGGGAAGGTCCACGCTCTCACAGAATACCTGCGTAAAATAGCAGCTTAATGCTGCTGTGTTTCGTATGGTGATTGTAGAGAACCGGAGACCCTTTTTACTGGAAATGAGGCATTCCATCTTAGTCGTCACGGGTCGTCACGCATCTGCATTTTGATTTGTAATCGAGGATAGATGTAGATGTCTATGGGCCGCAGCAACCACTTACCATCAGGTGGACTGTGTGCTCGTAGGATAAGGTGACAACCTTATCCTATAAAAAAAAACTGTTGAAAAAAATGCAAATTTTTCAAATATATTGTTAATTTTAAAAATGATAATTGAGATGAAATGGGTATAATTTTGATGATTTTTCCATTTAATAATAACAGTCATTGAATATTGAAATAACAAAAATATTAATATGTTCTTCTTCTTCTTCTTCTTCTTTTAAATTATGGCTTCCCTTATTAATATGTTCGAAACTTTTTGAGATTTTAATTTTTACTTTCTTACCTTCATAAGTATTTTTGCAGTTAACACAGGCGAAGTGAAGTACCCATTTATTATCTTAATGCCAAATTCGCAGGTTAAAAAGACTTCATAAGCTTCACAAAGCTTTAGTAATTTTTTAGCTGAAGAAATGGTTTTCCTTCTTGCTTTAATAAAATTTCTTTTATAAAAGTGCTACCTGCTGCTCGTTAAATCAATTAAAATCTTTGAAACATATTTATCAACATAAAACAAACAAAAGCAAACTTAAAAAGCTAAAAATGGATATTTCAGACATTATCAGAATTTATGCATTAAAACAGAAACCCAGAAAAAAATGTTTTTTTTTGTCGACCTTTGTTATAAAAGTGGCAATTGTTAAAACTTACCATTTTTTTAATACAATCTAGTTCTTGACTTCGATATTTTTCTCATATATTTATATAATACCGTTACCGTTACAGCCTCCTCCATGGATATAGGGGGAATGATGGCCATAATAACCACGCTTGGCAAGGAAGACGTTGCTGTACAACTCCTGGATTATTTTTCCTCTGTCGTCTCTCACAACACGATATGGAGTAGTGGATATTCTTACACCGCCACTAAACGAAAAAGCTCAAAGGTTAAAACAGTGATTGAAAAACCCGACAGCGTACAAAATTTTACTGAAAAGAGTTTTTTTTTATTGCCCATGTTACTTCCTCAACTACGACGATAATCTAACCTATATGTTAAAATCCATCAAGCCGTTTAGGCCACAGGGCGTGCCAAGAATATAAGACATATGTACATACATACATACATTATCCTCCTTCTGGGGCAGTCGAGTAAAAATATACATAGCCTAAAAATACATAAAAACAATGGAGTATCAATCATCGATGAAATGAAATGACTAATATTACGATTGCTTCGTGTCATATTTACATTCTGCGGCGGCGCCGAATTCGCAGATATAGCGTGACCTCCTTCCTCAGCTCTGTTGCGGCTCGTTCCGATTCTTCTAGTTTAAAACGGACGTCGATGACTTCAACTTTCAACGTGATAATATTTTTCAACGTGATCGAAAGTCTTCAACACTATATGTTTTTGCTACACGGCTTCTAGTCTGGTAATATATATCTTTTATTAAATATATTGTTACTAGTACCACAATACCAAACTAGACATACGCCATTATTTTACGTACCACGAGCAAGCTCAAATTACGCAAATAATTCTTTATGTCGTTTTGTTCAAAACTATAATAAGTATTACCAGATTAAATAATGTTACTACGTAGTTATTACTCTGACTTGGATATTATCAACCTATCCAAGACCCGTATCAAACACGATATTGTAAACAAAAATATTACGCGATAATTAACACGATATTGTAAACAAAAATAAAAATATTGTATCTATCCTACCTATCCTCAACCGTCATCATCTTGCGTGTATTTATATACTTATTTTTTTTTTTAACTTGATTGTTAGATTTATGTACACCTTCCCAAACCAAATAGGGCAAACTCTTATTAAAAAAAAGCATTTACATCGCTACGAGCGCCATCTAGCGGCAGGCAGATGATGATTTCCATTCTGAGAATTCCAATTTGAACCATTCGATTGTGAGCTTCGGTTTCGGAAGTACGAACTACTTTGAGTTGTCATAAAATACAATTTCAAACTCGATTCTTTCTGGAGTAGTATTATTAGTAGTAGTATTACTCCAGTAGATGCTGGAGCTACGTTATAGATACTGCGAATGTTTCGGCTCGACCGAGGAAGAACCACACTCTCATATAATACCAGGTTAAAATAGCAGTTTAATGCTCCTATGTTGCATGTGGTGATTAGAGGACTCTTTTAACTAGGAACGAGACATTCTATCTTTGTCCTCAGTGATAACGCGTTTTGATTCTTAACCGAGGATAGATGTAGATGTCTATGGGCCACAGTATCCACTTACTACTGAATGCTCTTTTGTCACCCTTATTCTAAAAAAAATGTACCAGCTATCATGCATTTTTGAAAGAGCTCTTACCACGCTGACCCGACGTGATGATGAGTCTAGGGCGAAGACCCTCGCACTAGTCATACTGCTATCTATTACCATACTGAATAATTTGAGTGGGGCATTCTTGAATGTATTATCCTCCACCAGCCGGTTACTATAGACTTGCCCATAAATTAACATGAACTTGACGAAAAGGGTACTTGAAGAAGAATGAACAAAAAGGGATATTACAAAAGTCATCTACCGGTGCAACGCGTACAGGTTAAATAAACATTATTATTAATTAAACATATTTATTAGTTTATTTCATATGTATGTGTGTGTGTGTGTGTGTGTGTTTATGAACATATTTATAATTGTATGGGTAATTCACATACTTAGTTAATTTTCATATTATTTTGTTGATCTTTAATTCTTTCTTTTAGAAATCTTATTGCACCTCCAAAGTAGTGCGCTCCTGCTTACGATTGGTAGAGAACGTCTTAAGGCGTTGTTGAGCCCGCCTTTGTACATTTTTGTGCAACAAAGATTAAATAAAAATTGTGCCTGTCAGCTCCGACGCGTGACTTGAGTTTACTCCTGTAAAACGATTGTCTTAAAATATATACAACAGGCAAAGGAAGTAAATGATGCCATATTATTTTTATTTATATTGATTTGATAACACATATTACATAAATTATCTCTATATATAAAAATGAATTGATGTCCGTTAGTCTCGTAAAACTCAAAAACGTCTCAACCGATATTGAAGAAATTTTTCGTGTGTTTTTGAATAAGTCCCTGGTTGGTTTAGATTCACAATTAGACCCGATAGGTGGCGCTGTTGTCGAGATCCAGAAATCACCCGTGCGAAGCCGGGGTGGATCACTAATATTACATAAAAATATATGACATATACTATTAAATTATTCATTTCATGCTGAGTTGCGCGAGTATGTTGCGCAGAGGAAAACCATAACGGCCATCACTTTTTGTTAACGCTTCATTTTACTACCCATTTATTTTTCATACCGTGCGTTATATGTGAAATGATTCTTTAGGAGTAAACTCCAACAAACTCCAATAAATAAAATAAACATTTTGAGAAAAACTTCAGTTACTCTGCCCTACATCCAAGGTATCCTAATAAATATGAAAAATAAGCTACACATTTTGTAAGGCAGAATTCTTAAGCAATTTATCACTCCGTCAAATCACGTTGCAAGTATATAAAATGACTATATCACATTTAATACACGTGTACTGAGAGACTTCTCGAAAAGGGACTACGCTTTCACAAAGCTTCAATGAAAGCATAATATTTCGTATATTCCCGACTCCTTGTTATATTTTTAATATACAATTATATTTAATGAATAGGTAAAGAGTTCACAAATACACTTGTTTCGATATTGCTTTTTTGACAGTGTTATTAGACTGCTATAACTGCTCTTTGTTCTAATGGTCGTAAGTGCGACTTATGATCATGTAATAGGGTTCGAATCCCGAGTCGGGCCAAAATCAGTTATTAGGTTTTCTATCAATAGATTCTCAGTAGCAGCCAAGAGTCAGAAAGTTGGCACTATATCACCCATGTGCTTGGAAAGAATTTAAAGCCATAGGTGGCCGTCTAATCTCTCTCCGAAATAGTGTCAAATTCCCATCCCAACGGATTGTTTTTTATAAAGCAAGAGTGACAAACGAGCACACAGTCCACCTGGTAATATGGATGCTGTAGCCCATAGACATCTACATCTATCCTGAATTAAGAATCAAAATGTAGATGCGTTGACACCCCTGAGGACTAATATGGAATGCCTCCTTACCAGTAAAAAGGGCCTCCGGTTCTCTACATTCACCATACGAAACAAGCAGCGTTAAGCTACTATTTAGACAGTAGGAATTTACACAAGTAGGCGAAGGTTATAAGAGCTTTATAATGAAAGATCATATAATCGTAGTGTTATATTTAGGGAGTATGTAAAAACATATTCTAAAATATTTAAAAAAGTGTGCTCCACAGCTAAGGCTTTACATTTAAGCAACATAATTAAAACTGCAACCTATAAAATTAAAGTGACGTGGATAATAATTACTATTGAAACGGTCAAGGTCAAACCACGCAAATTGGATTTTCAATTGAATATTAACAATAATTTAACTGAATCTAATCAAGAAGTTACTATGGCTTTTGAGAAACATTTTACTGATGTTCCTTTTTTGACAACAAAATCATTAAATTCTTCTCCTACTGTCGCCGAATCATTGCTTAAACAAAATTTAAAGGCTTTTTCAAATACTTTTAAATTCCATAGAGTATTGCCAAAAGTTATCGTTACATATTTTAAAACTATTGATGTAAAGAAAACAGCAAACTTATGGAGATTTCAGTTAAAGTTATTTCATCTATAATAGATACAATAGCACCTTATCTAACCACTATATTTAATACAAGTGTCGAATCTCGTGTATTTCCTGATATAATGAAACATAGTAAAATCATACCTTTATTTAAATCTGGTAGTACATTAGACCCCGCCAATTTTAGGCCAATTTATGTACTACCAACAGTCAGTAAAATTTTTGAAAAAATAATTTTAGATCAGATGTTAAGTTTTTTTTAATATAAATAAATTGCTTCATAAAAATCAATTTGTTTTACAAGGGGTCGCTCGACAATGAACGCTGGATTTGAGCTTATTAAATATATTTTTGGGCATGGTACAATTTAGAGGATGCTTTGGGTATATTTTGTGACCATTCCAAGGCCTTCGACTGTGTTCACCATGAGACATTAATTAGGAAGCTACAGTACTATGGTGCCAAGAACACAAAGCTTAAACTTATTATTTCATATTAAAGTAGTAGAACGCAGAAAGTTATTATCAATGGTAAAAGTTCTTCCGGGTCACCTGTAATAATGGGTGTCCCTCAAGGCTCAGTTCTCAGCCCATTCCTATTTCTAGTGTATATTAATGACTTACCTTCCCTTGTATGGGATAATCATGATATAGTATTATTTGCTGATGATACTTCCTTGATTTTTAAACTGAAACGTAAATCATTTAAATGTGACGAAGTGAATAATGCTATATCAAAATTAGTATATTGGTTTAATGTTGATAATCTACATTTAAACGGAAATAAAACTAAATGTATTAAATTTACAACACCGAATGTTAAAAATCTGAATACCAATGTGTTTTTAAATGGAGAAAAACTGAGCCCTGTTGAATCCACTTTTTCACTGGCATCACTCTCGACGCAAAGCTTCAGTGGGGGCCCCATATATCCAAACTAGCAAGCAGACTAAGTTCTGCAACTTATGCTGTAAAAAAGATTAGACGTATCAGATTAGGGTCAAGACAGCTAGATTAGTTTATTTCAGTTATTTCCGTAGCATAATGTCTTATGGGATTTTGCTATGGGAAATGCGGCTGATTTAAAAGTTATTTTTGTTTTGCAGAAGGGGGCCATTAGAGCTATTTACAACCTAAAACCGAGTGAGTCACTTAGAGAAAAATTTAAAGAAATAAATATATTAGCTTTGGCTTCTCAGTATATTTACGAAAATTTAATGTATGTTCACAAAAACAAAGGTAGTTTTATTAAAAAAAGTGATATACACTGTAAACACTAGGAACAAACACAAGCTAGTGATACCAGTTTCTCGACTCCACAGAGTCAGTAATTCATTCTTGGCGCTATTACAACAAAGTCCCAGAAAATATACAAGGTCTCTTTATAACCAAGTTTAAATAGTTTATTAAAGAAAAACTGTATAAAAAGGGTTATTATAATTTAAATGAATACATGATTAATAATAACCCCTGGGAATGAGGTAGTCGCTTCCAATCTGTTTCTAAAATAAATTTTGTAAATAATTTTTATAACCCTTCATGTAAAATTTACTTTAAAAAGTCCCGCTGGGTTTCTTACTGGTTCTTTCGAGGACAAAGCTTTTTTTTCCGAACCATAGGTAAAGTAAAAAATTTCTTTCAATAAGAATTACACATGTGATCTATATTGAATAAAAATTATTCTATTCTATTCTATTTCCCGTTATCCCCCCTATGAGGCAATCTAAGGGTGAGGCCTATGATCAGCAGTGGACTTTAGTTGGCTGTAACGGTAACGGTATATATAACCAATTTACTCTACGCGGCTCTCGCAACTAAACTGGAGTATGCAATAAATGTAAAACTAAACCAAACAACGCCATCGAAATGTACGTCGTAAAATGTCCGGACACCGGTCATAACCAACTTCACGGGTTTATTTACAACTAGAATTTACGAGCTTTTTCATAATAAAGAGTGCCAATGAGAAAGTGAAGGTGACTATATGACTTCCTCCACACATAATTTTTTTGGCTTGACCTGTAGTACATGTTGACGGCCAAAATCATGGAAGGAAAAGGGGAGATCTCCCACCAGGCAAGGTGTTCAGCCCGGGGAGTGACCAACGCTCCATGTAATAGTTTGGAGCTATTCTATATATAGCGCAGTACTTCGTAACTTTGATAGCGTGATTTACGTTTCGGTGCGCTTCGCTTGTGGCGTGACGACAGCGCCGCCGCAGTATGTCACGAATGTAGGAATGTTAACTTTGAATAATCTAAAATAGTGCAGCCATACTAAGGCCAGGTTAGACAAAAACATCTATTGTAGACACGACTTTGACGCTCGAGAATTGATACTTCTTGAAATAGTATATGCTCGGAAAAAATATGCGCATACATGAAATACTGAATTAAATTCTTAATCGAATGGATTTTTAAAATACTTTATATTTTTGTCGAGATCAAAATCATATTATTATTTATTTTATAATATTATGTAGAGCAAAGTATTATGTAAGCTCGTGGTAGCTCAGGGTTCGATCCTCTCCAGCACCTATAAAATTGTTAATTGCAATTTTTAGTGCTGATTTACCACGTGCTTGGTGGTTAAGGAAAACATCGTGAGGAAACTTGCATGTCTGAGAAATTAGAAAAAAAAAACATTTCGAAGACATGTAAAGTTAGCCAACACGCATTGGGGCAGCGCGGCTGACATTTTCTTGCCCTAAAATCCTCTCAGAAATGAGAGGAGACCTGTGCCCAGCTGTGGGCCGTATATAGGCTGTAATTTTATAATATGGCGAGGGGGCAAACGAGCATGCGGCTCACCTGATGGTAAGTGACTACCGCCGCCCATGAACAACTGCAACACCAGGGGAATTACAGATGCGTTGCCGGCCTTTTAAAAAGGAGTAGGCTCTTTTCTTGAAGGTCCGTAAGTCGTATCGGTCCGGAAAATCGCTAAAAAGTTGTGCGAGGAAGAAAACATCTTCTAAATAGCACAGTGGTGGACCGCCAATCATCCAGATGGTATGGATGGTCTCGCGAGTTTTGTCGCGATGTGCGATGGTGAAATTGAGCGGCTGGAATTAGTCCGAACAACTCCTCAGAGCACTCCCCGTGGCCTTCGAAGGCCTTTGCTATGTCCCAACTAACGGCCAATGCCTCCCCCTTGGACTCGATCGCCTGCGCCCATCTATTTGTTAGGTAGACAAGAAGATCACCAGCTGAGCGACCCCGACGGAAACCGTGCTGGCGGTCACTAATCAGCTGGTGGTCTCCAAGGTACCGCATGAGCTGGCAGTTAATAACGGACTCCATTATTTTCGAAAACAAGGAGGTGATGGCGATAGGCCGAATCAGAGTGGTTACATTTTTTAGGGATCGGGTGCACGAAAGCTGTCTCCCATGAATTCGGGACAACGCCTATGGAGTAGGAGTACCGAAAAAGACGCGTTAGAACCGGTGCCAACTCTGGAGCGCAGGTCCTCAGCACAATTGGTGGGATTCCACTCGACTGTATGTCCAGGGAGAAGAGTGCTTTGCGTACTGAGCACCGTGTGAATCGCACATCAGGCATAGAGCACTCACAATGCGGGATGGTCTGCGATGTGTTCCCCGTCATCTAGAGTCGAGTTGTACGTAAAAATTTGGCCGCCGAAGCCTCAGTCCAGGCCTGATAGCACTCCTGCTTACTGCGTAATGCAATCTTACAGGAGCGACCAAACCAAGGCTGAAATCTGCCTCCGATGGGTACCACAGGTGATGGAATAAATAGTTCCATTCCCTGTAGCACCATATCAGTGACAGAGTCAGCAACAGCGCTGGGATCATCCGGCGAGAAGAAAACCCGCCCCCATGGCTAGGATGCAAAGAAAGACCGCATTCCGTCCCAATCCGCCGACCTGTAATGCCAAACACGGCGGCAGCCTGCAGAACGCAACCGCGAGGGGAGAGTGAGTGGCACCACACTCCGGATCCGACAATGGTCTGAAGAGCCGAGAGGGGCATCGACGGAAACCTGATATCCGTCCGGATGATAGGTCAGCAGAAGATCCAACAGGGAAGGTGTATGATCATCCACATCTGAAATCCGCGTAGGCGAAGCAACCAGTTGTGTCAGACCATATGCCAAGGCAAAGTCATAAACAGATCTCTCCGCGTGATTGCCTAAACGTGAACCGAGCCATTCGGCGTGGTGGGCGTTAAAATTATCAAGTATCACGATCTCTACGGATGGGATCTGTTGCAGTAAGAAATCTGTAGCCATTTGGACGTGGTCGATGAGTCGGTCTGTGTCGGCATTACCGCTATGGGACCTATACAGGCACCCGTAGACGCGAGGATGGTCGTCGCTGTCTACGCGCAGCCAAAGGATGGACAGGGCGTCGAGAACAGATATCCTCTCTGACGTATACGCAAACTCCAGCCCGGGGCACAAAGAAGTGTTCTAATTTGTACCCCGGGTAGGACAGGTACGATATATCAGCCGGAGAGGACACCTGCGTCCGTCAAAAGCAGGGTTGCCATGATTTTATCGCTCTGTTTGCCCGTGCAGAGTTAGTATAGAGCGGGATTTTGCTGATGATTTTTTGATTTTGATTTTGGATTTTTAGAATACGCGTGGCAGCCTGAGCACCCACGCTCCAGAAGAAGAGGGTAGCTTGACCGTGGGTGCTCAGTGAGGATTCTCCATTACCAGGGTGCTGGTACCCTCCTGGGGTAGTCCTTTCTTTTTGAGCTGCAGCGTGGCTCTACCACTGTTAAAAAAAAGATTGGACAAAAATATCATATTTCAGACACGATTTTGACGCTCAAGAATCAATACTTCTTGAAATAGTGCACTTATACTCAGAAAAAAATATGCACACACATGAAATAGCGAATTAAATTCTTAATCGAATGGATTTTTAAAATACTTTATATTTTAATCGAGATAAAAAACTATAAATTGTTCGCCGGAAAAAAACTTTCGAGTTTTCGTTTTTTTAGACGATACCCATATATTTTTCGATAATATGAAAGGCATGTTATTGAATTAGATTCTTAATCAGCTACACTTTTATTGAAATTCTTCATTTCCTCAAAATAAGCAAAAACTTTTCAAAGAAAGCAACTTTTATCCACCGAATGTCGCACGCTTACTTCGTGATCGACAAATATGTATGCAGCGGGGAAGGGAGCGCTAAAAGCCTTTTTACGTAAGAAATCCTCGCCTTAAGAAACTATGGCAATAATACTAAGTGGTGCGACTCCTTCTTCGCCTAGTAGACCGTCTGGTAGATACTACCCTCTTACCTATTTCTGCTGCTAGATAGCAGCACCTGCACTGCTGTGTTCCGACCTGAAGGGTATAGAGAACCAGTATATTCACAGGCTTTGTGGCTTTCCATCTTGTCTACATAGTAAGTGGCTTCCACAATTTTTTTTTTTAATGTGAAAGACGTTACCGCCACATTAGGGTTTTCTCCTGTATTGTGGAGGCATAGTTTACATACATAAATTTCACCAGGACAAACATTCACACCAGGAACAATTATTTGTAGGCCATAGAAATACTTGCTCCGTGCGGGATTTCAACCCGCGGCCTTTAGCGCTGCAACTCATTGCTAAGCCATTGCGCCACGGAGTCGTCAAATTATTGGCATCTGCAGATGTACATGACTTGTAGTAGCCACTTACCATCAGGTTCGTTTGTCACTTCAGTCGTATAAAGAATAGTTTTTTGTGACATAGTTTGTGATCGCACCCAAAAATTAATATTTAAAAGCTGATGGTATCCAGGGTAAACTATGGATAACAGGATGTCAAACACCTCAGTCCCTCCGTGATAGATGCTGCAACACATTCAAAATATCTGGAATTAAAAATAAATTTAAAATAATCGCGATAAAACCTTTTTTTGTAACTAATGGTTATGAAATATCGTAGCCACAACAACGATGCAGATTTTGACTGTATAGACGTGGTAGAGCCATGCTGCAGCTATATTATAGTTGAAGCACAAATACCAGCGTGAAATAGCAGCTTAATGCTGCTGTGCTTCTTATTCTCAGTGTAGAAAACCGGAGACCCTTTTTACTGGAAACGAGGCATTCTATGTTAGGGTAACAACGCATCTGCATTTTGATTCTTAATCGAGATTCAGCATCCTCTTACCATCAAGTGGACTGTGTGCTCGTTTGTCACCCTTATTTTATAAAAATAATAAAATTTGCTGAAGTTCAAATTATCTAAAATGCCAACGAATATTCCTCCATTATTTAGTAAGAATTCCTACAAGCCCTTGCCAACTCTCTCGCCAAAAGCAATATGTGAACACGAGTCGAAGCAACCTTTTAAGTGTTTGCACATTGTTCCAGTGTCTACAATCGGCAAACAATGTAGAGAACTGAACAACAATGTGCTCTCAAAATGTGCTTGCTGTAACTTATTATAGTCGTAGTATTGATGTAAATGGCGTCCTTCAAGCCGGTATATCCTAAATTTTATTAGGTCAAGATTTAGTGAGGAATTGGTGACAATTAGCGACTTCGGAGAAAAAAAAACATGTGTGCAGTTCACATGCGGTAGAAGTGAAACATTCAGAAATATGCGAGTAAAAATTGTAATAGATACTTCATCATTCTATAAAGTAATTTAATCGAACAAAAATTGATTGAATCTTTAGGTGGTACGTAAAATAGACGCTAGATGGCCTAAACACGACTAATCTATACATTTAATAAATCTGTAGAAAATTCGTATCTGTAATTCTAATAAATTCTTGAAAAAAACAATTCCAGGGAACTAAATAAAGGGTTTTGAAGCGAATTTATTGGTTTTTAGAATTTTCGTCTGTCTGTCTGTCTATGTATTCACGATTCACGCAAAAACTACTGGACCTATTTACATGAAATTTTGTATGTAGGTTGTTAGTAACTCGGGGCAACTTATAAACTACTTTTATCCGATTACGGAACTTCAAAAAAAGAAGGTTAAGTATTTTCCTTCCTATAGATGTTAATTTTCTATTATATCTTAGTTAGAGGCGGGATGACTGGTGTTTTTCAAATAAATACTATATTTATAAATAAAGTTTAAAATGTAGTTATAACTTGGTAAAATAATTTGAAACTACACTGATTTAGTTACCAAAACAGCGCCATCTATCATTAAATGGAAAATGTAGTATATTTTGCCTTCAGTTACTAATAAATTAATAATATAAATAACTTACATTTATATGTTTAAATAATTCGATTTTTAAAATTATTTAAAAATTCTAACGTCTATGTTTTTAGTATTGTTGTTATTTTATTTTAAAAGTGTAATAATTTCAATAGATAATAGTGACTTCTATCAAAAATATGAAAAATGATAAGGTTTTTATTTCAATTACTAATCTATATGTAAACTGATTAAAACTTGTATGTCTGCAATTATTGCAAAATTTTCATTATCATTATAGTTTTATTAAAGAGATTTTCATATATGTCGTGGCCAGATCGTAGAATTGATCATATATCATAAAGTAGTCTATCATTTCGTGAAATAGTGTAGTCATTTCATGATATTTAACACTGTTTGTTGACCATGTCCTGATATAGCTTGACCAAATCAATGAATAGAAATCGTTTGAAGATATTAATAACTAAACACAACGTTGCTATTTCATGATATGGTCATATGACGATATCATTAAATCATTTTCACCGCTAGCGGCGCTGATAGCGTATTTTTAACAGGAACAGAACTTTTAACATAATTGACATCACTTTATGCCTTATTGATATTATAATAAATAAATGTTCGCTTCTATCGCTGATATTACTAGATAGTATAATTTTGGCTTTCATTATTTCATATAATAATAGCGCCATCCACTTACTACTAAATAAACTAAAATGGTAAGTCACTGATAAAATTAAATAATAGAATGGTGCTGAATATACGATGTATATAATTGAAAATTCGTTCGTGGCATCGTTGGATGTGTAATTACTAGGTAGATGTGATGTGGTCAACAATCATGCAAAAGCTTAGTTTCAGTTTTTATGAATTGTATTTAAACAAATACGAGGGCCATGTATCTCGCCGTAAGATTTCAGGACGTAAGGAGCAAAACGTGTACGATTCCCTTGAGGGTGAATCTGTTATAGAAAATTTTACGTGCTGACTTAACACGTGTCCTTTAAAGTGGTGAAGAATAACTTCGTGGCCTAGACGTCTGAGTAATTAAAATAGTCGCGGAGATGTGAAAACCTTACATATATAAGCATTGCAGCATACTCTATTTTTCTGCCCACAAAACACTATAGATAATGAGGAGCCCTGTGCAAAGTAGTGAGAGGTATATTAGCTGCTACTTTACTTTTTTACTTTTAATGAGACTTATAAATCAGTTTGTAATTTAAGATAGCTTTCAAATTTTCAGACATATTAAGATATTTGTGGAAGTACTGGTTTCATAGCTCATATGAGTATAGACCGCAAGTCCGGTCGTGCAGGCTGGTGCTGCAAAATTCCATCTACCAACGTTGAACTCGGTGGACAGACGTGCTAAGAAGCTTATTAGTAACCTTGATTTGGTTAAAACTTGTCGAGTACAGCCGCAGATTAACCAACCTTCTCTCATTAATTTCTCCGAAATTCTTCCTATAGAATACCGAGATTTTGGTTTTTTCTCCCTCTCCCTCTCTCCCTCTCTTTTCTACCATCATACAACCAGGCGGTCGGTGGGTATTCACCACTTTGTTGTTAATATTTATTTATTTATTTAATCTTAATTATTAACACCTTATTAACTAGGGTAACAAAGGGCGGCCTTAATGCCTAACGGCATTCTCTGCCAGTCAACCCGTGGAGTGATGAGATTTTGTGGCAGGTTCAAATACATACATATATACATAAATATATAAATACATATATACATACATACATATATACGTACTAAGATATACATACAATATAAAAAAACTTTACATATAGTATATGTAATTATATGAACAAATTATGTACCATACATAGATATAATATATATACATACCTACGTTACAAATTATGATAATAAAATACATATATTGAATTTGCAAATAATAAAACATCTAAATGTATCAAAATATATCATCACCATTCTTAACGTCCAACATCGCTTCGTTTCAAATAAAGTCATGCACCAACTTTTTAAAAGAGTCCTTACTTGGCGCTCTTACGTTTTCGGGCAAGGAGTTCCAGAGTAGTGTTGCCTGAATAGTAAAGGAATTGTTGGTGATTCTAGTGAAATGAGATGGAATACTGATCTTATGATTAGATGAGGAGCGAAGAACCTTATCATGAGTTGAAAAGAGATACCGGAATTTGTCCTTGAGACATGGAGAAGTTGGATTATTCAAAATTGAGAAAAGAACAAGCAGAATTCTAGAGGTTCGTCTTTGTCGGATAGTGAGTCATTTCAGGCGTTCCCGATAATGAGAGATGTGATCATATCTTCGGAGACCAAATATATATATCTAATACAGTTATTGAGAAGATGCTCTAGCTTGTTAAGAAGATTTTGGTTCAAATCTAGGTAGCAAGTTCAAGTCTTTCTTCCAGTCAAGACTAACAGATGTTAGTTCAGAAAGTTCTTCAGACGATAGAGAGATCGTAGCGTAGCAAAGACTTTGCGGCTAATTTCGGTGACATGCGTACACCAGTTCCTTGTATTGTCCATATACAGGCCAAGATTTTTTTACAGGGGAAGAGAGAGGTACCAGTATATCACTGTAACTAGACAGCAGGTAGGCGTGCCACATCAATTTTGGATAACATTCTCGAGCTACCTACGATTATAGCTTGACACTTCGTTGGATTAACTGATATTCCAAAACGCCTAGACCATTATTTTACAGCTTCCAAGTTTAGATTTAACATTCTAATGGAGTCATGGAGCTTTTCAATAGATGAGTCCAAGTAAATATTCCACGCATTAGAACCAAACGGTTTTCTTCGTTTTCTGTCATGCGTACAGCAAAGGAGTGGAATAATTTGTCGGCGTCTGTCTTTCCGTCCGAATACAATCTGGTGATCTTCAGGGCAAGTGAATTGTCTTTTGTTATAGGTATTTACCATGAGCTTTATCACCACTTACCACCAGCTGGGATTGTGATCAAACACTTGCTTATAATAAGTTTAAAAAAAAACTTTTAATAAAGAGTAAAAGCCGACATCAAAGAACTCTTAAATCTAAATAACACCAAATTTATAGATGCTATCCAGGCGAAGTTGGGGTGGGTCGCTATCATATGTCTGAATAATCTAATCTAATATATGACAATTAATTTTTATTTGTTCGTATTTTATGCGCTGCCATACCGTTCATCAGATTGCGCTAAAACTTTGCCAACTTATTGCTTGCACTTCCACGAAGGCTATAGACATAGTACAATTAACTTACAGTAGGTGGCGCGGGCAAGTCGTACGGATAAGTTTATTTTAAAGTTATAATATGCAGCTATATTAGTAGTATAGTTTTAGCACGAATGGGTCGGCTCGACCGGGGTAGAACCACGCTCTCACAGGATGCCAGCATAAAATAGCAGCTTCATGCTGCTGTGTTTCGTATGGTGAGTGTAGAGAACCGGAGACCCTTATTACTGGAAACGAGGCATTCCATCTCAGTCCTCACGGGTGACAACGCATCTGCATTTTGATTCTTTATTGAGGATAGATGTAGATGTCTATGGGTCACAGCAACCACTTACCATCCGGTGGACTGTGTGCTCGTTTGTCACCCTATCCTATTTAAAAAAATCATTCAATTTCAATTAATGTATTACCATTCCTAATAAAACAATATAATTCTTCCAAATTCAAGCAACGCGCCGGTCAGCAGCTAGTAGTTTATATATCTGACGTCACTTACTTTGTAATAAAAATGTTAATAAAATAACAAATATTGTCAGAAATAAACGTACAATGTAGGAATGTGATGACTAATAACCTTGCCGCGTACACATTGTATTAGTTTACGATGCATTATTATGTTGCGTATAAGCGACAGCTTCGGATATTAGATAATTGGGTGTTTCTTACATTCTCTTAAAATCCGCTGCTGGAATCCTTGCTCTTCCGATTTTTATTTTATAGAATTGAAGAGACAAGTGATCTAACAGACCACCTGGCGGTAATAATAATAATGTCCTCCAGACCGAATTTCGGCCACGGCAGCCAGTCTCAGCGGAGACTAGCCATCTGCGCAGGACAGGATTATAGTGCCCAAGTGTATGCGCAAGCACAGATGCACTCTCTATTCCCTCACTCTCATAGTCCGATGGGACGGTAAGCCGACACGACCGGAGAGAGAGACCAGTGGCTTTACGTGCTTTTCAAGGCACGGGGGTAAAACACAGTCAAATTCCTGGCCCAGAGCTGCTACTGAGATTTTTTTGACAGATAAACCCAATAACTTATTTTAACCCGATTCAGGATTAAAACCCGGGAACTCCATGATGAAACTTAAAAAAAAGTAAAAACTGACTTCAAGGAACTACTGTTACAGCCTAATAAAGTCCACTGGAGATAGGCCTTCCAATAGATAACCTCATAGGGGGATATTTTTCATAGTTGACACGCCTGGGAAGCGGGTTGGCACCCGCAGTTTTTATTTTTAGTCGTTATTAGGAAGACGCTGCTGCCCATCTCCTGATTTGTTTCCCTCTGACGCCTCTTACGACACCCACGGGATGATATGGGGTAGTGGATATTGTTACACTGCCACTGCACGGAGGACCTAGAAAGAATAAAATCATCTAAATCGGTTGACGTGGTAAGGAATTATTCGCTCATATATCGTGAAGATGCCTTTGCAAGTTGAAGAGTTTGATGTTTTTTTTTTGGATTCCATTATCAGATTGTGACCAAATTTATACGTGTCCAGACCTTAACAAGAAAAGAATCATTGAAAACGGACCACGTGTTATAGAATCATCGCTGAAGATTAAAAAATATTCCGACGATTTGGGAAGCTTCTCCTTTCTTTTAAAGACGGTTGAAAATAAACACAATGTTGTATTAAGATAGTGTTCATCTGCGCTTATTATGCGGAAGTTTGTCTTTGCGCGTACTTGTAAGTTTACGAACCTAATCACATTCACAGAGACATAAAAAGCTATGCACTCAAACTTCTGTCGTAAATCAGCTTTGTGTTGGACAGTCAACGAAATGTTTTATTATCAAGAAATGTGTGACAAAGCACAGATAACATACCTTTTTTATTTTATTCAGTATAACGCAGGGTGTTGGTAAGACACGTATTCTATACATATATTATAACTCAATACCCTAAATACAAAACTATTGTATTCTATATCTATACATATAAATAATGTAGAAGTATGTGTGCAATATTGAAATAACTAGTGTCTATCAAGCTACGGGGGTTATTTGCATGATATTAAGACATTTTTTTTATAGAATAAGGATGACAAACGCGCACACTGTTCACCTAATGGTAAGTGGATGTTGTGGCCGATAGACATCTACATTTATCCTCAATTAAGAATCAAAATACAGATGCGTTGTCACCCCTGAGGACTAAGATGGAATGCCTAGTTTCCAGTAAAAGGGTCTCCGGTTCTCTGCACTCGCCATACGAAACACAGGAGCATTAAGCTGCTATTTTACGCTGATATTCTGTGAGAGCGTGGTCCTACCCCGGTCGAGCCGACCCATTCGTGCTACAACCACCATATAGCTGCAACATGGCACTACCACGTAAAAAAACATGAATACTCATTTTTTTATGTTTTGTCATGTCTGACTTTACGGACTCATCTTCGGAATGGCCGTACCGTTCATGAACAGATAGAGAGCAATGCCGGAAGTGATCTAGCTGAAAAACTTGGAGATTTTTTTTTAATCTAAAAAGTTATAAAATTAATGGTCTTTGGTGGTTATCTTAAATCTAAGTAACGCCGCATTAATAAATCCTATCCAGGCCAAATCAGGGCTTATCGCTAGTATATAATTATAAATAATATTTCAGAAGGAAACATTAATCTCCTATACTTTTATTACAAATGCTATGAAATCTGTAAAATTTGTCACCTTATTCCTAAGTTGTGTCGCTCTGGTGGACCAATCCCAATAACTGATGTTTGGCCCGACCCGATATTCGAACCCGGGACCTCATGATCAGCAATCACGTGTGCTAAGATCCGATACGTGGTGCTGTAGTCAAGTTATTTACAAATTACATATTTATGGAACAATAACTCATATTCACAATATATTGAATAATTATTAAAAAGACAGAAGGATTTTTATATAATGTAAAAAAGAATATACAGTAGAAATTTATAGAAGGAACTAAAAAGTCCCATTATAAAAGCCAGCAATCACGAGCTACCGCAGTTAGAAGTTAATCCCAGAGTTCCCACATATTCGGCTTTTATAACAACTTCCTAGCTTTTTAAAATAAGTTATTTGTTCAAGCTTTGGATGACACTATTATCGTTACCGTTACAGCCTATTAAAGTCCACTGCTGAACATAGGGCTCCCCCATAGACTGCCTCATATGGGGGATATTTTGCATAGTTGCCACGCTTGGCAAGCGGGTTGGCAACTGTAGTTTTTTTTTTTTTTTGTCGTTATTAGGAAGACGCTGCTGTCCATCTCCTGATTTGTTTCCCTCTGACGCCTCTTACGACACCCACGGGATGATATGGGGTAGTGGATATTCTTACACCGCCACCATACGGTACATCGACGGATTTACTTTTTTTGAAGTCGGCTAATAGTGACGGATGACACTATTAACCGACTTCAAAAAAGTAAAAGTTCTCAATTCAATGGGGGAAACAGGGGATGAAACTTTTAATGTAACTGTTTAGACGACATTCAAGTCTGTACCTTGGGTTTGAGATACTTCTTGGTCAAAATGGTAAAAAAACTTTTAATAAAAAATAAAAGCGGACTTCGAAGAACTAAGAATAATGAAATAATTTCCACATAACAGCTTCTGAATATCCGAAGTCATGACTTTCATTCTTTTATACTTCATTGTGTGTACAAAGTACTGACTTTTCTGTCTAGCAGTTCGTCTGGGTAGGTACCAACACGAAGCAAATACAAAGAGGAGATGGCATAAGCAACTGTGCACTGTGCTTCTAACTAGGTCCTGATGTCATCACAGTGGGCGTGGCTTTACTTAATATACTGTCAGCGTTCTTCCTGTGCACTTATGTGTCGAAAATTCCAAATCGGTGTATTTTCGTAGTATTAAGAAGAAAAGGATGAAGTGTTGTGTTTTATCGTGTAAAAACTACTCAGATAGACGCTCTGATGCTATGGATTGCATGACATTTCATTTGTAAGTAATTTTATACCTAATTTATTAAAAAGATTCTAAAAAAGTCTCTGCGTCGGCTTTCAAATGTAATTAAATATATTCGACACTAGATGGCGACACTTTGTGTCATGGGAACTAAAAATATAAAGGTACGTAGAGCTCAGTATTGGTAAAATAATCATACGAAGGTGTTGTTGTTTTTTTTGCATTCAGTCCTAAAAAATTTTTAATTGCCAAAATATTATTTTTATAGTTTTTATAAACAGTATTTCATGCCGGCACAACGCCTACAACTTTACAATGCGCAGGTTCGGCTTCACATGGAATACTGTTCCCATCTCTGAGCTGGGGCTCCCCAGTGCCAGCTCCTTCCACTTGACCGCATCCAGCGCAGAGCGGCTCGAATTGTCGAC
Source organism: Parnassius orleans (assembly GCA_029286625.1). Lineage (NCBI taxonomy): Eukaryota > Metazoa > Arthropoda > Insecta > Lepidoptera > Papilionidae > Parnassius > Parnassius orleans. The sequence goes on along the minus strand of JAGSMP010000043.1, from coordinate 781,586 downwards.
GACCGAGTCCTTTCCGATAGGCTCGATTCATTGGCGCTGCGAAGAGATGTTGCATCCCTTTGCATTTTCTTTCGCATTTACCACGGGGAGTGCTCGGAGGAATTGTTCGGATTAATCCCAGCTGCCAAATTTCACGAACGCATATCGCGGCAGAACTCCCGATACCATCCACACCATCTGGATGATTGGCGGGCCACCACTGTGCAATTTAGAAGATGTTTTCTTCCTCGCACAACTTCCTTGTGGAATCGATTACCACAAGCGATTTTTCCGGACCGATACGGCTTAGGGACCTTCAAGAAAAGAGCCTACTCCTTTTTAAAAGGCCGGCAACGCATCTGCAATTCCCCTGGTTCCCCTGGTGTTGCAGTTGTTCATGGGCGGCGGTAGTCACTTACCATCAGGTGAGCCGCATGCTCGTTTGCCCCCTCTCATCGTGAACAGGCCGCCATTTATCGTTTAGGTAGCTAAACTACATTGCAACATCGATATGGAACGATGTGAGTAGTTTTACTATTTATCGATAAATGGAATATATTAAAGTGAGCGGGGCTTAACACCACCTCACCCCGCAAATTGTCACGCGTTGTTACATAGTGAAATCTAATTACAACACCTCCTCTTTGTATTTGCTCCGTGGGTACCACCCTCTTGTCTATCTATGCCGCTAATTAGCAGTGCATTTCTGTGTTCCGGTCTGAAGGATAGGTAATTACAGGCAGTGAGGCATTCCATCTTATTCCTCAGAGGTGACCACGCATTAGTAACCTTCTTTGTTTGAAGTTGGCTGCAGGTGCCCATGCACTGCAGTAGCCACTTACCATCAGGTGGACTGTAAGTAAACTAACTTGCAGTCGCTTCAGTTTTTAAAAGAAATACATTGTCTATTAAATAAAAATTGATGTTTGTTTTTTGGTATTTTATGCGCTGCCATACCGTTCATCAGATTGCGGTAAAACTTTGCCAACATAATTACTTGCACTTCCGCGAAGGTTATAGGCGTAGTACAATTAACTTACAGTAGGTGGCGCGCGTATCGCACCAACAAATTTATTTGAAAGTTATATATCATTCAACTTCAATGAATGTATTATCATTCCTAATTAAACAATATAGCTCTTCCAAATTTAAAACGATATTTCCGCAGTTTATTTCTTCTGCGGTTGCATTGCACCGGGTACCAACTAATTCTTATAATAATTTATTTGCAAGAAATGGTAGTTACATATATAATGATTATATGATATGAGAGATAGTACAAGCATATTTCGCCAGTCAGTTCTTAGCACCGACTTCTGAAGTTGCTAAGCAATGTGGAAATTATTTTATTCTTTTTAGCTCTTTGTAGTTGACTCTTACTTTTCTATAAGTTTAATCTTTCTCAACAAGCGTCACTTCTGTTTTTTAATAGGATAAGGGTGACAAACGAGCACACAGTCCACCTGATGGTAAGTGGTTGCTGTGGCCCATAGACAGCTACATCTATCTTCGATTACGAATCAAAATGCAGATGCGTTGTCACCCGTGAGGACTAAGATAGAATGCCTCGTTTCCAGTAAAAAGGGTCTCCGGTTCTCTACACTCACCATACGAAACAAGCTGCTATATCATGCTGGTATTCTGTGAGAGCGTGGTCCTTCCCCGGTCGAGCCAACCCATTCGTGCTACAACTATACAATTAATATAGCTGCAGCATGTCTCTATCACGTATAAAATTCTTATGACATTTCTCAAGCTATAAATTTTATTTGAAAAGTTAAAAAGTTAAACCATCGTAGCGCGCTACGGCGTAGCACTAACTTAGCGTCAGTGCACGAATCGTCGTGTTTATTTCATGTTCTAGAATAGTAATAGGAATAAAAATGTATCATTAAGAATAATCTATAGTGCTTTTATTGTCTCGCGCAAAGACATTACGTGCACATAATACACGGCATATATTAAATACGAAAAGGGTAGAATATGTGAAGAATCTTGATTGCCAGTGCTTGACTACGTCCCATCTGATGATGGTGTTGATGCAGCCGAAGGTGGTAAAGCGCACTGACATAGGTTAACAAAAGCTTCTACTCTTGCTTTGCCAGATGGTGGAAAATTATTCGAAACCTTTGCTGTACACAGTATGAAGGACGAAGTAAACCATTTGGAGTTGTTCCGAACGTCTGGTGGTCCTATAATGGAACGGAGAGAGAATTAAGTATTTTTTGTTATATAATAAGGGTGAAAAATTAACAGACCTGACGGTTGGAAGCTGTGGCCTATAAACATCTGCATCTACCCTCAATAAAGAATCAAAATGCAGATGCGTTGTCTCCCCTGACGACTAAGATGGAATGCCTCGTTTCCAGTAAATGAGGTCTCCGGTTCTCTAAACTAACCATACAAAACACAGCAGCCTTAAGCTGCTATTTTACGCTGGTATTCTGTAAGAGCGTGGTCTTTCCATAGTCGAGCCGACTCATTCGTGCTACAACTATAACATATCTGCAGCATTGCTCTACCACGTGTAAAAACGGGTATAGTAGGATATAATAAATTAGAAGTACGTAGAGAGTCTGCTGTTCTTGCGTATGTAGTGAAATTACCGCACGGCAAAGGGCCTTAACCCGGGAGTTCTGCGGCACTTGAACCTATGTGTGCCGGACCAACGGGTCAACTTTGTGCATAATAAAAATGGACATATTTATTTGCCGTTTTAGTAAATTAGGATAGGATTACTGTTATGATTGATGTTGCTTTACGTTATGAAGAGTATTTTTTTTAAATCATGTTAATTTTTTCAGTTGAGTTTTTGTATATTTGAAGCAAATCGCTTATACAGGATTATTTTTCAAAGAGTAGCCAAATTTTAAACTTAAGTTCAAATATATAAATAGTAATGATATACCGATATTGCAGTTTTTGGAAACGCAACTAAATAAGGCTTCTACTTTTATTTGAAATTATCCCAGATTGAATATTATGCTTTATGCGCAACAAGAACGCGTACGCGCGCTCCTCTGTGTGCGACTTAATTCACAACTTTTTTGCCGACCGATTGACACTTACGAATGTGTGCGTTCGTAATAAAATAGTAGGCGTTAGATATTTATGAATGACAATCAGTTAAAATAATGCATTACCATGCATTTTGAATTTAAAAGATAAAAAGGACTGAACTTTTGAGATATCTTTTTAATTAATTTTTCTTCACCATATGCATGTATAGTTTCATTTGTTTTTTTTAATAACGTAAATGTCTTATATTTATAGTAAGATTCAGTCCAGAATGAAAAAGACGATACGTTACGCGAAAGAGCGACAGCGACGGAGGGAAACATACCAGGAAATGGACAGCAGCGTCTTCCTGATAACAACTAAAAAATAAAAAAACTGCAGTTGCCTGCCGACTGTGACAACTATGGCAATCTGTGAGGCAATCTATGTGGGAGGATTAGCTGCATTTTTTACATCGTAATCACTACATAGTAATCTTACCATTTTGATACTAACGTGGTAGAGCCATGCTGCAGCTATATTAATGGTATAGTTGTAGCACGAATGGGTCGGCTCGACCGGGGAAGGACCACGCTCTCACAGAATACCAGCTTAAAATAGCAGCTTAACGCTGCTGTGTTTCGTATGGTGAGTGTAGAGAACCGGAGACCCTTTTTACTGGAAACGAGGCATTCCATCTTAGTCCTCACGGGTGACAACGCATCTGCATTTTGATTCGTAATCGAGGATAGATGTAGATGTCTATGGGCCACAGCAACCACTTACCATCAGGTGGACTGTGTGCTCGCTTGTCACCCTTATCCTATAAAAAAAATGCTTACAAGAAGGACCTTCCAGATTTAACGATGTTAAAGAATCAATTTGCTTATATCCGCGTAACAAAATAAAATAATGTGTCTTACCTAGTCTGAAGAGCACCTCCCGCCCTCCCTCAATTGCGTGCACTATCCCTGTCACCACTAATCCCACGTGTCGTATTATCTACGGTGGTGTGTTTTTCCTAGTGTAGTGGTGCTGATTTTTCTCTGATATTTAATATAATACATTTCCGCAAAGTAACGCTTGATTCCATTAATTACCTTCAAGATTTCTCCTTCGGCATCAAAAACTAAATTTCAATAATTCAAAATAATTTGCAAGGGGATTTAAGACTGTACATTTTTAGGGTTCCGTACCCAAAGGGTAACCAACGGGACCCTATACTAAGCCTCCGCTGTCCGTCCGTCCGTCCGTCTGACCGTCAGCGGGCTGTATCTCATGATCCGTAATAGGTAGACAGTTAAAATTTTCACAGAATGTGTATTTCTGTTGCCGCTATAACAACAAATAATACTACTAGGAACGTGTATTACGACGGTACGGAACGGTTTCTTCACGTCTTCGCGAAGGACACCTCCTCTCGTGGTGGACTCATGACGCGACTCGATTGTACCTACATGTTAAAGGCATGTCGGATTACAGGGGGGGGGGGGGATTACCGGGAGTCCACTGCAATTAATATACAAAAAACTAGTAAAGTTATTTAATTTTAGAAACTCGGTAAAGGAATTTAGTTAAATTTGACTACTTAAAGAATTTGTATGTGAAGTTTCACATACAAATTCTTTAAGTAGTCATACACTGAATCAAAAAATATAAGGTTAACAATGAATTAAATAAATTTTGAGTTAGAACATTTTTTTAAATTGAAGTGACAAGAAAACTAACATAGCTATTACTAACTAACATAACTAATCCGTTGGGATTAGTAAACTGAAGTGGCAATGAAAAGCTTCTCGGGTAAGCGAAGTATAGGACGGCCCCTACTAGATGGAGTGATGACCTAGTAACAGATTTAGGAAGTATATGGATGCAGGCGGCTCAGGACTGTGCTTTGTGACATTCCTTGGGGGAGGCCTAAGTTCAACAGTGGACTTGTAAAGGGATGTATTGGAGGTAATGATGATGATGATGCCAATCAACAAAAGAAAACTAACAGTTCACCTATTGGTAAGTGGCTACTGCAGCAGCTACTTATCTACCCAGACGATACCACTTCTGACTCCTAGTAAGTCATTTTATAAAGCTTATTACATTTAAATGACTATTAAGGTGTAACCGCAATCGCCAAGCTTGATATTTGATTGGCCACAGCACAAGACTGTTGTCCTTTACAAGCCGAATGATTAAAGCGCCATCTATTGGAGACTGTAAGCTCTTTCAAACACTTTTCTAATAGTTGCCTCTACGACACCCACGGTTTAAAATAGGTATTATCACCTCACCATGTGTTCTACATAATTTACATAAATTAAATATTATTTATAAACTTAGAAGATAAGATTATTTTAGAATAATTGCATAATTTTCTATAATGTATAGAGCAAGAAAAAGACCGTTGTGCCTATTTTTATAGAATAAGGGTGACAAACGAGCACACAGTCCACCTGATGGTAAGTGGTTGCTGTGGCCCATAGACATCTACATCTATCCTCGTTTGCGAATCAAAATGCAGATGCGTTGTCACCCATGGGGACTAAGATGAAATGCCACTTTTTCAGTAAAAAGGGTATCTGGTTCTCTACACTCACCATACGAAACACAGCTGCAGCATTTAGCTGCTATTCTACGCTTGTATTCGGTGAGAACGTGGTACTACCCCGGTCGAGCCAACCCATTCGTGCTTAACCATAATATAGCTGCAGCGTGGCACTAACACGTACGCCTTTACAAAGGCGTGTTAGATGATTTTCTGTATCAGTGTTTAAAATATGTATTATGTGGAGATTTTATAATAGCGCCATCTTGGTGAAACTATACAAACTATTAAAGCGTAGATGTCGACACTTTATTAATTTTCTTAAAATTGATACTAATATAATGTAAAAATATAAAAGAGCAAATTGTCAATAAAATGTATTTAGAAAAGCATTTTAACATAACTAGTTAAATATAGTTATAGATATTATATAGTACTGATATAGTTAATAGACATTATTAATATTCGTTAACGATTAAATAAATAATAGTGCTCAATAATCATTAATCCAATATTCATAATGTATGACCATATCTTATGATAAGGAAAACATACATACTGAACTTTTTGCTTTATGCCTATTTGGCATAATTTAATTGCAAAAATTTATAAACCCTACCACCCTGGTAGTTTGATAACCTATTTTTCATAATTCGAAAAAAGCGCCATCTATCGTAGCACTGATGTATTATCAACATAGAGGTTTGGCTTGGTTGTTTGTTACATACGCGGTTGTGTTTTATTAGGTCTCATAGGTATTATATAATAAAATATAGATGGAGTGCTCGGTAGCGAAATTAGGGACAAAAGTGCGGCCATGGCCAACTAAGCAAATACAACTTTAAAAGCAAATACAAAATAGAGATAGAGCTCTAGTCAGTACCACAGAGTTCGTTGACTTGTTTGCACAATACATTTTTTATTATACCGTCTTGTGTGTTTAAACATCCCAAAACCAAAAAATTAAGAGGGAATATCGTTTCTTAGGTGATATAATATGATATTTTAAGTAATGTATGATTATTTTTCCATGTCATTTGACACTGACAAGTGACAAGTAGAAACACAAAACCTCACAAAGATCGGTTAGTGTATTGCCATTTTACATTATATGATAGTAGCTTCTTAAATAGGGATATGCATAGTGTTGGAAGACATATTTATTTATAAACCATTCAAAGAAATGTAATGTATAAATATATTTGTCTGTATGTTTATATTTTTCCTAACGATTCTTTAACGCGAGTTGTTAGATACATCTGTCTTAACTCGAGGAGCGTAATAGTGTACATTTATTTACACCTGTGATTTACACTAATATTATATAGAAGTGTGAGTTCATTTCGATCTTTAATTGTTCGTTTATTTTATTTCGATTTTTTATTGTTGTACATATTATATTATATGTATGCGTATTTTTTGAAGTCTGTTTATATTGTCTTACTTATTTTAATGTAAGTTTTTACACCCGCCTTACGTAGTAGAACCATGCTACAGCTATATTGTGGTTGCAGCACGAATGGGTCGGTTTGACCGGGAAACGACTAGGCTCTTTCAGAATACCAGCGTAAAATAGCAGCTTAATGCTGCTTTGTTTCGTATGGTGAGTGTAGAGAACCGGAGACCCTTTTTACTGGAAATGAAACATTCCATCTTAGTCCTCAGGGGAGACAATGCATTTACATTTTGATTTTTAAACCGAGGATAGACGGTAAATGTTTATGGGCCACAGTATTCACTTATCATCAATTGGACTGTGTGCTCGTTTGTCACCCTTATTCTATAAAAAGGTCATCTTTTAATTTTCGATTTGGGATCTACTGATGAAGAACTTTATAAAGCATCAACTCTGTCCATTTCAAATTTGATCCGATCTGGCTTAAAATTAGTATCCAGGGGTTATTGGAATAACATTTTAAATTTAAACTCCATTCCTGAATGCCTGCCTTATAATTATTAAAATTAGCCAATATAAAACTGTTTAAAACATTTAAATTCCTTTTTTACAGATTTCCAGCCGATCCCGTTTCGCACCATAAATGGGTCTGTATTGTGTGTGAAAATAGACAAGTTAACAATTGGCCTACATCAAAAATTTATGTGGTCTGCTCATCGCACTTTAAAAAGGAAGATTTTTATTTTACCGAAAAAGGCCGCCGATTTATTAAAAAGAAATCGAAACCAACACAAATTTAAATGAATCATCACAGAAAACATCGGGTTTTGCAACTGAAGGTTTAAGATGCTCTGTTGAAAAAGTCCCAACTGAATACGAAGCTGCTTCCTCAAATTTATCCATCGTTAATCAGTTACCAGGACCATCTGATGACAACCATCATATCGACTCCGAAATCTCCGAATCAGACCTGGACTCTATATTTGATACTTCTCGAGAAAGCTATTTAAGAAAACAGTTAAGAAAGCATCAGCTTTTAAGAGCTGTTACCAAGCGAAAGTTAAAAACAAGAAAATGTTTGGCGTCTCAGAAAACGGAATGCTTCTCTTATATATACGTTAAAGAAAATAAAAGGCGAAAATGTTAAGAAATTGGGACAAAATATTGGCTACTGAGACATTATTATAGTACGATTTCCTATTTTATATAGAAACAAAGTGACAAGCGAACACACCGTCCACCTGATAGTAAGTGGATGCTGTGACCAATACACATTTGCGTCTATATAAGTGTGTTATAACCCCCGTAGGACTAAAATGGGACGAATAGTTCTGATAAAAGCGGTCTCCGGTTTTCATTACTTACCATATGAAACACAGCAGCATTGTGCTGCTATTTTACGCTGGTATTGTTGTGTATGCGTCGCCCTTCCTCGGTCGAGACGACCTATTCATGCTGCAGCTATATATATAACTCTAAACGTATAAAAAAGGAAACGGTAATATAATGATTAATTTTGTCATTGATTAAATAATTTCTACAATTTAACTTCTATGACGTACATGATTAATCATAACCCCTTGAAATGATGTGACTGTTTCCACGTTATTTTAAAAACACTAATAACCACAACATCAAAGATATTAAACCAATTTCAAAATGATGAAAACAGGTAAACAGGTAAGGCAGCCGGTTATGATAGAGTATCACTCAAAATGCTAAGGGCTGGAGAGGTAGTGGTGGCGTGCCTGCTGTACACTTTATTTGGGAACTAAAGCGGGTATCGGGAGACTGGTGCAAAGCCGTTATAGTCCCAATGTATAAGAGTAAAGTTTGGCAGCATGACTGTAAAAACTACCGTGACATCAGCCTACTAGCATTGTGGCAAAACTGTATGTTAACGTTTTAATTGAAAGAGTTGAGAAAGAAACTGACGAAACAATTTGGGATGTGCGAGCTGGATTTGGAAAGGAATAGGGTGTACAGATCAGTCTTTTCCATGCGCATGAAATGCGTGGAGAAGTTTTTGGGCAAAAACCAAAAAGCTTTTTGTGCATTCATGGACTTGGAAAAGGTTTTTGACAGAGTGGAGGAGCGGGAGGGAGCGGGGATGTTTTAAGGCAAACACTGAACTCATTTGGGTTGAGCGCTGGATTGATACAGACATTAAAATCTCTTTATAAGGACTCTAGTGCTTCTGTCAGGATCAACAGAGTCTACTCGGACTGGTTTGGCATCCATAGAGGTGTCAGACAAGGCTGTGTGGCTTCCCCGTGGCTGTTCAATCTATTTATGGACAGTTGTTTGAAAACTTTGAAAGTTGAAGAATGTGGGTTAAGAATGGGTGAGTTAACTGTCAAGTGCCTTTTGTACACCGATCCGATTATCAAGTCATATTTGCGTCTTCGGCGGCTGAGTTGCAAATGATGGTTACATTAATGAACAGGTCATTAAAAAAAAGGGGAATGAAAGTGAACGCAAGTAAGACAAAGTGATGGATTTTGAAAGAGAAGAAAGGAAAACGATATGTGAAATAAAAATAGAAGTAGAGTTGGTTGATCAAGTGGATGAGTTTGTGTATTTGTATTTTGTAATGTGTATTTAGCAGGGATGGTAGATAATATGGTATGGATATAGAATGACGAGTAAACGCAGGACAAAGAGTAAATGGGGCTCTTCACTCTATTGTGGGAAGTTATTATGTGTCAAAAAAGGTACGTATAGCAATTCACAATGCTGTGTTAGTCCCCCTACCTTAATGTATGGTAGTGAAAGGGTGTGGCAGAAGAAGCACGAGAGTAGAATAAATGCTGTGGAAATGCGGTAATTAAGGAGTATGTTAGGGCTGAATCTGAATGACAGGGTGAGAAATTGTGTGATAAGAGAAAAGTGTGGTTTGCAAGATAATTTTGTGACTAGGATTAAGAAAGGAATGCTTCGGTGGTTCAGTCATGTAGAAAATGAACGACGAAAGAGTGACAAAGCAAATGCATGCAGAAGTGAATAGCAGAGTTGGTAAGGGATGCCCTAGACAAAAGTTTATAGACCAAATTTGTCATATATAAAAGATGGGCCAGATTAAGTGTACCCTTAACCGACGAGCACGTATGCGTTGGTATTTGGGTGTAAAGGATGCGATAGAGGTGTGTCAGGAATGCAAATGGAATCCGTAGTCTCTGCCTACCCCTCTGGGTGACAGGCGTGATTGTCTATGTTTTTTTCAAAATGATGTAATTAATACATATATAATATCATATATATGTATTAATAATATCATATAATGGATATAACATCCAATCAAATGCCAGAAGTAGTTCGATTAGATTTTTCTGAGATATTTAAAGATAAATATAACGTCTAAACTACTGAATCAATTTTCAATAGTCAGAGAGCCGTGGTAGCTCAGGAGCTAAGCGCCCGCTGTAAATTTCACAGTACGCGAGCAACCCGAGTTCGAACCCCGCCGGCACCAATTCTTAGTTGCAATTTTGAGTTCTGATTTACCACGTGCTCGGCGGTGAAGGAAAACATCGTGAGGAAACCTGCATGTCTGAGAAATAAAAACAAATATTTCGAAGGCATGTGAAGTTCGCCTACACGCATTGGGGCAGCGCGGCGGACATTTCCTTACCTTACAACCCTTTCAGAAATGAGAGGAGGCCTGTGGCCAGCAGGGGAACGTATATAGGCTGTAACTTTTACTGGATCGATTTTAACAAATTTACTATGTTAGACGTGCAGCAATCAACATAACATAAACACTCACGCCTGTCACCCATATATTTGTTTTGATCTTATACAGGACAATATATGTTTGTGTCCTTTTTAGACAGTTTTGACAACACATTTGTCTGTGGCGCTGTGGGGTTGCAGATACTACGGCCTACGAATAATTGTTACAGGTTTGGATATTTGTCCGTGTCATATTTATGTAACAGAAACAGAAACAGAAACTTTTTATTCAATATAGATTATAAATAATACTTAGTGAAAGTCACTCTTTTGTTTAATTAGCTATTAATAATTTTGTTTAATTATGTATGTATATAGCCGTGGTAGCTCAGATGGTTAGCGCTCGCTGTAAATTTCACAGTACGCGAACAAACCCGCCGGCACCAATGAAATTCTTAATTGCAATTTTAAGTGCTGATTTACCACGTGCTCGGCAGTGAAGGAAAACATCGTGAGGAAAACTGCATGTCTGAGAAATCAAAAAAAAAATATTTCGAAGACATGTGAAGTTCGCCAACACGCATTGGGGCAGCGCGACGGACATTTCCTTGCCCTAAAACCCTCTCAGAAATGAGAGGAGGCCTGTGCCCAGCAGTGGGACGGATATAGACTGTAACTTTAGTTTTACTTTACTATGAATTCTCCCTCGATACAGGAGTAACTCTTAATCCGATGAGTTACTTTTAAAAACAACAATCAAAGAGATGTTTGATTTCATAATATAAAAAATTCAACAAAACAATATTCAATAATCATTTAAAATTAAAAATTTTGTACTGCCGACTTCAATATAAATTAAATAACTCAAAAAGTATTGGTCAGACCTTGATCAAATTTATATGGGACCGCATTAGAAGCACCAGCTTTCAAATAAAAAAGAACCATCGAAATCGGTTCACCCAGAAAAAAGTTATGAGGTAACACACATAAAAAAACATACAGTCGAATTGAGTACCGTCTCTTTTTTGAAGTCGGTAGAAAAATAAAAATTCAATAAAACATTTTCTGATGATGAATTACAATAAAAATGCTGGGGATTGTCTATTTTATAAAAATTAGGATATTTTTTATTACTCTGGCAAACTTACGAAAACGTTGGATGCACGTATTTTCACAGAGTAGCTTTCGTTAAAGAGTATTATATTTCATGTTGGTGTAGTCACTTTTTGAATTTAATGTTGCATTTTATGCATTTATAACGGTGGTGGTTATATTCAAGCAGGGTGCAGTTTTTTCATATTGTAAAAAGTACCCAATTCTAATTATTTGAAGTTATATCGACGTTATAAGGTGAGCAATCTTTACCTGTTTTTATTAAAAAACTACATGGGTGCAGTTTAAATAATTAATATTTTTGAGACGTGCTATTTGAAATATGTCTGTTAGTATTTTTTTGGTATATATACTCCCGTGTCGTGGCGGGTAAGAATACCCAATACCCCATATCTTCCTGTGGGTATCGTAAGAGGCGACAGAAGGAAACTGAGGCAGAAGATGGGCAGCAGCAGCATTCTGATAACAGCAAAACAACAATAAAAAACTGCGGTTGCCAACCGGCTCGCCAAGCGTGGCAACTATGGCAATATACCCCCCATGAGCAACGACATAAATAAACGGCCCCCAGTCCCCGGCGGCCCCGCTATTCCTGGCTACGGTGGCGACCATGGTAACGGCGGGGCAGGGGGTGCTAAGAATCTCCGGTGGAAGTTCAGTTGCCACCTAAGACGACTCGACCTGACAACATATAACGCACGTACCCTGAGGACTGACGAGAAGATCCTGGAGCTGGAAGAAGAGATAGACAAGTTGCGCTGGAATATTATAGGATGATCTGAGATCCGAAGAGAGGGGGAGGACATGGTAATCCTCCAATCCGGCAACTTGTTCTATCACCGGGAGGGCGACCATCTGTCCCAAGGAGGTGTCGGATTTATCGTCCACAAGTCTCTCGTTAACAACGTTGTAAAAGTCGGGAGTGTGTCGACGAGGGTTGCGTACCTTATACTCAGAATCACCAAACGGTATTCGCTGAAGGTCATACAGGTTTACGCACCAACCTCGGCACACCCCGATGAGGAGGTGGAGGAAATGTATGAGGATATCTCTAGAGCCATGAATTCCTCCAAAACCCACTATACGGTGTTAATGGGAGACACAAGAGAGAGCGGTGAGCTGAAAGTAGGGAAATTCGGAATAGGGCAACGGAACCCAAGGGGCCAGCAGCTAGCCGACTTTATGGAGAAAGAGGGACTCTTTATGATGAACTCTTTCTTTCAAGAGCGGCCCCACAGAAAGTGGACCTGGTCGAGCCCCGACGGTTCGACAAAAAATGAGATTGACTTCATTATGACGACCAGACGACAACTGTTCAGTGATGTCTCAGTGATCGCGAGGGTGAAAACTGGCAGCGATCACCGAATGGTGAGAGGCACACTGAACCTAAACGTTAAGTTGAAGAGGTCACGTCTAATGAAGTCAACGCTCCGTCCCCCTCGTGCTCTAATCCAAAGTCCCCAAACCTTTCAGCTCGAGCTACAAAACCATTTTCAGTGCCTAGAAGATTGCAATGCAGTGGACGATATGAATGACAAGCTCGTGGAAACTGTCCATGCGGTCGGAGCTAAGTTTTGCAAGACCCGACGCAGAAGAACACAAAAACTCTCCGATCACACTCTTAATCTCATAGCTGTTAGACTGGAGATGAAGCTGCAGTCTTCAGTAGATTTGACAGCATACAGGCAACTGAACAGACAGATCTCCAAATGCATGCGGCGGGACTTACGCAACTTTAATACTGCTCGTGTTGAAGAAGCGATCGAGCGGAACCAGGGCTCCAAAGTCTTTGCTAGAGATCTGTCTGACAGAAAGAGCCAACTGTCGAAGCTGAAGACCGAGTGTGGCAGCGTCGTTTTCGGGACACCTGAGATTTTGAGTGAGATTGAGAGGTTATATGGGCAGCTGTACGCATCATCGTTGGAGCCACAGTGAGTAACGATCCAAGAGCAAGTCTTATCCGACACTATTTCGATGATATTCCGGACGTCAGTCTGAGCGAAATTAGAATGGCTCTCCAGCACCTTAAAAACGGCAAGGCCCCAGGCAAGGATGGAATTACAGCGGGGCTTCTGAAAGCGGGTGGAAAACCGGTACTTAAAGTCCTTCAGAAGCTCTTTAATTCCGTCGTCCATGGTGGCACTACTCCGGAGGCGTGGAGCAGAAGTGCAGTGGACTTGTTCTTCAAGAAAGGCGACAACGCTCTCTTGAAGAACTACAGACCGATTTCCTTTCTGAGCCGCTTCTACGTGCTGTTTTCGAGAGTCATTACGAATCGTCTCGCATGCAGACTCGACGACTTCCAGCCTCCCGAACAAGCTGGTTTCCGAAAAGGCTTTAGCACCATAGACCACATACAGACACTTCGGCAAATTGTACAGAAGTCAGAGGAGTACAATTTGCCACTATGTCTGGAGTATGTGGACTATTAGAAAGTCGAAATTTGGGCGGTGCTGCAGTCCCTTCAGCGGTGCCAAGTTGACTGTCGTTATATCGAAGTACTGAAGTGTTTGTACAGTAGAGCTACGATGGCTATCCGAGTACAGAACCAGAGTATGAAACCTATCCAACTGCAGAGAGGTGTAAGACAGGGTGGCGTTATATCCCCAAAACTCTTCACCGCTGCATTGAAAGACGTTTTCAAGCTTCTGGACTGGAAAGGACGGTATTAACATCAACGGCGAGTACATCACTCACCTTCGATTTGCCGACGATATAATCCTTATAGCAGAATCGCTGGAGGACCTAAGCACTATGCTCAAAGTCCTCAATAGTGCCTCCCAACGGATAGGTCTTAAGATGAACATGGACAAAACAAAGATCATGTATAACGTCCATGTCACACCTATGCCGGTAGTTGTTGGGAGCATTAAGCTCGGAGTTTTTGACGAGTATGTTTACCTGGGACAAATAGTCCGACTAGCTAAGTCCAATTTCGACCGAGAGGTCAATAGACGGATTCAACTCGGCTGGGCAGCGTTCGGGAAACTACTACGCATCTTTTCGTCAGGTATACCTCAAAACTTGAAAACGAGACTGTACAACCAGCGCGTGTTGCCAGTGATGACCTATGGAACTGAGACGTGGTCCTTCACTGCTGGCCGGATGAGGAAGCTCAATCTATGGAGACGGCTATACTCGGAGTTTCTCTGCGTGATAAACTTAGATCTGAGGATATCCGCAGTAGAACCAGAGTGACCGACATAGCCCAATGGATTAGTAAGCTGAAGTGGCAATGGACCGGCCATATAGCTCGAAGAACTGACAACTTATGGGGAAAAAAGGTTCTCGAGTGGCGACCTCGTACCGGCGGACGAAGTGTAGGGCGACCCCCCACTAGATGGAGTGACGACCTGGTAAGACATGCAGGAAATCGATGGATGCAGGTAGCTCAGGACCGTGCTTTGTGGCATTCCTTGGGGTAGGCCTATGTTCAGCAGTGGACTTGTGAAGGGCTGTAATGATGATGATACTGCAAATTATCAGGCTGGAGTCGGGGGGTAGTGCATTCGACACTTAACAAATTTGGTTTTATTAACTTTTAGCACTTAATATTGCATTTTATGCATTTTTAACGATGGTGCAATTATCTTCAAACAAGATGCAGTTTTTTCATATTGCAAAAA
Organism: Parnassius orleans; assembly: GCA_029286625.1. Classification (NCBI taxonomy): domain Eukaryota; kingdom Metazoa; phylum Arthropoda; class Insecta; order Lepidoptera; family Papilionidae; genus Parnassius; species Parnassius orleans. The sequence goes on along the minus strand of JAGSMP010000043.1, from coordinate 766,264 downwards.
GTACCCAATTCTAATTATTTGAAGCATTATTCACGTTATAAGGTGAGCGATTTTTAACTATTTTTTATTTCTAAACTACATGGGTGCAGTTTAAATAATTAATATTTTTGAGATGTGTTAAAATAAGTCTGTCAATATTTTTATTATATAATATACTCCAAATTCGTAGGCTGGGGTTGGGGGGTACTTGACAGCTTGTTGCGCATTCTTAGCTAAATTATAATTGCCTTCATGTTTATTTCGCGTGCTCCTTTGCTCTCCCTCCCTCGCACTCCCTTGCTTTTGTTTTATAATGTGAGCGTAGGCTATAAATAGCAAAAACTTCTAAAATGTTATTTTGGGCGTTTTGTATTTTATGCCTACTTAATTATAACCATTTTTTAATAATAATTATTATGACTCTAGAGAGAAATATATTTCGAAATAGGTTTGTCTTGATGACTATAGTGTCATAATATCATTTTAAAATTATTTACACCCGGTGGGACGGTTATCCGACACGACCAGAAAGAGATCAGGTGCAAGACCAAAGGCTTTACGTGCTTTCCGAGGCAATGGAGTGAAACACCGCCACAGGCACAGGTTCCTGACTCCGGCTGCTACTGAAATATTTTGACAGAAAAACCTAATAACTTTTTTATAAGAATTTAGCCTGACCCGGGACTTGAACCCGGGACCTCAGGATCGGAAACTGTTGCTGATAATGTTGCTCTGCAATACTGTTGCCTCTTCTAACCTTATCAAAATTCATCAAACTACATTTTTAATCATTTCATTTTAACCAAGACTTGACTAGGAGAAAATAGCACAATGGCATAAATCGGCCGACTGTACTCTTGCATACGGTAAAGTTGTTTACAATAAAGAATAAATAAAAAAATGCTGATTGATGCCCCTTGTACCAGCCTAATATCGGGCTTTTCACATTTTTTTACCGACTGCAAAAAAGAGGAGGTACTCAACTCGACTGTATTTACTTTTTATGTGTTACCTCGTAACTTTTTTCTAGGTGAACCGATTTTGATGATTATTTTTTTAAGTTTATCATATAAATTTGATCAAGTAGTTTTTGAGTTATCTTTAATAATTTATATTGAAGTCGGTTGTACAAAATTTTTAATTTTACCACTTGTACTTCATAATCCATATAAATAAGTGCAAAATGCCGCAGGTGTTTTTATAAATATGATGTTACCTTAATAACACTTAAAATACTATGTCGTATGTCGTAACCTTGAGTAAGGGTGTCTTTTGGCCAGTATGACAAAGTGCAATATACTATGTCGAGCGCATAATGAAAATATTAAAGACCTCATTATTTGGCTATTAAGTTATATTTAATAAATATAATTGATAATTATTTCGTTATTAAATATTTTCTCAATAGCTTCATGACTGGAGCGTAGGGCTGCAACGCCAAAATGCGCGTATTCGAATCCGATAAAATGAGGTCAGGTATTTTTTTATTGTTATACGGCTCAAAGCATGACAAAAATAAATTATTATAGACTAATTAATAACATGTGTAACTGTGTAGTTGCGGTGTAAGAATATCCACTATCCCATAATATCGTCCCGTGGGTGTTGTAAGAGGGAACATAATATCGTCCCGTGGGTGTTGTAAGAGGCAACATTATATCGTCCTGTGGGTGTTGTAAGAGGCAACATAATATCGTCCCGTGGGTGTTGTAAGAGGCAATATTATATCGTCCTGTGGGTGTTGTAAGAGGCAACATAATATCGTCCCGTGGGTGTTGTAAGAGGCAACATTATATCGTCCTGTGGGTGTTGTAAGAGGCAACATAATATCGTCCCGTGGGTGTTGTAAGAGGGAACATAATATCGTCCCGTGGGTGTTGTAAGAGGCAACATTATATCGTCCTGTGGGTGTTGTAAGAGCAACATTATATCGTCCTGTGGGTGTTGTAAGAGGCATAATATCGTCCCGTGGGTGTTAAGAGGCAACATAATATCGTCCCGTGGGTGTTGTAAGAGGAACATAATATCGTCCCGTGGGTGTTGTAAGAGGCAATATTATATCGTCCTGTGGGTGTTGTAAGAGGCAACATAATATCGTCCCGTGGGTGTTGTAAGAGGCAACATTATATCGTCCTGTGGGTGTTGTAAGAGGCAACATAATATCATCCCGTGGGTGTTGTAAGAGGCAACATAATATCGTCCCGTGGGTGTTGTAAGAGGCAACATTATATCGTCCTGTGGGTGTTGTAAGAGGCAACATAATATCATCCCGTGGGTGTTGTAAGAGGCAACATAATATCGTCCCGTGGGTGTTGTAAGAGGCAACATTATATCGTCCTGTGGGTGTTGTAAGAGGCAACATTATATCGTCCTGTGGGTGTTGTAAGAGGCAACATAATATCGTCCCGTGGGTGTTGTAAGAGGGAACATAATATCGTCCCGTGGGTGTTGTAAGAGGCAACATTATATCGTCCTGTGGGTGTTGTAAGAGGCAACATAATATCGTCCCGTGGGTGTTGTAAGAGGCAACATTATATCGTCCTGTGGGTGTTGTAAGAGGCAACATAATATCGTCCCGTGGGTGTTGTAAGAGGCAACATTATATCGTCCTGTGGGTGTTGTAAGAGGCAACATAATATCATCCGTGGGTGTTGTAAGAGGCAACATAATATCGTCCCGTGGTTGTAAGAGGCAACATTATATCGTCCTGTGGGTGTTGTAAGAGGCAACATTATATCGTCCTGTGGGTGTTGTAAGAGGCAACATAATATCGTCCCGTGGGTGTTGTAAGAGGAACATAATATCGTCCCGTGGTGTTGTAAGAGGCAACATTATATCGTCCTGTGGGTGTTGTAAGAGGCAACATAATATCGTCCCGTGGGTGTTGTAAGAGGCAACATTATATCGTCCTGTGGGTGTTGTAAGAGGCAACATTATATCGTCCTGTGGGTGTTGTAAGAGGCAACATAATATCGTCCCGTGGGTGTTGTAAGAGGCAACATAATATCGTCCCGTGGGTGTTGTAAGAGGCAACATAATATCGTCCCGTGGGTGTTGTAAGAGGCAACATAATATCGTCCCGTGGGTGTTGTAAGAGGCAACATAATATCGTCCCGTGGGTGTCGAAAGGAGCGACAGAGGGAAAGTAAAAAACAGGAGATGGGCAGCAGCGTTTCCCTGATAATAACTCAAAATTATACTCAACCCTACAAATTGTGGTTGCCAAAGTTTATAGAGTTCAGTATGTTAGGGCTGACTCTGAACGACAGGTGAGAAATTATGTGATAAGAGAAGCAAAGAGAAGCCAGGATTAAGAAAGGAATTCTTCGGTGGTTTGGTCATGTAGAAAGAATGAACGAGGAAAGAGTGACAAAGCAAATTTATGTTGCAGAGGTGAACGGGAGAGTCGGGAAGCGACGCCCTAGGCGAAAGTTTATCCACCAAATTGGCGATATATGGAAAATGGGCCAAATTAAGAGTACCCTTAACCGACGAGCGTGTATGCGTAGGTATATGGATGTGGAGGAGACGGAAAAGGTGTGTCAGGATCGTGCCAAATGGAAGTCCGCAGTCTCTGCCAACCCCTCTGGGTGACAGGCGTGAGTGTTTATGTTATGTTTATGTTATATGTTATAATTGCCAACCTAACTGCCAAACATAGCAACTATGGCGAAATGACCCCTATAAGGAAATCTATTGGGGAGGCCTATGTTCACCTGGGGATTTTCATAGGATGTAATGGAAAATAATAAAATGTTTCGTTTGCGGAGTTGTGTACATTTTATATAACATACATATTCTTACATTGCCACTGCACGGTACCGCCCCACAAGTAACGCCTCGTAGAAAATCTTTACGGTCGCAATAGAACAATTTAGAATACAATAGAAAAATTTAAGAAAGAAAGGAAGGAAGTATAGTGTTTCTTCAAAGCGTCTGTACTCTGAAGATGGGATTGTCTACGAGAACAAAAGGAGTAAACTATTGCCTGAAAATACAGAAAAATTAGTCTTTCTCCACCACGATCTTCCATTCCTAAATTTTAATTACAATAAATTCGAATGCATAGACATTTATGTGATAGTATTTTATTAACTTTTATAATACGGAAGTTGATTATGTACCTATAACTACTTTAATGATAACAAGAAAAATACATTATTATTAAATAAATCAATATTTTCATTTTAACAATTATTATTATCTTACACAAAACTTCTTACTTAAGTATTTGGTATGGATAAATGTAGCCGAATAGGCCGAATACCGAACAATAGCCTAATTCGTTGCAAGTGTAATATATACTATACAATACAATATCACGCCTATAATATTGTATACATTATCGATATAGTGTTGCACACACACACACACACACACACACACACACACACACACACACACACACACACACACACACACACACACACACACACACACACACACGCGCGCGCACACACACACACATATGTATGCAACATGTATATGTATACAACACTATATATATACTATAAAATATCACGCCTCTCTCCATAAAAGAACCCATAACTTTTTTCTTATCAAAAAACGCACAATAAAATTTTATTTTCCTTATGGCAACCGCTCTTGATGACACGTATGTCGTAAACGGCACCCGAAATAGAAACTTCAATGCGTATTGTATTGTAATATAGAAGATTATTTATATCACATACTAGTGACCCGCCCCGGCTTCGCCTGGGTGTATCTATTTATGTAGCGTCCTATAGATTTAGGATAATCATCTATGAACATTTATTTTAACATCAATATCTATCCTCGATTAAAAATCAAAATGCAGAAACGTTGCTACCTCTGATGACTAAGATGGAGTGCCTCGTTTCCAGTAAAAATGGTCTCCGTTTCTCTACACTCACCATACGAAATGTAACAGCGCTGAGCTGCTATTTTACTGCTATTCTGAGAGGGCGTGGTACTTCCCCGGTCGAGCCAATCCATTCGTGCTGCAACCATATTACAGCTGTAGCGTGGGTCTACCGCGTATAACGAACTAACACTTTAATAATTTCGGATAGGATCATATAAACTTTTTATCGGTAGCCTCCAAGTCATGCAATTGACAATCAAAGTGTAAACGAGAGAATAAAACAATATTTACAGCGTGTTGCCCGAAGTTGGAATTGGGAATGTGCTATAAAGCCTTGAAAGCCGACCGGGATAGGGCTGCCACATGTATTTGCGGTATATTAGTATTTCGCTACAAATAAGAAAGAAAGAAATGCGCGTTTAAGCATGCGGCACAAAATATAAATAAGTAAATGGGAAAAAGATAAAACTGCGAAAATGACCAGTCAGAGGGATAGCACTGATTTTAAGTTCAACCTATATACCCTACAACTCGGGCGGCTGAGTGCACGTTCGCTCTTGATGTCCGAAAAAAAAAACTATATGTAACTATAGGTGTGATAGTGTGTGGATGTGATATCAATAGTATTTTTTATAAATAAAATAAATACATAAAGCGTATAAAAATGTCTCATTACATTAAAAAAGTAGGTAACCTACATAATATGCAATTTCTCTAATAGCTTCCATTTTGTTATTTTTTTTAAATATTGCGAATTAAACCTGGATTAAGTAAATATATAGCTAGAATTAAATAAGTAATTTTAAAAACTAGTAAGGTAAAGCTAAAGTCGAATACCTAGAAGCTCAGCCGTATAAGCGCTCGCTGTGTTATCTCGAGTTAGATCCCCGCCTGCACCAATGAAATTGATACTTGAAGAAATAATGCATTTCTGAGAAATTAAGTTCTTTAACACATCTTAAGTACTAATAATAATTGTATAAACAATATGTATATTGTAAATACATTTTATAAAAAAAGTCCCACTGGGTTTATGCTGGTTCTTCCCAGGACAGAGTTTTTTTCCGAACCACTGTTAAAGTTTAAATGACTTTCAATATGTATTCTTGTAGTCTATATCGAATAAAAATGATTCTATTCTATTCTATTCCTCGTTCTCCAAATTCCAAAAACCTTCTAAGGAATGAGCGGAGCTTATGGACAGCTGTAGGACACAAATAGGCTGTAACTTGACCGTTTACCTATATGACCTTATACAGGTTTATTTTTTAGAGAGTAGCCAAATTTTAAACTTAAGTTCAAATATATAAATAATGATATACCGTTATTGCAGTTTTTGAAAATACGAGTAAATAAGGCTTCTTCTTTTATTTGAAATTATCCCAAATTGAATGTGATTTGTGGGCAACAACGTTTTTGCCTACCGATCGACCCTTACGAATGTGTGCGTGCGCAGTATAATAAGTCAAATTAATGCATTACCACGCATTTTGAATTTAAAAGATAAAAAGGACGGAATGTTTGAGATTTTTATTAATTAATTTTTCTTCGACATTTGCCTATGTTACTTATTCTGAACCTTCTCTGCAAATTGGGCTGGTTATTGCAAAATAACCCTGTACATAACCGTTTATTAATGCTTACTTAACTTAAATGTTAGTTATCTATGTACTTGTATTTTTCTATTGTCATTTAGTGGAGAGATAGTCATCATAGTTAACCACGGTTACCTCCAGATTAAAATTATTAATTTTTGTTCCAATCTACGCAGTATGAACTTACAGTATCTTGAAGTGTTGCAGTTGTATGCTTGGGTTGGGATTTAATTTTATTAATTATAGGATCCCAAGCAGATGGTAACACCCAGCCATCTTCTCTATTGAAATTAGGATGTTTTTTGATTTCAATAGCCTCGCGAATCATCCTTGGAAGGAATCGGTGTTCTTTGGCGAGGATTTGTGGTCTATCAAACCTAATGTAGTGACGGGGGCGATCCTGTACATGTTCACAGACTGCAGACTTCCCGGAGCGTCCATTTTTCACATCAGCTATGTGTTCTTTAACGCGGGTTTTTATTGATCTTTTAGTTTGTCCTATATAAGAGTGACCACATTCACAATCAAGTTTGTACACTCCTGCATCTTGCAGAGGGACATTACACTTGACTGATGGTAAAAACTGACTAATCTTCTTCGGCGGCTTGAAATATGTTTTAATAGAAGCACGCTTCAGGATGTAGCCAATCTTGTCAGTGACACCTCTGACATATGGCAGTACAGCTCGCTCGACCGTGGCCGGCTTCACTCGTTCACTGTGATGTAGGCGCGGGATCCGAAGCTTATTGTCGTGCAACACTTGCTTGACGTTTTGGAGCTCGGCGGCCAGGTGTTTACTGTCACAGATCCCTCGTGCTCTCTGAAACAAAGATTTACCCATGGTAGCTAACTGTGAAGGATGGTGATGAGAGTCACCGTTTAAATATCTATCTGTATGGGTCTTTTTTCTATACACAGTGTGGCTCAAGGTGTTATCAGGATTCTGAATTACTAACACATCTAGAAAAGCTAGAGTTGTTTGCCTCTAACTCCATTGTGAACTGAATTTTAGAATTTATGGAGTTAAGATGGTCTAAAAATGCAGTTACTTTATCTAAAGGTAGAATTGTGAAAGGGTCGTCTACGTACCGCTTGTAGAATCTTGGATTTACGGGAGAAGTAAGTAGGGCTTTCTCCTCAAAGTCTTCCATGAATATATCGGCGACAATGGGAGATACAGGTGAGCCCATCGCCACACCATCTACTTGCTTGTAGAACTCCTCCTTCCACAATAGGTAGCCAGATGTATGTGTAGATGTGTCTGAGTAATACTGCATATTCTATGGGCATGTTGTTTTCCTCCAGCCTTCTAGTTACAATGAAGATGCAGTCTTCAACAGGTAAGCATGTGAACAGAGACTGCACATCAAAACTGACCATAGTTTCATTGTCTGCCAAAAGTAGGTCTTTAATCTCGCTGACAAATTGGTAGGAATCCTTTGTGTGTGCTCTTGTATGTCCCTTGAGCGGTGTGAGTATTTTCGCTAAGTGTTGATCCAATCTGTAAGTTGATGAATCGATTTGGCTAACTATGGGACGTAGTGGAGTATTGGGCTTGTGTATTTTTGGTAACCCATACAACTTCGGTGGTTTAGCACACGTAGGTATTATCGATTTTACGTCCAGATTTAATTTTTCGGAGTGTTTCTTTATGAGATCACTAGTTGTTTTAAGTATGTTATTTGTTGGGTCGCTTTTAACCTTTTTATAAGTGCTTGAATCCGACAAAAGTTCTTGTATTTTAAAATTATAATCAGACGTATCCATGACTACCGTGGCATTTCCCTTATCTCGTGACCATGGGTGCTGTAAAGTACTCGAAACGTCAGGAATATAAAATAAGTTAATATACGCGATAAAAACAGAAAACTAGTTTTATTTACATGTGTAGTGTTCGCGTAAATATAAGAAATCATTATACATAAATTGATGTCAATTTTTACGAGTAAGTCCTGTTGGCAACCCTGGACTGAAACAAAGTACTCGTAAAAGTAATACATTCGTATTTACGAGGCGTGGCGATCCGCCCGCTATTGTTTGCCGACTATTTTTTTATTCGAAGTTCTTATTTCAGTATCGTTTGAGACATGTTTTGAAGTTTGCTTTTCTTTTAATTTATTTTTGTGTTTTAGTAATGTTACAAGTTTTTTTTTGTAAACTGGAGGTGTTTTACATGCTTGAATTCTACATATATAAAAATACCCAGATCTGTGACAATAAGGGGAATCCACGACTTTTTCTGCCACCATGGCGGCTCCTCATAAAAATGAGATGAAATATTTGACATTTTGCGCCGTGGAAAGTGCATTTTTTAGGCTTCCGTACCCAACGGGACCCTATCAAGCCTCCGCTGTCCATCCGTTGTCCGACCGTCCGTCCGTCTGACCGTCAGGGGGCTGTATCTCATGATCCGTAATAGGTAGACAGTTGAAATTTTCATAGAATTTGTATTACTGTTGCTGCTATAACAGCAAATAAAAATTTAAATAAATCAAAAATTAAAAGGGGCTCCCCTACTAGAAACTTGTATTACGATAGTATGGAACCCTTCATACGCGAGTCCGGCTCGCACTTCGCCGGTTATTAAGAAAATGTATGGGTTATTTCTTAATGGAATCACGAATAACTTTGCGGAAATCCATTATATTCAAGATATCAAAAACTAATTTGCTAAGATCCGCGTAATAAAATAAAATGATGTGTCTTAAATGAGTGCATTGTCCCCGTCACCACTAATCCCAGCACCACTACTCCCAACACCACTACACTAGGAAAGACACCACTGTAGATAATACGACACGTGTTTCGCCTCTACACGAAGCATCCTCAGGTGAAGTAGACTCTGTGAAGTGTTAAGGGAGGGCGGAAGGTGCTCTTCAAATTAGGTAAGACACATAATATTATTTTATTACGCAGATCTTAGCAAATTAATTTTTCACATCTTGAGGAGTAACTTAGGCTACTTTTATTTTAGGGTTCCGCGCAAAATAATAACACGCGGGCGAAGTCGCGGGGAACAGCTAGTATAATATAAAGAAAAGAAGCCGGGGCGGACCGCTAGTATTTTATATTAATAAGACAAGAAACGGATAAATTAAACTACGTATACCTCTTTCTTAAAGTTGAAAAATTAAAAAGCAAAATGTGTAAAAAAATATAGAGCAAACAACTGAGGCATTATTTTGTGTATTTATATGCTTTAGGAACCGATAAACTTAATTAAAAACGTAACTTCTCAATTTCATTGATATTGAGTAACCAATAACTTCACCTCAGACCTAACTAGCGACATCTAGCGAGCGGAAGATTATTAATCCCTTATTGTTTTTTATTAACGGTGCATGTTTAAAAAGTATACAAAACACTAACATACCTCCTTAACATTTTATCTAACCTAGTTAGACCTGGCAGACGTTGTCTTGCCTGTGCCTGTGTATACCAATTTTTTAACATCAATTATTATTTGTACCATCCCGTGGGTCTCGTAGGAGGCGGCAGAGGAAACAAATCTTCTTCATAACGACTAAAAATAAAAAACTGCGGTTGCCAACCCTCCTGGCAAGCGTGGCAACTATGGCAAATATGGCCACTACGAGGCGATCTATAGGGGAGGCCTATGTTCAGCAGTGGACTTTAATAGGCTGTAACGGTGTAACGGTGTGTGTTTGTAGGCCCAATTATTTGTATGTATTTGTACCCACACAAATCTTGTTAAAAATTGAATCCGCAGCAAACATTTCGCCATTGGCTTCGACAGAAAATACTTAATTAGATTTTCAACGATCCATGACGCAAAATTCGGCTTTAAACCCCAACATTTAGATTTAAATAAATCAATAATGGTTAATTAATTATACGAATTTGTTATCAATGCCATCTATTGTAGAAAATAGTGATTAATTTATTACCACATTATTGATTTAAGTAGATAATTTGTTATTAGTGCTATCTATTGTTCAAAAGAGTGAGTAGTAAATAAACCTACGTAGATAATGCTGAATATAGGCGATGTAAGAGATTTCGTTACCCCATGCCCCATAACATACCGTGGGTGTCGTAAGGAGCGACAGAAGAAATCTGAAACAGGAGATGGGCAGCAGCATCTTCCTGATAATGCCTCCCAAGTGGCAACTAATCTAAATATGGGTAATATTTATATTTCTTAAACAGTCTATATGGGGAAGGCCTATGTTCAGCAATGGACTTCTTATAGGCTGATGACGATAATTATAATGATGATTAAATCGAAAATATGTATAACTATTTATTTACTTCATGACAGACAGATGGAGACAATATTTTATTTTTCGAAAGTTGCTTGCTGCTTGCTGCTTTCGAGGTTTGCTCTATATTGTGCATAATAGTAAGAAGCCATAAGTCGAAAATCTTTCTCATTCCCAGTAAAACTCCTATAGCACGCTGAATCTAAGCTATCTCACAAGGTTAGCATCCAGGTGATTTTATACGTAGCACTGGTAAACGAGTAAAGTTACAGCCTATATACATCCCACTGCTGGGCATAGGCCTCCTCTCATTTCTGAGAGGGTAAATAAGTAAGCTATCTCAGAAATGAGAGGAGGCCTGTGTCGAGCAGTGGTACACAGGCCTCCTCTCATTTCTGAGATACTTTACTTTGCGAATGAGTCAGCTTTACCGGAAAAAGACTACGCACTCACAGAGTACAAGCGTGAAAAAGCAGCATGTTGCTGCTGTGTATCGTACGGTGAGTGTTTAGAACCGGAGATTTTATATAGGATAAGGGTGACAAACGAGCACACAGTCCACCTGATGGTAAATGGTTACTGTGGCCCATAAACATCTACAACTATCCTCGATTACGAAACAAAATGCAGATGAGTTGTCACCCGTGAGGACTAAGATGGAATGCCTCGTTTCCAGTAAAAAGGATCTCCGGTTCTCTACACTCACCATACGAAACACAGCAGCATGAAGCTGCTATTTACGCTGATATTCTGTGAGAGCGTGGTCTTATAAATTGGTAACTAGATATTCCATTTTAGTCCTCAGGAGTGAGAACGTATTGGCATTTTGATTCTCGTCGTGAATAGATATATGGGCTCCAGTATTTTACGAGAATGCCGCTCACCTAATGTTAAGTGTAAACCGCCGCCCATGAGTAATACCAACACCAGGGGAATCGCAGATTTTCAGATGCGTTGCCGGCCTTTTAAAAAGAAGTAAGCTCGTTTCTTGCTGCCCTTAGTCGTATCGGCTGGAAAAATCGCCGGTGGTAAACGATTATTCATTATCAGCTGAACTGTGTGCGAGAATATCCGCAGTAGAACCAGAGTAAACGACATATCCCAACGGATCAGTAAGCTGAAGACAATGGGCCGGTCATATAGCTCGAAGAACCGACAACGGATGGGGAAGAAAGGTTCTCGAGTGGCAGCCTCGTACCGGCTAGTACCCACTTGATGGAGTGACGACCTGGTAAGACATGCAGGAAGTCGATTGATGCAGGTGGCTCAGGAACGTGCTTTGTGGCATTCGTTGGGGGAAGCCTTGGGGGAGGCGTCCACTCACTTGATGGAGTGACGACCTGGTAAGACATGCAGGAAGTCGATGGATGCAGGTGACTCAGGAACGTGCTTTGTGGCATTCCTTGGGGGAGGCCTATGTTCAGCAGTGGACTTGTGAAGGGCTGTAATGATGATGATGATGATGATGAACTGTGTGCTCGTTTGTCACGTTTACTTCTATGTATAAGACAACGAGTAGGCTAACTAGGTAGGCTCACTTACGCCGCCACTACAAGGCATAAATCAAAGTAAATTCCTTTTTTGGAAATTCTGTATTTTCTCTGGCAACTGCCACAATATGGCGTCATTTAGATTAAAGATTATTAAAGACAATTTATGTATCAATATTTCGTTTTTATTTTAAATAAAATATTCTCCAAGTTTTTGGGATAAAATATAACCTAAATTTGAAGTTTCATTACAATCGGTTTAGCCATTCCGAAGATTATCCCGGAAAGACAGACATTTTAAAAATGTTTGTTTATGTCATAATACATGCATATAACCCCCTGAGCTTAATAGAAATCATTTCAATATTACAGACCGACACTTTAATTTTATTTATATGTATACATATAGACTAACCGTGCTTACCGTATCTACTATTTTACATCCAATAAACCCAAAGGTGCAAACTGTTCAATAATATTATAGCAAGTTAAATCTGAAATCCCACTCACCTCAGCAGTCATTTTGTAGTTTCCTTTCGACTTCCCATGCTCCGGCGAATGGCGGAGCGTTTTCGAATCGATCTGAACATTCGTCTGCATGTTGCCGCCTCACACTCAGAACTCAACCAAAACTTATCACTTAACAACTTCCTTCTTCTTTCTTCACTAAGAAACTTAACAAATCGTCTGCTCTTACCAGCAGAATCTTCCTGTGACCTCCCTTTCCTTTAACATCCCTTGTTTTAGCTTCACGACAATCATTTTGATTTAAAAACCATCGACAAAACACTTCACGTAACTATTTAAGAACCTCTAACACATTTTTAAACTGAATTAGTTCTTTCTTTAAAACAAATATCACTCACGAAGAATGTTATGCCGGATTTTGATGTTCTCGATCAGAGTTCACACTTTATCGATGACCTGTAAAAAGAAAATACTAAATTAAATAATTTTATTTTTTGACATATTGATTTAAAAACTATACAAGAACAGGGAGCTAAACAATGTTCAAGAAAAGATATACCTACAAATATTTTCCGTTGGATAATCCTGTAACTTGGGGTCCGAAAATTAAATGTTTTCATACTAATTGTATAAAATAATATATTGTAAATTAACAGATTTTCTTGAAATACAGCTAAGAACACTCTCATATAAGGCACCTTTCAAACAAAAGAACTTAATCAAAATCGGTTCATCTGTTCAGGAGCTATGATGCCACAGACACACAGATATACATATACACAGATACACACTACAAACATCACCGTCTGTTTTGTCGGGGAATAAAAATGACTATCAATAAGAATTACATGTTGTAATCTATATTGAATAAAAAAATATTCTATTCTATTCTATTTAAAAAAAATATGATAATTGCCGAGTGGTGCTGGCGTAAAATAATTCATCATACCACTTTCGTGGGTGTCGTAAGTGGTTACTATGTGAAAGGCCAGAAAAATCTCCTGGCATCCGATCGATGGGTGTAAAATATCCTGACCAGAAATAGAAATAGATATAGAAAATATTTCATTCAGTACTAGTTGGTACCTACCCGGTGCATTGCTGCCGCAGAAGAAATAATTCTGGAAATATCGTTTTAAATTTGGAAGAGTTATATTGTTTAATTAGGAATGATAATACATTCATTGAGATTGAATAATATATGACTTTCAATTAAATTTGTCTGTACGATACGCACGCCACCTACTGTAAGTTAATTGTACTATGCCTATAACCTTCGCGAAAGTGCAAACAAGTGATGAACGGTATGGCAGCACATAAAATACGAACAAACAAAAATTTATTTTTATATATTAGATAGAATATAGATTACAAGAATATTAATTGAAAGTCATTTTATGCTTTTACCACTGGTTCGGAAAAAACTTTATTTAAATATTTATTTACAACATAGTTAATATGTTATACAATTAAATATGAAAACATTTAGAAACAACATGGTATTGCGATCACCTCATTCTTTATTTCTAGACGTTATCAGGAAAACGCTGCTGCCCGTCTCCTGGTTTGTTTCCCTGTGTCGTCTCTGACGACACCCACGGAATGATATCGGGTAGGGGATATTCTTACACCGCCACTTCACGGTGCCTCATTCTCAGCGGATATCAATCATGTATTTTATTTATATTATGTCAATCCTTTTTATACTTTTGTTTAATTAAAGTTTTCAACTTTTTGATAGTTTAATTAAAGTTTTCAACTTTTTGATAGAAATGTTCTGCAAATATTCTTGGCCTGTGTTTGAAAAAATAAATTACCACATGAAGGAGTTACTGGCTCCTTGGGGTCGAATAACTGCTATTCTAGTAATGTTTCTTCCTCATTTTTATTCCTAGTATTTTCGGAATGTTATTGTATATTATACAAAAAATATCGTAAGTGTACTAAAAGGTCAAAGATTATAAGTATATTTTTTCAACTTCAATATTTTTTTAACTTTTCGCTAAGAGACTTTTGGGTTTATGTACATAGGTGTAAAGCCGAGCAGCATCTTGCATTAAAGAAAATATAATGTGCAGTATGTCGTGCAGTTACCGCATAAGAGATTTTCACACCAGATTTCATTCCGTGTGTGTGATATAGTCTGCTCCCTAAGATAGTGTCGGTACACTTGGAGGCGCACTTATTATTTTGCTTTTATTTTACTTTTTTTATTGTGTTTGTTAAATAAATGTATTTCTATTCTAAGAATAAAATAGAATACTATTTTATTCTTAAGGTAATTGGAACAAAATACGAATATAAATAATAAACACAAGTTAGCAAAGAACCTTTCAGTACGGCGCTTCGTTTTAAAATGCCAAATTCTCCTGCGGGTGTATGCCGCACGCGACTACCTTTGATGTCTCGGCGGTGCCTTTGACAATATGCGGCCCGTGCCAAGGCGGCACGACACAAAGATGATCGTATCTAAGCGAACAGACTATTGTAAGTGGCTATTGAATGGAGGTTTCCAGGAATGAAGGTGATCATAGACGCCTGCAGCTAACTTCAAACAAAAAAAGCTCAATAGCGTCGTCACCTCTGATGACTAAGTTGGATCTCACAGTCTGTAATCATATCCTTTAGATCGGAACATGGCAGTACAAGGACTGTTATTAGGTAGGTAAGGAGGTGGTATCTACCAAGACGGACTCATAGGCCGAAAAACCTACCACCTAGTTGGTAAGCTCATGTACAACCGTGGGTTTATACGTTCTGATGGAAATTTCATACGTGCAGCATGGCTCTACCACGTATGAAATTTTCATACGTGGTAGAGCCATGCTGCAGCTATATTAGTAGTATAGTTGTAGCACGAATGGGTCGGCTCGACCGGGGAAGGACCACGCTCTCACAGAATACCAGCGTAAAATAGCAGCTTAACACTGCTGTGTTTCGTATGGTGAGTGTAGAGAACCGGAGACCCTTTTTACTGGAAAAGAGGCATTCATTCTTATGCATTACGGGTGACAACGCATCTGCATTTTGATTCTTTACTGAGGATAGATCTGAGCAATCTCTTACCATCAGGTGGACTGTATGCTCGTTTGTCACCCTATACTTACTATAAAAAATGAAGAGTACTATAATATTGATCTACTTCAAAATATATTTGGTAGCAGAAGTAGGTAAGAAGGTAGTACGCAACCAGGCCACAGAATAAATAATAGTCCTACCACCTAGGAGATAGATATGTAGATAGATGAAAACATGGCTAAACATGTCAGTTTCACACTATCGACCATTTTATACAAATGATCGATAATGTGGAACTGACATGTTTAGCCATAATTGGTATGCAAAATTAAATTAAATACAATTAATCACATTAAGCTTATGTTACCCTTCAAAATTTATTTTATATAGGATAAAGGTGGTACTGTGGTCCATAGACATCTATCCTCGATTAAGGATCGAAATACAGATGCGTTGTCATCCGTGAGGACTATGATGGAATGCCTCGTTTCGTAAAATGATCTCCGGTTCTCTACACTCACCATACGAAACACAGTAGCATTAAGCTTCTATTTTACGCTGGTATTCTGTGAGAGCGTGATTGCGAGTCGAGCTATTTGTGCTACAACCATAATAATAGCTGCAGCATAGCTCTAAGACGTAAACGTGGTAAATTTCTTTTAATTGTGTAAGTCTAGAATGCGAATAAAATTCGACTAATTTGTAAATAAATATAAAATTGCGGGTGAATGAGAGCGAAATGAAGATTCCAGGCATTCTGATTGCGAACGAGATCGCATTCCGAGAGAAGCACCTGGCAATGCTTACTGATGAGCGCAGACAGAGGTCGTTTCGAATAACGAAATATATATAACATATTCATGTATTTCTTTACTTACTGAGTATATCAAATATCTATATATATATATATATATATATATATATATATATATATATATATATATATATATATATATATATATATATATATATATATATATAATCGGAATCTCGTATGCAGGGGTTTCGGGGCGATAAATTGATCTAGCTAGGATTCATTTTAGAAAATGTCGTTTTATCCGTGTTTTCAGGCAATGAATAACTGCTACAATATCATTAGAATACGAAGGTAAATTTGCTTCTATATAATAGGTTATAATAGCTCAGTGGTACCGAACTGAAATCGGGCGGTACCGAAACCAGACAATACCGGTTCGAGTTCAGATGTGTCTCTACTTCGATTATTTTTTTCAAGTTCTTTTGTGAGAAAAACTATTATTGGATGCCTTATATAGATTTAAATATATTCTTTTAAAAACACGAAAAAAAAATGACCGAGCTTTAAAAAAGAATATGGTAGTAATTACATTCGTAAAGAAACCGACATTGTGCAAATATTTTTATCCTATTGGCGATGTTTCGGTACAAAGATAAGAGTCAATCAATAACTCTTTATCGATAATCAACTTAAACATAAACTGAAAAATATGCAATGCGCCGCCCTGTGTGCGAAGTGTGCAGCGCACAGGCGCCAAGACAATAGAGGCGCCGCCATCGAAATTATTTTTGTTACAGAATTATTACGTATAGAATTATTACGTATAGTACGCGCACCGAAAGTGAAGCAAGTAAAACTAACGCGAAACCGCGTAAGTTCACTCAGCGACGCGTCAGTGCGCAACGTCACGTCTTACGGAGAAGAGCTCGCGAAAATTGTAAAATGACCGTTTGTGTTGTAAAATATTGACACAACAGTGATGATAAACATAAAAAGTGATGGTATTACATTTCACAGGTAAGTTCATATATTTAATTCATTATTAGTACGTAAAACTAAAAAATACTTACCTAAGCTATCATAATACAAATGTTGCTAGTTGTGGGAAAAAATCACAATTTTCTTTTAAAATATTTATTTTCTATTTGTGTTTAAAACGTTTAATCGCAACGCTCTGTGTAAAACTCAAATGTTTATATGTAGATACCTACTTCTAAGTATTAACATAATATTAACAATGGGTGCTTATTTAAACTAATACGGAGTGATCAGCTGATCGCGATCCGTCTACGCCATTTTAACGCAACTAATTTATTTTTATTGCTTTGTTCATTGACCAAGTCGACCTTTTAGAGTATAGAATAAAACTTTTTATTTACTACATCAAGAGATTATTAATAAGAACGCCTTTACGAAGCAGATGTCACTTACACCTAAACATAGTCTATTTTAACCGACTCCCAAAAGGAGAGGTTATCAATTATGTATGTACGCTGATTTCTAAGACGATTCTAGATCAATTCGTATATACATGCTATAATTTTAGTGGTTGTTTTCCCGCATTCCTGACTCAATGCAAATTATAATTTTAAAATGTTTAGGTATATAATGACAATATTGATAATTATTTAAATTTAAAAATAATCTTAATAATTATTAAAAAATCTTTTAAGTCATAAAACATTCAATTTTAACCAATTATACAAATATTTGTTATATAATCTTTCGCTTAATAATTTAAATTCTTTAGGTATTTTATTAAATATTTTTACACATATTAAGACAATTTTTGTTATATTTAACGAGCCTAGGAATGACATCTAGGACAAGTTGGTCTGGTTCATGTCGATTTGGAGGATTTTAATAAATATTCAGAGCTAAATAAATTCTAATGCGTAATAATACGGCATAAGCTAGCCTGCACGCCTGACCTACTCATGAGATATTGCTATTGGTTTGAAATCGCATTCGAGTTTTGTTTTCTCTATTGTAAATCTGCCATTTTTACATCAAAATCATTTGACTGGGAAAACAACCATTAAAATTTCAGCGTGTATATGGGATCAATCTGTGTATATCCTTTCAAATAAAAAAAATCTAAATCGGTTTAGAAACAACAGAATTCGAGGTAAAACATTAAAAATACACTGAATTGAGAACCTCCTTTTTGAAGTCGGTTAAAATTATACATTACACGATGTGCTTATTGTATTCGAGCAAATTAATTGTGTTTAATAATATTCTTAAATTTTATTACGTCTGCATTTTTGTACTAGGTATTAAAATATGTATAATAAAGTTATATTAGTACCATCATTATCGTGTTTATTTTATTCCATTTTATATTCTCATAAAATACGTCTTCGTACGCAATACTTAATCTTTATTATATCGATTATTTAAAATTAATCAACAAAATAGTGATTTGCACAATTTGATTGCAAACGCCAGAAATTGGTATCACTGAATGGCGTGTATGTGTGCGTGTGACGAGTGTAGGCACATTCGACTCGCGCCCACTAACATAATGACCTTGCGTCACTTTAACGCTCGTGTTTTGTTCTAGACTGCGTTTCTATACGTAATAATTCTATGTTACACTTACACAACAACACATTCTTCGTAGTGGAGTATCGATAAGTAGGTACAATAGGCGCAACATATGCCTTGTAAATAACAAAACATAATTATAATGCGCTTATTGTACAAGTCTTCTAAGATAATATTCACGTGTGTGGTTTAATTTTACGCTTTGGGTTTTAGTTAACATTAGTTACGAGCTCAGCGTTAAAATCAAAAGAACCGCCGTGAGTTTGTTTGAATGAATTATGAACGTAACCCGATGCGATGCGTGCGACGCAAGCGGGGTGGGGTCACGGGGATTCCTCGACTTTAAGGAACGAGAGTGCCAAAACAATTGAACAATCAGTCAATTGAAAGAGGATGAATTTGAAACTTCCAGATCCAGACCCTAAGACGTCGTAAGACTCAAAGAGTTTTATTATAAACACAAAGACCATACTATAAATGATCCGAAGACCGCTTTTAAAATTAATGTATTTTTTTATATATTGGATCAAGCTTTATCCTCCGCAGACGAAAGATTTAATTTATTGAATAATCAAAATAACGTGTTTAATTTTTATTCAAACTAAGTGATGACCAAGATCAAAGTCGATTAAGGCAACACCGCGAAAAATGCACCTCCTTTCATCGAATAGTACAGGAGTATGACACGACTAACGAAACTGGAATTTTGATATAGGTATATTCATGTCTTTATCTTGAATTCACTTGTTCAAAAACACGATTGTATAATTTTGACTCGATCATAATTATTTGCGAAAACACCTCTAAAATCACTATAGTTGAAATTACAACGAAATTACTTAATTTATATGCTTGGGAATCACTCAAATACATTCATAACATCAATATTCGTAATTTACTTGCTCATTATTTTGATCACTTAAATCAATAATTTTTGAAAATATTTTAAGATTCTAAGCGATTTCTAAGCGGTCTTTATCGTCGCGGGCGCTACGCAATTTTAGACCTTATGACGGTGTTTTTGAAGTTTTTATAGAAATTATGTTTCACTCGGTCAGTCCTTAAGAAGTAGTTGTCATCGTTTGCAGAAAAACTTTCTGCAAATGATTCATTGAATATTAACGCCGATGATTTGTGTAAAGAAATTGTGTCGTGTCAGTCTCTTTTCAAAAAATTAAATAATGATGTGGTGAAAATTCTCGAATTTATATATTTAAACAATTTGACAGCTGTTTGTCCTAACATCACCATATCATTACGAATTTTGCTAACTATGCCAGTTACCGTAGCAAGCGCGAAAAGGTTCTTTTCTAAATTAAAACCTATAAAAAATTACCTGCGCTCAACAATGAGCCAGGAAAGATCAACAAATTTAGCAACAATATCCATAGAGGAGCCCATATTAGACCATATAGACATAAACGAGATTATTAAGGATTTCGCAAACAGAAAAGCGAGAAGAGTGGAAATAATATAATTTAAGTATGTTCATATTCTTACATATTTTAGACTCTTGTTGTTTTTTTTAAACATAGCATACTTAATAGTTAAATCAGTATTATTAGAAAAGTCAGCTATTTTGTTATTAATATCTAAGTATACAATTAGATATAACATCATAAATAAAGTATGTAAAAATTAAATTCGTGTTTTATTTTTCGCAGTAATTGGCAAGCGGAAGCGAACTGGTTTTACCTATTTAGGAAAATATTAGTTAAGTATATAAAACTGGAGAACATTTATTTCGGTCAAAATTAACAAATAATAAAAAAACGTAAGTTGAAACATGAAGATTCGTGAAAAAAGAGGCGCTTCATAGGTTTCTGCACACAGGCGCTGTGGGGGTCGGCGCGGCCCTGAAAATATGACCTTCCTGACATATATTGGCGAGTTATAATACTATTATTTTTTAATTGAAATATAATTTCCAAAACACGATTTAAAGAAAAATACGAGCAAAGCTCGGTCATCCAGGTACTTGTGTATGATAAAGTCATAATATAAATTACAAATAATACATTTATTTAACTTAGTAATCCTTTACAGGCGTTGCAAAAAACATTTCGGGTTCCTTGTTTTAGGGTTAGGTTTTAAAGGGTAACCAACGAGACCCTATTACTATGCCTCCGCTATCAGTCCGTCCGTCCGTCTGTCTGTCAGCGGGCTTTATCTCATGATCCGTAACAGGTAGACAGTTGAAATATTCACAGAATGTGTATTTTTGTTGCCGCTATAACAACAAATAATAAAAATTAAAACAAATTAAAAATTAAAAGGGGCTCCCCTACCAGGAACGTGTATTACGATGGTACGGAACCCTTCATGCGCGAGTCCGACTCGCACTTGGCCGGTTATTTAACGTTACCCCTACACTAAGATTTTCACCTGTATCGTGGAGGCAGTTTACAAACATAAATTGCACAAGGAAAAACATCCAGACCCGGAACAATTATTTGTATGCCATACAAATACTTGTTCCGTGCGGGATTCGAGCCCGCGGCCCCCACCGCTGCATCTTATTGCGATGCCAATGCGCCTTGGAGCCGCCTCTTACAATCGTCTAATAATAGTTATCCATCAAATATGCTATAACCTGACGGAATTGACTGCATCGTTGATCTAGTGGTCGTAAACGAGATTGCTGATCATGAGATCCCAGGTTCGAACCCCGGGGGTTTATCTCTCAAGAAATTCTCAGTAGCAGCCCGGAGTCAGGAATTTGGCTGTGTTTCATTAACCCCCGTGCCTCAGAAAACTTGTTAAGTCGTTGCAGGACCAACGGCTTAACGTCGGAATATGAGAGTGAGGGAATAGAGAATGCAGTTGTACTTGCGCATACACTTGGCCACTATAATCCTCACCTGCGCAAATGGCTACTCTCCGTTGAAGACTGGCCGCCGTGACCGAAATTCGGTCTGGAGGACATCATTACGTTATTATTAATCTGGCGAAATATAAAAGACAAACATTTAAACTATTATTTTCAAATAACTGTAATTTTTATTTGTTTATGTCGTATTTTATTCTATGGATAAGTTTTATATGTGGATTGAAAAATCGGCCCTTAGAAGGTTAATTAAGTAATTAACAGAATAGAATAGAATCATTTTTATTCAATATAGATTATAAGAATACATATTGAAAGTTATTTAAGCTTTACCGCTGGTTCGGAAAAACCTCTGTCCTGTGAAGAACCAGCAAGAAACCCTGCGGGACTTTCATAAAAATAAATTACAAAATAATTTCAATCTTATAAATCTTTTTTTTTATATAAAAATATTTAAAAAAAATCAATTAGTATGAAAACATGAAATAACATACAATTAAGTTGCTTTTAACAATTTCATTAGTGCCAGCGGGAATCGAACCCATGTTGCTCGTGTACTGTGTAATTTACAGCGTCCGCTTAACCTCTGAGATACCACGGCTCTCTACTCGTTCTGCAGGCACAGGTACCCTGATTTAAAATGACGTTGTTTCAAACCTAATTTTAAAGGCTAAGTGCGCTTGTCCACCGTTGCCGTCACCGGGACATAAACGAGAACGCGATTATTTCTGGCCGAGATCAAGATGACGTGACGGTGATCGTTTGTCAACCGCGACGATCTCGTTCTCGGTGGTTCAGTCAGTTTGTTGCAGCTGTCGTGCGTGGTAGTGCGTAGAAATAAAACAAACTAGGGAATGGCTGCGTTCAACCGGCGACAATTTCTTCTTCTGCTTCTGTACGTTCGAAGGCGTAGGCGATGCAGACAATTTTGGATTCATCCGATAACACGATAATGCATTTCTTCGCAAAATTTTATCTTTGGACACATCCTATGTTTTATCCCACAAACATTCTTTACTTTCTACAAGTCCTATTGATGAATAAATGTCGTATTTAAATTTCTTGGACATTTTTTTTACTCCCAAAACTATTTGAATCGGAAATCACGATCGAATTACGTTCAAGCGTTATCAGTGTCGTTTGATGCGACTGGATATTTTTAATCCGAAAAAAAAAAGTTATCAGAAAGGTGCTGCTGTCCATTCTTTGTATTAGTTTCCCTTTGTCGCCTCTTACGACACCCAAGGGACGATGTGGGGTAGTGGATATTCTTACATCCACTACACGGCTAGGTAACAGTAATGTAGAAACTCCGCTCATTAGACTACATTAGAAGACTTTGTAAAAAGTTTTGTCGTGCAAATTGCAGTAATGGCGTTTGGTACTCGTAAAAGCTTTGGGACAGTAAAGTAATGTAGAAATTATATTAATACAAATATGTAAGGTAACATTATCGCATTTTTAATAAAATTGAAAAATATACAATATTAAAAAACTATAATAAAAAAACTAAAACTAATAACTTAAATTATCATACAGTCCCACTCCCCGTGGTATCGTGCCAAGAACGCTGAATGGCTATACTTAGCCTTTGAACGAGAAAAGAACCGCGGAAAGTCGCGGATGGAGATCCTTTAGGAACTTAACCGCACGTGGACCCCACGGACCGATAGTCTCCACACCAAATGGCACAAATATGTAGTCATCTCTCAGAGACTCATATTTGCGTCACTTACATAGTTATATGAAAATATAAAGATTATTTATATGAGTGCCTTGTTTCATTTATTACAGCATAACAAAGTCAACTGCAGAACATTAGACATCCCCATGCCTCAAAGGGGTTTTGCCATAGTTGCCACGCTTTGTAGGCGGGTTGGCAAACACATTTTTTATTTTTAGTTTCTGTAACCTGGTTTGTTTCCCTCTGCCTCCTTTTACGACACCCACGGGACGATATGGGGTAGTGGATATTCTTGCACCGCCACTACGCGGCCAATCATGTTTCCAATTTCAGTTATCATTAAATAGCATTAAAATATATAACCAACCGTTAGAATTGATAAGTAGTGAATAATTTTCATTCAACGTAGATTACAAGAATACGTATTGAAAGTCGTTTATACTTCTACCTCTAGTTCGGAAAAAACTCTACTTTGTGGAGAACCAACAAAAAACTCAGCGGGTCTTTTTAGGGTTCCGTACCCAAAGGGTTACCAACGGGACCCTGTTACTAAGCTTCCGCTGCCCGTCCGTCCATCTGTCTGTCAGCGGGCAGTATCTCATGATCCGTAATAGGTAGACAGTTGCAATTTTCACAGAATGTGTATTTCTGTTGCCGTTATAATAACAAATAATAAAAATCAAAATAAATTAAAAATTAAAATGGGCTCCCCTACTAGAAACGTGTATTACGATGGTACGGAACCCTTCATGCGCGAGTTCGACTCGCACTTGGCCAGTTAGTTATTTAATTATCATTTGATTATGAACACCACAGGTTTATAATACTTCGTACAAATACCACCAAAATACCAAAAAATTGTTATAGGTTTTTTTTTTCTAGTTTGGCTACTACCAATGGATTCTATCAGAATCAAGTATTTCATGAAAGTCACACAGTGAATTTGACTATGCAGTTTCAGTAGATGGGTTTACTTTAAACTATGTTACGAAGTCACAAGATATTTTCAGATTATTTACAATTATTAACAAGTATATCGTAAGTATATATAGTAATCCGTGTTGCTAGACAATTGCTTTCAAAAACGTAGTGTCAGATTTGATATATGAAATTTTTTCTTCATTGTTCCGGCCGAAGCACCTTAGGATCTGTCAATCGGTCTGTCAATACTAAAATTATAGCCGTTTTCTCAAACTATTTCGAGTATTTAGATAACAAAAATTTGCACCGTGTAGTGGCGGTGTAAATATATCCACTACTCCACATCGTCCCGTGGGTGTCGTAAGAGGCGACAGAGGGAAACGAATCAGGAGACGAGCAGTAGCGTTTTTCTGATAACAGCCAAAAATAATAAAAAAAACTGTGGTTGCCATCCAAGCGTGGCATCTATGGCAAGTACCTCCTTAAAAGGCAATCTATGAGTACTATATATATATAACTATAGTCCTTTGTTCAGCAGTAACACTTATCTGAACCAGGCTTGAAAATTCGAAATTTCGACTTTAACAGCTACACCAGTCGCGGTTTTAGGGCGGGGTGACCAGAGCAGTGCTCAGGGCGTCAGTGCCAAAGGGGCGCCACGAGTACGTGCTATAACACAATAGCAAACTCGTGTTAGAATCTAGGACTACATCACTTCTTATTATACCTTCTAGTAGGGTTATAGTTGAGCACTAGCTTATTAAGTAATGGGGGCAGGTAGAGGCAAATTTTCTCGCTCAGGGCACTGACTTAGCTTGGCTTTGAGCTTGCCCCTTTCGAGTAAATCGGGAAATTAAAAAATATTATTATGATTACACCAAATATTATGGGGACATCTAAGTGCTCTTATCTATGATCTTAGATTTTTGAGAAGAATTTGCAATACCATAAAGCCTACATTGATTGAATGGAAAATCTACGAGCACGATTAACTATTTTTTATTAAGATTTTTGGCTTGCATGCTTGTCCTTTAAGCCATATCTTCATTTATCTCCGTATCAAGTGATAATAATCCTTTATAGTACACTGCTTCACAATATGTTGATGCGTCACATTGCGTAGCTTTTGGGAATTTTGACGGCAAGTTGAGCCAGCAGACAGTTGGCGATTGTATCTCAAGGCGCCTAAGCAAACCTTATCTTGAGATTCACATCACCATCGGAGCACTTGTTTCACCGTTTCCACTAATAGTTCACATGCGCAGACATTTAATATACAAAATCGCACCATTATTTAAACAATAAAATATGAGCAGCAATCCGCCGCCGGTCAAGTTCCCGTCAAAACTTCGCACGATTAACAATTAATTCTTGTACTATTATTTATTCTGTGCTATTAAGAAGATTCCCATAGTGTATCACTGATAAACAAAGCTGATTCTTTTGTAACACGATCGAATTGGACGAACACGTATTCGGAAAGTAAATAAGGTAAGGGCACCTATTCCCGCGGTATTTTTACTAAAACTCGAAAGGAGATCGAAAATTAAGTATTTATTGCACCCTTTTGAAGGTTTGGCTATTATTAGCAGAACCATTATTGTTTCTATTCTTGAAATAGACAATAGGATTGGCTATTTGATCTTGATTTGTACTCTAAATTAATTAAATACCTTATTTCGATGTAAGCATCGTTATTCCGATGTATTTGGTTCCTAATTCCGAGTGTACAAAATCCAAAGGAAAAAGGTTGGAAGAATAATACATGGTGCTCATTATTTTACAACAAAAATTATTATAATTCAACAGAATACCAGCGTAAAATAGCAGCTTCACGCTGCTGTGTTTCGTATGGTGAGTGTGAGAACCGAAACCCTTTTACTGGAAACGAGGCATTCTATCTTAGTCCTCACGGGTGACAACGCATGTGAATTTTAATTCGTAATCGAGGATAAATGTATCACGCAGAGAAACCCTGAGCATAGCCCTCTTAATAGCTCGCTGAGCGACCTTGAGCGTCCTCATACGGCCAGAATTGAAGGACCACGTCTCAGATCCTTGAGACATCACTGGCAACACGCACTGGTTGCACGATCTCGTTTTCAGCTTTTGAGGTATACCTAACGAGAAAATGTGTCGTAATTTCCCGAACGCTGCCCAGCCGAGTTGAATCCGTCGACTTGTTGTTGACCTCTCGGTCGAAATTGGACTTACCTAGTCGGAATATTTGTCCCAGGTAAACATACTCGTCAACAACTTCAAGCTTAGTGCTCCCAACAAGTACCGGCATAGGTGTGACATGGACATTAAACATAATCTTTGTTTTGTCCATGTTCATATTAAGACCTATCCGTTGGGAGACATTATTGAGGTCATTGAGCATAGTGCTTAGGTCCTCCAGCGATTCTGTCTTAAGGACTATATCGTCGGCAAATCGAAGGTGAGTGATGTACTCGCTATTGATGTTAATACCGTTAAATAAAAATTATAAAATCCGAAAAATTTAGTATTGTTCTGCAATAAGTTCTGCAAGACCCGCCGCAGAAGAACACAAAAACTCTCCGATCACACTCTTAATCTCATGGCTGTTAGACGGGAAATGAAGCTGCAGTCTTCGACGGATGACTGCATACAGGCAACTGAACAGACAGATCTCCAAATGCATGCGGCGGGACTTACGCAACTTCAATACAGCTCGTATTAAAGAAGCGATCGAGCGGAACCAAAGCTCCTAAGTCTTTGCCAGAGATCTGTCAGCCAGAAAGAGCCAACTGTCGAAACTGAAGACCGATTGTGGCAGCATCGTTTCCGGGACACCTGAGATTTTGAGTGAGATTGAAAGGTTCCATGGGCACCTGTACACATCATTGTTGGAGCCACACGCAAGTGTGAGTAATGATCCAAGAGCACAATTCCGATGATATCCAGGACGTTAGTCTGAGCGAGATTAGCATGGCTCTCCAGCACCTTAAAATCGGCAAGGCCCCAGGCGAGGATGGAATTACAACGGGGCTTCTGAAAGCGGGTGGAAAACCGATACTTGAAGTCCTTCAGAAGCTCTTTAATTCCGTCCTCCATGGTAGGACTACTCCGGAGGTGTGGAGCAGCAGTGCGGTGGTCTTGTTCTCCAAGAAAGGCGATAACGCTCTATTGAAGAACTACAGACCGATTTATCTTCTGAGCCACGTCTACGTGCTGTTTTCAAGAGTTATTACGAATTGTCTTGCACACAAACTCGACGACTTCCAGCCTCCCGAACAAGCCGGTTTCCGAAAAGGCTTTAGTACCATAGACCACATACATACCCTTCGGCAAATTGTACAGAAGACCGAAGAGTTACAATGTGCCACTATACCTTGCGTATGTGGACTGTGAGAAAGCCTTTAATTCCGTCGAAATTTGGGCGGTGCTACAGTCTATTTCAGCGGTGCCAAGGTGATTGTCGGTACATCGAAGTGCTTAAGTGTTTGTACAGTAGGGCTACGATGGCTATCCGTGTACAGAACCAGAATACGAAGCCTATTCAACTCCAGAGAGGTGTAAGATAGGGTGACGTTATATCCCCGAAACTCTTCACCGCTGCATTGAAAGTTAAGGTTCTATGAGCACCTTATTCCGCAGTATATATGCAAGCAAAATATAGAGTGTTCAAAATTCTGCAAAAGTTGCTAGCTTGCTATTTCCTTTATAATAACATTCACAAACTTAGGTACGTAGTTGTAAACATTTATGGATAATAATTCTCAACTACATTAATTACTAATATCATTTCACACAATATCTTGCTTTAGAGAGAACCACATATTGTTTGTATTACTATTGTAATAATACGACAAGCATTCAAATAGATAAAATTAATAAGCTGT
This sequence comes from Parnassius orleans, assembly GCA_029286625.1. Taxonomy (NCBI): domain Eukaryota; kingdom Metazoa; phylum Arthropoda; class Insecta; order Lepidoptera; family Papilionidae; genus Parnassius; species Parnassius orleans. Next base: position 738,040 of record JAGSMP010000043.1, on the reverse strand, counting down.
GTATTAAGTAATAATATAATTTTATTTCATACGTATCAAATGTTTATATTGTTATGAGTATGAATGCATATCTTGCTATCAAACCATCTATCCCCATAAATTTTCACATACCTACATAATAATGCAAAGATGATACTTATGGAAAATTTGCTCTCTCTGTAGGTTTTGTAAAGGAAAATTAAAAATTGGTCATCAACACCTAATCAATTAATTAATTGTGTTATTAAATAAAATAGTTTGGAAATGCAAAAGTGCACGACACATGAGTCATTTTTGTCATCAAAATTTCATTTAATTTTCATTAAAAAAATAAATACCTTTTAAATGGTGTTGAGTTCAATAACAAAAATCAATAGGGATACTCCTTAGAATATATGAAATCTTATTTAATACTATATATCTCAATCTATTGCTTAAATTTCTATTAGCGAGAAGGTTCATAGGTAGAGCCATGCTACAGCTATATTAGTAGTATAGGTATCAGTAGCACGAATGGGTCGGCTCGACCGGGAAGCACCACGCTCACAGAATACCAGCGTAAAATAGCAGCTTCACGCTGCTGTGTTTCGTATGGTGAGTGTAGAGAACCGGAAACCCTTTTACTGGAAACGAGGCATTCTATCTTAGTCCTCACGGGTGACAACGCATGTGAATTTTAATTCGTAATCGAGGATAAATGTATCACGCAGAGAAACCCGAGCATAGCCCTCTTAATAGCTCGCTGAGCGACCTTGAGCGTCCTCATACGGCCAGAATTGAAGGACCACGTCTCCGATCCTTAAGACATCACTGCCAACACGCACTGGTTGCACAATCTCGTTTTCAGGTTTTGAGGTATACCTAACGAGAAGATGTGTCGTAATTTCCCGAACGCTGCCCAGCCGAGTTGAATCCGTCGATTGACCTCTCGGTCAAAATTGGACTTACCTAGTCGGAATATTTGTCCCAGGTAAACATACTCGTCAACAACTTCAAGCTTAGTGCTCCCAACAAGTACCGGCATAGGTGTGACATGGACATTAAACATAATCTTTGTTTTGTCCATGTTCATATTAAGACCTATCCGTTGGGAGACATTATTGAGGTCATTGAGCATAGTGCTTAGGTCCTCCAGCGATTCTGTCTTAAGGACTATATCGTCGGCAAATCGAAGGTGAGTGATGTACTCGCTATTGATGTTAATACCGTTAAATAAAATTATAAAATCCGAAAATTTAGTATTGTTCTGCAATAAGTTCTGCAAGACCCGCCGCAGAAGAACACGAAAACTCCTATCACACCTTAATCTCATGGCTGTTAGACGGAAATGAAGCTGCAGTCTTCAACGGATGACAGCATACAGGCAACTGAACAGACAGATCTCCAAATGCATGCGGCGGAACTTACGTAACTTCAATACAGCTCGTATTAAAGAAGCGATCGAGCGGAACCAAAGCTCCTAAGTCTTTGCCAGAGATCTGTCTGCCAGAAAGAGGCAACTGTCAAAGCTGAATACCGAGTGTGGCAGCATCGTTTCCGGACACCTGAGATTTTGAGGAGATTGAAAGGTTCCATGGACAACTGTACACATCATCGTCGGAGCCACACGCAAGTGTAAGTAATGATCCAAGAGCACAATTCCGATGATATCCAGGACGTTAGTCTGAGCGAGATTAGCATGGCTCTCCAACACCTTAAAATGGCAAGGCCCCAGGCGAGGATGGAATTACAGCGGAGCTTCTGATAGCGGGTGGAAAACCGATACTTGAAGTCCTTCAGAAGCTCTTTAAAGCCAGTGTCGTACTAGAGTTAAAAATACTGCCACTTAACACCGGTTAAAGTCGGTTGAAATACATATTTTAAATAGTATAAAACTTTATATACTTACAGGATATTTAATCTATATACATAATAATAATTCGGGACGTGGTAGAGCCATACTACAGCTATATTAGTAGTATAGTATCTGTAGCACGAATGGGTCGGCTAGACCGGTGAAGGACCACGCTCTCACAGAATACCAGCGTAAAATAGCAGCTTCACGCTGCTGTGTTTCGTATGGTGAGTGTAGATAACCGGAAACCCTTTTTACTGGAAACGAGGCATTCTATCTTAATCCTCACGGGTGACAACGCATCTGCATTTTAATTCGTAATCGAGGATAGATGTAGATGTGTATGGGTCACAGCAAACACTTACCATCAGGTGGACTGTGTGCTCGTTTGTCACACTTATCCTATAAAAAAAATTATAATAATAAAATTGAAGTGTCTGACTGTAATATTTAAATAACTGTCTTCTATTGAGCTCAGGGGGTTATTTGCATGCTATTTTTTTTTTGAATAAGGATGACAAGCGAGCACACAGCTTACCTGAGTGTAATTGTCTATGGGCCGTAGACATCTACATTTATCCTCGATTAAGTATCAGAAATGGTTTTCTTTACACAAATTTAATTTTAGTCTAAAACAATATGTCTGAACGAGGTCGTTAAAACGTCAATTTTTCATTCCCATTGTTCCGACGTGATATATGACGGTGGAGTAATGTACGCTCGGTTCGGGAAAAGACAACGCAAGGGAAATGCAACCGCAAATCATCTGCCATTACTTTACAATAAAAGAGAGAATTTGCTCAATATTAATTGGATTGTGAGAAGTTAAGGTTTTATTTTTATAGGATAAGAGCGATAAATGAACACACAGTATACCTAATGGTAAATGGATACTGTTGCCTATAGACATCTACATTTATCCTCAATCAAGAATCAATATGCAGATGCGTTTTGACTCCTAAGTACTGAGACGGTATGCCTCCATACCTACCAGTAACACCGACATCAATATAAATTATTTATTGTTGATTTTTTTAAAACCGCTCGACCGATTTTGATAAAATTTAAATGGGACCTCTTGGGAAATATACCCTTTGAAATAAAAAAATAATTTTTCGAAATACGTTCAGGCGTCTTCGAGTAATCGGTGTTGTTCGAGTAACCGACGTGTTGAGAACCTCCTCCTTTTTTGAAGTCGGTTAAAAAGGGTTTCTGGTTCTCTACACTTACTATACGAACATAGCAGCATTAAGCTGCCATTTTACGCTGGTATACTTATTCACACAATTCACACAATTGTCTAGACGATTTTTTGTAATTTTAACGTTGTTAGTTTTAAAATAGTAAACTAAAAGCTCGTATTTCAAACCATACTGACGGCGATTGACGTCGATATATCATTTAGTTCCTGCTTTCTGTCAGGTGAATAATGAATGTCCAGTTTGGAAGTATAACAATTCGGTAGAAATCGAACAATACATTTATTTGTTTGTTCTTTATTTGAAAAAGGATCGTGTAATTTCAGATGAATCTCTGTAAAATATTACAATAGCATATCCATAAAATAATATCCACTAACCCGTTCCCTAGGTGTTGTAAGACGTGACAGAGAGAAACTGAACTAGGATATGGGTAGCTGCATCTTTCTTATGACAGCTGGATAAAAATAACAAACTGCGTTTGTCAACCCGCCTGCCAACCTTATGGGGTAATCTGTGGGGGAGGCCTATGTTCAGCAGTGGACCTTTATGGGCTGCAACAGATGGAAACGTGTAGTGGCAGTTTAGTAATATATTTCACCCCTACCCCATTTCATGTGTAGTGTGCGCAGATTTCCCCCCGCAAAAAATGACAGATAGTTTTGTATCAGGGAAAAACGCTATGGCTGCTCCTCTCTGATCCGTCGGTGGCCCGTGTTGCTATGTACGAGTGCTCGTACTCGTACATAGAGCACACAAACAGAGGTGTGTTATATGTTTAACGTGTGTATATGTGTACCTGTATGTCTGTCTGTGGCATCGTAGCTCCCAAACGGATGAACCGATTTAGATTTAGTTTTTTTTTTTGAAAGGTGACTTGATCGATGATTCGAGAAAATCTTTTCAGCCGTTTGAAGATCATCAGCATTTTGGTACGGAGTTCCTTATCGGACGGTACGAATTTGGCGAATGGGGGCTAGGCGAGAAAAAGTGTTAGATTTTTCCGTCACGACCCCTTCTGACGTAGTGCAGACGGCGTTGGCGGATATAAGGAAGCGAGATGGAATACTATCCATCTCTCTCGCACTTTTGCCATGAAAGAAATATTATTTTATTTTAAATGACGCTTCATTTTAATAGACGCTAGTAATTAATTTATTTGTATTTGTTTTTTTTTGTTTCGGGCGTTTTTTTAATTTTCGTATTATGTTATGTTTGTATTTGCGGCGATACAGTAAAAGCGACATCTAGTAGTGTCACAACTGACATTGGTGACATCTATCGAAATATAAGAGTAAATAATTATTGTGAACAAGAAACTTTTCTTACAATTTTTATAAGTCCTAACTTTTCATATTTAATATATAAAAATTAATGTTTGCATGCATTCCCCACCGGCATTAAGAGCTGCCGCACACTGAGCCACTATAGTGGCGGCCACTAGACGCAACCACTAGAGGCTCAGTGAAGCTACTAGACGCGGCCACCAATCAGAGCCATAGCGAGCGCGGGCGACTCCCGTAGCTTGTGGCTCGAATGCGGGCACACGAACGCTCGGTTTGCGCCGATGCTATACAAAATGTATGAAAAACGTCGCCCGCTACTTGTGGCGGCTACTAGTAGCCCAGTGTGTGGCAGTTCTAAATACGCACCGGTAATCGCCTGCACCATCGACCTCCGGCCTGAGCAACGCAACCGCGAACGAAAAACGAAAACGCACGGAACGAATACATAGAATAGCTCTAAACTATCACATGGAGCATTGGCCGCTCCCCGGGCCGAACCTTGCCCGGTGGGAGATCTCCCCTTTTCCTTCCACGGCCACGGCCTCCCCCATAGATTGCCTCTCAAAGGTTGACAACCGCAGTTTTTTTATTATTATTGAATTGCTAACAGAAAAACGCTGCTACCTACCTCCTGTTTTGACTTAGCATTATCTCTTACGACATTCACGGAATGATATGAAGTAGTGGATGCTCTTACGCCGCCCCAACACGGTAATGATTTCAAAAATTCATCATCATCATCATTAAAGCCCTTCACAAGTTCATTACTGAGCTTTGCCCTCCCCTTTCGACTTCCTGCGTGTCTTACCAGGTCGTCACTACATCTAGTGGGGGGTCGCACTACACTTCGCCTACTCGTACGAGGATGCCACTCAAGAACCTTTTATCCCTTCAAACACTCAAAAATAAAAACAATTAAAATGGTTAAAACAGTAATTAATAATATTAGAGTTTAAGAAAACCATAAACCACACGCGCTGATCATGACCTATGATAATCCTATTGAAAGTAGTAGATCATAGTCATTAAATTATTGCATTGTCATTGGTCCTTGATACGAGTGCAAATCAAGTCAATTGGCCGTCTAAAAATTGGTGAAAATTACATTAAATGATTCAGTTACATAGATAGATAGAGAGATACACGCAAGGTAATAAAAAATTGTTAAAAAAACCCGACTTCGTTAAAAAATTTACTGAAAAAAACGTTCCCCTCCCTTTTTTCTGCATTTGCAAATGCAATATATAAAAATTATGTAACCTATGTCACTTCCACAATTATGACAAATCTAACGACACATCTTAAGTTAAAATCCATCAAGCCATTTAGGCTATCGTTACCGTTGCAGCCTATTAAAGTCCACTGCTGAACATGGGCCTCCCCCATAGATTGCTTCATAGGGGGGATATTTGCCATAGTTGCTATACTTCGTAAGCGGGTTGAAAATCGCAGTTTTTTTATTTTCAGTCGTCATTAGGACGACGCTGTTGCCCATCTCCTGATTTGTTTCTCTGTCTCCTCTTACGACAACCACGGGATGATATGAGGTGGTGGATATTCTTACACCGCCACTACAGATCCTGTCAAGAAGTAAACATACATACTCGTACATACATAATCTAAAAACATTACTCTCCTGGGGCAGTCGGGTAATAAACACATAATTTACCATAATTAACATGAATACTACTAATTAATTAAAACTATACGAGACATTCCAACATTAGTAAGCGAACTAAGTATATTTCCGGACAACTATAGGGGACACATATAGGGGGTCAAATTGAACTTGTCCACGGGTATTGCGTCAAGGGAAGGCGCCGCGTCGCCGCGACCCGACGTGCCGCCGTGTTTACGAGCTTGTTTACATCGGTCGCACTATTGAATCGTGTGTGCTGTGGTATAAGTCAGAAAAGTATCGAGGTATAAAACAAATTAATATGACAATTTAAAAAGCTTTTCTAAACTTATGTTTATACGTGTTAGAGCCACGCTGTAGCTATATTATGGTTGCAGCACGAATGGGTCGGTTCGACCGAGGTAGGACCACGCCTTCACAGAATACCAGCATAAAATAGCAGCTTAATGCTGCTGTGTTGCGTATGGTGAGTATGGAGAACCGGAGACCCTTTTACTGGAAACGAGGCACTCTATCTTAGAACTCAGGGGTGACAACACATCTGCATTTTGATTCTTAATCGATGATAAATGTAGATTTCTATGAGCCCCAGCATCCACTTGCCATCAGGTGGACTGTGTGCTCGTTTGTCACCCTTACCGTATTAAAAAAAATTATGTTTATAGGTGATAGAGCCAAGCTGCAGCTATATTATGGTTGCAGCACGAATGGGTCGGTTTGATCGAAGTAGCACCACGCTTTCAGATAATACCAGCGTTAAATAGCAGGGTGACTGTGATCGTTTCTTACTCTTTTTTATAAAAAAAAAAGCCGAACGGGACGGCCTACGACCACTACAAGTGCTCTGCGAAGAAGAAAACGCAGATGCGTTGTCAGGCCTGAAGACTGCGATGAAATGCCTCATTTCCAGTAAGTAAAAAGAGTCTGTAATATTTCTAATCACGGTCGCTGTGTAGTGGCATCGACTACCATCCCGTGATTGTCGTTAGAGGGAAACTAAACCAGAGGATGGGCAGCATCATTTTCCTGATAATAACTTTTGGTCATGAAAGGAAAATGGGAGATCTCCCGCCGGGCAAATCGTTCAGCCCGGGGAGCGGCCAACGCTCCGTGTGTTAGTACAGAACTGTTCTATTTATAGCGCAGTACTTCGGAACTTTGATAGCGTGATTTAGGCTTCGGTGCGTTTTTCGTGGCGCGGCGACAGCGCTGCTACAAACTCAATATAATAAAAAACTGCGATTGCCAAATCGTTTGCCAAGCGCGGCAACCGCGGCAAATATTCCCCTGAGGCAATCTATGGGGGAGGCCTATAATCACCAGAGGACTTTGAAGCCATGGTAGGTCATTCTCTGGGAAACTTTTATAGCATGTCCGAGAAATTAAAAAAATAAGGACATGTAAAGTCCGTCAATTATTATTACCATTTTTTCATGTTAAATATTAAAATATGTGAGTGTACCGTCTACAAAAAATGTCGATAAACGGAAGTGAAAAGAAGATTTCAAACTTAAAGTTTTATTTTCTTACTGGTAACCTGATTTTGCTATTTATTTAGTATTGGTAACGCCAGTTAACAATTTAGTTTATTTAAAATCTAATAAAATACTTGGTACATATCTTTAACCCCTTCCTTCCCTAATCCTTTCTATATATGCTATGCACTATGCACGTATATAGCCGTTGAAGGCGACGCAAGCGCCACGCAGCGGCAGTTAGTTGCAATCGATTAATAACCGCAACCGCGCGAGGGACATTGCGTCCTTCGATCTCCTCTTTAATATTAATTATCACCGGACATTGAGTCCCAGTAATTTCGCGAATGTGACGCGCCTTCCGTGATTACAATAAGTCGAGAGTTAAGGAGTGTGTGACATCCTAGAACTGATCTAAGAGTGCGTGCGCCGATCCACGTGGCGGACCTGCTGTGTTAGCTGATACTCCGGGAGCAAGGCGAGGCAGTCCCTCACAAGGTTAGTGCGTGCATTTCACTCCCATCCACTTCGCTTGCTCTGCTTGTTGTATGTAACAATACAGTCCACAAATCTTTATCGAAGAAACCCACGTTACTGGCGGTTCCAAGTATGTTTTAGGAAAGCTTTTATAACTTTTACCAAATTCTAAATTTAATTATATAAGACCAATAACTCAACTTTTATATTAAATGTTAAAATTAGTTAGTTTAAAACCGCGTGCGGGAAGTGGATATCAAACTAGGTAAGGCACACCATTATATTTTATTACTCGGATCTGAGGTAATAAATTTTTGATAACTTTAATATAATGGATTTCCGCAAAGTAACGCCGTATTTCATTATTTTTTCTTTTTAAACAATCACGTTACCCACATAGTAGTTCTCCTTATCGTAAAGGCGGTTTACATACAGAAATTGTACAAAGACACACATCCAGACCTGGAACAATTATTTATAGGCGATACAAAACTTTGTTCCATGCAGATTCGAATCTGCGGCCCGGTAGTGCTACAAACAAATACTTATCCACTGCGCTACGGAACCGTCAAATTAATCTAACCATTCAGCATCATCAGAATTACAGTCCTTCGCAAGTACATCGCTGAACATAGGCCTCGCACAAATAACGCCACAAAGCACGTTTTTTATAGAATAAGGGTGACAAGCGAGCACACAGTCCACCTGATGGTAAGTGGTTGCTGTTGCCCATAGACATCTACATCTATCTTCGTTCGTTAGCAAATTTAAATGCAGATGCGTTGTCAGCCGTGAGAGCTAAGATAGAATGCCTCTTTCAGTAAAAGGGTCTCCGGTTCTCTACACTCACCATACGAAACACAGCAGCATTAAGCTGCTATTTTACGTTGGTATTCTGTGAGCGTGGTCCTTCCCGGTCGAGCCGACCCATTCGTGCTGCAACTATACTATTAATATAGCTGCAGCATGGCTCTACCACATAAGAAACTAACGGTACTAAGCCACCTGCATTCATTGACTTCCTGCATGTCTTACCAGGTAAATAATCTAACCATTAGAAAGAATTAATTAATTATAAAATCCTTAATATATTACATATCCCTAAAGTAACGCCTGACTCTAGTTATTATCAACTTTCATAATGTTTAACACAAGAGCGCGTTAAATATACGTCACAGGAATATTATGTAAAACGTGAAATGGCTATAGACAGCTATGTTTTATTAACACCCGTCGAAAACAGAGGGGTGTTATAATTTTAACGTAAGTATATGTGTGTCTGTGTGACGAACCGATTTTGATTTAGTTGTTTTTGGTTGGAAGGTGACTTGAGAAATTTAAGAAAATCTTTTCAGCCGTTTGAATATCATCAGCTTTTTAATTTAAGTTATTTTAGGATTGGCAACCCTAGTTACCACCAAGAATGCACTGGAATAGCGCGGCAAATCTTCTTTTCTTCATTTAAAAATAATAGGAGGCCTGTACCGAATATTGAGAAATGGATAAGCTTTTTTATAACTAGATGATACTGCCAACTAGGTCACTCTTTTTCCGTCTAGGAGTCATTCAGGGTAGGTACTACCTTGTTATCTATTTCTGCCGTCAAATAGCAGTGTGTACAAGTCCTTAGAGGTGACAACAATTTTATATGTGGTAGAGTTACTATAGCTATATTATGGTTGTAGCACGAATTGGTCGGCACGACCGGGGAAGGACCATGCTCTCATGGAATATCAGCGTGAGATAGTAGCTTAATGCTGCTGTGTTTCGTATGGTGAGTGCATGACATTCCATCTTAGTCCTCACATGTGACAACACATTTGCATTCTGATTCTTATTCTAGGATAAATGTAGATGTCTATGGGCCACAGTATCCAATTACCAACAGGTTCACTGTGGACTGTGCTCGTTTGTTATCCTTTTTTTTTTAAATGCATCTGTAGCCCTCTTTGTTTGAAGTTGATGGCAGATGTCCATAGACTGCACTAGCTACTTACTATCAGATGGGCTGTAAGTACAGTTGCCACTTCATTTTTATAAAAAAAATGATTTTACTGAAAAACCCTTTACTGTTAATGTTACAGCCTATCCAACGTCCACTGCTGAACATAGGCCTCCCCTATAGATTGCCTCATAGGAGGGATATTTGCTATAGGTACCACGCTCTGCAAGCGGGTTGGCAACCGCAGTTTATTTTTATTTTTAGTCGTTATTAGGAAGACGCTGCTGCCCATCTCCGGATTTGTTTCCCTCCGTCGCCTCTTACGACATCCACTGGATGATATGGGGTAGTGGATATTCTTACACTACACGGTACATATAATTTATTTTCATAAAATCCTTTATGAAAATATTTTTTTTATAGATATAGGGTGACAAACGAGTACACAGTCCACCTGATGGTAAGTGGTTGCTGAGGCCCATAGACATCTACATCTCTCCTCGCTTGCGAATCAAAATGCAGATGCGTTGTCACCCGTGAGGACTAAGATAGAACACCTCTTTTCCAGTAAAAAGGGTCTCCGGTTCTCTACACTCACCACACGAAACACAGCGCATTAAGCTGCTATTTTACGCTGGTATTCTGTGAGAGCGTGGTCCTTCCCCGGTCGAGCCGATCCATTCGTGCTACAACCACACTAATATATATACTAATATAGCTGCAGCATAGCTCTACCACGTAAAGAAATTATACGTATCTTCCAAATTATACGTATCTTCCAATCTCTTATCGTTTTACACCACTCGTGAATTCAAAACTAGTGAATGAAAAGGAGACACTCAAGCCTTCGTTCTTTAGCAGCAAAAGTTTTATGTCGGCGTCCGACTTCAGATAGAATGTAATAGAGAACATTGTAGCTATGTTAGGTAATCGTAACATTGTAATTTCATTCACCATTTTATAGTTTTGTGTTCTCAATACTGACTTGGCTGCAGTGTTGCCGTACTGTTGGGAACAGCTGTCTAATTAATTATTTTGCCTCCATATTTCGACTGCCTCTTTGGTCTAGTGGTCGTAAGTGCGATTGCTGATTCAGGTCCAGGGTTCGATTCCCGGGTCGGACCGAAATCAGTTATTGCGTTTTTCTGTCAAGAAATTCACAGTAGCAGCTCGGAGCTAGGAAGTTGGCGGCGTTTTCCCCCGTGCTTCGGAAAGCACGTAAATCCGTTGGTCTCAAGCCTGATCTCTCTCCGGTTGTGTGAGAATGATGGAATAGAGAGTGCAACTGTGTTCATGCATACACTCGGGCACTATAATCCTGTCCTGCGGCTAGATTCCGTTTCAGACTGGCCATCATCATCATTCATCATCATTACAGCCCTTCACAAGTCCACTGCTGAACATAGGCCTCCCCCACGGAATGCCACAAAGCACGGTCCCGAGCCACCTGCATCAATTGACTTCCTGCATGTCTTACCAGGTCGTCACTCCATCTAGTGGGGGGACGCCCTACACTTCGTCTGCCGGTACGAGGCTGCCACTCGAGAACCTTTCTTCCCCATCGGTTGTCGGTTCTTCGAGCTATATGGCCGGCCATTGCCACTTCAGCTTACTAATCCTTTGGGCTATGTCGGTTACTCTGGTTCTACTGCGGATATCCTCATTTCTAAGTTTATCACGCAGAGAAAACCCGAGCATAGCCCTCTCCATAGCTCGCTGAGCGACCTTGAGCTTCCTCATACGGCCAGCAGTGAAGGACCACGTCTCAGTTCCGTATGTCATAACTGGCAACACGCACTGGTTGTACAATTTAGTTTTGAGGTTTTGAGGTATGCCTGACGAGAAGATGGGTCGTAATCTCCCGAACGCTGCCCAACCGAGTTGAATCCGTCGATTGACCTCTCGGTCGAAGTTGGACTTACCTAGTCGGACTATTTGTCCCAGGTAAACATATTCGTCAACAACTTCGAGCTTAGTGCTCCCAACAACTACCGGCATAGGTGTGACATGGACATTAAACATGAATTTTGTTTTGTCCATGTTCATCTTGAGACCTATCCGTTGGGAGACACTATTGAGGTCATTGAACATAGTGCTTAGGTCCTCCAGCGATTCTACCATAAGGACTATATCGTCGGCAAATCGAAGGTGAGTAATGTACTCGACATTGATGTTAATACCGTATCCTTTCCAGTCCAGTAACTTGAAAACGTCTTCCAATGCAGCGGTGAAGAGTTTCGGGGATATTACGTCACCCTGTCTTACACCTCTCTGCAGTTGGATAGGTTTCGTACTCTGGTTCTGTACTCGGATAGCCATCGTAGCCCTACTGTACAAACACTTCAGCACCTCGATATACCGACAGTCCACTTGGCACCGCTGAAGGGACTGCAGCACCGCCCAAATTTCGACGGAATCAAAGGCTTTCTCATAGTCCATATACGCAAGGCAAAGTGGCAGATTGTACTCGTCGGTCTTCTGTACAATTTGCCGAAGGGTATGTATGTGGTCTATGGTGCTAAAGCCTTTTCGGAAACCGGCTTGTTCGGGAGGCTGGAAGTCGTCGAGTCTGCATGCGAGACGATTCGTAATGACTCTCGAAAACAGCACGTAGACGCGGCTCAGAAAGGAAATCGGTCTGTAGTTCTTCAAGAGAGCGTTGTCGCCTTTCTTGAAGAACAAGACCACCGCACTTCTGCTCCACGCCTCAGGTGTAATGCCACCATGGAGGACGGAATTAAAGAGCTTCTGAAGGACTTCAAGTACCGGTTTTCCACCCGCTTTCAGAAGCTCCGCTGTAATTCCATCCTCGCCTGGGGTCTTGCCGTTTTTAAGGTGCTGGAGAGCCATTCTAATCTCGTTCAGACTGACGTCCGGGATATCATCGGAATAGTGTCGGATAAGATTTGCTCTTGGATCGTTACTCACACTTGCGTGCGGCTCCAACGATGACGTGTACAGCTGCCCATAGAACCTCTCAATCTCACTCAAAATCTCAGGTGTCCCGGAAACGATGCTGCCACAATCGGTCTTCAGCTTCGACAGTTGGCTCTTTCTGGCAGACAAATCTCTGGCAAAGACTTTGGAGCCCTGGTTCCGCTCGATCGCTTCTTCAATACGAGCTGTATTGAACTTAGCTCCGACCGCATGGACAGTTTCCACAAGCTTGTCATTCATATCGTCCACTTCATTGCAAACTTCTAGGCACTGAAAACAATTTTGTAACTCGAGCTGAAAGTTTTCGGGACTTTGGATTAGAGCACGAGGGGGACGGAGCGTTGACTTCATTAGACGTGACCTCTCCAACTTAACGTTTAGGTTCAGTGTGCCTCTCACCATTCGGTGATCGCTGCCAGTTTTCACCCTCGCGATCACTGAGACATCACTGAACAGTTGTCGTCTGGTCGTCATAATGAAGTCAATCTCATTTTTTGTCGAACCGTCGGGGCTCGACCAGGTCCACTTTCTGTGGGGCCGCTTTTGAAAGAAAGAGTTCATCATAAACAGTCCCTCTTTCTCCATAAAGTCGGCCAGCTGCTGGCCCCTTGGGTTCCGTTGCCCTATTCCAAATTTCCCTACTTTCAGCTCACCGCTCTCTCTTGTGCCTAGTTTTGCGTTGAAGTCTCCCATTAACACCGTATAGTGGGTTTTGGAGGAATGCATGGCTCTAGAATTATCCTCATACATTTCCTCCACCTCCTCATCGGGGTGCGCCGAGGTTGGTGCGTAAACCTGTATGACCTTCAGCGAATACCGTTTGGTGATTCTGAGTATAAGGTACGCAACCCTCGTCGACACACTCCCGATCTTTACAACGTTGTTAACGAGAGACTTGTGGACGATAAATCCGACACCTCCTTGGGATAGATGGTCGCCCTCCCGGTGATAGAATAAGTTGCCGGATTCGAGGATTACCGTGTCCTCCCCTCTCTTCGGACCTCGGATAGTCCTATTATATTCCAGCGTTACTTATCTGTCTCTTCTTCCAGCTCCAGGATCTTCTCGTCAGTCCTCAGGGTGTGCGTTATATGTTGCCAGGTCGAGTCGTCGTAGGTGGCAACCGAACCTCCACCGGAGATTCTTAGCACCCCCTGCCCCGCCGTTACCATGGTCGCCACCGTAGCCAGGAATAGCGGGGCCGCCGGGGACTGGGGGCCGTTTATTTGTGTCGTCGCTCATGGGGGGTATCTTGCCATAGTTGCCACGCTTAGCGAGCGGGTTGGCAACCGCAGTTTTTTATTGTTGTTTTGCTGTTATCAGAAAGATGCTGCTGCCCATCTTCTGCCTCAGTTTCCTTCTGTCGCCTCTTACGACACCAACGGGAAGATATGGGGTAGTGGGTATTCTTACCCGCCACTACACGGGATGGCCGACGTGACCGAAATTCGACAATATTACAATTTGTAAATAAAACAACTTGAATGTTTCAATAAAAATGTGAGGACTTAAAGGTTTTAGTAATATATAACAAAAAAAAAATGATTTGTCGTTGCAATTATTACATTAGATTATTTACGTGGTAGAGCCACGCTGCAGCTATATTATCGAGTGTAAAGGAACTAGCTACAGCCAAATTATCTAAGTCATTATTTATTTTTTTAAGATTGTTGAATGTTATTGATGAAAACTATATATATTACGAAATATAGTAACCACAAAAATTTATATCTTTTAAGGTGACGAAAAATACTTATTTTTAAAGATGTAGGTAGTATGATAATATTATTTAAAGATATAGGATATAGAAGAGCAGCATTTATATTATTAATATTTTGTTTAATTCTGAAAATTTTACGCTTATTATTTAGGAATGAGCGAATAAAAGCGTGTTTAAATTCAAAAGTAATTAAAAAATGTAATAAAATTAAAAATAATGTAGTAAAAGTAATGTATGTGATTTGTAATTTAAGTTCATGTAAGATTTTATATATACTATAGACGATAATCACTATATGTTTTTGATTGTAATTATTCATGTCTTGTATTGTAGGTTGATAAATACATAAAAATAGCATGCAAATGTATTTTTTATTAGTGTGCTTTCGGCTTAACAAACAAAGGTTTTTGTGTGATATAGTATGATTGTAACATGGTATGAGGATATTATGAGTTTGTATTAAATAGTGTAAGCGCTTACTATAATATTTAAATGTGATATATAGATAAAAATTTAGTTGAAAATTTAATGTTAGTCATTTAATTAATTTATGTAAGTCTTCTTCCTTTTCGATTCTTATAGCAGGTTTTCCTTCTTCTTTACGTGCGTACACCTTTCCAAATGCCGTCCAACAACCAACAATTTTTTTCGACCTATGTAACTCTCTTGCCAAGTAGTGTAAGCGCCTTGCTTTGGATGTTAAAAATTCCGTAACATAAATATTTTTTTGCATTCCGTTTATAAATATATTCAACGTATTTAATTGCCGTTCATTTTTTTCTTTTTTAGTTTTATTATATTCCTTAAATTTTTTAATAAAATCTTCTTTCCGACTTGTAGATATGCAATCGATGACGATAGTTTGCGTTTTAGTACGATATATATCTCTTATTTCTGCTTCTTGTAGATTAGGTTCTAACTGAATAATGGAACCAATTTTTTTTGAGATATCTAATAAAGTTTGTCGGTTCTCATTGTCTTGTTTAGGGATATTACGCATTTCTAACGTTGTTGATCGAGAAAACTTTTCAAAATAATCTAGTTTGTTTTCCAATTCTTGAACATATTTTTTATAGTGGAGATTCTCTTGTTCGAGCACAGTCATACGTTGTATCAATTCATCGTACTGTTTTGACATAAAATCAACCGATTGTTTAATGTCTTGATTTTGTTGAACAACAGTTTGGATGGCCGAATCGAGAGCAAAGAATTTTGCAGTTTGTTGAGATTGGAGCGTTTTAAACATTTCCTTAATTTCACTCATACATTTTTCGGAGCTATCGACCTTGTTTACAATATCCCCGTGTATGGGTGATTTCATACACTTCCTTTTTTGTCTCCTGGTTACCTTTGTATTTGCAACCAGTTCCTCATCATCATCAAAGGATTTATTAAGCGAAGGGTCCGAGTTATATTGTGTATTAATGGAAGTTCCCGCGTTCGGAGATTTAAGAAGTGACATTTTTTCGAAGCGCAATATTCTGTTTAGGCCTAAATTTGCCGTCGGTAATTGATTCGGGCAGTGCAATCGTAGAAAAAAAGCGAGTGCAGGTGCGAGTGAGCAAGGGAACAAAGTGGGCGTGTTAATCACTTAAAGTGAAAGGCCTTAGCTGTCCCGCGTTCTGATTAGTTAATGGGTTGGGTCCGATTTTAGAAGATGCATTAAGATTGTAACTATCACGTTTTTTAAATTATCTGTCTTACTCACGCGCTACCGTTGTGTTGGTTTCGCTCTGCTCATGGATTCCTGGTATATAATATTATCACTGACTATTTTCGAAGTGGATTTTAATTTTAAAATAAATTAATATTCTGCAAGTTTCGATACGTCCACTCTGTGCGGAGGTCGAGGGACTGTTCTCTCTGTTCTTATTCGAGGATAGATGTAGATGTCTATGGGCCACAGCAACCACTCACAATCAGGTGGACTGTGTGCTCGTTTGTCACCCTTATCCTATAAAAAAAACCTAATATAACGTCCATGGACGCGTATTGGAACATAGCAGCTTCTTCCGCTCTTCAATGATAGGATGCTTTCTTTTCCGTTTGTTTTTTTTTTAAAATCGTTACCCCTACACTAGGATTTGCTCCTGTACCGTGGAGGCAGACTACATATATACATTATTGTTCATTATTATCTCACGAAATCTTGGCATGCGTGCGTTTATAATTAACGGTAATTAACTTAATAAACTACTATGTACGGAACCTTTGTGTTTCAACGTCGCCACATGTTGCGTGGATTTGTTAAACGAGTCATTAGGAAAGCCACAAACAAGATAAGTGAAGCACATGTTACCGGGAGTATTTCTCTTGTATACACTGTATATTTCATCTTAAATTATAATTTGTTTTATCAAATAGAATAGCAGTTAATTACTGATCACTGTCGATTGTTAACCGATTTTAGTGGTTATAATCATATCCATAACACATCTTCCTCGATTAAAAATAAAAATAAAGGTGCGTTGTCCCCCTGAGGATTAACTCATGTCGTTCGCACCAGACGAATCATACTCATACGGCATTATGTGCGGAACGTCTAGTATTATGATTAAGAGCGAAGTTAAAGCCCACTGCTGGGCAGACTTTGTCGAGCTGACGAAAAAGTAAAAGTCACCCTAGTATGGAGTTTTATTCAATCAAATAGTAAAATAATTTGCCCAAATATTAAAGTGAAGTAACAGCCTTTATACGTCCCACTGTTGGGCACATCCATCCATCGATTACAGTCTATGAAAGTCCACTGCTGAACAAGCTCCCCCATAGATTGCCTCATAGGGGGTATTTTGCCGTAATTGCCACGCTTGACAGACGGGTTGGCAACCGCAGTTTTTTTATTATTTTCAGTTGATATCAGGAAGGTGATGCAGCCCATCTCCTCTTTCAATTTCCCTTCAGACACCTCCTACGATATCCACGAGACGTGATGGGTTAGTGGATATTATTCCACCGCCACTACACGTTCACATTGGGCACATGCCTCCTCCCATTTCTAAGGGAGAAGGAGGAGTTAACCCGAGCTCTAATCTATCGCGTGTTGGCAGACTTTACGTCCACGAAAACTTTCAATCCCTTGCAGGTTTCCTCACGATGTTTTCCTTCACCGCCGAGATAGTTGGTAGGTTATCGCTTAAAATAAATATTTCGAATTTTTTGCGTGCTGATGCCGATCGAACCTGGGCCATTAGCGTACTGTGAATTTAACAGCGAGAGCTTGCTCTGTAAGCTACCACGGCTCTTATAGTTTTATACTTAGATATCACTTATTATTTGGTACTTTATATTTGGTATTGATATATCTTACACATAACAATTAGAGTAATCGCCATGCTTGTCCATCGCAGTAAGACTGTTGCATATTTGACGCTACTACTGTTGTACCTACTTTTTATTTCTCT
This sequence comes from Parnassius orleans, assembly GCA_029286625.1. Classification (NCBI taxonomy): domain Eukaryota; kingdom Metazoa; phylum Arthropoda; class Insecta; order Lepidoptera; family Papilionidae; genus Parnassius; species Parnassius orleans. The sequence continues at coordinate 720,151 of JAGSMP010000043.1, read as the reverse complement.
AATAGTTAATTTTTCAATAATAAGATATAAGTTTTCAGTTAGGTATCGGTATCGGTCATTTATTTGATGGATAACTTTAACGTGACATTTGAGAAAAAGGTCCTCAGAACAGAATATTTATTGTACAAAACCATTCCACTTATCATTATCATCATCACCATCATCATCATTACAGCTTATTTTTCCACTTTTATGAATATCTGTGGTTTGGTTTATTTATTTTTAATGTAATTAATGTAAAATGTAATTATATAATAGTACAGAAAGAAACATTAACCTTTACATTTATCGAACAAGTTAACTATCCCGCTATGAATTCTGGCTCAATTTGCAATATTTAAAAATACAAAAATAACAAAATTAAAATATGAAAATTGCATATTATGTACGAGCTGTGAATTTATTTACCTTAGTTTATGTTAAAAACGGCTAATATATATATATTTTTTTTTTTTTTTAATTTTCCGTCATCAAGAGCGAGCGTGTACTCAGCCGCTCGAGTTGCCTCGGGGTATGGGCTGGACTGAAAACCAGTGCTATCACTGAGTCCGGTCCTTTTCGCAGTTTCATACTGCAGCACAGGGTTTTTAAGTGTATTTTTTTTTAATTTTTAATTTTGTCAATTATATTTAATTTAGTTTTATTTATCTTTTTGCATTTAATTACTTTGTACTTGTTGTGGAGCATGCTTAAACTGAAATAAACAGATTTCTTTCTTTCTTTCTTTCTTTCTTACAATCTGTCAAATATTACACCTCATATTTAAATGGCGCCGCCCTGGTGTCATTTCTTGTCATACTAATAACAAAACATGGTTTGACAGATTTTTTGAACTATGGTTTAAAAATACTCCTTCTAACTAAAGGAGTTCCTTAGCCGAGGCTGCCATTCTTCGCGAAGTTTGACATTTGCTGTCACCGTGTATAGTTGTAACCGTATAGTGGAGGTGTAAGAATATTCACTACCCCATATCGTCCCGAGAGTGTCGTAAGAGGCGACAGAGGGAAAAATGAAACAAGAAACTAAATCTGTAAACGGTTTTAAAGCTGAATTAAAAAAAACACCTTTTAGCATTACAAAAAATAATTATTTCACTTGTAGTGGCGGGTTATTCCATAAATACGATTTAACAAATATATATGGATAATTAATGTGTATATAATATAATATATTTTTATGTATGAGTGTGTATAGCCCAAGCAGCACGCAAGCTGTGTGTAACCTGCTGGCTGTATAAAGGCTGTATAAGCGCATATACAGTTCTGATAGTACATCTAATATTATATTATTTATAGATATTAGATTGTATAATTATACAATTTAATATCTATAAGTAAAAAATTGTCACAAATTGTACAGCCATAAAGCTGTACAATTTGTTTTCATTAGTAGCGCTGTAAAATAGCTGTACAAGCATAAATGAGGCTGTATAATAGCTGAATTACAGCTGTTATTTGGTGTACAATGAAACTATTACAATATTGTCTTATAAGTAACTTTAAAGATAAGAGTTCCATATTTTTTGGGTTTTTAACGGAATTACAAATGAAATTAAACCAAAAGAACTTTATTTTTGATGACTAGATTGTATTTATATACTTTATTGAATGATGGCGACATTTTATGTCAGAGTCAGTTTAACATATTAATATTATACTGGAATTGGAGATGAGTTTTGACAGTAAACTTTTATATGTTTTCTATCAAAATATTGCTGCGCCAGCAAAATAACCAAATAATATAAGGACAAAGTACTAAATACGGTAACTAAGTATCGGTTTAATAGGTTAGAATGAAAAATATATTAAAATTAATGGAAATGAAGGCACATTAGTGCACAGTGATCATTAGTCAAACTGAAAATAATTGTATAGGCTCAAACTAATGTCTAATATTCCTAAAATAATATTTTAAATTTTGTTTTTATAAGTCCTAAAACGGCGACAATTTGCTAAACAGCCTAAACGGTATTTCGAGGGTCTTATAGTCTTAGTAGCTGTACTATGTATGTTATGGATTCTATCATGCAGCCATTGGTTTTTAATCCGTTGTATAATGGAATATTTTTATTACTTACGCTGTATAGCAGTTTTTTCAACATAACATATAATTATCTTTAGATATGAAGGAGGCCTATGTTCAGCAGTGGTTTTTTATAGGCTGTAACGGATTAATGGAATGTCAAATTTCATATTCGCATACTCCGGGACTTCTTTCGTGAAAGAGATTTTAGCTTAAACTACTTTTTGTAATAAGGCCGATTGTGTGTGTGTTTGCACTGTACTAAAACGAATGAGGGTTAATATTCTTACACTCACCAGATGTCGCTGGTTGGAACCAAGGTGAACTTATTTGTTACACAGATGGTCACACAGTGTCATCATTATTGAAAAGTTGCAATTTTATTATAGGGTTTTCGGTTTTTAGTGCATGATACACATAAAAAAAAATATATACTTCGATACTCGTATATACCCAAGTAGAGTAGTACCCAGGTGTATACGCAAGCACAGGTGCACTCTCTATTCCCTCACTCTCATAGTCCGATGGGACGGTGATTCGACACGATTGGAGAGAGATCAGGCGCAGGACTAACCAACTTCCTGACTTCGGGCTGCTACTGAGAATTTCTTGACGGAAAAAACTCAATAACTGAATTTTTTTGGCTCGACCCGGGTTCGAAACCATGAACCAACTCATGATCAGCAGTCGCACTATGTTCAGCAGTGGACTTTAATAGCCTTTAACGATAACGGTAACGGTATAATGGACATGGCGCTTAAGTTGTGGTACTTAGTTTATCTTGTGCAAACTTATTTTAAAAAACCTCATCAAAATTTACATATATGTACATATATAACACAAACTACAATTTCCAATGAAAGCTCATTCGAAATAGTAAATTAAATATCGCAGTATCACTTTGCTAAAAGCATCGTAGGTAAGCTGGTAATATATAATTTTCTCAATATTGGAAATACAAACGATGATGTTTTATATGTTTATTAAATCAAAGTGGTAAAATTAAAATTTTGTACAACCGACTTCAATATAAATAAAATGAGAACATCATCAATGTAGTCGAAGTCAGTTAAATACGCATTATTAAGGATAACTCCAAAACTACTGGTGGTGCCACAGCTGATGCCACATATGGGACCACATGAGAAGCACCGGCTTTCAAGTAAAGAAGGAATCATCAAAATCGGTTCACCTAGAAAAATTTCTGAGGTAACACACAAAAAAAATACAGTCGAATTGAGAACATCCTCCTTTTTTGGAAGTTGGTTGAAATGTCTAAAATTTCGCGGCCTCCTGCGACCACCGATGTTGAAGGGCACTCCAAGCGTCGTAAATATAAATAAGATAAAATTTATTGCGATAAAGTTCGTTAAATTAATTAAATGATTGGTTAAACTATTACAATGTTATTCAATCTTAGAGTAAATACACTACTGTAATTATATACCCTAAGTATTCAATAGACAGTTGACAATTTCACAGCACCATGCTCTCTACATAAATAAAATTGAAGTGTCTGTCTGTAATATTGAAATAACTGGCTTCTATTAAACTCAGGCGGTTATTTGCATGCTATTAAGATATACGAGTAAATAAAAATTTTTTTTATTTTGTCTGTCTGTTTGTCTGTCTGTCAGCTAATCTTCGGAATGGCTGAACCGATTGTGATAAAACTTTACGAACAGGTAGAGAGCATTAATGCCAGGAGGGACATTATTACATTGTATCCGCAAAACTTAGTCTTTTTTTTTGAAAATACGTAAAATTCTTAAAAAAATGGTCTATAATTATCTTATTAATCCCATCCAGGCGAAGCCGGGGCGTGTCGCTATATTGTAATAAATAAACTGTGTAATGATGCCGCCTCGTTTTATTACACTGTGCCTTTGATAAATTGAGTCAATATTGTTGTTTACTCACTCTGTTTACCGCGCAGATTGCATTTAAATCCGCGAACTAATTCAATATCACTACCGCGCTCACAACGAAATAAAAAGATTTTTTTAATAAACCTTGGTGGCCCCTAAAAGACCTCTTAATGTCTTTTAGGGGGCAATTGCATAAATAATTGTTTAATGGCATACCTAGAACAGAATGACCTCCTTAGTGACCGGCAAAATGGGTTTCGCCGAAAACTCGGTCGCCGAAAACCTTCTAGCGTATACCACACACGTATGGCTCGAGGCACTCGAGAACAGTGGGAAGCACTTGCTGTTTCCTTTGATGTCTCGAAGGCCTTTGACAGAGTTTGGCACACTAGCCTTTTGGGTAAGCTTCCAGCGTACGGCTTTGGTCTGATTGAATGGGTAAAGGACTTTCTGAGTGAACAGTCTCTCCGGGTCGTCGTCGATGGCTGCTCATCCGATCCTATGGCGACTAACGCCGGTGTTCCTCAGGGATCCGTTCTCACCACAACTCTCTTCCTGCTGCATATTAATGATCTGCTTATGCCTGGTATCTATGCGTATGCAGATGATAGCACAGTTGTGGAGAGATACCAACCAAGTCCTAGGGCCAGTCGGGATCAAATCCAGTCCGAAAGAGAAGCCATGGTAGAGCGTGTGAATCTCACACTACAGGCAGTCTCCGAATGGGGCGATGCCAACCTTGTGAAATTCAACGCCTCCAAAACACAAGCGTATCTCTTCACTGCAATGGGAGCCAGCTCACTTTGGCTCCTTCTTTCCGAAATGTATCACTGAATATACCGACCGCCGTCAGTTGTTAGGGTTTGAGATATCTTCAAATCTGAACTTCGGGCGGTTCATTGAGTCCAAAGCCAAATCAGCTGCAAGGAAGCTGGGAGTCCTTGCAAAGGTGCGGCGATACTTCACGCCGGGATAGCTGCTTACTTTACATAAAGCGCAAGTCCGGTCGTACATGGAGTATTGCTGCCATATATGGGCTGGTGCTACAAAGTGCGACCTAGCAGCTTTGGACTCAATGGAAAGGCGTGCTAAGAGGCTTATTTGTGACCCAAATTTGGTAAAAACCAATCTTACCAGCCTCGAACACAGACGCAAATTAGCCAGCTTTTCGGTTTTCTACAGGATGCATTTCGGAGAGTGTGCGCAGGAATATCATAATTTAATTCCTCCCTCTCCCACCATCGGAGAACCAGACGTTCGGCCAGTCTCCACCCTTTCGTTGTTGACTTACCACGCATTCGAACCAAACGGTTCGCTACGTCGTTCATCATGAGTACAGCAAAGGAGTGGAATAAATTGCCAGCATCTCTCTTTCCATCCGATTACAGTGTGGGTGTCTTCAAGACAAGAGTGAATAGGCTTTTGTTAAGTCAGTGTGCTTCACCATCTTAGGCTACATCACCACTTACCATCAGGTGGGATTGTAGATAAGCACTGGCTTAGTAGAATATTTAAAAAAAATGAAAATTGCACCGCTGTTTTAAAAAAATCCATTTTCAATTTTTGAATACTAATTTAATTGAAGCTGGCGAGGATCGAAATCGGAATACTTGCCTTCAAAATCTTATTCCTAGACGTTTCCAAAAAACAGACATAAAGCACAATCCTGAACCATTTGTATTAAAGCGGTGGAATGGATCCTCTTTTTTAATGTACTAAATTGATGTACACCTTTTTTTAGGTAACAAGACGTTTCATCAGCTTTTTGATTTTTCTTTGAGGATAGATGTAGGTGTTTATGGACCACAGCATTCACTTACCATCAGGATTGGACTGTGTGCTCGTTTGAAACCTTTACTTCAATAGGAAAATTTTAAGAACTTCATTAACGTATATGTATCTAAGTTCGATTTTCTCATACGAGTATACTCTCATAAACAACGTTTACATTCGATTCTCATTTGATACAGTAAATTAATTTATGGCTTCTCATTACACGAAACACATTCGGTTCGATTAGTGATTGTACATTGCACGCATAATAAGGAATCACAATTTGCACCAATATATTACAACTTACAAACGGAAGGTCGGATTGCAATTTATAACTCCAAAATTATCCGACGCAAACAATAGTATAGCATTATTTTACTCTTAATTATTTATAGAAGAAAGGTCCTCGAGTGACAACCTCGTAACGGTAAGCGAAGGCGGCCCCCCACTAGATGGAGTGACGACAGTAAGATATGCAGAAAGCCGATGGATAGAGGTGGCTCAGGACCGTGACCTTGGGTGGGGGGTATGTTCACCAGTGGACTTGTAAAAAGCTGTATTGATAACAATGATGATATTTAAAAAGACTTTTTTGGAACGAAGTTCCTTATCGGACGGTACGAATTTAGCGGATGGGGGCTAGGTGAGAAAAAGTGTAAGATTTTCCGTCACGACCCTTCTGACGTAGTGTAGACGGCTTTGGCGGTTATAAGGAAGCGAGATGTAATAATATCCATCTCCCTCGCACTTTTTCTTATCTCGCCATAAAATAAATATTATTTTATTTTAAATGATGATTCATTTTAATAGACGCTAGTAATTCATTTATTTGTATTTGTTAATCAATAATATAATACGTTTATCAATAATAATATACTAAGAAAGGAACTTCGTTCCAACCGAGTTTTCCAAGACACTCACGCATGTTTTTGTTTTTAGAGTATTAGTGTAATGTAATAAACGAGCACACGGTCCACCTGATGGTAAGTGGATACTGTGGCCCATAGACAGCTACATTTATCCTCGATTAAGAATCAAATATTTAAGAAGATTTTTTTTTAAATAACAAAATGCAGATGCGTTGTCACACTTGAGGACTAAGATGGAATGCCTCGTTTCTAGTAAAAAGAATTACCGGTTGTCTACCCTTACCGTACGAAACACAACAGCATTAAGCTGCTATTTTACGCTGGTATTCTGTGAGAGCGTGGTCTACCCCGGTCGAGCCGACCCATTCGTGCTACAACCATGATGCAACCATGAACAGCATGGCTCTACCACGCGTGACCGGTATCAAAAAATGTCACCGATATCACAAAATCTCTTAAAACACCCATGGTACGAAATGGGATATTATACGATTATTATACGCTGCGACTCCAGTGTACACCATAATATCCTGGCCTAAAACGTAGTAAATATCTCTGTATTTACGCATGCATTTGTGGGTTTGCGTAGTTTCCATCATTCCATATTTTAGAATCGATGTCATGGTAAATCGGCCCGGCAGATATTTCTGTTTCTACAACAAAGATCAAAAAACAACAAATTACGTAGAGCCAATCTGAAACTATATTTGAATACTGCAGTAATGGGTCAGCCCGATCGGTGAAGAATTATACCGTTACCGTTACAGCCTGTTAATGTCCACTGCTGATCATAGGCCCCCCCCATAAATATGCCTCATAGAGAGATATATGCCATAGTTGTAATGTTACTGTTGATTTGAAAATTTCACCTCTCAGTGGGTCATGTGCTCCTGGTAAATTATCTTCTATACATCCACCCATTACAGCCTAGTCCACTGCTGAGCCCTCCCCCATAGACTTATTGCCTCATAGAGAGAGATATATGTCATAGTTGTAATGTTACTGTTGATTTGAAAATTTCACCTCTCAGTGGGTCATGTGCTCCTGGTAAATTATCTTCTATACATCCACCCATTACAGCCTAGTCCACTGCTGAGCCCTCCCCCATAGACTTATTGCCTCATAGAGAGAGATATATGTCATAGTTGTAATGTTACTGTTGATTTGAAAATTTCACCTCTCAGTGGGTCATGTGCTCCTGGTAAATTATCTTCTATACATCCACCCATTACAGCCTAGTCCACTGCTGAGCCCTCCCCCATAGACTTATTGCCTCATAGAGAGAGATATATGTCATAGTTGTAATGTTACTGTTGATTTGAAAATTTCACCTCTCAGTGGGTTATGTGCTCCTGGTAGATTATCTTTATACATCCACTCATTACAGTCTAGTCCACTGCTGAACATAGGCCTCCCCCATAGATTGCCTCAAGAGAGGGGATATTTTTCATAGTTGCCACGCTTGGCAAGCGGGTTGGCAACCACAGTTTTTTTATTTTTACTCGTTATTAGGAAGACGCTGCTGCCCATCTCCGGATTCGTTTCCCTCTGCCGCCTCTTACGACACCCACGGGATGATATGGGGTAGTGGATATTCTTACTCCGCCACTACACGGAAATCTATGTGATTGCCTCATAGAAGGGATATTTGCCATAGTTGCCACGCTTGGCAAGCGGGTTGGCAACCGCAGTTTTTTATTTCTAGTCATTATTAGGACGACGCTGCTGTCCATCTCCTGATTTGTTTCCCTTGGGAACAATCACATTCGCACGAATACCAACGCATTATATAGCAGCTTAATGATCATGTCTTTCATATGGTGTGTGATAAGAACTGGAGACCCCTTTTTACTGATAACAAGGTATTACATAGTCAGTCCTAAGGGGTGACAACGCGTCTGCATTTTGATTCTTAAACGAGTATGAATGTCAATGATCATCAAAAGATGTCTATAGGTCTCTCTTACGATCAAGTGGACTGTGTTCTCGTTTGTCATCCTTATTATATACTATAGCTGGTACCCGGTGCGTTGCTACCGCAGAAGAAATAATTATGGAAATATAATTTTAAATTTAGAAGAGTTTAATTGGAAATGATAATATTAGGTCCTTACATATGAAATTAGCGTTTTGTCGTACTGAACACTTTGATCTGAAATATCTCCTCTTTGGTTAAGCATTCCAAATTCAAATTTATAAATTCATTTAGTTGGTACATTTGAGTTTTGAAAACAGTCATTCATTTGTTTTTTCCTCATTATTTTATTCTTTGGCGTCGCTTATTACCGCACAATGGGAAACATGAAATATCGTTATATTTACGAGTACGAGTTCTACCGTTGCACCAGTGCTGCAGAAACAGCTCGAAGGATTAATGATGTGTACGGCACTGGTACACATCATTAACAAAAGAAAGCACGGTACGTTTTTGGTTTCAACATTTTCGTTCTGGAAATTTCGACCTTCAGAACCAACCCCGTGGACGGCCGGAGACCAAAGTGGAAAATGAAGAATTAAAGGCTATTGTGGAAGCGGATCCATCACAAAGCACTTCAGAGATAGCTGCAGGCTTCGGGGTAAGTGATAAAACTGTATTAATCCACTTGAAACAAATCGGGAAAGTAAAAAAACTTGAACGATGGGTACCTCATGAACTGAGTGAATCGAACTTGCAAACACGCGTCGATTGCTGTGTTACTTTGCTCAACCGACACAATAATGAAGGGATTTTAAATCGAATCATTACTTGAGATGAAAAGTGGATACTGTACGATAATCGGAAGCGCTCGTCGCAATGGCCGAACCCTGGAGACCCAGTCAAATCCTGCCCTAAACGAAAATTGACTCATAAAAAGTTACTTGTGAGTGTTTGGTGGACTAGCGCCAGTTCACTACAGCTTTCTAAAATCTGGCCAAACGATTACGGCAGATATCTATTGTCAGCAACTGCAAACCATGAAGGAAGGCTAAACAACCGAGATTGGTCAATCGCTCTAGGCCACTGCTGCTTCACGACAATGCAAGACCACACACTGCACAACAAACAACCACTAAGTTAGATGAGCTACATTGGAATGTCTGCGACATCCACCGTACTCCCCGGACCTTGCTCCAACAGATTACTATTTTTTCCGGAATTTGGACAACTTCTTACAAGGGAAAAAATTCAACTTCGATGCGGTAGTCCAAACCGCCTTCAAAGAGTTTATTGATTCTCGCCCCCATGGTTTTTTTTAGTAAAGGGATCGATGAACTACCTATGAGATGGGAAAAGTCCATAGATAACAACGGTGCATACTTTGATTAATTAAATATATTTTACAAAAAAAAACCGTACAAAACGCCAATTTCATATGTAAGGACCTAATACATCCATTGAAGTTGAATGATATTATGTAACTTTTTTTTTTTATAGGATAGGGTGACAAACGAGCACACAGTCCACCTGATGGTAAGTGGTTGCTGTGACCCATAGACATCTACATTTATCCTCAATAAAGAATCAAAATGCAGATGCGTCGTCACCCGTGAGGACTAAGATGGAATGCCTCTTTTCCAGTAAAATGGGTCTCCGGTTCTCTACACTCACCATACGAAACACAGCAGTGTCAAGCTGCCATTTTACGCTGGTATTCTGTGAGAGCGTGGTCCTTCCCCGGTCGAGCCGACTCATTCGTGCTACAACTATACTACTAATATAGCTGCAGCATGGCTCTACCACGTACTTTCAAATAAATTTATCGGTACGACACGCGCGCCACCTACTGTAAGTTAAGTTGCACTATTCCTTTAACCTTCACGGAAGTGCAAGCAATATATTGACAAAGTTCTACCGCAATCTGATGAACGGTATGGCAGCGCATAAAATACGAACAAACAAATATAAATTTTTATATATTAGATTTAAAAAATAACATATTCCTTTATTCAAGATGTTTATTACATCAGCTCTCTAGAGAGTTTTCCTTAAGCGAGTTTTAGTTGTAACAGGACGCTATTAAATAATGAATTCGCCTTGTCGTTACCATGTACCGCACACATTGGTATGATTAATTAAAGTTTTCGCTATACCATACTAAATCACAGCCTATGAGTACACTGCCGTAATAAGAACAACCGGCCAAGTTCGAGTCGGACTCGCGCATGAAGAATAGAATAGAATAGAATAGAATATTTTTTTATTCAATATAGATTACATGTGTAATTCTTATTGAAAGTCATTTAATGATTTCTTATATTTACGCGAACACTACACATTGAATAAAACTACTTTTACGGATTATATCGCGTTTAATTAACTTATTTTTATTAATTCCCGACGTTTCGGGTGCTTTACAGCACCCATGGTCACGGGGGACTGAGGTGATTGACGTCCCGATGTCAGAGTTAATCCGGAGTACCTTCAGCTTTTTTAATTATTAATTTTGGTCCGATCTACGCAGAATGAACTAACTGTCTTGAAGTCTTGCAGTGGTATGCTTGGGTTTAGTTTTAATTTTATTAATTACAGGATCCCAAGCAGGTGTAAGAGTAAAAAATGACTTTCAATAAGTATTATGTACTGTAATCCATATTGAATAAAAGTGATTCTATTTTATTCATTTACGTTGGTTTAAAATTTGCGAAGATATCGCATAACATACATACAACAAGCATACAGTCGAATTGAGAACTTCCTCCTTTTTTAAGTTTGCTAAGAGCAAGTTACCAATGCCCAATTACTCAAACTCTACTCAATCTTAAAATGTCGTTAAGTCTCGTGCTATCTCTATCACTTTAAGTCAAAGTGACTGTGACACAACGAGACTTAACGACATATTAAAATTGAGTAGGTAGCGTTTGAGTATTTGTAGACATATCCAGAGCCATTAGAGAAGGGTATATGCTATAATTTTTATAATTAGTTACTATATACTTGATGGTTAGGCTTTTTACCGACTTCAAAAAAAGACGTTCGATTGTATGTTCTTTTTCTTTTTTTTTAGTATGTAATTTTTCATGTAGTTTAAATTTGACGAACATGTTGCGTATCATATGTGACTGTGGTTTTAATGATTTATTAAATACTTGTGTCCTGCCCCGGCTTTGCCCGGGTTGAACTATTAAATATCTTAAATGTAAGGTAGGTTTTTTAAATTGATTTTAAAACTTCGTGGTAACTCATTTTTGTTCCGTTCTATTGAGGTTTTAAAATAAATTGATTCTTTACATTTCCTGACCTAGAGAGACCAACATGCCACCGCCACGCCAACCTCTGCCATAATTATTTTGTCGCGCGCGAGTTTTTATGTAAAATGGTTACTGTGAGCTATCCTTTGAAGATAGACACATGCGTTCACGAACTTTTTTTTGAACTTTTCAATATGAGCAATTCAGCCATTTATACGTGGTAGAGCCAAGCTGCAGCTTTATTATGGTTGTAGCTCGACCGGCTCGACCGGGGAAGGACCACGCTCTCACAGAATACCAGCGTAAAATAGCAGCCTAGTGCTGCTGTGTTTCGTATGGTGAGTGTAGAGAACCGGAGACCCTTTTTACTGGAAACGAGGCATTCCATCTTAGTCCTCAGGGGTGACAACGCATCTGCATTTAGATTCTTTTTTGGGGATAAAAGTAGAACTTTATGGGCCTTCACTTATCATCAGGTGGACTGTGTGGTTTGTTAGCCTTATTCAATAAAAAACGTCTTAAATGGCTGCCGATTCGCCTTCGCAGGAATACTCACAACCTTTCTTGTTTATACTGCATACTGTCCAATCCCTCCACTCCACGTTTACTGTAACACCGCTTTAAGTTCATCTCTTCCTCTCACGGTCGTCATGTACTTTCCACTAACAATATTTTGCTTCGTATTCCGGCACATTCATCCTTCTTCTTCAATAAATTGTTTTCTGTTAGAGGTGTACGGTTTTGGAACTTCTTACAACGTTCGTACATATTCAACGTTCTCAGTCACTTTAATCCTTCAAAAATCTGCTCAATGCTTATTACTTAGAATTGTAATGTTTACTTTCCTTTCTTGTATCTATCCATTTTTTTTTAACCGTTGTGTTTTTTATTAATTTAATTTTTAATTAATGTGCACATCTCAGTTCTTTTAGTGAAATGAAATGAAAACCCTTGATTTTTGATCTTAGAGTAATTACATGCATATTTTCGACGTAAGAAACTAAAATTTCGTTTGTCAAACATCAACATGTGTTATATCTGCTACCATTTTAAAATGAGGTTCCCCTGTACGGAGAAGACACGGCGAAAGCAACTCTACTGATATTCCATTATTCATCATTTTTTAAGGAATGGGCCCATAGATAAACAAAGAAAAATAGTTAATAATTAATAATGAGGTCTAATAATCTTCCGCTCACCAGATGTCGCTAGTTGATACTGAGGTGAAGTTTTTTGTTGCAAAATGTCATTTAATTGAGAAGTTAGATTTAAATAAAAGTTTATCGGTTTCTAGAGTATTATATTAATACACAAAACAATGCCTCAGTGGTGCGCTTTTTATTTTTTTGCACATTTTCAACTCTTTTTTTAATTTTTCTACTTTTATGAATATTTGTGGTTTGGGTTATTTATTTTTAATCTAATGAATATAAAATATAACTAATAGTACAAAAACAAACATTAAGCTTTAACTTTAACCAAATTAACTTCTCCACTTTCAAATCTGTCAAATATTACATCTCATTTTTAAGTGGCGCCGCCCTGGTGGCAGAAAAAGTCGTGGAGTCATTAACCGTATTATCAATTACCGTAATAAAACTAATCCAATTAAATAAGGTGTAAAAAGAGGTAAACCTCGGAATAAGAGATAATCATCTTCAAACTGTGGTCTGCTTCAGTATTCCACGTGCTACCTCAAAATTCTCATAGGATTTCGTGTACGCGATTCAATATAATCACAAAAAACCATTTTTTGTAAATATATCAATCAAACAATCAATTTATTATTTGTTATTCACCAATACAAAACCAATATAAAGTAGATCAATACAAAGAAGGTACAATAGGCGGTCTTATCGCTCTGGAAACGATTTCTTTCAGACAACTTTTATATTATTGTAGATTGGTCTGCTCGGGCTTGCAACACATTTACTAGCTTTATTAATTTAACTGAGACCCTTTTACTGGAAACGAAGCACATCTTAGTCCTCACGGGTGACAACGCATCATCTCCATTTTGATTCGTTATCGAGGATAGAAGTAGATGTCTATGGGCCTCAACAACCCACTTACCATTAGGTGGACTGTGTGCTCGTTTGTCACACTTATTTTATAAAAAAATTATTTTTTATTTTTATGTAATTTTATTAACGAACATTGTTTGGTTCCAATATCCATTACAGACTATAGAAGTCCACTGCTGAACACAGGCCTCCCTCATAGATTGCCTCATATGGGAATTTTGCCATATTTGTCACGGTTGGCAGGCGCGTCGACAAAATATATTTTTTATTATTTTCACTGTTATTAGGAAGACACTGTTGCCAGTCTCCTGTTTAAATTACCTTCTGTTGCCTCTTACGACACCCATGGGATGATATGAGGTAGTGCGTCTTACTCCGTCACTACATGTCGTTTATTTTCCAATGATAAATTGCGATAGCTAAAAATAAAAAAACGATCCTCATTTCTAAGTTTATCACGCAGAAAAACCCCGAGCATAGCTTCCTCATATGGCCAGCAGTCAAGGACCACGTCTCAGATCCATAAGTCATCACTGACAACACGCACCGGTTGTTCAATCTTGTTTTCAAGTTGTGAGGTATACCTGACAAGAAGATATTTCGTAATCTCCCGAACACCGCCCAGCCAAGTTGAATCCGTCGATTGACCTCTCGGTCAAAGTTTGCCTTACCTAGTCGGACTATTTGTCCCAGTTAAACATATTCTTATAGTGGCAGTGTAAGAATATCCACTACCCCATATCATCCCGTAGTTGTCGTAAGTGGCGACAGAGGGAAACAAATCAGGAGATGGGCAGCAGCATCTTCTTAATAACAACAAAGAATAAAAAACTATGGCAAATATCCCCTCTATGAGGCAATCTATGCTGTAACAGTGAACATACTCGTCAACAACTTCGAGCTTCGTGCTCCCTACAACTACCGGCACAGTTGTGACATGGACGTTACGCATGATCTTTGTTTTGTCCATGTTCATCTTAAGAAATATTATGTGCATTAAACAAGGCATAGAGTATGAAGAGGCGGATTAAATGTCGACAGCGCCCTAGGCTAGCACCTCAACGGCGTCCCTCTGACAGCCGTATATTATAAATTATATCTACTTATTTTGAAAATAAACTATATTATAATTTATAATATAGTTTAGTTGCAAAATAATTAAGATACATAACATTGTTGATGTGTGGTGGGCGTGAATGAAAAATATGAAGAGAGAGCGAGGGCGACTTTCGGGCGCGCCCTTTGTACCTTGCGCCCTAGGCAGGTGCCTTAAGAATAATCCGCCATTGAGAGTATGCTACGTTTACATAAACGTAGCATACTCTACGACTTTGTGATGCTAACTAAGTCTATGTTAAATGTTAATATTAATCTATGGCACGAACTAAAAAAAAGAAAAATCAGATAAAAATAGATCTTTGCCACAGTTGCCACGCTTGGCATGCGAGTTGGCAACCGTAGAATTTTATTTTCTAGTTTTTATTAGGAAGACGCTGCTGCCCATCTCCCGGTTTGTTTCCCTCTGTCGCCTATTACGACACTCCCGGCACGATATTTAATAGTGGATATTCTTGCGCAGTCATTAGTATTTATATATCAATAAATGAATATTCATTAATTACAGCTTAGCTGAATATAGGCCTGCCCCATAGATTACCCCATAGGGTGATATTTGCCAATATTGCCAACTCTTGGCAAGCGGGTTGGCAACCGCAGCTTTATTATTTTGAAATGTTATAAGAATGGTGATGCATATCTCCTGTTTCAGTTGCATAATATACGACATGGTGTAGTGGGTATATTCACACCACCACTGTACACGGTTCAGGAATCAACACGTCTGAGGAAAACGACTATTTCGAGGACATGTGGAGTCCAACAACATGCACTGGAGCAGTGCGGTAATCTAATTGATTCAGTATCCTCTCAGAAATGAGAGGAGGCCAGTGCCCAGCAATGGGACGTATAATATAGATATAGCTCTACTAAAACTAGTGAGAAAAAATGTAGGGCTTATCTATCAAAAGTTTTAATTTTTACTAAGCAAAAATTCTTTGGTAAGGGTTATTATTACACTCGTACTACTAAAGAGTACATGATAGATACAAGCCTCAGGGAATGAGGTGATCGCTACCATGCTGTTTCTAAATGTTTTTATAACAAATGTATAAAATATTATATTGGAAATTGTGCTTAAAAAAAGTCCCGTTAGGTTTCTTGCTGGTTCTTCTCAGAACAGAGGTTTTTCCGAACCAGCGGTAAATCTTGACTGACTTTGAATAAGAATTCTTGTAATCTTTAGTGAATAAATTTATTCTATTCTATTCTACTCTATGGGATGTAAATTTACTCTTTTACTTACTTCCCTAACTTTTTTTAGAATAAAGGTCAAAACGAGCACACAGTTCACCTGATGGTCAATGGATACTGCAGCTAATAGACATTTACATCTATCCTCAATAGAGAAACAAAATTGTGTTGTCATTCCAGGGTAGCAAATTGGAATGATTCGTTTCTAGTAAAAAGGATCTCCGGTTCTCTACACTCACCATACGAAAAAGCAGCATTAAGCTGCTATTTTACGCTGGTGTTCTGTGACAGCGTGGTTCTTCCCCAGTCGACTCGACCCATTCGTGCTGCAACAATAATATATATAATAGTACATATAGTGGCAATGGGCCGGCCATATAGCTCGAAGAACCGACAACCGATGGGGAAGAAAGGTTCTCGAGTGGCAGCCTCGTACCGGCAGGCGAAGTGTGGGACGTCCCCCCACTAGATGGAGTGACGACCTGGTAAGACATGCAGGAAGTCAATGGATGCAGGTGGGTCGGGACCGTGCTTTGTGGCATTCCGTGGGGGAGGCCTATGTTCAGCAGTGGACTTGTGAAGGGCTGTAATGATGATGATGATGATGATACATAAAATACCTGACACGTGTCCCTTTAGTAACATCCGTTACCGTTACCGTTACAGCCAATAGGCTGTGCCAATAGGCCAAAGTCCACTGCTGAATGTAGGTCTCCCACATAGATTACCTTAGAGGGGGGATATTTGCCATAGTTGGAACGCTTGGCAAGCGGATGGCAACTGCAGTTTTTTTTTTACTTGTTATAAGAAAGACGCTGCTGACTGACTGCTGCTGGCTGACCCATCTCCTGATTTGATTCTCTCAGTCGCTTAAGACACCCACGGGGTGATATTGGGATAGTAGATATTCTTACACCGCCACTACTCGTTTATTTAACATATCCCTTGGCAAACTTTACGTCAAAGACACGAAATAGATAGAACTTTGTGCCACCACTGTAAGGTTTCATTAAGTTAATTTTAATAAACGGATATAAATAGTGACGAATACGGGAATTATAAAAATTTACTTACAATACGCAATATAGCTTTTAACTTTCAACTTTAATAACTCCACTTAACACTATTAAGCACGAAACCCACTGTAACTTCAGGAATATTTTTCACGCACATCGCGATGTATTGAATTTGTGCCGCGTTTCCGCAAACCTAGTGACGTCAACAGCGGCCCGGAGCCGACTGAAAACTGAGACTTTAACTTCCTTCCACTGGCTCTGTGACTACTGATTGAAACTGATACAGAATTTCCCGTGTCTGTTCTTGTAAACAAAGTTACAATTAAATATTTTTATACTTACACAAACCTAATACACAAAAGACTATAAAAATTATGACTATATTAGGCGATTGTAGGTTTAATATTATCTAATAGTCATTGCTATAGAAAACATTTTAATTTAAAATTGGCTTTTACAAATCACTTTCTGTCTGCGAGAGAGGTTAACCATTTAACCACTAAACTCGACGAATTGCCCTCCGATGGAGAAGAAAGAAAGAATGCATTCTAGAATGGCAGCCCCGTAACGTCAAACGAAGTATAGGACAGCCCCCAACTAGATGAAGTGACGACCTGGTAAGACTTGCAGGAAGCCGATGCAATCAGGAAGTCGATGTACGCCAACACACACACACACACACACACACACACACACACACACACACACACACACACACACACACACACACACACACACACACACACACACACACACACGCTCGCTCGCACGCACGCACGCACGCACACGCACACACAGATATGCGCTAGTGAGTAGCCCTTTCTTTATTAACTTTGTTTTCTTGTTTTCAGTATTTCTGTTTAATAACTTATAATGTTATGTTAAGGCATAAATTAATAATGCAATGTTATGGGAGAAGCCACTGGCTCCTGAAACACAGTTTAACACTAGTTTGGGAGCCTATGGATTCAATAAAACATTTACTGTAATATTTTTATGTTAAAATAAAGTGTTTTGTTTGTTTGTTTGTTTGTTTGTGTTTGATGGATGTATGTGGCTCAGGAATTGCTTTGTGGTATTCCTTGGAGAGCTGTTATTATAATGATGACGATAAAAAATACATCCATTTAAAATCGATACTGATATTTTCACACCATCCGTGTTTTACGCATTACAACAAAACCTAACGTCACACTTAAAAAAAAAATAAGATAAGGGTTACAAACGAGCACACAGTCCACCTGATGGTAAGTGGTTGCTGTGGCCCACAGACATCTACATCTATCCTCGATTACGTATCAAAATGCAGATGCGTTGTCAACCGTGAGGACTAAGATGGAATGCCTCGTTTCCAGTAAAAAGGGTCTCCGGTTCTTTACACTCACCATACGAAACACAGCAGCGTTAGGCTGCTATTTTACGCTGGTCTTCTGTGAGAGCGTGGTCCTTCTCCGGTCGAGCCGACCCATTCGTGATAAAGCTATACTACTAATATAGCTGCAGCATGGCTCTACCACGTAAATTATAATATACGTGGTAGAGCCATAAAAGCCAGAGCCAGTAAAATTATATTAAAGATGTTAAAATTATTTAGCTACGAACAGTGTCGTATGGATTTCCGCAAAGTAACGCATGTTTCTGTTAATTATCTTAGAAATTAAACTAAACAAAGAACTAAGAAAAATAAAATAAACAACTTCAGAAGTCGATGCTAAGGTATAGTATAGAAGAACTAAAGACCCGACTTCAGAAGCTGTGAACATTATTTTATCATTCTTAGTTCTTTGAAGTCGGTATTTACTTTTTATTAAAATGCTAGCTGTTCCCCGCGAATTCGCCCGCGTGGAAATTGTTACGATTGGACTTCATGGGTTTTAATTAGTTTTTTTGCGCAGAACCCTAATTCTTTTACTAAAATAAAAGTAGCCTAAGTTACTCCTTATAACATCAGCTATCTGCCAGTAAAAATCCCCTTAAAAATCGATCCAGCCGTTTCTGAGATTAGCTGGAACAAACAGGCAGACAGACAGACAAAAAAATTTAAAATTGTTTTTTTTTGTTATAAGTACCGTAAATACTTTCATATGCATTTAGTAAGAAGCTGTTATTTTGACATTACAAACAGACACTTCAATTTTATTTATTTGTATTGTATGTATTGTAGGTGATTTGTATCTCCGTCATCTAAGGAATATCGCAAAATCGAGGTATAATTTAGAATACCGTATAAAAAGTTTTAAGTGGTAGAGCAAGGCAAAAGTGAATAGGCTTTTGTTATGCTAAGACGGTGCGATTTACCATCTAACGCTGCATCAACATTTAACACCAGGTAGGATTGTGGTCAAACACTGGCTTATAACAAGTTAAAAAGAACCACGTTGCTGCTATATTATGGTTGTAGCACGAATCGTCTCGACCGGGGTAGGACGACGCTCTCACAGAATACCAGCGTAAATGCTGCTGTGTTTCGTATGGTGAATCTTGAGAACCGCAGACCCTTTTTACTGGAAACGAGGCATTCCATCTTCGTACTAAGGGGGGTGACAACGCATCTGCATTTTGATTCTTGATCGAGGATGTAGATGCCACAGCATGGTGGGCTATGTTAAAATTGACGAAAATAATATATATAACCTATTTAATAATAAAAGTACCATTAAAGTCGGTTCACACTTCTTGACAAAGATATCGCGTAACATACATACAAACAAAAGAACATACATTCGAATTGAGAACCTCTTACAATTTTTGAACTCGGCTAAAAACGAAGGCAAAGATATATACACATTAGAGTGACACAAACGCACTCCTGCCCGGCTAGCATGGGCGGGGGACAAAAATTTTATCCCCCTATTATATCCACTGACAAGAGATAAAATTATCTTGTTATGTCAAACGGGGAGAAGTATATCCCCGTTTGACATAACGAGTAGACATATATCCCCCGTACGTAGCATGGAGCTAAATGAAAGATAAAAAAATTAAGCTTTTTTTGACATTTGAAAGGGATGATTTTATCCTAGTTCATTGGACGTGGGTTGAAGTTTATATTCATACAAAAAAATATATCTAAGTCTAAGTCTATCTCCCATTTTATCTACTGTGGATATTATATCCACCGGTGTGCCCATGCTCTAAGGGTGGATAAAACTAAGCGAGGGGATAAATATTTTCTCCTTTCCCCGGGGATAAAATTGTCTCCTGCCCATGCTAGCCCTGCAGGCTCGAATCCTATGGGATCCGATCGAGATGCAGTTTGCTTTTAAAGAATAGAAGTCATTTGTTTGCGGTTTGCAATAGTGTGTTGGTGAGAATGAAAAAAGAATACGCATGGTATCTGTGCTTGAAAAATTTCACCATTGACATAGATTATCATTAGCAGCCTGTGTCATTCCACTGCTGGACATAGGCCTCTCCCAAAGCGCGCCACTTAGCCCGATCTTTGGCTACAGCTACACGCATCCTGTTGCTACCAACAGGTAACACATGGGCAATCACAGCACATCTAGACCAGAAAATTAATAATTTCACTTATATACAAATATTGCCTCTGACTTGGATTCGAACTCGGATATAACGAACTGGTGACACCATGTAATGGTGGCATAAGATAATCTACTACCCCAAAATAACTGCGGTTGCCAACCCGCCTGCCAACCATGGCAACATTGGCAAACATCCCATATGAGGCAATCTATGGTGGAGGCGATTTTTCAATCGGCTCGGCGATCCTCTACACATACAGCCTATCAAGATAGGCTGTATGTGTGAGTATGAAGTGTGAAAAAAATGGTGTTAATTGTTTCACTAAAAGAGGCAAATTCAAAAAATTCAACAAAGAACCGCAAACGATCTCATTCTACGTGCACCAACAACTAGTTATGGTAAAAGAAACCTAATGTTTGAAGGGGCTCAATTATATAATAAACTTCCTAAAGACATTAAGGAATCGCAGTCAAATGTAAGCTTCAAAAAATTACTAAAATATCATATTATAAAATCTATAAAATAATGGTCTTACTATTAAATTAAAATATTAAATATTCAATCATTATATTAAATATATTTTAAAAAGGCGCAACTAAGATATAAAAGCTTTTTCATTGTTCATTACTATTAGAATAAAATATTACTAAATATGTATCTCAAGCCACTTCTTGTAACTTGGTGAGCGTAGTTCAACTTTAAATCTGTGATTGCATCTCTGTCTGACCCTGTGACTGTTTTGACTGTTTTAACTGTTTTGACTGTTTTGTCTGTTTTAACTGTTTTGATTGTTTTGACTGTTTTAACTGTTTTCTTAATGTACCCCCAACATCTGCGTTTCCCCAGATATTGCTATAACTTATAAGTTTTTATGTTCTCATGATAAGTGAATTTTGTATTCTTAATGGAATAAAGTTCTTAAACCATAATTAATCGACTACTTCGACCGTGGCCACATGGAGAACATAACTTTTAACAGGAAATGTTTTTGTAAATCAGTTTTACAGTTTCTAAAATTCAAATATAAATAAAAATATCAACGAACTTTGTTTCTACTTTGTTCATCTTTCCATCCATTTCAGCCCTTCACAAGTCCGCTGCTGAACATAGACCTCCTCAAAGGAATTTTGGCCGTGGTAGGAAAAGGGAAGATGTCCCACCGGACAAGGTGTTCACCCCTTGATGACCCCGACGTGATTTAGGCTTAGGTGTGTTTCGCTTGTGGCGCGACGACAGCGCCGCTACATCATGCCCCTGCTCAGACCGGAAGTCGATGGTGCAGTCTAGTTGTGCAAGTGGCATGGATTGCCTTGTAGTCTGCGGTGAGTCGAGAAGAAGGCAAGGAATCGAGAGGGCCGTGAAGCAGAGTGCCGAACACTGTAGCTCAGAGAATAGCTTGAAGGAACAGGAAGCATTATTCCAGTGCTGCGATGAAGTTTGTAAAGCTAGATGGCTTGCAGGATCTGAAGACTGCAAATAATTTCGACTCGGGTGCGAATGGATGAGGTACTTGAGAACGATGATCCTTAGAGCACTCCTCGTGGTAAATGCGACAGTAAATGCAAAGGGATGCAAAAACTCTGTTAGTTAATTCTCATTTATAAACATGTTATAATTTGTAAAGCTCGTAACAATAGTAAAATAAATATGAAATGATTTTACGGTTGGTTTGAGAATGTCAGACAAGCAAGCAAGCCGTGTTATAACTTAATTGGAACCTCTTTTACGACGTCTACGTAATAACTATTCTGCTTAATTATCCGGTAGTAACTTTGTCTACGTCTATGGGGAGTTTTGTCGTTTCACTGACAAAATTATTAATTAAATGATACTTCTCTCATTAATATTTGATAGTATCATATTTTTGTTATTTGTGAAATGTATTTTACAGTCACAAATAGCACGGGGCGGCGGCGTAGCAAGGTTAACTGCCGACTGGGGTAGCTAAAGCCAAAAATGCGCACTTCAGCCTCCTCAGGGGGTAATTGTTAACTGTTCGCAGTAAATGTCCTTATATTGTTTCTTTTTTTAAAGAACTAGCTGTTCCCCGCGACTCGTTGACTCGCGAAAACGTTGAATGTAATACTTTACGGTTTTTTTTGTTTTGCGCGGAACCCTAATTATTTTTCTAAAATAAAAGTAGCCTAAATTACTTATAACATCAGCTATCTCCCAGTGAAAGTCCCGACAAAATCGGTCCAGCCGTTTTGGAGATTAACCGGAACAAACAGACGAAGAGACTAAATTTAAAAATTGTGTTTTGTTATAAGTACCGTATATACTTATATATGCATTTAGTAAATAGCTATTATTTTGGCATTACAAACAGACACTTCAATTTTATTTATTTGTATAGTTAAGTATGACAAGCGAGCACACAGCCCACCCGATGCGATCTATCCTCGATTAAGAATCCAAATGCAAATGCGTTGTCACTCCTGAGGACTAAGATGGAATGCCTCCTATCCAGTAAAAAGGATCTCCGGTTCTCTACACTCACCGTACGAAACACAGGAACATTGAATTGAGATTGGGTATTTTGTGAGAGCGTGGTCCTACCCTGCCTCAGCCGACCCATTCGCGCTACAACCATAATATAGCTGCAGCATGGCTCTACCACGTATATTATTGAATTGCCTCGTATAAAAAGTTTCCCTTCGTCGTTTATAGAACGAGGAGCAAGTAATTTGAATTTGCTTGTGTTTGTCTCTACTAGTCAGAACTTTTTGGATCTTTTAGAAGGAATATTATGTAGGAATTTTAAGGGTAACGTGCTTACCATCTAAGATCCTATAATCACTTAACATCGGGTGGGATCTCAGCATCGATCACTAATAAAAATAGTGATCGATGCTCCCGCCTATTGTTTTATAGTTAGCGCCTGTTGTTATATATTAGCATAAATTGCATTCACCACTTTTGCTATTTTTTTTTTTACGCATTTACTTATTCCAATAGCGTGTTCACTACATACTGAAGAAATGAGGGCTAATAATTTTCTGCTCACCAGATGTCGCTAGTTGACACTGAGGTAAGGATTTTTGTTACACAATGTAATTTAATTGAGAAGTTGTTTTTTAATAAAAGTTTATCAGTTTCTAGAGAATTATATCAATACACAAAACAA
Source organism: Parnassius orleans (assembly GCA_029286625.1). NCBI lineage: Eukaryota > Metazoa > Arthropoda > Insecta > Lepidoptera > Papilionidae > Parnassius > Parnassius orleans. The sequence goes on along the minus strand of JAGSMP010000043.1, from coordinate 696,487 downwards.
TGCGTCAGTGGTTTGCTCTTTAATTTTTTGCACATTTTTAATTTTTTTTTTAATTTTTCTACTTTTATGAATATTTGTGGTTTGGTTTATTTATTTTTAATGTTATTAAAAAAAAAATATAGCTAATAGTACAGAAAGAAACAATAACTTATACATTTTCCGAACAAATTAACTTCCCCGCTATGAAATCTGTCAAATATAATACCTATATAAATATATAAAAGTCGTGGATGCCCTCATTGTGTTACGTTGAGAGATATTCAAAGAAATTCTTTTTAAATCAACACAACTAACGCTTCTAGGTCGTTACGTGCTTCAACATGAAAAGTGCAATCTATCTTCAACTGCTTTGATATACAGAGTATACTGTGTTAAAATTACAGTATGTTACAGTCATCTATACAAATAAATAAAATTGAAATGTCTGTTTGTAATGTCACCATTACAGCTTTTTACTCAATGCATATGAAAATATATACGGTATTTATAACAAAACTACAATTTAAAAAAATGTTGTCTGTCTGTTTGTCTGTTTGTTCCGGCTAATCTCCGAAACGGTTGGACCGATTTTGACGGGACATTCACTGGCAGATAGCTGATGTCATTAGGAGTAACTTAGGCTACTTTTACTTTAGAAAAAGAATTAGGGTTCCTCACAAAAAAAAAACCTAAATTACACGCGGTCGAAGTCGCGGGGAACAGCTAGTTCTTAATAAACTGAGGCTTTTAAAGCAGTACAAAACAAGCCATATTTTAGTTAATTTGACTGCGGAATAGACGCGTAAAGTCAATATAAATTCACGGATGATTTATGTGAGTATACCGACTCAATATACAATTTAAATCATGTTGATTTAATTTTCGGGTTCAGTTTTTATCAACATAAAATGAAAAAATAATAACGAAGGATCTGTTTTTATAAAATGTTTATGTACCTTAACTAGAAAAAACAATTGCTTCGTCTAATAGTTTATAAATGTATGCAAATAGAATATTATATATATTATAGAATAAGGATGACAAACGAGCACACAGTCCACCTGATGGTAAGTAGTTGCTGTGGCCCATAGACATGTACATCTATCCTCGATTAAGTCACACGAGGACTAAGTTCCAGTAGGAAGGGTCTCCGGTTCTCTACATTCACCGTACGAAACACAGCAGAATTAAGCTACTATTTTACGCTGGTATTCTGTGAGAGCCTGGTCGTTTCCAGGTCGACCCATTCGTGCTACATTATAAATACTTACAATTGCAATTATTACCAATTTCATTGCTACCGGTGGGGATCGAACCCGGGAAAGTCAGTGGTATCAAATAAATTGGATAAACTAAAATTGTTTATTTACCACGTGCTTGGCAGTGAAGAATAACATTATGAGGAAAGGTGGAGAGGTGTCTGCGAAATTAAAAATATTTCGATGACATGTCTCTGCCACCACGCATTGGTTCAGCGCGGTGGACTTTCAATAACCGGCGAAGTGTGAGTCGGACTAACGCATGAAGGGGTCCGTACCATCGTAATACACGTTTCTAGTAGGGGAGCCCCCTTTAATTTTTAATTTATTTTTATTTTTATTGTGTTTGGCTGTTGCCGCTATATATAATTTCAACTGTCTACCTATTACGGATCATGAGATACAGCCCGCTGATAGACAGACGGACGGACGGACGGACAGCGGAGGCTTAGTAATAGGGTGCCGTTGATTACCCTTCGTGTACGGAACCCTAAAAATGAAAGAAGGCCTGTGCCCACAATCGGGATATACGTCTCAGAAATAGGACATATATAAACTGTTATTTTATTTTATTTTATTCACTAACTTTAAAACCCAAGTAATAACTAATCAGCGCCGCTCATTTCAATTCTGCAATGAACTGAAGCGAGATACGGCTCGAAGGTCCTTACCGTAATTGACTAGTGAGGTAATCCTTGAAGGAAACTACTATTATTTTTCTCAGCGGACCACTACACGGAATTAAACTACGGATTTCCTCGAATGTTCTTTACCCGACAATGGAGGAGCCCAGTAGATATTATTTTTGGTTGTATCTAAATATCATTAAATCAATATTCATTAATTACAGCTTAGCTGTACATCGAGAAAAGTGTAGTGTAGTCGGCCTTGGCAGCTATAAGGAAGCGAGATGGAATAATATCCATCTCCCTCGCACTTTTTCTTATCTTGCCATGAAAGAAATATTATTTTATTTTAATGGACGCTAGAAATTCATTTATTTGTATTTGTTAATCAATAATATAATACGTTTATCATTAATAATATACTACAAAAGGAACTTCGTTCCAACCGAGTGTTCCACGACACTCACGCATGTTTTTTTTAATTTAATCTTAAAAATCAATTGCCATCCGTTAGTCTCGCTAAAACTCGAAAACGGCTCGAACGATTTTGATGAAACTTTTTGTATGCTTGTGTTGGTTCTTGGATGGTTTAGATTTACAATTGGACATGATAGGTGGCACTGTTGTCCAGAAATCACCCGTGTGAAGCAGGGGCGTATCGCTAGTATACAATAATTCGTAATAAAAGTCATTATTAATTTTACCACTGTTTGGGAAAAAACCTTTGTCCTGAAAGGAACCAGCAAGAAACCTAGCGGATTTTCTTTTTCAAAGTAACATTATACAATAAAAAATAGATTGTACAATTACTTACAAAACTCATTTAAGAAACAGCTTGGAAGCGATCTCATCATTCCCAGGGGTTATTATCAACCATGTTTTCATTTATATTATAATAAGCCTTATTATAAGGTCTTTGTTTAATAAAAATATGAATTTGGTAATAGGAAAACCTCGTATATTTTCTGGGACTTTGATGTAAAAGTGTGTACATTGCCCTATGAATGAATTACTGGCTCTGTGGAGTCAAGTAACTGCTATCCCTAGCTTGTGTTTAATCCTGATGTTTACAGAGTGTATATCACTTTTTTTTATTAAAACTTATAGTATATCCAATATCAATCCGTCTTAGTCCACTGGAGTGATATATCGACGTCCTCGACCTCTGCAGTAGCCATTTAAGATTCCGTCGACTGTTCGTGTTTTACTTAAAAAATCATCATTAAGTTTTAAAAAAGTAGCACGAATGGTTCAACTCGACTGGGAAGGACCACGCTCTCATAGAATACCAAAGTAAAATAGCAGCTTAATGCTGCTGTGTTTCGTAAGGTGATTGTAGAGAACCGTAGACCCTTTTTACTGGCAACGAGGCATTCCATCTTAGTTCTCACGGGTGACAACGCATAGATGTCAATGGGCCAGGGTGAGGACGCATCATCATTTTGCTACCTAAATCAATGGAAACAACAGGAGGAGCTCACGCCCAATTGTGGACATCTAGGGGCGACAAAGATACACCTACATAATATAATTTTTGTGCGTGCGATTCATGTACGCAGAAGATTTTTGACGTGGTAAAACCACGCTGCAAATATATTACAGCTGCAGCACAAATGGGTCAGGTCTATCGGGGAAGGACCACGTTCTCAGAGAATACCAGCGTGAAACATCAGTGTAATGCTGTGTTTCGTATGGAGAGTGTAGAGAATCAGAGATACTTTTTACTGAAACGAGGCATTCCATCTAAGTATTCAGGAGTGACAACGCATCATTTGTTTTTTATATCGTATATGTATCGCTCCGGAAAAATCGCTGGTGGTAGTCGATCCTACAAGGAAGTTATGCAAGGAAGAACACTTCTTGTAAATCGCACAGTGGTGGACCGCCAATCATCCAGATAGACGGTATAGCGAGTTGTGTCGCAATGTGCGATGGTGAAATTGAGCGGCTGGAATCACTCCGAACAATTTCTTAGAGAAGAAACGACAAAGGGGTTCTTTTTGACAGTAAATGAGCAAATTTGTTTCTTCTGGGGATTGAACTGGACTAGGTTTAGTCACCCCCAATCCAAGACTTTGTTCAACAAAGTCTCGACTTCAGACACAAGTATTCCGGTACTCAGCGACGTTTTCCCGAGAAATATTAGCACGGCTGGTGTACTAAGTACCGTGCTGTCATCCGCATAGCAATGAATGTTACTGGCTTGCAACATATTATCACTGATATGAAGAAAAAACAGGGTTGGTGATAGCACGCAGACTTGTGCAACACCAGCGTTAATAGGCTTGTAATCGGAGCATGCAGCATCTACTAAGACCTTGATGCTCCGATCTGCAAGAAAAATGGTGATCCAATTTCGCAATTTATCGGGAAGCCCATAGGAAGGAAGCTTCGAAAGAAGCGCTTTGTGCCAAACTCGAACGAAGGACTTCGCTATGTCCAAACGAATGGACGAGGCCTCCCCAATCTGTATCTGCATTTTAATTCTTGATTGAGGATAGATCTATATGTAAATAATAAATAAATTAAGTCCTCCAGACCGAATCTCGGTCACGGCGGCTAGTCTCAATGGAGACTAGCCTTTTTTGGCCCGACTCGGTATTCGAACCCGGGACCTCATGATCAGCAGTCGCACTACTACAACCACTAGACCAACGAGGCAGTCTGTTGCAGAGGCAGATGTATATGTATATAGGTAGCATCCACTTGCCATCATCTGGACTGTGTGTGTATATGTGTATGGCCTTATTCTATAAAAAATGTAACACGCCTTCGCAATACTGAAGAAATTCTTAGTGTTAAAGAAAATAATCTACTTGACAATGGGATTTATAAGATAAATAGAAAAAAAAATTCTATAATTTAGTTACTCCTTAATTCAGTCCTAAAGACACGAACAGCTTTATCCGTACATTAACACGACAAATAAAAACAAATGGGCTGTGAATGTGACGTCAGAGATTATATTCGCTACGCACGGATATATACTCGACGGCTCCGCACAAACTTCTGTCCTATCTGTTAACTGTTAACATTATCATTTCTGTATATATTATGATATGACTGCTTCGTTGGTCTAGTGATCGTAAGCCGCGTTACTGAGGTCCTGTCATGAAATCCGAGTTCTCAATAGCAGCCCGGAGTCGGAGTGCGCGAAGTTTGCGATGTTTCATCTTCGTGCCTCAAAAAGTACGTAAAGCCGTTGATCCTGATCTCTCTCCGGTCGTGTCGGATTACCGTTCCATTGGACTATGAGAGTAAAGGAATAGAGAGTTCACCTGTGCTTGCGCATACACTCTGGCACTATAGTCCCATCTTGCCCAGATGGCTAGTCTCCGCTGAGACTGGCCGCCGAAGGGGCCATTACTATGATATGTAAAACTAACTTAAAAAAAAATAACTAACCTGTGGAGTTTATTTCGTCGTTTTTTCTCAAGTCAGACAAATCTCATTTTAAAACAGTAGTAGATTTGAAAAAAATTACATTTATAAAAATAATTTTTATTTTTTTCGTCGTAACTACATTTCATTAATATTCATGTGCACATACACACTTTTTCCTAAACGACCATAGTTAATCGCCAAGATGTTTTTTTTTTAATTTTATATGTAAACAAAACAGAACATACACTCTTAATCTGCACTCACAAGCCTGCAGTTAGCTGGCTATCTTCTGAACGGGGTATATTGCTAAAATTTATTGCATAGAGCAACACGAGCCACCGGCAGATCGGTAGCCATAGCGTTTTTTCCCGATACAAAACTATCTGTCATTTTTTGCGGGCGGAGATCTGCGCACACTAGTAAAGTCATCTGTCACTACGAAACTCACACATAACAATTAAAACAATAAACTAATAATTTCACACACACATAATTATAACACTGCTCGGTGACAGCGATGACTCGAGTAAAGACTCGGATTAGGCCCACGACTGATCCGCATGTACCAGGTGAAAGGAAAGGAGATCTCCCGCCGGGCAAGGTGTTCTGCCCGGGAGCGGCCAACGCTCCAGTGGTAGTTCGGAGCTATTGTATATATACAGTTTTAATTCGGAACTTTGATAGCGCGATTTACGCTTCGATGTATTTCGCTTGTGGCGCGACGACAGCGCCGCTACATCACCCCTGCTCAGACCGGAGGTCGATAGTGCAGTCTAGATTTCGACGAATGTGCAAGCGCCAGGAATTGCCTTGTAGTCTGCGGTGAGTCGAGAAGAAGGCAAGTAATCTGGGAGAGTGCCGTGAAGCAGGGCGAGCAATAAGGCTCAGAGCCGTGCCGAACACTGTAGCGCAGAGGTAGCTTGAAGGAACAGGAAGCATTATTATAGTGCTGCGATGAACCTTTGTAAAGCTAGATGGCTTGCAGGATGTGAAGAATGAATATTTGCTCGGGGCGAATGAATGGGGTACTGAGGACGATGACGAAGATTTGAAGGTAGTTTTCGAAGGTTGGTGGTTGCGTGTTGATATCACGTCAGGGTCACCACTGAGGCCGGTGGAAGGAAAGGAGATCTCCCGCCGGGCAAGGTGTTCTGCCCGGGAGCGGCCAACGCTCCAGTGGTAGTTCGGAGCTATTGTATATATACAGTTTTAATTCGGAACTTTGATAGCGCGATTTACGCTTCGATGTATTTCGCTTGTGGCGCGACGACAGCGCCGCTACACGCATATTGTATGAGGGCGAGTGGCCTGTGTTGATAAACAAATCCTAAACAACACGATCATTATTATTGTAATTTTTAAGTTTAAAATGAAATAAATAGCAAAAATGTGATTAAAAATTTCTTATGTATGAAAGGTAACGCCATCTTTTTGTAAATTTGACGTGGCAGATTTCTTTTTGCAGCAAAAATCTGTACATTTTGGCATTTTTGTAGGACGTCCATTCAGCCGCGCAACTAGATTTAATCTAGTGAGCAATGCGGCTGCAATTAGTTTTATTGTATATACAAGGACCGCGTGGACTTGTACTTTTAAAGGGAAGAATGCCTGCGTATGGCAACTCCCCTCCGGTCCACCGGTGGGCGGTGGCCCGTGTTGCTCTATGCATTCGTTACATTTTTCAATTACGATTGTTGTACAAATATTTTATAAAATAATTTAAAATATTGTATATTTTAATGTTATGTAAATAAATGATAAAACATTTCTTATACTCTTATACTAATTGTAACATGGCATCAAAAAATGTGCCCAGTGTTACTTTCTTTGCAAAGGTCTTGATTGCGAACCGGTGTCAATTTTAACGTTTTTAAGAGTTCTTCCTTTTATCACGGAGATTCAAAGAGCGGGAGAGGGGGCCAGAAAAAATCACGATTAATCACAATGAGGGGAGTGGATAATGTGACAATCATATGTATGTTTTGTGCGACGAAAAATGTAATTTAATATGTAACATGTAAAATATTTTAAATTCTCAATTTTATTTAGTAATTATGGCAATTCATAATGTTGTGTTAGTCCCTACTTTAATGTATGGTAGTGAAAGTTGGGTCTGGCAGAAGAAGCATGAGAGTAGAATAAATGCTGTAGAAATGCGGCTGAATCTGAATGACAGGGTGAGAAATAGTGTGATAAGAGAAAAGTGTGGTTTGCAAGATGACGTTTTGACCAGGATTAAGAAAGGAATGCTTCGGTGGTTTGGTCATGTAGAAAGAATGAACGAGGAAAGAGTGACAAAGCAAATTTATGTTGCAGAAGTGAACGGAAGAGTCGGAAGGACGCCCTAGACGAAGGTTTATCGACCAAATTGGCGATATATTCTAAATGGGCCGGTTAGGAGTACCCTTAACCGACGAGCGTGTATGCGTAGATATATGGATGTAAAGGAGGCGAGAGAAGTGTGTCAGGATCGTGCCAAATGGAAGTCCGTAGTCTTTGCCTACCCCTCTGGGTGACAGGCGTGAGTGATTATGTATTATTTAGTAACCGACATAACGTAACGGATTAGTAAGCTGAAGTGGCAATGGGCCGGCCATATAGCTCGAATAACCGACAACCGATGGGGAAGAAAGGTTCTCGAGTGACAGCCTTGTGCCGGTAGGCGAAATTTAGGGCCGCCTCCGACTAGATAGAATGACGACCTGGTAAGACATGCAAGAAGTCGATGATGCAGGTGGCTCAGGACCGTGCTTTGTGGCTATGTGGGAGGCCTATGTTCAGTAGTGGACTTGTGAAGGGCTGTAATGATGATTATGATTAAAGTATGGCCCCTAAGAGCTATAAAAAGAAACATAGTTGTAACAAGTAAAACTATATACAAGTTTGGTTTTGTTCTTGGTACAGGAACGGATTTAGAGGAGCATAATCTAGGGTGAAGTCTCTGGACCTTCAAAGGTTAAGGCATATAGAAAACTTAATAAAAGAATTTTGACTTTACCTAACTGTCGCCACTTGTATTGTTTAAGAAACTCTGTCAGATATGCTACCCTCATTTCACATAGGTACCTACATAAATTGCACGCAGTAGAAACATACACATATTTCTGGGATTCGAACCCGTGGCCCTTAGCGTCGCTAAACGCTTAGCCACTTCACTACCGAGCCGTCATTTTCACCACCTCACTTCTCCAGCGTGATCATCGTAATTTGTTAATTCACCAACGTCATTTTTACATTTTTTTTTTCATAGAGTAAGGGTCAAAAATGAGCACTCAGTCCACCTGATAAGTCTATAGACCCATAGACATCTATATTTATCTTCAATTAAGAATCAAAATGCAGCTTTATCGTCCCTGAGGATTAAGATGAAATGCCTCGTTTCCAGTAAAAAGGTTCTCCGTTTCTCTACACTCATTATACGAAATACATACAGCAGTATTAAATCGCTATTTTACGCTGGTATTCTGTGAGAGCGTGGTCCTACTCCGGCCGACCCGTTTGTGCTACAACTATAATATAGCAGCAGCTTGGTTCTACCACGTCAATAATCTTCTACATTCATAAATCACGCTCACACAAACAATTAGTTCCGGCAATATTTTCCGGTATGTATACATGGCTCCACCACGTGTACATAAATATACATATTATGTATACTATTTATTAAATATAATTCATTTATTATAATTTGAAGAGCCGTGGTAGCTCAGATGGTTAGCGCTCGCTGTAAGTTACACAGTACGCGAGCAACCGGGTTCGATCCCGCCGGCACCAATGAAATTGTTTGATTTACCACGTACTCGGCGGTGAAGGAAAACATCGAGGAAACCTGCATGTTTGAGAAATCAAAAAAATATTTCGAAGACATGTGAAGTTCGCCAACACGCATTGGGGCAGCGCGGCGGACATTTCCTTGCCTATAACCCTCTCAGAAATGAGAGGAGGCCTGTGCCCAGCAGTGGGACGTATATAGGCTGTAACTTTACTTTTTTTTACTTTAATTTGAAGAAAATTACCTTTTTAAATTTTAAAAGTATACATAATAAGACATTTACCGCTCCACTTCAACTGTAGCAAGCTCTGATCCTTTTAGGGGGGCGCATTTTAGAAGAAGTCAGCTTTAATTTTTAATTTGTGCATTGAATGCTGAAACAATGCGGTGTTAGAATACTCACTAACCCATATCGTCCCGTGGGTGTCGTAAGAGGTGACACAGGGAAACTGAAACAGGAGATGGACAGCATCATCTTCCTGATAACAACTCAAAAGAATAAAAAAGTGCGTTTGCCAACCCGCATGCCAAGCGTGGTAACTATGGCAAAATCCACCTATGAGGCAATCTATGGGGGAGGCCTATGTTGAGCTGTGGACTTTTATAGGCTGTAATGGTAATGCAGTGCTGAAAATAGAGATAAACTGCATACACACCCAAGGGTGGGAATCATCCATCCATCCATCACAGCCTTTAAAAGTCCATCGTTGAATATAGGCCTCCCCCATAATAATAATAATAATATGCCCCATAATAAAGCGGCGTAGGGAAGTGACGACCCCATCGCCCGCTGACGTAAGGTTATGTGACAAAACTGCTACGTCAGCGCAGTCAGTCAGCGCCTGGCCATGAGGTGTTAGTGCCGTGCCTCGGCAAAACTGAAGGTGCAAAGGCCCGCTTGTGCACATGGCCTCACCATGAAACGGTGCCGGGTCTGGGCGTCTCCCGTTAACTGACGCCCATTACATGGATGATGGAACTCAGAAATACGCGCAAAGGGTCGCTGCGTGGAGGTCGCCAGGGCGCGTCTGGAGCTGGCGCTGGACGCGACAGCATGCGAACCGCCAGCCGATCACGAGGAGCTGCACGACCACCCAGCAGCCCCTCACATCCATCATCCCCACCAGCTGGATTGGTGTCGGCAGGGTCTTTGCGGGCGCAGCAATCGGCACCCGCCACTGGTGGAGTACGCCGCATGCGATGGACAATTCAAATGAATAGCAACGCATTGCGGGCGTATTTTAGGCGAAAGGGGAGAAGTTGGAGGTTTTGCGTACCGGGCTAGGATGCATCGACTTTTTGCTGAGCTGGAGCCATCTATAACCGTCACCGAGCAAAACCTGGCAGACCGAGTTCGGTATATCTTGCGCTCAAACATATTTGATGGCACCGAACTCGAACGGCTACGACGTGAGCTGTTTCCTCATCGGATGAAAATACTACGACTGTGAATGCGGCGCCACAGGTTGCAGAGCAACCCGCACACGTGGATGCCGCTGTGAATCCCCAGTTGTGGTTGATTCAAACGATGATGAAACAATCGCCCAGGAACTAGAACTAGAGCAAATGAGGAGTACATTGGAAGAGGCGATTGTGGAAACGCGCAGTACGCCTCTCGAAAATCGACCGCGACTTCCTCGCATAACCCTAAGCAAGCGGAATCGGGATGTCGTGACGGCCCTGAACCCATTGCTGGCAACCTATTTGGAAACCAGCCGGGACCTTTGCGATACGGACTCAATACTCTTTGGCGCCGCTTTGGCAGTTTGCCGCATTGTTGGTGCCAAACTTCCCACGTCTGGACGTGCTACAGGTCAAAGTAGTGCTATCCCAGCCTGGAAAAGAAGGATTGAGGACCGTATCGCAAAGGCAAGGGCCCTCATCGGCAGACTGATAAGCTTCAGGTCGGGCAATAATAGACCGAGAATTGTGCGCACCGTCAGGATGGCGTTTGCTGGGACAAATGTCAGTTTGTCCCAGCCGGATATAACGCAAAAACTGACGGAGCGCATAGACGACCTGAAGCAGAGAATCGCTGCTTGGGGAAAGCGGATTCGGCGATATACCGAGAGGTCAACACGGTTCAACCAGAATCGTCTCTTCCAGAGTGATCAGAAGAGGCTCTATGAATCATTGGAGCGACCAATGGTACGTGGAATAGGCCCAGCACCGAATCAGGCCGACACTGTCGCATTCTGGCGCAACCTGTGGTCAGAGCCCATAAACCACAGCGAGGACCCTTGGACAGAAGTTGTGGCGAGTCAGTGTGTTACGCCCGTGGCCCCCTCATTATAACGCCGGATGACGTAGCTGAGGCGGTCCGTAGGGCCCCGAACTGGAAAAGTACGGGACTCGACGGACTCCATCACTACTGGCTGAAGGGGTTCGTGGTGTGTCACACTGTACTCGCCCGACAGTTTCAAGAGGCTCTTGACCAAAAGTCGCTCCCGAGCCTCTTCACTACTGGGATCACTTATTTGGTTCCTAAAGACCATGATTCCACAGACCCTAGCAAATACCGTCCCATTACGTGTCTACCCACCATATATAAGACACTGACATCCATTTTGAGTACGCGAATCATTCGTCACCTGGATTTAAATCAGGTGATGTCGCGTGCTCAAAATGGATGTCGGGCGGTGGTCGTGCAACCAAGGAACCACCTCATTGACGCGGTCAGTGGCAAGTGGTTAAACGCAACCGTCGGAACTTCTCCGCCGCCTGGATAGACTATAAAAGGCATTTGACTCGGTGCCCCATACATGGCTAAAGAAGGTCCTCGAGCTGTACAAGATTGACTGTACAGTTAGAGACTTCTCAGGCAGTGTATGGGGCAATGAGTACAATCCTTTGTCATCTAGGCGAGCGGATGACGGATGCGGAAAGCCACATAAGGATAAGAAGGGTATCTTCCAGGCGATTGTTTGAGTCCAATCTGGTTTTGCCTCTCCTGAACCTCTCAGTACATTACTGGAGGACCTGGAGGATTTCAGTCGGAAAGGAGGCAAAAGTGACCCACCTTTTCTATATGGATGATCTCAAGTTATTCGCCTCCAATCGATCCCATCTTATGGAATTGCTAAACATCACTTGTGATTTTAGTAATTCTATCAGAATGGAGCTGGGGACGGATAAGTGTGCGGTCCTCCATGTTGAAAGGGGAAGGTTTGCTAACTCTGAGGGCATAGACTTATCTATGCCCATCAACATAAGGACCCTTTCTGAGGCTGAAACATACCGATACCTGGGTATGTCACAGAGCATCGGTATCGATGAGGCGGGTATGAAGCAGTCAGTTTGCGATATGTTTTATGCACGCTTGACCAAAGTGCTTAACAGCCTTTTGTCCGGTGTGAATAAGACACACGCATATAACGGTTGGGTCATGCCTGTTCTCATATATACCTTTGGCATACTTAGGTGGACTCAAACTGAACTTAACGCTCTGGATAGAAAAGTCCGCACTACTATGACGTCCCATAGGATGCATCACCCGAGATCGTCGATTATGAGGCTGTACTTGCCGCGGAAACATGGTGGGCGTGGCTTTTTATAATAGCGAAGTGTGCAGCCTCCGTAATTACTTTCTGACGAGATCGGATGATCCATTCTATAGGGACGTTATTTTTTGTGATAAAGGACTTACCCCTCTATCCTTGGCCAACGAGCAATGGCAAGACCCGGCAGTACAGAGCATTTCCGACCGGGAGACCGTATGGAAGGAGAAGGAGCTCCACGGGAGGTTCTACAAGGCTCTACATGTGCCTTTCGTAGACACAATTGCCTCCCTCCACTGGCTACGTTTTGTTGACCTCTTTGGGGAAACCGAGGGTTTTGTCTGTGCGATACAGGATCAGGTTATTAAGACCAACAACTATCGGAGATACATCCTAAGGGATGGCACCGTCGACATCTGTCGAGCTTGTCGCCATCGGCGAGTCACTGGGCATGTCATCTCCGGTTGTTCGGCGCTTTCTAACTCTGAGTACTTCCACAGGCACAACTTAGTAGCCAGAATTCTACACCAGGAGCTCGCTCTGAAATACGGTCCCGTGGACCGGAAATTGCCGTATTACAAGTACTTGCCGGAAGCCGTGCTCGAAAATGACCGCGCCAGGCTCTACTGGGACCGGGCCATCATCACAGACAGGACTTTTCTTTCCAATAAGCCTGATATTGTGCTGATGGACCGGGCACAGTCAAGGATATTTTTGGTCGACATCACCATTCCGTATGACGAGAACCTCGTGAAAGCCGAAACAGATAAGCGAACAAAATATCTGGACCTGGCTCACGAGGTGACCGACATGTGGGGTGGACTGCCGACCGAAATTATACCTGTAGTCGTCTCTGCGAACGGGTTAATCCCAGTCAGCCTCTCGGGTCATCTGAGGCGACTGGGACTCCGTGACGGACCGCTCCAAGCTCAAATGCAGAAGGCGATGCTCCTCGATACCGCCCGCATCGTCCGCCGGTTTCTCTCCCTTTCCCCCTAACCCTCAGCCGTTTGGTCTCCCCTGCCGAGGGTTTCCATCTGGTTGGGTTTTTATTTATTTATGTATTATTTATTTATTTATGTTAGTATATTAAATATATATTTATGTTTATTTATTATTTCCTTTAAAATATTTATTCAGCCCAACCAGATGAGAATACTATATAAATACCCCAAAATAATAATAGCCATTTAATACCCAATTTTCATGCAACTGTCAATATTAGTTAAATTATTTAAAATATTATGATATTGTGATGATATGATTCATGCATTTTTTTTCTTTACTATTATATCATGTCAATTTCGGTGCCAATTTCAAATAAAAAAAAATAATTTAAAAATTTACTTATGATTATAAATAACGTTTGAGTAAATAAGTATTTTCTATTTAAGTAATTGTCAATTTGTTTTTCTTTTAGTTGATTTTTATCACATAATATATAATTAATAATAATGTCCCAGCCACAATGGAGACTAGCCACCTGCGCAGGACATGATTATAGTGCCCAAGTGTATGCGCAAGCACAGGTGCACTCTCATAGACCGATGGGACGGAAACCGACACGACCGGAGAGAGATCAGGCGCAGGACTTTACGTGCTTTCCGAGGCACGGGGGTGAGACACCACCAACTTCCTGACTCCGGGCAGCTACTGAGAATTTCTTAATGGAAAAGCTCAATAACTGATTTTTTTTGCCCGACCCGGGATTCGAACCCAGGACCTCATGATCAGCAGTCGCACTACTACAACCACTAGACCAACGAGGCAGTCATAATTAAAATAATAAAATTGATAAACATAAAATAATATCATAATTTATTACATTAATTATTATTACTAAAAATGGGATAACCATTTCCGCGACCTCCTCCATCCTTTTCCATGAATCCGCCGCTAGCCTGTTCCGGCCGGCCGCAGGCCTCCCCCATAGCACAGCTTAAAGACTCTCTCTTTAAACTGTGCCCATAGATTGCCTCACAGGGGGGATTTTGCTGTAGTTGCCAGGCTTGGCAGGCGCAGTTTTATAATTTAATTTGTTGCCAGAAAGATGCTGCTGCTCATCTACTATTTCAGTTTCCCTGTGTCACCTCTTACGACACCCACGGGACCATACGGGGTAGTTGAAATTCTTTCATCTATTTAGAATATATATTCTTATATTCTTTCACTCCCTTTTATTTCATATTCTTTCATTGACCTATATAAAGGTATTTATACTTTTTTAAACCTTACCTCATTCAAAAATGCATTCATTTATTTTTCATTTTTAAATACTAACATTAAATTTAAATCCTTACAAATAAATTATAAATGGATATTATAGACTGTTTTACCGATATTATATTTTAAGATACTTGCAAAAATTAGGGAGCTATTTCAATAAAAGATAATTAATTAATTAACCTTAGATACTTCGTGTTACATACATCTATCTATACAAATAAATAAAATTGATGTCTCTGTTCGTAATGTAAAAATAACATCGTTTTACTAAATGCATATGAAAGTATATATACGATACCTATAACAAAAAAGAGACAATTTAAAAAAATCTCTCTTCCTGTCGGTCTGTCTGTCTGTTATGTTCCGGCTAATCCCCGAAATGGCTGGACCGATTTTGGCGGGACTTTCACTGGCAGATAGCTGATGTTATAAGGAGTAACTTAGGCTACTTTTATTTTAGAAAAACAATTAGGGTTTATAAATTAATAAATTCCAAGCGGACGAGGTCACGGAAAACAGCTAGTTAAAAATATAGTCTAATTAGCAAACCCTTCTTATTTTCTATTCATTTAAAGAGCAATACGGTTCTGACAGAAATAACAGGCACATTCTGTGAAATAATCACAAGAGTGTACTGAAACAATTTGTGAACAAATGTAATAAAGCAGCTACACTCGAGAGCAACGAAAATGGGTCGGTACCTAAAATATAAACACCTTCAAAAATATATAAAAACTATGACATGTAAGATTCAGGAATAAATTTTAAACAAGTCCCTGCTATTAAATAATATCTTAATATATATATATAAGAAATCATCAATACACTAAGTTGAAATTATGAAAAATACTGAGTAGTAATAATATTATTAATTCCCGACAACGCAGTAAAAATAATATAGATTTCTCTTTACTTTTCCTTGATTAACGGCTCATTTGGTAAAATTGTTCTAATAGGCTGCTACGGTGAAACATGCAAACGTGGTAGAGCCACACTGCAGATATATTATGGTTGTAGCACGAATGGGTCGGCTCGACCGGGGAAGGACCACGCTCTCACAGAATACCAGCGTAAAATAGCAGCTTAACGCTGTTGTGTTTCGTATGGTGAGTTTAGAGAACCGGAGACTCTTTTTACTGGAAACGAGACATTCCATCTTAGTCCCCAGGGGTGACATAGCATCTGCATTTTGATTCGTAATCAAGGATAAATGTAATTGTCTATGGGCCACAGCATCCACTTACCATCACGTGGACTTTGTGCTCGTTTGTCACCCATATTCAATTTAAAAAAAAAATATCGATACAAACCTCTTTTATCTGTTCTGTGGATACAAACATACATACATAGAATGTCAAGTACAGAACCCTTTCTTTAAATAGTCTAGTATTAGTTAAAAATATAGGTTGAAAGTGACAACCCTTGGTAGTAGCAAAACATGGCAAAGTAACCGTCACATGGTAGCATCACTAGTATGGTAACTTTGCCAAGTTAGATTTATAGATAAATATGTTAAAAACCAACATGTTAAAAACGATATTTTACATTTGATAACCATTAATATTACGTTACTACAAAGATATATACCTACATTCAGTAATTCAAACAATATCAACAAAAGTTCTGGAGCACTGAATAAAGAGATTATTTCGCCGGCGCAATTCCGCGTTAGAATAAAATGCCAACATTAAATCTCATGTTGCCATATCGAAAGCAATGCTGTCAATTATTTATTGTATTTTCATCTAAAAAAATGGTATATTTCGAAAAACGTTACGTTTTCCGTGTTAATCGTAATTTTTTCGAGTACACCCCTGATGGCACAGTTGACTGTACTGTTCTCATCTCTGAGCAGGGTCACCTCAGTATCAACTCCTTCCACTTGACTGTATTCAACGGAGAGCGGCCCGAATCGTCGACGATCAAGTTCTTTCCGATCGGCTTGATCCACTGGTCTTGCGAAGAGACGATGCATCTCTAGGCATCTTTTACCGCATAAATCACGAGGAGTGGTCAGAGGATTTGTTCGGATTAATTCCAGCTGCTGCATTCGTACTCATCGTAAACTGCGACAGAACTCGAAATTCCATCCTCATCATCTCGATGGCTGGCGGTCCACTACTTTGCGATTTAAGCGGAGTTTCTTCCAAACCCTCGCAAGAAAAAGCCTCGTACGACCAAACTATTGAATATACTGTCCCCAGCGGTTTTTCCGGACCGATGCGACTTAGGGACCTTCAAGAAAAGAGCCTACTACTTCCTAAAAGGCTGGCAACGCACCTGCAATTCCCCTGGTGTTGCGGATGTTCATTTGCGACGGCGATCACTTACCATCAGGTGAGCCGCATGCTCGTTTGCCTCCTCTTCCATAAAAAAAATGTATAAATATGACTGAACTTATAACTTTTAACGAGTCCCTATAGCTTTTTATTTAAACTAGAAGGTTTATCTTCGGAAAATTAATATTTTTATCACCGACCTATTTTATTGCTAGTGAGTGTATTTGCTTATATTATTGTCCGAGGCAAAAACCCAAGTTCCCAAGTTTTACAATAACTGGAGCAAAACAACAAACATTGGTAAATGGGCCGTGAAATCAGAAGTCGGCATTCGTGCAGCGCACACCCACGCACACTTTTGGACGAATTCAATTAATCTTATGTATACTAATTCGGTTCCGATTTTTGCCCGACCGCCCCAGAAGGAGGGTAATGTTTTCCGGTTGTATATAACATTGTATTGTTACACGATGATGATTAAACAGAGGGCGTGGCCAATGATCGCGTCACAAGGATGGTAGGGTTGTGCGCCTAGAAAGCCGGTCGCCATTGCAGCGACACTGGGGCTCGAACGGTCACGGTTAGAACGAGTGGACATGCTAGGGACTAGCAATAGCTAGTTAAAGCTTAGTTTAAATGCTAAAGTAAACTAATTAATTAATCTAAACTAATAAGTTTAAATTATTAATTAATTTAGTCAAATATTTTCAATATAATTTTTGTTTTGTGTGCATTTTTTTCTTTGAATTTCACTTCTAGTCTGTAACAGTATATATTCGACGATGACTACGATATTTTTATAGTTTAAGGGTGACAAACGAGCACACAGTATACCTAATGGTAAGTGAATGCTTTGGTCCATTGACATTTACATTTATTCTCAAGTAAGAATCAAAATGCAGATGCGTTGTCACCCATGAGGACTGAGATAGAATGCCTCGTTTCCAGTATCAAGGGTCTCCGGTTATCTACACACACCATACGAAACACAACAGCATTAAGCTGCTATTTTACGCTAGTATTCTGTGAGAGCGTGGTCCTACTTGGTCGAGCCGACCCATTCGTGCTGCAACCATAATATAGCTGCAGCGTGGCTCTACCACGTATAAGACGTATAAGAAGATATACATCGTTCGCAATGAAATTATATGATGTTTAAATGAGTTGTATTCTGATTTCTGACGAACTAGTAATTTTATTAGTTAGGGAAAGGCCACTGCATTTGGGTTTTTCTACCAACTTCAAAAAGGAGGAGGTACTTAATTCGACTGTATGTTCTTTGTTTATGTGTGTTACCTCATAACTTTTTTCTGAGTGAACCTATTTCGACGATTCTTTTTTTATTTGAAAGCTGGTGCTTCTCGTGTGGTCCGATATAAATTTGTTCAAGGTCTGATCAATAGTTTTTATGTTATCCTTAATAATTTATATTGAAGTCGGTTTATTATTATTTCAATAGTTTGTGTGGTAGCTCCATGGTATCATAGCCGCTCGCCGTAAGTTTCTCAACGTGTAAATAACCCGGAATCGAACCCGCCGGCACCAATGAAATTTTTAATTGCAACTTTATGTGCTGATTTACTACATGCACGGCGGTGAAGGAAAACATCATGAGGAAACCTGCATTTCTAAGAAGTAATATACCACGAGGACATGTGAAGTCCGATCAACGCTCTCAGATATGAGAGGAGGCTCGTGTCCAGAAGTGGGACGCACAAAGCCTGTAACTTTACTTTTGGAGTGCTCTGCAACATCGATAGTCGTAGAAAGCTGAGGAAGCATATACTGTTACCGTTACAGCCTATTAAAGTCCACTAATGAACATAGGCTTTTCCATAAATTGCCTCATAGAGGATATTTGCCATAGTTGCCACGCTTGGCAGGTGGGTTGGCAACCGCAGTTTATTTTTATTTTAAGTCGTTATTAGAAAGACGCTGCTGCCCATCTCCTGATTTGTTTCCTATGTGGCCTCTTACGACACCCACGGGATGATATGGGGTAGTGGATTCTACACCGCCACCGAGGAAGCTTATTTGAGAAATAAAATAAATCGTGTTAAATCCGCCAACACCATCCAAATCCAAAAACAATCCAAAAATAGGAGGAGGCCCGTGACAAAAAATTGTGAGCGTCGCGGGACGCCTGGCAGATGTGAAATATCGAAATTATTTTGTACACGTAATATGCATAAAAGGATAGTTTACGACAGGAAATAAATATGGCATAATGAAAAATAAAATATTAAGAACTTTTCAAGAAAAAGATGACAGTTTATTTAATATACAGTTATATTCATTAAAGAGCCGTGGTAGCTCAGATGGTTAGCGCTCGCTGTAAGTTACACAGTAGGCGAGCAACCCGGGTTCGATCCCCGCCGGCACCAATGAAATTGTTAATTGCAATTTTAAATGCTGATTTACCACGTGCTCGGCGGTGAAGAAAACATCGTGAGGAAACCTGCATGTCTGAGAAATAAAAAAATATTTCGAAGACATCTGAGTTCGCCAACACGCATTGGGGCAGCGCGGCGGACATTTCTTGCTCTAAAACCCTCTCAGAAATAAGAGGAGGCCTGTGCCCAGCAGTGGGACGTATATAGGCTGTAACTTCTTTTTATATTCATTAAATACAAAAATTAAAAATTCGCGTCAAAGAATAACTATCAATAATAAAATTGTTAAAATATAAATTCCGGCATGATTAGAACATTTAATTTTTGATGTTCATATTAAAACAAATAGGATTATAGGTTTCTTGCGCCACTTGCTATCAGCTGAGTTTGAAATACAATTTTGTCAGTCCTTATTAAATTTATTTTTCAAGCAATTATTTTGGTGCGTTATTTTCAATAAGAATGAAGTTAAAATTAATTAAAATTGATTTAAAATATTATATGCAATTAAAATTGTGTAAAATTTCTTGATTTTTATAAATATCTGTGTTTATTTTTATGTTGTAACTTTTTTAATTAATCACATGTATAATACATACTGCTACATACAAACAACATACATACATACTATCATATTATAGCGTGGCGACGCATGCCGTGGCGACTGGCGACGCGTCGCCACGCCATCAGTCGGTCTGACCCACATCAAAAGGTACGTTGTGTGCAGTTATTCGTAAGTCTCTACCAAGGTATAATATAATTATAAGCTCAAATTACAGTTACAGATAAATTTTGTTGAATTAAAACATTCAAATAGCCTTGCTTTTATTTTTACTGGGTTAAAGAGAAATCCCATGCCTATTTTAAAGCTTCATGTTCGTTATTCGTTTGTCCCTGGAGGCCGATAAAAGTTGGCAGCCCTACTCAGTGCCGTGCTTTGCGGCATATGTTAGCCATGCTGCAGCTATATTACCTAGTAGTATAGTTGTAGCACGAATGGTCGACTCGACCGGGAAGGACCACGCTCTCACAGGATACTAGCGTAGAATGGCAGCTTGGCACTGCTGTGTTTCGTATGGTGAGTGTAGAGAACCGGAGACCCTTTGCTGGAAAGAGGCATTCCATCTTAGTCCTCCCAGGTGACAACGCATCTGCATTTTGATTCTTTATTGAGGATAGATGAAGATGTCTATGGATCACAGCAACCACTTACCATCAGGTGGACTGTGTGCTCGTTTGTCACCCTATCCTATAAAAATAAAATATTTGTATATGCCTCTTTTCCAGTAAAAAGGGTCTCCAATTCTCTACACTCACCATACGAAACACAGCAGTGTTAAGATGCTATTTTACGCTGGTATTCTGTGAGAGCGTGGCCCTTCCCCGGTCGGGCCGACCCATTCGTGCTACAAGTATGCTACTAATATAGCCGCAGCATGGCTCTACCACGTATAAAACGTGCTTCCATATTCTATGAAATAATTTTTAATATTCTTAATTTTTTTTTCATACTTATATATAACAATAAAAGTAAAATATAAAGTCGAAACGTATTAATACTCTCCATGTTTGAGTAAAACGAAAGAGTGGACCGTTGAGAATTTTCATGAATACCCGTAATGAATTCTCTGAGCTAGTTCTATTGAACTTTTGCTATGTGGATGGAACTTTGAAGAGTTCATATGAAATCAATACACTGCGCTGTGTTCTCGGGTAAGATTTTCAAATAAATACTTATGTACGTGCGTACATAAGTATTTATTTGAAAATATGTAGGAAGTTATACTTCTTTAGCGTAACAATTAATTGACGGCTCCGTGGCGAAGTGGCTCAGCAATGAGTTGCAGCGCTAAGGGCCGCGGGTTCGATTCCCGCACGAAACAAGTATTTCTATGGCCTACAAATAATTGTTCTGGGTCTGGATGTTTGTACATGTGAAATCATGTATGTAAACTGCCCCCGCGATGCAGGAGGAAATCCTAGTGAGGAGGTAACGTTTTAAAAAAAATTGTAATTTGTTTTTATTAAGGTTTTTAAAATTTATATTTACCCTTAATATTGTTTCACAAAATAACCATACATCCATCACGTCTTTTGATGGGTAAGTTTAAACTCTTTTATCTTTATAATGATATAAATAAATATGTTAACGATTTTACATCATTATGCTGAGAATGCAAAACTGCCATACAATCTCCACACTTTTTGTTTTACAAAACTCTTCGTCTCTATCCACCTTTAATATATTGCAAACAATTTTTTTTCTTATGTGCATGGAAAGAAAATCACTTAATGCTAATATACTTTGAAGTGGCAGAGAATTTGTATTATATAAATATAATATACATATATGTTGAATTATTTTAGATCCTATATTTTCTTTTGAGCATGTCCATTTTTTTACTTTTAGTAATTGTTTTTAATCTTTCCCTCTTTCTTGGTGTCAATTCAACACCACTGATTGATGTAGTATAGGCAGATAAGCTAGGTACAGGTTCAATATCTCTGTACTGACATGTAGATGATCTACGTGGAAAATGAAGATCAACCTGGAATTCAAACAAATTAAATAGACAAGGCAGACTTCTTTCACAGAACTTATGTAATGCAAGGGCAATCTAACATATAATCGAGTTTAACAATAATATAATATAGAAGAATAATTCAACTTCTATGCAATTATTTTGTCTACACAATTCTTTATGTATGCAGTAAGATATTAAGAACATCATTTTATTGTTATGAATGTGATACAAAATTTATTTATTTTATTTTCAAGGGAAACATACATAATTTTAGTCTAATACATGCATAATGATTTCTTATATTTACGCGAACACTACACATTGAATAAAACTACTTTTACGGATTATATCGCGTTTAATTATAGTATAATCCGTAAAAGTAGTTTTATTCAATGTGTAGTGTTCGCGTAAATATAAGAAATCATTATGTAAACCAGTACGGACTGGAAATAGCAAATTAAACGCGATATAATCCGTAAAAGTAGTTTTATTCAACTAATACATGCAATTTATGAACTATATATTTTGAAACATTCATTTTCCGCAGAATAGGTTACAGGTTTCATTATTTATTTCACTTTCTTTCAGAGGGGAATGTCAGATGATTTGAATTATTATACTGCCTTAGATCGACCGCTCTCATCGGTATACCATTTAAACAGCCTATATTATAAAAATCGTATGAAATACCTTTTACTAAATCATTGTCATCCACCGCCAAATAATTGTTGCTCTTATAACCACTCTTAAAATCACGTTTTAAATGCCCTTTCTTATTATACTCTTGACAAAAATAATTCGCATATCGACATTTATCTTTAGTAAGGTTCTTATATCCACAAACCAAGCAAGATATAAGATTGGAACCGTCAGCGGTGAGGAGTTGAACAGGCGGGCCCTCACCGACAAAGATGCTACAGCCGAAACCAGTGACGGTGGTGACAGACTGACTTACCGAACAGACAGTCATTTAGAACCAATCAGCCCAAGCACCATTTCATACACACCTTCCAGATCATCATCACCACCGATACCATCGTCACCTTCCATATCTTTATCACCCCCTATTACTAGTTCTCATACAGATTCATCCTTGCCAACCTTGAATGTTTCGCGGGAGGTAAATACCTTCTTGCCCGCGTCCACCGAGGCTGGGAAACCAAGAGTTCGCATGAGATGGAGTAAGGAAGTAAACATATTTATCATGCGAACCTACTTTCACATCACCAAATTAAAGACCGACATGACCACATACAGACCCATAACACCCCACCTACATAAATACTCACTACACGCTGCATTTACTTGGCTTCGGCCCGTATATGCAGTCAGAACTAGCCAAAGAGCTAAGAAACAGAAATGTTTTCCCTATAATAATAATAATAGTCATTTCTTTCAGGCTTTTTTTACACCCATTTCAAATATCGCTAAATGTTAAAAACAAAATGAAAATATAATTATAAGGATACAATAAATAAAATAAATAAATAAAAGACAATTCAACTGAAATCATAAGTTAAGTATGCTAGTCCCTCATCTTGCAATGACCTTTGAACTGCAACTCGAGCACATCGTACGCTTTGTGCTAATTCCAACGCTTTGTTGAATGTCAAGCTATCGATGTTTTCACTAAAAACTTTTCTTTTTACTCGGCATTCGCCAATCCTAGCACAAACTTGTCTCTTAATGCCGTCTAGTTCTATTTTAAAACCACAAAACTGTGCGAGATGACGAACCCAGGCCGCCCATTCAGTTAAGTCTTCGCCTAGTCTTTGTTCCGCTTTATAAAAAAAAGTTTTCCTCAAAGATTTTTTTTTTAAATTTCTTAGGAAAACTGGTTGCCAATCTTTTCAATAAGAGTCATAAGCTAAGTCTTCTAGTTTTAACGGAAAAACTAAATCGCCTACTAGGCGATATGTATCTTCTGCTAATGATGTGAGCAAAAAAGCTCTTCCCATAACTCCTGCTTTGTCAGTGTCGTCATGATAATCATTTGTCATACAGAACTGGATAAATCGAATATTAAAAATATCTCTTTCTTGCATGTGGTGATCAAATGTGAGGTTGTTGCCGAACAACACATTTCCTTCATTTGACATTATTTATTTCTAACTATTTAACTTTATTGCACTCAATAATGGGTGAATAAGGTCCTCGTCGCCAAATATTCTGTATTTATGGGGATTTCACCACTAAAACAGAAATTAAATTTATACCTTTATTGCATAGAATACTGTAAGTATATGTTTTATTGAACGACAACACAACTGTCAGATCTTAGTTTATTCATAAGCCTACAATATAGCTTACATACTCTACAATAATATAAATAAAACGCGTGTTGTAGATTCATATATATTTGAATAACTACCTTAAATATAGTTATCAGTTCCCACGAAAAATTGAGAGACAATTACCCACTGAAGTTGTCGCTTTTAGGTGTCAGTGTGCGCGCGCATCGTGACAACTTCATGGTGTCGTTTTTAGATGGCGGTGTGCTCGCGCATCGTAAAAATTCACTCTCATCATTTTCCCAAACGCCCCAAAAGTATAACTTCAAATACTTTACCGCATAACTTCTTTGATAAATATTGTAAAGTAGATGTAAAAGGATTGTGAAACCCGTAAACATAGTCTAATTTTCATAATTTTTGGAAATGTAGATACTCGTATATTAAAAAACTAGGTCCGTACGTTATTACTTTAAAGAAATATTGCGAATAATATAAGTTTAAAAATCTATACGTATAGACTTAGATGAAGGTGTACTGAATCTAATGAGACCAAATTGGCTCATATCGTAAAGGTTTAGGGGGGTAAAAACGTTATCGCCCGAAACAATATTTCAAAAAGGAAATGTAGGAAATTACTTCCAAGACTTGCAACTCTCTTTATCGCACGGTACGGTGCGCCGAACAGATCGAGCGGTAAGAAACAGATAGCATTTTTGAAAATACCTACTCGCGCCGCGTATCGGCGCACTTCACAATCCTCTTAATATTACTAATGTAGCATTTTCATAATAATAACTCAATAATTATGGGAATCGCAGTTATTATGGATCTGAGACGTGGTCCTTCCCAGCTGGCCGTATGAGGAAGCTCAAGGTCACTCAGCGAGCTATGGAGAGGGCTATGCTCGGGGTTTCTCTGCGTAATAGACATAGAAATGCCACAACACACATAGCCCAACGGATCCAACGGATTAGTAAGCTGAAGTGGCAATGGACCGGCTATATAGCTCGAAGAATCGACAACCGGTAAACGAAGTGTAGGGCGGCCCTCCACTAGATGGTGTGACGATCTGGTAAGACATGCAGGAAGTTGATGGATGCAGGTGGCTCAGGACTGTGCTTTCTGGTATTCCTTGGGGGAGGCCTATTTTCAGCAGTGGACTTGTGAAGGGCTGTAATGATGAAATGAGTTATAGGAACAAAAAACGTTACCCTCACACTAGGATTTTCTCCTTTATCATGGAAGCAGTTTACATACATAAATTGCACAAGGATCAGACATCCAGACCGGAAACACCTTTATCCTTCAGACCGGAACACAGCAGTGCGTGCACTATTGACGGCAGACATAGGTAAGAGTGTGGTACCTACCGAACCGTATCTTAGGCAGCAAAGGAGTGCTAGTACCTACATATTATGTCAATCTTATCTGCTGACTACTGACTTCTTATCAAAATTGACCTATAAAAAGCACTTATTGAAAATAAAAAAAAATCGCCAAAAAAGGTGGAAATTTATCCAAAACTGCCGAACCCAGTCGCTCTCTCATTTTTCACTAAATGACAATAGAAAAAGAGGTACAGAGATAATAGAATACAATGGAATAGAAGAGACGGAATAGAACGGAACAGAATAGAATAAAATAAACTAGAATACATTTTATTCAATATAGAATATTACATATTTACAATACTTATTAAAAGACAATTTCTTTATTTACCACTGGTTCGGATATATTTTGATGGGATATATTTTGAATTTAGAATGTTATTCTAAGTTAAGATTTTGAATGGTAGAATTTGTTTGCAGTATGTTATGGCTTTAGCACAAATAGGTCAGTTTGATCGATGAAGCACCTCACAGAATGTAAGCCAACGCAATGTTATGTTTTGTACGGTGAATGACAAGATCCCTTCTAACTGGTAACGAGTCCATCTTAGTGCTCAGGGGTGAAACACATCTGCATTTTGATTCTTAATCAAGGATAGATGTGGGTACCTATCTATAGGCCGACACGGTTCGGTGGTGGTATAAGAATGTCCACTACCCCATATCGTCCCGAAAGTGTCGACAGTGGGAAACGAACCGGAGATGGGCAGCAGCATCTTCCTGATAACAACTCAATATTATATAAACACAATTTAGGTGGCAATCTATGGTGGAGCCCTATGTTCAACAGTGGACTTTAATAGGCAGTAATGGGTGGATAGATGGATCTATAGGCCACAGCATCCACTTACCATCAGGTAGACTATTTTTTTTTATAGAATAAGGGTGACAAACGAGCACACAGTCCACCTGATGGTAAGTGGTTGCTGTGGCACATAGACATCTACATCCATCTTCGTTTGCGAATTTAAATGCAGATGCGTTGTCAGCCGTAAGGACTAAGATAGAATGCCTCTTTTCCAGTAAAAAGGGTCTCCGGTTCTCTACACTCACCATACGAAACACAGCAGCATTAAGCTGCTATTTTACGCTGGTATTCTGTGAGAGCGTAGTCCTTCCCCGGTCGAGCCGACCCATTCGTGCTACAACTATACTATTAATATAGCTGCAGCATGGCTCTACCACGTAAAAAAATACTATACTCGTTTGTCAACTTACCTTCTACAAAATAAGCAATAATTTAAAATTTAAAATTTTATACAACCGACTTCAATATATATTATTAAGGATAACTCAAAAACTATTGGTCAGACCTTGATCAAATTGGGATTTTCAAATCAAGATTGGGACCACATGAGCAGCACCAGCTTTCAAATAAGTAAAGAATCATCGAAATCGGTTCACGTAGAACAAAGTCACATGAGTAAAGAAACCGTATCTTTACACATGTGACAAAGTTATGAGGTAACACGCATAGAATGAAAAAAAAAACGTACAGTCGAATTGAGTACCTCCTCCTTTTTGAAGTCGGTAGAAAAGTAGTTCTGCAGTGGTACGCTTAGGTTTAGTTTTAATTTTTTTAATTACAGGATCCCAACTAGATGGTAGTACCTAGCCTCCTTCTCTATTGAAATTAGGATGTTTTTTAATTTCAATAGCCTCATGAAACGTCGGGAATTAAAAATAAGTAAAATTAAATGCGATAAAATCCGTAAAAGTAGTTTTATTCAATGTGTAGTGTTCGCGTAAATAAAAGAAAGGAGCTGGTACCCGACGCGTTGCTGCCGCAGAATAAATAATTGTGGAAATATCGTTTTAAATTTGGAAGACTTGCGTTGCTTCATTAAATGATAATACATCCATTGAAGTTGAATGCTATATAACTTTCAAACAAATGTTTCGGTGCGATACACGCGCCATCTACCGTAAGTTAATTTTACTATGCCTATGACCTTCGCGCAAGTGCAAGCAATACTCGTATGTTGACAAAGTTTTAGCGCAATCTGATGAACGGTATGGCAGCGCATAAAATACGAACAAACAAACATTAATATATGAGATCATTACAGATATTGATGTCTATGAGCCACACCATCAACTTACTATCAGGTAGACTGTTTGCTCTTTTGTCACATTTAAAGTTACAGCCTATATACGTCCCACTGCTGGCCACAGGCCTCCTCTCACTTCTGAGAGGATTTTAGGGCAAGGAAATGTCCGCCGCGCTGCCCCAATGCGTGTTGGCGAACTTCACATGTCTTCGAAATATTTTTTTCTTATTTCTCAGACATGCAGGTTTCCTCACGATGTTTTCCTTCACTGCCGTCAATCGTAAAATCAGCACTTAAAATTGCAATTAACAATTTCATTGGTGCCGGCGGGGATCGAACCCGGTTCGCTCGCGTACTGAGCTACCACATTAATTCTACAAAAAAAAAACATTTATAAAATTAAAAAAAATTACGTTTAAAAACATCGTTTTCGACACATAACCTAACAATAATACACTAACACAATAACCTAAATGTTTCAATGACGCCTGCAACAGGTTTAACAACTTGTTGATTCCGTTCTGAAATTCTGCCGGCTCCACACAACTCATTTCGGCGCCTACTCACACCGATGGCCTTTCAAAACTTTGCTTGTCAGTGCAAATTAACCGTCTGTGATATTAGATTTACTTAAATTGCCTCGTTACTTATTCAGTGATAACTTTATAAATGGTTGATAATGAATTTATATAGAGAACTATATGTCTAATATTATAATATACTTTTTTTATAGAATGCGGTGATAAACGGGCACAAAGTCCACATGATGGTAAGTGGATGCTGTGGCCCATAGACATCTACTCGTATATCTATCTTCAATTAAGAATCAAAATGTAGGTAAACGCGTTGTCACCCTGAGGATTAAGATGGATCGCCTCATTTCCAGTAATAAGTGCCTCCGGTTCTCTACACTTACCACACGAAACACAGCAGTATTAAGCTGCTATTTTACGCTGGTATTCTGTGAAAACGTGGTCCAACCGCCGATCCGTCCTGTGTGAGTGCCACAACGTGGCTCTACCACTATAAATATTAAAATAATAGTAAAATAAAAGTAACTACGTATGAATGCATGTTTTTTCTTCAATTCTCCTTTGTTACAAACTATTAAAAACGTGCACGACTAAATATAGACTTCCCCCAGCCAAAGTTGCAAATAGTCCGTCTAGAATAAATACGCAACGTTATTACAGAGTGCTTAAATCGATTGAGATTCATCATCGTCATCATCATAAATACAGCCCTTCACAAGTCCACAGCTAAACATGGCTCTTCCGCAACGAATGCCACAAAAGACGGATCCTGAGCTACCTACATCTACTTAATGCATGATTTACCAGGTCCTTACTCCACCTAGTGGCGGGCCGCCCTACACTTCGCTTACCGGTACGAGGCTGCCACTCGAGAACCTTCGAAATAATGTATGGCAGTTGTCGGTTTTTCGATAATATTGCCAGTCCATTGTCACTTCAGCTTGCTATGAACATTTTTGTGAATAATGTCATAAAAATATTAGTTTTATATACTAGCGACCCGCCCAGGCTTCGCGTGGGTAATATCTATTAAAGCAACGTTATTTAGATTTAGGATAATCAAAAACTATTTTTTTTCAAAAAACAAATCTCCATGTTTTACTTTGGCATACAAAATACTTAACAAAAGGATATTTAATTCTTCGATACACTATGTCTTAAAAACAATTCTAAAACCTATTATGTGTAATTTTTTTTTAGTTTTGAAGCTTTTTTTATTATTATTTTTTTGCGTCCGCCCTGTCTTTCTCTGTGTGGAATTAATTAATGAGGCATAATTTAGTTTTTTTTTAAATAATCATCTATAAATTTCAAAAGATACTCCAAGTATTTAAAATAAAATATTATAGCTTATATCACTCCTGACATTGCTTATCTCTTGATAAATTTTTATCACAATCGGTTCAGCCATTACAAAGATTATCCCGGACAGACAGACAGACAATTTTTTAAATGGTTGTTTATGTCTTAATAGCATGCAAATAACCCCCTGAGGTTAATAAAAGGCAGTTATTTCAATATTACTTTATTTTATTTTATTTTATTTTATTTTATTTTATTCCTTTTGGAAAACATACAGCTAACATTAACAGTAAATAAATGAATAACAACTATGTAGAAGGCAATTTAAAAGTTTTCTCCTATAGATAATATGAACTTAAAAACAATAATTCTTGTCGGTAAAAGATAAACATCGATTAAGACAAATACAGTAAATTAACAAAACACTCAACAAAATAATTTTTTCGCTAAAATATTTTTGATTCGAGAAACACTGGTATTAAACAGATCCAAGTCAAAGCTATTGGAAATGTTATTAAAAGTTCTGCATGCACGTATTATAAAAGGATTTTGCCTGTATTTAGTCCGGGTTATGCGGCACATGAAGTAAACGAGGCTTTCTTAATAGGATAGCTCTTATTGTAAAGCCTAACTTACTCAGTAGCACCGGACAGTCAACATTACCATTAGCCAATTTAAAAAGACAAATTATATCTGATATGCGCCTACGTTTGTACAGAGGCAAAATATAAAAAAAATTACACCGCGAAATGTAGTTATCAGTGTAAAATTGTGTCTTAAATTGCAGAAAACGTAGAAAACGCTTTTATACTTGCTCAATCCTATCTATATGAATGTTATAATTTGGGTTCCACACTTGAGAGGCGTACTCTAAATGGCTGCGAACAAGAGCGCAATAAAGTATCTCATATGTTTTAATATTATGAAAATCGGTGGAAAATCTCAAAACGAATCCAAGTACTCTATTGGCTTTTTTAATGATATTGTCAATATGTGCATCAAAGAGTAATTTAGAATCGAAAAATACACCAAGATCCTTTACTGATTGTAATCTCTCTATACTAGTGTCGTGTAATTTGTAGTGAAAGACAGTGGGATTGGGTTTACGGGTAAAAATAAGGATAAAACACTTGGACACATTCAAGTCAAGTTTGTTCCGTGAACAATATCGTTCAAGTTCATTAAGATCACGCTGCAGACCAAGGCAGTCAGAAGTATTTGTAATGGGACATAAAATTTTCATGTCATCAGCATAAAGGATTATTTTGGAGTAAGTGAAGCAGGAACCTATATCACTTATAAAAATCGCAAAAAGCAATGGACCTAATAGCGATCCCTGCGGTATTCCTGAAGGGATTTGCACAGTTGCTGACGTATAACCATTGAAAACTACTGCCTGACAACGATTCTCAATATAAGACTTAAACCACCTAAACAGATCGCCGCTGATACCTACTTCGAGTAGTTTGCTGAGAAGTATAACGTGATCTAAACGGTTGAACGCTTTATTGTAATCAGTGTAGACTACGTCCACTTGTAAGCGCTCAGACATGATGTTAGTTAAATAGTCAGAACAGACAATAAGGTTCGAAACAGTAGATCTACTTTTAAAAAGCCGTGTTGATAATCACTGAGTGTTTGTTTGATGCCATGATATACAGACGAGTATACGATTTTCTCAAAGATTTTGGTGAATAAACAAAGCTTGGATATTGGCCTATAGTTTTCTACACGGTCCTTTGGACTTTTTTTATCGATGGGGGTAATGAATGCAGATTCCCAAATAAGAGAACGTCTGTATATTATTGTTAACGTTATAGTCAACCTTTTAGCACACTTATAAGAATGGGTGGTATACCATCAAAAGCTTAAAGATTTCAGTTTCGCCAACTTGTATCGAGTTTATACCCGACACAGTCTGTGATCGCCAATTATCGGGCTCGTATCGGGTGTCATAGTTACTGCGAATTTGGTGAAAATTACCATAGAAAAAATCGCTAAACATATTACAAATAATATCCCCTTGGCCGGATGTTATGTGTTCATATTTCACTATAGATGGACAAGCGTTTGATGTTTTTTTATATTTCACGAAGGACCAGAAGATCCTTGGCGATTTATTTATGCTGAGTTCTATCTTTGCTATATAATTGTTGAACATTTCGGATTCTAATAAAAATATTAAAAAAGACAAATTGCCGTATTTTCTTATATTTGGTGTGATATTTAAACTTTTCCTTTAAAATTATTATAAGAGAGGTTTTATACCAGGGAGGATATTTAGAAGAATATTTTACTACTTTTGTTGGTATGTAAGTGCCGCACAAGTTGTTTAATCGAGTGTACAATAGTGACAATGCATCGTCCACTGTGCCGTTAAAAAGATCGTGAGACTATGTAAAATTATCAAGCTCTCGTGATATAGAGGAGAAATCAGCTAAATGGTACATAAACTTAGTCCTTGGCTGGACTGGTAAAGTGTGGTACTCGACAAAATCCGCTAGAACGCTAAGAGCCACATGATGAGGGTCTTCAGGCACTAAAGGGTCGGTACATTTTGTTGCGGATAAGTGATTATTACAAATTCTGTTGTTAACATTGGTATGAGAGTTATATTGCTGTAGATTACACGTATTTAAGGTATCAAAAAAGACTGAACGGATCCCTCAATATTTTCCGGACAAAGAGTATCCATCATCATCAAGAGTACAAGATATATTTGTCAGATTAAAATCTCCCAAAATAACGAAAGCATCAGTTAAATTGGTCGTTACTATGTCGTATAATTTTGTTTAAAAACAAGCTAACTGTGCAGATAATTAGTTACCCAGATTTTGTCTGCATAAGTAAATCGTAAGTTAACGATATCCATATGTCTTCGGGAGAAGAACGCCAGTCGACCCGCTCCTCCACTGCAAGCTCACGCCTAAGCAATAAGCACACCACCTCCCAACGTTTTGTAACACTGTAGTTTCTATCACGCCTCCAAACAACATCACGGTCATCAAAGAGCTCGTTATTACAAAAGTCATCGTTAAGCCACGTCTCCGTCAAGCATATAACATCATAATTGTTAATACATACATTTCTCAGAAAATTTGATGCCTTTGTTCGCAGACCACGTATATTATGATAGTAAATTTCAACAGCCATCATTAAAAGACAGATACTTCAATTTTATTTAAATGTATAGATTATAATGTCTCGGGTTTGTTTAATATAGAATTTTTATAACACGTAATCATTATAATAAAAAGTAAAAGTTAAAAGTAAAGTTACAGCCTATATACGTCCCACTGCTGGGGCACAGGCCTCCTCTCATTTCTGAGAGGGTTTTTAGGGCAAGGAAATGTCCGCCGCGCTGCCCCAATGCGTGTTGGCGAACTTCACATGTCTTCGAAATATTTTTTTTTTGTTTTCTCAGACATGCAGGTTTCCTCACGATGTTTTCCTTCACCGCCGAGCATGTGGTAAATCAGCACTTAAAATTGCAATTAACAATTTCATTGGTGCCGGCGGAGATCGAACCCGGGTTGCTCGCGTACTGTGAAACTTACAGCGAGCGCTAACCATCTGAGCTACCACGGCTCAGATGGTTAGCGCGCAGATATAATAAAAAGTAGAACTAATTATTTATTCCCGAATTCAGCGTGCCTCATTAGACCACACTCCCGCAGGAATCATTTTTTTTTTAATAGGATAAAGGTGACAAACGAGCACACAGTCCACCTGATGGTAAGTGGTTGCTGCGGCCCATAGACATCTACATCAAACAAAATGCAGATGCGTTGTCACCCGTGAGGACTAAGATGGAATGCCTCATTTCCAATAAAAAGGGTCTCCGGTTCTCTACACTCACCATGCGAAACACAGCAGCGTTAAGCTGCTATTTTACGCTGGTATTCTGTGAGAGCGTGGTCCTTCCCCGGTCGAGCCGACCCATTCGTGCTACAACTATACTCCTAATATAGCTGCAGCATGGCTCTACCACGTTGAAAATCTATTTTATAGGATCGATAATTTGCTTGATCTCTTTCTGATACCTACTCCTATCTGTATTTTAGGTTTATAAGACTGAGCATATTTAATTTTTTTTTTATATTTACGCGAACACAACATATTAAATGAAACAAATTCTACGGATTTTATCGCGTTTAATTTTAACTTTTTAATTCCCGACGTTTCGGGTGCTTCACAACATCCATGGTCACGAAGGGAACTATGACATCGGGACATCAAACACCTCATGTTTGATGTCCCGATGTCATTATTAACTCGGCTACCTTCAGTTTTTGAATATTAATGTTTGGTCCGATATACGCAGAACGAGCTTACAGTATCTTGAAGACGTGCAGTGGTATGCTTGGGTTTGGATTTAAGTTATTATTAAAAGTTATTAAATGCGGAGTTAACATCCTAGTCTTCAATTACATATTTCCATGAGATACTGGAAAGGCACTGTCTTCTCGAATCCGACTCAGGATGTTGATGCCATACTGAACAGATCACTGACATGATTATATTTTTTTATAGAATACAGGTGACAAACTAACACACAGTCCACCTGATGGTAAGTGTATACTGTGGCCCATAGACATCTACGTGTACATCTATCCTCGACTAACAATCAAAATGCAAATGTGTTGTCACCCCTGAGGACTAAAATGGAATGCCTCGTTTCCAGTAAAAAGGGTGACCGGTTCTCTACACTCACCTCACGAAACACAGCAGCGTTAAGCTGCTATTTTACGCTGGTATTTTGTGAGAGCGTGGTCCTTCCCCGGTCGAGCCGACCGATACGTGCTACAACCATATTACAGCCACAGCATGGCTCTACCACATATAAAACAATGTGGCTTGTAACAGACTGTATATTCGTTATTACTACTGTACTGATAATTATAACCTTCTGCAACTGAGGTGACTTTGCCGTTAACATTCGACTGAGGTGTAGTCTGTCAGACGTCACTTTATACAGCATGATTCGTAATAAACTTTTAGAAATAATAAAACTCTAGTTTTATTTTATGATTAACGGGTTTCTGTATAATGAAAAACAAAATAATAATTATTCTCAAAATAAAAAGAAACGAGCTATTTGCAATCACTTAATGAGATCAATTTTTTAAGGATATTTACGCTTAAACATACAAAACTAAAAAAAAAACTATATAATCAAACTCCTATAAAACGATTAATGTTAAACTTTTAAGCGTTCTTCTATAGTGCTAAAAGAACAAACACAACAAGGTCGCATAGATCATTAAGACACAATGCAGTATCAAAGTTGACCCTAAACCTATAAATTAAGTTTACAGTCTTGACAAAGTAGAGAAGAACATTGCAGGCAAATTGGCTTTTTGCATGCACGGAAGTGGTATCTTGTTTGCCTTTTCAATAATGCTACATAGTTTCTTTCCAGCGGGTCCTGGAAGCTCAGCCACGGGCTTAGGGGGAGGCAAGTCCTTGACTAAGACTCGCGTCATGGTAAGACGAAGTTCTCTGGGCTGTCTATCATTACAAATGCGTTATTTCAAGCTAGAAAGAACAATTCTCGCGCCAAAGATAAGTCCCCTCTTCGCAGTTTGGCACCTGGACAGTTTTGGTATAAGACAAATGCATTACCGTTACCGTTACAGCCTATTGAAGTCCACAGCTGAAAGGACTCTCCCATAGATTGACTCATATGAGGGATATTTGCCATAGTTGCCACGCTTGGCAAGCGGGTTGGCGACCGCTGTTTTTATTTTTAGTCATTATTAAGAATACGCAGCTGCCCATCCCCGGATTTGTTTTCCTCTGTTGCCAATTACGACACCCACGGGATGATATAGGGTAGTGGATACTCTTATAACGCCACTACACGGCATTAGTACAAATGCATTAGTGCAAGCTAAATCCAAAATTCTTTAAAATGTTGCCAAAGGCCATCGACGTGTTTTTCGACTGCTGGAATAGTAAAGTAAGTTTAGTATAGTTACAGCCTATAATATACGTCCCACGGTTGGGCACAGGCCTCCTCTCAATTCTGAGAGAGTTTAAGGGCAAGAAAGTGTCCACCGTTCTGCCCCAAAGCGGGTTGGAGAACTTCGAAAAGATTTTTTTTTCTCAGACGTGCAGGATCACGATGTTTTTCTTTACCGCCGAGCACGTAATATTGCAATTAAAAATTTCATTGATTCCGATGGGGATCGGTACGGTTTGCTCGCGTATTGTAAAATTTACACCTGAACTACCACGACTCTCTTCGTCTTGGCATCTTTTCGATTGGGCATTCTCTTCCTCAAGTTCTCCGAGTACCTCTTGCTCGTTACAGCCTATTAAAGTCCACTGCTGAACATAGGACTCACCCCATAGATTGCCCCATAGGAGGGTATTTGCCATAGTTGCTTCACCTTGCAAGCGGGTGGCAACCGCAGCTTTTTTTAGTTGTTGTTAGGAAGACGCTGCTGCCCATCTCCTAATTTGTTTCCCTCTGTCGCCTCTTACGACACCCACGGGACGATATGGGGTAGTGAAAATTCTTACACCGCCACTACACGGCACTGTTTCCATTCCTTAAAAGTAGATAAAAAAAATAACATACCATTGACAAACGAACTATTTTGAAAAATGTCATGGGAATGGGAATGACACATCATCTTGTTAAGAATGTCATTCAAGTTGATCTTTGATTCAATTTCAATTTAATAATTTATAGTTTCCTGTTAACGTTATCTTATTCTTATCTATGGTAGCTTAATATGGTATGGTAGCTAAATATGGTAGCTCTAATAGCTTGCACCAACTTAATTTCAGACCGATTGTTCACATTAAAAAATGCCATTTTTCGCCTTAATATTGGGTACTTACTTTGTTATTTTTTAATTAGATGTGTATCCTGAATCCTGAATAAAAAATATTCTCTTTGTTATTTTTTAATTAGATGTGTATCCTGAATCCTGAATAAAAAATATTCTGATTTCGATTTGAAACGGACCGCGACAGTTTTTCTTTTTTTTAACGGACCCCGCAATTGAACTAATGAGGGCTAATAATTTTCTGCTCACCAGATGTCGCTAGTCGACACTGAGGTAAAGTTTTTTGTTACACAATGTAATTTAATTGAGAAGTTGTTTTTTTAATAAAAGTTTATCAATTTCTAGAGAATTATATTAATACACAAAACAATGCGTCAGTGGTTTGCTCTTTAATTTTTTGCACATTTTTAACTTTTTTTTTAATTTTTCTACATTTATGAATATCTGTGGTTTGGTTTATTTATTTTTAATGTTATTAATATAAAATATAGCTAATAGTACAGAAAGAAACAATAACTTTTACATTTTCCGAACAAATTAACTTCCCCGCTATGAAATCTGTCAAATATTATACTCACTTTCTAGTGGCGCCGCCCTAGTGGCAGAAAATGTCGTGGATGCCCTTATTGGTAGGGCTAGCATAGGCAGGAGACAATTTTATGCCATCAAAAACATAACTTGTAAAAAAAAACAAGTCTCGCAACTCAGTTCTTCTACCGTAAAAAGTTGTGAGATCCATGTCGTCCAAGTCGGTTAATTTATTCAGTCCCTACTTAAGGGTCCTTCTGTCTTAAAGTTATTATGTAATTAGCTAACCTAACAACATCTTATAGTGACCAAATCAATATTAAAAATCTTTTATGTTTTAAATAAATAGATTGACTTGGCCATCGCATGAAAACACAATGTATCTCACAAGTAATACCTATCTATACCTGTTATTCCATTATATTATACATTTAAAGGTACACTGATTCATTCACTGCAAATGTAACTTTGTAATCTTATATATTTATATGGAATTACAATGTTATTTATGCAGTTAGTGTATCTCGAAAACTGGACCGAAATTGCAAAATATTTTAGTTTTTCCTTGATTTATATACTAAACAATAATTTTATTCCAAATTTGAAGCTTCTATGTTTGCTAGAAGTGCCTTAGAGTTTTGATGATCGGTCAGTGAGTGAGTGACAAAATTAAGAAATTTTGACTAGTTATAATTCTTAAACTACTAGTTCAAATTGAATGAAATTTGAAATATTTTGAAATGAGTTTATACAATGGCTACTTGGTTGCTGAAAATTCAGGCTTCTAGTTTTATCCACAACGAAGTTATAGGGGTTCGAAAATGGCCTGAACTGCTTCCAGAAAAGGATGGTACGGCCATGCCGCTTTTTTGCTCAACTTGGCGGGGGCACTGCAGTGCCCCCAGCTCCCCGGGGAAAGGAGAAAATGTTTATCCCCTCGCTTAGTTTTATCCACCCTTCGAGCATGGGCACACCGGTGGATATAATATCCACAGTAGATAAAATGGGAGATAGACTTAGACTTAGATAGATTTTTTGTATGAATATAAACTTAAACCCACGTCCAATGAACTAGGATAAAATTGTCCCTTTCAAATGTCAAAAACGCATAATTTTTTATCTTTCATGCTACGGACGGTGGATATATGTCTACTCGTTATGTCAAACGGGGATATACTTTCTAACTATTACTCGCGCACGCAATCCCGTGCTCTATAGGTATGCACTGGATGGAGTAGCTATGGCACGAGTGAACGAGGTTAAGGATTTGGGTGTTCGTTTCACCTCAGTACTTAATTTCCAAAATCATATAGCGAACATCTGCAAGAAAGCGTATCGTAACTTAGGTTTCATACTGCGCAGGGCTCGTTGTTTCATTAACATTAAAGCCATTGTAGCACTGTATAACGCCTTAGTTAGGAGCCAGCTTGAGTGCAACGCGGTTATCTGGGCTCCACATGAAACTAAATATAGTCTCATGCTGGAGAGAATTCGAAACAAATTTATTAGGTTTCTATATTTCAAACAGTATGGCGTATATCCTTTTTACCCACTTAAATATTCAACCTTATTCGTTTTAGGTATGGTGGGATTTAGGTATATGGGAATGAACTCCGTGTTAGGCGCGACCTCGCACGGGTATCATATATTCTCCAAGTAATAAGAGGAGAAAGATAGACAATCCTTATTTCTTGGAGGGTATATATTTGAATGTCCCGGAGCAATACATGTGGCGAAGGCGGCGGCCGCGCCCGCACCAACTTGCTGAAGGAGGCGCCGCGCACTCGCGCCACCAGACTAATTAACCTTATCCATGAGGAAGTTGACATACATTTCTACGTGGTAGAGCCATGCTGCAGCTATATTATTATTACTATACTTAGTAGTATAGTTGTAGCACGAATGGGTCGGCTCGACCGGGGAAGGACCACGCTCTCACAGAATACCAGCGTAAAATAGCAGCTTAACACTGCTGTGTTTCGTATGGTGAGTGTAGAGAACCGGAGACCCTTTTTACTGGAAAAGAGGCATTCCATCTTAGTCCTCACGGGTGACAACGCATCTGTATTTTGATTCCTTATTGAGGATAGATGTAGATGTCTATGGGTCACAGCAACCACTTACCATCAGGTGGCCTGTGTGCTCGTTTGTCACCCAATCCTATAAAAAAAATAATCGTAAGTTCTGTGAGTGAATTCACAAAGGGCGGCATTATTTACAATATTTTACAATAATTAACATGTTTACTATTATCACTAGCACATTAGGTCATTAGATCCTGTAATGTTAGTGATAAGTTTGGCTGAATAAATAAATAATAAATACTTCTCCCCGTTGCCATGCTTTGGCATAAGCACAAGATAAATATATGTTTAGAAAGTCTATGCCATCTGGGCTAGTCCATGCTAGCCGTGCTGGCATAGATTTTCACTCACTACTTATTGAAAAATAAAAAGTAACTCTGTTCATTTTGATCTGGAGATTCCGTTAGAAAGGACTAATAGAATCTACCTCAAAAATACACACTATTGTGTTCCGGTTTGAATAGCGCTATAAAGCGTTTGTTGAAGGTTACTACTAAATTGACTAACATAAGTATACCGTAATATAAAATACTACTACCGCCATCTAATGACAAAAAGAAAAATCTAAAATCAAAAGTTGCGTAGATTGTTGATTTTGTTTGACTCTATTCTAATCTACATGTTATTTGTTGTACGATTTGGGTTTTTTCCCTCAACTTTTTACTTTTATTTTTCACGTTACATATTAATATTAAATATGACTAATAAGTTGTTATCACTGAACAATATTAAATGTTTTAGCATTATATTGACTTATAATTGAATGATTTGTGACATTTGTTTTCGGAGTTATTTTAATTTTTGATCAGGTATTTATCATTTGTTTGCCCGTATAATGATTAGTGACGGCGCAAAAATGCCCCAACTGTTTTGATCATCATCCAGTTGTAAAATGGGACAGCCCAAAAAAATCTCATAGCCTCCGATAGATGGCAGTATAATTATTTCAACTTAACTTACCTGCAACAGTCCACAGCTGAATTTGAGTCTTGCTTTTAGAGAGAATTTGACTTAATAGCCACGTTTGTCAGGCGGATCGGCGATAGATCCAGACCTTTGATGCTGTTGCCCGTCGCCGCTCTGGGTATTTTACGTCTGATGTAAACGGGATAGTTGGTTATACTGCCATCTATTGGAAGCCATAAGATTCTTGCTTGTGATCTTTCTGGCATTTTCCAAAGTTGTCTTTTCTTGCATAACAACACTCACAGGACAAAATGGTTTGATTGATTGATTTGTATTTTTTGTATTCTCAGCTCATATTCATATTGCGCCGCCAGTACCAGCCAGTACACGCAGTACGACCTATATTATTTACTAGTTTGAGTAGTAATATAATTATCTACATTTCGTCAAGCTAGTGGTACAGAATATAAATAATTATTGTACTATAGTACAAGTATATATTATATATTATATTATACGTACTAGTGGCGACTAATTATATATAAATTCATTAATTTAAACAGTATGAATGAATGACTAAGATGAAATTCACCACAGTGCTTATACTGAAATATATATTAATAAATTTGATTCCTGCTTATATTGGATCGGAATGTCTAAAATTAAAAATCTGAATATAATTATGTATAAATATGAGTATAATGAGGTACTCATAATAGTGACGAATAATGGCAATAAATATTAAAAAATTTAATGAATGAGGGCTAATAATCTTCCGATCAGTAGATAGGTATCGCTAGCTGACACCGATGTGAAGTTTTTTGTTACATAATATCATTTAATTGAGAAGTTAGTTTTAAATAAAAGTTTCTCAGTTTCTAGAATATTATATTAATACACAAAACAATGCCTCAGTGGTTTGCTCTTTAATTTTTTGCACATTTTTATCATTTATTAATTTTTCTACTTTTATGAATATCTGTGGTTTGGTTTATTTATTTTTAATCTAATTAATACAAAATATAACTATAGTATACAGAAAGAAACATTAACCTTTACATTTTTCGAACAAAATGACTTCCTGCTATGAAATCTGTCAAATATTATTACATTTATAAGTGGCGCCGCCCTGGTGGCAGAAAAAGTCGTGGATGCCCTCATTGCAATCGTTTTTACTCGATTAGCTCCTGTAACTAGCGACTCCGCAAACTGGGTATATTTTTACATTACTGAAAAGCTGACAACCTAAAATTTGACTAGTCCCGGCATCGCACAGGTACGGTTCATCACGAACCGCATTAACCGTTCAGGTGATAAAAAGTGCGATTGAAGCGTTCCTCAGTGTGCTCTTATAATTTGGAACGTGATGTAGGTATTACCTACCACTTTATAAGTTTACAAGACTTCAAAAAAAGGATGAGGTTCTCAATTCGACTGTATTTTTTTTGTGTATTACCTCAGAACTTTTTTCTAGGTGAACCGATTTTGATGATTCTTTTTTATTTGAAAGCAGGTGCTTCTCATGTGGTCCCATATAAATTTGATCAAGATCTGACCAGTAGTTTTTGAGTTATCCTTAATAATGTGTATTTAATTGATTTCGACTGAATTGATGAGGTTCTCATTTTATTTATATATTGAAGTCGGTTGTACAAAATTTTTAACTTTACCGCTTGTATATATGGGCGCAAATCGTCATCTATCGGCAATAATTGGCAAATATTGATATTTATGTTTTAGTTTATCGTTTAAGTGAATATATTAGTATAGGAATATCTGAAATATATAAGATTTAAATTTTAATAGTTATTTATAAACATAAATCCGTTATTTATTAAGGTCTGATATTTAGTAGACACTGTTCTGACTGTTGGAAAATTTTGAAGACTTTTGATGTTTAATTTATTGTTAAAATACTCAATTTACTGTGTAAATGTTCAAAATAATATCTATTAGAATTAATATCATTATTTTGTATCAAATTTTATTATTTTATGCAATAAGTCTTGTTTAATTTAATTTGAATCTTGCTTGCAGCGCCACCTTTTGACAGACTATTAGAGCCCAGATTTTGACTAACTATGATAAACTAATGTTTGTTCAAATTAAATGAACAAACATTTATATAATATAAATCGTTTGTAGTTATTTAAATTCATTAAAATATTTATTATGAATATTCAGCTCTATTTTAGGAATTATTTTGTAGTAGGTACTTAATTTTATTTGTTTCATTTAAAAGAAGTTGTATTTTTTTTTTTATTCATAGATAAAGGGCTTTGTCGCTGATGCGATTATGACGCCCTGGTAGTTACAAAAAATCTTAAATATAATAATTACTAACAAATGAACTTATTAGATATATCCATTTTTGTAAGGAAACTATAAAAGCGGTTGATTTATGTAAAGACTGACTGCGCCCCCTTATCCCTTAAGGGGTCGCATCAAATCTTCGGCGGAAAGGCCACTATGGCTCTTTAGCGGCTTTTCGTTCCCAAGGTGGTGTTTAGTGGGTAGGCACTTAGGTTAGGTTAGTCGCAGTGAGTCCCACATAACCACGCAGCCGGCTGCGTGGTATGCTAGGAGCATTCACCACCTCCCTCCCCCGCTTCCGGAGGGTGCCTTTGCATTGGGCGCAAAAAAAAAGACTGTTCTGTTCTATACTAGCAATTGTGCGAAAATAAACTACGTAATATTTGGTGTGCTATTTCATTGTGATGGACTCTGAGCGTGAAAACCCTGGCGTATCGCCAACATATACTTTATAAGTGTTAAGACGGCAACAATATTTCAACCATAATTAATCAGAGATCGATGAGCGTGGGTCCTATATCACAATGTGCTTGGATATAGGCTATATAGCCTATATATCTCTGATTAATTATGGTTGAAATATTGTTGCCATCATATAGATATGCAGTTAAAAAAGCAAACAATAATATTTCTGCAGATTTGTTATTAGAAAAACGCTGCTGCCCATCTCCTTGCTTTCGTGTCGCCTCTAACAAAACCCACGGGATCATAGTACCTAAGGGGTCATTTAAATTATTGCTATTTTTATAACCAGTTGTGATAATACAAAATGAGATTTTACGTACGTGGGGCTTAGTGAATACTGAATACTATTAAATAATGCACCTGATAATGGTCTTGCAGGCGCGTAGCGAGGCAGCGACGATATGATAGGTACATCCGATCAGGTAAATACTAAAATACTTGTACATAAACAAGTTCGCACAAGAAAGATCAGAGGTTGCGTGGACTTGCTTGTAAATCGTTTGTCTATCTTCTTCTAATATCTAAAACTTACTTTTTGTTTGTTCGTATGTTATGCGCTGCCATACCGTTCATCAGATTGACTAAAACTTTGTCAACTTATTGCTTGCACAAGCGCGAAGGTTATAGGCATAGTACAATTAACTTACAGTAGGTGGCGCGCATATCGTACCGACAAATTTATTAGAAACTTATAATATATTATTTAATTTCAATTTCAGTGAATGTATTATCATTCCTAATTAAACAATATAACTCTTCCAAATTTAAAACGATATTTCCACATTTTTTTTTCTGCGGCAGCAACGCGCCGCGTACCAACTAGTAAACTATAAAAATTCAAAAGCTCGATTGATATTTAGGAGGAAAAATCATTTGAAACGACTCACGAAGAAAGAAGAAGATAATGGTAGTGATTTCCGTATTGAGATACATTAAGAAGTTTTATACGTGGCAGAGC
This sequence comes from Parnassius orleans, assembly GCA_029286625.1. Lineage (NCBI taxonomy): Eukaryota > Metazoa > Arthropoda > Insecta > Lepidoptera > Papilionidae > Parnassius > Parnassius orleans. The sequence goes on along the minus strand of JAGSMP010000043.1, from coordinate 652,985 downwards.
CACGCTGCAGCTGTGTTATGGTTGTAGGACGAATGGGAAAGAACCACGCTCTCACAGAATACCAGAGTAAAATAGCAGCTTAATGCTGTTGTGTGTCGTATTGTGTTTTTTTTTATAGATATTAACAGCAAACCACTTACCATCAGGTCCACCTGATGGTAAGTGGTTGCTGTGGCGCAGATGCGTTGTCACAGTAAAAAGGTTCTCCGGTTCTCTACATTCACCATACGAAACACAGCAGCGTTAAGCTGCTATTTTGTATTGAATCGGAGAACCTTTTTACTGGAAACGAGGCATTCCATCTTAGATCTCAGAGGTGACAAAGCATCTGCATTTTGATTCTTAATCTTATCGTTAAATGTAGATGTCTCTGGGTCACAGTATCCACTTACCACCAGGTGGACTGTGTGCTTACCTGGTGGTAAGGGGACGCTGTGCCCGTTGACATCTAAGTATTCTCGATTTAGAATCAAAATAGAGGTGCGTTGTCACACCTGAGGACTAAGATGGAATATAATGCCTCGTTATGGTTTCTTATATTTACGCGAACACTACACATTGAATAAAACTATTTTTACGGATTTTATCGCGTTTAATTTTACTAATTTTGATTCCCGACGTTTCGGGTGCTTTACAGCACCCATGGTCACGGGGGGTCTGAACAAAGCCCCATACCAACCGATATTTAAATGTTGAATCGCACCATCATCCATCACAGTTAGCTACCGTGGGAAAATCTTTGTTTCAGAGAGCACGAGGGATCTGTGACAGAAAACATCTGGCCGCCGAGCTTCAGCACGTCGAGCAAGTATTGCAAGACAACAAGCTTCGGGTCCCGCGCCTACGTCACAGTGACCAGTGAAGCCGGCCACAGTCGAGCGTGTGCCTGCTGTATTACTCTATGTCAGAGGTCACAGACAAGGTTGGCTACATTTTGAAGCGAGCTTCTATTAAAACATACTTCAAGCCGCCGAAGAAGATTAGTCAATTTTACCATCCGTCAAGTGTAATATCCTCTACAAGATGCAGGAGTGTACAAGCTTGATTGTGAATGTGGTCTCTCTTACATAGGACAAACAAAAGATCCATTAAAACCCGCGTGAAAGAACATATAGCTGACGTGAGGCACCGACGCTCTGGGAAGTCTGCAGTCTGTGAACATGTTCAAGATCGTCCCCGCCATTACATCAGATTTGATAGACCACAAATCCTCGCAAAGAACACCGATTCCTACCAAGGATGATACGCGAGGCTATTGAAATTAAAAACATCCTAATTTCAATAGAGAAGATGGATGGGTGCTGCCATCTGCTTGGGATCCTATAATTAACAAAATTAAATCCAAACCCAAGCATACCACTGCAAGACTTCAAGATACTGTAAGCTCATTCTGCGTAGATCGGACCAAAAATTAATATTCAAAAAACTGAAGGTAGCCGGGCTAACTATGACATTAGGACGTCAAACACCTCAGTCCCCCCCGTGACCATGGGTGCTGTAAAGCACCCGAAACGTCGGGAATCAAAATTAGTAAAATTAAACGCGATAAAATCCGTAAAAATAGTTTTATATAATGCCTCGTTTCCAGTAAAAAAGGTCTCCGGTTCTCTCTACACTCGTCATACAAAACACAGCAGTATGAAGCTGGTATTCTGTGAGAGCGTGGTCCTTCCCCGGTCGAGCCGACCCATTCGTGCTACAACCATAATATAGCTGCAGCATGGCTCCGCCACATAAAAGTATATCACTTATACTAGGTATATCTTTCAACCAGGTCAGTAGATAAATGGAAAGCTTATAACCTTCGACCTTGTAACTTAACTCAAATTAATATTTTGGACGAAATATTATGAGCAGGTAGTTAATTCCACAACCTTCTCGAATTAACCGTGGACTCTACAGTGGAGATGGCACATTAAGATTTAGCCGGGAAAATTAAGCCCCCCTATTTAGCGTTACAGGCAAGTAATATGCTATAGATGAAATGTTCTGTGAAAATTAAGTTATTTTATTTTGTTGAAGCTTACATAATCTTACGAGGCGACAAGACATAGTTAAAAACAAAAAATCGGCAAGTGCGAGTCGGACTCGCGCATCGTACAAGATTTAATACTATGTAAGTACTTTTTAAATTTTATTTTATTTTATAATAATTTTTTAGCGAATATACCAATACAAGCTCTTTGAGCATTTCAAGCGTCTACTTGTTGCCACTATTAAGATCGAGCAAAAAAAATTAATTTATTTGCATTTTTATTAGTTGTTGTTATAGCAGCAACAGAAATACAGATTCTGTGAAAATTTCAACTGTCTACCTACACGGATCATGAGAGACAGCTCGCTGACAGACAGACGGCCGGACGGAAAGCGGAGGCTTAGTAATTGGGGCCCGTTGGTTACTCTTTGGGTACGGAACCCTAAAAAGTACGAAAACAAAAATTAAAGTCATAAGAAACGTAATTACTACTACCTTGAGGTCGTTTAAAATTGCAAAATTAATAATTAAAGATGTGAAACAGATGTATTGAGATCCTGCTCCTTTTTGAAGTCGTATAAAATTGAAAAATCAATAATTAAAGATGTTAAAAAGACGATTGAGATCCTCCTCCTTTTTGAAGTGGTTTAAAATTGAAAAATCAATAATTAAATATGTAAAACAGACGATTGAGATCCTCCTTTTTTTGAGGTTGTTTAAAATTGAAAATTAATAATGGAAAATATGAAATAATTGGCCAAGATCCTATAAAACAACAAAAACTTTCTTCTTCTCTTTATGCTATTCGAAGATAATAAGATAATAATAGATTGCTTCATCGTTCATCATGCGTACAGCAAAGGAGCGGAATAAATTGCCAGCATGTCTTTCCATCCGATTATAATGTGGATGTCTTCAAGGCAAGAGTGAATAGGCTTTTGTTAAGCTAAGTCAGTGCGCTTTACCATCTTCTTCTGCATCACCAGTTACCATCAGGTGGAATAGTAGTCAAGCACTGGCAAAGAAATTGATTTTTTTCCCTAGCAAAACTTGGTGAAGGAGATCATTTTCATTTAAACATATATAGAAGTATGCATAAATAGTAGATACCCTTAACCGACGAGCGTGTATGCGTTGATATATGGATGTAAAGGAGGCGAGAGAAGTGTGTCAGGATCGTGCCATATGGAAGTCCGTAGTCTCTGCCTACCCCTCTGGGTGACAGGCGTGAGTGTTTATGTATATGTATGTAAGTATATATTAATACCATTATTCATAGAGGACCATTTATTTTATTAATTTTGTTTTTTCAAAAATATCAATGTTTTTTGAATAAAATATAGTCTAGATTACTCTTGGCATTGCTCTCTATCTGTTCGTAAAGTTTTATCACAATCGGTTCAGCCTTTCCGAAGATTAGCTCGGACAATAAAAATTGTTATTTATGTGTTAATAGCATATAAATAACCTCTGAGTAAATATAGAAACCAGTTATTTCAATATTACAGACAGACACTTCAATTTTTATTTATATGTATACATTATTTTATTATTTTTGCCGATAATTCTAAGACTCGTTAGCAGGAAACAATTGGACACGAGGCGTGATATAGTACACACATATAAAATATATAAAAGCTTTAAGTTATAGCATCGCCTCTTGCTTTTACGTGCCATATTTTACAATGCCTTCCCAATTCGTATGCTCGGCTGAGTGGAAGGAATAGTTACGAGAGGGGAAATGTGTGGTTGATACGTAATGTTCTCGATTTAAGCTGACTTCTAAAGGTGGAGGAAGTTCTCAATTCGACTGTGTTTTGTTTCTATGTATGTTACGCGATATCTTCATCAATTGTGAACCGATTTTGATTATTCTTTTCTAACTAAATAGGTTATAGTTCAGTGGTAGTTCCATATAATTTTGGAGAAAAAATTCCATCCCTAAATGATATTTATAATGTAAGTATTTAGACTAGTTAATATTTTTTGAAGTGATTTTTTTCGGATCGTTGTGATTTGAAACTCGATGAAACGAAAAAGCGACACTAAAAAGAGACAAACATATACATCTATAGGATTTAGCCTGCGAGAGACTGAGATAGAATACAGTATACAGTGTTTATTATAAATTAATTTATATTTTAATTACATAAACCCTACAATTATCCTCCTGGTACTCTGCATGTAATTGTATGGTAATTGTCAACCGCCGCTCATGATAGAAAATTCACAAAGATATCTCTAAAAAATTCTTTTGACGATTAAAAACCATATTAAACATAAATGCAATCATTCTGATTTTTGTCAGATTATTCTACAAGCAACAAAAGAATTTTAGTTTTTTGTCCAATCAATAGATTTTTTTTATCGCATATTCTTATTTCTGAACATAATACGTACGCATGTGTGCGTAAAATACAGAAATAGTGTAAATGTGTGCGTGCATTATTCGAGGTCACTTAGCTCTTGTATTCCTCTTAATAAAAAATAAAAGCCTGTTTTAAAGAACTAATCAAATAATTTCGACATAACAGCTATTAAAGTCGGAGCTTAATTTTTCTATAAAGAACGTGAGGGTGATATTATGGTCACCTTAAGTTTAGCCGCCCTATAAAACCAAAACTGGGAGGAGGACAGAGACAAAAACACAAAGTCGTTTATTATAACTAACATATTAAGAATAAAATAACAAACAAGCTTTGGCAATAATTAGGAACACTTCGAAAAATCAATTTGAAAAACTAACTGCACTACACAATACTAAAATCGACTAAAATATTTACTGTAATGTTAACTGTGAAAATGGCATCGATAAAGTAGCGCCTTTTGACCCTTTATTATTTGATTGACTGATGAAGTGCTATCGTATCACAGAGCCATCTATACGAACAAGACTGTAGTTTTGGAGGTATAAGAAAGTGACCATATCAACCGGATGACCATATTACCTCACGTACTATACACTATATTTTTGTCCTCGTGAAATTTATGTATGTAACCCGCCCCCACGATACAGGAGAAATTCTTAGGGTGGAGAGTAGTGGTTCGCGAGAGGTTGGTACTGTGTCATCTAACAGTGGTTGACGTGAAATAGAAAGGGAAATAGAGAAGGAGAACGCATGAGCTGTGTTGTGAATAAAGTGTGCTGTTATATAAACTAATTTATATGTGTAAACTATATTAATAAATGTATTTACTGTTTATTATTGTCTCCGCTCTTCCCCAAATTGAACAAAAATAACTGTCTTCAATAAAAAAAAATTGCATTACTTACAGTGTTAATAAAATAAAATAGAATTTTCATTAAAAATAATTATTTTTCGTTACGTAAAATCATTTCAAATAATACCTGAATCTTTTTTTTAGGATATACTGTTAAGGTTGCTTATTACCAATGTAAGATGTCAAATGTCACACATCATATTATGCGCCTACTGTAAGGGTCGCTCGGTTTTTAAACATTATTTAAAAAGAAGAAAAGAAAAAAATATGACAGTCTCCTAAAATGTATGTCGAACGCGACATTACACCACACTCTTAGCGTCAATTGTATCCGATTTTACGATTTAACCTTGCCCCGTATTATCTGCGGCATAATTTACCGCTTGGCGCTAACGGGCTTCTTGTCACTAATCCGACGATGACTTGCAAAGTAACTGAAGCATTTAATACCTTACACTCGACCAAGCGGAAGTGATCACATAAATCCAACGCTGCGTGTTGCTCACTATGCTCGGTGTTTACGATATAAAATCACAAATCATACCATACGGAAAGAGGTAGCTTTCGCTGTAAAATACGTCTAAAGATTTTTTTTTAAATAGAATGACGGTGACAAGCAAGCACACAGCCCACTTCATGGTAAGTGCGTACTGTGGCCCATAGACATCTACATCTATCCTCGATTAGGAATCCAAATGCAGGACTAAGATGGAATGCCTTCTACTTCTATAGAGTAAAAAGGTCTCCTGTTCTCTACACTCACCATATGAAGCACAGCAGCATTGAGCTGCTATTTTACGATGGTATTCTGTGAGAGCGTGGTCTTTCCCCGGTCGAGCCAACCAATTCGTGCTACAACCATAATATAACTGCAGCATGGCTCTACCACTTTATAACCATCTACCGTACAATTTAGTGACTAATTAGTGATTGTACCGTATAGTGTAGGTGTAAGAATATCCACTATCCCATATTGGCCCGTGGGTGTAGTAAGAGGCGGCAGAGGTAAACTGAAACAGGCGATGAGCAGCGGCATCTTTCTAATAACAAATCAAATTAAAAAGGGACTGCGGCTGCCACCCCAACTGACAAAAGACGTGATAACTATGTCAAAATTCTCCCTATGAGATAATCTATGGGGAAAGCCTACGCTCAGCAGTGGACTTTTATAGGCCATAGTGGATGTAGTGATTGTTTTTATTAAAAAAGGGCTATATCTCCTAAAGTATGGAGTCACTCAACCGGGGAAGAAGCACGCTCTCACAGAATACCAGCGTCAAATAGCAGCTCAATGCTGCTGTGTTTCGTATGGTAAGTGTAGGGAACCGCAGAGCCTTTTTTACTGGAAACGACGCATTGTATGTTAGTCCTCAGGGGTGGCAATATGCATTTTGATTCTTCATCGAGGATGGATGTAAATGTCTATGGGCCACAGCATTCACTTACCACTAGGTAGACTGTGTGCTCGTTTGTCGTCCTTATTCTTATTATTTACACAATTCAAATTCAGGATATAGTTGGGTAGGATTCTAGATATATATTATAATTATTCGTTGGTTTATTGGTTAACTGGTACAAACGAAAAGCCTTTTAGTTGTTAAATATTCAGTCAAATTAGCATGCCTTTATCTCGCTGTTCTCAAATTAAGTTACTCTTGCAGGGAGATTGAATGAAATGCACAGCTGCGGTGAGTAGTACGCCGCTGCATTCCCAGAGATTATTAATTGTGTTTTAAAGAAAATATAATATGTTATAAAAGAAAAGCAATTTTTTTTCAAAAATTGTACCAACAAGTAAAATGTATCTCAATGGAATAATACGTATTACAATATTCACTGACCTCTATTATATAGTATATATGGATGTCAGTGCATATATTATATCTTACGTGCCTTATTAGTCATTAAGATATTAAATAAAATTAGAAAGAATAATATTTGACATAAAATTAGAAGGTTATAAATTATCAATTAAATAATATTTACAACTAGCGACATCTGGTGAGCGGGAGATTATTAGCCTTCATTAAACTCCTCTAATCCTCTAATCCACGACTTTTTCTGCCACCAGGGCGGCACTACTTTAATTGCGGTGAAATAATTGACAGATTTCATAGCGGGGGAAGTTAATTTGTTAGAAAGTGTAAATGATAATATTTCTTTCTAAAATATTTATAAGACAAATTTTATAATAATTCGATTAGAAACTTTTATTTATTATTCAGTTACTTATGCCAAATCACCATGGTAAGTTACACCATTGAACAGCACGTTCAAATGATAAAACTTTATTATCAAAATGAGTGTTCGTTAGTGCAAACGTTGCGAGCATTGCGCCCATTTTACGGTAGACGTGGTGGCCCTTCAAAGTCGACTCTTCAACGTTTGGTTGCCAAATTTGAAATGACCGGTTCGGTAAACAATCAGCCAATACCCTTACGTTCAAGGAACGCAAGATCAGCCGAGATCATCGTCGCGGTTCATGAAAGTGTACTGCTGTAAACTTTCACGAACTGCGACGACTGCTTCTGAACTTCTGGCTGGCTTGGCTTCTTTCTACTGAATCCGAAGCAGTCGATTCCTCGCCGTGCACGATATCTCGGCCTTTCGCAGACTTCAACTTGGCGAATTTTGCGTCGGGACTTAGGCCTACACCCGTAAAAGATCCAAATAACCCAGGAGCCTAAAGTTCATGACCATAGACAACGAAGTTTTTTCGCTGACTGGGCTTCGAATCGTTTGGAAGAGGACCCCAATTTTGGCCGAAAATCATCTTTAGCGACGAGGCCCATTTTTCAATGAATGGCTGTGTTAACAAGCAGAATTGCCATATTATATGGGACGACACCAACCCACGCGAGGTTCAAGTCCTCTCCAGGTGATAATGCATCGTTAAAAAGTTACCGTTTGGTGTGGATTTTGGGCTGGCGGCGTCACTGATCCGTACTTTTCGAAAACGACGCTGGTGAGGCGGTCACCATCAACGGCGAGCGCTACAGAACGATGATAACCAACTTCTTATAGCCCTAATTGAACCATATGGACCTAGACGACATGTGGTTCCAGCAGGACGGCGCTATGTCCCACACAGCGGACGCCACGATTGACATTCGCCATGAGCGATTTGAGGTTAAGGTCTCTCGCAGAGGTGATGTGAATTGGCCACCAAGATCATGCGATTTGACCCCGCTAGACTTTTTCTTGTGGGGTTTATTGAAGTCGCAGGTCTATGCAAACAAACCACAATCGACCGATGCCCTAAAGGTGAACATAACACAGGTCATTAAAATAAGGGTGACAAACGAGCACACAGTCCACCTGATGTGATGGTAAGTGGATGCTGTGGCCCATAGATATTTACATCTGTCCTCAATAAAGAATCAAAATGCAGATGCGTTGTCACACCAGAGGACTAAGATGGAAAACAGCGTTTCCAGAAAAAGGGGATTCCGGTTCTCTGCACTCACCATACGAAACATCGCAGCATTAAGCTGCTATTTTACGCTGGTCCTTCTCCGGTCGAGCCGATCCATTCGTGCTACAACCATAATATAGGTGCAGCATGGATCTACCATCGTACCACGTGAACCGTATGTTCTTGACATCAAATAAAAAAATAAAAAAGTGCGAGTGTCAGCCCGCAACCAAACGTAAAAACTATAGCAAATATTTCCTCTATGAGGCAATCAATGGGGGAAGCCTATGTCCAGCAGTGGATTTAGATATTTTGTAATGATAAAGATGAAATGAGTATACAGTCCACCTGATGGTAAGCGAATGCTGTGGCATATCGACATCTACATTTATCCTCGATTAAGAATCAAAATGCAGATGCGTTGTCACTCCTGACGACTTAGATAGATTGCTTTATCTCCAGTAGAAAGGGACTTCAACTGACGTTACTTAGCACACAAAAACGCAGCATAATATAGCTGCAGCGTGTTTCTACTAGGTAAATAATTCTCCTGGCAGTAGGTATTCTGTCAATATTAAGTCACCAAAGTCACCACAGGAAACTCAATACTTAATTTTTTAAGTTGTAGAGCCATGCTGTAGCTATATTCTGGTTGTAGTACGAAACCAGTGTAAAAGAGAAGCTTAATGCAGTGTTTTGTGTGGTGAGTGTTGAGAACCGGACACTCCTTTTACTGGATACGAGGCATTTCATCTTAGTCCTCAGGGGTGACAACTCATCTGCATTTTGATTCGTAATCGAGGATAAATGTAGATGTCTATGGGTCACCGTATTCACTTACCATCAGGTGAAATGTGTGCTCGTTTGTCATCCATATTATATAAAAATACAATCCGTTGCCCCCAGCAGCTGAAGAAATCCATGAGGATTTTCCCCACGATAAAAAAAGGAAACTTAATACCTAACTTCGGCCATGTATAGCAATAAGGAGATGGGCGCTCCTCAAAGAGAAACGATTTCTCAGGAATTCCTTAATCAAGTTTCATAATATAGGTACTTGTTATGCATATTGTTATGTAAATAACTGAGATATGGGATCGTTTGGTCCGCCCATACCGTCCGTACCGCTTTTCAAGCTATTAATTTTAGGTCAGTTTTCCGTATGATGTTAACGAAAAGCAAGGAAAAAAGCAAAAAAGCAAGGAACATAACTGGATGATCCTATTCTATCATAAGGTTTTGTTCCTTGCTTTCGACTTAAGTTTAAATAAACACGAGTCTAGTCTAACCTCACCCACAGAAACAGAAACTTTTTTATCCAATATAGGTTATAAATAATACTTATTGAAAGTCACTCTTTTGTTTAATTTTCCACTGGTTCGGAAAAAGCCTCTGTCCTGGGAACAGAAATATTAAATTAACACTTTTTTGTGGATCATCTTACATTGAACTATTTTGATATTCATTTAAATATTTTTCCCGTAATTTATTAGGAGATAGGACTCCTTCTATGCCTAGAAATCCATCTTGGTTAGTAACAATCATTTGTGTGGCCTACAAATAATTGTTCCGGGTCTGGATGTACCGATTTTTTGTATGGTGACTAGGCAGTCACCAGGACAATCGTTATTTGACTAATTGGGAGTCCGAAAATATGACGAACCCGCCCTACTACTCGAGTACTGATCCTAATTAGTGTGAATAAATAACGACTTTTGTGATTTACTAAGCTGATTGTCCTATTGAATAAAAGTCTATTCACTAGGCGCCACCTGAGAGTCAAAAAAGGTCAAGTCTTTTTAGGTCGCGCGGCGGCTTTTGCTAAACGAGTTCCCGGAAGTTAATCCATGCACGTGCACCGTAATTCTAAAAACTAATCAGTTCTAACGAAAACAATAGTGCATTAGTAAAAATGGTGCATTATTTTGGTCCGTATAAAAATAAAAATATTCGTCCGCAATTTGCTTTGTATACCCTAATTCCAAGAGTTGATGAGACATCTGCGTAAATAATACCTCAAAAGAAAGGACAATAGCTAACCAAGTTTCTAAAAAGGTTTGAACAACAAAGGCTATTTTTTTTTGTGATGGTATAAACTCAACATTTCCTTATTTTTTTGGTTCCTTAAACTTAAATATGCGTAGAATGTTTTTCTGATGATGAAGATGCTTGGAAATTATTTTGTTTGAGTAATCACACATTACACAAATAAAAAATAATAACATAACAACTGTAACTGGACACTATTAGCATTTAATTTAAAAAAAAATGGGTTTTACAATCCTGTATATATAGGGTTATTTTGCAATAACCGGCCAAATTTGCAGAGAAGGTTCTGAATAAATAATATAGGCAAATGGTGAAGAAAAATTAATAGAAACTTGAAACAGAAACAGAAACTTTTTTATTCAATATAGATTATAAATAATACTTATTGAAAGTCACTCTTTTGTCTAATTACCACTGATTCGAAAAAAAAACCTCTGTCCTGGGAAGAACCAGCAAGAAACCCAGCAGGACTTTTTTAAATAACAGCTTACAATCATGTATATTACACATTAACCACACAAAACAAATTAGAAACAGCCTGGCAGCGAACACCTCATTCCCAGGGGTTATTATCATCCATAAATTCCTTAACATTATAATAACCCTTTTTATACAAAATATGTTTAATAAAGTTTTTGAATTTTGAGCAGGTCGAATTTTGTATATTTTCTGGGATTTTGTTGTAAAAGCGTATACATCGCCCCAAGAATGAATTACTGACTCGGTGGAGTCGAGTAACTGGTACTACTAGCTTGTGTTTGTTCCTAGTATTTACAGAATGAACATCACTTATTTTTGTATAACTACTTTTATTTTTGTGTACGTACATGTATTGAGAGGCCAAAGTTAATATATTAATTTCCTTAAATTTTTGTCTGAGCGACTCTTTAGGTTTTAAATCATAGATTGCTCTTATGGCCCTCTTCTGTAAAACAAATATAATTTCAGTGTCAGTTGCGTGTCCCCATAGCAAAATACCATACGACATTATGCTATGGAAATAGCTAAAGTAAACAAGTCTAGCTGTTTCCACACTGGTAAGATTTCTAATCTTTTTTACAGCATATGCTGCAGAACTAAGTCTGCTTGCTAACTTTGATATATGGGGGCTCCATTGAAGCTTCGCGTCTAGTGTTATTCCAAGAAAAATGGTGGTATCGACAAGACTCAGTTCCTCCCATTTAAAATTACATTAGTATTTAATTGTCTGACATTTGGAGTCATGAACTTCATACATTTCGTTTTATTGCTATTTAAATGCAAGTTATTAACATTAAACCAATTTACTAATTTAGATATAGCATTATTTACTTCGTCATATTTTAATAATTGTCGTTTTAATTTGAAAATTAATGAAGTGTCATCAGCAAATAATACTATATTATGGTTATCCGCTACTATGTAAGGTAAGTCATTAATATATACAAGAAACAGAAAGGGGCCGAGAATTGAGCCTTGAGGCACGCCCATTTGTACTATCGACCCGGAAGAGCTCATACTATTAATGACAACTTTTTGCGTTCTGTTACTTAAATATGAAACAATTAATTTGAGAGCATTACTTCTTACACCGTAGTGTTGTAGTTTCCTGATTAATGTTTCATGGTGAACACAATCGAAGGCTTTGGATAGGTCACAGAATATACCCAAAGCATCCTGTGAATTCTCCCATGCATTGAAAATATATTTAATCAGCTCAACACCAGCATCAGTTGTCGAGCGACCCCTTGTGAAACCGAATTGATTTTTATGAAGTAAATTATTAACATTAAATAAAATTAACATTTGATCAAGAATATTTTTTCAAAATTTTACTTAGTGTTGGCAGTACAGAAATGGGTCTAAAATTGGCGGGGTCTAATGTACTACCAGATTTAAATAAAGGTATTACTTTACTATGCTTCATCAAATCAGGAAACACACCATATTCGATACTAGTATTAAAAATAATAGCTAGTTGAGGCGCGATTATATCGATTATAGACGCAATAACTTTAACGGAAATGCCCCACAGATCCGCAGTTTTCTTAACATCAATAGTTTTAAAATATTTTACAATATCTTTTGATGATATTTTATGAAATGTAAAATTCTTTGTACACGCATTTACATTTTGTTTAAGCAATGATTCGGCGACGGCAGGAGAAGAATTCAGTGACATAGTGGTTAAGATCGGAATATCCGTAAAATACTTCTCAAAAACCATTGCAACATCCTGATCTGATTCCGTTAAATTGTTGTTAAAACTCAACCGGTAGTTCGAATTGCGAGAGTTGACCTTACCAGTTACCACCTTAATTTAAAATCTCTAACATTCTGTCCTTTTTATCTTTTAAATTCAAAATTCGTGGTAATGCATTATTTTAACTGATTGTCTATCATAAATATTTAGCGTCTACAATTTTACTAAGCATGCACACATTCGTAAGGATCGATCGGTCGGCAAACGTTGTGAACTGAATCGCACACAGAGGAGCGCCCGTACGCGTAGTTGTTGCCCATAAATCACATTTAATTTGGGATAATTTCAAATAAAAGAAGAAGTCTTATTTACTCGTACTTTCAAAAACTGCAAAAACGGTATATTATTATTTAATATAGTTTAAAATTTGGCTACTCTTTGAAAAATAACCCTATATAGAGATAGATTATTACATAATACTTTTTGAAATTTATTTTTTTAACTTTCCAATGGTTCAGAAAATACTTCTGTCCTAGGAAGAACCAGCATAAAACTCATTTTCAAGATTATATTTTTTAAACATACATAACTTTACAATAATTTTGTAAAATTTTTATATGAATTTTAATAGAACCAGCATGATGGCGATCACCTAATTCCCAGGGTTTATTTTCATCCATGTATTCCTTGACATTACGAGTATTATACTTTTAAACTTGTTCATTGACAAACTTTGAATATTTTCTGCGATTTTGTTGTAAAAGCGAATACATTGTCCCATAAATGAATAACTAATTTTGTGGAGTCATGCTGCAGCTATATTAGTAGTATAATTGTAGCACGAATGGGTCGGCTCGACCGGGGAAGGACCACGCTCTCACAGAATACCAGCGTAAAATAGCAGCTTAACGCTGCTGTGTTTCGTATGGTGAGTGTAGAGAACCGGAGACCCTTTTTACTGGAAAAGAGACATTCCATCTTAGTCCTCACGGGTGACAACACATCTGCATTTTGATTCTTTATTGAGGATAGATGTAGATGTCTATGGGTCACAGCAACCACTTACCATCAGGTGGACTGTGTGCTCGTTTGTTACCCTATCCTATTTAAAAAAAAACTGCCATTACGAGCTTTCAATATTTTAAGTACATAGTGTTTAAAGTGTGAACATTTTTATTCTTATTAAAGCTATTCATGTTTTTATGTACATACATTACATTTACATGCAATGCCAATGTTAATATGTTTATTTCGTTATTTTTTTTTCTAATGGACTCTTTACAATTTAAGTTACAAATCGCCCGTACGGCCCACTTTTAGACAATCGTAGTACCAGTCGTCTTGCACTTTTGAAGTCCCTGCTCGTTGCTACTGGTCGTCAGCAAAAGTATGTAGTAGGGTTTCTATATTTGAAAACGCTTCCTTTTCTTTAACGAGCTGTTTTGCAGAAAATGGAGTGCATGAAAAGTGAAAACCCCTTTTTTAATACATACTATCTAGCATACGTTCACCTTCCAGTTCAACTATTTATGAATAATTGCTGAAAGAATTGTATGTAATATAAACTGTATGAATAGTTTGTAATATAAAGTACATATAGAAGTCGTATGTAAGAAACGAATCGTTACGGAGAACGAGACGTTTCTTGACTGTAGGAATCGGGCAATAGACAAGTTCTTCTAACCCTATACTGGGTTATTTTTCAAAGAGTAGCCAAATTTTAAACTTAGATTCAAATATATAAATAATGATATATCATTATTCCAGTATTTAAAATACTCGTACGAGTGAGTTCAATTTGGGATAATTTTAAAAAAAGGCTTGTGCGTTTTTTAAAAATTATCCCAAATTGAATGTTATTTATGGGCAACAACGTTTTTGCCTACCGATCGACCCTTACGAATGTGTGTGTGTGCAGTAAAATCATTTATTACCACACATTTTGAATTTAAAAGATGAAAATGACAGAATTATGGAGATTTTTATAAATTAATTTTTCTTCACCATTTGCCTATATTATTTATTCTGCTGAAACTTCTCTGCAAATTTGGTCGGTTATTGCAAAAATAATCCTGTATATAACCAATGGAAAAATCTAATTGTAGCTTGTTTTTCAAAATATATTATATTCATAAATTTATTGAAACAAAAATTAATATGAAATTATCATTTTGAAGAAATATAGTTTATTTAGTGAAAATGATTGATGTTTTCGTATATTTTTATAAAATATGAACTTTTAAGTTTCAGAATTTAATTTTGTTGAAAGGTTTCTAAGATATAATTTCATCTGAAAAATAACTTAATTTTAGCTTAGAAAGAGTAAGTTATTCATAAATCAAAATCTATTATGGAGAGCGGCGACAATTTAATAGTTCTTATCGTATTACGAAACCCTGGTATCCATTTTAATTAAGAACTATTTGCAATTGAAGCCGCTGATAAAGTTGATGTTGGTACTTTGCCAAATCCACACAGACAATATAATAAATCTGGAAAAAGTGTCTGCAATTCTAATATTTTTTTGGACAAAACAAGTCCAGATGGCTATACAAACCTCTTTTTAACACGTTTTTATTTTCTCGTTATTTTTTTTTAAAAAACGTAACCTCCAAACAAGGGTTGTTTCCTGCAAGGTGGGCAAAAGACATCATAGAACACTATAATACATACACAATATAGTATTATATGGTTGACATACATAAATTAACAAGGACAAACATTTAGACCCTGAACAATTATTTGTAGGCCACACAAATACTTATTCGTAGTAGAATTGAATCGGATGCCAATGCAAGAATAAAAAAATGTGGTTTATCAATTATTTACGTATTTACTTAATGCATTTTTTACTATTTTAATAGAACTAAAGTAAAAAGTGATTAACATGCACATAGTTCAACTAATGGTAATTGAATTCCGTGGCCCATTGACCGACTTCTACATTTACAATTATTAATCAAGAAATTTAATTGTTTAAGAAATATAAATACGAGTGTTATTTCAGCGAGCGGAGTTTACGGATTTAGGACGTTTATCCAATAATCAAAGTTTTTGGAGCGTTGTCGCAAGTCTTAATAAACAGTTACATCTTTACTTTTTCACTTTTGTAAGACGCTGCGAGAAATTAATTAATAGAAATACTTGGCCGACATTGTTTGAATATAATTTCAGTTAAAGTTTTTACGTGGTAGAGCCACGCTACAGCTATGTTATGGTTGTAGCCGAATGGGTCGGCTCGACCGGGTAGGACCACGCTCTCACAGAATACCAGTGTAAAATAGCAGCTCAATGCTGTTGTGTTTCGTATGGTGAGTGTAGAGAACAGGAGACCGAACGGAAATGAGGCATTATATCTTAATACTCATTATTACATATGCATATTGATTCTTAATTGAGGATTGATGTAGATGTCTATGGGCCACAGTATCTTGTTGCCATAAAAAATGTAATAATAATAGTAAGTAATTATTTACATCATTATAATTTTTCTGCCTAGGAAGCCGTCTAGGTAGGCCCCACCCTCCTTCATAATTCCATCGCCAAATAAACTTGCCTGTATTGCTGTTTTCCTATCTAAAGGGTATAGAGAGCCAGTATAGAGGACCAATATAGAGAGCCAGTATAGAGGCCAGTATAGAGAGCCAGTATAGAGGGCCAGTATAGAGAGCCAGTATAGAGGCCAGTATAGAGAGCCAGTATAGAGAGCCAGTATAGAGGGCCAGTATAGAGAGCCAGTATAGAGAGCCAGTATAGAGAGCCAGTATAGAGGGCCAGTATAGAGGGCCAGTATAGAGGGCCAGTATAGAGAGCCAGCAGAGGGCCAGTATAGGCCAGTATAGAGGCTGTATAGAGAGCCAGTATAGAGGCCAGTATACTGGCCTCTATACTGGTATCTCTATAGAGAGCCAGTATAGAGGCCAGTATAGAGAGCAGTATAGAGAGCCAGTATAGAGGCCAGTATAGAGAGCCAGTATAGAGGGCCAGTATAGAGAGCCAGCAGAGGGCCAGTATAGAGCCAGTATAGAGGCTGTATAGAGAGCCAGTATAGAGGCCAGTAGAGAGCCAGTATAGAGAGCCAGTATAGAGAGCCAGTATAGAGGGCCAGTATAGAGAGCCAGTATAGAGGGCCAGTATAGAGAGCCAGTATAGAGGGCCAGTATAGAGAGCCAGTATAGAGAGCCAGTATAGAGAGCCAGTATAGAGGGCCAGTATAGAGAGCCAGTATAGAGAGCCAGTATAGAGAGCCAGTATAGAGAGCCAGTATAGAGAGCCAGTATAGAGGGCCAGTATAGAGAGCCAGTATAGAGGGCCAGTATAGAGAGCCAGTATAGAGGGCCAGTATAGAGGCCATTATAGTGAGCCAGTATAGAGGCCAGTATACTGGCCTCTATACTGGTATCTCTATAGAGAGCCAGTATAGAGGGCCAGTAGAGAGCCAGTATAGAGAGCCAGTATGGGGCCAGTATAGAGGCCAGTATAGAAGCCCACTATAGAGGCCAGTATAGAGGTCCAGTATAGAGAGCCAGTATAGAGGGCCAGTATAGAGAGCCAGTATAGGGCCAGTATAGAGGGCCAGTATAGAGGACCAGTATAGAGGGCAGTATAGAGAGCCAGTATAGAGAGCCAGCATAGAGGGCCAGTATAGAGAGCAGTATAGAGAGCAGTAGAGGCCAGTAGAGAGCCAGTAGAGGCCAGTAGAGGCCAGTATAGAGGGCCAGTATAGAGGGCCAGTATAGAGAGCCAGTATAGAGAGCCAGTATAGAGGGCCAGTATAGAGAGCCAGTATAGAGGGCCAGTATAGAGGGCCAGTATAGAGGCCAGTATAGAGCCAGTAGAGGCCAGTATAGAGAGCCAGTATAGAGGTCCAGTATAGAGAGCCAGTATAGAGGGCCAGTATAGAGAGCCAGTATAGAGGTCCAGTATAGAGAGCCAGTATAGAGGGCCAGTATAGAGAGCCAGTATAGAGGTCCAGTATAGAGAGCCAGTATAGAGGGCCAGTATAGAGGCCCAGTATAGAGAGCCAGTATAGAGGGCCAGTATAGAGGGCCAGTATAGAGAGCCAGTATAGAGGGCCAGTATAGAGGGCCAGTATAGAGAGCCAGTATAGAGGGCCAGTATAGAGGCCAGTATAGAGAGCCAGTATAGAGGGCCAGTATAGAGGGCCAGTATAGAGAGCCAGTATAGAGGCCCAGTATAGAGAGCCAGTATAGAGGGCCAGTATAGAGAGCCAGTATAGCGGACCAGTATAGAGCGCCACTATAGAGGGCCAGTATAGAGAGCCAGTATGGAGAGCCAGTATAGAGGCCCAGTATAGAGAGCCACTATAGAGGGCCAGTATAGAGAGCCAGTATAGAGAGCCAGTATAGAGGCCCAGTATAGAGAGCCACTATAGAGGGCCAGTATAGAGAGCCACTATAGAGAGCCAGTATAGAGGGCCAGTATAATTACAGGCTGTGAGACATTCTATTTTAGTCCTCAGAGGTGATAACGAATCTGCCTTTGTTTAAAGTTGGCTGCAGGGGTCCATGGACTACAGTGGGCACTTACTATCAGGTGGAAATCTATGATAACATTGAGAACTCTTTTACATGGTAGAAAAACTATGGCACAAATTCGGTTATCTTAACCAAGGACTGATCACAACAGCACAGATTACGAACGGACGAAAGCAGCATAATGCTACTGTGTTTATTTAAGTGAGTGAAGAGTCGCGGAGGCCCTTTTTTTGTATGTATGTTACGCGATATCTTCGCAAATTGTGAACCGATTTTAATGATTCTTTTTTTATGAAATAGGCTTTACCTCAAGGGTGGTCCCATTAAACATTGAACAATAACTACAGCCCCCAAGGGTGGAAAATAGGGGAAAAAGCTTCATATTTTGACTATTGTTTAAGGAATTTCATATGATATCTTCGCAGATTGAGAACCGATTTTAATGATTCTTTTTTTATTAAATAGTTTATACTTCAATAGTGGTCCCATATAAATACGTAGAAAAATTCTTCCCCTAGGGGTAGCAAATAAATAACTTCTTTTTTAGTAATTTGAAGTCGGTTTTTACTTTTGTTAAAAGTTATAATTCTGGTAACGTGGCATCACATCTAAGTTCTCAGGGGTGACAACGCATCTAAATTTAAATCTATAAAACTTTAGTCTATGAAGCACAGCATTCATTTACCATCAGGTGGACTGTGTACTCGTTTGTCACCCGTACATAAATAATGTTTTTGCCCAACAGCACGAACTACCAAGGCTATTATATTGTATATTATATTATAATACTATTTATTATTATAATATAATATACAATATTTTCATCATCATCACAATTACAACCACTGCTGAAAATAGGCCTCTCCCAAGGAATGCCACAAAGCACGGTTCTGAGACACCTGCATCCATCGACTTCCCACATGTCGCACCAGGTCGCCACTCCACCTAGTGGGGGCCGCCCTGCACTTCGCCTACCGATCCGAGGCTGCCACTCGAGAACTTTAAATATTTTATTATATATTATTTTTATAGGCTGTAATGGGTGGATGGATGGATGGATGGATGGATAGAATAAGAATGACAAGCGAGCTCACAGACCACCTAATATTAAGTGGATGATGTGTCCCATACATCTACATCTATCTTCAATTAAGAATGAAAATACATATACATTGTCACCCGTGAGGACTAAGATGGTATGCCTCGTTGCGAGTAAGATGGTTCTCCGGTTCTCTACACTCAACGTACGAAACACAGCAGCATTAAGTCATTGAAATATTATGTACTTCGTACTAGATCAGACACCACGAATAAAATTTGTGCGGCATTTCAGGGCGAGTGGCGAAAGACAGGAGTGGCACAAACTTTAGTAGTTAAGTTACAACGCGTATTGCAAGCAACTAAGTCTCAGCGTCTCTCCCTGTAAGTAGTACATAATATTACTTCAATGCATTAAGCTGCTTTTTTACGCTGGTATTCTGTGAAAGCGGTCGAAACGACCCATTTGGACTGCAGCCATAATATAGCTGCAGCGTCGCTCTACCACGTAAAAATGTAATGTCTTTCAGAACGAAATTTAGTCACGGTGGATGCTCTTAACGGATACTATCCATTTGCGCTAGACAGGACTATAGAACACATGTGTGTACAAGCACAGGTGCACTTTCTATGCTCTAGAAATAGAAATAGAAACGTTTTTATTTAATATAGATTATAAATAATACTTACTGAAAGTCACTCTTGTTTGATTTACCGCTTGTTCGGAAAAACCTTTATCCTCGGAAGAACCAGCAAGAAACCCAGCGGGCCATTTAAAAAAAAAGTACAGTTTACAATCATTACTATATAAACTCAATCTCTTAGTCCGATAGGACGGCAATCCGACACGGCCACGACCATCAAAGTTGTGTCGAAGAACGTTAACTCGTAAGTAAATTGAGTGCGATCAGGCAGAATGTTCTAAGAGTGAGTGAAGAGTGAACAAAGTCAATGGAGTGTTAAATCTAAATGAGTTCTAGCTAAACTTGTCTTAACTTGTTCGGGTGAGAGGCGTCGATAGCGTCGCCTGTCGCCGTCACGTTCACGCTCCCAACGTTCTCTCTGCTTTTAATTAAACTGTGTATGTCTTTCTATTTATTTGGGATCATGATATGCTTTGTTTACTGCACTACCACTACACACACCACCGTCAATAATACATATTACTACGAGTATCGACGGTGGTGGACATTGTGGTGGGAGTAGTGGTGTTGGGATTTAGTGGTGACGGGGATAATGCACACAATTGTGGCTGGCGGGAGATACTCTTCACTCTCGATAAGACACATCATTGTATTTTATTACGCGGATCTTAGCTTATTAATTTTTAACACATCTATACAAATAAATAAAATTGAAGTTAAAAGTGTATTTTTGTAATGTCAAAGTAACAGTAAGAAGTACTTTAACAAAAAACAATTTTAAAATGTTTGTCTGTCTGTCTGTCTGTTCCGGCTAATCTCCGAAATGACTTCGACGATGATTTTGACGGGACTTTCACTTGCAGATAGCTGATTTTATATGAAGTAACTTAGGCTAATTTTATTTTAGAAAAATATTAGGGAACCACGGAAAAAATTTAAAGCCCATAAAATTGTGAACAAAATCCATTTCAAATAGGGAAGTATAATATAATATATTAATAATAAATTACTAAAAATATTCTATGCGAACGTAATGGTAGTCTTTAATATATATTTTATATATTAATAATAAATTACTAAAATTATTCTATGCGAAGTCGTGGGCACAGCTAGTCTTTAATATAATGAGCTTTCGCTTTCGGCAACGTAACGCCTGATTCTATTTAGTAAGCGAGTTGGTTATAACGCCATCTATAGAAATCCATATTATTTCTCTGGCATATTGAGGGCCACTTATCGGGCTTTTATCCCGATAAGTGACCCTCAATATTATTTATTACGAATTTAAGGATTTTTATAGGACAAAGGGTCGTCGGAGAGTTAGTTTATCTATATATATAAAAGGCAAACCTGACTGACTCATCTATCAACGCACAGCCGAAACTACTGAACGGATTTCGGTGAAATTAGGCGATTAGAAATAAACAATTACGTGTCCTAGGGTTTTCAGATTTCAACCCTAAAAGGTGGAAAATGGGTGACAAATTCTGAAAATCAACATGGGTATCGTTTTATGGTTTATCGGGTCGCTGATTACGAAAACAACAACTATTTCAAAATCCAACGTAGCAGACGGGTAATACCTACCATCATCCCCTGTGGGGGTGCGATGTGGTTGAAATGTCAATATGGGTGTCGTTTTATGGTTTTTGGGACGTTAATTACGAAAATGACATCGATTATGGTTTGAAACCAACATGGATGGAAGGATGGATGGATGTATGTTTGTATGTAAAAATCGTCATGGGTTGGGTGACTTGGGTGTCATTTTTAAGGTTTTTGGGTCGTAAATAACGTAAATGATATTGATAAATATTTTAAACTTAATTTATTAGAATAGAATAGAATATACTTTTATTGCACAAAAACATAAAACAAAATAGACAAGAAGATTTCTACAAAAATTTTCACAAAATGAACAAAAAAAACCTGAACAAAAAAAACTAATTTAAAAATTAAAAAACAATGAAAATAAACAACCAAACCAAATATATTTTTTCACAAATTAATAAAATGGCAAAACCAAAAGAAATACTTAGGTACCTACCTATTTTGTATTGATCTTCAAGTTCCAATCCCTACCAATAGATGGCGTTGGTGTCGTTTTAGAACGCGTAACGTTGTGTTTTTCCGAACTGATATAAAGTGAATGGTGAATGAGCGCTTCACACTGCGCTCCCTTTTCCTAAGAGGGGTCGCTTCCGATTCGGCAGAAAGGCCATACAGGCCAAAGCCAGTTCCACAGGTGGTGTTTAGTGGGTAGGCACTTCATAGTGAGTCCCACATAACGAGCATTCACCACCTCCCTCCCCCGCTTCCGGAGGGTTGTCCTTGCTTTGAGCGCAAAGAAAAAAAAAGAGCGCTTCAACCTGTATCACATACGGTACCTATTCACTGTTAACGGATATTTGACTAGACTTCGACTTTGTTTGCTTGCTTACGGTTTAAGATTTGCTTCGTGTTTCGGATTAGTTACTTGATTTTGTCTTTCTTACAACCACTGTTCAAACTTGGAATTCGATTTGCTTTGTGATTAGGTATTGTTGATAGAAGTATTTTTTCTCACTGAAAAAATGACTACAGAAACTCTTAATATTAAAGGAAAAATGAAAGAACATACTGTCGTCCCCATTATAGGTGACGGCGCCTGTTTGTTTCGTGCTCTTTCATTTTTAATGTACGGAACCCAAGAAAATGCGATGGTGGTGCGTTTACAAATTGTTAGATTTGTGGTAAATGATTGGCCTAGGTTTTCAGTTATGACCCACGACAGAAATGGCAATAATTATTCAACAGCAAATGAATATTCAGCCGATATGTTAAAAAATGAAACTTACGGTGGACTTTGTGAATTGGTAGCTGCATGATTAATATTTCCGTTTGAAGTATATCGAAGCGGTCTGCTATACACAGAGTCCGGAACAGATATCTGTCCAGTAAGGCAATTACGATTTAGCCATGATTTATATAATGGACATTTTGACTGACGCCTATCTGCCTATTGTTGCGAAGAAAATTACACAGCGTCGCATGGAGGTACCTGTCAAAGGGCGTGATCCTTTTTCAGAGCTTGACCGTTTAACTGTTACATCTTTTGTAAACAGTGAAATATCATCTCCAACCAGCGGAACAGATCAATCTGTATCGTCAACATTAAAATATGAAAAAAAGAAAAATAAACGAAGGTCGAGATTTACTAATTATACAAGAAAAAGTCAATTAAAAAGTGCACAAGAAAGATATAGGCAGAACAAGCAAGATTCAAATCGTAAAGCTGTGTCCGCTTATCAAAAAAAAATCCCGATGTACACAGGCAAGCTGTTGCAAATTACCAAACTGCGAATCCACAAGTGCATAGAGCAATTCAGTCACGGTATGAGGAAAACAGTACACTGCGTATATGGAAAAACAAGGTCCATTCCGCCATGGAGTATGACCCTGATATTGCTTATAGAACTGACAGCAGTGTAGCCTTGGGTTCTATGCCATACAAGTGTCAGTGGTGCAATGCGCTGAAATGGAAGGATGAGACACCTGGTATGTGTTGCAGCGCTGGAAAAGTGCAACTTGATCGGTTGAAACAACTGCCTGAACCACTCTTTAGTTTGATTAATGATCTACACCCAGATCATGACCATTTTATGGGCAATATTCGTAAATATAATGCCTGTTTCCCAGATGACTTCCTTTGGTGGTAAACAGGTAACAGCAGATGGTTTTTCACCGACTTTTAAAGTACAAGGCCAGATCTACCATTTAATTGGAAGTATATTTTTTTTATAGGAGAGGGGGCAAACGAGCATGCGGCTCACCTGATGGTAAGTGACTACCGCCGCCCATGAACAACTGCAACACCAGGGGAACCAGAGAAATTGCAGATGCGGTGCCGGCCTTTTAAATAGGAGTAGGCTCTTTTCTTGAAGGTCCCTAAGTCGTATCGGTCCGGAAAAATCGCTGGTGGTAATCGATTCCACAAGGAAGTTGTGCGAAGAAGAAAACATCTTCTAAATCGCACAGTGGTGGACCGCCAATCATCCAGATGGTGTGGATGGTATCGGGAGTTCTGCCGCGATGTGCGTTCGTGAAATTTGGCGGCTGGGATTAATCCGAACAATTCCTCAGAGCACTCCCCGTGGTAAATGCGAAAGAAAATGCAAAGAGATGCAACATCTCTTCACAGCGCCAATGAATTGAGCCGATCGGAAAGGACTCGGTCGTCGACGATTCGAGCCGCTCTGCGCTGGATGCGGTCAAGTGGAAGGAGCTGGCACTGGGGAGCCCCAGCCCAGAG
This sequence comes from Parnassius orleans, assembly GCA_029286625.1. Lineage (NCBI taxonomy): Eukaryota > Metazoa > Arthropoda > Insecta > Lepidoptera > Papilionidae > Parnassius > Parnassius orleans. The sequence continues at coordinate 628,671 of JAGSMP010000043.1, read as the reverse complement.
ATGGGAACAGTATTCCATGTGAGGCCGAACCTGCGCCTTGTAAGGTTGCAGGCGTTGTGCCGGCATGAAATACTGTCCCGCTCTGCTGAGCACGCAAGCTTTATATATTACCAGAAGCTGAACATGACGCTCAGTACCTTCAAATATATTTTGTAGGTGAAGATGATCGAGAAGCAAAGATTCGATGTTCTAAATTTCCTAACTTAAAGCCAAATTTAATCAAACAATTGCAGAATAACAAGTCAAGTGAACCCGTATATAAAAGATCTGAAATGTGCCATTGATAAAGCCCCTCTTTCAGAGTCATACAAAGTTGTCATACATGCTGATAAAAACCACCAGAAGAACACAGAGGTAGGTAGAATGCTCCAACTACAAATGAAGTAGCTTTAGTGTTAGTGGATCAACAATTTGATCGAAAGGGACATCATCCTCGAGAGCCGAAGTAATTCACTTCAGCGAATTAGTGAAATACATCGAGCATATGATGCGCTACAGTATCCATTGATGTTTTGCTGGGGGGATGATGGGTATTCAATCAACATACCACAACGCGATCCCACAATTAAGTTGCCGCTTAATAAAACTGTCTCTTCTCCAAGTTTCTATTCGTATAGAATAATGATTAAAGAAGGAGAAGATAATTATTTAGTCAACTATCGTGCCCTTTTTAGTCAATATTTGGTGGATAAATACGCCAAAATAGAAACAGAGAGATTAAATTATATCAAAAATAATCAAGCCAAATTACGCGCTGATAGTTACATCCATTTAAAAGATGCTATTGGACGACAAGACGCAGAAGCCAACCAACTAGGACAAATAGTTGTCCTTCCATCATCTTTTACGGGGGGACCTAGGTATATACACGAATGAGCACAGGACGCTATGACCTATGTTAGGAATTACGGCCGGCCTGATCTTTTTATCACTTTCACATGCAATCCTCGCTGGGACGAGATAAAAGAGCAATTGCTTCAAGGACAACAATCTCATGATAGACACGATATAATTTCGAGGGTGTTTCAACTAAAGGTGAAAAAGATCATGAACTTATTGACAAAGGGCAAAATATTTGGTGAAGTGTGATGCTATATGTACTTAACGGAATGGCAAAAGAGAGGTCTTCCACATATTCATATTATTTTATGGCTTCACAAACGTATTACTCCGGATCAAATCGACAATATAATTTGTGCTGAAATACCGGATCCCAAACGTGACCCAGAGCTTCACGAAATCGTTAAATGTAATAAGTCACCATGTATGAAAGATAACATGTGCAGTAAACGATACCCCAGGGCTCTCATAAGGGAAACTCAAACTGGTGAAGACGGTTATCCGCAGTACTAGAGACGTTTACTAGATGACGGTGAGTTCTCTGTTGATATCAAAGGCACAACTATAGATAATCTCTGGGTAGTCCCTTATAATCCAGTATTATTAAAAACATTTAACGCTCACTTAAATGTGGAATATTGTCATTCAGTGAAATCAATAAAATACGTCTGTAAATACGTAAATAAAGGTTCAGACCAAGCATTGTTTGCATTAGAGAATGAGAAGGATGAAGTTAAAACCTACAAAAGTGTAAGATATATAAGTTCATCAGAGGCAGTATGGCGAATCCTTGAATTTCCGATTCATGAGCGTTTTCCTCCCGTAGTCCACCTCGCTGTTCATTTGGAAAATGGGCAAAGGGTTTATATTAATAAGCAAAATCTGAGTGAAAGGGTAAATAGTCCTCCAACAACCACACTCCTATCCTTTTTCAATTTGTGTAAAGTGGATAACTTTGCAAAAACATTGCTCTAACTAGAAGTACCTGCATACTACGTTTGGGATAAAAAAAAAGTTCCGAAGGAGAAAGAGAGGAGCAAACGTTGAAGGCTGGCCAGGGGTCAAAAAAGAGCACGTTCTGGGCAGGGTTTATACTGTGCATCCGAACAATACATACCGCTATCACCTTCGCATGCTTCTTCATGAGATCCAGGGCCCAATTTCGTTTGAAGTGTTAAAAACTGTAGATGGTCATGTATATTCCACGTTCCAAATAGCTTGCAAAGCTCTCGGCTTGCTTGAAGATGATCAGCATTTTTTCGAAGCAATGGAAGAGGCAGCAATTTGCCAATCACCGCAAATGATTCGGGATCGTTTTACGATTACTTTAGTGTTCTGCCAAGTATCAGACTCTTTAAGCCTTTGGGAGAAATTCAAAGAATACCTATCTGAAGATTTTAAAAGGCAATTAGAAAGACAGGGAGATGTGGATGTAGAGCACATATCAGATGTGGTATTTAACAAATGCCTTTCGGTAATAAAAGATGCCGTAGTAGCGTTGGGTGGTCGGCTACTAAAAGAGTATGGGTTACCTCAGCCAAGCAAAGAACAACAATTTGAAATAGAGAGTTTCTTAAAGAGACAAGTTACGACTTAGCATCATTAGAAAACACAGTTAAAAGTAATGAAGGATCATTGAATGACGAACAAAAGCAGTTTACAATCAAATTAACACAAAAATTGAATCAAATGAGGTTGAAATATTCTTTTTAGATGCTCCCGGTGGAACAGGCAAAACATTCCTCATAAATTTGCTATTATCAAAAGTTAGAAGTACTCGCGGAATTGCTTTGGCTGTGGCTTCTTCTGTGATCGCAGCTACACTGCTTGAGGGTGGACGAACTGCTCATGCTACCTTGAAGTTACCACTCAATATAACAACAGCCGATACTCCCATTTGTAATATATCGAAACAATGTAATTTTCCTGAAGTATTAAAACATACGAAAATGATAGTGTGGGATGAAATAACCATGGCTCATAAGGGTGGCGTAGAGGCTTTAAACAGAACTCTACAAGATATAAGAGGAAATAAGAAGTTAATGGGTGGTGTAACGGTTTTGCTGGCTGGAGATTTTAGACATACTCTACCAGTAGTGCCAAAAGGAACTAGAGCAGATGAAGTTAAGGCGTGTCTTAAGAGATCCACTTTAAGCCTCTAAATAAAATCCTCAAGCTCTCGAAAAATATGCGGACGTACACTTAAGAGAACAAGAGTCTGCTGGTGGATTTGCGAATCTCCTACTTGATATCGGCAACGGTGATTACCCGATAAATGACGGAATGATAACCATCCCTGATAATTTGTGCACAGTTGTATTTACGTTACAGGAGTTAATATCCAAAATTTACCCAGATATTGCTCATATCCACGATAAGCCAATGGAATGGTTGTGTGAACGTGCCATACTAACCCCGAAAAACGACCAAGCAGCGGCAATTAACGATATACTGTTAATGTCTTTTGAGGGGAAAGAAATGGTGTACACGTCAATAGACTCTGTGGTCACTGAAACCATCGGGTCTTCCACATCATAAACTTATTCTGCGCGTGGGCACTCCTGTTATGTTGTTGCGAAATTTAAAACCTCCTCAACTGTGCAACGGAACCAGAATAAAAGTAAAAGCGTTACATCGCAATGTAGTGGAAGCCACAATTATAACTGGATGTGCAAGGGAAACTGTATTTGTACCAAGAATTCCCTTGATCCCGAATGATCTTCCCTTTGAATTCAAACGAATACAGTTTCCCCTCAAAGTCTGCTTTGCAATGACCACAAACAAATCACAAGGGCAGACATTAAAATTTGCGGGTATAGACTTGAGAAAAAATTCGCGTAAGCTCGCCCAGTAGTCTGATAATTTTGGCACACAGTAATAGATTAGCAAAAAATGTAGTGTATAAAGAAGTTTTGTAGTTTACTAGCTTTTGTCCGCGACATCCTGTTATAATTGTGGCTTGTACCAGCAGACTCTTTTTCACACATCGGCGCGATATAACCGAACTCCACGCGGACGATGTCGCGGGCAAAATCTAGTAATATTATATGACAAAATGGGGTGATTCATTTTCTTTCGCTGCCACCACTCGAAGTAGGTTGCTCTATAGTGTGAAATACGCTATACTCAATCACACTGCCCTACTAAGGTTTTATTTAACTATTTTCTATAGAATAGGAGTGATAAACGACCACGCATAGAGATCTTCATCAATCCTCGATGAAGAATCAAAATGTAGATGCGTTGTCACTTCTGAGGACTAAGATGGAATGTCTCATTTCCAGTAAAAAGGGTCTCCAGTTCTTTGCACTCATTATACGAAACGCAGTAGCATTTAACTGCTATTTTAGCTGGTATTCTACGAGAGAGTGATCCTATCCCGGTCGAGCCGACCCATTCGTGCTGCAACTATAATATCGCTGCAGCGTGACTCTACTCCACGATCTCCACGATCCACTCTCACGCTCCATCCTATTGTGTGGGTAACGTTTTACTTCTTCATTTATTTTTAAACTAATGACTCGAACTAGCGTCTCCTGGATAGGATCTATTATGACGCTATTTAGATTTAAGATAATCAAAGACCATTTATTTTATAGATTTTTAGTTTAAAAAACATATCTTTAACTTTTTCGAATAAAATGTAGCCTAGATTTCTTCATGGCATTGTTCTCTATATGTTCCTAAAGTTTTATCACAATCGGTCGAGCCATTACGAAGATTAGCTCAGACAGACGGATTATTGGCGCCACTTGTGTACTACTGCCTAAAGCTTATTTAATTCGTTTATTTTTATCCAATATGAGTACTACAAACAGTCCATTTCCGGGTTTCCTATCTAGTCCCTTATGCCTGTTATGCGCACTCTGGAGTTATCGGAGCTCGCATAAGACACGCAGAAGCAACCGCTTCTATCTCGCGCAATCGCACCCGCCTTCGTGTAGTTTAGATATTAAGCTATATTAAAATGTCATAAAGTGTAGACACATTTACAATATATTTCACGTTTATCTGTTGTTATATGTGTGACGAAAGCCGGTGCCGAATTATCGTGGCTGCAGCTCTTGAGACAAGAGGCAGATCAGCAGAAGTCCAGGTGAGTCCGCATGCATTCCTTCACGTCCCTCCTGTAGCCTGAATTTAGGGCATTTGCAGTATCGCGAATATAGTAAATCCTTCTTGCCGTTCGCACCGCACCTTATGATACAGTCCCCTATTTATTTTAATAACCGCACCACATAATCATCTTTTTTTAGTAAATTTGAACCAGCAGTTGGTCATTTCAACCAACACTACAGAGAATTTTGTAAAAGAATATGGTTATTTATGTCTTAATTGCATGCAAATAACCCACTGAGCTTAATAGAAGCCATTTATATTATTATTATAGAGAGACACTTCAATTATATTTATTTGTATAGATTAAAATTTACAACTAAGGAGCAATGCAAGAATTAATTTACGTCAACCGTAAAACAAAGAACAACCTCTCAAAATAAAATATATTTACATAAATTACGTTCCCTTTCCCGCTATAGCCCGGACTTTGTTTTAAAATCTAAGCGACAAAGCGTTGTTACTTAGGGAAATTCGGTCTTTCTGAAAGGTTTGTAATCTGAACACGATTTATGTACGAGCGAAGCGCGGTTCAGTCTCCCATTAATTCGACGCGGGGACAATTAGTCCTGGAAGCTGATAAGTTTCTGACACCGTTCAGGTTTACACGTCCAATTGAAGACCTCGACTCACGACTAACGTGGATTACGCAACTGTAGAAATAGAAACTTTTCAATCAATATAGGTTATAAATAATAATACTTATTGAAAGTCACTCTTATTTTTAATTTACCACTGGTTCGGTAAATACCTCTGTCCTGGGAAGAACCAGCATGAAACCCAGCGGAACTTTTTTTTGAAAATAAACAGTTTACAATCTGTTACACAATTAACAACACAAAATAAATTAGTATTAGCTTGGTAGCGATCACCTCCTTCCCAGGGGTTATTATCATCCATAAATTCCTTAATGTTATAATAACCATTTTTATACAAACTTTGTTTAGTAAAGTTTTTGAACTACGCGAAGGTAAAATTTTGTATATTTGTTATTTTCTGACGTGAACATCTGGATATATCGACGAGCTACTTTGAATGTTTTTTTTATAGAATAAGGGTAAAAAGCGAGCACACAGTTCACATGCAGTCTACTACTACGTCTATCCTCGATTGAGAATCAAAATGCAAATGCGTTGTCACCCCTGAGGACTAAAATGGAATGCCCCGTTTCCTATAAAAAGGGTCTCCGGTTCTCTATATGCGAAACACAGCAACATTGAGATGCTATTTCATTTTTAGTGTACCTTTTAGGAAAATTATTCAGTATAAAAATGAACTGCATTGATGCTTGGACATACATTATAAAATAATTAAAGCTCCAACTTAAGAATGTGATTTTTTTTTATTTTGACCCGACCGCGCAACGCAAAGGAGGGTAATGTGTTTATCAGCCTATATATGTATGCATATTCTTTTCCTTTGGTGCACTCTAGAGACCAAACGCGTGGGCCGATTTTGATGATTCTTACGTCAAATACAACGACTTAAATTTCATTTATAGTATATGACTTATTAGTAATTTTTTTACGTATTCGGGTTTTTTCAAACAGTCTTTAATCGAGTTTTATATTTTTAGGCGTTTTTAGGAAGATGCTGCTGACGACACCCACGGTATAATATGGGGTAATGGATATTCTTACACCGCCACTACTCGGTAACGTTTTTTCTAGAATTATATAAATTGTAACGAATTTTTTGAAAATTTTATTATTGACGCTTACTTAACTTTTAATCCTCGGCGTCGACATATCGAGTGACGTGCAGTTTCGTGGTCACTTGGAAGAGAAGGCCAAATTGGCCTCTAAAAAGCTTGGCGTGCTCAGCAGAGCGGGACAGTATTTCATGCCGGCACACCGCCTGCAACTTTACAAGGCGCAGGTTCGGCCTCACATGGAATACTGTTCCCATCTCTGGGCCGGGGCTCCCCAGTGCCAGCTCCTTCCACTTGAACGCATCCAGCGCAGAGCGGCTCGAATCGTCGACGACCGAGTCCTTTCCAATCGGCTCGATTCACTGGCGCTGCGAAGAGAAGTTGCATCTTTTTTCGTATTTTATCGCATCTACCACGGGGAATGCTCTGAGGAATTGTTCGGACTAATTCCAGCCGCTCAATTTCACCATCCCGCCAAATGCACATCGCGACAAAACTCGCGATACCATCCATACCATCTGGATGATTGGCGGTCCACCACTGTGCGATTTAGAAGATGTTTTCTTCCTCGCACAACTTCCTTGTGGAATCCATTACCACCAGTGATTTTTCCGGACCGATACGACTTAGGGACCTTCAAGAAAAGAGCCTACTCCTTTTTAAAAGGCCGGCAACGCATCTGCAATTCCCCTGGTGTTGCAGTTGTTCATGGGCGGCGGTAGTCACTTACCATCAGGTGAGCCGCATGCTCGTTTGCCCATCTCCTATAAAAAAAAAACTTTGAAATTACAGGTTATTGAAAACCTCCGCATTTTCTATTTTCGAACCTTATATCTCAGTCTTCATTAGGAGGCTTAAGCATTTTAATGAATCTTAATAGGCTACTAGATAGAAGAAAGAAATAAAAAGTTCTCTGTTTTTTTTTTAGTTCGCTATTCACTTTAGTTAAGGTAATAAAGTACTGCAGTACAACTGGGTCGGCTCGACCGAGGAAAGACGACGCTCTTCAGAATTCCAGCGTAAATTAGCAGCTTAATGCTGCTGTGTTTCGTTTGGTATCGTAGAGAACCGGAGACCCTATTTACTGGTAACGGGGCATTCCACTTTAGTCCTCAGGGGTGATAAGCCGTCTACATTTTAATTATTAAATGAGAGTATATGTAAGTGTCTATGGACCACAGAAAATATTAATTGAGTAGCGTTTGAGTATTTGGCCATTATTCGATTAAAAAAAACTAAAATCTGCAATAGTAGTGATATTTGCTGTTTTCCTTTCACGATTAGGATATTGTATTTTTTTAAATTAGTGAAGTTGGGCTAGCTTTTTGCGAGCGGATCTTGGCTGATAAATTTTCTCATCTTCTATTTATTACAAACAAAATTGTGAATTGCGGCGGCCGTAGTCACTTACCATCAGTTGAGCCGTATGCTTGTTTGCTCCACTGCTATAAAAAAATAATGAATAAAATAAGTGTTCACCAGTACAACACAAGCGCTTTTTCATAATTTGCATACTATTCCAGTCCCCGCACTTATAGAGCTCAGGCCCTTCTATGTGAAATACGGTCTTGTATATTACACGGCATCTTAGTCCGTTGAGGTTGACAACGCATCTGCGTTTTTACTTTTAATCAAGGATATATGTAGATCTCTATGAGCCACAGCATCAACTTACCATCAGTTAGGCTGTGTTCTTATCACCCTTATTTTATAAAAAATCACATCTTCAAAAGAATCTTCTGATATGTATGTGAATCTTCTTTCTTCAAGATTCACATACATATTTATCGGTACACACTGTCCGTGTGTAGTCCCTCGTGAATTAACTAGTGTAGCCGTGCTTACTTTACGGTAAGTTGTTTTCTTTCACTCTGGTCTTATTAAGTTTTCATGTTTTTTGAGAAGGTCCCATGAATAAAAAAAATGTTGATTATATCACGTAAACAAGTTCTCCTATATACCCACTAACAGTATAAAGCAATGTTATTTTTCAAGGTGCTTACTATTCAGTGCGGTTGACCTTTACTTTGAGATCAAAGGGACAGGGAAAGGTACATATATATTAATTTATTGTTTTTAGGAAAAAAATCAGTTATTTACAATCAATTGTTTTTATATATATGTTTTTTCACAGTTCACCTCATGGTAAGTAGATGTGCTGTGGCCCATAGACATTAAGAATTAAAATGCAGATAAGTTTTCGCCCCTGAGGACAGAGATGGAATGCCTCGTTTTCAGTAAAATGGGTCTCCGGTTCTCTACACTCACCATACAAAACACAGCAGAATTAAGCTGGTATTTTACGCTGGTAATCTGTGAGTTAATTCGGTCCTCCATGATGGCACTACACCGAAGGCATAGAGCAGAAGTGCGGTGGTCATGTTCTTCAAAAAAGGCGACAACGCTCTCTTGAAGAACTACCGACCGATTTCCCTTCTGAGCCGCGTCTACGTGCTATTTTCAAGAGTCATTACGAATCATCTCGCATGCAGGCTCGACGACTTCCAGCCTCCCGAACAAGCCGGTTTCCGAAAATGCTTTAGCACCATAGCCCACATACATACCCTTCGGTAAATTGTGCAGAAGACCGAGGAGTACAATTTGCCACTATGTCTGGCGTATGTAGACTATGAGAAAGGTTATGATTCTGTCGAAATTTCGGCGGTGCCAAGTTGACTGTCAGTATATCGAAGTGCTGAAGTGTTTTATAGTAGGGCTAATACGATGGCTATCCGAGTACAGAACCAGAGTACGAAACCTATCCAACTGCAGAGGTGTAAGACAGGGTGGCGTTATATCCACGAAACTCTTCACCACTGCACTGGAAGATGTTTTCAAACTGTTGGGCTGGAAAGGGTACGGTATTAACGTCAATAGCGAGTATATCACTCACCTTTGATTTGCCGACGATATAGTCCTTATGGCAGAATCGCTGGAGGACCTAAGCACTATGCTCAATGACCTCAATAGTGACTCCTAACGGATAGGTCTTAAGATGAACATGGAAAAACGAAGATCATGTATAACGTCCATGTCACATCTATGCCGGTAGTTGTTGGGAGCACTAAGCTCGAAGTTGTTGACGAGTTTGTTTACCTGGGACAAATAGTCCGACTAGATAAGTCCAACTTCAACCGAGAGGTCTATCGACGATTCAACTCGGCTGGGCATTGTTCGGGAAATTACGACACATCTTCTCGTCAGGTATACCTCAAAACTTGAAAACGAGACTGTACAACCAGTGCGTGTTGCCAGTGATGACCTATGGAACTGAGAAGTGGTTCTTCACTGCTGGCCGTATAAGGAAGCTTAGGGTCGCTCAGCGAGCTATGGAGAGGGCTATGCTCGGGGTTTCTCTGCGTGATAAACTTAGAAATGAGGATATCCGCAGTAGAACCAGAGTGACCGAAATATCCCAACGGATTAGTAAGCTGAAGTGGACTTGTGAAGGGCTGTAATGATGATAAATAGAATGGACGTTACAGGTAGGCCTGGGTATAGAATTTTTATCGATATTTTTTATCACACTGTCTTATCTCTAATATTAGTTCTGCTGTCAGCGCCAAAATAGTAACTTTTACGTGGTAGAGCCATGCTGCAGCTATATTAGTAGTATCGTTGTAGTACGAATGGGTCGGCTCGACCGGGGAAGGACCACGCTCTCACAGAATACCAGCGTAAAATAGCAGCTTAACACTGCTGTGTTTCGTATGGTGAGTGTAGAGAACCGGAGACCCTTTTTACTGGAAAAGAGGCATTCCATCTTAGTCCTCACGGGTGACAACGCATCTGCATTTTGATTCTTTATTGAAGATAGATGTAGATGTCCATGGGTCACAGCAACCACTTACCATCAGGTGGACTGTGTGCTCGTTTGTCACCCTATCCGATAAAAAAAAAAGAAAAAAATCAGTAACTCAGGCGCAGTTTAGTGCGCCGAGTCATTGCGTTACTCAAAATTGCGCCTTGGCGCAACAAATTTTACACAAAGTATAATAATAATAAATCTATGCATGCAGCTGTCAACTCAGCCATCTCTCAAAATGACACCTTGTGGCCAGTAAGTAAAATAAATGTCGAAAAGAAAGATTACCTATCACTATCACTCCACTTGTGCAATACCACAAGTGTTCAATAACACTCCTCTGCATTCTGCGGGCAACTCAACACCTGAACACCTTTCGATTTTTCAGATCCTGTGCTGTGCACCAGCACATTTTGAAGAAGTGAGTTAACGCATCCGCGCAGTGAACTGAGTTGGCCTATTCTAAGTCTATCCTAAGTAATTGCGCCGCGTAGCGCAGTGTTACACATGTCTGATTATATTATTAAATTATAATCGAAGATTGATGTAGATGTCTATGGGCCACAGCATCCACTTACCATCAGGTGGACTGTGTGTTTCTATAAAAAAAATTGCAACTTATCCACATGTGGACTGTAAGTTTGTTTGTCATTTCAGTTTATTAAAAATATATAGTGCATAATTTTGAATTGTTATCAAGAAAACGCTGCTGCCCATCTACTGTTTTAGCTTTCTGTCGCCTCTAACTAAAATCAAAAATCTACATAGCAAACGGAAATTCAATTTTATAATAATGCAGAACAGCAAACAGAGACAATCGAGTCAAAAGCCTGATTGAGCTGGCTCTGTCGTCCAAGCAGTGAGCGAATTTTCTTGATTCATTAATTCGTTTGAAAAGAGAAAATTTATCTGCGGATTGGAATGCTCATCAAAAACAGTACTAGTATGTAACTTTCTTTTGCAAAACGTGGTTCTTAAGTATATTCAGCTTTTGTCCTTGTGTAAATACGAGTATCGATGTCGTGACAATTGATCATATCATAATGTAAAAAGAACTATTTTTTAATACACATTTAAAACAAAGAAATACACAAAAGAAGCAAAAATATCGACGCAATAGTCTTAGCCTGCTTATAAATAAGGGTACACACATGCATTATTAATAAATAATAAAACAAAAAGAAAATAACAAATAAAACGTCATATCAAAAAGGTCTCCAACTAAGCATAATGCTGCAATGGTAGCGCTGGTTTTTAGTTGGTGTCTTGTGACTTTACTAACTAGACATATGTGTCAATGGTGAATTTTTTGCCGGGTCGCATCAAAGTATTGATGATTGCAGTTACATTTTTTGAAAGTTCCGTATTAATCGATTGACAGGACCTTCGACCTAAGAGTATAGTAATGTCCGACGACCGACATTATCGAGCGGGTCTCACAGATCACAGATGATCAATTTGAATGATCGAGCCGAATGACGTTCGTAAGACGAATTAATTCTAGAAACGAATGAATGACACATGTCTATCACTGACAAGTCGGTGTGTTATCCTCACTGACCTCTATAATATATGGACTGGCTATATACACCGTGACATAATGAAGCGATTTGATTTTCACCATTTTGGCGCTAACAGCAGAAGTGAGTGTTCACGGAACTAATATTAGAGATAAGAAAGGGTGATAAAATATATCGATAAAAATTTCATACTCAGGTCTACTCGTAACGTCCATTCTATTTATCATCATTACAGCCCTTCACAAGTCCTTTGCTGAACATAGACCTTCCCCAAGGATTGCCACAAAGCACGGTCCCGAGTCACCTGCATCCATTGACTTCCTGTATGTCTTACCAGGTCATCACTTTATCTAGTGAGGGGACGCCCTACACTTCGCCTGCCGGTACGAGGCTGCCACTCGAGAACTTTTCTTCCTCATCGGTTGTCGGTTCTTCGAGCTATATGGCCAGTCCATTGCCACTTCAGCTTACTAATCTTTTGGGCTATGTCGGTTACTCTGGTTCTACTGCGGATATCCTCGTTAATAAGTCTATCACGCAGAGAAACGCCGAGCATAGCCTTCTCCAAAGCTCGCTGAGCGACTTTGAGCTTCCTCATACGGCCAGCAGTGAAGGACCACGTCTCAGATCCAAAGGTCATCACTGGCAACACGCACTGGTCGTACAATCTAGTTTTGAGATTTTGAGGTATGCCCGACGAAAAGATGTATCATAATCCCCCGAACATGGCCCAGCCGAGTTGAATCCGTCGATTGAACTCTCGGTCGAAGTTGGACTTACCAAGTCGGACTATTTGTCCCAGGTAAACATATTCATAAACAACTTCGACCTTAGTGCTCCCAATAACTACTGGTATAGGTATTACATGGACGTTAAACATGATTTTTGTTTTGTCCATGTTCATTTTAAGACCTATCCGTTGGGAGACACTATTGAGGTCATTGAGCATAGTGCTTAGGTACTCCAGCGATTCTGCCATAAGGACTATATCGTCGGCAAATCAAAGGTGAGTGATATACTCGCCATTGACGTTAATACCGTACCCTTTCCAGTCTAGTAGCCTGAAAACGTCTTCCAATGCAGCGGTAAAGAGTTTTGGGGATATAACATCACCCTGTCTTACAGCTCTCTGCAGTTGGATAGGTTTCGTACTCTGGTTCTGTTCTCGGATAGCCATCGTAGTCCTACGGTACTAACACTTCAGCACTTCGATATACCGACAGTCTACTTGGCACCGCTGAAGGGACTGCAGCACTGCCCAAATTTCGACGGAATCAAAGGCTTTCTCATAGTCCATATACGCAAGACAAAGCGGCAGATTGTACTCTTCGATCTTCTATACAATTTGCAGAAGGTTATGTGCTAAAGCCCTTTCGGAAAACGGCTTGTTTGTGAGGCTGGAAGTCGTCGAGTCTGCGTGCGAGACGATTGGTAATGACTATCGAAAACAGCACGTGGACGCGGCTCCTTTCTTGAAGAACAAGACCGCCGCACTTCTGCTCCACGCCTCCGGAGTAGTGCCACCATAGAGAACGGAATCAAAGAGCTTCTGAAGAACTTTAAGTATTGGTTTTCCACCCGCTTTCAGAAACTCCGCTGTAATTCCATCTTCGCCCGGGGACTTGCCATTTTTAAGGTGCTGGAGAGCCATTCTAATCTCGCTCAGACTGACGTCCGGGATATCATCGGAATAGTGTCGGATAAGACTTGCTCTTGGATCGTTATTCACACTTGCGTGTGGCTCCAACGATGACGTGTACAGCCGCCCATAGAACCTCTGAATCTCAGGTGTACCGGAAACGATGCTGCCACATTCGGTCTTCAGCTTCGACAGTTGGCTTTTTCTGGCAGACAGATCTCTAGCAAAAACTTTGGAGCCCTGGTTTCTCTCGATCGCTTCATCAATACGAGCTGTATTGAAGTTGCGCAAGTCCCGCCGCATGTATTTGGAGATCTGTCTGTTTAGTTGCCTGTATGCTTAAGGATTTCTTATATTTACGCGAACACTTGACATTGAATAAAACTATACTTTTACGGATTTTATCGCGTTTAATTAAATAAGTTAAATAAAATCCGTAAAAAAATAGTTTTATTCAATGCCTGCATGCTGTCAAATCTGCTGAAGACTGCAGCTTTATCTCCCGTCTAACAGCCATGAGATTAAGAGTGTGATCGGAGAGTTTTGTATTCTTCTGCGACGGGTCTTACAAAACTTAGGGCCGACCGCATGGACAGTTTCCACAACCTTGTCATTCATATCGTCCACTTCATTGCAATCTTGTAGGCACTGAAAACGGTTTTGTAACTCGAGCTGAAAGTTTTCGGGGCTTTGGATTAGAGCACGAGGAGGACGGAGCATTGACTTCATTAGACGTGACCTCTCCAACTTAACGTTTAGATTTAGTGTGCCTCTCACCATTCGGTGATCGATGCCAGTTTTCACCCTCGCGATCACTGTGATATCACTTAACATTTGTCGTCTGGTCGTCATAATGAAGTCAATCTCATTTTTTATCGAAATGTCGGGGCGTCATCGTCATCGTCATCATCATCGTCAATATCATCATAATCGTCATCATCATGGTGTTTGACATTGTCATAGTCATCGTCACCGTCACCGTCATCATCATCGTCATCGTCATCACCATCGTCATAGTCTTCGTCATCATCATCGTCATCATCATCGTCACAGTCTTCGTCATCATTATTGTCATCGTCAATATCATCGTAATCGTCATCATAACCGTCATGATCATCGTCATTGCCATCGTCGTGGTCATAGAAATTCTTTAATTGGCGAAATTGGTATACATTCAGTTCTAGTATAATAGAAAATGGTAAAACTGGTAAGACTTGCAGGAAGTCGATGGATGCAGGTGGCTCAGGACCGTGCTTTGTGGCATTCCTTGGAGGAGACCTACATTCAGCAGTGGACTTGAAAAGGGTTGTAATGATGATGATAATGATTATAGACAACAAATCAGCTGCTAAAATAACGCCTATTCTAATTATTTACAGGTCTGTCCATAGACAGAATAAACTAAATCTTCTTAATATATAAAAATTAATGTTTGTTTGTTCGTATTTTATGCACTGCCATACCGTTCATCAGATTGCGGTAAAACTTTGTCAAGTACAATAGCTTGCACTTGCGTGAAGCTTATAGGCATAATACAATTAACTTACAATTTACGACACTATTTGAAAGTTATAGATCATTCAATTTCAATTATTGTATTATCATTTCTAATTAAACAATATAACTCTTCCCAATTTAAAACAATATTTCTATAATTATTTCTTCTGCGGCAGCAATTTGCCGGGTACCATCTAGAAAGATAAAAAATAAGATATTAACTTTAAATTATATCGCTCACTTATTGCAAGGACGTCATTTCTCAAAATCTTGACTTTTCACGAATTTATAAAAACATTCCTTTAATGGTATATTTTTGATGCAATAAGGACAAAACTTATTTTCACGTTAGGTCGCTAGATGGCGAGAAGTTTCGTAATTGCACGTTATTGCTAGGTGTCATAATTTTTATTGCAATAACGTTCTATCTTAGTTAATCAACAAATACACGTGTGCTGTACTGCGCAAGGACGTCATATTTGAAACTAATACGTTATTGCAACAAATGGTAAGAACAATTTTAAATAAATATTTTAACAAAATATAGTTATTTTGTGTTATGTCGTTATTGCAATTTAAAATAGTAATATTATTCAGCAATGTTACGTTTAAAATAGTAATATTATTCAGCAATATTACTAAAATGTAATGTTTAGTAATATTATTCAGCAATGTGACGTTATTTTTGAAAAATATACACACGTTTTTGTATTATTTTCAGTTATGACTTTATTATACGATTATTTCTTAATTTAAACACTGACCACTACATGTAACATTTAGAATTATGTCGTTCTTATTAAAAATGTGTTGCTTGGAGTATTATTTTAGGTTATGTTATTATTGCAATAAACACCGGGTGTGTTTTTGAATTTTATTTAAAAATCTGAAATTTATTTTTTCATTTCAGGCGTTTCGAGTGCGACTATTAGTTGACTTTGTTAACAATCGTGATGATAATAGTAAATACAAAGAAGATAGAGTCACCATTCAACCATTGCAAAATAAATTCAGCTTATCCACTTCGTCCTTTTCGTCGTCTTCGTCTAGTTCATCAAGTTCATCTAGTGAGGATGAAATGTTCAATGTTACTACAGAAACTATTTTTGTTTTACAGAAGAGGGCCATTAGAGCTATTTACAACCTAAAACCGAGAGAGTCTCTTAGAGATAAATTTAAAGAAATAAATATATTAACTTTGGCCTCTCAGTATATTTACGAAAATTTAATGTATGTTCACAAAAACAAAGGTAGTTTTAGTAAAAAAAGTGATATACATTCTGCAAACTAGGAACAAACACAAGCTAGTGATACCAGTTTCTCGACTCTACAGAGTCAGTAATTCATTCTTGGGGCAATGTATACGCTATTACAACAAGGTCCCGGAAAGTGTACAGGATCTCTCTATTACCAAGTTTAAATGTTTTGTTAAGCTGAAACTGTATAAAAAGGGTCATTATAGTATAAATGAATACATGGTTGATAATAACCCCTGGGAATGAGGTGGTCGCTTCCAAGCAGTTTCTAAAATAAATTTTGTACTTAAATAGTTTGTACAACCATTAATGTAAAATTTACTTAAAAAAAAAGTCTCGTTGGGTTTCTTGCTGGTTCTTCCCAGAACAGAGGTTCTTTTCGAACCATTGGTAAAGTAAAAAAATGACTTTCAATAAGAATTACTCATGTGATCTATATTGAATAAAAAAATTATTCTTATTCTCGTTTTGTGTAAATCGGACCAAAATTAATAATTAAAAGTTAAAGGTAGCCTTCGTTAACTATGACATCAGGACGTCAAACACTTCAATCCCCCCCTCCCCTCCTCCGTGACCATGAGTGCTGGAAAGTGGCCGAAACGACGGGAATTAAAAAAAATTAAACACGATAAAATCCGTAAAATTAGGTTTATTCCATGATAGAAATAAAATTCAAGGTCTCAAAAATATGTTTTATTGCAGTGATTTCTGAATCTCGACAACAGCGCCACCTACCGGGTCCAATTGTGAATTTAAATTCCAGGGATCCAATCAAACGCACATAAATATTTTCATCAAAATCAGTCGAGCCATTTTCTATTTTTAGCGAGGCTAATGGACAGCAATTGATTTTTATATTTATAGAGATAAAGGCCAGTAATAATTGGCTATATTATGAAACGATCGCATTTTTTTAAAATTATTATTATATAGTTATTAGTATTTTATATACCACGTAATCTTAAAAGGATTAACAGGCGTGAGATGCAAGTAAATAGAAAGAGCTATTCGTCCTTATTCTCATAAGACTGTTACGTATGCAAATGCAGCGGATTTAATACTAGAACTACGAACTCGTATTATATTCCTTTATTCCATGTTTCGGGATCTCGTAGCGTGCGGTCACGTAGCACGAATTGTAGCGTTTTAGCGCTACGCGACATTTCCGTTCATAATGTATTAAGGACGTAAGAGCGGGTAAATGTTTAAATTCTTGGATATTATATATATGTATGTGTATGTGTTGCATGCATATATTTGAATTAAATTTGATCATGACAATTTAACTGCACATAACTCACTCTCTGTTCCACCCAAGGTTAGCTGGTAGAGAATGCCATATAGTATTAAGTTCGACTTTTGTAAAAATCTTTCGTGCAATAAAGAATTTAAAAAAAAAACTTTTAATTTAATCCGTAATGAAAAAATAGATAATGAGAGATTAAGATTCGATAAATATCTCTAATTGAATAAAATTGTATTTTGTCAACCCCTCTTTAAAAAAAATATCTTCAAATAGTACCTATTTTTGGCACGTTTTGCAATATTTCTCCAAAACGACACTGGCACTTTAGTTTGTTTTTGAACTAAAACAGGTCATTAAAATACTAATATTTTTAATTTTCTCAGCATTGTATCTGAAACCAAAATGAATATTGCATATGTAAACGATACTAACAAATACGATTCAACAAATATAATAAAAACACTAACGTACTTCAAACTTAAACACTTGATAGCTCGTGATGCCTACACCGCGCACGCCACATGACTCTTAGGTCCGTATTAATAAACGTTACTCAGCTCAAGTACACGCACTTGAGTACAATCTTGAGGTTATGATCTTATTAATAAACATATCTCAAGATGCGGTTTAGGTTTACGATATCAGCTGAGTGTTAGACTGATTAATAAACGAAACTCGACTCTCAAGTGTGTATACTTGAGTACAAGTCACAGAACAGTATTCCTAAGTACAGCGTTTTGAGATACTGTTTTATGTGTTTATTAATTAGCAACGATCTTGAGATGCTGATTTCGTAATGAGGGCGTATCAAATGATTACGCACTTGAGTTCGTCGTTGAGTAACGTTTATTAATACGGGCCTTAGTGATGCGCAAGCATAATAGGCAGTATCCCACTTATTTATATACTTATTCCGTATGCAGTTTATTAATC
Source organism: Parnassius orleans (assembly GCA_029286625.1). Taxonomy (NCBI): domain Eukaryota; kingdom Metazoa; phylum Arthropoda; class Insecta; order Lepidoptera; family Papilionidae; genus Parnassius; species Parnassius orleans. The sequence continues at coordinate 610,168 of JAGSMP010000043.1, read as the reverse complement.
TTTGAACTTGTCTAAGTAGTACCGAGCGTAACCGCCAGACGGAGTTGACGTCGGCTAAAAACTCTGCGTCGCCGTTTGGTCAAGGTCATTCAGGCAGAAATCTCAGAATCTTAGAAATTTGTTATTGTTTAGTAAATGACTCTCGCCTCTAAGTCTGACTTATCAACTGAACTACACCAATGTAATCTTAAAACTATAATATATTAATACGTCAAGGCAAAACTTTGTACCTTTTTAAACATATTACGCGCACAGAGGAGTGTGAGATTTCTCAAAGTTAAAGTTTATATCGAGAAGGAGTGCAGAAAGTTAATAATTAATTAAAATATGTGTTATGAAGAACGTTAAATTAAATTAAACAAAACATAGATTGTTTACGTTCATACTGTCAATGTCAAACACATAAATGTCGCTTGGACAAATGATGTCGTTTGTTGACGTTCAAACTGCCAATATCTCAGAGTAAATACCAAAGAGTATATACATATATTATTACGTTTTAGGCAAAAACAGGCAAAAAGCGTATATTTACTTTGTATATTAGATATCTGTGTTTTATATATAAAGTGTACAGGTAAAAGTAAAATAAGCTTATTATACAAACTAAAATTTTAAAAATAAAAATTTCTTCCAGACCAAATTTCGGTCACGGCGGCCAGCCTCAACGGAGACTAGCCTGGACTCAGCACAGGACTGGATTATAGTGCCAAGTGTATGCAAGCACAGGTGCACTCTCTATTCCCTCACTCTCATAGTCCGATGGGACGGTAAACCGACACGACCGGAGAGAGATCAGGCGCAGCACCAACTTCTTAACGTGCTTTCCGAGGCACGGGGGTGAGACACCGCCAACTTCCTGACAGCCATTGAGCCACTTCAGGGCAGCTACTGAAAAAGTCAATAACTGTTTTTTTTAGGTTCGACCCGGGATTCGAACCCGGGACCTCATGATCAGCAGTCGCATTTACATCCACAAGACCAACGAGGCAGTTAAAAATTTAATGAATTATGGTCAAATTTTGACCAATAAACGACCACTAGTGCGAATTATTTTCTACATGTATAATTAAGATATTTAGTTTATTGTATAAATATGATATTTAGTGTATGAGAGCTGGGGCAGCTCAGAGGCTAAATGCTCGTTGTAAAACGTGAGCAACCCAGGTTCGATCCCGTCGGCACCAATGAAATTTTTGCAATTTTACGTCCTGATTTACCACGTGCTCGGCGGTGTAGGAAAACATCGTGACGAAAACTGCATAAATGGGTAATAAAAACAAATATTTTGAAAACGTGAGGTCTGCACACACATATTGGGGCAGCGCGACGGACACTTTTTAGTCCTAAACCCACTCCGCGTTGTATCCCTTTCAATATTGAAAGAAGGTATGTTTTTTTAAATTCCCGCTTTGAAAAAAATAATTTTCAAAAGTAGGAAGTTACGAGTATAGATTTCGGTCCGATTTTGAGAATGCGAGTTTTTATCAGATCTCCACGTTTTGAGGTCCTAGGAAGCCGTTCCGACTATTCCCGGCTGAACGTCCGGCCGTGTGTATGTGTGTGTGTGTGTGTGTGTGTGTGTGTGTGTGTGTGTGTGTGTGTGTGTGTGCGTGTGTGCGTGTGTGTATGTATGTATGTATAAATAAATTACATATAATTTAAAAAAATTCGTACGATATCTTTAGAATGAATCAACCGATCGAGATGGGCGATACGGCGTTCAAAAGTGTTCATTGAGACTTCAAGCTGATTAGATTTTTAAGTCAATCGGTCGTGCTGATTCAAAGATTTAAAAAAAAAAAAAAAATTGTTTTAAAGTTTTTTCTAAATAACTTTCAAAATATTTGATTAATCAGCTCCACTTTTTTGTACTTAAAAAACTGCGTCAAATGCCGCCAAGCAAGTTAAAATCGAACGACGCGTTCAAACATTTTTAAATGGATAAAAAAATTTTGAACAAGCAGGAAATTCCAGGGATGGCCTGGGGGGTCAAACGTTTTTCAATTTTTTTTTGTAGAATAAGGGACAAGACAAACGAGAACACAGTCCACCTGATGTAAATGAATGCTGTGGCCCATAGACATCTACATATATCCTCGATAAAGAATCAAAATGCAGTTGTCACCCCTGAGAGCTAAGATGGAATGATTAGTTTCTAGTTTACCACACGAAACACAGCAGTAATAAGCTGCTATTTTACGCTAGTATTTTGTGAGAGCGTGGTTCTACCCCCGTCGAGTTGACTCATTCGTGCTAGAACCATAATATTGCTGCAGCGTGGTTCTACCATGAAGCAATTTGTTAATGCAATGGATTTGTTATTTGAACACGATATATGTGGAAGCGAAGAGCGCCAGCTCAAAGGCTCCGGATCGTATTAGTCCAACACAGGCACAATTACTTCCGACTGCGAGAAATCCGATACAAAGATGAAGAATTATTCCTCTTTAAAGTATTCTGTTTCGGTTTGTAAATGACCTGAAATCACTTATTTTATTGTAAGCATTTAAAGTTTTTTTCACATAAGCACATGAGTAAAGAAACCGTACCTTATTTCTTTATTCATGTGACGTAAGTAATTCAAAATATTTTTATCATTATTTATGTATACCACATAAATAAAATTGAAGTGTATGTCTGTAATATTGAAATAACTAGCTTCTATTAATCTCAGGGGTTATTTGCATGCTATTAATATATAAATAACCATTTTTAAAACCTAAAAGCTACCTAAAAGCTAAACCGATTGTGAAGAAACTTTACGAACAGATAGAGAGCGTTGCCAGGAGGGATCTGGGCTATATTTCATTCGAAAAATTGATAAAATAAATGCTCTTTGATGATTATCTAAAATCTAAATAACGCCACATTAATAAAACCTATCCATGCGAAGCTATCAGGGGCATAGCAAATTATGCACACCTGCAAACAAATTTAAATAAAGAAGGCTACAGATACGTCATCACCTCTGAGGACTAAGCTAGAACGTCTCACAACCTGTAATTATACTGGTTCTCTATACCCTTCGAAAAACAGTACCATTTGGCGGCAGAAATAGGTAAGATAGTGGTAACCCGGACAGACTTCTAGGCAGAAAAGAAGTACTAGCACCTAGTCAGTTTACTTTTTAGGACGAACGAGTCGGCTCGAACTTTTTATAGGATAGAGTGATAAACGAGCACACAGTCCACCTGATGGTAAGTGATTGCAGTGACCCATAGACATCTACATCTATCCTCAATAAAGAATCAAAATGCAGATGCGTTATCACCCGTGAGGACTAAGATGGAATGCCTCTTTTCCAGTAAAAAGGTTCTCCGGTTCTCTACACTCACCATACGAAACACAGCAGCATTAAGCTGCTATTTTACGCTGGTATTCTGTGAAAACGTGGTCCTTCCTCGGTCGAGCCGACCCATTCGTGCTACAACTATACTACTAATATAGCTGCAGCATGGCTCTACCACGTATTAACAGTTACGTTATTTCTTACAGAATACCAGCGTAAAATAGCAACTTAATGCCGCTGTGTTTAGTATGGTGAGTTTAGATGACCAGAGACCCTTTTTACCTGAAATGTGGCATTCCATCTCAGTCCTTAGGGGTGCTTTTTGATTCTAAATCGAGGATAAATGTAGATGTCTATGGGCCACAGCATCCACTTACCATTAGGTGGGCTATGTGCTCGCTTGTCACCATTGAAAGAAAAAATAGTCGATTTTTTCCGTAGGAGATGTTAGAGGCGATTAATAATGATTTTAATTTTAATTTAATAAGTTTGCTCTTTTCGTCTACGTTGCTATTTATGTTATCTGCAAAACTTGTGTCCATCTATTAGTAGGAATAAATTTTACCATGATTTATTTTTATGTAATAGTCTTCAGTTACAATAATCTCCTGTTAATCGTCCTATATGAAACAAGTGTTAATTCATTATTATCTTAAATTTTATCCGATTCTGAGCTGTGTTCATAATTTCAAGTCTCTAGCTCATCGGGAAGTTACCGTTACAAACTATTAAAGTCATAGGCCTCCCCCATACATTGTCTTATATGGGGATATTTTCCATAGTTGCCACGCTTGGCGAATGGGTGTGTAACCGTATTTTATTTTTATTTTTAGTCGTTATTAGGAAGACGCTGCTCCCTATATCCTGATTTTTTTTCCCTTACGCACTTACGACATCCACTGGATGATATGGGATAGTAGATATTCTTACACCGCCACTACTCGGTGATCATTACAAACATCGGGAAGTTACTCTAAAATCAATAACTAAATTCTACCCGAACGTACATACACGAAAGCGAGATAATAGAAACTTGGTTATAGCTAAAATTAAAAAATTCAAAACCCCGAAACAAAAAAGAGCTGATGATCTTCAAATGGCTGAACAGATTTTCTTGAAACATAGCTAAGAACACTTTCTGTTAAGGCACCTTTTAAAAAAAAATACTTAATGAAAATCGGTTCATCCGTTCAGGAGATATGATGCCACAGACAGACACACAGGTACACAGATACATAGATACAAATATACACAGATACACACTAAAACATATAACACCCCTTTGTTTTCATCGGGGGTTAAAAAAGGTGACTGTGGGATATGCCAAAAAGATCTTATGGTATCCGATAACCATTTCGTTTACTCCATGCGTAAAATATCCAGACTGGCGACGGGCAGCAGCGTCAAAGTTGTTAAAAGTCTGGTACTGCGATCGTCAATCTACTTGCCATCTGATGATTAAGGCATCTCCAAAAACATTTTTGGTCGACACATAATATTTTCAGATTAAGTAGAAAAAATAAATTAAAATAGCACTATATCATTTATATGTGCACATAACATAACTAAGTTCAATATTAGGGTATATAATGTCTACATAAACTTACCGCTTAACTGCAACATAAATATTTAAGAACATTTTCTAAATGAAATTGTTTATTTATAAACGAATTAAAATATTTACTAAACCACAAAAATAATATTTTCACTGGTAAACAAGTTTACTACAACACGTTATTTGAATATTTCCGCGTTCTACGCAGTCGCGTCTCGTAGCACGCGGCGTAGGTGTCACGTGCTACGCGCGGAGCTTCCGTCGCCTAAGATGTCCGGATCCGCACTGGAGCTTACGTTTGCACTGTACGCAGGACGAGATATCTTCCTATAAAAGTCACGCCTCGCCAAAGGACGTGAAAAATTGACTAAATCAAGACTAAAATGTCACTTTTCTTTAACAGGATACCTAATAAATCATAGTGACAAATATACAGTCTCAGGTCTACCCCAGTTACTTTTTGAAAGTTTATAAATCTACAAATAATTTATAGTAAACTTAACACTATTCTGGCCATGTAGCGGCGGCGTAAGAATATCCACTACCCCATATCATACCGTGGGTGTCGTAAGAGGTGACAGGGACAGATATATCAGGAGAGATAAAAAAACGGCGGTTGCCAACCCGCTTGCTAAGCGTGGCAACTATGGCAAATATCCCCCCTGTCAGGCAATCTATGGGGGAGGCCTATGTACAGCTGTGGACTATAATAGGCTGTAACGGTAACGTTATTCGAAAATGTATTTTTATATAATACTAGCAATTCGCACTAGCTTCGCCTGGGTCTATTAATGAGGCATCAATTTAGATTTAAGATAATAACCAAAGACCGATTTTAATAATTTTCCGATTTTTCAAAAATAATCTCCTATTTTTTCGGATAAAATATAGCCCAGATCACTCCTGGCATTGCTCTTTATCTGTTCATCAAGTTTAACAAAAGGTTCAGCCATTCCGAAGATTAGCCCGAAAAGACAGACATCATCATCATCATCATCATTACAGTCCTTCACAAGTTTCTCAAGGAATGCCATAAAGCACGGTCCTGAAGCACCTGCATCCATCAATTTCCTACATGTCTTACCAGGTCGTCACTCCATCTAGTGGGGGGCTGTTTTACACTTCGCTTACCGGCACGAGGTTGCCACTCGAGAAACTTTTTCCCAAAAAAGACAGACAACAAATTTAAATTTAAACAAAAACGAGGCATTCCATGTTAGTTTTCAGTGGTGACAACGCACCTATATTTTGATTCTTAATCGAGGATAGATGTAGATGTCTATGGGTCACAGCATCCACTTACCAACAGGTTGACTGTGTATTCGCTTGTCACCCTTATTCTATAAAATAAACAAATGCTCCGTACGGGATTTAAACCAGCGGCCCTCAGCGCCGCAACTCATTGCTAAGCCACTGCGCCACGGAGCTGTCAAAAACGAAAAATATTAAAAAAACTAAATTGCTGATTGTACATTAGTTTTTTAGATCTTAGTACATAGAACAGTACGAAACTTAGAAATTCTAATATGTGACTCTTGTAAGTTTAAATAAAACGACTTAGTAATATAGTATAAGTAATAACTGAAACGTTGTATAATCCCTTGGTAACTACAGACTTCAGCGTTCTATGTAACCGGCAGACAATTTCCTGTTTGAGTTCTTGCTCCAGTAAAAATTCTTGAAAAGGCAATCGCTATCTCAAACAGAAATCAATGAACCGTGAGATCTGCGTGAGGCAGGCCCTTGAAAAGACCCCCCCGAACGGGTTCCCGCCTCGTCGTGGCGGGGGGGCTTAGTAGCCGTGGCTTGGTCACCCGCGGTGAACAAAGAAGGACCCTCGGCTGACCCGTGGTGTAGGGCCGGCCCGAGGTGGCCACCTGAGTGGGCTTGAGCCCACTTCGGATGTGTCGGTGGGCTGCGGCGGAGGGTGCCCTCTCCCCTACCGCTGCAGCCGAGGTGGAGTCGCGGGTGAAGAGGAGTGTTGGTATGGCGATGCGCCACTCGCCCTATCCTCCGCGACTCTGATGGGGCCGCACCGTTAATTGATGCGGTGGTGGTAGGACTGCGGGGGGAGAGGGGTGTTGGTATTGTGAGGCGCCGCTCTTCCTACCCTCCGCAACCTAATCTTGGTTGGCGGCGGAGCCTTAGACCAGATCCGCCGCTGGGGCCAGGAAGGCTGATGCTTCTGAGTGCTAGTTTTTCCTGGCCCCATGGCCTTCGCGCATCGAACACGAGGGCGTCCGTAGCGCATGTGAAGTTGGAGGCCGCGGAGGAGGGCGCGCTGTGTGATCTGGTGCGCCTTACCTGAGAAGGAGATGAGGGACCTCTCCGAGGAGGGGCCGCCTGTGGCGGCCAGCGCTGGTGGGGCCGCGGATGTGTGTGAAAGCGTTCCCGTGGTCCTACCAATATGCGACGAAGGTGGAACACCATGGGGTTTTAGTCGGTGCGAGTCCGACATAGCCCGTCCTTGCCCCCGCGAGGCGGATATACGTAAGCATTTCCCCATGTAAAAAAAGGCCCTTGAAAAGAAGATGGATGGGACCTACTGTGACCGCTCGTATTTAGTCACTGATATAATTGATTAAAATATTATGTTAAAGTTGATTTTTTTTAATTTGTTTAACTAATTAAAGCCTTAATGAGGGACGTTTAGAGTACATGACAAACACACATATGAACCTCCATTTTACACGCGGTAGAGCCATGCTGCAGTTATATTATAGTTGTAACACTAATGGGTCGGCTCGACCGGGAAAGGACCACGCTCTCACAGAATACAAGCGCAAAATTGCAGCTTAATTTTGCTGTGTTTCGTATGGTGAGTGTAAAGAACCGGAGACCTTTTTAGTGATAACGAGACATTTTACCTTAGTCCTCAGGGGTAATAAAGCATCTGCATTTGGATTCCTTATCTAGGATAAATGTAGATGTCTATAGACCACAGTATCCACTTACCATCAGGTGGACTGGGTGCTCGCATCTCGCTTACTTTAACTTATTACGTTACCCTTATTCTATAAAAAAAAGTAATTATCTATAATCGCCTAGATAACCGAAATTAAAAAAAAAACCATTTCGTAAAAACTAAAATCCGATTTCAAATAAAAGGAATTAAATAATCAAAAGGCAGATGCGTTATCACTTATTACAAATCTGCATTTTAAGTCTTAATCGAGGATTAACGAAGGTGTCAATGGGCCACAGCATTCACTTATTACTTGGCATCGGGTAGATTGTATGCTTGCTTTTTACCACTTTTTTTTACTTTTGTAAGTAAAATATCTCCATACACAATCTTCTCTATACATAAAAACGGTTCGAACGATTTTGATGAAATTTTGAGTGCGTTTGAGTGGGTCCCTGGATTGTTTCGATTTACAATTGCACAATATAATATTGTAAATATAATATAAGTTTTGAATAATTGATTTTATTACGTGGTAGAGCCATGCTGCAGCTATATTACTGGTATAGTTGTAGCACGAATGGGTTGGCACGACCGGGGAAGGACCACGCTCTCACAGAATACCAGCGTCAAATAGCAGCTTAACGCTGCTGTGTTTCGTATGGTGAGTGTAGAGAACCGGAGACCCGTTTTACTGGAAACGAGGCGTTCCATCTTAGTAGTTGATTCGTCATCGAGGAAATATGTAGATGTCTATGGGCCACAGCAACCACTTACCATCAGGTGGACTGTGTGCTCGTTTGTCACCTTTATCCTATAAAAAAACAAAAAAAAATTGCAAAGATTTACGGCAGCTCGAGTCAGTAGAGAGTCGATGACGATATGATCTCGGTGCCTAAGCAGACACCTTATCTTGAGATTCACGTCACCATCGGAGCATTTGTTTCATTGTTTCCACTAATAGTTTATATGCGCAGACATTTAATACACAAAATCGCACCACTTTTACGTATCAAAATCTACTACAAATCATTATTTAAACAATAATACAGGAGCAGCAATCCGCCGCCAGTCAATTACCCGACAAATAGCCCCAGCCTTTCTCTGCACTGTAAAATATTTCTACTTGTTGCTGTCTCGCTTCTCTACGCACACCCAAAGCGATACAGTACAATAATAATATAAGAGTTTAAACTAACTTAAACAAGACGCATTGATCATGTGCTGTGATAATCCTAATAATTATTTTATATTATCCTGGTGTTCCTGAACAGGATACTAGGATAAAGTTATTAAATTATTTTATTGTCATCGCTCCTTGATACGAGTGCAAATTTTCAAGTCAATCGGCCGTCTACAAGTTGGTCGAAATTACAATAAAAGATTCCGTTACATAAATATATTAGATAGATACATGCGAAGCTAATGAAAGCGTGTTAAAAAGGTTATGATTCTCCCGGTTTGCTTCGACTAGTGTAGCGGCGAAAACTTTTGAACAAGTTAGAAATTTAACTGCGAATGAGATAGTCGCTGAGGTGCTTGCAATAAATAACCTACCCGTGTCCGATGTGTGCTCAGAACTCTAAAGTTAAGTTATAATTTCGTCTGATAGTGGTTAACAAGTGACTCACGTGAGGCTTGTTATAAATATATGTATAATGATATTATACTCTTGAATTAGCTAAAAACAAGGGCTTGTGGAAACTCGCGGCACAGGCCTTCTCTCATTTCTGAGAGGGTTTTAGGGCAAAGAAATGTCCGCCGCGCTGCCCCAATGTGCCAAATGATGAGTATTGTTATTATTATTTTGTGATATTTTATACTTTATTTTATTTATACTGATGAGATTTGACTTGTAATTTTTATTGTAAGTTTACTTAATTGTAATTTTTCATAATCTAATTTTTATATTATTTGTTATAATAATTTTAATTTAATATTGATTGTAAATTATGTTTTTATTGTAATTTTATATAATTGTAAATTTGGTTGTTAAGCATTTTAATTGTATTTTTGCATAAATGATTCAACGCAATTTGTATTGTTCAGAATTATAAATAAATAAATAAATGCTTGTGGGCGGACTTCAAATGTCTTCGAAATATTTTTTTCTCATTTTTCAAACATGCAGGTTTTCTCACGATGTTTTCCCTCACCACCGAGCACGTGGTAAATCAGAACTTAATATTGCAATTAACAATTTCATTGGTGCCGGCTGGGATCGATCACGGTTTGCTCGCGTACTATGAAATTTACATCGAGCACTTAGCCCCTGAGCTGCTACGGCTCCTGTTTGTATGAATGTAGCGAAATAAGTTTTATTTATATTCTATAACTTTATATTAATGTTTTACTTTAAATGTTATTCAGAAACAAAAGGTTTTATTTTGTATTCTTCACGTTTCTGACATTCTAACATGTGAGATTTATTTATTTAATACTAGCTATCCGCCCCGGCTTCGCACGGGTGATTTCTGGATCTCCACAACAGTGCCACCTACCGGGTCCAATTGTGAATCTAAATCATCCTGGGACTCACTCAAATACACCCAAAACATTTCATCAGAATCGGTCGAGCAAGTTTCCAGTTTTAGCGAGACAATTATTTTTTTTTTTTCAATTGCATTATAACGCCTCCGCAATCCTTTTCGTGAGTGGAATTTCGTAAAATTCGTTCTCAGTTGAACTCAAGATGACAAAAATAATAATTTCGCCAAATTTCAAACCTGTAGGAGCTATAGATTAAAAGTTTATTTTTTTATTTTTAACGCTCTCGCAACCCCTTGCGGGTGGAATTTCGTAAAATCCGAAAGAAATATTCTTACCAAATTTCCTTATGGTTCCAGAGATATCGTGATGAGTCAGTACATAGGTGAAAATCTCTTATATATTTAATATTTTAAATCATTCATAAGGATATTTTTGTGAAGTGCAAATTCTTGTAAATATCTTACTCTAGACAATGCGACCTATGTTAATCCAATTGACATTTCTTTTTCATCGATATTCACAACTTTTTTATTTAGAGTCATCCTTGTTATTGATAAGTATTAGCAAAAGCTAATTGTATAGGAAATTGTATTTTATATAAATTGATATATTTGTGAGTGATAAAACAATTTTAATTCACTTGAAACAAATTGGAAAAGTGAAAAAGCTCGAAAAATGGGTACCCCATGATTGAGTGAAGCGCACCAACAAACACGTGTCGAGTGCAGCGTTACATTACTCAATCGTCACAATAACGAGAGTATTTTGAATTGTATCGTTATTTGTGATAAAAATGGATCCTGTACGATAATCTGAAATGCTCACCACAATGGTTAAACTCAGGAGAACTGACCAAATCCTGCTCCAAGATCTTAACCCACAAAAGGTTTGCTGTCTTATCTTGTCAGATTGAATGAATCATATAGGAAGCCCAAACCACGCTATTGAAGTTAGCAAACCACTCTGAATAGGTGTATTAGAAACAAGCTCCGCACTACCCCACGAAACACTACCACACGAAGTAGACTATGGTACGGACCGCGAACTCAAAAGGTCGTGGGTTCGAATCCGCCATTCAACTGAACGTCAACAACTCCTAACTCAAGTATTTTAAGCTTACCAGGAGTGATTAAAGGGAATATTAGTAATGTTAATAACCATTGATAGTATTTCTTAATAATAAAGAAAACATAGATTATAACTAAATCACATGGAACGCCAGCCGCTCCCCGCTTTGACCACCTTGCCCTGAGGAAGACCTCCCCTTTTTGTTCCACGGCCAATATTTTTTTACAAATTGCTTTTAGTTTCAAACCTATAACTCCGAGAAGGCCATTTTTACGCTCACGTTCATAACTCCGTCGAATAATAGACAAAATTATCGGTTCACTTGGCAAGAGCTAACTTCCGTAAAACTTCCGTCACAACTTCTCGACGTATGGCAACTTCTATTCGTGGAAGTTTCTATAAAATGTTAGTTCGAAATTTCCATAAGTTCCCTGAGGTTGACAGAATCTTTAATATATTTATTGTAGTAAATTTACACTATATGGGGTAGAGCTACGCCGCAGCTATATTATGGTTGTAGCACGAATGGGTCGGCTCGACCGGGGTAGGACCACGCTCTCACAGAACACCAGCGTAAAATAGCAGTTTAATGCTGCAGTGTGTCATATGGTGAGTGTAGAGAACCGGAGACACTTTTTACTTTTTTTTAGTGGTCCGTAGTAAACGCGGTTGCTGCACATGAGGTCCTCGGTTCGAATCCCGGGTCAGACCAAAATCTGTTATTGGATTTTTCTATCAAGAAATTCTCAGTAGCCTCCCGTCGTCAGGAAGTTGGCGGTGTCTCAACCCCGTGCCTCGGAAAGCACGTAAAGCCATTGGTCCTGCGCCTAATCTCTTTTCTGTCGTGTCGGATAACCGTCCCACCGGACTATGAGACTCAGGAAATAGAGAGTACACTCGGGCACTTTAATCCTGTCCTGCACGGATGGCTAGTATTTTTTTATAGAATAAGGGTGACAAACGAGCACACAGTCCACCTGATGGTAAGTGGTTGCTGTGGCCCATAGACATCCACATCTATCCCCGATTACGAATCAAAATGCAGATGCGTTGTCACCCGTGAGGACTAAGATGGAATGCCTCATTTCCAGTAAAAAGGGTATCCGGTTCTCTACACTTACCATACGAAACAAAGCAGCGTTACGCTGCTAATTGACGCTGGTATTCTGTGAGAGCGTGGTCCTTCCCCGGTCGAGCCGACCCATTCGTGCTACAACTATACCACTAACATAGCTGCAGCATGGCTCTACCACGTAAAGTCTCCGTTAGGACAGGCCGCCGTGACCGAAACTCGGTCTGGAGGACATTATGTATTATCAATATTGACACTTAGTGGTTTGCCATTAGTCTGTTAATGGCACCTCGTGTGGATGCAAATTCTTGTTGTATTATTGATATTTACTTCGATAAAGGTGAAGGGTGTACCTACCATGTAATGTTGGTGTTAATGGAAAGTAGGGATATGTTTGTCAAGTCATTTGTAATAATTTAAAGTACTAAGTGCACCAATAATTGTTTGCCCAGTGTCTTTGAAAAAATTAGGGAAAAAGGACCTAACAGTCGCATCCTATTGCACCATGATAATGCTTCGGCGCACACCGCGAATAAGACAAAGTCATTTTTTCTTCTGAAAAGGTGGAACTCGTTAGCCATCCCGCACACAGTGCAGTTCTCGCACCGTGCGATTTCTTAAGATTTGATTAGAGATCTTATTCCATAAGATTTGATAAGAGGTTTGACATTTATGAAGCCAGAAGAGATCTTGATAGCTTTCAACCAGCACTTGAAAAACATGCCCTCAGATGAACGGTCCTTATGTTTTTAAAAATGGTTTGAACGAATGAAAAAGTGTTTAAAATGAGATGGAGAATACATTTAAAAGCAAAAAGATTAGTCGACGTCACAGGAGACCGAAGAGCTGGCAGCTACTTCGGACAAAGAATTAGTCTAGCTATTCAAAGGGGAACGCTGCTAGTATCTTCGGAACCTTGCCTATAGGGCCTCCTTTTTAATAATATATTTTAGTTATTATAATATATTTAAAAGCAGTAAATATATTAGTTTATATATAAACTCTTTATTTATGAGTTATGCAAAACATTCAACATACTAGGTATACCCCTTTTATATCTTAAAACATCTATGTATATTTTATAGTCAAGACTAGCAGTTCCCCGCGACTTCGTCCGCGTGGATATTATCACGATTGGATTTCACGGGTGTGCGGAACCCTAATTCTTTTTCAAAAATAAAAGTAAGTAAGCCTAAGTTACTCCTTATAACATCAGCTATCTGCCAGTGAAAGACCCGTCAAAATCGGTCCAACCGTTTCGGAGATTAGCCGGAATAAAAACACAGACAGACAGAATTATTTTTTATAATTTGTTTTTTGTTATAAGTACCGTATATACTTTCATATGCATTTATTAAAAGCTGTTATTTTGACATTACAAACAGACACATCATTTTTATTTATTTGTATAGATACCCCATATCATCCCGTGGGTGTCGTATGAGGCGACAGAGGAAACAAATCAGGAGATTGGCGGAAGCGTCTTGCTAATAACGACCAAAAATAAAAAACTGCGGTTACTAACCCGCTTGCCAAGCGTGGCAACGATGGCAAATATCTAATATATGAGGCATAATATATGAGGCAATCTATGGGGGAGGCCTACATTCACCAGTGGACTTCAATAGGCTGTAAAGGTAACGATATATTATATAGTAAAAGCTTTATAGAATATCTTCAAGTACCACCTAGTAATAAACGTTAATGAAAATCGTAACTCTGGAACCGTTTGCACGCTCAGTCAAATAATTGAGCGTTATAAAGTACTCCTGGAGGAGCGCAAAGATGGCTAGGTCAAGGTTACCTTTAAAATTCTTTCACGTTCGTTTTTCACCCTTATTTAAAAAAAACGAGTCGAAACTTTTTTTTTTTTTAAATAAGGTGAAAAACGAGCACACAGTCCACCTGATGGTAAGAGGAACTGCGGCCCATAGACATTTACATTTATCCTCGATTAAGAATCAAAATTCAGCAGCGTTGTCACCCCTGAGGACTAAGATGGAATGCCTCGTTTCCAGTAAAAAGGGTCTCTGGTTCTCTACACTCACCACACGAAACACAGCAGCTTTTAGATGCCATTGCCTTGGTTTGGTCGCTCCTGTAAGACTACATTACGCAGCAAGCAGGAGTGTTATCAGGCCTGGACTGTGGCTTCGGTGGCTCGGGATGTAAATACCAGCATGCTTAAAAAGAAGTATAACTTCGCCTCCAGGAGAAAATAACTTAGTATAACTTAGTATAACTTCCCTCAAAAGAGTTATTGCCAAGGCAAAGTATGAGAACATTGGCAGAATTGGCGAGAAATTAGTTCGCCTTCCTTTGGGAACCCGTGCATTCTGGTCTCTCGTCAAGGCTGTTCAAGGGCTGTCAATTCTGTAAACCATCACTACCATCTCTGCACAGGGAGAACGACTCACTGGCCCACGCCGCAAAAGAGAAAGCTGGCCTTTTAGGCTCCCTTTTTGCGTCCAACTCGACTCTCAATGACGGGGGGAACACATCGCCGACCGTCCCTCAGTGTGAGTGCTCTATGCTTGATGTGCGATTCACACAGTGCTCAGTAAGCAAAGCACTCCTCTCCCTGGACATCCACAAGTCGAGTGGCCTGACGGAATTCCGCCAATTGTGCTGAGGACGTGCGCTCCAGAGTTGGCACCGGTTCTAACGCGTCTTTTCCGGTACTCCTACTCCATAGGCGTTGTCCCGAATTCATGGAAGACAGCTTTCGTGCACCCGATCCCTAAAAAAGGTAACCACTCTGATTCAGCCTATCGCCATCACCTCCTTGTTGTCGAAAATAATGGAGTCCGTTATTAAATGCCAGCTCATGCGGTACTTTGGGGACCACCAGGTGATTAGTGACCGCCAGCACGGTTTCCGTCGGAGTCGCTCAGCTGGTGATCTTCTTGTTTACCTAACACATAGATGCAAGCGATCGAGTTCAAGGGGGAGGCATTGGCCGTTAGTTTGGACTTAGCGAAGGCCTTCGATCGAGTCTGGCACAAAGCGCTTCTTTCAAAGCTTCCTTCCTATAGGCTTCTCGAGAAATTATGCAATTGGATCACCAGTTTTCTGGCTGATCAGAGCATCAAGGTCGTAGTAGACGGTGCATGCTCTGATTACAAGCCTGTTAACGCTGGTGTTCAAGGCTGCGTGCTATCACCAACGCTGTTTCTTCTGCATATCAATGATATGTTGCAAGCCGGTAACAGACAGCGCTGGTGATGCTCTATACACCGGCTGTGCCATTATTTCTCGGGATAACGTCGCCGATTACCGGAACAAACTTGTGTCTGAAGTCGAGTCTTTGCTGAACAAAGTCTCGGATTGGGGGCGACTAAATCTAATCCAGTTCAATCCTCAGAAGACACAAGTTTGCGCGTTCACCGCTAAAAAGAACCCCTTTGTTGTATCTCCTCAGTTGCAAGGCACTCCCCTTGTTGCCTCAGCCAGTATCGGAATCCCATTAGTTTTTCCCCTACCAAAAATCGCTCAACGCGGCTAAATAAGTTTTCACTTCTAAAGTACAGTTTAATTGAGTACCTCCTCCTTTTTTTGAAGTCGTTTAAAAATAATGTTCACATAATAGCTACTTAGAATCTTTAATTATTCTATACACTGTGTCTTAGCACCAACTTCCGAAGCTATTACGGTGATATCTCGATAACACGAACCTTGTATCGTAATCCTTATAAGACGAAAAAAATTGCCATTCCCTTCCGCTGCACCCCTATATACGCGGTATCTCGAATTTACGACCTTGTAGTTCGAACGATGTTCAGTTTAACACATACAATCTCATTTACAAGTAGGAAAATTTATTAAGTTATACTGAACATAAATTCGCCAAAGACGTATTTCGTCTTCGCTATTTTCTCTGTATGTGTATAGTGTGAACACTAAGTAACTATTATTATTATTATGATATGTTGACAGGTTTATAAGTGTTTTGTTTAAAGTCTTGATTTGTGAAATGTTATATTTTCTGCGGAGTATAAATTGTACATATTTTTTTGTACTCTATTACCCGAATTTCAAACAAGTGGGTAAATTAAAAAATTTGTACAACCGACCTCAATATAAATAAAATGAGAATATAATCAATGTAGTCGAAGTCAATTAAATACGCATTATGAAGGATAACTCTAAAACTCCTGGTCAGATCTTGATCAAATTTATATGGGACCATATGAGAAGCACCAGCTACCAAATGAAAAAAGAATCACCAAAATCAAATCACCTAGAAAAATGTTCTGTAGTAAGTGGTAACACACAAAAAAATGCATTCAAATTGCAAATTGAGAACCTACTTTTATTGAAGTCGGTTGAAAAACAGACTCCGTAAGTTGAAATTAGTTAAATATAATGACGTCGTACTTGGAATTCCCTGAACTCAAAGCAATCAAATACAAAAGGAATGTTTGTTGACTTTGTTCTATTGTGTGTATTTTGTACACGTGCAATGAATGAATACATTCAATAAAATTTCTAAGTAACACATCTGTGTACGCTATATTTATTTATGCTTGAGAAAAAATCAGCTGGCCGTATGAAAAAGTTCAAAGTCGATCAGCGAGCTATGGAGAGGTCTATGCTCGGGGTTTATCTGCGTGATAAACTTAGAAATGAGGATATCCGCAGTAGAACCAGACTAACCGACATAGCCCAACGAATTAGTAAGATGAAGTGGCAATACGCCGGCCATGTAGCTCGAAGAAATGACAACCGATGGGGAAATAAGGTTTTCGATTGGTAGCCTCGTACCGGCAGGCGAAGTGTAGGGCGTTCCCGCTCTATTTTCTGAATCGGTGGTAAATTAAACATAATAAACATTAAAAAGAGACTAATAATTAATTATAATCTTTACTGGATAGAAAAATTTCTATTTCTGAGTTACCGCTATTTTTGTTTTTTATGAAATCTAGTGGGGGGCCGCCCCACATTTCGTTGGAGAGGAAAGATGGCTATGCTCGGGGTTTCTCTGCGTGATAGACTTATAAACGAGGATATCCGCAGTAGAACCAGAGTAACCGACATAGCTCAGGATTATTAATTATTATCATCCATAAATTACTTAATATTATACTAAACCTTTTTATACAATCTTTGTTTAATAAAAATAAAAATATCACAATAAGTGTAATAAATAAATGCATTTGAAGCGCTGGTTTATGACGTACTCGGCGGTACAGGAAAACATAGCAGGATCACCTGCATGTCTGAGAAATAAAAGTGATTCGAAGACACGTGAAGTCCAACATGCACTGTAGCAGCGCAGAGGACTAAAGCTGAACGCACATTTGTCCGCACCGTACGCGCCGAATTTTATAAAATGCGGTAGGTATCCGAATGTAGAAAGACGCATGCTGATAACGTCATATAACGCGGCGCGTTCGGCGCGTGCTGATACTTTTTTTGGAGTTTATGGCCTGGTATCTAGACCTTTAGGCCAAGTCTTGGGTATTTTTATTCGGTTTATTATAATTTCCCACTGTATTTTTGATGAATTTATATAGAGGCACGTAATAGGATCTATTTTTTAACATATCACTCAGGCGGCGGGAGGGATCTTGCACTGTCACTTGATTTTGCACTTTGTCACTAATTTCACTGACAAGAATCAATCTGTCAAATGAAAAGCACTCACATGTAAATATGAAATGTTCGATATCACCAACAGAATTATTGCAGAAGGTGCAGTAGATGTTCTCCACTATGCCCAACCGAGCCAGGTGGGCCGGGACGATGGAGTGACCTAAACGCAGTCTGTTTATAGACGTAATAAAGTCCTGACTGGCCATTTTCAGTTTGTTATACCATGATGCTACAAGCAGGTTTTCTTGAACATTTCCATACCATTTACCCTTCTGTTCTTGATCTTGTTTCCAAAATTCGACCCATAAACTATTGACCTGGTTGTCAATAGATTGATAACAGTTGGTCAAAGGTACTTTTACTATGGAGCTAACATCCAACATGTTGGTTCCATCATGTGCAATTTATCTTCTATCTCATTTCCTGTTATGCCCTATGTGATGGAATCCACATGAAAGAGACCTGTATTTTGTGCATAACTAAATATTTTTTTAAATATTATACAAAATATAGTTTTTTTAAATTCAAATCTGAGATTGGTTAAACTTTGGACCATACTTAAACTGTCTGTTAAAATTAAAAATTATTAAAACTATTTATATGTGCGATCCTCTTCAGGGCCTCGAGGGCCGCATATACCTCTGCAGTGAAAACACTGTATTTATGGTCCATAAGAAAACTTTGACCAAACTTGGATTGGGGATCATAAACAGCACTGCGCACAAAGAGCTCACTTTGCTACCATCTGTATACAAAGTATAGTAGTTATTGTCGGAAAGAAAACTTTTTTTTTTATAGGAGAGGGGCAAACGAGCATGCGGCTCACCTGATGGTAGTGACTACCGCCGCCATGAACAACTGCAACACCAGGGGAACCAGAGGAATTGCAGATGCGTTGCCGGCCTTTTAAAAAGGAGTAGGCTCTATTCTTGAAGGTCCCTAAGTCGTATCGGTCCGGAAAAATCGCTGGTGGTAAACTATTCCACAAGGAAGTTGTGCGAGAAGAAAACATCTTCTAAATCGCACAGTGGTGGACCGCCAATCATCCAGATGGTGGATGGTATCGGGAGTTCTGCCGCGATGTGCGTTCGTGAAATGTGGCGGCTGGGATTAATCCGAACAATTCCTCAGAGCACTCCCGTGGTAAATGCGAAAGAAAATGCAAAGAGATGCAACATCTCTTCGCAGCGCCAATGAATCGAGCCGATCGGAAAGGACTCGGTCGTCGACGATTCGAGCCGCTCTGCGCTGGATGCGGTCAAGTGGAAGGAGCTGGCACTGGGGAGCCCCAGCCCAGAGATGGGAACAGTATTCCATGTGAGGCCGAACCTGCGCCTTGTAAAGTTGCAGGCGTTGTGCCGGCATGAAATACCGTCCCGCTCTGCTGAGCACGCCAAGCTTTTTAGAGGCCAATTTGGCCTTCTCTTCCAAGTGACCACGAAACTGCACGTCACTCGATATGTCGACGCCGAGGATTCCGATACTTGCCGAGGCAACAAGGGAGCTTGAAACTGAGGAGATACGACAAAGGGTTCTTTTAGCGGTAAACGCGCAAACTTGTGTCTTCTGAGGATTAAACTGGACTAGATTTAGTCGTTCTCAATCCGAGACTTTGTTCAGCAAAGACTCGACTTCAGACACAAGTTTGTTCCGGTACTCGGCGACGTTTTCCAGAGAAATATTCGCACGGCCGGCGTATAGAGCATCACCAGTGCTATCATCCGCAAAGCAATGAATGCTACCGGTTTGCAACATATCATTGATATGCAGAAGAAACAGCGTTGGTGATAGCACGCAGCCTTGTGGAACACCAGCGTTAATAGTTTGTAGTCGGAGCATGCACCGTCTACAACGACCTTGATGTCTGATCTGCAAGAAAGCTGGTGATCCAATTGCACAATTTCTCGGGAAGCCCATAGGAAGGAGCTTCGTAAGAAGCGCTTGTGCCTAACCCGATCGAAAGCCTTCGCAATGTCCAAACTAACGGCCAATGCCTCCCTTGGACTCTACTGCCTCCGCCCATCTATGAGTCAGGTAGACCAGAAGATCACCAGCTGATCGACCCCGACGAAAACCGTATTGGCGGTCACTAATCAGCTGGTGATCCTTAAGGTACTGCATGAGCTGGCAGTTTATAATGGATTCCATTATTTTGGAGCACCAAAATCGAATCACCTAGAAAAAGTTCTGTAGTAAGTGGTAACACACAAAAAAATACATTCAAATTGCAAATTGAGAACCTACTTTTATTGAAGTCGGTTGAAAAACAGACTCCGTAAGTTGAAATTAGTAAAATATAATGACGTCGTACTTGGAATTCCCTGAACTCAAAGCAATCAAATACAAAAGGAATGTTTGTTGACTTTGTTCTATTGTGTGTATTTTGTACCCATGCAATGAATGAATACATTCAATGAAATTTCTAAGTAACACATCTATGTACGCTATATTTATTTATGCTTGAGAAAAAATCTGCTGGCCGTATGAAAAAGTTCAAGGTCGCTCAGCGAGCTATGGAGAGGGCTATGCTCGGGGTTTCTCTGCGTGATAAACTTAGAAATGAGGATATCCGCAGTAAAACCAGACTAACCGACATAGCCCAACGAATTAGTAAGCTGAAGTGGCAATACGCCGGCCATATAGCTCGAAGAAATGACAACCGATGGGGAAATAAGGTTTTCGATTGGTAGCCTCGTACCGGCGAAGTGTAGGGCGTCCCCGCACTATTTTCTGAATCGGTGGTAAATTAAACATTAAAAAGAGACTAATAATTATTTATAATCTTTAATGAATTAAAAAATTTCTATTTCTGAGCTATGGCTATTTTTGTTTTTTATGAAATCTAGTGAGGGGCCGCCCCACACTTCGCTGGAGAGGAAAGGAGATGGCTATGCTCGGGGTTTCTCTGCGTGATAGACTTATAAACTAGGATATCCGCAGTAGAACCAGAGTAACCGACATAGCTCAGGATTATTAATTATTATCATCCATAAATTACTTAATATTATACTAAACTTTTCTCAGCATTGTGGGAAAACTGTATGCTAAGGTGCTAATGGAAAGAGTTATGAAAGATACTGGTGGAAAAATTTGGGATGTGCAAGCGGAATTTAGAAAGGGAATGGGATGTACGGATCAGGTTTTTTCCATGTGCATGATCGCAGAGAAGTTTTTGGCCAAAAACCAAAAGGTTTTTTGTGCGTTCGTGGACTTGGAAAAAGCTTATGACAGAGTGGACAGGGATGTGTTATGGCAAACACTGAACTCATATGGGTTGAGCGCTGGGTAGATACAGGCATTGAAGTCTCTGTATAGAGACTCCAGTGCTTGTGTCAGGATCAACGGGGCCTACTCGAACTGGTTTGGTATCCATAAAGGGGTCAGACAGGGCTGTGTGGCTTCCCCGTGGCTGTTCAACCTATTTATGGACAGTTGTTTGGAACATTTAAAAGTTGAAGGATGCGGGTTAAGAATGGGTGAGTTAACCGTCAAATGCTTTTTGTACGCCGATGATCGAGTCATACTTGCGTCATCGGCGGCCGAGTTGCAAATGATGGTTACATTAATGAACAGCTCATTAAAAGAAAGGGAAGTGAAAGTGAATGCAAGTAAGACGAAAGTTATGGTTTTTGAAAGAGAAGAAAGTAAAACGATATGTGAAATGAGAATAGAAGGGGAATTGGTCGAGTAAGTAGATAAGTTTGTGTATTTGGGATGTGTATTTAGCAGGGATATTAGATATGATAAGGATATAGAACGACGAGTGAACACAGGAAATAGAGTAAATGGGGCTCTACACTCTATTGTGGAAAGTCATAATGTGTCCAAAAAGGCACGTATGGCAATTCACAATGCTGTGTTAGTCCTTACTTTAATGTATGGTAATGAAAGTTGGGTGTGGCAGAAGAAGCACGAGAGTAGAATAAATGCTGTAGAAATGCGATCATTAAGGAGTATATTAGGGCTGAATCTAAATGACAGAGTGAGAAATTGTCTGATAAGAGAAGAGTGTGGTTTGCAAGATAATGTTGTGACCAGGATTAAGAAAGGAATGCTTCGGTGGTTTGGTCATGTAGAAAGAATGAATGAGGAAAGAGTGACAAAGCAAATTTATGTAGCAGAGGTGAACGGCAGAGTCGGGAAGGGACGCCCTAGGCAAAAATTTATCGAACAAACTGGCGATATATTGAAAATGGGCCAAATTAAGAGTACCCTTAACCGACGAGCGTGTATGCGTAGGTATATGGATGTGGAGGAGGCGAAAGAGGTGTGTCAGAATCGTGCCAAATGGAAGTCCATAGTCTCTGCCTACTCCTCTGGATGACAGGCGTGAGTGTTTATGTTGTATGTTATACTAAACCTTTTTATACAATCTTTGTTTAATAAAAATATCACAATAAGTGAGTATCCCGGGATCGAATTCCGCCGACGTAAATGAAATAAATAACGGCATTTGAAGCGCTGGGTTATGACGTACTCGGCGGTACAGGAAAACATAGTAGGATCACCTGCATGTTTGAGAAATAAAAGTGATTCGAAGACACAGTGGCATTATTTTGGTTTCAACTTCCATAGCTCGTATGGGAGTTGAACACATAGCCCCAGAAATAATTCGCAGAGCTTTGTTTTGAATTATGTCTAGTTTTTACACAACTACTATTTGAGTAGGCTAAAAACTATAGTCGAAGTGGCTTCTGACTATTATAGATTTATATAGCATACTTAAAACTTTGGGGTCTTCACCCCAAGTCACACCAGCTAAACATCTTATAATATTTAAGCCCTTAAGAGAGTTAGTTATAATGTGATTGATGTGTAAATCAAAACAAAGTTTGTTATCAATGACAACACCCAGGAATTTATGGTTAGATACAACTGAAATTGGAAGATTATTGTAGAAATGCCATTAGAGGAAAATCTTTACTAAAAATCATGGCCTTTCTTTTGTTGGGGTTAATCTGTAGAGCCAACTTGTTATTATAATGTATTTACAATTGATCTAAAGCATTATTTATACTATTTACAGCTATATCTACATTATGGTCTGTACAATATATTACAAGATCATCTGCAAATTGTAAAATATTTACACCTTCTATATTACAAAATTAAGAATTTGACTAGTATTGTACAACAATGGAGATAATGTAGCCCCCTGCATTGTACCTTTGGAGACCCTTCTGGGACCATGGAGAATATTATTATGCCTTATATACAAAGTTCTATCTGTTAAAAAATTATATAACCAATGACAAAGTATGCCTGGTATACCAGTGTCAGAAAGAACTTGAACCAAAATGCCAGGATCTACATTATCAAACGCACCTTCAACATCCAGAAAAACACAAACACTAGACTTATTATTATTATTGGCATATTTCAGATCTGACAAGAGAGAGATGAAGCTGTCAGCACAACTTCTCCCTCTCCGGAAGCCATATTGAACATGTGGAATGATGTTGTTCGCCTCTACATAATACTCAAGACGCATCTTTATCATGTTTTCATTAAGCTTCCAATGTGCTGGTACTTAGTGTTGTCTAATGTTGCCAACTTAGTGGATTTTCCACTAAAACTGGTGGTTTCGACTTACGTGATAATTTTTGTATTTTTATAACTTTTAATTAATTCGTAATTAATTAACTAAAATCAATACATAATTTAATAAAAATTAATACATAATTTGAAATCTTTTTTGCATCGATTAGAAATATGAATACTTAGTGACAAATTATTTAAATACTGCACTAACAAAATTGATCGTTAATTTTAGTGCAAAACCCAATTATACCTGATTACTTAATTATCAATAAAATACTTACCTCAAACATACAACAAGTCCTTTTCTGGTTCAACTGACCTTCTAAATCTTGAGTTTTCCATAGAAAGATATGGTTTTAGTATATTATGTAGCAATTCTTGAAATTTCTTGTCTGTTAAATGCAAATATCTAAAAAATCGTTCATCATCATCTAATAAGTCTTTAAATAAAGTATATCTCCTTCATATTCTCCATACAATTGCCTTTTAAATTAATATTATGAATTCAGAATCTTCTTTTCTTCGAATTTTATTTTCTTTTCCTCTGCCAATAAGCAGTCTATTACTATATATCTTTCCATAGTGATTTCGAGCGATCAATTTCACTGTACCGTTTCACACCAGTGGTTGGAAAAACTACAAAGTTGTTGGTAATAAAAAGATTTGCGTTTAGCAAATGTGCGAGGCCATCAGTAAACTCGACGCGTACGGCGCGTACGACGCGTACGGTGCGGACAAATGTGCGTTCAGCTTAATAAGGGCTAATAATCTTACGCTCACTAGATGTCGCTATTTTGGACTGAGGTAACTTTTTGTTACGCAGATGGTCACACAGCGTCGTCATCATAGAAAAGTTGCGATTTTTAACAATTTATAATCTTATTAATATAAAATATATATAAAATCACCCCCGGCTTCGCACGGGTGATTTCTGGATCTCGACAATAGCACCAACTACCGGGGAAAATTGTGAATCATCCAGAGAGCCGCTCAAACACACACAAAAAGTTTCATCAAAATTGGTCCAGCCATTGTCGAGTTTTTGCGAGACTAACGGACAGCAATAGATTTTTATATAATATAGGGATTTCAGAAAGAAACATTAATTCCTGGTCTTTTCTAATAAATTAACCTCGCCCGCTATGAAATCCGTCAAATATTTCACCTCATTCCTAAGCGGCGTCATTACTCCATAAATTCCTAAAAATTAAGAGGAAACCAGTGCACAGCCATGGGATTAGTATATAGGCTGTAACGTTACCTTTGAAGTGAGAACTTCTTTAGAATCGTTGTGATTTGAAACTCGATGAAACAAAAAACTCAAAAAGGAACACACAAGAAAACACTAAAAAGAGACAAAACATATATATCTATGGGATAAAGCCTGCGAGAGAATGAGTTTCACTTCTACCGCGTGTGAGCTGCACATATGTTTTTTTCTCCCTAAGGTTTACCATTAAAACCGCTGAACATATGCCTCCCTATAGGTAGGATTTGAAGACCGCAATAGAAGCCGAAGAACAAAAGAGTAATTAAAATTAAGAAGGTAGCATATCCTAACAGTCACAGAAAGGTTACAATTTGTTATATTAACAAGATAATTTAATTCAATGAATAATTCACAGTAATTCATGACAGCCTATCAAAAGTCCACTGCTAAACATAGACCTCCTCCATAGATTATATCATAGGGTAGAAAGTTACCATAGTTTAACTTTAATATTATTTTGAGTTTTAATATTATTTTGAGTTTTAATATTATTTTGAGTTTTAATATTATTTTGAGTTTTAATATTATTTTGAGTTTTAATATTATTTTGAGTTTTAATATTATTTTGAGTTGTTATCAGGAAGATAATCCTGTTTCACTTTCCTCCGACGCCTCATACGACACTCACAAGACGATATGAGGTACTGGCTTCTCTTACGCCGCCAATTCAAATCAAAATATTTATTGTAAGTTAAGTGAAACTAATTTTTACGGATTATATCGCGTTTAATTTTAACTTTTTAATTCCCGACGTTTCGGGTGCTTTAGAGCACCCATGGTCAGGGGAGGGCTGAGGTGTTTAACATCCCGATGTCATAGTTAGCCCGGCTACCTTCAGTTTTTTAATATTAATTTTTGGTTCGATCTACGCAGAATTAGCTTACAGTATCTTGAAGTCTAGCAGTGGTATACTTGGGTTTGGATTTAATTTTATTAATTATAGGATCCCAAGCAGATGGCAACACCCATCCATCTTCTCTATTGAAATTAAGATGTTTTTTTATTTCAATAGCCTCGCGAATCATCCTAGGTAGGAATCGGTGTTCTTTTGCGAGGATTTGTGGTCTATCAAATCTAATGTAATGGCGGGGACGATCTTGAACGTGTACACAAACTGCAGACTTCCCGATACGTCGGTGTTTCAAGTCAGCTATATGTTCACCGCCACCGGGCTAACTATGACATCGGGACGTCAAACACCTCAGTCCCCCCGTGACCATGGGTGCTGTAAAGCACCCGAAACATCGGGAATTAAAAAGTTAAAATTAAACGCGATATAATCCGTAAAAATTAGTTTCATTTAATCTGAAGTCTTCGCGTAAATATAAGAAAACATTATGTAAGTTAAGTGTTTAGCTCAGGGACTAAGCGCTCGCTGTAAATTTCACAGTACGTGAGCAACGAAATTGTTAATTACAAACACGTGCACGCGAGGAAACCTGCATGTCTAAAAAATAAAGAAAAATATTTCGAAGACATATCAAGTTCGCCAACACGCATTGGGGCAGCGCAGCGGACATTTCCTTCCTTCATTTCCAGAAATAAGAGGTGCTTTTAAGTGTTAAACATTTGGTGTTAAATGATTATAATATTACGTGTCTTACAACTTAATCATTAAACTAATTAAATTAATATAGAACAGGTAGCGTGACCTTTTAAAGTCGGCAGCCCAGTATATTACTTTCCTTTACGGTCGAAGCCAAATTTCTCTCGTTTCACATTCGAAGTGTGCAATAAGCAGAAAATTAAAAAGTTAAGTGTAGCGCCATCTAGTGTCAAGTAAAATTATATAAAAGTAAGTTAGCAGCCTATTTACGTAATGGGCACAATATAAAATGCATATTTTATAGATTTTATGAATTCATTCAATAATGTTTCCTTAAATTTACGCAATACATATGAAATAAAACTAATTTTACGGATTTTAACGCGTTTAATTTAAACATTTTACAACTTTTAAGCTTAAAAGTAAAAGTAAAGTAAAAAACATGCGTGAGTATCGTGGAACACTCGGTTGGAACGAAGTTCCTTTCGTAGTTTATTATTATTGATAAACGTATTATATTATTAATAAAAGAATACAAATAAAGGAATGACTAGCGTCTATTAAAATGAAGCGTCATTTAAAATAAAATAATATTTCTTTCATGGCAAGATAAGAAAAAGTGCGAGGGAGATGGATATTACTCCATCTCGATCCTTATAGCCGTCAATATTACGTCAGAATGGGTCGTGACAGAAAAATCTTACACTTTTTATCGCCTAGCCCCCATCCGTCAAATCCGTACCGTCCGATAAAGAACTTCGTTCCAAAAAATTTAAAATTAAACGCGATAAATCCGTAAAATTAATTTTATTCCATTCATTCGATAAGCTAAAAGGTATACGGCTATAACAGAACTTTCACAACTAGGGCGCAAAGAGGGCGCTGAACATAATTGTAAAAGGAATTTTATGGAAAAATTAATTAGTTCAACTAGCTAGTTCGCACGTCTCTAGTATATATACAGTAATCTATGTTCGCACGCATTGAGACAGCACGGCGCATTCTTTCCCGCCCTAAAATCCTGTTTAAAATGAACCTGGGCCCTGATAGAAATATGTCTGTGTATCCGCGAGGAGATAATTTAAAATAAAAAATTTTGTACAACCGACTTCAATATAAATTATTAAAAATAACTCAAAAGCTATTGGTCAGACTTTGATCAAATTTATATGAGACTACATGAGAAGCACCAGCTTTCAAATAAAAAAAGAATCATCGAAATCGGTTCACCCAGTAAAAGGTTATGAGTATGAGGTAACACACATAAAAAAAGATAAAAAAACATACAGTCGAATTGAGTACCGTCTCCTTTTTGAAGTCGGTAGAAAATATGATATTGTTCACTTTATTCACAGGTGACAAAAACCAATTTTGACTAGCTAGAGCGATATCTTATTTTGTTATAAAACGTTATGAAACGGACTCTAGGGAAATTCAAACAGATACCATATAACAGATCCATTGGATATTCAGCAACTAAAACAAGGCAAAAAAGTTAAACGGAAAGGTAAACATTGTTAAAGTAGTTGTTCTCAATTACACACCATCTTTTATTTCTTAACCATAGAAAACTATTCACGTAGACAGATTCTTATTACAATACCCAACTTGTTTTTGCTGTCCAATATCGATACTGACACTTACATAAATATCGATACTATAACAAAAATCAGCTATGGACGCAGTAAGTTCCACAAAGTCGATATATATCGTATCGACATTTAAAGAAAATATTGATATATCGATAAAAATATATCGATATATCGGTAAAATTTAAAAAAAATATTTGTACTTTATGGATATCCATTGTGTTTGTTATGTCAGTATAACTATTTATAATAATACCAAACTAGAAACATTATTTCTGATAATCAAGTGACAGCAGTGTAAAATCATATTTAATAAAACATTGACAGAAATATACTGCTTTTTAATCGAACGAAATAGAATATACAATTGCAAAATGCACTTATACAAACCAATATTTTTTTGAAAGAAACAAACGAAAAACTCTAAGTTTGATGTGCTATGCTAAAATTCGGCTTCTGCTAAGATTAACTGATGCCACTCTTTCTGATGAAACTGATGATGCAGGAAAAAGGCGGTTAATGGATTATCTGAGTTCCAGCGGTTATTCAGTGGCGACAGCGGTGTTGCTACTAGAAATATATCGTTTTTGATACATTCTCGATACTTGATATTTTATATCGAAATATCGATGTATCGAAATAAAAGATATCAGCAAAAATATTGATATAACGATACATCGACATTTTTTCTAAAAGCCTATTATCAGTATTTTTGATCAGAAGTGTCAGGGATGGCAATACATACGATAAATCATGACCCGAAACCAGTAATATTACAGCCTACTATCTTTCTTCCATTTTCACAGCCATTAACACGCTCCGTGTTAATGACTCCATATGGAGTCATACATTTACCTCATACCATACGTCCATGACTCCCTTTGGAGACTTTTGGCCGTATGAGTAAAACTGTATTCGACATCTAGAACGTGTGAAGTACAGTAGGTTTAAAACAAACGGAGCTGGACATGGGGATATTCTTTGTATTTCGAATTCAGTTAAGGGTAAGAAAAAAAAAACAAAATATTTTAGAATAGAATAGAATAGAATGATTTTTATTCAATATAGATTATAACATAATACTTATTGAAAGTAATTTTTTATTTATCACTGGTTCGGAAAATACCTCTGTCCTGGGAAGAACCAGTAAGAAACCCAGCGGGACTTTGTTTACTCTACCTATAAAAAATTAACGAAAACAATTTTATGTAATACTAGCGACCCACCCTGGCCTCGCTTGGTTATTTAGATTTAAGATAATCAAAAAAAGTTTTTCGGATAAAAATAGCCTAGATAACAAAATATAGCGCCGACTTTGTATCTGTTCGTAAAGTTTCATCACAATCGGTTCAGCCATTCCGAAGATTAGTTCAGACAGACAGACACAAATTTTAAAAATGGTTACTTATGTCTTAATAGCTTGCAAATACCCTGAGTTTAATAGATGCCAGTTATGTCAATATTACAGACTGACACTTCAATTTTATCTATCCACAGTTTTCTTACATTTCATGCACCAGGTCGTCACTTTTGATGCTGCAGCAGTAACTTTAGCAGTTTTCTCGTACAGATCTGTGGCGGGTCTTGAAATCGATGACGATTTTTCCACATCAAGAAGTTGTCTTATTAAAGCTTTAAAAGCAACGAACAAAGACATCTTACTTTGATGATTTTCGCGCTGGTCGACGACTGCAATTGATATCAAATCGATGGCAATTTTTTATAACATATGGTTTTACGACTTGTGCTGTTGCAACTGCAATGATAGTCATACAGGTTTATTTTGCAATAACTGGCCAAATTTGCAGAGAATAAAAACTTAATTAAAAAAAATCTCGCACATTCGGTCCTTTTTATCTTTTAAATTCAAAATGCGTGGTAATGCATTATTTTAACTGATTGTTATTCATTAATATCTATTTTCCTACGCAATCAAACATGCGTAAGGGTCGATCGGATCGAAACTTAAGTTTAAAATTTGGCTACTCTTTGAAAAATAACCCTGTATAAATCGATCATAATCCTGTCATAATCAAGTAGGTACCACACAAGGCTTCAAGGTCGGATTTCTTCCACTAGTCATCTTAATTTCAATGCCATAGCAAGTTGAGAGCAGACAGAGAGACGTCACTCTCAAATATGTATATAATAATCTATTGACGTCACGCTTATCGTTTCATTTATTAACAATTGTGTTTTGTCCATTCATTGCAAAAGTTTTCAGACAGTCTATGACTCTGTATGAAGTCATAAATTTTCCTATGGACACGTCCGTTTACACCATAATGTTTTATTTTATGAATTTCAGAGAAGGCTGTTGCTAATCATATAAATTTCACAGTACGCGAGCAACCAAGGTTTTATCCCCGCCGGCACCAATGAAATTGTTAATTGTAATTTTAAGTGCTGATTTACCACGTACTCAGCGGTGAAGAAAAACATATCATACGATAATCGTATGATTAAAAAAAATATTCATATGATAATCTTAAAAATAAAAAATACTTATTCGTCCGATAATTTTTAAAACTAAAAAGTTTAATTACACGCCTCATAACGCTAAGTGTTATTAGGTAGTGCTTTACTCTCGACGCGTCAAGGTCAAGCAATTTTGTGATCTTAAAATGCCTCTATCATAACCATTTTGCACTTACACGTTAATATTAGTAGCCGTATGTCAAGAAAACACTAATTAATCCATCTTATATTTTCAAAAACATCATTTTATATTGCTACTTTGAAAAAAAAACGGTTTGGTTAATTTTTCGTGGACGTTGATTTTGTATATGGTCACGATAACTCTCGAAAAAAATGACGTATCGAGACCATGTTTTTTTTAATTAGCTTCAGAATTACATCCACTGGTTCCCTATTTTATATAATTAGCCTGGTACGCGTAGTTTGTTAATAAAATGATATTCCACTTTTATAAGTTTTATTGCTATTAAAAATTTAAAGGCGCTTTCATATATTTTTTAGCCCTTGATAGACAAAGGACAAATGTACCATTGAGCCTATATAGATTTTATAATTTGTGTAAACTATTTATTTTGGTAAACTTAATTTTTTCATCAAAATTAAATGAAACGCTCATGAGGCGTGCACTTTTGGATTTTCCAAACTTTTCTTATAACGTACGTGGCTTTGTAATACTCGTACGTGGCGTGTAGAGTGGCCACCCCAGCCGCACCTTAACCTTCTGTCACTGATATTGCAAGATTGGTGTAATGTTTTATTAGGTTGCTACCACCAATCAATCGATACCATCGATCGAAGGTAGAATGGATTAGTCGACGTTGATCGAGCTGCTTGATTGTTCGAGAACCCGCCCGCTCCACCTATTATCCTCTTCTGAATACGTTTTGCAAGATTGTCGATCGACGTTGATCGATAATTTAACAACGTTTTATCGATCAGTATCCGTCGATCAGCTAAGCTATCACACCAATCGATCGACATCAATCCACGTCGATCAATAGCATCGATCGACGATCGATCGATTGGTGGTAACACCCTTATACTTTATGAAATGAAGTAACAAAAACTAAAAATTAGTTACAAAATATTTCGGACGCGGTTATAGTGTCCGTAGAACAAAAACTACGTCGAACAAAGCTTTTGAAGCTTTGTTCTAGGACGGGGTACGTGTCGTTATAATAGGTTTATACTTATGAAATTGCCGCTCCTCCGTACTGACCATTTCAAATAAAATAATTTTGTTTGGCTAAGAATTCTAATTTCAAATTAATTTTATTTTAAAACGCGGAATTCTTTTTCAAAATTAGTCATTTGTTTATTGACCAGCGTTATGTTTTCATCGCATTTGAATCTTTTCGTCAACATGGATACGTTAAAATTCGAGTAATTATGGAATATGTGTACCGTCGTGGCATCAACGCGGCACAAGATAAGAAAAATATAAAAAAATCTTATCTTATGCCGCGTTTATTTAAAAAACGCAATTTCATACGTAAAGACCTAATAAAACACTAACTAACACTATTGCACACTGCGTTTAACCCCTTGATTCAGGTAGTAAGTGACTACCGCTCATGAACAACTGCAACACTAATCAACGGGGAATCACCGGTGCGTTGCCGACCTTTTAAAAGGAGAAAACTCTTAAATATGTTTTAATACACTTAAATTATCCCAGCTTAGACACAAATGGACCAACAAGTAAACGCGAAACATTATTTGAACGTCGTACTAATAGAGCTCTGTACAGGATTCGAACCAGCGGCCAGCCGCTCATAGTGCAGCAACCTGCAATTAAACGCTTATACAATGCACTACCATTTAGTGGCGGTGTAAGAATATCCACTACCCCATATCATCCCGTGGGTATCGTAAGAGGCGACAGAGGGAAACAAATCAAGATATGCGGAGCAGCGTCTTCCTAATAACGACAAAAATAAAGAACTGAGGTTGCCAACCCGCTTGCCGAGCGTGGCAACTATGGCAAATATCCCCTATGAAGCAAACTGCTGTCGTCGCACCACAAGCGAAATACATCAGCCTAAATCGCGCTATCAAAGTTCCGAATTAAAAACAGTATATATACAATAGCTCCGAACTACCACTCTCTATATATCCTGTACACCAACGACATTCCCATACCGTCGAATGGTGTACAGATCTCCTCTTTGCAGATGACACTGCCTTTACTATAAAGGTATATCACTAACACATATTCGGAACAAGATCCAACAGTCAGTCAGTGACTTAGGAGCTTGGTTCACTTCGATCATCATAAACGGCGCCGCATCTCTACCATTCCGCCAATCCGTATGCAAGGGACCCTGTCCTGGCATACGACCGCCAAATATTTAGGTGTCACCCTTGACACGAGGCTCACTTTCAGGCCCCATGTCAAAAGAGTAACCCGCAACGCACGCTTCTATCTGTGTAGGCTCAACAGTATGCTGGGCCGACACAGTAAGATATCCTCCGCAACAAGCGAACCCTTTATAAGGTCTGTATACGACCAGTCATGACTTACGCGGGCCCCATTTTGCCACGCTAATCCCAATCTCATTAATGAACTTCAAATAGTTCAAAACAATTTCTGTCGTCGAGCTACGAACGCACCCTGGTACGTCCGTAACGCCGACCTCCACCGGTTTAGAGCTCCCCACAGTCCAGCAATTTCTTAAAAACTCTCTGAAAACTTCTTCAAAGCAGAGTCCCACTCCAATCATTTCATTCGTGAGGCAGCTTCCTATGCAGCCCCACTTCCTCTCGCTATCGAGTCCGCAGACCGAGAAACGCTCTCGGACCCCCAACAAGCTTTCAGCCGACCTGAACTGCCTCTTGGCGGCTCAGGCAAAACCTTCTTCTTCCAATAATTAATATGCCTTAGAGGCACGTCTCAGCGGCCACTCGCCGCCTGCGCCCTCTTTTCCTAAAGAGGTCGCATCAATTCTCGGTAGAAAGGCCACTATGGCCAATACCGCTCCCAAGGTGGTGTTTAGTGGGTGAGCACTTAGGTTAGTTAGGTTAGTCAGTGAGTCCACATAACCACGCAGCCGGCTGCGTGGTATGCTGAAACATTCACCACCTCCTCCCCGCTTCCGGTGCCTTTGCATTGGGCGCAAAAAAAAAACTACCACTCGGAACGTTGGCCGCTCCCGGGCAGAACACTTTGCCCGGCGGAGAT
The DNA here is from genome assembly GCA_029286625.1 of Parnassius orleans. NCBI lineage: Eukaryota > Metazoa > Arthropoda > Insecta > Lepidoptera > Papilionidae > Parnassius > Parnassius orleans. The sequence continues at coordinate 576,589 of JAGSMP010000043.1, read as the reverse complement.
CTCCCTTTTCCTTTCACGGCCACACAATCTATGACAGAGGCCTATGTTCAACAGTGGACTTAGATGTGCTGTAAAAGAAGCACTCAGTCTTGGGTCTACCACGAGTTTTAGTGATTTAAATTAAATTACAAATGAGGCTAAGTTAAAATTTATATTAAAATATCTGACATTTGCCTCTGATTAGAGATAATGTACCCGAGATAAACGCTACATAGACCTATAAAGATAACATGAGTGCTGTCAAGTGGAATGGAGTGGCATTGCAATTCCCTTCAATGGGGCACGTTCCTCAAGATCTTTCCTTATAACAAGGCAGATAAGCATTTTAGTAGGTACCGTTTTAACCGTTTAGTGGTGGTGTAAGAATATTCACTACCCGATATCATCCCGTGGGTGTCGTAAGAGGCGACAGTGGGAAACAAATCAGGAAATGGGCAGCACCGTCTTTCTAATCATAAAATTGCAAGTGAGTAATTAGGTAACAGTTTAAGTGGGACCACATAATAAACATCTAAGTGTATTATGTTTATTTTTGTTATGAATTTCATTTTATATACCAAACACAATATGTACATTAAAGGTTTATTTTTACTACACCAAAAAAACTAACTTTATTACTGAGTTTTAACTATTTATTTATTTCTTCGCAGTATATTGCCAAGAAACTTACGATACAATAAGTTAATAGAATTTATCTACAGTCTATTATTAACTAAAAATGACACGTTCATTAGAACTTGTTTCAAGAACCGCCATTATCTTTGGAGAGTACGCAGTTACAATCGAATGCGACTGATTTAGTGAAAATATAAGCAAACAAGTCAACCACTCAATTCTTTTTAATTTACGTGGTAGAACCATGTTTACTTGGTTCTCGGGGGAGCACCATGCTCTCGCAGAATACCAGCGTAAAATAACAACTTAACGCTGTTGTGTTACGTATGGTGAGTGTAGAGAACCGGAGACTTTTTTTTACTGGAAACGAGGCATTCCATCTTAGTCCTTACGGGTGACAACGCATCTACATTTTGATTCATAATCGAGAATAGATGTAGATATCTATGGGCCACAGCAGTCACTTACTATCAGGTGGACTGTGTGCTCATTTGTCACCCTTATCCTATAAAAAATACCACGTTTTTAAAAGGGCTAAAAATTATAAAACATCTTTTTCTTATTTTTGTTTTTATATATTCTTACATTGTCATCCGTTTCTGAGCTATGTTCAAAATTTTAAGTGTCTAGCTTATCGGGAAGTTAGTTTAAAATCAAGTACCAAATTCGACCCTGACATCCCATGACCTGACCCTGATTCGAACAGACATCCTGATACACGAAAGCGAGTTAATACAAAATGGTGCGTGTAATTGTTTACACATGTACGAAGTGAAACTTCTTGACGACATATCATTCTTCTTTTATTTTATATTTTACATAAGCAGGTTAAATAATAGTGTTCTCATGCAGCCCCGGCGGTAAAACGTTACAAGAAAACGTGACTATTTTGATACTACTACGTCCACAAAGAATTTATGTAGGTCGATAAAGAAGTTTCAATTCATAACTTGGTAAAATACGAGGTAAAATAAAAAGCGATTCTATCTGATTTTAATAGAAAGGCAAGAATCATACTAATCTACGTAGCTTAATGCTGCTGTGTTTCGTATGGTGAGTGTAGAGAACCGGAGACCCTTTTTACTGGAAAAGAGGCTTTCCATCTTAGTCCTCACAAACGAAATTCGCAAACGAAGATAGATGTAGATGTCTATGGGCTACAGCAACCACTTACCATCAGGTGGACTGTGTGCTCGTTTGTCACCCTTATTCTATAAAAAAAAAAAACTAGCACTAAAAGGTATCTTTCAAAACACATTCTCGCCCATATTACTCGTCTAAAGTTAATATGAACCAGCCATTAAGCTCCAAGATAGTTTTTAATTGTACTAACTCCCTAACCCTTCAAATTGGACCAGAGGAAATCGGCAGAAATGGTTAAGAGGGATGGTAAAATCCCAAACGGACTCCTATGCGTAAGGGAGCCCTGCCACCAAGACCCTTGCCATCAAATAAATTACGTGCTACCATTACAACATACAAACGTGAAGTGGCGTTGCAAGAACATCCACTCATATGGTCCCTAGGGTGTCGTAAGAGGCAAGAGCGGGTAAATTAAACAGATGGCCAGCAGCATCTTCATAATAACAAATTAAAATAATAAAAAACTGCCGTTGCCAACCCACCTGCCAAGCGTGGCAACTATAGCAATATCCCCCTAGGAGGCAATCTATGGGGAGGCCTTAGTTGAGCAGTGGACTTTAGGCTGTAATGGATGAATTAATGACATTGGTGTAATGCAAATAACAAAGTCCCAGCATATATACAGAAAATTAGAAATTACGAAAATAACACGCTGCAGCTATATTATGGTTGTAACACAAATGTGTCGGTTCGACCGTAGAAGGGCCACGCTCTCACAGAATACCAGCGTAAAATAGCAGCTTAATGCTGCTGTCTTTCGTAAGGTGAGTGTAGAGAACCGGAGACCCTTTTCACTAAAAGCGAGTCATTTCATATTAGTCATCGGTGGTAAAAACTCATCTGCATTTTGATTCTTACCCGAGGATGGATGTAGATTTCTATGGGGCATCCAATTAATATCTGGTAAACTGTGGACTGGCTGCTCACGCTCACTATATTTAAAAAAATACTGCTATTAACTACTCCATTTAAGCTGGCAGTGGTTGACAATGCGGATGGGTTATCCACATTTTGGTAAGACATACAGGAAGTCGATTAACGCAGTTTGGCTCCGGACCTTGTTTTGTGGTATCTTTTGGGGAGCCTATGTTCAGCTTTGGACTTTAGAAGTGCTGCAAAGATGATGTTATCTATCATGTCTCCTTCACCGCATTGTGGTGCTACAATGCTGTTTAAAATATATTAATTTAATTAAACAAAATTGTAAACTATTATTTAATAAAAGGGTCCCGGTGGGTTTCTGGCTAGTTCTTCCCAGGGCAAGTTTTTTCTGAACCATTTGTAAAAGCATTAATAACTTTTCATAAGTATTACTTGTAAACTATACTATTAAATAAAATCTATTGTATTCTATCTTGAGGTAAATAAATAAAAATGAAAAGGAAAATTTACAACCGAGTCTCCCTCCTAAGCCCCGTCCACTCTACTAAGCAATTAAAGTTTGTAATAACATCGGTCATTTGATCTTTCATTTTTCAAAGAAGACTTGCAGTACTAAGTTTATTTATTGGCTTCACCGCACGGTGTTTAGTTTTTAGTTTGTTTAATAATATAAAATTGAAAACTTTAAAAACTCCCATAACAAACAGAGCTGATGATCTTCAAACGGCAAAACGCTAAGATTCATCATCATTTGTGTATTTGTGTGAACGGCCAGTGTTTTACCTGAAGTGATGTGTTTTCTGGTGTAATTTCCGGTTTAAAAATTGTCAGTCGTAGGACTGCGCGTCAGAAGTGAAAACATCTTAACTTCACAAACTTGTAAGACATTATTTTTGGATTCTTAAGAAATATTTTAAGAAGTATTTTTTATTAGAAACTAACAATCCGCCCCGGCTTCTCACGGGTGATTTCTGGATCTCGACAACAGCGCTACCTACCGGGTCCGATTGTGAATCGTTTAGATCACCCAGGGACTCAAACACACAAAAATATCATCAAAATCGATCCTGCCACTTTCAAGTTTTTGCGAGACTAACGGACAGCAATTGATTTTTATATACAGGATCATTTTGCAATCACCGGCCAAATTTGCAGAGAAGGTTCAGAATAAGTAATATAGTCAAATGGTGAAGAAAAATTAATTAAAAAATCTCAAACATGTCCTTTTATCTTTTTAATTCAAAAGGCGTGGTAATGTATTATTTTAAATGATTTTACTGCGCACGCACACATTCTTAAAGGTCGACCGATAGGCAAAAACGTTGTTGCCCATAAATCATATCCAATTGGGGATAATTTCAAATAAAAATAGAAGCCTTACACGTATTTTCAAAAACTGCAATAACGGTGTATCATTGTTTATATATTTCATCTTAAGTTTAAAATTTGGCCACTGAAAAATAACCCTGTATAGAGATTACTTTTATCAACGTATTAATATAGTAATAAAATGTTCATTTATTGCGATGTTTTACATGAAAAAGAATGATTATATGTACACACACATCTGTATATATGTATCTGAGCGTGACAGTCACTCGAGTTCAGTGCTTTTTCCCCATCCCAAAAGTGCCCAACGTGCCTAAAGAAGTTTTCTCTTCAAAAAAAACATAAGTCATACCTTTATTTAAATCTGGTATTGCATTAGACCCTGCTCATTTAAGACCTATTCATGTACTGCCTACAGTAAAATTTTAAATTGTTTTTTTTTTTCCAAAAACATTTTGGATTTGATCCCATTAAGGTTTTTTTGTAATACATTAATCTATAAAAAACAATTTGGATCTACGATAGGTCACGACTAGTGCCGCTGTTGAGTTTATTAAATATATTTTTAATGCCTATGAGAATTAATAGGACGGTTTGTGTATTTTTTGTGATACTTCCAAGGCCTTCCACTGCGTTTATCGTGAGACATTATTTAAGAAGCTACAACTTTATGGTGTAAAGAAATGTTGCTCTGAAATTTAAAACTGAAAAAGTTGTTACCAACGGAATATCAATAAGTGTACCTCAGGGCTCATTTCTTGGCCCAGTCCTGTTTTTAAGTGTATATTATATAATGACTTAGTTTGTATTAGCTAAACTCTGTATAAAATGGACTAATTTAATATTAAAGAATGTTCTTGATAGAACAAGAAAATTACAAAATAGGCGAATAAAAATAATCTATTTGTTAGTTGAATTAAGTTTACAAAATTTTAGATGTTTGTACATTAGACTGTTTGAAATTTAAGTGGACGCGTGAACAAGGCGGCGGTAAAACAACAAGTCTTAATGTCTTGTTTGACCGGTCTTTTAATTGGCTGGTCTATGCGTGGTACCATATGACGTGTTGCATAGAAGCGTGGGGTAATGGGCTTAATATAATTTGTATGCAATATAATATGTAGATTATGAAGCGGCGTGCTCGGCGTAGACAAACAATATATAACTGATAATAACCCCTGGGAATGAGGTGATCGCTACTATACTGTTTCTAATGTAGGTGTAATTCGATTGGACTACATTGTATTTTATTATTTGTATATTATTATTTAAGAAAAAGTTCCGCTGGGCTTCTTGCTGGTTCTTCCCAGGGCAGAGATTTTTTCCGAAACAGTGTTAAAAGCATAAACAACTTTTAATACGTACTTATTAACTGTAATCAATGTTGAATGAAAACTATTTAAGCAGTGATCATATGTACTTATAAAGAAGCAGGTGCTCATGCATAATATTGTTAGGTAGCACAAATTTTTATTAATTATAAATTAGTTTGTTTGTTGTCAACCATCAAATACTCTATAGATGACGAGGTTATAGAGCTAAGAGGATTTCTTGTTTGGTATTACAATTTTTTTTACGATCTCCCATGACACTTTAAGACTATCTGTGTCGTTTGTCTCCAATTGAGTTTTTTTTTATAGGATAAGGGTGACAAACGAGCACACAGTGGTTGCTGTGGCCCACAGACATCTACACCTATCCTCGATTACAAATCAAAATGCAGATGCGTTGTCACCCGTGAGGACTAAGATAGAATGCCTCGTTTTCAGTAAAAAGGGTCTCCGGTTCTCTATACCCACCACACGAAACACAGCGGCGTTCAGTTGCTATTTTACGCTGGTATTCTTTGAGAGTGTGGTAATTCCCTGGTCGAGCCGACCCATTCGTGCTACAACTATACGACTAATATAGCTGCAGCATGGCTCTACCACGTAAAAAAATTATTACCACAAAAATAGTTTATTTAATATATAAACTTTACAAACAAAACATATGAAATGTATAACAAAATATATGTATATGTAAACTTTTTAACCGTGTGATGGCGATGTAAGAATATCCACTACCTTATATAGTGCCGTGGTTGTCGTAAGAGGTGGCAGGAGGCAAACAAACCAGGAGATGGGCAGCAGCGTCTTCTATAATAATTAGAAAAAAAAATGCCGTCGCCAATCCGCTTGCAAAGCGTGGCACCTACGGCAAATAGAGAGGCCTATGTTCAGTAGTGGACTTTGATAAGCTGTTACGAGTATATTTTGTTAAAACATAGTATAAAATTAAATCTAACTAAAAGGTCATACAGTCCTACTCCCCGTGGTATCGTGCCAAGAACGTTGGCTGCGTTTCCTCGCTGAAAGGTATACTTAGCCCTTGAGCGAGAAAAGAACCAGCACTACTCTTATCAACAGCAGCGACGAGTTTCTTTAGGAACTTCACCGCACGTGGACCCCACGGACCGATATTCTTCACAGCAAATGGCACAAATATGTAGTCATCTCTCAAAGACTCATATTTATGCCACTTATTTAATTCAGCTACCCCGGCTCTGAACCCTAGAGATGAGAGGTCGTCAAAGTGTCTACGCAAGTAGCATCCCACACTAGGGCCTTACCTCTCTCCCAAGGGACCAAAGTCACACCGTCGGGTCACTTGCCATCATCTGTAAATATTTCACAAGGCTCTAAAATCGAGGGAACATTTATAGAGACAAGAGCTCTTCGGATGACTTCGTTCAAAGAATGACGGGAAAATCTACCTTCACTTATCTTACATGAAAGTCCGTTGAGCCCAAACTCATCGATGCTGCTACCACAGGGGCATTGGTGAGGTTGACAAATTGCCACTCCTAGACGGATTCCTACGGCGATGCGCAAGATTTCCCGCAAGATTTCCCGCAAGATTACTTGATGGTAAATCGTGTTACCAGTGGCTAGATTCCTTACTCGAAACAGCTAGAAGGCGGGACTAATCTTAGTCACTGTGGAAATTGTGAAATAAATCTTTCTGCACACTCCGTACCAACGGAATATCGCACTGTTTATGTTGGTTAACTTCCAGTGGAACATTGTCGCCGTTAGCCATGTTTGTCTCATGTCAGCAAAGTACAGGTCTACTTTATTATTTAAAATTATACTACATAAGTCATTGACACTATGCACGGAAGCAAGGAAAGCAGGTTCTTACAGCAATACCACCAAATTTTATAAGCTTGATTCCAGGCTATTGTCTTTAAAGTTAAATTTAGAATTTTTTCTTAAGCTATTTTAAGATTATTTTCAACATCTTTTAAAATATCCGAAAATTTCCAGACTGGACTCCAGCGTCGTATGAAAATTTAGGTACAAGAAGACAATATTTTAAAATAGTAAGAGAAATGTGGGGTTTAAGATATACAATTTATCAAAGTGTTTAAAAACTGATCAAATTTTGTTTTTAAAACATACTATCGAAAAACGGGGCACCTAGCAGGTATAGCGATTCTGCACTGACAGTTTTTATTTCTGTAGAAATATGATTGAAATTTTGAATTAAAGTGTCTCTGTTAGATTTAGATAAATTATTAGTAGTAAATATTTCACATTTATTGCTATTTGGTTCAAGACCAACATTTTTAAAATTTTGAAAATATGATTGAGATCTACCCCTGCCATCTGCTCTACCCCCCAGTGTACCATCGTCCAGGTACCAGACATTCAGCTTGAATTTCAAAATTGAAATAATGAGTAGAATTCCCAAACTGAAAAGAGCTGGACCTAGTGGGTCACCCTGCTGAACACCGACAGCAGAATCAATATGGTTTTAATAAAACAAGTTCGAATTTTGACTGTAACATTGCCAAACGTAATGATAAATTTCGGGGGTATTGTTAGCCATTTCTTTCAGCAGAGTTACCCTATCGATAGAGTTAAAAGCATTCCTAAGATCAAACTTCACAAGAAAAATTTGTTAAAAAAGTACGCACTGAATGTACCGCCGCGCCGCCTCACAGACACTTTTAGTGCCAAAGCCTAGTTGAGTAGGCTGAATTTTTTTTGCAATAAATTAATGAATAAATGAAGCTTTACAAAAGTCAAAACAAATAACAAGCTAAGCATGTGAAGAAAAACGAAAAGAGCGATTAATTCGAAATGTTTTGTATGTTTAAACTTTATTCGTAAGCAGATGGCGCTACTAGCATTTTGCATTACGCTATGGTTATGTTAGGTAACGAAGGACTAGTAACGCCACGAAACATAATTGAAGTTTATCCAGACCCGAAAACCAATTATTTTATTTTTTGAAAAGGTCCATTAGGTTACACTAATGGAGTTATCATTGTACCTGTTACATTTGGTAAATGATTTTGCTTAATAGTTTCTGCTTTCGATACACACTATAGTTAAGCTTAAGTTACTTTTACTTGAACTTCCTATTCCTATTCACCATTTCCAATTTCCAAGTTTCCAGCAGTTATATTGTGAGTTGTAACTTGTACTTTAATTAATGTGTAGGAATTATTAAAATCTATGTGATTTCTGGATCTGGACAACAGCACCACCTACTGGCCGAGTCTAACTGTGAAACTACACCATCTAGGTACTCACTTTCATACACACAAAAATTCAACAATTTCGAGTTTTAGCATGACAATTGATTTTTTTATACTTATATAGAGATATATTTATACATATGAAAATTTTATCTCCAATACCTGTTCTATGAGAAGTTTGTATTGTTTAATTTAAATCTCTCATATTTGCAATTACCAAATAGCAATACCCTTGGTATTATGAGTTGTAGATAGTTTGAATTATAAAAACGTAAATTAATTATTAAAGAAACTTATATTTAATGTCACAGTCCCAGATTCTAGAACTAGTTCTATAATAATCTGAGCCGGGCGGTATTAATATCATATTATAGCATCCACGACTTTTTCTGCCACCAGGGCGACGCCACTTAAAAATGAGGTGTAATGTAGTGAGAGTAGCCCACTCGACTTATATCTTAATGTTAATTGTAGTTATTAAGAATAGTCTAATTAAAGTCATAGAAACAACACGTCTCTCTCTCATTTACATATTGTGTTACAAAAAACTTTACTTCAGTGTCAAATAGCGACATCTGGTGAGTGGAAGATCATATACCTTCATTAAATAGTTTATTCATGTACTTACGTAATTCCTATGATTTTTCTTACATTTCTAGCTTAGATATATATTTCAAAAATATCATATCATACATCATAATATGATGTATAAAAATTCACTTCCTTAATATTTTTATTTCATAAATTAATAAATTGAAATAAATTACCTTTATCAACTCACAAAAATCTTTCTTGTCGCTTGCGACTACGAGAGACATCTAACGGCGGATAGCAAAAAAAACTCCATTCTGAGAACTCTGAGTGTGTAACAATCGAACGAACAAATAAGTTTTATTCGACCGAGAATTGTATAAGGCAGAGAAATATCATTTAATTGTAAAACTATAAAAATAATAAACTTTATCCAAATACAAAATAGCAGCGAAGTTATATCGGTAGGGGTATCTGGACACCTCAAGGCCGCAGACTTATTTATTTCACATAATATAATTCGCTTATTTCCTTTTGTAAAAATTTAAGGCCTTCCAACTCGTATTATAGAGTTCGATTTCTATAAATATTAGCCTTCCAAGTACATTTTCTTGATGGTTCAACTTTACTACTCTTCAAAAGCGAGACTCATTTTATAGAATAATAATAATAGTAATAATATAACTATTATATAGTGGGTACAATACAACGGAGAATTCTGTATCTGAACCCTAACAAAATAAAATAAATAAACAGTTTTTCATGATAAAATAAAAAATCCCTGGTTTTAAACATTCGCATTAGCAATAGCCATTCATTTGTGCACCAGTTTCGGTTTCGGGACTACGAATTACCTTCACTTCGAATAAAGTTTGATTGGTTCAGAATTCAGAACTGGATTCTGTCAGGAACACGGAGTAAGCAGGTGTAGCGTCATCAAGCCATGGTTTATTACATAACAGCGCCATCTACCGCTTTCCTGCATTATTACCCAATGAGGGCCATCCACGAATTTATCTGCCACCAGGGCGGCGCCACTTAGAAATGAGCTAAAATATTTGAGAGATTGCATAGCGGAGAAATTAATTTGTTAGGCAAATGAAAGGGTCAATATTTCTTACTAAAATATTAGTTATATTTTACATTCGTTAGATTATAAATGAACAAACCAAACTACGGATACCTATTACTAAAAGTAGAAGAATTAAAAAAAGAGTAAAAAAATGTAAAAATTACAGAGCAATCCACTGAGGCAATGTTTTTGTATTTGCATAAACTTGAAACCGATAAACTTTTATTTAAAACGCAACTTATCAATTTTAATGACATTGTGAAATAAATACGTTCATCTTAGTCCCAACTAGCGACATCTAGTGAGCTGAAGATTATTAGCTCATAGGCCGCTTAGGTAAACTGATTAATTTTGAGCGTCTTTCTAGTATTCTAGTTCTACCATCTTAGCTCAGATCATGTCCATAAAAGTATAAAATTAACAACCAAAGACCATAAGTGAAATGTTATTAATATATTATATAATATGTATCTCATTAAATATTAATAAATTATAATTAAATTATATTATAATTAGTCTGAAATATATCAAACACTTCATGTACTGTCGTCAAACACTACATGTAGCTCTCAGTTCTAATGTTATTATTTTCATTTGTTTTGTTTATATTTCGTTTAAATTATGTTAATATTTTGCACATGAATATTAATTTGTACTGGCTAATTATATGCAGCAGCTATATTAGTAGTATAGTTGTAGCACGAATGGGTCGGCTCGACCGGGGAAGGACCACGCTCTCACAGAATACCAACGTAAAATAGCAGCTTAACACTGCTGTGTTTCTTTAGTCCTCACGGGTGACAACGCATCTGCATTTTGATTCGTAATCGAGGATAGATGTAGATGTCTATGGGCTACAGCGACCACTTACCATCAGGTGGACTGTGTGCTCATTTGTCACCCTTATCCTATAAAAAAATCAATTGCTATTTGTATTATAAACAGTAGTGTGCGCGTACTGTTATACTATAGTTAATTAAGTATACGGATGCTGACGGAATAACAGCGTTGTAGATTCTCTGCAACACATGCTGAGTTAGAACCCTTTCATTGTCCTTCTTACAATGTTATTTTTGTATTAGTTTAACTTTTATATGCTTTGCTACTAAGACGTTTGGTCAATGAATAAATATTTTATTATTATTAAATGCATAATATCCTCAGATAATATCTTAACACTTTCAAGAAGAAATATTGTTTACTATAACTATAACCTATGAGAAAAATTACTATTGGTTGGTTCTTCAGTATGTACATTTCGTATATGGGTTTAAATTAATAAGAAACAAAAATATTATAGAATAGCATATATTTTTAAAATTTTAACCACTTTTCAATTAGAGATTCCTTTAAAATATCTATATATTTTAATATCACAATATATATTATTCAACTTATTTAATTTATTCATTTTAATGAATAACAGCGCTGTGGCGGTGGCAACACTGCTGTGCTGAGTTGGATGCCTTTTCGTAGCTGCAACTCAATGTCTCGGTCAATGTGTCGGTAATAAACGCGACTGCTGATCATGAGGTTAGGGGTTTAAATCCCGGGTCGGGCCAACAAAAATCTGTTATTGAGTTTTTCTGTCAAGAAATTCTCAGTAGTAGCCAGAGTCAGAGAATCGGCGGTGTTTCACTCCTGGGTCTCAGAAAGCACGTAAAAGCCGTTGGTCCTGGGTTTGATCTTTCTCCGGTCGTGTTGGTTTGCCATCCCATCGGGCTATGAGAGTGTGGAAATAGAGAGTGCACCTGTACTTGTACATATATATCACTATATATACATAAACACCTAATACTACACATATATTATCACTATACAGGGTTATTTTTCAAAGAAGCGCCAAATTTTAAACTTATGTTCAAATATGTACATAACGATATGTCGTTATTGCAGTTTTTGAAAATACGAGTAAATAAGGCTTCTAATTTTATTTGAAATTATCTCAAATTGAATGTGATTTATGGGCAACAACGTTTTGCCTACCGATCGACCCTTACGAATGTGTGCGTGCGCAATAAAATCAGATAAATAATGCATTACCACGCATTTTGAATTTAGAAGATAAAAAGAACAATATGTTTGTGAATTTTTAAAATTAATTTTACTTCAACATTTGCTTTACTTATTCTAAACCTTCTCTGCAAAGAAGACAACAATCGCTTTTAGTTTGTTTTTAGGTTATTGTAATATTCATATTTTAATTGTTAATTTCTCAGTATTCCCGTTAGATACGGTAAAACTAATATTACTATTGTAATCTATTGGTTATAAGGAATAAATCGACATGTGTTTCATTAAGTTACGCCTGGTTACGGTGGTGGGCCCATTCTCAATACAAAAAGAAATTGTCTTCTTTCACCGGTTATTGCAAAATAACCCTGTATATACATAGCACTCGGGCACTGTACCGTGACCGTCATTCGGTCTGGAGGACATTATTATTAATTGTACCTATATTGTTTTTTTCCTGATTTGTTAAGTGTTTTACTTTCTTTGTACGTTGTGTTTTGTTATATGAATAAATCATTCATTTAATACTACATTTATAACAATTACATAATATCTACATATGATTCTAAGAAAAAAAAACATGCGTGAGTGTCGTGGAACACTCGGTTGGAACGAAGTTCATTTCGTAGTATATTATTATTGATAAACGTACTATATTATTGATTAACAAATACAAATAAACGAATTACTAGCGTCTATTAAAATGAAGTCATTTCAAATAATACAAGATAAGAAAAAGTGCGAGGGAGATGGACATTATTCCATCTTGCTCGCACTATAGAAAGGGGGTCGTGAAGGAAAAATCTTACACTTTTTCTCGCCTAGCCCCTATCCGTCAAATTCGAACCGTGCGATAAGGAACTTCGTTCCAATAAATATATAGTATACAAAGACTTCTGTGTATGCTACTAGGCGGGCTCTGCAGACTTAATACATTGCGCACTAAATTACGATCAATTCTCCGTAACTCCTATAGTCGACTATGAACGGACGAGAACACTAGTTCTGAATATGGTAAACCGCGAACGTAGTTTTCGACAATGTAACACTGATTTTGTTTACTGTGGCTAAGAAAACCAAAAAAATACATGTGTGCAGTTCACACGCGGTAGAAGTGAAACATTCAGTAAACTAAACTTCTGGAGTTTTCCACCTTGTTTGTACAATTTTTAAATGAATTTTAATAGAACCAGCACCGGTTATTTTCTTTCATGTATTCCTTGATATTATAATAACCCTTTTTGTACAAATATTCTTTAATAAAACTTTTAAACCTGTTTATTGACAAACTTTGATATTAAATCGCGGATTGTTATGAATGGATTGGGTATGGTAATTTTATTATATATGGTTAATTTTATTTATTTAATAAATTTATTAATTTTTTTATACTGTTTAGTTTAACAGTTATAATTTTTACTGACCATCTTTAAAGCACCGCACAAAGTGGAGACCGAGATAATAGAAAACACTGTATTTTTTTCTCTATTAGCATTACTAATATTCCCTTTATCCACGACTGGCTCGCTGAAAATGCTTGTTAGGAGTGGCTCACGACAGTAGTCGAATGGCGGATTAGAACCCACAACCTTTTGAGTTCGCGGTCCGCACCCTGCCATTACGCTACTGTCGCTTACTACACTGTATTCTATATTATTCTCTCGCAGGCTAATATGTTTCTTTTTAGTGTCGGTTTTTCGTTTCATCAAGTTTCAAAACGCAACGATTCTAAAGAAGTTTTCACTTCAAAAAGTTTATTTCAGACTAGCTATTCACCGCGACTTCGCCCGCGTTACGATTGGATTTCATGGGTTTTAATTTTTTACGCGGAACCCTAATTATTTTACTGAAATAAAAGTAGCCTAATTTAGTCCTTATAACATCAGCTATCTGCCAGTGAAAATCCCGTCAAAATCGGTCCAGCTGTTTCGGAGATTAGCCGGAACAAACAGACAGACGACAACAAACAAAATTTTTAAAAATTGTTTTTTTTTGTTATAAGTACCGTATATACTTTCATATGCATTTAGTAAAAAGCTGTTATTTTGACATAACAAACAGACTCTTCAATTTTATTTATTTGTATGTATGTATGTATGTATAGATAAGTATGTAACTTTATTATGTATTTACCGAAAACAGTAACTGTCTTAAACTTGTTAATGAAAATACAGCAACATCGCTTATAAATTTACCGTGATAGCTACCCACTCGTACCCGCGCTATCCGCAGCTGTTTTATTTCTGAATTGCCGTTCTAGAAGTACATAGAAGTCTTTGGTGTTATATGATAAAACTGTAGAGAAGACACACCGGGCGCGGTGACACGCGCTGCACAAGAGGCGGCGTGACGTGTTCCGCGCCGTGTGACATGTTCCGTGCAGTGTTCCGTGTTCCGTTAGGTGTGACGTTTTCCGTGTAGTATGACGTTTGAGGCTTAACGACGCTGCTGTAGCGCCGCGTCGCGCAACTGCCGCGCGAGCCACGCCACGCCACCGGCCAGCCCACCGCCCGACACCGCGCTCGTCGCACACACGTGCCACGGCTTGTCGCTGATGCGCTCCAAGCCCAGCGCTGGAGTAAAGCGATCACACGTCACTTGGCGGTTATATGGAAAAGTTAAGTATATTAAAGATGTTAAAAATTAATTAGCGAAGATCCGCGTAAAAAAGTTAAAATTATGTGTCTTACCTAGATCGAAGAGCACCCTCCCACAATTGGCGGTGATGATGCAAGCTATTGATTATGCCGTATAGGCGCTGCTATTGTGTGCGTGCTAGAGCGTCGTCAACTGCGACCGCAGTTTTTGATTGATCGGTATAAAACTATTTTATATAGTTATAATCTAGATCACGTCTCTTCCATCAAACATGGTAGGGACAACGAGTCTGTAGTACGGGCACAATTGAGCAAACAAGAAAATATTATTATAGAAAAATGTGGACTATTCATTGACCCAGATCATTGTTATTTGGGGTTTCACCTGATGGTTTATACAGTGACGGTCTTATTGAAGTTAAATGTCCTATTTCAGCTTTCGGAATAGACTTTGACACGGCCGTTCGAACAAAAAAAGTTAAAGGTTTTAAATTCAGTGATTCAGGTGTAACATTAAATCAAAATCATGACTGGTTTTACCAAATCCAAGGCCAGCGTCATATAGCAAATAAAAATGTCTGCATACTTGTCATATGGACTGGCCCAGATTATGCAGTAAAAGTACTAAAAATCTACAAAGACGACCAGTTTTGGATTTTATCTTTTACGCGGATCTTACCTAATTATTTTTTATCATCTTCATTATAATGGATTTCAGCAAAGTAACACCTGATTCTATTAATTAAATAAAGTATAATACTCGTATTTAAGTAATATTTTAAGTATAATATAGAATAATTAAATACTGGCTCTCTATACCTTTTAGACCGGAAGTGCAAGCTTTACTATTTTTACGTGGTAGAGCCATGCTGCAGCTATTTTATAGTTGTAGCACGAATGGTTCGGCTCGACCGGGGAAGGACCACCCTCTCACAGAATACCAGCGTAAAATAGCAGCTCAATACTGCTGTGCTTCGTATGGTGAGTGTAGAGAACCGGAGACCCTTTTTACTGGAAACGAAACATTCCATCTTAGTCCTCAGGGGTGGCAACGCATCTGCATTTTGATTTTTACTCGAGAATAGATGTAGATGTTTATGGGCCACAGCATTCTCTTACCATTAGATGAATTGTGTGCTCCTTTGTCACCCTTATTCTATAAAAAAATATTTGGTGACAGAATTAATTAAACTGATTGATCTATGGTCGAATCTGGAAGCTCGAAGAACCGACAACCGAAAAAAGGTTCTCGAGTGGCAGCCTCGTACCGGCGGACGAAGTGTAGGGCGTCCCCCCATTAGATGGAGTGACGACCTAGTAAGATATGCAGGAAGTCGATGGATGCAGGTGGCTCAGGACCGTGCTTTGTGGCATTCCTTGGGGGACGTCTATGTTCAGCAGTGGACTTGTGAAGGGCTGTGATGATGATGATGATCGAATCTGTTAGGGGTTGATGAGGAGGTGAGAAGGAATTAGCTGGACACGAGTACATAGTAGAGAGGACTGACCTCAACCTTCACGTTTGACGGGCTATGCTACTTATGTCATGCTGTCTGAATTCTGATTCTGAATATTTATTACGAATGCGGTTTATATAAGTTCACTTAGCTATCATGTGTCGACGATTTGCCTTTAGGTTAGCCTTTAGGCCTTTAGGTTTGACGGCTCCGTGGCGCAGTAGGTTAGCAATGAGTTGCAGCGCTAAGGGCCGCGGGTTCAAATCCCGCACGGAACAAGTGCTTGTATGGCCTACAAATAATTGTTCCGGGTCTGGATGTTTGTCCTTGTGAAATTTATGTTTGTAAACTGCCCCCACTATACATGAGAAAATCCTAGTGAGGAGGTAACGTTTAAAAAAAAAAGAAAAGAAAAATGGTTACTTCACGGGACAATTTGTGACGAAAATACTCTTCATAAAACATCTTTGGTTTCAATCGTTCTGCGTCAATATTGTTATTATAAAACATTACGTTGTTCTAAATTCTACAGCAGATCCCAATAATATGCATTGGGGTCAGTGCAAGGTTCTTTTATAGTTCAAACCATATAACAATAAAAGTTGTTTATACTCAATTTTATGCAAGTTCATACTATAGCCGCGAGTATTCGTTATTTGCGGTCATATAATAAGATCCTTGTACGATACACCTCCTTGTAAAATTGCAAATATCTAACTCCATACAATGACGATGGGTATGTAATTTACTGCGAGTTATGTCCTTTTCTCCGTGGATATCAGCACGTAAATGTCGATAGTTCTGTGCCGCTCTCCTTTGACACTTTTTCTACTGTATTATTAACCAGCGTAACTAATTAAATAAAGTCGATTGCCTTAATATTTGTAAATTAAGGGATTAAAAGCTGAACGTCATATAGTTAGCTAACTCCAGAATGTGCAAAAATGAAAATAGATAGCTAAGAAACCGATTTATAGCATCGCTACGGGCGAGAGCGTGAATGGCATATGAGTTAAACGTGTGGTAAAAGCACGGGGTAAATGCCATAAAAACCTTTTTCAGAATTCACAACGCTCTGAGCAACGCTAGCTGCAGCACGGCTCCAGCACGCTGTGGCAGCGCTGTCAACAAGGCACAAGCGAAAAACGCACCGAAGCCTAAATCACGCTATCAAAGTTTCGAAATACTGAAATATATATAGAATAGCTCTGTACTACCACACGGAACTTTGACTCATCCCCAGTCTGAATATCTTGTCCGGCGTACGTTATTATTATTTCTTCAAATTTGATGTTCGATATTCTGTGAAGTGTGTTGTACTGCAGCGGCATCTAACACATATAATCTGTCTTCCGATATAAAGCGTGTGCAGCGGGCAGCGCGTGCGGGTCATCGCTCTTGTTGGCGAGCACGAGCAGCGTCAGCTGCAGCACGGTACCAGCACGCACCGAGCATCACGCTACACGCATCACACAGCACGCACCTGCGGCGACGTGAGCAGCGGGCAGCGCGTGCGGGTCATCGCTCTTGTTGGCGAGCACGAGCAGGGGCACGCGGCGCGCGCGCAGCTCGGGGTGTGCCAGCGCCAGCTGCAGCTCTTCGCGCGCCACCACTGTCAGACCAGTGCACATAATAGTTAACAGTTCTATTTGGGTCACTTTTTTTTTTTTTTTTATAGGATAGGGTGACAAACGAGCACACAGTCCACCTGATGGTAAGTGGTTGCTGTGACCCATAGACATCTACATCTATCCTCAATAAAGAATCAAAATGCAGATGCGTTGTCAGCCGTGAGGACTAAGATGGAATGCCTCTTTCCAGTAAAAGGGCCTCCGGTTCTCTACACTCACCATACGAAACACAGCAGCATTAAGCTGCTATTTTACGGTGGTATTCTGTGAGCGTGGTCCTTCCCGGTCGAGCCGACCCATTCGTGCTACAACTATACTACTAATATAGCTGCAGCATGGCTCTACCATCTGTCAATGTGACACAGAACATCTGCTTGCATCATAAATACTGTGTGTGTCACCTTCTAAATCAAAGTTAAAAAGCTTAGTTATGTTGGCGTAATCGCCTCAATTCAGTAGCATCAACAATAGCATCTTGATATTTTATGAGCGGGCTCTCTATCAAGTCCACTGTGATGCATTGGCGATTTACAAATTTGGAAAATTCATACGTGAGCAAGGACAGTAAAGGACGGCAAATGTCAAATTAAGTCGAACTCGTGCGTGTTTCATGGTGTTCCCTGTTCACCGCTTAAAAATGGGACCACGGCAACGCCTTGGCATACATCCACGACTACACCAATTTTGGTCTGTCCGTCTCTGAGAAGGCCACATTAATCACACCGGTTATATATTTTTGACACTTATAAACTTTGAAACTAACCGTGTAGTGGCGGTGTAAGAATGTCCACTACCCTATATCATCCTGTGGGTGTCGTAAGAGGTGACAGAAATAAACTGAAACAGGAGATGGATGGCAGCATCTTCCTGATAAGAACCCAAACTTGTAAAAAAACTGCGGTTGCCAATTTGTCTACCAAACGTGGCAACTATAGCAAAATTCGCCCTATAAAGTCAGCAGTGAACTTTTATGGGCTGTAACGGATGGATGAAAACCTTGAAACAATTCTAAATAAAATAAACATTTAACTTTGTGAATGAGCTACCAAGCTATTTTTGATTTGTTTTGTGTTGTTAATTATTTTGTAACATAGGTATTAAATGCTCCGCTGGGTTTCTTGTTGGTTGTTCCCAGACAGAGGTATTTTCCTAACCAGTGATAAATTCTATATAAAATATAAAAGTTTCTATTTCAAACTGCAGCCTCTTTTAGGAAAATGGATATGGAGCAAGTATTGGTTTAATAGGACTCCTACGTGGTACGTAGTGTTCCACCTTCATCGCATATAAACATGGTATTGGAAACGCTTTAGCATACATTCGGGGCCTGCTATGAGAAAGTTATATTTTTCCTACCGATGATAAATTTTGACATTTATAAACCTTGTAACTAACTGCGTAGTGGCGGTGTAAGAATATCCACTTTCCCATATCGTCACGTAGGTATCGTAAGAGGCGACAGAGGGAAAGCACCAAAAATTATAAAAAACTGCAGTTGCCAATCCCCCTGCCAAACGTGGCAGCTATAGCAAAATCTTTCCTATAAGGCAATTTATGGCTGAGATCTATGTTCAGAAGTGAACTTCTAAAGGCTGTAATGTAAAAAGTTAAAGTTAAAGTTACAGCCTATATACATCCCATTGCTGGGCACAGGCCTCCTCTCATTTCTGAGACGGTTTTAGGTAGGGTTGCCAGATGGTCGGGATCCGTCTGGATTCTTCCGACATTTTAAATAATCTCCAGACTCCCGACAAAACTCAAAATCTCCAGACAAACAGTTTCTCTTCACATCACAGCAGCCTTTGATTTAATAAAAGCTGACTTAGTAATTAGACTGAACTTTGAAGTAAATTGTTTGAATTTGAAATCTTTTCTGAATACTACTAAAGCAGCTATACTCAACCTGCGGCCCGACGGGCCTTTGTGATTGGCCCATCTGAAGTTCCAAATCTAATCTAATGTAAATGTTCCAATCTAATGTAATGGGGGGACGATCTTGAACATGTTCACAGACTGCACTTCCGGGAAGTCCGGCAAGACTTCAAGATACTATAAGCTCATTCTGCGTAGATCGGACCAAAAATTAATATTTAAAAACTGAAGGTAGCCGGGCTAACTATGACATCGGGACGTCTAACACCTCAGTCCCCCCCAGTGTGTACAGATGGTTGTCCTTCAATGACTGGATCTGAAAACCAATTTAATATCCACCAAGAAAACTTGGCGGCGCGTGTTGTAAATCCAGAAATAGAAGCTGTAATGAAGACAGTTATCAATATTGTTAATTATATACGAGCAAGAGAATTGAAACACAGAAGATTTAAAAGCCTTCTGAAAGAACTGGGAAGTCAGTATAACGACGTCCAGTGTTCACAGTATCAAAAATCGCATTAAAACGTATAAACATCTTTGTTAAAACTTCTTTAATTAAGACCTAAATAATTTTTGCTTACGACCCTCGACACCATGACTGAAACGTGTTTGTGGCCCCTATAAAAAAAAGGTTGAGTATGGGTGTACTAAAGGATCCAAATTGGTGGACTCAGTAAACTCCAACGTCAAATACATGTGGCTACCAAAAAATTAAGTGTACTTAAATTAGTTATGTGTCAACAATGTTAAGTCTTTTTGTAGCCTATTAATTTAAAAAATAAACTGTTTTATTTAAAAAAATTAATATTAAAGTTGTAAATATTTACTTTGCAAATATCCGCTTAGTAAAATAAAATGATGTGTCTTACCTAGTTTGAAGCTTAGCGATCAGCCACCGTAGAGTCTACTACACCTGATGATGCCTCGTGTAGAGGCGAAACACGTGTCGTATTGTCATCGGTGGTGTGTCTTTCCTAGTGTAGTGGTGGTGGGAGTAGTGGTGCTGGGATTAGTGGTGACGGGGATAGTGCACGCAATTGAGGGAGGGCGGGAGGTGCTCTTCAAACTAGGTAAGACACATCATTTTATTTTACTAAGCGGATATTTGCAAAGTAAATATTTACAACTTTAATATAATGGATTTCCGCAAAGTAACGCCTGATTCTATTAATTTTTTTTAATAATTATTTTTCCCGACAACAACCACAAAATCTCGACATTTTCAAATATTGTCCAGATATTTTGGTCTTCCGATCTGGTATTCCTAGTTTTAGGGCAAGAAAATGTCCGCTGCGCTACCCCAATTCGTGTTGGCGAACTTCACATGTATTCAAAATATTTTTTTTCTTATTTCTCAGACATGTGGGTTTCCTCACGATGTTTTCCGTCACCGCCGAGCACGTGGTAAATCAGCACTTGAAATTGCAATTAATAATTTCATTGGTGCCGGCAGGGATCGGAACCCGGATTGCTCGCGTACAATGAAATTTACAGGGAGCGTTTAGCCCCTGAGCTACCACGGCTCTCTGTAATGGATGCCTGGATGGAAACCTTAAAACCGCTTTGACGGCTCTATGGCGCAGTGGCTTAGCAATGAGTTGCATCGCTAAGGGCCGCAGCGGGTTATAGAATCCCGCACAGACCAAGTGTTTGCATTACCTACAAGTAATTGTTTCGCGTTAGTATGTTTGTTTTTGTGCAATTTATTTATGTAAACTGCCACCACGATACAGGAGAAAATCCTAGTATGAGGTAACGTCTTTTTAAAAAAACTGGTCAAGTGCGTGTCGGGCCACGCACAATGTAGGTAGGGTTCCGTAGTTGCCCGTCACAATATGTGGGCTCCTTGATAATGAGCATAATAAGTGAGTTTGCGGTTTGACCTCTATAACGACTAAAAATGGGCCCAAATAGTAAGATCGTAACTGAAGGACTTATTTTCAAAACAGCCTTATAGGGAGTGGTATTCAAAAAAGATTAAAAAAACTTTTCGATTTTGATAATAATACCCTATCTGTCCCGCAAATGAAAAAGTAAAGCTAATAGTAGTAATGCATATAAGTCGTTTTCTTCATAAAATGTTAATTTTTAACAATTTACAATAACATTACAAAGTTATTAATGCAGCTAGTTTTAGGTCATTTTCTATGTTGTAACGAAATTTTTACTAATCCAAGTGCATTTTATAAGTTGGTCGACTATTACTCTGTGATATATGTGGAAAGGTCTTGTGTGAATTAGGAGACGTGTTGATGCTTCTATAACTTTAATTATACTGATCCTTATTCTTAACTTAACTCTAATATATATAGTCGTGAGGGCTATATATACTACACTACACCTCCCACCGACAAAAAATAAATAAAAAGAAATGATTACATTTGTTTTTTTAACTATAAAATCAAAATTAAACTTAAATCTAATAAGAATATAAATTACAAAAGTCAAAACAGGTATATTCTATGGGTACGTCGGTGGCCAGATCCCCTGTCCCATAGTAATTTCAAGGTCACAATAGATTTGGTATGATGTATCATGCACACATACAACATACATATTTGACATTATTAGGCAATATAGTAAATATTTGAGAAATTCGCGGACATCTGGTATAATTTTACAGGCATTACAAATTTATATCACATAGTCTCATATAATATTTAGGTAGGTATATCGTTGTCAGTCAGGGATTGAGGCTCACAATATTATGGGCACAACAAAATTTAAATTAATTAGTTGTAAACATAGTATAATGAGTTTCTAAATCATATTAAATAAGTAATTATTTTCATAATCCACACAAGTAAGTTGGCATTACTGTACTATTTTTCCAGAAAATAATAAATTGTAATGGATAAAAGTTTATGATTTGATAGTTCAATCAATATTATACCGAAAATAGTTTGTTACATTTCATATTAAGATATCCAGAACAAAGAAGTCAATGCAAAGCAATGTACCTAATCATTTTCGTTAACATAACAATAGACAGATCAAAATACATGTTGCGATCCCAGCCGCGTAAGCGATTTGTGACACCTTTGTTTTAAATTCCGAAGTACACGTATATGGAAACGTTTGAGATTATATCGTATGATGGTACCTACTTTCAACAATACAATAAAATGATATCGTAAATAAAATAATTTTCCTTTCCTAATAGTTTTCCGTTAAATATTTGTTTTAAACATTTCTTCTTAATTTACACAGTTTAGATAGTTAGATTTCATTGTGATAATACGATTACATACATTATCGAATATTCATTACAGAAATTTAAAATATAGACTATTACACACCTAAAGTTTGTTTAAAAAATATTTATTAAGATTAGAAGAGATTTTTTTAAAGCAGATAACATAATTTTATGTTTCGGTGTCTATAATATAAAAAATACTATTACATTATGAAACTTATAATAGTAGAGTACACTTTGGACTTGATTTTAGTAACCAATATACAAAATTTTGTGTGTACCTTTTAAAATTGTACAAATTTTAGATAAACAAAAAAAACATAAAAGAGAAATTTAGGGTAGTTATTGTAAATATGAAAAATCTTGTAAATTCATATAAAATATGGTAAAATAACTAAATACGCGAAAATGTGTTTATTATTTTTGATTAATATTTTTTGTTTACGTGTGGTTATGTGGATAGATAATATAGTTACTAGGTACATGTGTAACGTGTTAGTAGCATTTTGACAGCATTAATAGCCCTAATACAGAAATGCAAATAATTGCCTATCTAACTTTATAGATTTGGTCGGGGATCACCTTATTCCTTATTTTCGTTTGTTAGGCCTTTATATTATTATTTTTTCCATAATTCTTGTACGTAATTTTTTTGTGATATATTTGACCTTTACTGAGCTTTATTTCTCTATTCAATTATATATTTATTTATTATTTAGATACCGGGAATCGGAGTTTTAATTCACTTCATTTATATTTTACTTCATGATGTTTATCATGCGGGTACTTTATACATATGGGCCCCCCATTTACTTGGGTACTATATTACATTTTCATTACATTCATTTTATTTTATTGGTACATAAACTTTTTAAATCATACTATATCAAGGTAAAACTGTACCTTGGGTTGTGCGCACAACCTTGAGGTCAACGTTTAAGTCATTTTAAAAAGACTCCAACAATTGTCACGGAGGAAACTAAGTTCACACTATGATCCAATGAAGGATACGACCTCAATGTACCATTATTAAGGGTAACAAATTTAAGACTTCTCTGGTCCCCAACAGTACTAATATGAGTAAACTCTTTCACATCACTTGTACTGAAGGTATTGTTCCTAGTACCCGTTATCTCCGATTTTATCATCCAATCATGGAAACATACCCTGCTCGAGGACTATATGCTATACCAGTGATGGACGTTGTTCCTGTATCTCCATTAATATCATATCAAGATAAACTTTTGTTTTAATTTTATTTTCTTCATAACTCTTATTTCATTCTTTATTTATACATTACCGTGTTCCTTATTAACATGTTATTATCTATTTGACTCTATCGATTACTTTTATACACTTGCATGCTCCACTTACTATACTAACTTGCATTATTCTCGTTCATAATGAATTCCATACCAGGAGTTTAAGCATTCATCAATATTTGGGTGATCAGTCCAATATTGACGAAACTTAGCAACCCAATCATTCATATTCACACTTTTGAACATTCCTTTCTTTCATTCTTCACACCTTTTAAATACATCCTTGTTAATTTTTGTACAAAATGGGATAATATTTTTGTCAGTCAAAGTTTAACTCTGTTAAGAAATATTACTATTAAAACTCTCTTAGGTCGGCGACATATAAACTTTATAATAGGATAGCATTTTTTTTTAATCAATTTCCCTTTCCGTTTTTATTACGAAGTGTACCCTATCTAAGGATATGCTGGTGTTATGTACCTGTATATTATTGTTATTCTTAATTAGGAGAACTCTTATACGGTAACGACCTACTTAAATTTTGTTTTAGTAATAAATTATTTTTTATTGAATATTACTTTATATAAAACTTGTCATAATTAATAAATTGGACATAAATACAGAAATAAATTAATGATAATTGGATGTAACATTTATAATTTATAATATATAATGATTGACAAATTAATGGTCATATCAACATATAATTATAGTATAATATATGTATATAGTATAACAGAATATAGTATATGACATTGAGCCATAATAACAATCTTACGTTGGTATTTCCTCTGACGCTGTTACATAACTAATTAGTTACCATATAAATTGAATAATATTGAATAATTTATGTGTTGTTAAAATTTCGATAAATATTGTTATAGTTACTTGACCATTAATATTTGCACACTACTATAATATAATATGTAAAACTAAATTATACTTAAACACCATTGTACAACCATATTGTTGCAAAAAAGAATATTATTATTATTAACAAGTGGTTATTTACCGATTAATTGTTGCGGTTTAATACATCATTTTGAATTTTTCTATTAATAAGTACTAATGTTTTCCTACTTGTTAATTAATGATTTAAAAGTTTTTCTTTCCCAGAACTGTGTATAACATTATTTAAGTAATAATATAGTAATAATATTAAAAATGGGCCAAATTAAGAGTACCTTTAACCGACGAGCGTGTATGCGTAGGTATATAGATGTGAAGGAGGCGAGAGAGATGTGTCAGGATCGTGCCAAATGGAAGTCCGTAGTATCTGCCTACCCCTCTGCTACGGAACTTGGCTGGTCGCTGGTTGTACTCCTGATTTCTTTCTGCTGCTCTGGCACTCAAAGATGTTGTTAGCTCACCGATGTGGTTGGGCACGTTTCTTTCTTCTTTCGTTTTATTTTTGATAAAATTGGTACTCTTATCTTGAAGGAATATTGATTAAGATGTTTTCTGGATCTTGAAATCTTCTTTCTTGAAACTTGTCAATCTTGATTTAATAGCAATGTTACTAGAGCTTCTATAATTTCTTCTTCAGGTCTTTCTTCATTTCTTCTTTGTTTGTCATTTCTTGGTTGTCTTACTAAATTGGTCTTCAAAAATCTTCTTTAAATATAAGTAAAATTGTTGTCTCTTCTTATATTCATAATTTAAATTTTATTTGTCACATCCGGTATTATGTTCTCTTTGTTATTTTTTTTTTTTTTATTGTCAATCTTCTTAACAAGCCCTTCATAATTTAATTTAGATTTCTTATAATATTTTTTTTTCTTCTTTTATGTAGTAGGCCCCGGCGGTGCGCGTGCATTGTCGCAGCGCACCGCCTGGCAGGGTCGCCATGTGATATATGTAGGAAAGGTCTTGTGTGAATTAGGAGACGTGTTGATGCTTCTATAACTTTAATTATACTGATCCTTATTCTTAACTTAACTCTAATATATATAGTCGTGAGGGCTATATATATACTACACTACAACTCCTTAACTTTAATTCTACTTAGTTGTGATAGTTTTCCTTTTAACTTCATTGTATATACTACTATTGTCTATACTTTTCACATTTCCAAAAACAGCGGTTTAGTTGGTAGAGGGGGGGAGGGGGGACACATGACTTTAATGAAAAATACCACTTTAAAGCTAAATATTTCGCAAATGAACCCCTGAATCGAAAAGATGTACCACACCCCCTATGTTTTTGAATGACTTATCCAACGATACCCCACATGATGGAATATACGGGTAAAAAAATGATCTTCCATTTACTTGTATGAGAAGTACCCAAAATAAAAATGTTTTTTAAGATTTTATATCACAGTTTTCAAGGCGTGATTAATACCTATAACTATTCCAAATTACACATTTGTAGCACCTAGGGTCTCGGAGCAAAACCACGGACGGACGGACGGACGGACGGACGGACATGGCGAAACTATAAAGGTTCCTTGTTGTGTAACTACGGAACCCTAAAAAGAAACAATTTTAAATGGAATAAATATTTGAGTTTGAGTGTTCACTAACCGAGGCGCAGATGGTCGGCCGCGTCGACGACAAAGACTAGCGCGTGTGCTCGAGCGAAGTGATGCTCCCAGAGCGCGCGGTGCCGAGCCGCGCCCGATACGTCGTGCGCGCGGAACGTCACCCCGCCGCCTGCAAGAGCCGACGTGCACACTGTACAACACTATACTAGTATCCCTAACAGTGCACGCACCGACGTGCACACTGTACAACACTATACTAGCATACCCAAATTCAAGGTTATTAGTTATTCTTGTTCTGTTACAGCCTATTAAAGTCCACCGCTGAACATACAGGCCTTCCCATAGATTGTCTCGTAGGGGGGATATTTGCCATAGTTGCTACGCTTGGCAAGCGAAACTGTAACCACAGTTTTTTTATTTTCAGTCGTCAATAGGAAGACGGTGCTGCCTATCTCCTGATTTGTTTCCCTCTGTCGCTTCTTAGGACACCCACGCGATGATATAGGGTAGTAGATATTCTTACACCGCCACTACATGATATTCTTGTTCGTTGAAGTATAATGTGCGAATATAAACAAGCACATAGTCCACCTGATGGTGGATGTTGTGGCCCATAGACATCTATCTACATCTATCCTCAATTACGAATCAAAATACAGATGCGTTGTCACCCCTGAGGAATAGGATGGAATGTCTCGTTACCAGTTAAAAGGATCTCCGGTTCTCTACACTCACCGTAAAAACACAGCAGTATAAAGCTGCTATTTTACGCTGGTATTCTGTGAGAGTGTATTAATTCTGAAATCAGAATTTATTCTTTATAATTTTTCTTAAAAATCTTACTTTCCTTTTGGCACTACGCCACTACAAAACGTTTAACTCACCAGAATGTCCGCAGGATCACAATTATACTGAAGTCAGGTGTCAGCTGCAGTAGGCGACTCAGACGTTGCACCAATGCTTTTATTAATATCACAACTTAAGGAAAAAAGTAAGGAGCTAAGCGAGACAACAGTTATTACGTAGTTAGAATTTTAATTGCGGTGACAGTGGGTATCGATATTACTGTAACGTACCTGACGTTACTTAGCAACCGTTAGCAACGGAACGACAACATTGAACAATTGTAAAAGGTTTGGTAATGTTTTGGTGGGAATTTAAAAAAATTGGAAAATCCAGAAGTACACACTCCAAACGCTCGTGTAATATTTTAAATGGATTACAGAAGTGATGATGAGTTTCGTGAGAGACGACAGAGGGAAATGAAATAGAAGTTGGGCAGCAGCATTTAAAAAAAAAGGAGTATTTTCAACCGACTTCAAAAAAGGAGGAGGTTCTCAATTCGTCGGAATCTTTTTATGTATGTTCTCCGATTACTCGAAGACGCCTGATCCGATTGGGAAAATTATTTTTTTTTGTTTCAAAGGGTATATTTCCCAGGTGGTCCCATTTAAATTTTATCGATATCGGTCGGGCGGTTTTAAAAAAATCAATAATAAATTATTTATATTGAAGTCGGTTGTACAAAAATATTAATTTTATCACTTGTTCTAATAACAACACAAAACAGTAAAAATTAAAAAAAACTGTGAGTACTGAAGGACCACACCTTAAGGACTATAATTTTCTATACAACTTTTAAAAATTCCAAGATTCGTTCTAGAATTGTTTTAAGCCTATTACTAAATCCTTAACAATATAATTTTCGAATTCCCGACTTGGTCTCACTTGCCAAGCGTGGTAACTATGGCAAATATCCGTCCTATGAGACAATCCATAAGTGAGAACTATTTAAAAGGGCAACAGATAAGTAATTATTGCATGTCTAGAGTCTCTAGAGCATCATTAAGTCAAATAATGAATAAAATTTTAACTATATAGTAAATTTTCCCTAATAGTATATCAATCATTCTTGTTGTGAGAAGATGTAATGTGAACAAAAATCAATAACATATTAAAATATATTGAATATCTTGATAACCTAAATGTATATGTATATAGACGGCTACGCAACTATAATTCCTCTGGTGTTGCAGTAATAAAATTAACTACACAAAACAAATTAGAAACAGCATGGTAGCGTTCACATCATTCCCAGGGGTTATTATAATCCATAAATTCCTTAATATTATAATAAACCTTTTTATACAATCTTTGTTTAAAAAAAATTGAGTTTAGCAGTGAACAATTTTTTATATTTTCGGGGATTTTGATGTAATAGCGTATGTCATCGAATCAAAAGTGTATTACTGATTGTGTGGAGTCGAACAAATGATACTGAGCGTGTGTCTGCTTCTAGTATTTACAGAATCAATATCACTTATTTTTGAAATGAAAACTTCTTTAAAATCGTTTTGATTTGAAACTCGATGAAACGAAAAAGCGACACTAAAAAGAGACAAACATATACGTCTGTGGGATTTATCCTGCAAGAGAATGAGATAGAATACAGTATACAGTGTTTCCTATTATCTCAGTACCGCAACACAGCAGTGTAAGCACTGCGATTTTGCTTCAGAAATAGTAAGAGGATGATACCTACACAGACGGACGAAAGGCAGAGAAGCGTCCTACCATCTAGTAATTCTGGTATTCTATAAAAGCGTGGTCCTTCCCCAATCGAGTGGACCCATTCGTGCTGCAACCGTAATATAGAAGCTCCATGGCTCTACCATGTACCTAATCAGAATCAGAATCAGAATTAGAATCAGAATTTGAATGACAGGGTGAGAAATTGTGTGATAAGAGAAGAGTGTGGTTTACAAAATGATGTTGTGACCAGGATTAAGAAAGGAATGCTTCGGTGGTTTGGTCATGTAGAAAGAATGAATGAGGAAATTTATGTCACACACAGTCGGGAAGGGACGCCCTAGGCGAAAGTATATCGACCAAATTGGCGATATATTGAAAATGGGCCAAATTAAGAGCACCCTTAACCGACGAGCGTGTATGCGTAGGTATATGGATGTGGAGGAGGCGAGAGAAGTGTGTCAGGATCGTGCCAAATGGAAGTCCATAGTCTCTGCCTATCCCTCTGGGTGACAGGCATGAGTGTTTTATGTTTATGTATGTGTAATTAGAATAAGAATCAGAGTCAGAATCAAAATCAGAATCATTCTTTTATTTCGTGGATCATAGGTATTACGTAGATGTCAACTACATACTCGTATATTATAAAGTTCAACTATGTCCTACCTTGTACGAATACGAAGTTATTCGAATTCGAATTTCGAAAAATTCGAACGAATAAGAATATTTTTTGCTTATCATTTAAAAGGTACCTAAAAAATAACTGTATCAAATGCAAATGCAAAATATACAAAACATACAGATAATGGATACAGAATTTGAGCAAAGCGAAAAAGATTTACATTAACGCGAACAACTTATTCAATGAAACTAACGTATTTTATCGCATTCAATGAACGCGATAAAGCTTTCTGTAGTGTTTATTGCAATGACAAAATTACTTGGTTTAAGCATCGATTTAGTGTAAAGATACCTTATCTTTAGCTATAATTCTGAAAAGTGGTAATTTATGTCCGTTTTATTATATAACAAAACAATTCAATTAGTAAACACGCTAGCTTATCGCACCAACAAATTAATTATAATGTCTGTTCTGTTTACAGTAATTGTTCGTTTACGCTTGTGGCGGGACAACGCCGCCACATGTATCATCTCCTTGATGCTGTACCTCGTCGCTTGTTTGATATTTTATACCTTTGATTAATGATTTCTTATATTTACGCGAACACTACATTGAATAAAACTACTTTTACGGATTATATCGCGTTTAATTAACTTTATTTATTCCTGACGTTCCGGGTGCTCTCTAGAGGAGGCTGGTACTACCACCTGCTTGGGATCCTGTAATTAATAAAATTAAAACTAAACCCAAGCATACCACTGCAAGACTTCAAGACACAGTTAGTTCGTTCTGCGTAGATCGGACCAAAATTAATAATTAAAAAGCTGAAGGTACTCCGGATTAACTCTGACATCGGGCGTCAATCATCTCAGTCCCCCGTGACCATGGGTGCTGTAAAGCACCGAAACGTCAGAATTAATAAAAATAAGTTAATTAAACGCGATATAATCCGTAAAAGTAGTTTTATTCACCTTTGATTAAGAAATATTATTACCCGTTAATCCGTATAAATAAAACAGTACGAACATATTGCGAATATAATGTAAAATTGTAAAAGATAATTTACCGCATCAATCTCTACATATTTTTGTTCTCCAATTTTAGAAGGTAGGAGATTGTGTAACGGATGTCTTTGGTCGTGGAAGGAAAAGGGAAAATCTCCCCCTGGGCAAGGAGATCAGTCCGAGGAACTGTCAGTGCTTCGTGTGACAGCTGGTAGTATTCTATATATTATATATACAGAATCGTTAGGAAAATCTATAGTGCGATTTAGACTTCGGTTCATTTACGCTTGTGGCGCGACGACAGCGCCGCCATATATCTGAAGGATATAGAGAGTAGTATAAATACAGACTATGAGGCATCGGAATCGTTGCAATCGATAGCTCGTAAGTCCTCGCTTACGAGTCTATTCCGATGAAGCTGTAAAGGCCGCAGGGCAAACAACATACACTTTCAGAAAAAAAAGATCCAAGTTAGATTAGAATTCCTCCTCAGAGGTGACAACGCATCTGCATCGTTCTTTGTTTGAAGTTGGTTGCATGTGTCCATGGGCTGCAGTAGCCACTAACCATCAGCTGGACTGTAAATCTATACAAATAAATAACATTGAAGTGTCTGTTTGTAATATCAAACTAACAGCTTTTTACTAAATACATATGAAAGTGTATACGGTACTTATAACAAAAACACAATTTTTAAATTTTTTGTTTGTCTGTCTGTTTGTTCCGGCTAATCTCCGAAATGGCTTGACCGATGTTGACGGGACTTTTACTGGCAGATAGCTGATGTTATAAGGAGTAACTTCTGCTACTTTTATTTTAGAAAAAGAATTAGGGTTCCGCGCAAATAAATTAAAACCCTAAATTGAACGCGGGCGAAGTCGCGGGGAACAGCTAGTATTATAATAAAAATACAAATTAAATATTATATGTATTATCTTCTCTTTTCTTAATATATAAAAATTAATTTTTGTTTGTTCGTATTTTATGCGGTGCTATACCATTTATCAGGTTGCGGTAAAACTTTGTCAACTTATTGCTGGCACTTGCACGAAGGCAATAGGCATAGTACATTTAAATTACTGCAGTATGCAATAGGCATAGTACATTAAATGGCGCGCGTATCGTACCGACAAATTTATTTTAAAGTTGTTTATCATTCAACTTCAATTATTATATTATTATTCCTAATTAAACAATATAACCCTTCCAAATTTAAAACGATATTTCCACAATTATTTCTTATGCGGCAACAACGCGCGGGGTACCAGCTAGTATTTATACATCATCATCATCATCACCATTACAGCCCTTCACAAGTCCACTGCTTAACATAGGCCTCCCACAAGGAATGCCACAAAGCGCGGTCCTGAGCCACCTGCATCCATCGACTTCCCATGTCTTACAGGTCGTCACTCTATCTGGTGGGACGCCTACACTTCGTCCGCCGGTACGATGTCGCCACTCGAGAACCTTCTTCGAGAGCCATCGACAACCGATGGGGAAAAGGTTGGTTGTTTATACAATATATTATACAATACATACCGATATTTGAGAATTATCGTTAAGTTCAAAAACATAATGGTACATTAATTTACGAATATTATTGCACAAACGAGTATAATTTGGTATATATATATATATAAAACTAATATACATATAAAACCTAATAATTTTATATTAAATGAAGACATCCAAATTTTTTTAGATAAGACCAAGTGTCTAAGAAATAAAACTTAGAAAACCTAATTGAAATCTATCAAGTAGTTTCATTATATTCATATCATTTTATTTATAAAGATGGAGACATTGAGTAGTCATTTAACTTTCTTATGTCAATAGGACACTATAGTACCGAGTAAAGAAACCATACCTAGTACACTACGGTTATTAGTTGTGCCCTCTAGTTCGTTTATTCCTTCAATACGTACCTTATTTACTTAACTTTTTATTTAAACTTTTTTCAGCGATGCTCTAAAAAAAGGAAAAGTCAGTGGCAATCTATGTAAATACTAAACCTAATCAAAATTCTAATTTAAAAAAGAAAAGCTACTCCCACGCTAGGATTTTTTCCTGTATATTTTTTTTATAGAATACGGTGAATGCTGTGACCCATAGACAATCAAATGCAAATGAATCAAAATGCAGATGCGTTGTCACCCCTGAGGACTAAAATCGAATGCCTCGTTTCCAGTAAAATGGGTCTCCGGTTCTCTACACTCACCATACGAAACACAACAGCATTAAGCTGCTATTTTACGATGGTATTCTGTGATAGTGGTCCCACCCCGGACGAGTCGACCCATTCATGCTACAACCATAATATAGCTGCAGCGTGGCTCTACCACGTATAAAAATAGAATATGTATATATATGTATTATATGCAACACCGAATGACTAAATTTTTACTCATGTGACTGCGCCTCCGAAACATCAATTTACCAAGTCGCCTTGTCAATAAATTAATATTCTAATCTACATTCATCTCATGTCTGCTCTATAATTTAGCGGTGTTAAGAGCAGACACAAATTCAAACTAAATTTACTATGTGGTAGAGCCATGCTGCAGCTATATCAGTAGTATAGTTGTAGCACAAAGGGTCGGCTCGACCGGGGAAGGACCACGCTCTCACAGAATACCAGCGTAAAATAGCAGCTTAACGCTGCTGTTTCGTATGGTGAGTGTAGAGAACCGGAGACCCCTTTTACTGGAAACGAGGCATTCTATCTTGTTCTTCACGGGTGGCAACGCATCTGCATTTTGATTCGTAATTGAGAATGGATGTAGATATCTATGGGTCGCAGCAACTACGTACCCGCTTGTCCCGCTGTGTTTCTTGCTGTTTCTTCTCAGGACAGAGGGTTTTATCGAACCAGTGGTAAAGTAAAAAATGACTTTCAATAAGAATTACACATGTGATCTATATTGAATAAAAAATTATTCTATTCTATTCTATTACCATCAGATGGACTGTGTGCTCGTGTACTGTGAAATTTACAAGGAGTGTTTAGACCCCGAGCTACCACGACAATATTATGTCGACATGATAAAGACTGAATATTTCAAGGGATATTTACAATTAATATTTATAAAAAATATTATTAATAACGAATTGTGAGATAAAACGTAAAAGGAGAGTAATAGATATTATAGGTATTATATACTCTTTATTTTATATAATATCTATAATATAAGCAGCACTTTTAAAAGTTAACTGGCGCTTTATGGAAAGGCTAATACATATAAGCTAATACAATAAAGGCTAATACTATAAACCTAAATAGACTGATGGCGACGCACACGGACCGTGTACGAGGAAATAAAAGCGTCAGAAACAGTGAGCATAAATGTCTTTGAGGGCTTACCGAAGCGTCGGGACGGCCGCATCTCTCGCATGCGAGGCACGCGTCTTGAGCACGAGATAGCGCGGATTTACCAAATGCAAAAATATATAAGGTATAAAGGATAAACTGTAATGAGTTTTATCTTATTTACAACTTGCCCTATAATGGCAACGTAAGAAAATTGTTAAATTATAGTAGTTCTTTTCGATACATGATGGCGCTGTACAAAAAGTAAATCGCGAGGTTGACATGCAATGTACCTAATTAGATGATAAGGCAAGGATGTTAATATTATTAATTATCACGTCACGGTTCCTTGAACGATGTCATCCGAAAAGTTCTTGCTTTGCCTCAACAAATGTTCCTTCGGTTTTAGAGCCCATGCCGATGGCGAGATAAGATATAGAGCACAGAACACAATTACTCTCTACCAAGAGATTAGAGGCCCGACGGTATGGCCTCTTCGTAGAGAGTAGTTGTGTTCTGTGGGTATGGCCATTGGTCCGTTGGGACCTTGGAAGAGATGTAAAGTTAGCCCTAGTGTGGTATGCTACTTGCTGGTAGACACTGACAGCCTCTCATCTCAGGGGTACTGCATCAGAGGCAGCTGAACTAAATGAGTGGCGCAAATATGAGTATCGAAGAGATAACAAAATATTTGTACCATTTGCTGTAAAGAGGCTATCGGTCCGTGGGGTCCATGGTTTCACGTATGGTGTAGTTTCTAAGGGAACTCTATCTGCGACTGGTCGTCGCTGCTGGTGATAAGAGGGCTGGTCTTCTCTCGGTCAAAGGCTAAGTATAGGCATTCAGCGGGGAAACGCAGTCAGTGTTCTTGGCACGATAGGGAGTAGGACTATATGATAATTTAAGTTATTGGTTTTAGTTTTTTTTTAATTATATTTTTTTTAATATTGTATATATTTCAATATTTATTTATTTAAATTAATACATATTTTCTTGTTATTTTTATTATACCCTAGAACATACGTTGTGAAGCTGAAGTGTTATATTAAATCAACCCAGCAATAAGCATTGAGTTCTATGTACTACGTACTAGAAGCTATTCAAACAAAAATGTACTACTCTGTTTTCAGCATGCGCGGAGATAGTAGATTTTAGTCTATGATTGTAGATAGCGTGGCATATTTAAATGAAGAAATTTATTTTTTATAATATTATTACCTATTTATTCACTTGAACAACAAATAATTTTACTTATTTGACTACTGAATTATTAATTACTTTCAGGTTTAAACTTTAATTTGAAATCTCGTATTATTAGCGCAGCTCCACACTCTATGAATATTGAAGCCACACTAAATGACACTAAAAGTGTACGGATTGCAGTACAGTTCATTTGAACAAAGTGAATGTTCGGAATGCCAAATCTAGTACGTAGTACATATATATCGATAATAAGCCATTTCGGCAGTATGTGCTATCAAGAAAACACTACCCCATATCACCAGGTATCCCATATTTCAGAGTTCAGACGACAGAGAGAAACTGAAATTGGAGACGGACAGCTGCATCTTCATGATAACCCGCCTGCCGAGCGTGGTAACTAAAACAAATATCCCCCTCCCCCATGAGGCAATTCATGGGTGAGCTGAAGTTCAGCGGAGGATTTTGATGAGCTGTAATTAATGAATTTACTCAGATAGTGACCGCTTATTAAATTGTATAAGTGTACATTTATTTAGACTTGTGTCATTCATTCGTTTCTAGTGACCCGATCATTAAAGTATTGATTCGACTTACGAACCGGGTCATTGGGTCGATCATTCAAATGGATCATTTCGAGTTTCAGTACTCTGTGATCTGTGTGACCCGATACCGCCGATAATGTCGGTCGTCGGACATTACTATACTCTTTGGTCGTAGGTTCTGTCAATAACGTTAAAAAAATTAATGAGATGAATGAATCATTCAGAATTAACACATGTCTACATTTACTCAATAATTATCGTTACCGTTACCGTTACAGCCTATTAAAGTCCACTGCTGAACTTAGGTCTCCCCCAGAGATTGCCTCATAGGGAGGATATTTGCCATAGTTGCCACGCTTAGCAAGCGGGTTGGCAACCGCAGTTTTATATTTTGAGTCGTTATAAGGAAGCCACTGCTGCTCATCTCCTGATTTGTTTCCCTCTGTCGCCTCTTACGACACCCACGGGATAATATGAGGTAGTGGATATTTTCCTTTGCCCTCTTTTGGATGTTTGTCCTTGTGCAATTTATGTTTGTAAACTGCCTCCACGATACAGGAGAAAATCCTAGTGTAGGGGTACTAACGTTTAAAAAAAAAAAGAATAAAAATAAAGGATATTCTTACACCGCCACTAAACGGATCGGCACCATAGTAATTTTTTTATTTTGAATCAACTTTTTGATCAGGAAGATGCTACTGTCCATCTCGTGTTTCAGATTGCCTCTGTCGCCTCTTACGACACCCACGGGATGATATGTTTTTTTTTCATAGTATAAGGGTGACAAACGAGCACACAAGCCACCTGATGGTAAGTGGTTGCTGTGGCCCATAGACATCTACATCTATCTTCAATTACGAATCAAAATGCAGATGCGTTGTCACCCGTGAGGACTAAGATGGAATGCCTCGTTTCCAGTAAAAAGGGTCTCCGGTTCTCTACACTCACCACACGAAACACAGCGGCATTAAGCTGCTATTTCACGCTGGTATTCTATGAGAGCGTGGTCCTTCCCCGGTCTAGCCGACCTATTCGTGCTACAACTATACAATTAAATATGGTAATAGATAAATTATAGATTTTCATTAAAAAAAATATTCACACGTCTTCTAAACGTCAGTTGTAAAATGTTACGTTTAGTTTTTGTTCTTTTTTATTTATCAACGTATACGTTACACTTTATTATAATTTGGATTATGGAATACCTTACACTTACACGATACTACGAGTGTAATGACCTGTTCGGACGCTTCCTCGACCTTTGCTTTCAATAAAGCTCGGGTTAATTTGTAACTTGTTGACGGAAGCAAGGCGGAAGTTGCTGTCTGTGACGCATGCTTGTATGCTTTTAATAACTTAAAAACGTCACATGTAATTACTTTAATAACACTAACAGTAATTATCATAATTTTAAACACTTAAATTACTCCGCTGTGACTCTTAAATTTTTAATTGATCTCTTAAATTGGTAAGAATTGAATATTTTTTTGTTTACTAAACTGCTGAGCTGAGCTAACTGAAGAGCCGTGGTAGCTCAGATGGTTAGCGCTCACAGTACGCGAGCAACCCGGATTCGATCCCCGCCGGCACCAATGAAATTGTTAATTGCAATTTTAAGTGCTGATTTAACACGTGTTCGGCGGTGAAAGAAAACATCGTGAGGAAACCTGGATGTCTGAGAAATAAGAAAAAAAAATTCGAAGACATGTGAAGTTCGCCAACACGCATTGGGGCAGCGCGGCGGAAATTTCCTTGCCCTAAAACCCTCAAAAATGAGGGGAGGCATGTGCCCAGAAGTGGGACGTATATAGGCTGTAACTTTAACTTTTTTAACTTTTACTAAACTGAAGGACTAATTTTCTGTATCGGAGTCTTTCTGGTACACTCTTTCCTATTTTGCAGCCAAGCAGCTCATCATCCGATGCTGTGTTGCGGCTTAAAGACTAGGAGCCAGTATTAATACAGATTAGGTGATATCATAAGAAAATTTTAATACATAACACATGACAAGTGGTAAAATTAAAAATTTATACAACCGACTTCAATATAAATTATTAAGGATAACTCAAAAACTACTGGTCAGACCTTGATCAAATTTATATGGGACCACATGAGAAGCACAAGCTTACAAATAAAAAAAGAATCATCGAAATCTGTTCACCTAGAAAAAAGTTACGAGGTAACAACACACATAAAAAAACATACAGTCGAATTGAGTACCTCCTCCTTTTTGAAGTCGGTTAAAAACAAATTTGTGTGATACCGTTTAGTTGTGGCGTAGGAGAATACACTATCCTATGCCATCCCGAGAGTATCTTTTGAGGCGACAGAGAAAAACTGAAACAGGCGATGGGCAGCAGCTATTTTCCAATAACAACTCAATAATAATAAATATCGTATCAACTATAGTAAATATAATATAATATGAGCCAACCTATACGGGAGGCTTATGTTTAACAGTAATAATAATAATAATAATTTCTTTATTCAGGAAATTTTTTTTCAACAATATACATTTACATCTGCGCCGGAACTAAGCATTGAGCTTGTATCTCAGGCAACAGTAACAGTAACTGCTGTCCACGGACATCTGAAGCCAACTTCAAACAAAAACGGTCACAGATGCGTTGTCACCTCTGAGGACTTAGATGGAAGTCCTCAGAGCCACGAGTCCACGCTTGGCAAGTGGGTTGGCAATCGCAGTTTTTTTTATTTTTAGTCATTATTAGGAAGACGCTGCCCATGTTCTGATTCGTTTCCCTCTGCCGCCTCTTACGACACTCACGGGATGATATGGGGTAGTGGATATTCTTACACCGCCACTACACGGCAAAAAACAACAATGTGTACACAATTATTAGAATAAATTAACCTGGGAAACACATATAGATAATATCCAATCTAAATTAAAGCCCTTAGTAGGAATTTTAAGAAAAATAGCAAAATGTTTCCCACAATCAATTAAAAAACCAATTTAAGTATAATACTCTTATAAAGCCGCATTTAGAATATCTAATACAAGTATGGGAAGTGACGCAAAAACCAGGTTTAACGAAAAATACCTAGATGTACTACAGCGAAGTTAAATTAAGGCTATTAAAGTACTATTTAACTACCATTAGTTAACACCAACTGATAAAATCTATAAAAATACTAAACTACTTAATGTAAATAAACTGTGTATATATAGTACATGCATACTAGTTAAGAAATACTATTAAAATCAACCCAATCACTAATTACATTTTCTAAAAAATCACACCGATATTGTATTCGAAATAGACACAAGCTAGCGCTGCCTATCTATAGAACTGACATAGGAAGGAAAAGCATTAAGTTTGTGGGAGTGCAACATTACAACAAGTTTTTTTTTTATAGGATAGGGTGATAAACGAGCACACAGTCCACCTGATGGTAAGTGGTTGCTGTGACCCATAGACATCTACATCTATCTTCAATAAAGAATCAAAATGCAGATGCGTTGTCACTCGTGAGGACTAAGATGGAATGCTCTTTTCAGTAAAAGGGTCTCCGGTTCTCTACACTCCCATTAGAAACACAGCAGTGTTAAGCTGCTATTTTACGCTGGTATTCTTGAGGCGTGGTCCTTCTGGTCGAGCCGACCCATTCGTACTACAACTATACTACTAATATAGCTGCAGCATGGCTCTACCGCGTGGAAAAGTTACCTAATGATGTGAAAGAATGTAGCACTATTGCATTATTCAAAAGACGCCTGTCAAATTACTTATCCTAATTTCTAATTGTTTTGGTCCGCAGATTGTTTTATATTTGTTAATTGTTAAGTATTTGCTATTTATCACTGTTAAGCGAGCCGTGGTAGCTCAGATGGTTAGCGCTCGCTGTAAGTTTCACAGTACGCGAGCAACCCAGGATCGATCCCCGCCGGCACCAAGTGCTGATTACCACGTGTTCGGCGGTGAAGGAAAACATCGTGAGGAAATCTGCATGTCTGAGAAATAAAAAAAAAAATATTTCGAAGACATGTGAAGTTCGCCAACACGTATTGGGGCAGCGCGGCTGACATTTCCTTGCCCTAAAACCCTCTCAGAAATGAGAGGAGGCCTGTGCCCAGCAGTGGGACGTATATAGACTATAACTTTACTTTTAACTTTAAGCGAACTGTATAATGTTCTTATGTGATAAATAAATGTCTTTAACCTGAAACTTAGAATGTAGTATCACATACACGACGATAATCACAAAATAAACAACATGTTGGTTGGTGGATTCGAACCTGGTACTCACGACGCACTAGCCAGATACTCTGATCGGCCAAGCCACTTGTCAAAAGCTATGCCTAATGAACTAATAAGGCAACGGGGTGTGCAATTCAAACCTAAGAGTAGAAATAAGAAGCTTGTTTTTGTATACTCTAAGGCTCAAACGGCTGTACTAAATTTCGTTTGTTGTTAGATTAGGCCGACTTAGGCGCTGCGCAAACGTAGACACTTTTGTGTCTTGTGTGGGATACAAGCACCAGTGAATATTTTATTTTCATGTAATCAATATGAAATCAGCCGTTCCTTGCGCGACACAGACACTTTTTGTATCCAGTTGCTTCCACTTGACACATACCGACCGCTAATCAAAAAGTGTTCGGTGTAGGTAACTGGAAGCTTTAAGTCGTCAGTTGAAGACACAAGCAACACAAAGCAAATTTCCTTACAATTGTACGGCGCTGACATTCACGTGCTTGATTTGCCTGTAAATATTGACGGCGACGACGTCTACGTCAACATGTAATCAACACAACAAGCAAAGGTAATCCTCCGTCGACATCCAAGGTGAAACTGACGGAAAACAAGCAACGAATTGTTACCAGTGTCCAGAAGTAGCAACCGGCGACTGTGTCCGATTGCGGTTACCGGACACAGCAACTACGGTTTCCTGTGATGATGTGCCGTGTCGGTAACAAAAAGTGTCCACGTTTGCGCAGCGCCTTAGGCAAACTATTTGAATTAGCTTGCTTATTTATACTCTAAGATTTGAATGCATTTGAAATTACATTTCTTTTCGGACTTGTCGACTGCACGGGGCATTGCGGAGACTCGAATAAGTGTATAGGTTGAGGTCAGTGCCACAAGGCTGGCGACCCGGAACAAGTGTCATTAATTGTGGATATCCACGTTGTTTTAAAGTACTTTAAGAGGTATGATTTCATAGTGATGGTATGGAAATAAAGTATTATATCTATCTATCTATACTATAATAAAACTTTAACACGACGTCTGTCTGAACACGCATCACGCAAAAACCTGTGAACCGATTTGGATGAGACTTTCACTGGCAGATAGCTTAGGCTACTTTTACTTATTATATATATTTATGTTTTATTTTTATTAACTATAACCCAAACACGCAACAACGTTTGTTTCAGTTATAGAATAGAATCATTCTTATTCAATATAGATTACGAGAATACTTATTTAAAGTTATTTAAGATTTACCAATGTTTCAGAAAGAAACCTATGTCCTGGGAAAAACCAGCAAGAAACCCAGCGGGACTTTAAAAAAATTACAATATAATATTTTATAGAATTAATCCAAATCCATAACGTTATAAGATTTTATTATAATACGACTATATAAAGGCTAAACGTAAATATAACTAAAGTATTTTATCTGAATTGATTCTATTTCGAAACCCATAAATGTATAGAATAATGTAAAACATAAGCAACAATAATGAAATTTTCTTAAAGTAATACCTTATTCATGATATTTTTTCAGAATTTTTCAGCGAAAATGCTAGTGATAACCGCATAGTGGCGGTGTAAGAATATCCACTACCCCGTATCGTCCCGTGGGTGTCGTAAGAGGCGACAGGGGGAAACTGAATCAGGATGGACAGCAACATCTTTTTTTATAGGATAAGGGTGACAAACGAGTACACAGTCCACCTGATGGTAAGTCGGTGCTGTGGCCCATAGACATCTACAACTATCCTCGATCAAGAATCAAAATCCAGATGCGTTTTCAAATCTGAGAACTAAGATAGAATGCCTAGTTTCCAGTAAAAAGGGTCTCCGGTTCTCTATATTCATCATATGAAACACAGAGGCATTAAGATGTTATTTAACGCTGATGTTCTGTCATTCTCCCGGTTATTTCCAGGACAAATGTTTTTTGCGAACCAGTGGTAAAAAAAGACTTTCATTAAGAATGACTTGTCATCTTTATTGAATAAAAAATATTCTATTCTATTCATCCATCCATCCATTACAGCCTATAAAAGTTCATGAACAATACAGTATGGAATCTCCCTTAAGCAATTACGCTACTGTCGGTATTACCAACATGCAAAGTTTATTTAAGCAGATTAAGATTCAGTTCGAGTCCTCACAAGGCGCGGTGAGTTTTATTCTTACATAAAGCAAGTCGCCCGCCGCATTCGGCCATTCCACAGATTCGCGCGCTTTCGTGTTGTACGGAGCAATCCTGAAGCTTGGCCCGTCTTGCACATTGTGCCAAAGCTACAGATCCGTACAGTACCTGTTCCTGTTATATACCAAAAGTGTGATTATCTTTGTGCTGCCCTTCTTATATGATTATGCTCAGGTAAAGAAGTTGCTAGGCTTATCGTCAGTTGAGCTGGCGGCGGATGGTAGTGCCGTGCGTACAACTGTTGTCAAACAATGATGATGCTGATGAGCTCGGAGCGGTTGGTGACCATTCGCAGCGTCTACCGCCAGTTGTTACTCGTCATCCTGAGTGAGTACACGACCTTATATTTTCGAACCAGTGTTAAATATGAGCTATAGCGTTAAACATATCCTTTACTCTTTGACGTGCGTCGGTTGAATATAAACCTAAACAGTTAACAGACTTTGTTCTCCAATAATGTAGACAGGACGTATATTTTAAACATTTAAAAACTACACTAGGATTTTATCCTGTATAATTAGGTCAGTTAACATACACAAATTGCGCAAGGACAAACACCCAGACCCGGAACAATTATTAGTAGGCCATACAAATACTTGTTCCTTCCGTTCGGGATTTGAACACGCGGCCCTCAGCGCAGAAACTCATTGCCAAGCCACTAGCAAATCGCCTCATTATTAAAATATTACGCTGTCAATTTTACGATAGATAAATATTACAAAAAAAATTATAAAAGTTTTAAAACCATGATAGCTCAATGAGAAGCGCTCGCTGATAATTTCACAATACGCGAAACATTATCAGCGTGCGAACAATGAAATTTTTAATTGCAATTTTGAGAACAGTCTGCCAACACGCAGTGGAGCAGCGCGGCGGATACGTCCTTACCTTAAAAAATAAGTGGGCCGCATATAGGCTGTAACTTTACTTTTATAGTTTAAAGAATATTGTATATTTATAGTTCATAGTTTTAAGAAAACTAAACGTTTTAATAAAATCAAAATTAAAAGGGTTATTATACAATAACCGGCCGAAGGTC
Source organism: Parnassius orleans (assembly GCA_029286625.1). NCBI lineage: Eukaryota > Metazoa > Arthropoda > Insecta > Lepidoptera > Papilionidae > Parnassius > Parnassius orleans. The sequence continues at coordinate 533,319 of JAGSMP010000043.1, read as the reverse complement.
CATAATAAGTAACATAGGCAAATAGTGAGGAAAAATTTATTAAAAAAATCTCAAACATTATTTCCTTTTTATCTTTTAATATCAAAATGCGTGGTAGTGCATTATTTTAACTGATTTTACTGCGCACACACATTTGTAAGGGTCGATCTGTAGGCAAAAACGTTCTTGTCCATAAATCACATTCAATTTGGGATAGTATCAAATAAAATTAGAAGCCTTATTTACTCGTATTTTCAATAACTGCATTAACGGTATATCATTATTTATATATTTGAACTTAAGTTTAAAATAGTTCAAAATAGAATGGAAACAGAAACAGAGACAGAATTTTTTTTATTCAATATAGATTATAAATAATACTTATTGAAAGTCACTCTTTTGCTTAATTACCACTGGTTCGAAAAAAAACCTCTGTCCTGGGAAGAACCAGCCAGAAACCCAGCGGGACTTTTTTTAAAATAACAGTTTACAATCATGTATGTTACACAATTAACAACACAAAACAAATTAGAAATAGCCTGGTAGCGATCACCTCATTTCCAGGGGTTATTATCATCCATAAATTCCTTAATATTATAATAACCCCTTTTATACAAACTTAGTTTATTAAAGTTTATGAACTTTGAGCAGGTCAAATTTTGTATATTTTCTGGGATTTTGTTGTTAAATCGTATACATCGCCCCATGAATGAATTACTGACTCGGTGGAGTCGAGTAACTGGTACTACTAGCTTGTGTCTGTTCCTAGTATTTACAGAATGAATATCACTTATTTTTGTAAAACTACTTTTATTTTTGTGTACGTACATTACATTTTCGTAAATGTATTGAGAAGCCAAAGTTAATATATTAATTTCCTTAAATTTTTGTCGCAACGACACTTTAGGCTTTAAATCATAAATTGCTCTTATGGCCCTCTTCTGTAAAACAAATATAATTTCAGTGTCAGTCGCGTGTCCCCATAGCAATATACCATACGACATTATGCTATGGAAATAGCTTAAGTAGACTAGTCTAGCTGTTTCAACACTGGTAAGATATTTAATATTTTTTACAGCATATGCTGTAAAACTAAGTCTGCTAGCTAACGGGTTAAAGCATACAATCTGGTGGACTGTGTATTCGTTTTTTATTCTTCTACGTTTAAAAAATACAGCAAAAATGACTGATATATTCCAATAATTAGATACAGTATATATAAGTCAATGGATGTCATAAGCTGTTGCCTATATTATGTCTAATTCGATTTATTTATTTATTTCATTTTTTATTAAGCTTTTATGCACAAAAAATAAAATCGTACATTTATGGCGGAATTAATGCCTTAAGGCATTCTCACGCAGTCTACTATTAGGCTAAGCAGAGATTAACTTATGGCAGCAAAAAGAAACTAATAATGAAAAAAATGTTTACGAAGTTCGGATAAACCATAATATATAATATATACTCGTTTATAAGGTATTCTATATATATGTTGTATCAAATAATATATTATATTACATACAACATAGACATCAATATAAGCTATACATTTTCCTGTTAAAATGTTTTTCTGTTACAATCTTAACAAAGTACAAAATACGAAAGAAGCAGTTTTTGATTATTAATATTCTTCATTAATTAAGGCTTTAACAAGATAAGCGAGCTTGTTAAGTTATAACGAGGGCTAATAATTTAACGCTCACCAGATGTCGCTAGTTTTGTGAAGTTATTTGTTACACAGGGTCATTTTAATTAGGAAATTGCGTTTTAAATAAAAATTTATCGGTTTTTGGAGTGTGTAAATACATAAGACAATGCCTCAGTGGTTTTATGTTTAATTTTTTGCATCTTTTGCACACATCGAACGCGAAGCGGAGATGTGGTGCTCTATTCTGCCGTTCTTATGAAGAGTGCAATAACTTGGTTATGGCTATTTTCGAGATAATCGCAATTAAAGATTTTATTTTTGTTTTGTGTGTATCGTTGTAACCATGATAGCTATTGACTTGAAACTTTTACTTTACGACAGATAAAATGATGCAGAATTCTATGTAGGATATTATATTTTTATACACATTTATATAGGCATTAAAAACTCAATAATTTATTTATCTTTAGGACTGTTTATTGTTTTGATAGAGTGTGACTAATCATAATAGCAATAAGAAGATTACTTATTGCAGTTATTGTTAGTAAACCGACAAATTGCTCCTTTGAGTAGATCATAAACTGTATGTCCTGTAATTTCTTCCGACCATAAGTGCAATAAATGTCTTTAGTAATTGCGGTTTTCATTAGTAAAATGTTTTAATCAGACACAATGCAGCGGTGGTTGATTGCAAGAATATTATAAGTTTATATGAAAAATGATTGAAACAAAATTACTACGCATAAAAATATTATATTTATAAAATTAACTGTTGTGAAAAATGTTACTACTACTCCTATTAATGCTACTCCCTAAAAATAAAAAATAAATCTTTTCAGACCAGTTTAAGTGTTTTCTTTTACTCAAATTATATAATCACAAATTTAGGAAAGTAAATACAATCTTTGTCGGTAGAAAATGCTTCCTTGTCGTTTTGGTATTCTTCTCTAGTTTGTGTGTAGCGCAACTTGTTTTTCATATTGAATACACAGTTCACAACTTTCTTGAGAACATTCATTATGAGAATTATGTAGAGCACATTACTCGCATTCCTCGTAACCGAGATGACCAAAGGAAACGTTCATTTTAGTCACAGCCGTGCGATATGTCTCGAGAGAAATCTGCATATTAGTATATTTTTCTATAAAATATTGCTGCATAATCGTAATATTTAAGTTACTGGGTAAATAAAACTTATCGGTGGCATGTTCGCGGCGGTAATGTGATGTTGTTGGATTTAAACTTTGAATATGTTCTTTAATTATGTTTTTGTCTAATGAATTTTTACGTTTATAGCTTCCCCGTTTGTCTCTTTGGTCATCATCTTCCTTACTGAGTGCCAGATAAATGTGTGTCTGTTATTTGTTGGCTTACATCCGAGTGTTGTCAGAAAGAAAACCTGACAAACTTTATCTTTTTTTATTTTTAACACAAAAATGATGGCGATAAGAAATATTTCTTTTTTTGGTGGTTATATTGTCCGTTTTTGTTCGGGTTTCTACGATATATGGTTGAACCATGGCTTTTATAAACAATCCTCTTGACTCCCTACTTAAATTTACGTACCGATCGTGGATATCTGTTCAAATTTCTTCCGTAAACTTTGTCATACACTTTTTCATGGTGGTATTGATGCCAACTTTCCATCAGCGCTTTCTTTCTTCTGTTCTCGCGTTTGGTAAGTTCTTTGACGCTATCGTCGGAGTCCTCAAACATGTTAACTTTACTATTGTCACAATCATCTTTGTCGGACAATGGAAGGATTGTCATGGAAGGATGAATGGAGGAAGGAGTAACAGGCTGTTCTCTTTGTTGAGTTTTAGAAACAAGAATATTAAAATCAATATCTCGAACCACATTAAAATAATTACTATATTTATTTCGGAAATCAAAAACTGTTTTAAAATCGTTGTAATCTGGAGGATGCGGCCAAAATTGATTTCAATCTATAGAAATTAGTTATTTTTGAATAGCAGGCAACGTCACTGTATCAGCGTCAGAATCTTGAATTGAGATTGAAGATTTAACTGGTGATGAATGAGATGCTATCGTTCAATGGGATATCGCTCGCTTAGTGCGCCGCGACGAACCTCCTACGCGCACACGGTGCGAAGCAATACCACTTCTCCTCAAGTCACACCCCTCACGCCCTCTTTACTACTCATAACCGCAATAACTCGAAGACAATTTGCGATTTAATACGTATAGCCATTCAAATCTTGTATGTTTTTCCTTCAAATAATTTCACTAACTTTACTTGTTATTATTAGATTTTGTAAGCTTAAATTTTTAAATAATAAGATTCCTTAACATATTTGCAATAACTCTTACTTGTTGCGCTAATGACTAGTAAATGTTCCCCATAATTGAAAAAAATGCGCTAATCATAAGTGCAATAACTGGACTTATTGCGGTAATCTAAAGTAATATCAAAAAATATTATAGCTAACCATGCCATAACTCACGTTATTTCGTTCATGATATGCAACTTACAAATGGTAATATTAGATATTGCAGTTATGCTTATCAAAATAACAGAATCTATAGTCAATACAAAAAGACGTCTAAGGAGAAAATATAGAGCTCATTTTCTTGATTACGGATATGTACTTAAGTCAGTAAGCCCCAAAACCCGAGTTATTGCACTTATCGTAAAGATTGTCACCAAATCAAAAAATCGCGATCCACTCAACTTAAATCACTTCCACCAGCTATATATCTATATATCATCATCATCATCATCATTACAGCCCTTCACAAGTCCACTGCTGAACATAGGCCTCCCCCAAGGAATGCCACAAAGCACGGTCCTGAGCCACCCGCATCCATCGACTTCCTGCATGTCTTACCAGGTCGTCCTCCATCTAGTGGGGACGCCACGTCCGCCGGCAGGGGCCGCCACTCGAGAACCTTTTTCCCCATCGGTTGTCGGTTCTTCGAGCTATATGGCGGCCCATTGCCACTTCAGCTTACTAATCTGTTGGGCTATGTCGGTCACTCTGGTTCTACTGCGGATATCCTCATTTCTAAGTTTATCACGCAGTGAGACCCCGAGCATAGCCTCTCCATAGCTCGCTGAGCGACCTTGAGCTTCCTCATCCGGCCAGCAGTGAAGGACCACGTCTCAGTTCCGTAGGTCATCACTGGCAACACGCACTGGTTGTACAGCCTCGTTTTCAAGTTTTGAGGTATACCTGACGAGAAGATGTGCCGTAATTTCCCGAACGCTGCCCAGCCGAGTTGAATCCGTCGATTGACCTCTCGGTCGAAGTTGGACTTACCTAGTCGGACTATTTGTCCCAGGTAAACATATTCGTCAACAACTTCGAGCTTAGTGCTCCCAACAACTACCGGCATAGGTGTGACATGGACATTAAACATGATCTTTGTTTTGTCCATGTTCATCTTAAGACCTATCCGTTGGGAGGCACTATTGAGGTCATTGAGCATAGTGCTTAGGTCCTCCAGCGATTCTGCCATAAGGACTATATCATCGGCAAATCGAAGGTGGTGATGTACTCGCCATTGATGTTAATGCCGTATCCTTTCCAGTCCAGAAGCTTGAAAACGTCTTCCAATGCAGCGGTGAAGAGTTTCGGGGATATAACGTCACCCTGTCTTACACTCTCTGCAGTTGGATAGGTTTTGTACTCTGGTTCTGTACTCGGATAGCTATCGTGGCCCTACTGTACAAGCACTTCAGCACTTCGATATACCGACAGTCAACTTGGCACCGCTGAAGGACTGCAGCACCGCCCAAATTTCGACGGAATCAAAGCTTTCTCATAGTCCACATACGCCAGACATAGTGGCAAATTGCTCCTCGGACTTCTGTACAATTTGCCGAAGGTATGTATGTGGTCTATGGTGCTAAAGCCTTTTCGGAAACCGGCTTGTTCGGGAGGCTGGAAGTCGTCGAGTCTGCGTGCGAGACGATTCGTAATGACTCTCGAAAACAGCACGTAGACGCGGCTCAGAAGGAAATCGGTCTGTAGTTCTTCAAAGGCGTTGTCGCCTTTCTTGAAGAACAAGACCACCGCACTTCTGCTCCACGCCTCCGGTGTAGTGCCACCATGTGGGACGGAATTAAAGAGCTTCTGAAGGACTTCAAGTACCGGTTTTCCACCCGCTTTCAGAAGCTCCGCTGTAATTCCATCCTCGCCTGGGGCCTTGCCGTTTTAAGGTGCTGGAGAGCCATTCTAATCTCGCTCAGACTGACATCCGGGTAGACGTGCGCGCCACGCCGGCGCCGCCGCGCCGCGCGCCGACTTCGGGACGCGCCGCCGCCGCCGAGACATTCTCTCGGCGCGCCGAAGATGGCCGAAGCGCGGCCGAGCGTTTACGAACGTATGGCTGGCGGGAAGAGCGGGGGCGGGAGGGTAAAGAGGCGAACTTCTCTCCTCTCACCAGTGTTGCCATATGTACGGATTTGTCCGTACGCGTACGGAAATTGGGCATGCTGTACGGATAAAAGTTGCGTACGGATATGCGTACGGATTTCTTATCTACCGATAAGTTTCAATATTTTAGCTACACGCACACAACTATTAATTCGTAATTAAAAATAATAATTTATTATTTAATCTACATTATTTTACTAAGCACTATACCCCGTCCAGAATCAAGAGAGCATTTTTGCCATACTAAATGGTGGTTTTCTTATAGTGAAAATTCTCTCTTGATTCTGGACGGGATCATCAAGTTCATCTGCATTATTCTCCTATTGATGAAAACCTAATTAAATTACGAAACCAACTTTCAACTGAGACTATCGAAGGTCTTCTTCATACAAAACAATTGATACACCCTGTTTTAAATTTGAAATTAGTGCAGAAAATATTAAAAAATTAATAAAGACGTACATAAACAAAAATGTTAGTATTTTTACTTTATTTCATACAATTTCTTTCAGAATTTTAACTTTTTCCATGCGTACGGACTTTGTACGGATTTTTGTTAGATGTCCGGATTTTTAGTCTCGGCTGTATGGCAACACTGCCTCTCACCGTGTTGTCATTCGTTCAGTTCAGTCGCCCGTCGCCGCGCCATTTTATACTTGAATTGCTTTGACGGAGGCACGGAGGTTATAGTGCACATTTACGATGGCTTCAGCTTTGGCTACATTTAATAAAACAAAAGTGAAACACTTTTCGATATCAGTTTTATACGATGCGAAATCAAAATCAAGTTTTTGCTGGCGGCATTTCGGAGATTTGATTTTCGAGGAGAATAATCGAAAGAAAAAAGTGGCTACTGATCAAGTATTCTGTAACGCGTGCTTATCTTCTGTTCAAGAAGAAAATGATGAAATTACATTTGGAGTGTAAGTACAGTACCGATATTTAAAATACCTACCATTTTGTTCAGTTTATTTTCGACAATAATGTACTATTACCTAATTTATCTATGTAGGATATCATCGTCATCATGAGATGAGAACAAACGGAATTTTCATCCAGGAAACAATAGGTAAAATTCAATGAACATAGTGTTAGTGTGTTCAAATAATTAGCTACAATAAACATACTAATAACCTGCTAGCTTCATTAACTGTTTGTCATTTGCAGTCATCCTAAATCCTAACCTAACTAATGAATGTGATGTGTGTGGTGTGTGCCTGGCCTGTGCATGATGCTGCGCGATATGATGCTTTTAAATGTTTTCTTGTTAGTCAAAAGTTGTTCAGTATCTACAGTACTGAGCCAAGCTTGACTGGTGGGTGTGGTGTGGTGATGAGCTTGGTTTAAAGTGTACATACCTACCTAACCTAAAGTAGGTAACGCGTGTGTAATGCGGTGAGATATTGAGCATTAAATGTTTTCTAATTTAAAGATGTTTAAGGCTTGACTGGTGGTGAATGAGTTTGGTTCAATCAAAGTGTTCATTTTGCATTTCTATGTTATTTGTTTTCCAGGGCTAAAATAAAATCATACGCCAAAACTGTGAGCACAGGAAATCTAAGCAGACATTTGCGAGATTCTCATGATATTCGAGAGGATAGCTCTAAAATAGGTTCAAAAAATATCACACAGTTTTTTAACTTACAACCGCGACCAAAGGCAACTACAAGTAGTACATCAAAGGCGAAAAAGACGAATGCATGGTTACTTGCTCGAGATATGGTTCTCTGGTTTTGTAAGTCTCTGATGCCGTTCGATTCGATATCTGATCAAGCTATGAAGGATTTTTTTCAAGTAAGTTTACGTTTATATTATTAACCTGTTACTTACCCTCGAAATTTAAACCGTTGTTTGGTGGCACAGTAGTGCCTCTGGGCCAAGTCGAATCTCGATTGGGCAAAGACTTAAGACAACTACATGATTTTGTTTATCAAGTTATAATTATCATTTCAGAAATATAACATCATTGAGTCTGATGCAGACATGCCTTCTAGAGACACGGTGTCTCGCACTGCTCTTGATGACGTTTATGAAAGCATGCTGAATGATGTCAAATCTCAAATACGAGCAGATGCGCCTCGACATGCAGCTATCACATTTGATCTATGGTCTGATCAATATCGACACCTGAACTACATAACATTTACATTTCACTACTTAACAGCTGGTAAGTCATAATCATAATACTTCCTTATTTATTTATTTAATTTTCTATCTATCTACGCTAGATAGCTTGCCTCGTCTTTATTGCGAATCCAGTTTTATGTTCACGTAGTTTTTGTTATTATTTCACAATTAATTAATATTGAGCACATTCAAGATCAAACAATCAAGAGGTGTTATTAATGAAATATTTCAATATTTAAAGATAGCTAGATACTGTTTTTCTTTGTTAATAATAAATATTAATACATAATTATAATTCTGTTACAGATTTGAAGCTCAAGTTTTTTACTTTGTGCACTAAACTCATCGAGGGCAAAAAATCCGGAGAAAAAATAAATGGGATGTTGAACGACGCAAAAGAGTGCTTTGGACTTCAAGGAATAGAGCTCCACCCTGTGACTGATGCTGGATCAAATGTCCAACGAGCGATTCGACTTGCGGATCTAGACTCCCATTTGTGCTTAGGCCATGGTTTACATAACCTGGTGACTGTAGATGGAATTGACAGTGTACCCGAATTATCATCATTGGTCAAAAAATGCAAAAAGATAGTCAAGACGGTTCGCTATCGTTTACCAGAGTTAGAACGTTCTGCAAAAGAAGAACGACTAAAAGTTTTACAATCTATGGAAGAAGTATCAAACCATTTAGAAATGGATGAAAATCAGCCAATTGTTAATGAAGAGCCCGAACCATATTTGGTTTCCGAATCGCAAACCATCAGCGATGAATTCGGTAACATAAATCATGTGCCGACTATCAAAACTTCTTCGCCAACTCGTTGGCATAGTGTGCTAGCTATGCTGGAAAGTCTGGCACATTTTTGTAACAGAGAACCAGTTAATAACATGTTGTCAGAGATAGGAAAGAGTGATCTAAAAATTTGTCAAAGGGAGTGGAACCTATTAGAAGATCTTGTCAGATTTCTACGCAAATTCCGTGAAGTCATAGAAATGTTATCAACACAGAAGACAGCTTCACTGAATTTAGCACTGGTGTTTAATTTGGAAATCAAGGATATCCTTCATTCAGTGACAGATGAAGAAACGCTTGTAATGGTTCAGCTCAAGAACAAAATGCTGGCAAAGTTAGAAAAAAGATTCCCAATCACTGAGAAAGTTGTAGTTGCGGCGCTGTTGGATCCTCGGTTTATAAGCCTGACTCAAATAGATACGTACTTGGAACAAAAGAATAGTACACGTGCTGCATTGCTCGCTAAGTACATAAAAAAAGATATTGACGTTTCAAGAGTATCCGCGACCGTGGTTGCTGCTGCTAATGCTAGTTCTAGCTCTGCCGATGATTCTTTATTGGCAAAGTTAACACGCAAACACAGCAGTAGCACCACATCCAGCGTAAACATAAATCTTGAATGTAGCGAAGCTGATCAGAGTGCTGGCGCTACTTGACAGCAGCTACTGCAAGCGATGTCGTAAATGAAGACATTTTACAATACTGGAGGGAAAAAGCTTTTCCTCTTCTAACTGGACTTGCAAGGGCTATTCTCGCAATCCCAGCTACCAGCACACCCAGTGAGAGGGTGTTTTCTATTGCTGGCCTTACCGTAACTGCGAAAAGATCGCGACTTAGCCCAGGACGCGTGAATAAAATTATTTTTATTCATAACAATTACGATTTGTGTAAAGATAAAGAACACACACAGTAATAAATGCCTAATAAAAGTTTTCATTCAGTCATACGCAATTATTTTTCTTTAATTTAGTTAATCAAAATGCTCGTACTCAAACCTACCTACCTACAGTACCTACTGCTGGAACTGGATAGCTCCTAGATTTTTATTAAAAAAATACCTACGCCGGCGCGGCGCCGCCACGCCGACCCCGATAGGCCGGCGCGCCGCCGCCGGGTAACAGTAGCGCGGCGCGCACGTCTACATCCGGATATCATCGGAATAGTGTCGGATAAGACTCGCTCTTGGATCGTTACTCACACTTGCGTGTGGCTCCAACGATGATGTGTACAGCTGCCCATAGAACCTCTCAATCTCACTCAAAATCTCAGGTGTCCCGGAAACGACGCTGCCACTCGGTCTTCAGCTTCGACAGTTGGCTCTTTCTGGCAGACAGATCTCTGGCAAAGACTTTGGAGCCCTGGTTCCGCTCGATCGCTTCTTCAATACGAGCTGTATTGAAGTTGCGCAATCCCGCCGCATGCATTTGGAGATCTGTCTGTTCAGTTGCCTGTATGCTATCAAATCTACTGAAGATTGCAGCTTCATTTCCCGTCTAACAGCCATGAGATTAAGAGTGTGATCGAGAGTTTTGTGTTCTTCTGCGGCGGGTCTTACAAAACTTAGCTCGACCGCATGGACAGCTTCCACGAGCTTGTCATTCATATCGTCCACTGCATTGCAATCTTCTCGGCAACGGTTTTGCAACTCGAGCTGAAAGGTTTTGGGACTTTGGATTAGAGCCCGAGGGGGCGGGGCGTTGACTTCATTAGACGACACCTCTCCAACTTAACGTTTAGATTCAGTGTGCCTCTAACCATTCTGTGATCGCTAACAGTTTTCACCCTCGCGATCACTGAGATATCACTGAACAGTTACCGTTTAGTCGTCATAATGAAGTCAATCTCATTTTTAGTCGAACCATCGGGGCTCGACCAGGTCCACTTCCTGTGGGGCCGCTTCTTGAAGAAAGAGTTCATCATAAAGTCCCTCTTTCTCCATGAAGTCGGCCAGCTGCTGGCTCTTCGGATTCCGTTGCCCTAATCCGAATTTGCCTAGATTCAGCTCACCGTTCTGTCTTGTGCCTAGTTTTGCGTTGAAGTCTCCCATCAACATCGTATAGTGGGTTTTAGAGGAATGCATGGCTCTAGAGATATCCTCATACATTTCCACCACCTCCTCATCGGGATGTGCCGAGGTTGGTTCGTAAACCTGTATGACCTTCAGCGAATACCGTTTGGTGATTCTGAGTATAAGGTACGCAACCCTCGTCGAGACACTCCCAATCTTTACAACGTTGTTAACGAGAGACTTGTGGACGATAAATCCGACACCTCCTTGGGACAGATGGTCGCCCTCCCGGTGATAGAACAAGTTGCCGGATTCGAGGATTACCGTGTCCTCCTCTCTTCGGACCTCGGATAATCCCATAATATTCCAGCGCAACTTGTCTATCTCTTCTTCCAGCTCCAGGATCTTCTCGTCAGTCCTCAGGTGCGTGCGTTATAAGTTGCCAGGTCGAGTCGTCGTAGGTGGCAACCGAACCTCCACCGGAGATTCTTAGCACCCCTGCCCCGCCGTTACCATGGTCGCCACCGTAGCCAGGAATAGCGGGGCCGCCGGGAACTGGGGCCGTTTCTTCGTAACTTTCTTCATTGGGGATATTGCCGTAGTTGCCACGCTTGGCGAGCGGGTTGGCAACCGCAGTTTTTATTATTTGCTGTTATCAGAAAGATGCTGCTGCCCATCTTCTGCCTCAGTTTCCTCTGTCGCCTCTTACGACACCCACGGGAAGATATGGGGTAGTGGGTATTCTAACCCGCTACTACACGGGTATCTATATATAGAAAAAACAAACGACAATTCGCCCCTAAGGGGTGAAAAAGGGGTTGAAATTTTATATGGGGAAACAAGATTATTTACCACAACCTGTACCACATACGGTACCTATTCACTGTTAACGGACATTTGACTAGACTTCGACTTGGTTTGCTTGCTGACGGTTTATGATTTGCTTCGTGTTTCGGATTAGTTGCTTGATTTTGTCTTTCTTACAACCACTGTTCAAACTTGGAATTCGATTTGCTTTGTGATTAGGTATTGTTGATAGAAGTATTTTTTCTCACTGAAAAAAGTACTACAGAAGCTCTTAATATTAAAGGAAAAATGGAAGAAACATTTAACGCTAACTTAAATGTGGAATATTGTCATTCGGTGAAATTAATAAAATATGTCTGTAAATACGTAAATAAAGGTTCAGACCAGGCATCATTTGCTTTAGAGAATGAGAAGGATGAAGTTAAAGCCTACACAAGTGGAAGATATATAAGTTCGTCAGAGGCAGTATGGCGAATCCTTGAATTTCCCATTTATGAGCGTTTCCCTCCCGTAGTCCACCTCGCTGTTCATTTGGAAAATGGGCAAAGGGTTTATTTTATTGAGCAAAATCTGAGTGAAAGAGTGAATAGTCCTCCAACAACCACACTCCTATTCGATTTGTGTAAAGTAGATAGCTTTGCAAAAAAATTGCTCTACCTAGAAGTACCTGCATACTACGTTTGAGATAAAAGAAAGTTCCAAAGGAGAAAGAGAGGAGCAAACGTTGAAGGCTGGCCAGGGGTAAAAAAAGAGCACGTTCTGGGCAGGGTTTATACTGTGCATCCGAACAATACAGAATGCTATCAACTTCGCATGCTTCTTCATGAGATCCGGGGCCCAATTTCGTTTGAAGCGTAAAAAACTGTAGATGGTCATGTATATTCCACGTTCCAATCAGCGTGCAAAGCTCTCGGCTTGCTTCGAAGAGGCAGCACTTTGCCAATCACCGCAAATGATTCGTGATCTTTCTAGGATTATTTTAGTGTTCTGCCAAGTATCAGACCCTTTAAGCCTTTGAGAGAAATTCAAAGAATACCTATATGAAGATTTTAAAAGGCAATTAAAAGGACAGGAAGATGTGGATGTGTAGAGCACATAACAGATGTGGTATTTAAAAATGCCTTTCGGTAATAGAAGATGCCGTATTAGCGTTGGGTGGTCGGCTACTAAAAGAGTATGGGTTACCTCAGCCAAGCAAAGAACAACAATTTGAAAAGAGAGAGTTTCTTAAAGAGACAAGTTACGACTTAGCATCATTAGAAAACACAGTTAAAAGTAATGAAGGATCAATGAATGACGAACAAAAAGCAGTTTACAATCAAATTAACACAAAAATTGAATCAAATGAGGGTGGAATATTGTTTTTAGATGCTCCCGGTGGAACAGGCAAAACATTCCTCATAAATTTGCTATTAGCAAAAGTTAGAAGTACTCGCGGAATTGCTTTGGCTGTGGCTTCTTCTGTGATCGCAGCTACAGTGCTTGAGGGTGGACGAACAAGTTACCACTCAATTTAACAACAGCTGATACTCCCATTTGTAATATATCGGAACAAAGTAATTTTGCTGAAGTATTAAAATATACGAAAATGATAGTGTGGGATGAAATAACCATGGCTCATAAGGGTGGCGTAGAGGCTTTAAACAGAACTCTACAAGATATATGTAAGAGGAAATAAGAAATTAATGGGTGGTGTAACGGTTTTGCTGGCTGGAGATTTTAGACAGACTCTACCAGTAGTGCGAAAAGGAACTAGAGCAGATAAAGTTAAAGCGTGTTTTAAGAGATCCACTTTATGGCCTCTAATTAAAATCCTCAAGCTCTCGAAAAATATGCGGGTACACTTAGGAGAAAAAGAGTCTGCTGGTGGATTTGCAAATCTCCTACTTGAAATCGGCAACGGTGATTACCCGATAAATGACGGAATGATAACCATCCCTGATAATTTGTGCACAGTTGTATTTACGTTACAGGAGTTAATATCCAAAATTTACCCAGATATTGCTCATATCCACGATAAGCCAATGGAATGGTTGTGTGAACGTGCTATACTAACCCCGAAAAACGACCAAGTAGCGGCAATTAACAATATACTGTTAACGTATTTTGAGGGGGAAGAAATGGTGTACACGTCAATAGACTCTGTGGTCAACACAGATGACGCTATTAACTCCCCTGTCGAATTTCTTAATTCACTGAAGCCATCGGGTCTTCCACATCATAAGCTTATTCTGCGCGTGGGCACTCCTGTTATGTTGTTGCGCAATTTAAAACCTCCTCAACTGTGCAACGGAACCAAACTAAAAGTAAAAGCGTTACATCACAATGTAGTGGAAGCCACAATTATAACTGGATGTGCGCAAGGGGAAACTGTATTTGCACCAAGAATTCCCTTGATCCCGAATGATCTTCCCTTTGAATTCAAACGAATACAGTTTCCCCTCAAAGTCTGCTTTGCAATGACCATAAACAAATCAGACAGACATTAAAATTTTCGGGTATAGACTTGAGAGAAAATTGTTTTTCACACGGGCAATTCTTTGTGGCTTGCTCACGCGTAAGCTCGCCCAGTAGTCTGATAATTTTAACACACAGTAATAGATTAGCAAAAAATGTGGTGTATAAGGAAGTTTTGTAGTTTACTAGCTTTTGCCCGCGACATCCAGTTATAATTGTGGCTTGTACCAGCAGACTCTTTTTCACACATGGGCGCGATATAACCGAACTCCACGCGGACGAAGTCGCGGGCAAAAGCTAGTTGCACTTATATAATAAAAAAAGTACATCAATAGCAAGAGGAGATTTCAAATAATACTTCTGACTTAGTTATAAGATTATTTATTTCGATTATTATTAAAAAAAAAGTTAATTGAAAATAATTTCACTTGGACGTCAGTTGGTCGGTATGGATGTGAACAAGATATCATTCGAAATAGATACCTACTTTTAGAAATATCCGTAGTTTAGTTTATTCATTTCTTACCTAATTAATATAAAATATAACCATAATTTCAGAAAGAAATATTACATTTTTCGAACAAATTAACTTCTCCCGCTAGGAAAGCTATCAAATACTTCACCTCATTCTTAAGTGGCACCGCCCTCATGGCAGAAAAAATCGTGGATGCCTTCCGAGCACACACATGACGATATTTATAAATACCACCTTCATAATTTATTGGATGTTTATTTATTCCACTATTGCAGCCTATCAAAATTCCTTTGTTTAACATAGGCCTCCTTCATCCCCCCGAACGGGGTCCCGCCTTGTCGTGGCGGGGGGGCTTAGTAGCCGTGGTTTGGTCACCCGCGGTGAACAAAGAGGAACCCCTCTTTGTTCACTGGCCCGTGGTGTAGGGCTGGCCCGAGGTGGCCACTCCGAGTGGGCTTGGCGAGCCCACTTCGGATGTGTGTCGGTGGGTTGCGGCGAGAGGGGTGTCCTCTCCCCCTACCGCTGCAGCCGAGGTGGAGTCGCGGAGGAAGAGGAGTGTTGGTATGGCGATGCGCCACTCGCCCTATTCTCCGCGACTCTGACGGGGCCGCACCGTTGATGCGGTGGTGGTGGGGCCGCGGAGGGAGAGGAGTGTCGGTATTGCGAGGCGCCGCTCTCCCTACCCTCCGCGACCGAAACTTGGTTTTCGGCGGAGCCAGAGACAAGATCCGTCGCTGGGGTCGGGAAAGCGGGTGCTACTGAGCGCTCAAATTTCCTGGCCCCATGGCCTCCGCGTATCGGACTCGGGGGGGCCGTTACGCAGGTGGAGTTGGAGGCCGTGGAGGGGGGCGTGCCTTGTGTTCCTGGTGCGCCTCACCTGAGATGGCTAGTGGGGAGGGGAGGTCCTGCCCAGAGGAGGGGCTGCCATGGGGCAGCCGGCGCCGGTGGGGCTGCGGATGTGTGCGAAAGCGTTCCCGTGGCCCTGCCAATATGCGGCGAAGGTGGAACACCATGGGGTTTTAGTCGGTGCAAGTTTTACATAACCCGTTCTTGCCCCCGCGAGGCGGGTATGCGTAGGCATTTCCCTATGTAAAAAAAAGGCCTCCTTCATAGATTGCCTCATAATATACCCCATATTTGCCATAGGTACCACGCTTAGTAGGCGAGTTGGCAACCGCAGTTTTTTATTATTTTGGATTGTTACCAGGAAGATTGTTTATTGGATGATCTTGTTGAACTATTAAACTATTGACTATGTTGAACTTATTTGGGTACTATAGAGGTTACAATAAAACACTATGTACTTGATTAGAATTCTTCCATTTAATTATTTAATTTGTGACAATAAACTTTAGTGGTGAGACAAATGATAGCGTGTTTAAATTGCACGTGCCATTTACATTTACTCTTTGCTACTAACTATATGCTGCTTTCTATCTCCTGTTTCATTTCCCTCCGTCGTCCCTTTGACACCACAGGGTGTTATAGGGTAGTGGATTATCTAATGTTGCCACTATAAGTACGGCAAATATATCGAAATTTATGGAAACACTGTAAGTATAATCTATTGGTAAAAAAATGGCCAAGTGTGTGTTGTTTTCTAAAATATAAATAATTGTGCATTGTGCAACATAACTAGCTTATTTTCAGACTTTTTTATTCTGTTAACTATACATACTTATCTGCACACACTTCTGTATATGTATCTGAGCGTGATGGTCACGCGAGTTTAGTGCTTTTTCCCCATCCTAAAAGTGCTCAAAGTGCCTAAAGAAGTTTTTAGTTCAAACAATCATCTACTTATTTGCCGTGTTGTGACGGTGTAAGAATACATATCGTACCGTAGATGTTGCAAGAGGCGACAAAGGGAACCAATCACAAAATGATCAACGCCTTCCTTATCCGATACTAAACTAAATTGAACGGTCCGTCATGTGCAGCCTTTCAATTTCGCGCTTCACGCTTCTTCTGACGCGTACCAAAAAACCGACAAAATCAGAAAACAATGCACGAAAGAAGTGCGTGAATCGGTTTCACATTATGCGTTCGCATAACGTTTCCGCCCTTCGTGCCATCGCGCGGTTTGCGGACTAAGTAGAGAATAAACTAATCACAGAAGAAATAATAGTATTTTTTTTAATAGGATATGGGTGACAAGCGAGCACACAGTCCACCGGATGGTAAGTGGCTGCTGTGGCCCATAGACATCTATCCTCGTTTTCGAATCAAAATGCAGATGCGTTGTCAGCCGTAAGGACTAAGATGGAATGCCTCTTTTCCAGTAAGAAGTGTCTCCGGTTGTCTACACTCACCATACGAAACACAGCAGCATTAAACTACTATTTTACGCTGGTATTCTGTGAGAACTTGGTTGTTCCCCGGTCGATGCGACCCATTCGCGCTACAACTATACAATTAATATAGCTGCAGCGTAGCTCTACCACGTTTGACAGTTGCCGTCACCATCATTCTACTATGTGCGTGTGTGTGTTGCAGTAAACGTGCCGACGGTGTCGTTCGGGCTGGCGCTGGGCTGGGTGTCGCTGGCGAGTGGTGAGGCGGCGGGGGCCGACAGTGGAGCAGACGCCGTGGTGGCGGCCGTCACCACGTTCGCCGCCTCGTCGCTCGGTGTGCCAATCAGCGCCAGCGCATTGCGCTACGGCAGGAAGTTTGCCGTTATAGCGACTTCGTTCACATTTGTAGTAAATACGCATTTAATGTTGGTTATTAATGAGGCATTAAGCTATAAGCGGTAAACCAACTCAAACAATTAACTCACAGAAGCTCAAAAACTCAGTCCTTTTCATCTTTTAATTTCAAAATGCGTGGTGGTAATGCGTTATTTGAATTGATTGTCATTCATAAACATCTAACGCCTACTATTTCACTACGCACGCACACATTCGTAAGGGTCGATCGGTCGGCAAAAACATTGTGAATTGAATCGCACACAGAGAGAGCGCGTATGTTGTAGTTGTTGCCCATAAATCACATTCAATTTGGGATAATTACAAATTTGGGATAATCTATACAAATAAATAAAATTGAAGTGTCTGTTTGTAATGTCAAAATAACAGCTTTTTACTAAATACATATGAAAGTATATACGGTACTTATAACAAAAACACAATTTTTAAAGTTTTTGTCTGTCTGTCTGTCTGTTTGTTCCGGCTAATCTCCGAAACGGCTGGACCGATTTCGACGGGACTTTCACTTGTAGATAGCTGATGTTATAAGGAGTGACTTAGGCTACTTATATTTTAGAAAAAGAATTAGGGTTCCACGCAACATCATTAAAACCCCAAATTACACGCGGGTGAAGTGGCGGGGAGCAGCTAGTTCCAGATAAAAGTAGAAGCCTTTCTTTTCAAAAACTGCAATAACGGTATATCTTTATTTACATATTTGAAATTAAGTTTAAAATTTGGCTACTCTTTGAAAAATAACCCTGTATAAAGACAAAAACTAAATTCAAAATATTCATAATATAAATTTAACTCAATGTTATGTACGCATCGCTTCTCTGGCCCGAATTGAACTCGGCGAAAGCAGTATTCGAATGCATGGTACTATTAGGGATCTACTAGAATTGTTCGTCCACTACAATTTTAAATTTATAGTAAGTCAAACTCCTTGGACTGCGATGACTTTAACTTAGGTCGGACTTAATGCCTTAAGGCGAATGCCTCTAGAAAATCTACCAGTCAACCCATGTAGTGGTGAGATTTTTTTATTGGATAGGCTGACAAACGAGCACACAGTCCACCTGATGGTAAGTGGTCGCTATGACCCATAGACATCTACATCTATCCTCAATAAAGAATCAAAATGCAGATGCGTTGTCACCCGTGTGGACTAAGATGGAATGCCTCTTTTCCAGTTAAAAGGATCTCCGGTTCTCTACACTCACCATACGATACACAGCAGTGATAAGCTGCTATTTTACGCTCGTATTCTGTGAGAGGGTGGTCCTACCCCGGTCGAGGCGACCCATTCGTGCTACAACTATACTACTAATATGGCTGCAGCATGACTCTACTACGTATAAACGAATTTGACGTAGGTGTAGCAATATAGAATAAAAAACAAAATAAAAATGATTACGAACTACGTAATATATACATTTTACTAAATATATAATAATTATACATTTTTTTACATAACATAATATACAATATTTTATTATATACAATATTAAAAACTATAATTAAAAAAAAAAAAACTAGTAACTTAATTATCATACAGTCTTACTCCCGGCGGTATCGTGCCAAGAACGCTGGCTGCGTTTCCCCGCTGGATGGCTATACTTAGCCTTTTAGCGAGAAAAGAACCAGCCCTCTTATCACCAGCAGCAACGACCAGCCGCGGATCTAGTTCCTTTAGGAACTTCACCGCACCTGGACCCCACGGACCGATAGTCTCTACAGCAAATGGCACAAATATGTAGTCATCTCTCAGAGACTCATATTTGCGCCACTTACTCAGTTCAGCTGCCTCTGATGCCGCCCCGGCTTTAAACGAGGTACCCCTGAGATGAGAGGCCGCCAAAGTGTCTACGCAAGTAGCATCCCACACTAGGGCTTTACCTCTCTATATAATTACATACAAATAACTACGTATGTTTAGCAATAATTATGACATGGATGATTCGAGAGCATTGTCTTTAATAGATGATCATGAACCAACTTTTTAAAAGTATACTTATTGTAATGCATTATTGCAGATATGCTGGTCTCTGAAGCTGGTGGGGGGTCCGTGGTGCATGGTGGCGGCGCGCACGGCGGCCGGGCTGGGTGCGGCCGGTGCCTGGGCGCTGGCACCGCTGCTGGCCAGGGAGGTCAGTACCAGCCAGCATCGCCTGCTCACGTTACACTTACTATTCTTTTCTTCAGGACTTATCAAATACACTTTATTTTGTGAGCTATGGCTCTAAAACGGTTGTTAAGATGTAGCTTTGGAACATGGAGGAATTGTAGACAATGAATAATCCATCAAAATCGCCATTTTGCCACGTGGTAGACCCATTTTATATTATGGTTGTAGCACGAATCGGCCGGCTCGATCGGGGAAGGACCATGCTCTCACAGAATACCAGCGTAAAATAGCTCAATGCTGCTGTGTTTCGTATGTTGCGTGTAGAGAACCGGAGACCTTTTACTGGAAACGAGGTATTCCATTTTAGTCTTCAGGGGCGACAACGCATCTGCATTTTATTCTTAATCGAGAATATATGTAGATGTCTATGGGCCACAGCATCCATCTATCATAAATTGGACTCTTTGCATGTTTATCACCTTTATCATATAAAAAAATTACGTTGTGTCACCCCTGAGTACTAAGATGGAACGCCTTGTTTCCAGTACAAAGGGTTTCTGGTTCTCTACACGCACCATCCGAAACACAGCAGAATTAAGCTGCAATTTTACGCTGGTAATCTGTGAGAGTGTGGTCTATCCCTGAAAACTAAGCAGCAATTTTGCACGTTGATGCAGATGTGCAGCGCAGCGTGGCGCGGCGCAGCGGCGGCGGCTGTGGTGCCGGCGCACAACCTGGGCGTGCTACTCATGTACCTCGCCGCGGACGCACGCCTGCCGCACGCGTGCGTACTGCCCTCCCCGCACCCAGCCAACCTGGGCGTGCTGCCCAATGCTCTTGTAACAGCCCACCCCACCCCGTCCTACACCCCCGCACTCCCTCACTGCTCTGCATCCTTCTCAGCCTGATTCCTCTGCTCGCGTAGTAACCTCTTTCAAAATATAGAAAATTACGCAAAATTTGTTGTTACTAAGGCAATTAGGTATTTCCCATAATAAATTTGGAATTTTCCAACCCTTCCTTTTTAAATACTTAATTTGTATCTTTTCATTAGCTTATTTAAAAGAAAATCAATAAAAAATATTTTATGCCAGAATGGCTGAACAATTATTATTACTCTTAGACAAATTGTACAGGCTTGGAATTCATGGTGACTTGTGAGAGTCACTGAGAATGGCTGAAACAATTATTAATTTTCAAAAATTGTAACACCTAGTTATAGCACAGAATAAATAATACTTACAAGAAGTTATAGGTACCATCAACATTTAAACTTTTACTAAATCATAGTATATGATCTAAGTTCTAAGCTAACTATGATAAGGTAAGGTATATTCAAGGTTCTAAGGTAACTTATAGATATTTTTGTACTTTATAAATTTGTAACCTTTTATATTTTGCTAAACATTTTATTCAGGCGTGGTATTATATTATATTATATCGGTGCGGGATGACTGTACCATGAGACTTTATTTAATTTTATTTAGTTATTTGACTTAAGGTAACAGACGGAAAGTTAGAAGGAAATGTGTATAAATCCGACACGATTTTCTTACTGCCAATCTCAGATTTACGAGACCGTGGTTAGACTATGGGTGTTTTGGCCACAGTGAGAGGAATGGATAGCGTTATGTAATGAAACAGCGTCAATGTTTGAATCCAAAGAAAGTTTATTTCCAAATTACTAAATTCAATAAAAATAGAACATAATAAACCTAACTGAGTATTCACAAATTATCTATTACGCTGCATTATAAAGTCAATAGCTTTTTGGGTCCGATCTACGTACTGATGAGTTGCGTATTTTTATTTTTATGTAAATATTATATATTTTTGATATTATTTATTGCCGCTGCCGCTGTCACCGAGCAATACTGTTATAAAAAAATTATAAAAATGTTATAAAAATTTCACACAGAGATACGTGTGTGAAATTTTTAGTTTATTGTTACGTGCGAGCTTTATAGTGACAGACGATTGTTTTTGTATGCGCAGGTTTCCCCCCGCATAAAATGACAGACAGTTTTGTATAGGGAAAAACGCTATGGGTACTCTTCTCCGGTCCGCCGGTGGCCCGTGTTGCTCTATGCCTAACTCACATGCAATACAAAGTTTCCATCATTTTCTGTACCATCGTATAAATTAATAAGCATTTTGAAACAAACTGTTGAACATTCCTCTTCATTATTTATCGATTCTAGACGCTCACATGTTTATTGTACTGTAGAACAGTGCTGTGGTGGTGCCTGGGGCTCTCGGTGAGCCACTGCTTCGTGTTCATGCTGATGCCTGAATCACCCGCCTTTCTCGCCGCCAGCGGTAAACTTGAGGTGAGCAACTTAAATTGTTCTTTTCTGACTTATTCTTAATGAAAATAATAATAAATATAATCAATAAAATAAAACAATGAATTGTCGCAAGTAAGAACCTGTTTCTATTAATTAAAATATATTGAATGAATGATTTATTCGTCATATACAACACAATCCATAATACGGAATTTACAACTACAAAGCAAACAAGAAATGGCCGTCACGGGCTCACGGCCGCCTGGCAGATGTTAAACATCATAGTTGGTGGTATTTATAATTAATGAAAACCAATAAAGAAATATGGAGTAAAATAAATATAAAAAAATTAACAATGTCTTTTCAAAAACAATAATATTAAAAAGAAACTCAATGTGTGTACAGAATAGTATAGCAGCGGTGAAAGTGTCAAGCTGTCAAGTATACTACAGCAGTCGATTAAAGAGGCACACGCAGTACACAACTCACATTCTCATAGAGAAGCAACGAAGTGTACGGTATACGCGCACGCAAACACAAGTGAGTCGAGAGCGGTGGCACCGTCGGTAATGCTATTTGCCACGGTTCACGTATACGAGTCGTTTAATACTCTTAGGCCGGCCACATACATACGGAATTCCGAATCGGAATATCGAAACGGAATCCCGAAACGGAATTCCGTGAACACATCACACACATACGCTTATTTCCGTTCGGAATAACAAGGGTCAGTTGAGAGAGGTTAGCCATTGAGTCTAGACATTCTGCCAGCGAATAATGACGACGATTTTCTGATTGCGATTCCATTGTTGCTGTATCATTGTTACTGGGTGCATCCCTTTATCACCTTAAGCTTGCAATATAGTCAATATTATGTAAAAAGATCTATCTATCCAGAGATATGTTTTAAATATGGATGTCTGTAAACTCTTTCGACGAATTATTAAATAAAATAAGATGAAAGGTTACGAAAAGCTATACACCTATAAGATTAAATGTAAAAACATACATAAACACACCTACTCGCTTCGGTCGTGCGACGAACACTGACCGTGTTCCGTACGGAATTTACGTATGTGTGTTGCGACTCGTACAAAATCTATGGAAGACTTGCGTTCGGAGCGGCTTTTTTCCGTTCGGGATTCCGAACGCACAGGCGGTCATACGGAATCGCGAATCGGAGAAAATTCCGTACGGAAAAATACGTCATAGATTTTATATGGACTTGCTGCGTTCGGAATTCCGAATCGGAATATCGAAACGGAATCCCGAAACGGAATTCCGTGAACACATCACACACATACGCTTATTTCCGTTCGGAATAACAAGGGTCAGTTGAGAGAGGTTAGCCATTGAGTCTAGACATTCTGCCAGCGAATAATGACGACGATTTTCTGATTGCGATTCCATTGTTGCTGTATCATTGTTACTGGGTGCATCCCTTTATCACCTTAAGCTTGCAATATAGTCAATATTATGTAAAAAGATCTATCTATCCAGAGATATGTTTTAAATATGGATGTCTGTAAACTCTTTCGACGAATTATTAAATAAAATAAGATGAAAGGTTACGAAAAGCTATACACCTATAAGATTAAATGTAAAAACATACATAAACACACCTACTCGCTTCGGTCGTGCGACGAACACTGACCGTGTTCCGTACGGAATTTACGTATGTGTGTTGCGACTCGTACAAAATCTATGGAAGACTTGCGTTCGGAGCGGCTTTTTTCCGTTCGGGATTCCGAACGCACAGGTGGTCATACGGAATCTCGAATCGGAGAAAATTCCGTACGGAAAAATACGTCATAGATTTTATATGAACTTGCTGCGTTCGGAATCTCGAATCGGAATATCGAAACGGAATCCCGAAACGGAATTCCGTATGTATGTGGCCGGCCTTAGACTATACAGTAATCTATGCTCTTAGACCATTCAACCAAGTTAAACTACCAAGGCACGCCAATAGAATGATATTATGTCAAATCGTTTTATGTTGTTAATTGTATGCACTTATTCTTGTATTAATAATGTTTTGAAACTGCAATGAGTTAATTGAATATAGATCGCATTATAAACAAGACGTCATTTATTTTTACTCATTGCCTACAATCAAAAGATAAACAAGATGTTTCACATCAAAAATAATTTATTGCTGTTTTAAAGATTTGTTTTAGATTTTGGATACTCGATGGTTATTGACTATTTATTTACTATCATCTACTACTATCTCTCTCTCTCTCTCTCTCTCTCTCTCTGTCTTTAAATTAAACGCGATAAAATCCGTAAACTTAATGTTATTCACACGTTTTCTTAAGTTATAAACTTTTATTATGTAATTTTTTGCTGAAGTGATCGTTTAAAATTTTAACCTTTTTTTACATTGGGAAAGGCAAGGACGGGTTATGTCAGACTCGCACCGACTAAAACCCCATGGTGTTTGTAGTGTATGTGATTTTAAAATGTTAGTAAGTATGTAATAAAATACAGTTCATAGATCGGAATGAGGGTAGTATCATTTATATTGCCTGTTAATACACTAATATGTGTCGACTGTTTCGAGCGCATCGCGGCAGTACCACGAGAGCTGCAGGCGAGAGTGGACGCGTAGTGAAACTATTGAGTTTACGTTTTCGTGTGTGAACCAGTGAATTTCTGTGAAGTACCGACTATTACAAGTGGCGACGAGGTAAAGGTAAGAAGAATTAAGTATAGATATAACATTAAAATCATATTTATAATTAGTGAGTCGCAAAAAAAAAAGACATAAATGTGTAATAATGAATGGAGATTTCAGTTAGTCTTAAGTATTATCTATCTTTTTTAACGTGGTAGAGCCATGCTGCAGCTATATTAGTAGTATAGTTGTAGCACGAATGGGTCGGCTCGACCGGGGAAGGACCACGCTCTCACAGAATACCAGCGTAAAATAGCAGCTTAACGCTGCTGTTTTCGTATGGTGAGTGTAGAGAACCGAGACACATTTTACTGGAAAAGAGGCATTCCATCTTAGTCCTCACGGGTGACGACGCATCTGCATTTTGATTCTTTATTGAGGATAGATGTAGATGTCTATGGGTCACAGCAACCACTTACCATCAGGTGGACTGTGTGCTCGTTTGTCACCCTATACTATAAAAAAAAAGTATCGACCATCACTATTAAATTAGTGTTAAAAGTATTGAGTACCGTTTGGTATAAAGTACCATAGGGTATCAACTACCACAATTAAATTGGTCGTTGGGTATCGAATACCACCATTAAATTGCACAGAGACCAAGTTAATAACCATTAAATTGGTAAAAAAAAACAGGGCAAAAAACCACACCATTAAATTGGACCCAGGGCAAAAATGCCACCATTAAATTGGTCCCAGGACAAAAATGCCACCATTTAATTGGTCACATGATCTTAGTTTCCTATATTATTTTCAGGTTACCCTCTAAACTAACCATTAAAAGTGATGGCACATTCGTTACCGGCAATGGATGTTTTAAATTTGGTGGGTGATAACCTTTCAATCGGTGTAAGATGGGAAAAATGGAAGAGAGCATTATCAATATACTTAGAAGCTACAGATGTTACATCCTCAATCAAAAAAAGAGCTACGTTGTTACACTTTGGGGGTCAAGGACTTCAAGAGATTTTTTATAATTTACCTGGTGCTAATATTGAACCATCGGAGAGTTTAGACGTGTTTGACGTGGCTATAAAAATTCTTGCCGAAACAAAGTAAAGTTTACGAAAGGCACATTTTCAGATTATTAAAACAAGAGAACGGAGAAAAGTTGGAGCAATTTTTATTAAGACTAAGGAATCAAGCAGATAAGTATTTATTTGAGAAACCAGAGGAACATCTGATTGACCAAATAACAGAAAAATGTACATCTACAGAATTACGTGAGAAAATTTTAACATTAGGTGACAGTGTAACTTTGTATAGAATCATTATAGAAGCAAAAACACTTCAGGTCGTAAACCAACAATTACAAAATTATGAGAAGAAATAAAAGACGTGGAAATAAACCTTATTTCCAAAAAAGAAAAAGTAGACTCAAGCAGAGGACAGGAGCACATAAAGAACCCTCAATTGAGAAATAAAATAAATTGTGGCAGATGCGGGAATAATTCGCATACGTCCCAGGATATAAATTGTCCTGCCAGTGGAAAGGAGTGTTTTTCTTGCGGTAAAATTGGACATTTTCGTATGTATTGTAGACCAAAAATTTAACAGCTCGTAAAAGAAGCTTCGAGGAAACGGGAAAGAATGATAGAAAAAATTGGAAAATAAGCAGAACGGCCGAAAGAAAAGATGTAGAAAATGAGGAAGTCGACTATGTTTTTCAAATTGACAATAATGCTAATATAGAGTGTACCGTTGGTGGTGTTATTATAAGTATGTTAATAGATTCTGGATGCACTTTAAATCTTATAACTGACAAAACTTGGAGGATATCAGTAAATAATAAGGTGAAAGCTTATAAACAAATTAAAAAACCTGAAAAAATTCTATTTGCATATGGTAGCAATGCCCCATTGAATATACAAGGTTCATTTGACACTATACGATTGAAGCTAATAACGGAAAAGATTATACTACTTTTTATGTGATATCGGAAAGAACAAGAAACCTGCTCGGAAAAGATACGGCTATTCATTTAGGAGTTCTTAAAATAGGCCTAGGAATAAATAACATAAGTACGCCATTTCCCAATTCACCATTTAAAGATGTACTTATAGAGATTCCAATAAATGAGTCCATAAGTCCAATTTCTCAACCTTATCGAAGGGTACCTATACCTTTAGAAGAAAAGGTAGAGTTTAAACTTAAGGAATTGTTGGAAAGTGAGATCATAGAGGAAGTAAAGGGACCGTCAAAGTGGGTTTCACCGATTGTACCAATTTTAAAAGGGAACGGTGAATTGCGCTGGTGTGTGGACATGAGACATGCTAATTCCGCCATTGTCAGAGCGAGTCACCCCTTACCCTCTATGAATAATTTACTGCCTAAAATAAGAAAAGCTCAATACTTTAACAAATTAGATATAAAACGCCTTTCATCAAGTGGAGATACATCCAAAATCTCGATACATCACAACTTTCATAACTTCTAAAGGATTATTTCGTTATAAAATATTGTTATTTGGCATCTCTTGCGCACCCGAACTATTTCAGAAAATACTAGAAAAAATGCTAATAAATTGTGATGGCTATTTTGTTGTTTGATAGTAACGAGGTAGAACACGACTCGAGACTAGTACTGAAGGAAAATAATGTATTTCTTAATGAAGATAAATGCATTTATAAAGAAAATCAAGTGACATTTTTGGGACATGAACTTTCTCCTAGAGGTGTAAAACCTTTGAAAAATATATCAAAAGCATTATGAGCTTTAGAGTACCAAATACTATTGACAAGCTCCAAAGTTTTTTGGGCCTGACAAATTTTATAAATAAATGGATTCCAAATTTGGCCACATTGTCGGATCCTTTGAAAGAACTGTTAACACATACACTGCCGTCAGTCATCATTTAAATGCAGTACTCCGTGCAAAGTGACTGACACGGCAGCATAAGGGTTAACTTCTTCGGCGGCTTGAAGTATGTTTTAATGGAAGCTCGCTTTAAGATGTAGCCAACCTTGTCTGTGACTCCTCTGACATAGGGTAGTACAGAAGGCACACGCTCGACTGTGGCCGGCTTTACTCGGTCACTGTGACGTAGGCGCGGGACCCGAAGCTTGTTGTCTTGCAATACGTGCCGAAGCTCGGCGGCCAGATGTTTTCTGTCACAGATCCCTCGTGCTCTCTGAAACAAAGATTTTCCCACGGTAGCTAACTATGATGGATGATGGAGCGATTCACCATTTAAATATCGATTGATATGGGTCTTTTTCCTATACACAGTGTGACCAATATTGTTATCAGGATTTCGGATGACTAAAACATCTAGGAAAGCTAAACAATTGCTTGCCTCTAATAGAATCTTGGATTTACAGGAGCAGTAAGAAGGGCTTTCTCCTCAAAGTCTTCCATGAATATGTCGGCGACTATGGGAGATACAGGTGAGCCCATCGCCAAATTAATATTCAAAAACTGAAGGTAACCGGGCTAACTATGACTTCGAGATATCATACACCTCAGTCTTCCCCGTGACCATGGGTGCTGTAAAGCACCCGAAACGTCGGGAATTAAAAAAGTTAAATTAAACGCGATAGAAACCGTAAAAATTAGTTTCATTTAATGTGTAGTCTTCGCGTAAATATAAGAAATCATTATGCTACTACCCGAATAGCCCGTCCTCGGGAAGTGACGAACATGTGCAACAGATTGTTGATAGTTCTAGGCCAGTGGCTGTACCATTGTTAAAAATTAAAGAAGCATCTGAAACTGATAAGGACACTCTAAACATAAAAAAGAGCATATATCACAACGACTGGGATGAATCTGTAAAAACCGCATATTTGAAACTCAGCTGTGTTTTTATGAAGGCATTTTTTCAAGTCATACCCTATAATCTCCGTAAAAGAGTATTAGAAGCCGCCCACGAAGGTCATCCCGGGATAGTTGCAATGACGGTACGTTTAAGAACAAAAGTATGGTGGCCAAGAATTGACAAAGATGTTGAAAATTTAGTAAACGCTTGTAAAATTTGCACTATAATAAGCTTACCAAATCCCCCTAATCCATTAAAAAGACGTGAATTACCTTTGGCTCCATGGATAGACATAGCAATTGATCTATTAGGACCACTTCCAAACAATGACTATCTAATAGTTATGGTTGACTATGACTATTATAGTCGATACAAAGAAATAAAGGTAATAAAGGTATTTACTAGTTCACAGATAATTAAAATCTTAAAGGAAATCTTCAGCAGACTAGGATATCCTGTCTCACTCACAGCTGACAATGGTAAGCAATTTGTAAGCGATGAGTTTAAATCGTTCTGTAAAGAGTGTGGCTTTAAACTTTTTAACACTGTACCATACTGGCCACAAATGAACGGTGAGGTGGAAAGGCAAAATCGAGATATATTAAAACGGTTACGAATAAGTCACTATGAAAAGAAAGACATGAAAGAAAGCCTTTGGGAGTATCTTATGATGTATAATACTACACCCCATACAGTGACTGGAAGGACACCATCGGAACTTTTCTACAAAAGACAAAATAGAGATAAAGTCCCCTCACTCGACTGGTGCTGCAACAGAACAGATGACATGGAAATAAGAGATAGAGACAGAGAACAAAAACAAAAGGGAAAAGAGTATGCTGACAGGAAGCGAAGAGCTACTAATTCAAAAATAATGGAAGGTGACAAAGTGTATGTTAAAGAAATGGAAAGACCAACTAAATTGACGTAATATTTCAATCCCACTCCTCATACCGTTGAAAGTTCAAGAAATGGTGGGTAACAAACAATGAAACTGGTAATAAATACAGGCGAAATATGTCATCATGTGTAATCATTTAAAAAGTAGAAGGCGAATGGAAAAATGTTTCTAACGAAGATGAAATAGAAAGTCGAGAACCGAACATCAGCAGCGGAAACGACCAAGACGTCATTAGTTAAATTTTTGATTGAAATTTGATTTGTGATTAGAATTTATTAATTTAAAAATCTTAACAAGAAAGAGATGTAGTGTATGTGATTTTAAAATGTTAGTAAGTATGTAATAAAATACAGTTCATAGATCGGAATGAGGGTAGTATCATTTATATTGCCTGTTAATACACGAATATAAGTGTCCACTGTTTCGAGCGCACCGCGTCGGTATCACGAGAGCCGCGGGCGAGAGTGGACGCGTGTGAACCAGTGAATTGCTGTGAAGTATCGACTATTACAGTGTTCTACTTTCGTCGCATATTGACAAGGCCACGGGAACGCTTACGCAAACATCCGCAGCCCTACCAGCGCCAGCCTCCCCATAATCTACATGTAGCTTATAGCTTCTAAAACACATAGGTTATATAGGAAGAGAAAAATCCCTGAATATGGAGAATTTTAGTGAAACGTAGGAAAAAAACATCATAAAGTAGGGTACATTTTTACATGAAACTCAAATTACAAAATAATGTGGTATGTTGTGTAATATAGCTGCCTACTCCGGCTGCACATGGTCAGGGCTTGCCACCGGTACCGAAAAACAGGTACAAGACAGTAAATACCGGTATTATTCTTTTCGATACCTAATAACGTTATTGTACAGGTAACCGGTATTTTACTAAAGAATCCAATGGAGGTATTTAATAGTGGTATATGCGACGATGCCATTTTGAAATTGAAGGAGTATGCTCTGGCGCCGGCGCTTTGTAGCGCATCAGCAGCAATGATATGCGTTTTTGGAATGGCTGGTATTGCAACGCCCATGGGGCGGGCAGTTTTAACACAATAAATAGTGCATTATACAAGAAGGGCGGTGTGGCAGGCGGCAGAGCGTTCGCTGCGCTGGCTGTGCGGCAGTCCGAGTGCGGGAGGGGCGGGGAGCGGAGCAGTCACAACGTCTCTGAAAAGCGAGCTGGCCGCGCTGCCCGCGCCAGACCTCCTCGCCAGGTCCGCTTTCGCGCTTGCCAAGGACATGCGTACGTATTTCCTCAGTCACCCCTGCTATCGGATTGAACGGTTATTACGTCTGACCGCATGACCGTGTGGCATACTCCCGCCTGCTACAAAGCGGCAGTGTACCCATTGATGTGTTCCAGTTTGAACAAGTGTATCTGTGGCCTTCATTGTTTAAAGTTAGATGCAGCTGTCCAAACAGGCTATAGCCCTTGGACGTATGCTGCCAACTTCAATCTACTGTGGGCTTACTATCAGGTGAGCTGTTAGGTAATGACCTAATGTCTCTTTAATAAAATTATTTATTAGGTTCTGGGCAATAATAGGATCGCCACTCCAAAGATATCAGTTCTGCGCTCACAAACACACTTGCCGAACATGGTGACTAAGGGTAAATCATTAATGCATACCAATTCTTAGATTAGTTTATGTTCAGTAGAAAACTTAAAGCGACTGGTTTTGTAACAGGAAGCACTTTACAGGAGGAAATTATTAACCCATTTCGCACCGTGAATGTCGTACGAGGCGACTTTGAGGTATCCCAGAAAGACCTCATGATTTACGATAAATGGCAGTTTAACCATCTCCCTTACGCGAGGAATATCCTGGCGACGAAAAGCAGCGTTAAAAGTGCGAGACAAGCGTAGCGATTGAGGCAAATGCTCTCTATATCTGAAGAGGATCATGTGCAGCATTGAAGTTTTAGAGGCTCATAACAAAGACTTCTATGTACGCTACTAGAAGGACTCTGCGGCCTTAATAAATTGAGCACGAAGTTACGGTCAATTCTTCGTAACTTCTCTAGTCGACTGCGAGCGTACGTGAATTTCTTTGTTTTGTAAATCGCGAACGTTGTTTCCTAACACTGATCTTTATGTGCGCACTTTCTCAACATGATTTGAAGTTTATTGCAGATAAATATGTAAATTCGTATTTGTCTAAAATCAGTAAATATTATAAATGAAGATACAATACCCGCCCAGCACACGCTCGTGCGGTCCACAGCTGTGACACGGTTTTTGTCCTAAATTGCCAGTTTTATAGTATACATAGAAGTCTTTGGCCGATAATGTAGAAGAAAAAGAATTAACATAGTTAGTGATGTGCAGTGAGCGACAAGCAGCGGCGGCGCGCGTTCTTCATCGGCGGCATGGCGGTGGTGGGGCAGGAGGCGTGCGGCGTGCTCGCACTACTGCAGTACGCCGAGCGTGTCTTCGTGCTCGCAGAGGGGGGTGAAGCAGGGGGCGAGGAGAGGGGTGCGGGGGACGCGGTGCTGATGTCTCCAGCGCGGCACGCGGTTATCTTGGGCGTCGTGCAGCTCGCAGCCTCTTTAATTGCGCTCTATCTCGTCGAACGGGTCGGCCGCAGGGTAAGTAATCGTTTGCTTTCTTTTTTTATAGAATAAGGGTGACAAATGAACGCACAGTCCACCTGATGGTAGGCGGATGCTGTGGCACATAGACATTTACATCTATCCCCTATTAAGAATCAAATGCAGATGGGTTGTCATCCCTGAGAGCTAAGATGGAATGCCTGATTTCCAGTAAAAACGAACACCGGTTCTCTACACTTACCATACGAAACACAGCAGTATTAAGCTGCTATTTTACGCTGGTGTTCGTCTAAGAGAAATAATTAGAAGCTATCTATAGCTCAGGTGAACTTTGACATCGGGACGTTGAATTGAACACGTCAGTTTTTCACGTACGGCGTGTGTGCGCAGCCGCTGATCGTGTGGTCGGCGCTGTGCACGGGCGCGTGCCTGGCGGCGGGCGCTGTGCTGGTGGCGTGGCCGCGGCTGCGCGTGGGCGGCGCGCGCGCGGCCGGCCTGGCGCTGGCAGCCGCCGTGGCCGCCGACTCCGCCGGCCTGCAGCCCGCGCCCTACGCGCTGCTGGCCGACATGTTCCACTACGAGGTACGTGTACTAACACGAAAACACAGTCATTCTTGTGCTATACCAACAAAGCCTCTAACCCGTGATTATGCCTGCGGAGTTCCAGTCCAGATTAGAGTTTCTGGTGTGGTGAGGTCTGCAAGTATCCCCGATGACTATGTAGAAGTTGTCTGTTCGCAGCGCATACATATTGTCATCAACGTACGCGAAAAATGTGCGCCAAGCCATATGTCAATAAACATTTCTTTTATAAAAACGGATGTTTTATCCCTACAGAATGAAAGTGATAAACTTTAACTTTATGAACTGTTTAAACAGTGTCCAGTGTCACCTGTAGGTAACACCCCTATAAAAATAAGTAGTTGTCTTATTTTTCTAATTCCTTTTAGTCTATACTAAATGTATCGGTATCATAAAGTAAAAGAAAGTATTATTTTTTTCATAAACATAGGCATGGGAATTAAAAAGTTAAATTAAATATAGCACGTAGGTTCTTAGTGACAAGAATCGAGATCAGTGTATGCTTTTATTTTAATTAACGCGGGTGAAGCCGCGGGCCACAACCACAGCAAGTAATGAATAACTAACGAAAAAATATCTGACAGCTAAAATGATTATCTGACAACTATTCACTTGTTAAGTGTAAGTGGCGTTGGATCGAAAAAACTGGAAGAAATGGACGTAGGCATTTGCCTTCTCCATTTCTTCCACTTCTCTATATATAATACCCTTGAGCAATACCCATACATAGAATTATATTTACAAATGATAAGTATATTCACGTGGGTGCTAATGTACTAAATAAGATTTTATGGAAGATAATAGATATTTATATAAATATACCACTTCTAACAGAATAATATAATTACATAATAGATTTGTGAATATATATTACAACACAAGATATTACATTTATAAATAAATTAAATATTACATTAGTTAACAAATATAAATAATGTTACATTTCTCTCTTTGCAAACAATTAATAAATAATTCTAAACGCAACCTAAATATTAATTCTATAACTATGTCTACTGTCATTTACTTGCAAACATTACTCATTTACTTGTGTGTGTGGCGGCAAACGTAATTACAGTCCGCTTAAGCACACATTCATTGTGTTGTTGCTTCAACTTTGAACGGAATTTTGAATGACACTATCACTCTAAGTCTAATTACTCTATGCCCAGGGGTATGTAGATCGCAGTCGGGGCTAGCGCGTTCTAGGCGATTGAATGTTAAAGTATTTTTAACGCTGTTTACGTAAATAGTTTTTTGTAAATACAAGTATTTAAATAATAAGAGGCCTATGTTCAGCAGTGGACTTGTGAAGGGCTGTAATGAAGTATTTAAATGAATATAAATGAAATACTCGTCGAAATAGTTTTTGTTTAGTGTATATTTAATTGTAGGATAAAATAGTTGAAAGAGTTTTAATGTAATTAAATAATGTATATGTATATTACATATCTATTTGATAAATTATAATGGCAAAACGTCGTTCCTACTATAATTGTTGGGATGGATGGTTAATGAACAATTAAAAGGATTCAGATAAGTATATCATTTTTTAAGTTACCGAATGATAATGAAAGGTGAATTTATTTAATTTTTTTGTTAGATAGGTACTTATAGCGAAAAATTATTAAGTAATAATTTAACTACAGAAGTAATACCTAAGTACTTTATTACAAAACTTAGTTGAAATTTACTTCACTACCCAAGTACCAAGTAATTACAAAGACAGGTACAAGTATTTACATACCTATACCTGTTTTTGTAATTAAAATATTTTGAGTTAAAATAGCACAAAATACTGAAATTAAAACTTTGTTTACAAGATTTTTAACTAAGTAGATTACGATCATATTTCTGTTAGGAATCGTATTTCGGGTTTATTTGTTGTTTACGCTATCTACTCTTTATTAACAGCCCTTACTAACCACGAAAAATCCGTCGTGACGTAGGAAAGGACACTCGCGCGCAGCGATAAAGTTTTATTTAGCTTGCATGCGCGATTTATCTGACTAATAATAATTATGTAGGCTATTAAAACTTCGGCAAGCAGGCAACATCAAAGGAGTGCAACTTCTGTACGTAGTACTATTATTTATTCTGTGACTGTATGCTAATATCTCGTAACAACTAAAAATAATATATCTCATTCTCAATAACGTATTTCATTCTCTCGCAGACTAAATCCTATAGATGTATATTTTTGTTTCTTTTTCGTTTAATCGAGTTTCAACTCACAACGATTGTAAAGAAGTTTTCACTTCAAAAAGTTCCGCAGCTGCGCGCTGCTGCTGGTGACGGCGGCGGCGGGCGCGGGCAATGCGCTGGAGGTGTGCGTGTTCCCACTGGTGGCGCGGAGCGGGGGCGGGCTGCGCGCCGCAATCGCGCTCGCCGCCGCTATCACGCTCGCCTACGCGGCCTTCGCCTACGCCGCGCTGCCGGAGACGCGCCGCCGTACGCCCCAACAGATATACGACGCGCTCGAGTACGACACGCCCGCATGCAGATTTGTGACGCTCTTCAAACGATGCACCAAGCGAATGCCAAACGATTCTACGTGCCCCGAGAAAGGGAAACCCGACGCTAATAAATCCGAAAAACCTACAATTCACAAACGAAACATAAACCTCAATCTTAACGCGCCGGAACAAAATCGAGATTTGAATGCAGTGAATAGTGAGTTAGCTAACAAAAGAGATGTGACTTTACACACTAATACCAATAATGAGACGGAAAATACCAATCTGTGATAACAGTGCCTTTATAGTTTGTAACAGATAAATTTATATCAAACATTATTAAGTATTCATTATGTATATTTTACATATGAATGTAAAAAATCTTAAACATTAATAATACAATCACACTTATACTTAAATTAATGTCCATAATTGTACAATGTTTTCAGTTAAAACTGATTCTTTTATTTTGGACATTCGCTTGTTAATTAATGAGATACATTAAATCCTTAATATCGTACCTTCTAGCAGCAGTGTAAGAATATCTACTGCCTCAAATCATGCCGTAGGTGTCGCGGGTGTTGCAAATGTAACAGAAGACAGACAGCAGCACCTTCCTGAAAAAAATATACCACCTATAAGACATTCTATGGGGAGGTCTCTGTTCAGCAATGGACTTTTGATAGGCTGTTACGATGATGTTGGTGATTAATCTTAATAAAATCTACGCACGCACACAATTTTAAAAAAATTGCAATTTTTACATCCCAATACTGAATTACACAATCCAAATGCAAAGAAAACCATTGCGAGCATATTATGTAACTTATTATATACGAGGGTGGATTGAAAAGTACTCGGCCTAACCAAGAAAATAAACACATACTAAATCAGTAATATTTTTATTTTTCTACATAATCACCATCAAGTTCAATACACTTTTGCCACCTCCCCTTCCAAGCATTTAGACCGTTGAAAAAAAATGATTCTTCCTTAGAGTCAAAATATGCGTCTACAGCTACTTTGACCTCGTCGTTTGTCAAAAATCTTTGACCTCCCAAGTGCTTTTTTAGGTTAGGGAACAGAAAGAAGTCTGATGGTGCCAGATCAGGTGAATACGGCGGATGCGGAAACAGTTCAAAGCCACAGTTGTGAATTTCAGCCATTGACTGTACTGACGTGAACACGGGCGTTATCTTGATGAAACAGGACTTTTCTTCTGAGCATTCCTCGACGTTTTCTTTATTTCCTCTCGTAAACGACGTAGTAAGGTGCAGTAGTAATCAGAGTTTATAGTCTGACCCTTTCAAGATAATCAATCATAATCACACCTTTCGAGTCCCAGAATACTGAAGCCATCACCTTATTTGCCGACAAAATCGACTTAGCCTTTTAGGGGTGGTGAACCAGGTCTTCTCCACTGTTTTGATTGTTGTTTTGTTTCCGGTGTACAGTAATGAACCCATGTTTCGTCCATAGTAACAAAACGATTCAAAAAATCATCTGCATCGGCTTCAAATAACTCCAAACAGTCGCGTGAAATAGTCAATCGCGTCCTTTTTTGTTCAACTGAAAGCAGTCGCGGAACCCACCTCGCAGACACCTTGTGGAAACCCAACTTGTTGACAATGATGTTTTGAGTTCGTTCATAAGAGATGCCTATAATCTCGGCTATCTCTCTAATTTTTAATCTGCAGTCTCCCATTATTAAATCAAGTACTTTTTAAATATTTTCGTCAGTAGTTGACGTCGAAGGCCTTCCAGAGCGGGGTTCTGGCATGGCGGGATATGACAGAGCACAATCGCCTAATGTACTGACCATGTCATCATGGATGGCTTTTGATGATAGCCCCTTCTTATGGAGGTACTTAATGACGGCACGCTGCTCGATTTGCTCCATTCGCGGAAATTATGTCCGATTACTTTGTTAATAAATTTATAAAATCACAACTAATTATCGCACACGTTTCGAACTTCACACAATGAACTAGTCTGAACTGAACTAAATAATGTGGGTAGATTTGATTTTTAGAATTGAATGGATCTGTGTTAGGCCGAGTACTTTTCAATCCACCCTCGTAAGTAACAATTAATAGCTTGCAATTTGTGTATTAATAATTGTAAGAGCCACAATTTAAGTATTATATCGTTAGATATATTGATTGAAATTGATACAATTAAATTGAAATTATTCATATATCGTTTTATTTTACTACGTCTCTATATATTTTTTACGATCTGTTTATTCTTTAATATTGGTAATAGTACTTAATTATCAAAAGGTAAAATATTTACATTAGTGAACTAGTAAATAAATCTGACATGTTAACAATATCTTTAGATAAATTAATAGATAAAGGCCAAATAGTTGAAGTTATTTGTATCACCGAACATAATATGGTAGGTAGAGATGGAGACAGTTGACAAAGCCTAATTTTAAAGTAGCCTCAAGTTTGAAAAGACAAAATAGACGGGGGAGCCTGCATACTAGTAAAAAAAAATATTACATTTATGGCCATGGAAAGAAAAGGGGAGATCTCCCGCTGGACAAATTGTTCAGCCGGGGAGCAGCCAACGCGCAGCGACGACAGCACCGCCACACATTTGTAAATCTTATAGAAATTAATCGCATGCCACTTGAAAATTTTATAGAATGTTCTGCTATAGAACTTTCTGATCATTATGTAAAAATAATATGCATATATCGGCCTCCTCACAACACTGATAGTTCGTATAACCAGGCCTCTGTCACTCTTGCTACCTGCGTGAAATAATTACCTACAATAGCGAGCTGCCCCAGGGGTAGATCGCAGTCGGGGCTAGCGCGTTCTAGGCGATTGAATGTTAAAGTATTTTTAACGCTGTTTAGGTAAATAGTTTTTGTAAATACAAGTATTTAAATGAATATAAATGAAATACTCGTCGAAATAGTTTCTGTTTAGTGTTTAGTATACAGGGTATTTTTGAAACGCTCCCGAAAACGAAGACAGATGATAGTACTAAGGATACCTATGATGATGGGTCACAAAGAAATTCGATCCCGAGGAAAAAAAAATCATCTTTTCACAACGTTTTATTAACTTTATTCACGCTCCATCATGTTATTACAGTTATTTGAAACGATATTTCACACAAAAAAATCATGAAAATACTGAAAAATAAAACAGCAGTGAAACTTTAAAAAGAAAATCAGCTGACAATAGGGTCAATATCCTCGCGGGCGCCGAACTCTTTCCTAGATCGGAACGAAACAATGCATTAGGTTATACTACTTACTCACTCTACCCTTCCCTTTCCCACACACACGCTGCTTCGTGTCGCCTCGCGCTGTGGAATTTACATGCTTCAAGGACATTACAATAATTTTAGTTTTTGAGACAGTGCCATGTTGACTATCACGAGCGATAGTTGAATTGTTTTGTTTATTAAATTATTATCGTTATTACTTGTTATTTATTAATTAATGATGTTGTTCTTGTTGTTACGTTTTGTGTTTTTTGTTTGGTTTTAATAATGTCTAACGCGTAGGTACGTTTATAGTGCTCGTGAATACGGCAACATGTTAATGTGCCTTGAAGAATCTCATAAGGTCACGGAGGATCGGTAAGCTGTTTCATACCTAATTTTTTTTAAATAACTTAGTACTGAACTGATCTGAATAGGTACATAACTGAATACTAACTTATTCTGGACTATAATTTTTTATAGTATAGGGTGACAAACGAGCACACAGTCCACCTGATGGTAAGTGGTTGCTGTGACCCATAGACATCTACATCTATCCTCAATAAAGACTCAAAATGCAGATGCGTTGTCACCCGTGAGGACTAAGATGGAATGCCTCTTTTCCAGTAAAAGGGTCTCCGGTTCTCTACACTCACCATACGAAACACAGCAGTGTTAAGCTGCTATTTTACGGTGGTATTCTGTGAGAGCGTGGTCCTTCCCGGTCGAGCCGACCCATTCGTGCTACAACTATACTACTAATATAGCTGCAGCATGGCTTTACCACGTAATCAGAATAATAAAATACCTACACAATGGATAACAAAGCATGACTCTAACCTTGTAAACATTTTATTTAGTATTTTTTCATTAGCGGGGAATCGAACCAGTTATTTGGTTTATTTAACCTGTGAATTGAATTAAAGTGGCTACGTGGAGACAAGCACAGGCAAATTAGTAGGTTAAGTAGATAAGTTAGGTATTTAGACAAGTGTTGTAAATTATTAGGTATTGTGGTACCATCGCTAGTTGCAGGCCGCGCGAATTCGGCGTTCGCGCGTACATTGACCCTAGTCAGCTGATTGTAATTCAGTAATTCCACTGCTGGTTTTATTTTCAGTATTTTCATGATTTTTTTGTGAAAGATCGTTTCAAATAACTGTAATAACATGATGGAGCGTGAAAAAAGTTAATAAAACGTTGTGAAAAGATGATTTTTTTTTCCTCGGGATCGAATTTTTTTGTGACCCATCATCATAGGTATCCTTAGTACTATCATCTGTCTTCGTTTTCGGGAGCGTTTCAAAAATACCCTGTATTTAATTGTAGGAAAAAATAGTTGAAAAAGTTTTAATGTAATTAAATAATATATATGTATATTACCTATCTATTTGATAAATTATAATTGTAAAACGTCGTTCCTGCTATAATTGTTGCGGGGATGGATGCTTAATGAGCAATTAAAAGGATTCAGATATTTCATTTTTTAAGTTGACGAAGGATAATGATAGGTAAATTTATTTCATTTTTTTGTTAGATAGGTACTTATAGCGAAAAAATAATTAAGTAATAATTTAACTACAGAAGTAATACCTAAGTACTTTATTACAAAACTTAGTTGAAATTTACTTCACTACCCAATTACCTACTTACATACCTATACTCGGCTTTGTAATTAAAATATTTTAAGTTATAATAGCACAAAATACTGAAATTAAAACTTTGTTTTCAAGATTTTCAGCTAAGTACATTACGATCATATTTCTGTTAGGAATCGTATTTCGGGTTTATTTGTTGTTTACGCTATCTACCTATACGAACCAAGCATCGCGACTCCCGACGAATAGCCTTGCACGTTGCATGCGTTGGGCATCACAGAACTCACATAGTAGATAATATGGTCGATTATAGTCAGCATAGGTACTTTACCTAAGTAACTTACCATTTCACAATGTATGTTTTTTACTCTTTATTAACAGCCCTTAGCAACCACGGAAAGTCCGTTGTGACGTAGTAAGGAGAAAAGATGCAAAGTAATACGGACACTCGCGCGCAGCGATAAAGTTTTATTTAGATTGCGTGCGCGATTTATCTGATTAATAATAACTATGTAGGCTGTTAAAACGTCGGCAAGCAGTCAACATCAAAGGAGTGCAACTTCTGTACGTAGTGCTATTATTTATTCTGTGGTATAACACTTTTTTTAACAAACTTCATAACATATTGTTTAAGGTTTGTATAAAAATCAACAAAGTTATTATATAAGGTGACTTCTATATAGGTATTCTCCAGACAACTAAGCAGCCTATGATCTTTAAAAGTATAATACAGAGTTTTAATTTAAAAA
Source organism: Parnassius orleans (assembly GCA_029286625.1). Classification (NCBI taxonomy): domain Eukaryota; kingdom Metazoa; phylum Arthropoda; class Insecta; order Lepidoptera; family Papilionidae; genus Parnassius; species Parnassius orleans. Next base: position 493,016 of record JAGSMP010000043.1, on the reverse strand, counting down.
TGGGAATTGCTGAACCAACAACACTTAAATCCTTGGCCTGTAGGTAGGTATTGTCACAAAATACCAGCTTAAAATAGCAGCTTAATGCTGCTGTGTTTCGTATGGTGAGTGTAGAGAACCGGAGACCCTTTTTACTGGAAACGAGGCATTCCATCTCAGTCCTCAGGGGTGACAACGCATCTGCATTTTGATTCTTAATTGAGGATAAATATAGATGTCTATGGGCCACAGCATCTACTTAATTTTTGTATGTGTTGGGTTGTATAAATATATAAAAGAAAATATACATGAATATAGTAAAATAAATAAATAAGTAATACATAAATAAATAATGATCCAACTAGATGGAAGCCCTCAGCAGGGGAGACCAAACGGCCAAGGGTCCTAACCCTAAGGAAAAGGTAAAGAAACCGGCAGAGGACATGCCTAAGTGACTCGCCGGGATGGCGACTAGCTCGACAGATGTCGATGTAGTCATTCTTTAGCAGGTATCTCCGATAGTTGTTGACTTTAACACTTTCACTGTCCGGTTTCCAGACACAATAGTAAGACAATAGCAATGTACCATGAGGTCACCAAATCGTAACCAGTGAAGGGAGGCGGCCGTGTCTACGAGAGGCTCGTGTAGAGCCTTGTAGAATCTCCCGTGGAGCACTTTATACTTCCATACGGTCTCCCGGTCGGAGACCCTCTGTACTGCTGGGTCCTGTCATTTCTTGTTGGCTAAGGATAGTGGAGTTAGCCCCACATAATTACGTCCTTGTAGAATGACAGGAAGTAAGAAGTAAGAAGCTGCACACTTTGCGATTGTGCATGGTGAGGGCGCTTAAAAAGCCACGCACACCATGCTTCCGCGGCAATTACAGCCTCATTATCTACGATCTCGGGTGATGCATTCTGTGGGACATCATAATAGTGCGGGATTTTCTATCCAGGGCGTTAAGTTGGCGTGTAAGTCTGAGTCCACCTGAATATGCCACAGGTATATATGAGGACAGGCATTACCCAACCGTTGTATCCGACTGTCTTATTCACGCCCGACAAAAGGCTGTTAAGCACTTTTGTCAAATGTGCAAAAAACAGATCGCTTCATATCCATCTCATCGATATCTATGTTCCGTGACATACCCAGGTATCGGACTGTTTTAGCCTTAGAAAGAGTCCTTAAGTTGCCCACTGTGTTAACCCTTCCCTATCAACATGGAGAATCGCACATTTATATCCCCAGCTTCATTCTAATAGAATTGCTAAAATCAAAAGTGAGATTTAGCAATTCCATGAGATGGGAGCGACTAGAGGCGAACAATTTGAGATCATCCATGTATAAAATGGTGGGACCAAATCAGACTCAGAAAATCACCCTGGAAGATACCCCTACGTATCCTTATCCAGTCTTCCGCATTCGTCATCCATTCGCCTTGACGATAAAGGCTCTTTTTTTTTGTAGGATAGGGTGACAAACGAGCACACAGTCCACCTGAAGGTAAGTGGTTGCTGGAACCTAGACATCTACATACCTCAATAAAGAATCAAAATGCAGATGCGTCGTCACCCGTGAGGACGAAGATGGAATGCCTCTTTTCCAGTAAAAAGGGTCTCCGGTTCTCTACACTTACCATACGAAACATAGCAGTGTTAAGCTGCTATTTTACGCTGGTATTCTGTGAGAGCGTGGACCTTCCCCGGTTGAGCCGACTCATTTGTGCTACAACTATACTACTAATTTAGCTGTAGCATGGCTCTACCACGTATGAAAATCGTACTCAATTGCCCCATACACCGCTTAAGAAAGTTCCTAACCGTACAATCAGTCTTGTACAGCTCAAGGACCCTCATCAGCCATGTATAAGGCACTGAGTGAATGCCTTTTTATTGTCTGTCCATGCGACAGAGAAGTTTCGACGGTTGCGTTATACCATCTTGCCAATGAAAGCATCAATGAGCGCGCGACAAGCAAGCACAACGTCAAGACCCTGACTTTTCCAGTTTGGAGTCTTACGGACTGCTTCAGCTACGTCGTCCGGTGTTATGATCACGGGCTTCATAGACGTAACACTTGCACAATGACTCGTCGCAACTTTTGTCCAAGGGCCCTTGATAGGGTTATCGGACTCCGACCACAGGCTTCGCCAGAAGGCGACAGTATCGGCCTGATTTGGCTCTTGGCCCATTTCACGTATCGATAGCCGCTCCAGTGATTTATAGAGCCTCTTGAATCTGATCACTCTAGAAGAGGCGATTATGGTTGAACCGCCTCAACCTCTCAGTATATGGGTAGTTTATGTACTATTATTATATTTTTCACATGTCGTTTTGATTGAATACCTAACTTTAGAATATGCTATGTTATAAGTTGTATTCTAGTTTTAATTTAAAAATTAATGTAATTTTTTTAAATAATACTGAACATAGCAGATTAGCCGGTGTACGGTTTATATTGAATTAGTGATAAGAGTAACTACAATTAACGTAAACTTAAAAGTAATTTTGGAATGTCCTCAAGCCTTATTTTCTAAAAAACTGACCAAGTGCGTGTTGGGTCACGCACAATGTAGAGGTAGGTAGTTGCCCGTTGCGTAAACCAAGAGTGTGACGAATCAAAAAAAACTACCGACTAAAAAATAAGTGAAAGTAGTAAATAAGTAAGAAAGATCCTCCCTGTCTATCCCGCAAATGAAAAAGTAAGGCTATAGTAGTAATGCATATAAGTCGTTTTCTTTAAAAAAAAAATATTTTTAACAGTTGACAATAATATTACAAAGTTATAATGCAGCTAGGTTTAGGTCGTTTTTTATGGAGTTATCGAAACCCCCCATGATGGAATAGACGGGTAAAAAAAAATCGTCCTCCATTTACTTGTATGGGAAGTACCCAAAATAAAAATGTTTTTAAGATTTTATTTCACAATTTTCGAGGCGTGATTAATATCTGTAACTATGCCAAATTACAGATTTGTTGCACCTAGGGTCTCTGAGCAAAACCGCGGACGGACGGATGGACGGACATGGCGAAACTATAAGGGTTCCTTGTTGTGTAACTACGGAACCCTAAAAATGTCATTTTGATATTAAGGCTACTGGTTACGATAACTTTTTCAGAGAGTAATAGGTATATTATTCCTTGTTTACCATTACCTCTTATTAGTTTGTATTTATCACTCATCATGTCACGGTCACTATAAAGGATAATTATCACTTGATACTGATCTATAAAAACGAAGATCCCGAATGAAATGAAGACAGGGCTTAAAGAATACGCTTCTAAGCCAAAAATCTTAATAAAAAAACGTCACAGATTGTCATTGCTTGTCGAGTGAATTTTTTTTCTTCCTGACTGGCGGGAGGAAGAAGCGCGTATTTTTAAATTAAAATTACAAGTCTAATTTTAACTTAAACTACGGAAGGAAAATTCTCTAATTTTTATACGAATTAATATATAGAATAAAGAGAAATGCCGTCTGATAGTGACGGCATGGATAAAGATATGGATCACGACGCGGGCGGGAAAAGGAAACCACAAAAGCGCAATCAAGACCTGCAGCAGCAAAATGATGGTTTTTATAAGCCAGACTACAAATTAAATTATAAAAGAGTTTTCCCTGAGTCAATGGGAATGGCTGAATACACGGTTTTTATTGAGAGTCGTAAAGAAGGAGTTAAACTAGGCGATGAAAATCCCTTAATGTTGGCGGGAATTTTCAAAAACGAAATCAAAGGAGTCACTAATATAAGAAGAATAAACGCTTCTAAAGTAGGAGGTGTTTGCGCACGCGATTAACGCCAACGACTTTTTGAAAAATGAAAGCTTCTTAGAGAAGTATGATTACAAGGCATTTATACCAGCAAGGGCGGTGGAAACAATCGGGGTACTCAGGTATGTTCCCATCAGCATAAGTAATGAAGAGCTGTTTAAAAAACTATCATCGAAATATGAGGTCGTTGCAATGCGTCGCTTCACAAAAAAAGTTAATGTACAGATCAAACCGTTCAGTTCTGTAAGTGTAACTTTTTTGTCAACCAACTTACCTGACTTTGTACATCTAGATTTATTCCAATATAGAGTGCATCAGTATATTGCCCTGCTTTTACAATGTTTTAAATGTTTTAAGTTTAATCACGGAGCGAAAATTTGTGCAACGGTGTTCAATTTGTGCAGATGAACATCGTTACACGGAATGTAAGGAAAATGCGGTAATTAAATGCATAAATTGTAGTGGCCCTCTTTGTCCAATAAAAAACAAAAAAATTATGAAATATATAATAAGTCTACTTATGCTAAAGTCTTACAAACAAAATAAACTCAAAATTTACTTAACAATTATAATGAAAATTTCCCTTCAATGCCTACAAAAAAACAATGGATTCAAAAACAGTAGATCAATCACAAGTTAAATCAACACTCCTAAAGTACACAAATCAAAGACGGAAACTACCCAAACTAATAATAATGACACTCTTATTGACCAAATTATAACAAATGACAATATTTTGAAAGCAATTATTGGAGCATTGGTGGCCATGGGAACTCAGGCCGTAAACTGACTTCATCAAATATAAAAGAAATGCTTATTACTAATCTTAAAAACAATGAATAAACAATTTATTCGCATTTCACAATTGAATATACAATCTGTTAATAATAAAAAGCCTTTGCTTATTAATTATTTAGTTGAGAATGATATAGATATTTGCCTGTTAAATGAAATATGGCTGCGAGAGAATAGAACTATCAACATTCATAACTATAATGTCATTAATCAGAATGGAAAAATGGACGTGGAGGAGTAGCAATATTAATTAAAAATAGTTTCAAATATTTTGTTGTCCCCAAACTGTACTATGATTATATGCAGTCGGTAGCCATAACCCTTACTACAAGTCTAGGTAATATATCCATTTTATGTGTCTATGACCCACCCAGTGGAGGTCGCTTTAAGGTCAGAAGATTAAAACAAATTATTAACAGTCTACCTGCGCCACTTTTGCTTTCAGGTGACTTAAATGCTCATCATATTGCTTTTGGATGTCTCACAACAAAAACTAGTGGCACTGATATCTATAACATGTTAGACGAATGTGATCTTTGCATATTAAATAATGGACCTCCAACTATAGTAGGAAGCATTAATTTTAATCAATCTTCTATTAATGCCTCATGTGTTAGTCCTCCTTTAGTTCCTTTATGTGATTGGCATGTACATGATGATCCTATGGGTAGTTATCACTATCCAACCATAGTCGACTTATATACGAGGGTGGATTGAAAAGTACTGGCCTAACACAGATCCATTCAATTCTAAAATCAAATCTACCCACATTATTTAGTTCAGTTCAGACTAGTTCATTGTGTGAAGTTCGAAACGTGTGCGATAATTAGTTGTGATTTTATAAATTTATTAACAAAGTAATCGGACATAATTTCCGCGAATGGAGCAAATCGAGCAGCGTGCCGTCATTAAGTACCTCCATAAGAAGGGCTATCATCAAAAGTCATCCATGATGACATGGTCAGTACATTAGGCGATTGTGCTCTGTCATATTCATCCGTCAAAAATGGATAGCAGAATTTAAGCGTGGTAGAGAGAGTGTGAAGATGAACCCCGCTCTGAAGGCCTTCGACGTCAACTACTGACGAAAATATTAAAAGTACTTGATTTAATAATGGGAGACCGCAGATTAAAATTAGAGATAGCCGAGATTATAGGCATCTCTTATGAATGAACTCAAAACATCATTGTCAACGAGTTGGGTTTCCACAAGGTGTCTGCGAGGTGGGTTCGCGACTGCTTTCAGTTGAACAAAAAGGACGCGATTGACTATTTCACGCGACTGTTTGGAGTTATTTGAAGCCGATGCAGATGATTTTTGAATCGTTTTGTTACTATGGACGAAACATGGGTTCATTACTGTACACCGGAAACAAAACAACAATCAAAACAGTGGAGAAGACCTGGTTCACCACCCCTAAAAAGGCTAAGTCGATTTTGTCGGCAAATAAGGTGATGGCTTCAGTATTCTGGGACTCGAAAGGTGTGATTATGATTGATTATCTTGAAAGGGTCAGACTATAAACTCTGATTACTACTGCACCTTACTACGTCGTTTACGAGAGGAAATAAAAGAAAACGTCGAGGAATGCTCAGAAGAAAAGTCCTGTTTCATCAAGATAACGCCCGTGTTCACGTCAGTACAGTCAATGGCTGAAATTCACAACTGTGGCTTTGAACTGTTACCGCATCCGCCGTATTCACCTGATCTGGCACCATCAGACTTCTTTCTGTTCCCTAACCTAAAAAGCACTTGGGAGGTCAAAGATTTTCGACAAACGACGAGGTCAAAGCAGCTGTAGACGCATATTTTGACTCTAAGGAAGAATCATTTTTTCAACGGTCTAAATGCTTGGAAGAGGAGGTGGCAAAAGTGTATTGAACTTGATGGTGATTATGTAGAAAATAAAAATATTACTGATTTAGTATGTGTTTATTTTCTTGGTTAGGCCGAGTACTTTTCAATCCACCTCGTACTTGTGTTGAAAACTATGATATAGGAGAACCATGCGAACGTTTCAATTATAAAAAAGCAGACTGGTTCCAGGCTGAAATAAAAAAAAGTTTGAAAACTTCACAATTGATACATCCAATTTGCTTGATACTTATGAAAACTTCTGTAACACACTTCTAGAAATAAGGAAAGACTGTATACCTATAATTTCCAAACCTAATGTGTTTGTTATGAGAAATCCAGTTCCTTGGTGGGACACGGACTGTTTGGAAGCTGTAAAGAAAAGTAAAAGTGCTTTAAGATTTTACAAATTAAATCCTACAATAGAAAATTATATAGAATATAAAAAGATTGATGCCTTCAAAAAGAGATTAATTACTGAAAAAAAGAAAACAAGTTGGAGACGAATTTGTGGTTCATTTAATAGATATACTCCAATAACTTATATCTGGAATTATATTAGGAGATTTAAGAGGGTACCTGTTTATAAGCCATCAAAAAATGATGATTGGATTCCTTCTTTCTTAGATAAATATGCACCCATAACAACACCATCTGAAAAGGAAATCGACATTTTAAACTTAAACACAATATTTAATCAGATAGGTACTGACAGTAGCTCTTTTCTATTGAAAGAATTTACTTGGCATGAATTTACTACAGCCATCCAATCAAGGAGAGATTCCACTCCGGGATTGGATGATATTCCATACAAACTTATTAGCAACATGCATGTTAATGGACAAAAAAATATTTTAAAATATTTAATATGCTTTGGGACAACCAATGTATTCCAAAGTCTTGGAAAACATAATGTGTGATACCTATTTTGAAACCTGACAAACCAGAACATGACTTCAACTCCTACAGGCCAATTTCACTTTCCTCTTGTGTAGGAAAATTATTTGAATACATGTTGAAAAACAGACTAGACTATTACATAGAAGCAAATAATATTTTACCTGAACAACAATTTGGTTTCCGGAAAGGAAAAAGTGCAGCAGAGAGTTTTGCCTCTTTGATCTCAGATATAAATCATTCATTTACCAGACATGCAACCGCAGTTTGTGCATTTATTGATATACAAAGTGCATTTGATAATGTAGATCCTTCCATATTGGCAAATATTCTGTGTGACATTGGTATTCCTGGAAAAGTATGTAAATGGATTTTTAATTTGCTATATGACCGAACTATTAGGTCCTTACATATGAAATCACCCCGTGTAGTGGCGGGTTAGAATACCCACTACCCCATATCTTCCCGTGGATGTCGTAAGAGGCGACAGAGGGAAACTGAGGCAGAAGATGGGCAGCAGCATCTTTCTGATAACAGCAAATAACAATAAAAAAACTGCGGTTGCCAACCCGCTCGCCAAGCGTGGCAACTACGGCAATATATCCCCCAATGAAGAGAGTTACGAAGAGACGGCCCCCAGTCCCCGGCGGTCCCGCTATTCCTGGCTACGATGGCGACCATGGTAACGGCGGGGCAGGGGGTGCTAAGAATCTCCGGTGGAGATTCAGTTGCCACCTACGACGACTCGACCTGGCAACTTATAACGCACGCACTCTGAGGACTGACGAGAAGATCCTGGACCTGGAAGAAGAGATAGACAAGTTGCGCTGGAATATTATAGGATTATCCGAGGTCCGAAGAGAGGGGGAGGACACGGTAATCCTCGAATCCGGCAACTTGTTCTATCACCAGGAGGGCGACCATCTGTCCTAAGGAGGTGTCGGATTTATCGTCCACAAGTCTCTCGTTAACAACGTTGTAAAGATTGGGAGTGTGTCGACGAGGGTTGCGTACCTTATACTCAGAATCACCAAACGGTATTCGCTGAAGGTCATACAGGCTTACGCACCAACCTCGGCACACCCCGATGAGGAGGTGGAGGAAATGTATGAGGATATTTCTAGAGCCATGCATTCCTCCAAAACCCACTATACGGTATTAATGGGAGACTTCAACGCAAAGCTAGGCATAAGAGAGAACGGTGAGCTGCAAGTAGGGAAATTCGGATTAGGGCAACGGAACCCAAGGGGCCAGCAGCTGGCCGACTTCATGGAGAAAGAGGGACTTTATGATGAACTCTTTCTTCCAGAAGCGGCCCCACAGGAGTGGACCTGGTCGATCCCCGACGGTTCGACAAAACATGATTGACTTCATTATGACGACTAGACGCCAACTGTTCAGTGATATCTCAGTGATCGCGAGGGTGAAAACTGGTAGCGATCACCGAATGGTTAGAGGCACACTGAACCTAAACGTTGTTGAGAGGTGTCGTCTAATGAAGTCAACGCCCGTCCCCTCGTGCTCTAATCTAAAGTCCCGAAACCTTTCAGCTCGAGTTACAAAACCGTTTTCAGTGCCTAGAAGATTGCAATGCAGTGGACGATATGAATGACAAGCTCGTGGAAACTGTCCATGCGGTCGGAGCTAAGTTTTGTAAGACCCGCCGCAGAAGAACACAAAAACTCTCCGATCACACTCTTAATCTCATGGCTGTTAGACGGGAAATGAAGCTGCAATCTTCAGTAGATTTGATAGCATACATGCAACTGAACAGACAGATCTCCAAATGTACGTATATCAGTTGTCGTTGTTTACACTTAGAGATAGCACGTGTCGGTGTTAATTAAAACGAGTTCTGAGCATCAGAAGTTACAAGCAAATTCTGCTTAAGTTCATTTTCTATCAGTTCTTTTTTTTTTTCAAATTAGAATATCTTATTTGATTACGTCGAAAGTAATTGTTAATAATAATGCATTGTGCACTATGCAATACGGATTTTAATGATGGCGTTAAGTGTGGATCGTGTAAGAAGCAACTTTGTTTTGGCTGCTCAAATATAACCGAAGCTGGGTATAGAAAGCTGGGTGCCGACCGAAGGGCTGCGTGGAGGTGTTCCTGTTGCCGGAGCCTTCTATGCGCCCTTCAACGCCAACGCCAACCACGTCGCCGCCGATCCCTACCATTGATGGTGGTGCTTCAATTGATATGGTTCTGCAGGAAATACGTGACCTAAAACTACAGCTTCACTGTCTACCAGCACTCATTGATGACGTGAAAAGCATTAGGCGTGAAATAGAGAGCTGAAATCATCCTGTGAATTTAATAGTGAAAAATAATTAACTGTGAGTCCAGAATAACTGATCTTGAATCCAAGATACCTAAATTGGAGCAAATAAAAATAACAGTTGACTCGACACTCTGAAATATCAACCCTGAAAAGGAGTTAGCTGCTAAGGAACAATGGTTTCGACTTAACAATGTCGAGATAAAGGAGTTCCCCTAAAGAGATGAAAACCTTTTTTCAATAGTAGAGAACATATGCACGCAAGTTGGTTACACGATCCCCAAACATCAAATAAATTACATAGCGAGGGTGCCGACACATTTTGGTAAAGATAAATCTATTATTGTCAACTTCATCAACCGCTACATAAAGGAAGAATTTGTCGCTGCAGCGCGAGCCAAGAAATTCATGACAGCGAAGGACATTGGGTTTGTGGGTAATGAACAACGGCTGTATGTTAATGACCACTTAACACCGTATTCTAAGGCTTTGCTAACTAAAACTTTTCAATACGTTTGGGTAAAGTGTTGTAAAATTCATGTTAGAAAAAACGACACTACGAGGGTTATGATTATCACAAGTGATAGTGATTTAAACAAGTTAGCTTAAACTGCCTCCAAACATATAATTTGCTTAACTTAGGTCTCAGCTTAATTACATATTGTTTAATTGCTTCAGCTGTACAGTACACTCGTAATGAAATGTTTACGACCCTGCTTTGCCGATATATCGCTGTTGTTACCTGTGTTTTTCTAAAACTCTTTGTTCGATATATTGCTCGACGCATAATTGTTCCTACCCGCTTTTTGGATATATTTTAGTAACCGTATGCATATTGTGCTTGTTCTTTTCGCTCTTATATCCTATTTGGTATTGAATGATATTGATTGCACTTATTCCATGCTGCAAAATGTTTTAATGTATTAATATGTTATCGTGTTGGTTTGCTTTCGTATCATGCTTTTAACCCTAATACTAATAATATATTTTTAATTAGTTATTTTAAGACTTTCTGCATTCCGCTTAGTTTAATAATTTTGATTTTTAGTTGCATTAACATTTATGTTCACCTGCTTTTTCATTACACTTTAAACAATTTTTTTAATACTAGAGTTGGCTTTCTCGCTATTCTTCTTCGTAATATGATGTTTAACGATATTGATTCTATTATTTTTTTAATTATGTATTTATTATTACAGCACTGTTTTAACGTGATAATTAGTTACCATGTTTATTCGCTATTTGAGTTTGCAGTTAAAATCAAATTAAGGAATTTTAGTTATTATTTTAAGACTTTTTACATATTGCCTAGTTTTATAATTTTGATTTTACATTGTTTTTATTTTATTTTTAATTTAATGATTTATAATGGCTACGTTTTTTATTAATAATACGAATAGCTCTTTATTTAATATTTATTATCAGAATGCACGAGGTCTGCGTACTAAAACATCTGATTTCTACCGTAATACCTGCTTGTCTAAATACGATGTCATTGTTATAACTGAAACGTGGCTTCTGGATGGTATTTCGAACTCTGAGTTATTTGATGGTCGTTATGTTGTGTGGCGCCGCGATCGTGATTATGCTGGGACGGGCCAATTGTACGGGGGCGGTGTACTCATAGCGACACGCAGAGAGTTGTCTGTTGAACCTCAACCGAACTTTAACTCCAGTGCTGAAGATTTTTGGCTCACGCTTACTATCATAAAAAGCGATAGTAAAATGCCTACTTTTCTGCATATTTGTGTCTTATATTTATGTAATTTACATGGAAGTTTTAGTTTCTCGGATCAGTTATTGAATTTTTTTACGAAATTAAATGATACAGTCTTAAAATATCCCACGGATAAATATCTTATAGTAGGTGACTTTAATTTAAGCAACATAAAATGGATACCCGCTTCCAACTGTTCCAACTGTTGTAATCATTGCTATGAGCCAACGAACTATAGTACGCACAATGAACGGTTACTAGTTGACGAAATTAATGCGCTTAACTTTTGCCAATATAATGGTATACGCAATAAATATGGTAAAACACTCGACCTTGTGTTATCTAACTGTGATGTAGCCGTATCTGATTGTAGTGACGACCCTTTGGTACCAGTAGATCCCTTTCATGGAGCGTTAGTAATGGAAGTACGTTTTTATGAGTTAAGCACACTTAAAACAACTCCGTTTATTAAGTTTTTTTATAATAAAGGTGATTATCAATCAATTAATGAAAAATATGCTGAAATCGATTGGAAAACCGAATTTTCTTCGAAATCTCTTAATGATTCCATTAAATATTTTTATGAAATATTTGAGAAATTAAGAAATAAGCACATACCGTCAAAAATAATTAAACCGGACTCCTACCATACGTGGTATTCCCCAGCATTAAAGAGAGCAATTAAAGAAAAACATAAGTACCTTCGTAAACTCAGGACCTACGGTAATAGATCCGATGAAGAATCGTATAAAATACTGCGCACTCGTGTTAAATATTTGGAAGATATGTGTCATAAAAACTACATATCAACCGTTGAAAGGTCAATAGAAAAAAATCCTAAATATTTCTGGTCATATGTTAAACGTAAATCAAAACTCACTCTATCCCAAGTAGTCTCAATTTAGGTAGTGTAATTTATAACACAGGACAGTCTATTAGTGACGCGTTTGCAACTTATTTCAAGTCAAATTTCTTATACCCGGCGCTCAATCAACTCTAAATATTTCTAATGTAACAACAAAATCGACTGTAAATATTTCAAAATAGAAGTTAACATTAAGCACGTGTATCGGTTGTTGAAAGCTCTTGATCCATCAAAATCCGCCGGACCTGATAACCTACCAGCCACTTTTCTTATTAATTGTGCAGAGACGATAACACTACCAATAAGTTTGCTATTTCGCAAATCGTTGCATGAATGCTCAGTTCCTGACATTTGGAAGCGTGCATATATCACCCCTGTGCACAAGAAGGGTCTTAGGACTGATGTCGCTAATTATAGGCCAATTTCTAAGTTGTGCATCATTTCTAAAGTCTTTGAAAAGTTGATTTATGAGCAGGTATATCCGTTACTCAAACAAAGCATAAGTCCGTCTCAACATGGTTTCTTCAAGGGTAGATCTACTGTTTCCAACTTGGTGCTCCTTAATTCATTCTTGACTAAAGCCATGGATGATGGTCATCAAGTTGACGTTATTTATACAGATTATAGTAAGGCTTTCGACCGGATTGAACATAGTTTGCTTTTAAAAAAGCTTCAGTATGTTGGTATATGGAGACTTACTGCGGTGGTTCTCTCTTATATCGACAATCGCTCGCAGGCTGTAGTTGTTAACAATTACATATCAGGTTGCGTGTCAATACCGAGTGGTGTGCCACAGGGGTCCTTGATGGGGCCGTTGCTATTTCTTATATTTGTCAACGATATTGAAACCTGTTTTAAATCATCACACCTACTGTGTTTTGCTGATGATATGAAAATATTTTCCACAATCTCATCTCAGGCTGATGCTGAATTACTGCAGGAAGATCTACTAAGATTGGAGGAATACTGTAATATTAATAAGCTTGATCTAAACCCATCAAAATGTACCCTTATTACATATACACGCAAGCGAAACTTAATTAATTTCGGCTATCACCTTAAAGGCCAGAAGTTACAAAAAGAATCTGTTGTACGTGATCTAGGTATTTTCCACGACTCTAAGTTATTATTCAACACCCATGTTGACAATATCATAACTAGGGCATCTAAGGCGTTAGGTTTTGTCATGCGTACTGCAAAGGAGTTTAATAATATTAAAACAATTAAAATCTTGTACTGTACTTACGTCCGCAGTACGCTTGAATATGCTTCGCAGATCTGGAACCCGATGTATCATACATACATTTCACGGATTGAAAATATCCAACGTAAATTTATACGATATCTTTGCTATCGTACCCATAGAAACTACCGATCAGAAGACTACTTATCCTTATGCAAACACCATCATCTGCTACCTCTGATAAAGCGTCGGAGATTGCTGACATTGTATTTTATTGAAAATCTGTTCTGGCAATGTTGACTGTTCTGATTTGCTATCACAAATATCACTGAGAACGCTACAGTGAACCTTAGAAGGAATGCATTACTCTACTTACCAGCTTCATCAACTAATTATGGAAGAAATACTTTCATGTATCGGTCTATTAATAATTTTAATAATTTATGCAAAAAGCATGATTTTGATTTGTTTAATACTAGCTATATATCGGCAAGGCGGGCATTAAGTCGAGAGTTTTTTATGTCATAATTTAATTTATTTTAAGAAAAAAATTATATTGTGCGTTTAGCCCTGCTTTTTCTTTTCTTTTGTGGCTATTATTGTTTGTTTCACTTATTAAATTTATGCATGTTGTACATTGAAATTAGACTCCATTTTTGTTGCTCGTATTTGTGCTATGTCCTTTAAACAACGAAATAGATTATGTTAGTGTATTTCTATCAGTGAGAACCTGTTATTGGCTTTTTTGTAAATTGAACATGTTATTTACTTAAGATTTGTAAGCTGTTGGTTTTCCATAACATAAAAATAAATAAATAAATGTATGCGGCGGGACTTACGCAACTTTAATACTACTCGTATTGAAGAAGCGATCGAGCGGAACCAGGGCTCCAAAGTCTTTGCTAGAGATCTGTCTGCCAGAAAGAGCCAACTGTCGAAGCTGAAGACCGAGTGTGGCAGCGTCGTTTCCGGGACACCTGAGATTTTGAGTGAGATTGAGAGGTTCTATGGGCAGCTGTACACATCATCGTTGGAGCCACACGCAAATGTGAGTAACGATCCAAGAGCAAGTCTTATCCGACACTATTCCGATGATATTCCAGACGTCAGTCTGAGCGAGATTAGAATGGCTCTCCAGCACCTTAAAAACGGCAAGGCCCCAGGCGAGGATGGAATTACAGCGGAGCTTCTGAAAGCGGGTGGAAAACCGGTACTTGTAGTCCTTCAGAAGCTCTTTAATTCCGTCCTCCATGGTAGCACTACACCGGAGGCGTGGAGCAGAAGTGCGGTGGTCTTGTTCTTTAAGAAAGGCGACAACGCTCTCTTGAAGAACTACAGACCGATTTCCCTTCTGAGCCGCGTCTACGTGTTGTTTTCGAGAGTCATTACGAATCGTCTCGCATGCAGACTCGACGACTTCCAACAACCTCCCGAACAAGCCGGTTTCCGAAAAGGCTTTAGCACCATAGACCACATACATACCCTTCGGAAAATTGTACAGAAGTCCGAAGAGTACAATTTGCCACTATGTCTGGCGTATGTGGACTATGAGAAAGCCTTTGATTCCATCGAAATTTGGGCGGTGCTGCATTCCCTTCAGCGGTGCCATGTGGACTGTCGGTATATCGAGGTGCTGAAATGTTTGTACAGTGGGGCTACGATGGCTATCCGAGTACAGAACCAGAGTACGAAACCTATCCAACTGCAGAAAGGTGTAAGACAGGGGTGACGTAATATCCCCGAAACTCTTCACCGCTGCTTTGGAAGACGTTTTCAAGCTACTGGACTGGAAAGGATACGATATTAATGTCAATGGCGAATACATCACTCACCTTCGATTTGCCGACGATATAGTCCTTATGGCAGAATCGCTGGAGGACCTAAGCACTATGCTCAATGACCTCAATAGTGTCTCCCAACGGATAGGTCTCAAGATGAACATGGACAAAACAAAAAATCATGTTTAATGTCCATGTCACACCTATGCCGGTAGTTGTTGGGAGCACTAAGCTCGAAGTTGTTGACGAATATGTTTACCTGGGACAAATAGTCCGACTAGGTAAGTCCAACTTCGACCGAGAGGTCAATCGACGGATTCAACTCGGCTGGGCAGCGTTCGGGAGATTACGACCCATCTTCTCGTCAGGCATACCTCAAAACCTCAAAACTAAACTGTACAACCAGTGCGTGTTGCCAGTGATGACATATGGATCTGAGACGTGGTCCTTCACTACTGGCCGTATGAGGAAACTCAAGGTCACCAGCGAGTTATGGAGAGGGCTATGCTCGGGGTTTCTGCGTGATAAACTTAGAAATGAGGATATCCGCAGTAGAACCAGAGTAACCGACATAGCCCAAAGGATTAGTAAGCTGAAGTGGCAATGGGCCGGCCATATAGCTCGATGAACCGACAACCGTTGGGGAAGAAAGGTTCTCGAGTGGCAGCCTCCTACCGGCAGGCGAAGTGTAGGGCATCCCCCCACTAGATGGAGTGACGACCTGGTAAGACATGCAGGAAGTCGATGGATGCAGGTGGCTCGGGACCGTGCTTTGTGGTATTCCTTGGGGGAGGCCTATGTTCAGCAGTGGACTTGTGAAGGGCTGTAATGATGATGATATGAAATCAGCGTTTTGTCGTACTGAACACTTTGATCTGAAATATCTCCTCTTTGGTTAAGAATTCCAAATTCAAATTTATAAATTCATTTAGCTGGTACATTTGAGTTTTGAAAACAGTCATTCATTTGTTTTTTCCTCATTATTTTATTCTTTGGTGTCCCTTATAACCGCACAATGGAAAACATGAAATATCGGTATATTTACGAGTACGAGTTCTACCGTGGCGCCAGTGCAGTAGAGACAGCTCGAAGGATTAATGATGTGTACGGCGCTAGTGTCGCAAAAGAAAGCACGGTACGTTTTTGGTTTCAACGTTTTCGTTCTGGAAATTTCGACCTTCAGAACCATCCCCGTGGACGGCCGGAGACCAAAGTGGAAAATGAAGAATTAAAGGCTATTGTGGAAGCGGTTCCATCACAAAGCACTTCAGAGATAGTTGCAGGCTTCGGGGTAAGTGATAAAACTGTATTAATCCACTTAAAGCAAATCGGGTAAAAAGTAAAAAAACTTGAACGATGGGTACCTCATGAATTGAGTGAATCGAACTTGCAAACACGCGTCGACTGCTGTGTTACTTTGCTCAACCGACACAATAATGAAGGAATTTTAAATCGAATCATTACTAGTGATGAAAAGTGGATACTGTACGATAATCGGAAGCGCTCGTCGCAATGGCTGAACCCTGGAGACCCAGCCAAATCCTGCCCTAAACAAAGAAAAAGTTACTTGTGAGTGTTTGGTGGACTAGCGCCGGTGTCGTTCACTACAGCTGTCTAAAATCTGGCCAAGCGATTACGGCAGATATCTATTGTCAGCTACTGCAAACCATGAAGGAAGAACTAGCTGCTAAACAACCGAGATTGGTCAATTGCTCTAGGCCACTGCTGCTTCACGACAACGCAAGACCACACACTGCACAACAAACAACCACTAAGTAAGATGAGCTACAACTGGAATGTCTGCAACATCCACCGTACTCCCCGGACCTTGCTCCAACAGATTACCATTTTTTCCGGTATTTGGACAACTTCTTACAAGGAAAAAAATTCAATTCCGATGCGGCAGGCCAAACTGCCTTCAAAGAGTTTATTGATTCTTGCCCCCATGGTTTTTTTTATTAAAGGGATCAATGAACTACCTATGAGATGGCAAAAGTGCATAGATAACAACGGTGCATACTTTGATTAATTAAATATATTTTACAAAAAAAAAATGACTTTATATTCCTCCCGTACAAAACGCCAATTTCATATGCATGGTGCTACTATATCTCCCTTGTTATATAATATATATCCTCGGCTAAAAATTCTAAACTGCTAACTCCATTTTTGGCTAAATTGACTATTTAGTATCTAACGAAAGAGAAAAAATAACACATAATCGTCAAACATGCTAACTACGCAAACTAAACCCAAGTTATAGATTTCGCGCCGCAATCTTTTATGCTAACTCCACGCGTGTCGAATCACGCGCGAAATCGGTGTTCCCGAGAGTTTTATTCTAAAACGTAAGGTTTTTTTGAAGCTTGGCACGTAACTGGTATTTTATGTAAAATGTAAGTACTATTCTATAATATGTTTATAATTTTGATACATATATCTAAGCATAATTGATACAAAAGCACAAACGAAATGTAAACTTGCATGATAAGGGAGTTAGCATAATTTATTTCTTACTTTTTCATTTATTGTTTAGGACTTGGATATTTTTATTTTTTACGTAAGTATTTTATAACTTTGTTTTGGTATTTTAACGCTTTATTTGAAAATTAAAGAACCTGGTTAAGGTTCTTTAATATATTTGATTTTGTAATGGTGTTCGACAGCACAGTAGTAATGATAAAATATTTTAGTCCTTAGGTTTTGGGTTCAATTATTTATGTGCTTTGCTTGGTGTGGCGGCTTATTTTGCTTTTGTTTAATCCACAGATGGCCTCAGATAGAGCTAGGAAGCTTATCAGTTTAGCTCTTAATACGGAACAACAGAGTGATTTTCTTACTACGCGATAAGTATTATTGCTTAATAAGGAAATAACATTATTCACAAAAATTTTGATGCTGATCAGAATAGTAGATACACTAACACATTAAACAACGTTATCAATATGATGGACTACCCTACTGAATCTAGTTTAAATGTACCGTTGGAAGATAATATTGAACATTACTCGCTAGTAGAAAATGCATAGATTGAAATAGTTGATGTTCCTGATTTTTTTACTATATTTGACGCACCTAGTGAAAAATAAAATATAATTAGCAATATAAAATCTTTAGAAATTAATGATAATGTTATGGTTTACGATTCACCGATGCCAGAAAATTTTAATAATACTTATATAGAAAACTGTGGTTTAATATCTAATTTTAGTGATAATTTAGGCCATCCTAAATTAGTTCCACACTCATCAAGTTCAGAAAATGATAGCGATACTTCCTTGACTAAGAAGATTAAATTTAGAAAAAGACGATCTGAAGTAAATAATAATACCTGGTTTGCAGAAAAAAAATTGCGCGAAAAAGGCTCTCAATATTATGGCAAAATAAAAATAAATTCGAAATGGGTCTATGAAAGTTTAAGAGAACCAAAGCATTTAAAAGACAGATGCAAATGTAGCAACAAAACAGGCATAATTAAGTGTGGCATTGTAAGAGATGAAGAAAGAATCAAAATATTCAACCAATTTTGGAAAACATATCCTACATGGGGGGAGAAGAAAATATTTGTTAATGATACTGTTTAGTCAGTTCCAACAAAACGTCAAAGGGATCAAAAAGTGTCTGATAATTCTCGACGAGCACAATCATTCAAGTATAATTTAAAAACAGTTGATGGTAACTACGTAAGAGTTTGCAAAACGATGTATTTAAATACTTTGGGAATTGGAAGAATGGCTGTAGTTGATTGGAAAGATAGAATGAAAGATAATAATTGTATTCCTAGTCAACTTAGAGTTACCAAAGATAGAGTTAACCCTTTTGCAAACGGGCAAAAATCAATGGCCGAATTTATTGACTCTCTACCAACAATGGAATCCCATCACTGTCGAGCTTCATCTTCCAAAAAATATCTGCAAACTGATTGGAAAACAAAAATGGATTTATATAAGTTTTACGTATCTGACTGGTGCAAATTGCACACCATACAACCGCTATCTAAAACTACTTTCTTTGAGGTTATGTCATCGAAAAATCTTTCTCTGTTTAGACCCAAAAAGGACGAATGTGAAATATGTGCAAGATATAAGGCTGGAACAATGGAAGAACATGATTACCACTTACATGTATTGAAAAAAGAAGAAGTTAGAAAATAAAATACAAAAAAGCCCGCCAGCCATTCCTTGGTACAACAAAAACTTGGTAAACCGAATGAGATTTGGATATAGCAGAGTAGCCGCCCATCTGCATAGTTTGGGAATTAAAGAAAATGCAAATTGTGAATATTGTGGTGACACGAAAGGAGACCTAAAACATCTGGTTTTTCAATGCTGTTAATTTGATTTGAATAGATTACTCCTCATTAATTCCATTCAAGATATTAACAATGATAAAGTTCCTGATACTCTTCAAAGTCTATTAGCTGATGAAAAATTCTTCCAACCATTATATTCCTTTATTTCTGGTGTTCAAGATATATAAAATGAAAACAACGTGATATTAATGAATAGTGCAAACGTAAACAAACTCTCTGTGAATCAATGTAAAAGTGAATTTTTGATGAATGTATCGTTCGTGACATTTCTAATTTATGAAGATAATTATACATTGAAACTTCAGGCTCAGAAGGGCTAGAACCCAGAGACGTAAAGCCAGTTTAAAAAAAAGTCATTGCTTGTCACTCAATTTGTCACTGTCAATGTCAGTTGTCAATTTTACAGGTTATCTTGTTGTACTAATTAAGTTTATGTTTGTGCTACGTATGTGTTTATCTATAGCACAATTTTATTAATCTATTTCAATTAAAGTTATCATCAAATAGATCGTTATCGCAGCGAATGCGGAACGATCGAATTTACGTCTATCAGTCAGTGGCATCGGAGTGAAGATGCTGTCGCGATGCGTGGTGTCGCAAGTCAAGCACAATTCGTACTTTCTAGTGGGGCTGGCGCTGGGTCTGTGGCTGGCGCTGGCGACGGTGCCGCTGGAGGAGGAGAGCGCTGAATGTGTAGCGGCGGCTGGTGCGGTGGTGGCGGACGAGTGGGAGCCGGTACGCGAGCAGCGCGAGATGGGCGCGGTGGGTGCAGCGGGACGCAGCGTGCAGCGGCCGCGCTACTACAGCACGGAGCTGGGCATGCGCGCCGGGCTACTGGCGGGCGCGCTCACGTCGGAGGAAGCGCTGGGGGGGCGCGCTGCGGCGCTCAACCGCACGGCGGCGCGCTTGCTGCCCGCGCTGCGCTTCTTTATCACAGCCAGCGCTCTACGATCCGCCCCCGCCGGTGCCAACGTCGTCGGCTTCACCGACACCAGGGAGATGCTCAAGCCCTTCCATGCACTCAAATACCTCGCCGACAACTATCTGGAGGAATATGATTTCTTCTTCCTTGTCACTGATACGACATTTGTGAACGCCCAACGACTCACCGAACTCGTATCCCGCCTCAGTGTCAGTCAGGATGTTTATATGGGCACCGTAGCCGATGATGACACACAGTACTGCTCTTTAGGTATGATATAACCTCATTTCACTGCTTAGTTTCCCTTTTTACCCGACTGCTAAGGAAGGGTTATGTTTTTGCATGTATCTTGTATATTTGTTTGTAAATTTCTTTATTACCTCGTACCTTCCAAATGGCTGGATGGATTTCAACAGTTAAGGTAATGTTATATTTGCCTTAAAATCCCAAGTATTCTTAGATAGCTGGTTGAAAAACATGACATATTTTTGGTGTGAAATAGTAATATTACTAAAAAGAAATTAACCAAACCTATCGAGTAGGGTATGAAAATAAAGGAAATTAAAAGAGGATTACAAAAATATATATGTTATATGCTTAAATTTAATTAGGAATAATAAATTGGTTTTAAAAGTTTTTGATAGCGTAAAAATGGGCCATGTTTGTGTCGGAGTTTGTGCTACTATATGAAATTTAGAATAGTTATAAATACCGGGACACTAAAAAGTCTAAAATAACTAAATAATTAAAAAAATCAAATATCCAACTGCAAAAAAGACAATTCAAAAGTAATGTACTAAGAAGACTGAAACAAGATTGAGAATAGAAAACAAAATTAAAATAAACTATAAACAAAGGAAACTCTAATTAGGTTTAACAGACTATATTATGAGCTGAAAGCTCAAGTTAAATATCCGCATTAAGTTCAGTAGCAGGCGGGACCCAATTGCAAATTATAAACCAATAGAAAATTAATGGGTTCCGCTTGCTTGATTTTGCCATAGCTGCTGTGCTTGGCAAGCGGGTTGGCAACCGCAGGTTTTATTATTTTGAATTGTTATCAAGTAGATGGCTGCCCATCTCCTTTTTCATTTTCCCTCTGTCGCCTTTATCACCCTCGGGACTATATGGGGTTATTTGATATGAGCTTAAAATTAATTTCTTTGTCACCAATATCAAATAATCTTTTTGCCTAAAATGTCATGGATTATTTCACAACAATGATCATGAGGAAGTTTTCCTGGCAAATTTCAACATCAGTATAACTTTCATATACCTATATATTATTCTAATGGTAAACATAGTTATCTCAAGTACACACTGAAAAAGCTTTTTTGTTTATGCTCAAATGTTCCAACATTAAGTTGGATCTCAAATGTTCCAACGTTAGATCCAAATTGAAATTCAGAGACCTGCAAAGCAGTAGCCAAATGCCCTGGCAACTTAGCTGTGCAGTGAACATTTAATTAAAGCTTAATTACGACTACTACTATTACTACTACTATTAGTGTAGTGGCAGTGTAAGAATATCCACTACACTACTATTACTACTACTATTAGTGTAGTGGCAGTGTAAGAATATCCCCTACCCCATATTTTCGCGTGAGTGTCGTAAAAGCCGACAGGGGGAAACAAATCAGGAGATGGGCAGGAGCATCTTCCTAATAATGACTAAAAATAAAAAATGCAGTTACGGACCCGCTTGCCAAGCGTGGCAACTATGGCAAATATATGAGGCAATCTATGGGGGAGGCCTATGTTCAGCAGTGGACTTTAATATGCTGTAATGGTAAATAAATCATCAATCAATTACCCACATTATTATGTTAAATATATTTCCAAGAATCAGCTAGTGCAATTTACATATTATGTTCATTATTTTCAACTAATTGTATTTGTTTGTAACTTTTTCTTATACTTTAAGAACTTTATATTCAAAGTTTTTAATTCATTCTCTGGTGTATTAAAGGGTTTGAATGCATCTGCAGCTAGTTACTAATTGGGACGACATGAGCATAAGTAATGCTCATCAAAAAAGTTTTTTACCTCCTTCTTAATGAATTAATTAAAAAGTTTATATGTGCTAAAGCCATGCTGCATGCTATATTAAGGTTTTAGCACAAATGGGTTGGCTCAACTGGGGAAAGAGCATAATCTCACAGAAAACCAACGTAAAATATCAGTTTTATTCTGTTGTTTTGATTGGTAAGTGTAGACAACCAGAGACCTTTTTTTACTGGAAACGAGGCATTCTATCCGAGATATCAGGGGTGAAACACATCTGAATTTTGATTCTTAAATGAGGATAGATGTAGATGTCTATAGGCCTCAGCATCCGCTTACCATCAGGTGTACTGTGTGCTTGTTTGTCACCCTTATTCTATAAAATAACTGGCCAAGTGCAAGTCAGACTCACGCATGAAGGGTTCTGTACCATGGTAATACACATTTCTAGTAGGGGAGCCCCTTTTAATATATAATTAATTTAAATTTTTATTATTTGTTATTATAGCGGCAAAAATACACATTCTGTGTGAATTTCAACTGTCTACCTATTATGGATCATGAGATACAGCTCTGCTGACAGACAGACGGACGGGCGGACAGATGGACAGTGGAGGCTTAGTAATAGGGTCCCGTTGGTTACCCTTTGGGTATGGAACCCTAAAAGTGAACTATATTGAAAAGTATTTATGCAATAATACTGACCATTTTTCCTTTATACCAAGCTTTTATTATCTTATGCATGAATGTAGGAATTGTTTCATTAGGTTTTTACTAACTTCCAGACGTCTGAATAATCTGAAATTTTGCAGATATATTAAGAACTGATGACAATACAATAATTTCATGCTATGACCTAGTATTCTCATCAGGATCATCACAGATCATGATTTATGTGTGTTGTTATAGGTATTTAAATAATTAAACACAAATTTTTGAATATTGTGTTTTTAATTTTTTTGTTTCCGGGATTTAGGTAAACACAGAGCTAAGATAACATCATCTGCTCTGAAAAGTGCAAAATTGATATTTTCATTAAAAATTGTACATTTATTTTACAAACTGTTTAACTGATTACAATAAAACATGCCTTTACTAACTTACTACTAAGTATTGTTTTAAGTGACTTCTTATTGGTAATTATAATAATTTTTAATTATTTAAAAAAAAGGAAAATAGATTGGTATTTTAAAATAATTAAGGGCATTCTATCTTAGTCCACTGACATATGTCGGTGATCATGGGCCTCATTATCCACTTACCATCAAGTAGACTGTGCTCACTTGTCATTCTTACTTCTGTAAAATTGATTACAGTTTTATATATTATATGAATGCACTCTATGGTATGTCCGCAGAGAGTGGCATCCTGCTGTCAAACTCAGTGCTACGAGCGGTACACGGCGCGCTGGACTGGTGTGTGCGCAACTCCTACTCGCCGCATCACCACGAGAACATCGGTCGCTGCGTGCTGCACGCCGCTCACATCACCTGCACCTCATTCCTGCAGGTGAAAGTAATCACCAGGCTGTGGGGCCAAATCCCTCGGTTTTGGGATGGATATACAGCAGCCCGGTGGTTTAATAACTGGGTTAATTGTTGTTAATGAAATGCTGGCATTCAAGGCAATTACCCGTGTAGTGGCAGTGTAAGAATATCCACTATCCCATATCATCCCGTGGGTGTCGTAAGAGGCAACAGAGGGAAACCAGGATATACGCAGCAGCATCTTCCTAATAATGACAAAAAAATATTAAAAACTGTGGTTGCCAACCCGCTTGCCAACTATGGCAAATATCCCCCCTATGAGGCAATCTATAGGGGAGGCCTATGTTTAGCAGTGGACTTTTATATGCTGTAACGGTAACGGTATTCAACTAAATACCTAGTGTCTTGTGTCTTATAAAAACGTCATTATATATGACTTTGTATTCAAATTACAATGACGGGAATAACATTTAATATTTTTGCTAACAGAAAGGTAGCCCTTTTGATACAGCTTAATGAAGATACACCAAATTGTTTATATTTAGTTTTATTTTATATCACTGCTGTGTTACAGCAAGTCATTCTACAAGATGACATCCACAGCTGATGTGATTTTAATTATTCTTTTTAATAGTTTAAAAAATAGAAAACATGGATTTGCCTACTAATAATTCAATGGAAATCAATTTTTAGCATAATTCTGAACTGTGCTTCTTTCAAACCTATGATGAACTTTCGAAACTGTCATAATTGTTTTTGATTTTGACCAGCCCTTTTGTTTAATATTATTAAGCCAACATTTGGACCAGCTAATTTAACTGTCTGGCTGCAACGTATATACCATAGATTACTGTATATATGCTACTGTAATTTGTTGTTTGCCACAGCCTCTATCATTATTTTTACCAAAGTGATAAAGTTGGATATTTAGAGTGATTGTGATATCGACCACCATATTACCCTCTTATTTATGGAGGATAGAAGTTCTCTATGGATGATGATAGTGGTTATGAACCATGCATTCGAAGCAAACGGTTTGCTTTGGCAAGAATTAATAGTAATAGCCGTGGTAACGAAAGGTGGGGGGGGTTGTAGTACAAAGCTATTCTATATATACCGCAGTACTTCGGAACTTTGTTAGCGTGATTTAGGCTGCAGTGCGTTTTGCTTGTGGCGCAACGACGGCGCCGCCACATTAGCATGTTCGGCTGCATCGCCACTCACCACCAGGTGGGATAGTGAAGCAGTGGTGTATAACAGTTGAGAGAGCGAGACGTCCCGATGTACAGGGCGAGCGATACTTATCGTGGAAGCTGGCGGGCGACATGGAGCCGCAGCCCGCGTTGGCCGACGCGGTCACCGCGCACCCCGTGCACGCGCCAGAACATCTCTACCAGCTGCACGCATATGTCTCCAGGGTAACTTTGCCTTTCACTTTTATCTTTTGTAAAATTCTTTGTCAAAATTGATTTATACTTGAATCCGCAACACTAGGAAATCTAGTATGGTATTGAAAACTCTTGCGGGACCTTTTTTCGAAAACGATTTTAGATGGACACAGGTTAGTTGGAAATTGTTGGAACCATGAAAATGTGAACAAATTCCATGATGCCTTCTCCAGGTTATATATTAATAATCTTTTTATTTCATTGAGCAATTAACAATTTGCATAAGGTAGGGAGTTCCTTTTAAGTACCTTATGGCACTCGTGTCAGAGACTCCCGCTCTTCCATAGCCATACAAAAACATTTTAGGAACATAAAATTACATATTAACATACCCTAAATAAGTTTAAAATTATTCAGAAATATATGTGTGTGTGTAAATTACTGGTATCCCACCCTATGTGTTGAAACTTGGCGGTTTACTCTATTGTACAATTTATCTCGTTCATATTGAATTATGCTTGTGATTCCGCAATTCAGACAAATGTAGTATGGTGTGGTGCAGTAGCTCAGCCAATCCTTGTGGGTCGCGTATTAAAAATTCTTGCGGGACCATTTTTTGGAAACGATTTTAATCGGAAATCGGCTAGTTAGATCCCTTTGGACAGTATTCAGAGACAATTTCGGGTTTAAGCTCGACCTTAACAATGCAGAAATTTGTGTAAATAGTAGTTAATTATGAGTCCTGGTTACTTGAAACTTTAATAAAGAAATTAAATTTAAAATTTTACAATTAGTTATAAATAAATAATAGTTTGAGTTTCAATTTAAGATTGATGTGAACTCCGGTGTTATTTATTGATACAACAGGTGTTATTTATTAATTCAATAGATATTATTTTCATTGTTACAACAGATATTGTGGCCTTTGACTCAGGTGTTATTTATTGATACAACAAATATTATTTTCATTGTTACAACAGATATTGTGGCCTTTGTCTCCGGTGTTATTTATTGATTCAACAGATTATTTTAATTCTTACAACAGATATTGTGGCCTTTGACTCGGGTGTTATTTATTGATACAACAAATATTATTTTCATTGTTACAACAGATATTGTGACCTTTGACTTAGGTGTTTTTTTTGATACAAGAGGTGTTATTTATTATTTCAACAGATATTGTGGCCTTTGACTCAGGTGTTATTTATTGATACAACAAATATTATTTTCATTATTACAACAGATATTGTGGCCTATGTCTTAGGTGTTATTTATTGATTCAACAGATATTATTTTCATTGTTACAACATATTGTGGCCATTGACTCAGGTGTTATTTATTGATACAACAAATATTATTTTCATTGTTACAACAGATATTGTGGCCTTTGACTTAGGTGTTATTTATTGATACAACAGGTGTTATTTATTAATTCAACAGATATTATTTTCATTGTTACAACAGATATTGTGGCCTTTGACTCAGGTGTTATTTATTGATACTGCAAACATTATTTTCATTGTTACAGCAGATATTGTGGCCTTTGTCTCAGGTGTTATTTATTGATACAACAGATATTATTTTTATTAATACAACTGTTATTATTGGTATCACTGTTTGTTTGAACAAAAGTTATTTATTGATACAACAAATAATATTTTCATTGTTACAAAATAAATATTGTTTGGTATCACTGGCCTTTGACTCAGGTGTTATATTTATTGATACAACAGTTATTATTTTTATTAATACAACTGATATTATTGGCATCAGTATTTGTTTGACACAGAAGTTATTCATTTATACAGTAAATGTTATTTTCATTTATACAACAGATATTCATCAGCCTTCTAAAACATAAAAACATAAACACTCACGCCTGTCACCCAGAGGGGTAGGCAGAGACTACGGACTTCCATTTGGCACGATCCTGGCACACCTCTCTCGCCTCCTTTACATCCATATATCTACGCATACATGCTCGTCGGTTAAGGGTACTCCTAATCTGGCCCATTTTCAATATATCGCCAATTTGATCGATAAACCTTCGTCTAGGGCGTCCCTTTCCGACTCTGCCGTTCACTTCTGCAGTATAAATTTGCTTTGTCACTCTTTCTTCGTTCATTCTTTCTACATGACCAAACCACCGAAGCATTCCTTTCTTAATCCTGGTCACAACGTCATCTTGCAAACCACACTTTTCTCTTATCACACTATTTCTCACCCTGTCATTCAGATTCAGCCCTAGCATACCCTTAATGACCGCATTTCTAGCATTTATTCTACTCTCATGCTTCTTCTGCCAGACCCAACTTTCACTACCATACATTAAAGTAGGGACTAACAGAATTGTGAATTGCCAAACGTGCCTTTTTGACACATTCTGACTCTTCACAATAGCGTGTAGAGCCCCATTCACTCTATTTCCTGCGTTCACTGTCGTTCTATATCCTTATCATATCTACCATCCCTGCTAAATAAACATCCCAAATATACAAACTCATCCACTTGCTCAATCAACTCCCCTTCTATTCTTATTTCACATAACGTTTTATTTTCTTCTCTTTCAAAAACCATCACTTTCGTCTTACTTGCGTTCACTTTCATACCTCTTTCTTTTAATGACCGGTTCATTAAAGTAACCATCATTTGTAACTCGGCCGCCGACGATGCAAATATGACTTGATCATCGGCGTACAAAAGGCATTTGACGGTTAACTCACCCATTCTCAACCCACATTCTTCAACTTTCAAAGTTTGCAAACAACTGTCTATAAATAGGTTAAACAGCCAGGGGGAAGCTACACAGCCCTGTCTGACACCTTTTTGGATGCCAAACCAGTCCGAGTAGACCCCGTTGATCCTGACACAAGCACTAGAGTCCCTATAAAGAGACTTCAATGCCTGTATCAAACCAGCGCTCAAACCAAATGAGTTAGTGTTTGCCATAACACATTCCTGTCCACTCTATCATAAGCCTTTTCCAAGCCCATGAAAGCACAAAACTTTCTGGTTTTGGCCAAAAACTTCCGCAATCATGCGCATGGAAAATACTTGATCCGTACACCCCATTCCTTTCTAAATCCAGCTTGCACATCCCAAATTTTTCCATCAGTTTCTTCCATAACTCTTTCAATTAACACCTTAGCATACAGTTTACCCACAATGCTAAGCAAGCTGATACCACGGTAGTTTTACAGTCCTGCTGTGACCCTTTTCCTTTATATATTGGGACTATAACGGCTTTGCAACAGTCTTCCGGTACCCGCTTCAGTTCCCAACATAAATTAAACAAGGTGTACAGCAGGCCTGCCACCACTCCTCTCCAGCCCTTAGCATTTCGAGTGATACTCTATCATATCCGGCTGCCTTACCTGCTTTCATGCTTTTCATTGCTTTCATTATTTCATCTACACTTATCTCCTACCTCTCTCCACTTTCGGAATTTTTCACTTAATTCAGACGACCCTTCACCATAAACACGCTTTCAAAGTATTCCTTCCATCTCTTTAAATTCGAAACTTCATTATTCAGCATACAGCCATTCTCGTCTCGTATAGCATTCATTCTAGGCTGTTTTGAATTTCTAGCAGTTCTTACGAGTTTCCAGAACATTTTAATATTTGCTTGAAGTTATCAGATATCCTTCTATCATTCTTATCCGTTCTTTCTTGCTTTTCCTTTCAACAACTTCTTTTACTCTTATTTATAAGTCTAAAGTCTGCCTTTTTCTTTCAATCATCATTCATACCGCCAGAATTACCAGCTTTGGTTGCCAGTAAATCTGCCATGCTCTCTCTTCTTTGCTTCAACTTCCATCCGAATCTCATCATCCCACCACAACGTATTATTTTTCCTTTCATTCGTTCTCTTACTTACACCACATACTTCGGTGGCTGCATCCACCAAAACTTTTAACATTATTCCATACAGTCTTCAGGTCTAAATCATTCATACATATTTCATTCAAACCATTTATATTCTCCTCAGTCTACATTTATACTTCTTTCATACCTTCATCTTGTAACCTCTGTTCTTATACGCTGTAACGCAGTGGTAGACACAGATGTCCGATGCCGCCAACGCCTGAATAGACCATTAATTCGGCATAAGACCAAGTAATGATCCGTCCCTACGTTGGACCCCGGTAAACTCTTGTATCTACCACTGCGCTTCGCATTCTTTCATCCACAATTATGAAATCTATCATGCTTTATCATCACCTCTTCCCATGTATACATGTGAATCCTCTTATGGCGAAAGAAAGTATTCGTCACAAAAATATTCTTTTCTCACATACGGCGAGGAGGTCTTCACCATTCTCATTTACACTTTCATCGCAAAACATTCCTAATATCCTTTCATAACCAGACCTCTTCACCCCAACCCTTCCATTAAAATCTCCTAACATAATGATATTTTCATTTCCCGTACATTTCATCAACACCATCCTACCATGTCCCAAAACTGTTTCGGATATAAGTGGGCTTAGATATGTCTGGGGCGCACCCCAGCACAAACAACTTCTTTAAGCCCACTTTCATTCGTATCCATAGCAGCCTTGGGCTTACACATTCATACTCTTTCACACATTGACCCCTTCTTTCTGAAAGGATGACACCGACTCCCTGGCATGCCCGCTCGGTCTCGTCTACACCAGACCAGTAAGCGGTATACATGCCATGTGCAGTGGCATCCTTTCCCTTTCGTTTCGTCTCATTTACACATAACACATCTATTCCTTTATCATTCAGCACTGATGATCAGCAGAGATGCACCCTTAGAAAAAGGTATATATTTGTTTTGAAATACAAAATAATAAATGGTAATTGAATCAGGCATTGCAACCTTCCTAAGTGAAAATTCTTTCAATTCAACACGAAATTCCCAACAGATTTTGGTAGCAAATATTAGTGTGTAATTATTTTCTGAAATAGCTTTTGGAATAGTATTTATTTGGGGACGGTATGGTCGGTTCAGGTGCTGCTGCAGCGCGCGCAGGAGCAGGTGTCGCAGCTGCGGGTCGATGCGGCGCTGAGCGCGCGCCGGCACCCGCGCGGCTTCCGCAACGTCAGCTGGCCGGCCGGCCTGCGCGCCACGCCCGGCCTGGCCGCACCGCCGCCCGCCACCAGGTCAGTGCAGCTGCGAGTGCATTGCGCAACGCAACGCCAGCTGGCCGGCCGGCCTGCGCGCCACGCCCGGCCTGGCACCGCCGCCCGCCAGGTCAGTGCAGCTGCGGTGCATTGCGCAACGCAACGCCAGCTGGCCGGCCGGCCTGCGCGCCACGCCCGGCCTGGCCGCACCGCCGCCCGCCACCAGGTCAGTGCAGCTGCGAGTGCATGCGCAACGCAACGCCAGCTGGCGGCCGGCCTGCGCGCCACGCCCGGCCTGGCCGCACCGCCCGCCACCAGGTCAGTGCAGCTGCGAGGTGCATTGCGCAACGCAACGCAACGCAATGCAACGCCAGCTGGCCGGCCGGCCTGCGCGCCACGCCCGGCCTGGCCGCACCGCCGCCCGCCACCAGGTCAGTGCAGCTGCGAGTGCATTGCGCAACGCAACGCCAGCTGGCCGGCCGGCCTGCGCGCCACGCCCGGCCTGGCCGCACCGCCGCCCGCCACCAGGTCAGTGCAGCTGCGAGTGCATTGCGCAACGCAACGCCAGCTGGCCGGCCGGCCTGCGCGCCACGCCCGGCCTGGCCGCACCGCCGCCCGCCACCAGGTCAGTGCAGCTGCGAGTGCATTGCGCAACGCAACGCAACGCAGCGCCAGCTGGCCGGCCGGCCTGCGCGCCACGCCCGGCCTGGCCGCACCGCCGCCCGCCACCAGGTCAGTGCAGCTGCGAGTGCATTGCGCAACGCAACGCCAGCTGGCCGGCCGGCCTGCGCGCCACGCCCGGCCTGGCACCGCCGCCCGCCACCAGGTCAGTGCAGCTGCGAGTGCATTGCGCAACGCAACGCAACGCAACGCCAGCTGGCCGGCCGGCCTGCGCGCCACGCCCGGCCTGGCCGCACCGCCGCCCGCCACCAGGTCAGTGCAGCTGCGAGTGCATTGCGCAACGCAACGCAACGCAACGCAACGCCAGCTGGCCGGCCGGCCTGCGCGCCACGCCCGGCCTGGCCGCACCGCCGCCCGCCACCAGGTCAGTGCAGCTGCGAGTGCATTGCGCAACGCAACGCCAGCTGGCCGGCCGGCCTGCGCGCCACGCCCGGCCTGGCCGCACCGCCGCCCGCCACCAGGTCAGTGCAGCTGCGAGTGCATTGCGCAACGCAACGCAACGCAACGCAACGCCAGCTGGCCGGCCGGCCTGCGCGCCACGCCCGGCCTGGCCGCACCGCCGCCCGCCACCAGGTCAGTGCAGCTGCGAGTGCATTGCGCAACGCAACGCCAGCTGGCCGGCCGGCCTGCGCGCCACGCCCGGCCTGGCCGCACCGCCGCCCGCCACCAGGTCAGTGCAGCTGCGAGTGCATTGCGCAACGCAACGCAACGCAACGCCAGCTGGCCGGCGGCCTGCGCGCCACGCCCGGCCTGCCGCACCGCCGCCCGCCAGGTCAGTGCAGCTGCGAGTGCATTGCGCAACGCAACGCCAGCTGGCCGGCCGGCCTGCGCGCCACGCCCGGCCTGGCCGCACCGCCGCCCGCCACCAGGTCAGTGCAGCTGCGAGTGCATTGCGCAACGCCAGCTGGCCGGCCGGCCTGCGCGCCACGCCCGGCCTGGCCGCACCGCCGCCCGCCACCAGGTCAGTGCAGCTGCGAGTGCATTGCGCAACGCAACGCAACGCAACGCAACGCCAGCTGGCCGGCCGGCCTGCGCGCCACGCCCGGCCTGGCCGCACCGCCGCCCGCCACCAAGTCAGTGCAGCTGCGAGTGCATTGCACAACACAACGCAACGCCAGCTGGCCGGTTGGCCGACGTGGTGAAGGCAGCACCTCCTACCTTGAATAAAACAAATTTTACAGACCTTTTTTTAATTTCAATAAAGAGTACTTTCGTGCTTAGATAAAGAAATAAGTATGTAAATACATCTTTTTAGGTATTTAAAGCATCACATGGCGTGGTGATAAGTGCAAATTTTGAAGACCCATGTCCGTCTCTATCACAATTCACGAAATTTACACTATAGCATGTATTAGAGAGTGATGGGGAGTGTCGAGAGATGTAATCGGTAGTGTATGTGTGTATCTGTAGAGCGGATGTGTTGTGCAGGTTCGACCACCTGCGCTGGACCACGTTCAACGCGACGCACGCGCTCATGCCGGACGACCACCGCACCGCCGCTCCCCTCACCGGCGCTACGAAGGCTGCAATCGACGTCAGTACCCTCTCACTTGTACTATACCATACCTATTTCCCATTGCCATAGTATATATACAATATTACACATAGTCTGGTCTGCCCATAAATAATGTTACTATTTAATAAATTCTCTTCAACCCAATTATTTTCAATTATAGTCTTTGCGTTATAGCATGGTGCGGGTGACAGCTTACACTTTTGGCGTGTCTAGAGATAGAACATTGTTAAATCGATTTAAAAAAGGCGATTAACGATACACAAAGCAAAGCAAAAATGATCGATTAGCTATCGATATAAAAATTAAAACCGAAACATATATTTATTTATAAACTACAATGCATGTAAAATTAAGTTAAAGTTTAATACAAATTATGACATAATAGTTACATAATAGCTGTTCCCGGACCTCGCCCGCTTGGTATTTATTACGATTGGATTTCATGGGTTTTAATTTTTTTCCGCGGAATCCTAACTTTTTTTCTAAAGTAAAATTATTCTGTGTTACTCCTTATAACATCAGCTATCTGCCAGTGCCATCTATAAGCCGGAACGAACAGGCAGTAAGACAAAAATTTTAAAAATTGTTTTTGTCTTTTTGTTATAAGTACCGTATAAACTTTCATATGTATTTAGTTAAAGGCTGTTATTTTGATATTACAGACACTTCAATGTATACATTATACTATGTATTAATTTGAAAATAAAAATCATCTTCTATCTCATGTTGATTGCAACATTCATATTGACATTTAAACAAATAAAATGGCTGCCAGCATCTGTAATTTTCAGTATGGCTTTAGACTGCACCGGCAGCTTTTCAAGGTACGAGTGCTAGCGCCTTTTGCTATATGTGTATTAGTATTCCCAGGTCCAATGGGCCAAATATCGAGATGGAAGGTAAAAATAATCGAGAATTTGGTTTATAAATCTAATGAAATAAAAATAAAAAATAGGTTTTTTGTAGCCATTTTGGCCGCCATGAGTTATGATAAAGTCTTTATGACACAATGCGCAATTTGCTTTATAATATTTTTTTTTGCCAGAGCTGACCAACGAATAATTTATCGTCCATGCATCGGAAAAACTGCATATTCGTCTATGTGAGTTTTGTTTTCGTAAATCAGAATTTGTTTAACGATTAGTTCCAATTCCAATACATATTTACGTGATTTTTATATATTCGATTTATTTCAAAACCGATTTTTGATAGTCTGTGGTTGATCGTTATGGCATGGCATAGTTTAGCGTGGCACATCACTGTCGTAAGATGAAGTACAACAATATCTGTATGACAGTTTATCTAAAAAAAATACAAAACTTCATAGGCGTGAGCTGTCACCCGCACCATGCTATAACGCAGACTATAATCGCGTAAAATTCCATAAATAATAGGGGTTAAAATATGAACTTGCCGTTTTAATGGCATGGCCATTTAAATTATACCACCTTCTTACAAATAGACACAGGAGCACAAGTTGTTACTATATTTACAGATTTTAGTAAAGCTTTTGATCGGATAAACCACCTGTTGCTCCTCGAGAAGCTTTATAAAGGTGGTATACACGGTAACTTATACAGATGGTTTTCATCGTATATTAGTAAAAGATCCCAAGCAGCTACAATAAATTGGTTTACGTCTGCGTGGATGTCAATTCCTTCTGGTGTACCTCAAGGCTCTTTGTTAGGGCCTTTATTAGTTTTTTTTATTAAGCTTTTGTTTGATAAACACATCGATTACGCAGTAAGAAAGGCCTCCAAATCTTTCGGTCTTACCATAAGATCAACTCATCATCATCATCATCATCATTACAGCCTTTCACAAGTCCACTGCTGAACATAGGCCTCCCCCACGGAATGCCACAAAGCACGGTCCCGAGCCACCTGCATCCATTGACTTCCTGCATGTCTTACCAGGTCGTCACTCCATCTAGTGGGGGGACGCCCTACATTTCGCCTGCCGGTACGAGGCTGCCACTCGAGAACCTTTCTTCCCCATCGGTTGTTGGTTCTTCGAGCTATATGGCCGGCCCATTGCCACTACAGCTTACTAATCCTTTGGGCTATGTCGGTTACTCTCGTTCTACTGCGGATATCCTCATTTCTAAGTTCAGTATTCAGCCCGGGGAGGGACCAACGCTCCATGTATTAGTACAGAGCTGTTCTATATATAGCGTAGTACTTAGAAACTTTGGTAGCGTGATTTAGGCTTCGATGTGTTTCAATTGTGGCGCAACACCAGTGCCGCCACAAACACGACTTTATAATAAAACCTAATTAGGTGAGGCGAAACGATTTATCCTTTAAACTCTGGAAAATATTATGCCAGAAAAATGGCTATCTTGCGTTGCTCATGTAATTAAAAAAGAGAGAGGAAAAGGAGAATGCTCATGGATGTATGGAATCCCGTACCATGTTGCATCAAAATCTAACTTTGTTTTTTATAGACTACACTGATCATATTAACTCCTACAAAAGTTCTTTTTGAAAAAAAAACCCGGGTTATGGAGTTATTTTATAAAATCGAAAATAACCTAAAAACGGTCTATTTTTTCGACGCTACCAACGACCTATTTTAAATAGACACATTAAACACGGACGAACATTATGGCTCTAAAAACAGCGTAATCCACTTATATTAGTAAGAATTACGAGTTATAGCAACATATAGCCGCGCCACAGGATGCGTGACCTTTATACATATTGCCAATACTGTGAGCGGGTAACGTATCTAAGGGTAATATATCATTGGACGCCACCGCGATCACACTACCACAGCAATACCAATAAAACATTATCACAAGGGTGACCAGTCAGACCGAAAAAAACGCTCGTCGAGTCTAGAGAGCGTCTTGAACAATAACCCTTTAATAATCTTAAGGTACTATTCATGACAGACACTATTGTTCATGGTCATGTTGTTGTCGTGAAGCGATTAGGTAAGTGATAGAAAAAATAAACAAACAAGTCCATTGGGTTTTTAATAGCGATTCAAAGTCAAAAATATTTATTTAAAATACATTTACTTAAATCATTCATCATACTCCTGAAAAAATCATCTAAAGCCGCAGTTACGTCATTATACCGTCCCCAGCTCAAATACACAGAGCACAGCAGCCCACTGTTCGCTTACCGACGAGGCAGCTACAGCAATAACCTACTATGGTTTCTAATGTGTTGGCCACAGCATCATCTCTGCTAATCAATAAATACGTGTCATAAGTACGACTGTTGACATGTCTAGATTTAATCCTACCTCTTAAGAGGTAATTATTAAGCCCTAAAATCAAAGGTACATCATCATCGATAGTATTATTCACCTCAACTGAATAAATACCAGTCTGACGGATGTGTTCCCCATAATAAGATCTAGTCTGTTTGAGTTGGTAGGTCCCAAGAGCTAACCGTTTTAAATCAGTTATTGTCAATTGTGGAAATCCATCTAAATGTGGATTATTGCTGTTAATCATCTGAAAAGTCACTCTCCTTCTATTGAGATTTGCCTGTTCAACATAAGTTAATATAATGTAATCATCGGTTTTGCCGGGTGACTGACGGTATCAAGCAGTCGACCCCACGACTCGACATATTTGCACATATCAACATACAATTCAATAATTAACTAATCTCAACTCTCAAAAACACAGACGGTCGTATTTGCTAGCGCAAAGATAGTGCATTACGTCTGCGTCTACGGCAATGAAATACAAATGTCAGATGCACAGATAACTATAAACTAGGCATGTCCATCTGAAATCGATTAATTGAAAAATCGATTATTTAGGGTAAAATAATCGATTTTTAAATCGATGTGGGACACTACATCGATTCGATGAATCGATCCAAAATCTTCGCGATTCAAGAACTAGCGATAATGTTCCTAACCTGTTCAAACGTTTTGCACTCCTGCTTTTACCATCCTCTTTTTTTAATATAAACAAATAAATAAAATTGAAGTGACTGTTTGTAATGTCAAAATAACAGCTTTTTACTTAATAAATATGAAAAATAATTTTTATAATTCTTGTCTCTGTTTGTCTGTTTATTCCGGCTAATTTTCGAAATGGCTGGGCCGATTTTGATGGGATTTTCACTGGCTTGTAATGTTGGGAGCTCAGCAAGCTTACTCTTGAAAACAATTCCGATGGATCGGAATTGAAATTATAATGTTTCGTACTCTAGAAGGCTACTCTAGTGCTAAATTAGTTTAATATTGTGTGGTAATTGTGTGAACTAATTGAGATTGGAATTGAAATTATCCAATCCGATTGTAAGCAAAATTGGCACTCTTGACGCAGTTTTGATAGTTAGTTGACAGCTGCGTATTGTGTTTGTATTGTGTTGGAATTGGAGTTTAGGCAATAGCAAAACAGTAACTTTTTATGAATTGTGTTCATATTAATCGTTTGTTTTCTGCAATTACATGTAATTCAATCGTAATAAAATCCACGCGGACGAAGTCGCGGACGGCTAGTGCTATAATAAATGGAGTATAAATTCTTGTGAAATAATTACAGACGAGTGCAGAAGACCTAAGTAGTTAGTAGTAGTTGTGGTCTTCTATTATACACTTACATGGTGAGATCGATTAAGAAAGAAAATACGTGCGCATGTTACAGCTGGTGCTGGAGGAGAGCGGCGCGTGGGCGCAGCGGCGCTGGGCGAGCTCGCGCGCGCGCCTGCTGGAGGGCGCGTGGTGCTGGCAGCCGCCGCACGCGCTGCGCTACCGCCTGCTGCTGCACCTGCAGCCCGACGCGCAGGTGCGTGCAGTGTGCGTGCGGGGGGCGGGGGCGAATACTGCTCCGTGCGCTGCCTTACGGGGGCAACAACAGTTTATGTCGGACTCGCACCGACTAAAACCCCATGATTCCTATCATCGTCGCATATTGGAAGGGCCACGGGAACGCATTCCCACACATCCGAAATGGGCACGCCAAGGCCATTCAGAATTGTCGGACCGTCACCTCGAGCCAGCCACGAAGTTTCGCTTGGTTCACCATGCGTCACCATGCCACTACTAAGCAATTAAAAATAATGAATGTTACGAAGTTCAATAAAGCTGCATGCAAGGTATACTTTTGTCAGTTAGGAATATACGAGTACATCAATAAAATATTGATAATGTCAATCTCTATGTATGCGTGTATATAATATGGTTGTAGCTGTCGCTGTGGGTATGATGATATTATGTTGTGTTGTTGTGTGTGCAGGATGGAAGTGGGAGCGGCGGGGGTGCGGTGCGACAGGTGGAGGTGGCACGCGTGCTGGGCGGCGCGCGCCTGGCGCCGGCGCGCTACGTGACGGAGAGCGCGCGCGTGCGCGTGCTGCTGGCGCTGCGTGCGCGCCACGTGCGCGACGCGCGCGCGCTGCTGCGCCGCCTCGACGCCTGCCTGCGCGCCGACCGCAACGCCGCGCTGCTGCTGCTGCTGGTGAGTGCACGCACGTGACGGAGAGCGCGCGCGTGCGCGTGCTGCTGGTAAGTTGCAGCAATAAATAAATATGTTCTTTCTTAAATGAAAGTAGCGCGTGTATTGTCCCAGGTGGTGGCGTCGCGAAACGAGAGCGTCGTGTTCCAGCCGGTGCGCGACGACGTGCGCGAGCTTGCCGCCAAGCACCGCGGCGCGGACCTTGACCTGATGGAGACCGAGCTCGAGGAGGGGGAGGGGCCGGGAGAGGGGGAGACGGAAAACGAGGAGGAGGCGTTGGCGGTGGCCCAGCGGCTGGCGCTGCGCGTGGCGCTGCCGCGGCTGCCGCAAGACCAGCTCGTGCTGCTGGCGGTACCGCACATGGACTTCAACCAGGACTTCCTCAACAGGGTAACCTTACCTTACACAACGCCACCGATACCCCACTTTTGTCCGAGAATTATTAGTTTTTATTAATTTACAAGCTTCTACCCGCAAATACGACGATACCCAAACAGACATACAAGAAAGCGAGTTAATGAAAATGAGGTAAACAGGTGCTGATGATATATTTATTTAAAAAGAAACAACGCAGAAATATAAAAATAATACTTGACATAAAGTCATTTAAATTTTTGTACGTTTTTAGCTTGAACTGTATTTTTAATCATTTACATATAAGCCAACATCTGGATCATACAAAACTACTGTAAATCGAGTCTCGTTGCACCTTTGGTCCCGTTTAATTAAATCTTTAGATTGATGTTGTAATTCTTGTACTGAAACTTTTTGACTCTCTGTATTTACTAAAACTTCATTCGGACATGATGTTGATATTTTACATCTAGAATTCTAGAATTCTCAGAAAGAACATTTTTTTTTTTAATTTTAATTTCAAACAATGTTTTTCTTGGATTTGAGAAAATGAACATTTTTGTCTTTATAATCATTTAGTATTGTGTGGGTTTAAGTCACTTGTGAAATAATTACTGTATACTGTTTAAAATAATGTACGATACACGGAACTTAAGTTACCCATTATTAAAACGTGTAAAGTTAGTGCGCATTAACTTCACACGTTTCAATGATCGGCTACTTAAGTCCCTTGTATCGTAATGTACTATTCTTTAAATAAAGAAAAAAGCCACGTGGGTAATGTGTATGTGTGTGCGGGCGGTGCGGTGCGGTGGTGCAGGTGCGGATGAACACGATCGCGGGCGAGCAGTGGTTCCTGCCGGTGGCGTTCGCGCGCTACGCGCAGTTCCTGCACCCGCGCTTCGTGGACGCGGCCGGCGCGCGCCCGCAGCAGGGCACCGGCCGCTTCAACGCGCGCCACCGCCACGTCGTCGCCTTCTACCGCGCGGACTACGACGCCGGTACGTGCACGCTGCCACACGCTGCCACACGCTGCCACACGCGCCCGCACGCGGCCCGCAGCAGGGCACCGGCCGCTTCAACGCGCGCCACCGCCACGTCGTCGCCTTCTACCGCGCGGACTACGACGCCGGTACGTGCACGCTGCCACACGCTGCCACACGCGCCCGCACGCGGCCCGCAGCAGGGCACCGGCCGCTTCAACGCGCGCCACCGCCACGTCGTCGCCTTCTACCGCGCGGACTACGACGCCGGTACGTGCACGCTGCCACACGCTGCCACACGCTGCCACACGCGCCCGCACGCGGCCCGCAGCAGGGCACCGGCCGCTTCAACGCGCGCCACCGCCACGTCGTCGCCTTCTACCGCGCGGACTACGACGCCGGTACGTGCACGCTGCCACACGCTGCCACACGCGCCCGCACGCGGCCCGCAGCAGGGCACCGGCCGCTTCAACGCGCGCCACCGCCACGTCGTCGCCTTCTACCGCGCGGACTACGACGCCGGTACGTGCACGCCGCCACGCCGCCACACGCGCCCGCACGCGGCCCGCAGCGGGCACCGGCCGCTTCAACGCGCGCCACCGCCACGTCGTCGCCTTCACCGCGCGGACTACGACGCCGGTACGTGCACGCTGCCACACGCTGCCACACGCGCCCGCACGCGGCCCGCAGCAGGGCACCGGCCGCTTCAACGCGCGCCACCGCCACGTCGTCGCCTTCTACCGCGCGGACTACGACGCCGGTACGTGCACGCCGCCACACGCCGCCATATCGCGCCCGCACGCGGCCCGCAGCAGGGCACCGGCCGCTTCAACGCGCGCCACCGCCACGTCGTCGCCTTCTACCGCGCGGACTACGACGCCGGTACGTGCACGCTGCCACACGCTGCCACACGCGCCCGCACGCGGCCCGCAGCAGGGCACCGGCCGCTTCAACGCGCGCCACCGCCACGTCGTCGCCTTCTACCGCGCGGACTACGACGCCGGTACGCACGCTGCCACACGCTGCCACATCGCCCGCACGCGGCCCGCAGCAGGGCACCGGCCGCTCAACGCGCGCCACCGCCACGTCGTCGCCTTCTACCGCGCGGACTACGACGCCGGTACGCACGCCGCCACACGCCGCCATATCGCGCCCGCACGCGCCCGCAGCAGGGCACCGGCCGCTTCAACGCGCGCCACCGCCACGTCGTCGCCTTCTACCGCGCGGACTACGACGCCGGTACGTGCACGCCGCCACACGCCGCCATTATCGCGCCCGCACGCGGCCCGCAGCAGGGCACCGGCCGCTTCAACGCGCGCCACCGCCACGTCGTCGCCTTCTACCGCGCGGACTACGACGTCGGTACGTGCACGCCGCCACACGCCGCCACACGCGCCCGCACGCGGCCCGCAGCAGGGCACCGGCCGCTTCAACGCGCGCCACCGCCACGTCGTCGCCTTCACCGCGCGGACTACGACGCCGGTGCACGCCGCCACACGCCGCGCCACACGCGCCGCACGCGGCCCGCAGCAGGGCACCGGCCGCTTCAACGCGCGCCACCGCCACGTCGTCGCCTTCTACCGCGCGGACTACGACGCCGGTACGCGCACGCTGCCACGCCGCCACACGCGCCCGCACGCGGCCCGCAGCAGGGCACCGGCCGCTTCAACGCGCGCCACCGCCACGTCGTCGCCTTCACCGCGCGGACTACGACGCCGGTACGCACGCGCCACACGCCGCCACACGCGCCCGCACGCGGCCCGCAACAGGGCACCGGCCGCTTCAACGCGCGCCACCGCCACGTCGTCGCCTCTCACCGCGCGGACTACGACGCCGGTACGTGCACGCTGCCACACGCTGCCACACGCTGCCACACGCGCCCGCACGCGGCCCGCAGCAGGGCACCGGCCGCTTCAACGCGCGCCGCCACGTCGTCGCCTTCACCGCGCGGACTACGACGCCGGTACGCGCACGCTGCCACGCTGCCACACGCGCCCGCACGCGGCCCGCAGCAGGGCACCGGCCGCTTCAACGCGCGCCACCGCCACGTCGTCGCCTTCTACCGCGCGGACTACGACGCCGGTACGTGCACGCTGCCACACGCTGCCACACGCGCCCGCAGCAGGGCACCGGCCGCTTCAACGCGCGCCACCGCCACGTCGTCGCCTTCTACCGCGCGGACTACGACGCCGGTACGTGCACGCTGCCACACGCTGCCACACGCGCCCGCACGCGGCCCGCAGGGCACCGGCCGCTTCATCGTGCTGTTTACTTTAAATGACGTTATTGAATTTTAAGTATTAAGCAATAGAAAGTTGCCAAATTCACATAACACATCGCACATGTAAGTATGTAATAGGTGTTTGTAATTTATTGATTATAATTTATATATCAATTAAGGGAAGAGAGTTGAGACCGTTGTGTATGTATTTCATTTTGACTGAACACAATGTAACGGCGGCACGTGGTTGTGAGTGCAGCGCTGGCGCTGTGGCGCAAGACTCGCAGCACGGAGCCGTCAGACGCTGCGGCCGTGCTGGCGCTCGGGCCGCTGCGCGTGCTGCGCGCGCCCGAGCCCGCGCTGCTGCTGGCGCCGCGCGCCGCGCCCTGCGCTGCGAACAGCGCTGCAGCTGCTGCAGGTGCAGGTGCAGCTGCTGCAGCCTGCCTGAGCCGCGCGCGACGCCGATCTGCAGCGGCTGGACCTGGGCGCGCGCCACGCGCTCGCCAAACTGCTGCTTGAGACGCAGGCGCAGCTGTACTGACACCACGCACACACACACACACACATTCTAAACCGATTACAACGCACACACACGCACACTACTCATGCATATACGTACGCATTCTTTCAACTGCACGTTCTGAGTTAACACGCTTTAATATCATTTGTACTCACACACGCGCAAGCACGCGCGCGTACAAACACACACACACACACACACACAAATTACACATATACATACGCATTCCAAACCGATTACAACTGCTCGTTCTGAGTTAACACGCTTCAATAAATTATAATTTGCACTATA
This sequence comes from Parnassius orleans, assembly GCA_029286625.1. Taxonomy (NCBI): domain Eukaryota; kingdom Metazoa; phylum Arthropoda; class Insecta; order Lepidoptera; family Papilionidae; genus Parnassius; species Parnassius orleans. Next base: position 450,694 of record JAGSMP010000043.1, on the reverse strand, counting down.
TTTTTAATAGTAGCCCCATACTCTGAAGTTAATCAAATAACTGTCGTTCTTCACAGGTACAAGGGTTGTAGGAATAAAATATTTCATAAATTCTGAATATAATTACTGACTGTATTATTAACAAATTTTAAAAGGACACGCGTTGATAAAATACGCGATAGGAACGGAACGAGTTTCTTGATTTCAAGCACAGTACTATCGGCGTTCGCACATGACACGTTAATTTCTAATACAACATATGAAATAAAACTAATTTCACGAATTTTAACTTATTTAATTTTATCTTTTTTAATTATCGACATTTCGGGCACCTCCGTGACCTGTAAACTGTGTGTAACTATGTAAGTGCTGTAAACTGCTCGAAACGTAGGGAATTAAAAAGTTTAAATTAAACGCGATAAAAATCGTAAATTTAATTTAATTATACGTTAATTTCTTCAAATATTATAAGACATTTTATTAATCACGACATACAAACACACAGATCAAAGTTTAAGCAAATTCTATTATACCCACATATTCTCAAATATTTTTCCTGTTTCCTTTCACAAAATCAACACAAACTTTACATTTTACTGAAAGAATTAAGTGCTTCCACTCAGCTTAAAATGAATTTACTTCGACAATACAAACAAAAGCACAAAGTGCCACTTTTAACATTAAAATTAATATTAAACTTAATGAAATCCCAATCAAAATATTTTTTTTAAATTATCGACGATCTTCACTTTACTATCTTCATATATCTTCACTATCTTATCTTCACAACTTCATTTACTAAATATTGCCACTGCCACAAGTTTTACCATTTTGCACACATATGCAATTGTAATTAGTTTGACAGCTATGACGTCACAAAATGGAAACTAGTTAGTCTCTTTGTTATTGTAAACGTTTGTTACAACCTAGTATATAATAGAACAAAATGAAATGTATACAAATAAACTTTTTAGTACAGTTTGTTGTTTTATTTTTTACATCAGTCAACATGTTCAGTGTACCCAATGTCTCTCCTGAATGGGTTTCCTCCTTGTCGTGGTGAAATCCCGTATACTACCCGTGTCTCGGTCATCATTCATTCTTTCAACCATTACGCTCTACCAAAGTCCACTGCTGAACATTTTTATATAGTATAAGCATGATAAACGAGCACACAGCCCACCTGATGCTAAGTGGATGCTGTGGCCTTTAGACATCTATATCTACCCTCGATTAAGTATCAAAATCCTAGTACAGTAGTTACAACGCTTCCTGTAGTCTTCTTTGTTTTAAGTTGGTTGCAGGTAGCGTCTTCGCATTAAAACATTAATCTCAAAACTTACTAATTTTACAGGAGAGCGTTTTAAAGGTTTAACGTGTAATATTTTTAATAGTAATGATCTTTTCAACATGTATTTTTTTATTTTTTGCTAGTTACATTATCTGTCTTTCAAATTAAGATAAAATTATATATTAATTTTGTTATATAGTAGCCAAAACGTAGATCAGAAAAATAATCGTTTTGAGTTTTAATACTTTTCCAGATAAAATGTTGCTTAATTTTTACGATTTAACTGAACATAAACACTTAATTTATTAAATACGATTAAATTTAAGGAATAAAATAATATTTTTCGCAGTATAACAATAATATTTTATGTAATATTTATTTCTTTCAGTACAATTATGAAATTATTTTTCTAAATATGAATTAAAACTATACAACTAAAAGAAAATGGTTCAAAAAATAAGGCAACTATAAAATAAAATTAACTAATTGATTAAATCACGTTAATCACTAAGCAACATGGCACTTAATAATTAGGAACTTGTTAACCAATAGTCAGTCTTACTAATTATTATTTAATCTAAGTTTAAGATCTAGGTATAAAAGTACTATTTTTTAATTATTAGGAACTTTATCCAGTCTTTGAGTATTATTAATAGTTTGAATAAAATATCAAAAGCTTAAGTATTAATTTTAAAAATACAATTTAAAAATACAAGTAAATCTATTCAATTTGTATCCTTTTTATTTTAAATTATCGTCTGTTTCATAAAGATTACAGATTTTCATAAAATGGACGATAATATTCGGGAATAGTTTTCTTATCAACTAAAGCTAATAAACCTCGCTTTTCTGATCGGCAATTTCAATTGGTGCGTTATATACTGCTTTAAAAGGGTAATTATCTCGAAGACCTTTTGCAGAGGTGGGTCCAACCTTTACCACTTGAAAATCTACTTGACTGTAGGAAGTTTTATAAAAGAAGCAAACTGCAATTTTCCTTAGTGAATTTTAAGATTTTATGTCATTCATCTTATAGTTTCATTATTGGTATTTTTAGTATAATTGCGGCCTACATCATTACATAGAGACTTGAAATCTTTAAATTGAGTGTAATTTAATTCGTTAACTTTGTAAGATTTCCCAGTCTTTTTGCTGCTCTGATCAATGAAACATACTGATCTGGGCTGTATATTGGCCCAGATCAAGTGATTTTAATATTTCAACAATGAGTGTGCCAGAATCATTTTCATTTTGAGTGTCCTTTAATAAGGAACTTATGTTATTGTTTTAAGACTGGGAATCGTTGCTACCGCATGCATATACATACTTATTAGGAATTTGTTCTTTTGTTCACCTGTACAATTATCGCTGAAAAATTATATCAACATCATCATTTACTCGCACACATAGATACAATATAATTATAAACGCAGGTTTCAATTTCATTCGCGCTCTATTGCCTTGTTGTTCGTGCCAAAAGTAACATTCTACATCTTTTGTTTTCAAATCATAGATGGTAAAGTTGTAAAATTCAATTTTGATACGTAATAATATGTTGAAATTTCGCCTTTGGACATGACAACGTCGCTTGTAAGTCATAAACAGCAACAATTAACGATGATTTACTTTGGCATCTGTTTTATCGTTCTTTTCTATTCGTGATAATTTTTCCATCAGGTGGTTTTCATAACGATCTTTCATTTCTTCCTTCTCAGAGTCTAATGCATTAATATAGGCAGTACAACTTCACAAGCATCTTTCTTCGGAGTGAAAAACTAATATTAAACCCGTGTTAAAAATTCTATGGAACATTACGTATTAATATCTCTTTTTCTGTACAATTGAACATAATCCTGTAAATATCAGACAAATTTCTGCCTCCATCTATATACTGACTAGTATTAGCGCGAACGTAGTGACTTTCTATTTTGGTATGTTCCTAATGAATTTCTAGCACTGTTTTAGTGAATCAACCCGGTGATGATGTTCGTGTTTGCCTCTTCGATCATCGAGCATTGGCACCGGATTGTCGTTTACAGACACCTTATCTCGCACCGTTCGAACTATTGAAAGGGAAATATCAAGCGTATTTAAGAAAACTTTGACAGACACGAATTTTTGATTTTGCCATCATTCAAGAAAATTTTAAATTATTTTTGCGTGGTCTATTGCTAGATTTGTACACATATTTAGGCTTAATTCCACAATGCTATTGGCAATAAAATGACGTTTATGTAGTGCATCTGGTAAAGCATAATATGCATCAAAAATTTTTGCCTTTTTCCTCCAAAATGAGAGTAGAACATTTCTGCCTGCATTTTTCCGCAAGGAGCTTAACAGATTTTTCACTCACAACTTTATTTTAGTAGAGTAGCTTTTACCTGCATGCCTCAACCGTTTTAATTCATTTGTTTTCCATTTTGTTGGGTTAGCTAAACGTTTACGTGTGTTCTTTTCGGTGAAACTTGCTTGATTTGAGATTCAACCGTTTGGATTGACTGAACCGATGTATTTTCAGCTTGCGATGGCTCAGAATCAGAACCACTTTGTGATAAATTAAAATCGTTACTAATATTGAATGGGATCAGCTACGCTGTCATCAGAAGAAAATCTTTTCAGAGGAAGACGAGCTGGATAAAGAACTTGTGGAATCGGAGTCACTGCTATCTGATGAATCTAAAATAAAATGTCTGACTTAGATACACTTAGTTCTCCTACAAAACTAAAAAATTGATAGAAATCTTACCATTTTCTGAAGTTGCTGCATCTCTGAAGTGTTAATTTCTTGTACAATACATTGTTGTTGTAAATCTGAATATTCATTAGTTTCCCTGAACCTTCCTGGGATTTTCATTCGATTCATGTAAACCTCCAGGAGATTTTCGTTCGGATCGTGTAAATCTTCCTGTAAACCTTCCTGGGATTTTCGGTCGTTACAGGAAACGACTTGTCCTGTAAACCTGTCAATGAAAAATATTATGTAATATATAAAAAAAATCTCATTAATATACACTTAGTAATATTAAAACATACCTAAGTTTTGACTTATTACATATTGTGAGTTATTTTCATGTAGTATGTCCCTCGATTCCACTTCAGAATCAGCAATAGGCGAATCATTTACTTTTTTCTGAGTAATTATATTTTTTTTCAAGCTCTCTAAAATTTACTTCTTTGTGCCATTTCAAAAGCGTTTAATTTAATCTGAATAAATAAAGAAAACATTTTAAAACATACAATTAGAGCCGGCACTGCAACGGATGGTTGGACGGGACGGCTGGCTGTCTCGGCTATCTCGTTTTATATAGAGAAGAACGCGCGGCAAAACGAGACAGCCGCGACGGCCAGCCGTCGCTCGCCCCCGACCGTCCGTCGCAATGTCGGCTACTAAAACATAACCAAACGAGTTGAAACAAGTCGCTGTATGTTTCAGAATGGCAATGATATTTACAGCCAATATTAACGAAAATCAAAATAATCTTATATTTATTAATTAAAAAGCAAACATTTTTGAGATTAAACTATTTCTGACGTCAGATTTATGATAAAAAGTAGAAAATTTTAAATTAAAACATAACTTTTCACAAAAAATATCTAAAACAGTATACAATTTAGAATAAACATAGTTTAAATAAAAAGAATGGGACAGTTTTATTCATATTTTATCACAAAACTGTACAATTGCATAATTATACAATTTGAAGGAGAATTGATACAAACTTTGCTACACATTTATAGCAATAAGTGTGTAATTTTGAGATTGTGTAATACTAATGAAATAGAATGCTTACCTTGGGGTCAAATTTTCGTTTTTGTATACTTTAGGACACAACGCTTGCACTACTCGGTCGCTTGAACGTAACTAAAAATTATATAGTATTCGCGCGATACAAGTTCTCACTTCGGCCAATTTAAAACTAACCAATGCGCTATCTAGCGAGTGTTTGTTGAACTACGCTCTTTTGTCAATATTTAAGAGAAAATACTGGTGATACCAAACGTTTTCACATATTAACTCAATTTCGAATATTTTGGAAATTGTACACTTTTAATGCGAAAAGGTAGGGGGTTGCAGTAGCCACCTCTGAGGACTAAGATGGAATGCCTCGCCTCCAGTGAAAAGGGTCACCGGTTCTCTACCCTCTCCATACGAAACAGCAACATTAAAGTGCTATTTTACACTGGTATTCTGTGAGAGCGTGGTTCTTCCCGGTCGAGCTGAACCATTCATGCTTCAAACGTAATATAGCTGCAGCGTGGCTCTACCACGTACACAGGCATTTATTTATGAAAAAAATTCCTCTATATGGGGAATAGTTACTTGGCGCGGCTCGGTCACCCACGGTGAATAAGAGGAACCTATATCGCAAAATGAGGAGAACATGGGTATGTTAACTCAATTTGAAGCTGCTCCAGACTGTATGGAAACTAAACGAGTGAGATAGGCGACTAATTTATTCTATAAGAGAAAATGGAATGGGCTGCCACTATTGAAAATATTTGTACTATTTTTAATCGTTAGATAAAAGATCCTACATATATGGGGATCGAACTCGAGTTATCCTCACTCTGTGAAATTTAACGTTGCTTAGCCCCTGAGCTAACACGAATCGTAGACTACATACGAGGGTGACACTGAAAGTTCTTATAAAATCAAAAACTGAACAAACTTGCAAGTTATTAGTTTTATTATATCTTTTCAAAATAGTGTCCATTTACATCAATACATCGTTGCATCCGATGGAACCACTGAGAAAAGCACTTTGCCCACTCGTCCTTAGGGGTCTCTTCGACGGCATTTTGAAACGCAGCCACTGCTTCCTCGGCGTCCACAAAACGTTTTCCTCGAAGTTTTTCTTTTATTTTCAGAAATAAATAAAAAAACTGCCTTGTACCGTGTAGTGCTTGGCATTGTAAGAATATCCACTACCCCATATCCCGAGGGTGTTGTAAGAGGCGGCAGAGGGAAACAAACCAGATGAGCAGCAGCGTCTTCCTAGTGCCTAACCTGCCAAGCGTGGCAACTATGGCAAATATACGCCATATAAGTTAATCTATGGAGGAAGCCTGTGTTCGACAGTGGACTTCGGATTAAAATATGACGAAGTAAATAATGCTATATCTCAATTAGTAAATTGTTTTAATGTTAATAACTTGCATTTAAATGGCACTAAAACGAAATGTATGAAATTCATGACTCCAAATGTCAAATAATTAAATACTATAATACTATACACTAATGTAATTTTAAATGGGGAGGAACTGAGTCTTGTCGATACCACAATTTTTCTTGGAATAACACTAGATGCGAAGCTTCCATGGAGCCCCCATGTATCAAAATTAGCAAGAAGACTTAGTTTTGCAGCATATGCTGTAAAAAAGATCAGAAATCTTACCAATGTGGAAACAGCTAGACTTGTTTACTTTAGCTATTTTCATAGCATAATGTCGTATGGCATTTTGCTATGGAGACACGCGACTGACACTGAAATTATATTTGTTTTACAGAAGAGGGCGATAAGAGCAATCTATTATTTAAAACCTAAAGAGTCGCTCAGACAAAAATTTAAGGACATTATATTAACTTTGGCCTCTCAATAAATTTATGACAATGTAATGTACGTACACAAAAATAAAAGTAGTTATACAAAATAAGTGATATTCATTCTGTAAATACTAGGAACAGACACAAGTTAGTAGTACCAGTTACTCGACTCCACCGAGTCAGTAATTCATTCTTGGGGCGATGTATACGCACAACAAAATCCCAGAAAATATACAAAATTTGACCTGCTCAAAGTTCAAAAACTTTATCAAACAAAGTTTGTATAAAATGGTATCTATGAGGATGCTCAGGACAGACCAGTTCAGCAATGAGTGGAAGGACAGCCTACAACATCCACAGCAGGAAGATTCGGACATCTCCAGCCGATTCTGGAATGGATGAAGGCCAGTGCTCCTAAGCCCAAGTGGAGCGACGTCTCAGCGATGAGTTCGACCACGAAAGCTGTTGGGCCCAATGGGACAGCTTGCTGGTTTAGGATGGAGTCCTGTGCCGTAAATGGGAAAATGGTCGGGGAGACAGCTGTCATTTGCAAATGGTTGTCCCTAAAGCTGTACCATAATGGTTGTTCAGGAGGCCATCTGGGAGTTAAACGAACTCTACTGAAGATCCGAGAACGGTTTTACTAGGTTTACTGTCGTGACGATGTCGAGGACTGGTGTCGTAAATGTACAAGTTGGGCGGCTGTAAAGGGACCTCAGACTCGTAGTAGAGGTGCATTGAAATTGTACAATGTTGGTGCACCATGGGAGAGGATAGCTCTTGACGTTGCGGGGCCGTTTCCGGAAAGTGAAAGTGGTAACAAGTATTTCATGGTTGTGACGGATTACTTCACTAAGTGGCCAGAAGTCTTCGCCATTCCAAATCAAGAAGCTTCAACAGTTGCAGATAAACTAGTTCATGAAGTCTTCTGTCGTTTTGGAGTAGCTGTGAGATTCACAGCGGTCAGGAAGGAATTTTGGTCTCAAATATTCCAGGAAACTTGCCGAGTTATGGGTACTCATAAAACAAGAACAACTTCTTACCACCCACAATCTGATGGAATGGTAGAACGATTTAATCAGACATTGGGAAGGTACCTAGCAAAAGTTGTGGAAAATCGGCAACGAGACTGGGACAAGCACATACAACCGTTTTTGTTGTCATATCGAAGCGCTGTTCACGAAAGTACATCAGTGACACCAGCTTTTGCAAACTTTGGAAGAGAATTACGGCTGCCTGCACACCTGATCACCGGAATACCACCTGATGCCCCACGCAGTATAACTGATTATGCAAATGGCAATTGGAAATTTATGAACACGTCAGACAATCGGGCCAGCAAATGACTGAAAAGATGAAAACCCGGTATGACCGCAAAATGAACAACAAAGGTTTCGACGAAGGTTCACTAGTGTGGTTGCACAATCCAGTTCGCAGCAAAGGGAAATCTCCTAAGCTTCAAGCTAAATGGGACGGACCGTACCGGATTGCGACAAGGATCAATGACGTAACCTACCGGATACAAAAAGGTGCAAGAGGTACACCTAAGATCGTCCATGTGGATCGACTGGCGCATTATTATGGGCCCGATAATGCTCGGGACGAGCATGTCTTAGGAAGGGGCAGTGTTGAGCGCCACCATTAATGCCTGGTAAATGGCAACACTAGTTACACGCCCTCTAGTATCGAGTGGCAGAACTAGGAGAGTCAAGATCCTTCTAGAAAATTCCATGGAAGAACTTTCTAGAACTATCGACACCTAGTCAATCGGGACCGGTATGTACTCGAAAATTCTAGACGTTTCTACAGTAGAAGATTCTGGAACTATCTGAGGCCCTATATAAGCTATAGATCGCGACCGGGTCAGTGTTGAGTTGGCGATACAAGCGAATACTTCGAAGCGATACAACTGCGAACTAAAGTGATCAGTAGTACAATTGTGTTTTGTTATTCGCACATAAGTAAAGAAATCGTACCGTACAGAGGCAAAGCTTCATACAACCGCGCTGTGATAGGTACACTACTACAAGCTTGAGGCGCATGTGTGCGTGAGCACTGGCGGCTCGTCACGAACAGAGAGAAACTGCTTTAAACCGGCTCGGCCAGTGCTCAAGATCAGGGTCGTGTAAAATATAATAAGAGTCAAATTTTGTTTTTTAAAGAATAATTCGTATCTAATGAAATATAAAAAAGTGTAAAAATGGTTTACGTAGATTTAAATCTTATCGAGGTTGCCGCAATAGATACCGCTGATTTTGTAAATAAAATTAATAATTTGTTTGATTTCTTAAACTCAAGTACACTGCGATCTCCTAATAAATATAAAAGAGCTTTTCGATGCGATAGTTATCAAATTGAGCCAAAAAGTTGGTCCTCTCCAGATTGGGATGCAATAGGAAATTATCGATTATGCTAGACATTGCTGACGTTAATGATTTAAATACCCAGATTAACTTTCTGAACCGATTTATAACAACTTTCAACTGCGAGTGCCAACTAAGTATAAACTGAAACGACAAACGATCTTGCAGTCCATTTGATGGTAAGTGACAGTCTATGGACTCCATAATAAAAGCTGTGTGATCCTATATAATTATTAATAAAAGCTGTGTAATATATTACTACCAAAATGAAATATGACACAGATAAACAAAATTATTAATGTTTATAGATAAAGACAAATCTATATAAGCTTTTATCAGGAACTTAAAATCAATAAGAAGTGATAGGCAGAAAGACTTTACAAATAGCATGAATTTCATTCACGCATTTCAAGTGTCTATAAAATCTTTAATAAAACTTCATGAAGAATTAAAATCAGAAGAAATTAAATTAATTTATATTTACGAGACGTCTAAATCAAGATTGTCTCGAAAGTTTCTTTGGAAAAATAAGACAGGCGGGTGGTAAATTGTGAATACGATTACGATATGTTACTTATGGAACCAGACGATTGTCGTATTTTAATACACCATCACCGCAACCTGACAATGTTACTGTCTCTGTGTCAATAGTAGGAACAAATGATTATCTATTTGATTTACCAGAAAAAAATGGTTTAGTCTATGTGTCGGGATATTTGTATAGAAAATGTTGTCTCCAACACCACAAATGTGAGAAAATAAAATTGCACCTTAATAGATCTGAACAACCTATAAATATGGGAAAAGATTCTTTTTTCAGCCATTACAAGGATTTTAATAAAGATGGTGTTCAATCGGGTTTTTGAATAATACTTCTTGACAATTTTATCGCGTTTGTTGAATTGCTTGAGAAAAAACTTTCGCGCATATTTTGACGTTGAAAGAAAAATTGTAAATATTGGTAGTCAAATATTAAAGCGAGTGCAAGATTTTATATTTGTTATGAAAAGAGAGTATTCCAATAGATTATTTAAAAAAAATAACTTTAAACTTAGAATTTACCATTTAATTAAAAGCCACAATTAATTGTTGAAGAACAATAATTATAAAAGTAAAACATTTAGAATACGTAGTTTATAAAAAAATATTACATCTCTATATATTAAAATGCTGATAAACGTTTTGTTTATTTAGTTTTATCCTCCTGTGCCAACCCTACCAAAATAGGTAAACATTTTGACGGCTCCTTAGAAGCTTTGCCTCTCTACAGTTTCTTTACTCATGTGGTTTTAAGTTGTAATTAGTGTTCTGTAATTAAAGTGTCAATTTTGGTGATTCACTCGGCAGTTTTTAATTGTCTCGAACCCCAAGCTCGTAACATTATATTGTTGCGCGCCACTATTAATGGTTTATACATGGCAACACTGTTACCACTAGCCCTCTAGTATCGAGTAGCAGAACTAGGAGAGTCAAGATCCTTCTAGAAATTTCGGGACCGATATGTACTCGAACATTCTAGATGTTTCTACAGTAGAAGGTTCTGAGAACTATCTGAGGCCCCTATAAGGCCGGTATAGACCGCGACCGAGTCAGTATTGAATTGGCGATACAAGCGAGGACTTCGAAGCGATACAACTACGAACTTAAGCGATCTGGTAAAATTGTATTTTGTTATTAGTGTGGTTTAAAGTTGTAATTAGTGTTGTATAATTAAAGTGTCAATTTTGGTAATTCAATCGGCAGTTTTAATTGTCTCGAACCCCAAGCTCGTAACAATTGGTGTCAGAAGTGGATCAGATCATGCCGATTTTACCAAAGGACGACACGGAGGGTATCCGTACCGAAGTCAACGCCAGCAAGAGACGGACCAGAGACGATTTGGTAATGCAACGCCGCAAACGTCGGAGGGCCAGCTGCCGACCACGGAGGCCGGCCGTCAGCAGCTCCTGCATCTGCAGCACCTGACTTAGGTGCTCTGATGATGATGCTGCAAGAGCAGGCTCGCCGACAGGAGGAACAGGCCCGCCGACAGGAGGAACAGGCCCGCCGACAGGAGGAACAGGCCCGCCGACAGGAGGAACAGGCCCGCCGACAGGAGGAACAGGCCCGTCGGTTGGAAGAGCAGCAGCGTGGACAGGAGGAACAGGTCCAACAGGAAGAGCAGATGCTCATGAAGGACCTTCACGCTACCTTCGGGAAAGATAGGGAGGTGAAGGATAGGGTTGCTCAACATGACAACCGCCTGTCGGAAGCTGAAACCGAATCAACCAAGTGAACAATCGGGTTGACAACGTGATTGCTGACGTGAAGAAACGCTGGACGACCTCAAACTTGGGGATGGAGTTACAGCCCCGTGGTAGCTACAACACCTTCGCTACGTGGATTCAAAGTGCCGCCGTTCGACGGGACTTCTTCCTGGTCGGCGTACAGAATCCAGTTCGAGGCTGTCATGAAGGCGAACGGCTGGAATAAAAGTCAGGCCATGACTGCTCTCACCCTAGCCTGCGCGACCAGGCCTTTATTCTGGAAGCTCGGTAAGGAAGTGACTTACGAGCAGCTCCTTGAGGCATTGGAGGCGAGATATGGCGACGCTCACCTGGAACACGTCTTTCGTGCGCAGCTCAAAGATCGCGTGCAACGCAACGAAAACCTACAGCAGTGGGCCTTGAGGTGGAAAAGCTGGTTCGAAAAGCATACCAGTCTGTACCTGCGCTCATTGTAGGGAACCTGGTGCAGACATTCATCGACGGCATCCGCGACCTTGAAGTCAGAGCTGCTGTGGGGCTCGGGCACCACGAGACGCTGCAAGACGCGTTAGCCCATGCACTGGAGGTGGAAGCCGTACGGCAGGATCATCGATCCCATCGCGTCAGGAGGTTGCAGCAGCTGCAGTTCGCGACTACAATAAAGGATACAGCCCTAGGGTGCTACGGCTGTGGAAAGGGGCCATCTTCGATCCAGCTGCCCTAAGCGAACTGTAAAAGGGAGGTGATCGATCTCGAGAGGGTAGTGCGGCTAACAGCACCGCCCAGCAGCAGCAGAAACGAGTAAAGCCAGGACTGCGGGGCGGGTGCTGGCTGATGTTAAAACCCCAAGTTTCGATCTCACAAACCCATGATGGGAACAGCCTAATCATCAAAGGCGAGGTCAACGGAACGCCGTGTAAACTGACCATAGACACTGGCCTCTCGCACGGTTGTCAGTTCCCAACTTATAAGTCAGTTCCTTGGGGACTCACATACAACCGAGAGCGCATTAATTTGGTAACAGCCACCGGTCAGCGCATACCCGTCCGTGGAGAGAGAGATGGAGTTGAAGCTAGGCAACATGATCTACCTGCATAATGTCATCGTGGCTGATATAATGGACGACTGCATCCTGGGCCTAGACTTCATGAGGAAGAATTGTTGTGAGATCGATGTTAAGCAAGGTGTTTTGAAATGTGGACATGAGGAACTTTTCGTGGAAGGAGCGATACCGGGGAATGTGCAGCCTTAAGAAGATTGTTCTGCCGCCGAGATCGGAAACGATTGTGCCGGTTAGTCTTCCTCGGAATCCTGGGCAAGCTCATCGTTGTGTACTCGTGGAAAGGGTGGACAATGACCTTCCGTGGAAAGTGGCTCGAACTTTGGTCAGAACCACCGACATCTCAGGAGTACGTGTGCTGAACCTTGTGATCAGGAACAGATTATGGAAAAGGCACACTGGTTGGTACTTGTGAGGAAGTGGATTGGTTGCGTAGGTGCCAATACCCATCGACTGGGACCCCAGCAAGGATGCACAAACGAGGGTGACCACACTTTAGAAGACTGTCGCAGCGTTTCTCCCGAATGAAGTGGTCAAGGCGAAGAAGTTGTTACTCAAGTACGCCGATGTTTTCTCGTCAAACGATGCTGACATAGGAAAGACTGGCTTAGTTCAACACAAAATAAACACAGGAGAAGAATTGCCTATCCGTCAGCGGCCAAGAAGATTGCCGGTAGCAAAAAGGAAGTGGAAACCATGATTGAGGGAATGGTGAAGGATGGTGTTATTGAACCTTCATCTAGTCCATGGTGTTCACCTGTGGTGCTGGTAAAGAAGAAGGACGGCAGCATGCGGTTTTGTGTTGACTACCGCCGTCTGAACGACGTTACGAAGAAGGACAGCTATCCCTTGCCAAGAATTGATGACACGCTGGACATGCTTACAGGCGTAAAGTGGTTTAGTACGCTGGACCTGAAAAGTGGCTACTGGCAGGTTGAAATAGACCCTAAGGACAAGGAGAAAACTGCATTCTCCACAGGAAAGGGTCTGTGGCAATTTAAAGTCATGCCGTTTGATTGTGCAATGCTCCAGCAACGTTTGAAAGGTTGATGGAGCTTGTACTACGCTAATTGGCGACGCCTGTCTGGTCTACTTGGATGACATCATCATCGTAGGCCGTACGTTTGAGGAACACCTTCAAAACCTGGAACGCGTGCTCATGAAGATCCAGAGTGCCAACCTCGTTGAGTCCGAAATGCTCACTATTCAAACGGCAAGTTAGCTTTTGGGGTATGTAGTGTCGGAAGTATCCGCACGGATCCAGAGAAATTGCCGCTGTCAAGGATTGGCCGGTTCCAAAGACAAGACACAGGTTAGAGCATTTTTGGTTTGCTCCTATTATCGGCGATTTGTAAAGAACTTTGCAGATATAGCCAAACCTCTGCACAAGCAACTGAGGAGAAGCGACATTCTGCTGGGATGAAAGTTGCGATATCGCATTCCAGGAGCTCAAGGACCGTCTGTGCAAAACACCTATTTTGGGGTACCCTGATGCGAGGAATTTATAGTTGACACAGACGCAAGTGATATAGGACTTGGCGGTGTGTTGTCTCAAAGGAATGGTGATCAAGAGGTTGTGATAGCGTACTTCAGCAAGTCTTTGTCAAAGCCGGAAGAACTATTGTGTCACAAGACGGGAATTGCTTGCTGTGGTAAAGTCCTTGCAGCATTTTAGCAAATATCTTCTGGGGCGGAAATTTCTCTTACAGACTGACCATGCTGCACTGAAATGGCTATTGCAGTTCAAAAATCCAGAAGGACAAGTTGCGAGATGGATTGAGCTACTACAGGAATACGACTTTGTGATCGAACATCGCAGCGGGAAATCTCATGGCAACGCAGATGCATTGTCAAGAAGACCTTGTTCTAAAGATTGCAAGCATTGTACTAGGCAAGAGGGTAAGGAAGTGGTATCTGTGAGGATGCTTATGACAGACCAGTTCAACAATGAGTGGAAAGACAGCCTACGACATGCACAACAGGAATATTCGGACATCCAGCCGATTCTAGAATGGATGAAGGCCAGTGCTCCTAAGCCCAAGTGGAGCGACATTTCAGCGATGAGTTCGACCACGAAAAGCTTTTGGGCCCAATGGGACAGCTTGCTGATTCAGGATGGAGTCCTGTGCCGTAAATGGGAAAATGGTCAGGAGACAGTTGTCATTTGCAAATGGTTGTCCCTAAAGCTAAAGTACCGGATGTTCTACAGCTGTACCATAATGGTTGTTCAGGAGGCCACCTGGGAGTTAAACGAACTCTACTGAAGATCCGAGAACAGTTTTACTGGGTCCACTGTCGTGACGATGTCGAGGACTGGTGTCGCAAATGTACAAGTTGTGCGGCTGTAAAGGGACCTCAAACTCGTAGTAGAGGTGCATTGAAATTGTACAATGTTGGTGCACCATGGGAGAGGATAGCCATTGACGTTGCGGGGCCGTTTCCGGAAAGTGAAAGTGGTAACAAGTATTTCATGGTTGTGATGGATTACTTCACTAAGTGGCCAGAAGTCTTCGCCATTCCAAATCAAGAAGCTTCAACAGTTGCAGATAAACTAGTTCATGAAGTCTTCTGTCGTTTTGAGTACCTTTAGAGATTCACAGCGATCAAGGAAGGAATTTTGAGTCTCAAATATTCCAGAAACTTGCCGAGTTATGGGTACTCATAAAACAAGAACAACTTCTTACCACCCACAATCTGATGGAATGGTATAAAGATTTAATCAGACATTGGAGAGGTACCTAGCAAAGTTGTGGAAAAACGGCAACGAGACTGGGACAGGCACATACAACCGTTTTGTTGTCATATCGAAGCGCTGTTCACGAAAGTACATCAGTGACACCAGCTTTAGCAAATTTTGGGAGAGAATTACGGCTGCCTGCAGACCTGATCACCGGAATACCACCTGATGCCCCACGCAGTATAACCGATTATGCAAACGACTTGCGGGACAAAATGAATGACATTTATGAGCACGTCAGACAGTCGGGCCAGCAAACGTCTGAGAAGATGAAAACACGGTATGACCGCAAATGAACAACAAAGGGTTTGACGAAGGTTCACTAGTGTGGTTACACAATCCAGTTCGCAGCAAAGGGAAATCTCCTAAGCTTCAAGCTAAATGGGACGGACCGTACCGGATTGTGACAAGGATCAATGACGTAACCTACCGGATACAGAAAGGTGCAAGAGGTACTCCTAAGATCGTCCATGTGGATCGACTGGCGCGTTATTATGGGGCCAATAATGCTCGGGACGAGCATGTCTTAGGAGGGGGCAGTGTTGCGCGCCACTATTAATGGTTTATACATGGCAACACTAGTTACCACTAGCGCCCTCTAGTATCGAGTAGCAGAACTAGGAGAGTCAAGATCCTTCTAGAAATTTCGGGACCGATATGTACTCGAACATTCTAGATGTTTCTACAGTAGAAGGTTCTGAGAACTATCTGAGGCCCTATATAAGGCCGGTATAGACCGCGACCGAGTCAGTATTGAATTGGCGATACAAGCGAGGACTTCGAAGCGATACAACTACGAACTTAAGCGATCTGTAGTAAAATTGTATTTTGTTATTAGTGTGGTTTTAAGTTGTAATTAGTGTTCTGTAATTAAAGTGTCAATTTTGGTGATTCACTCGGCAGTTTTTAATTGTCTCGAACCCCAAGCTCGTAACATTATATTAATATTGTGATAGAACTAACAATACACCATGTTACTATAATTATATTTTGAAAAACGTTTTAGTTTTTCAATGGAAGGTAGTGAATGTTTGTGTGGTTTACAAATTGTTCCGGGTTTGGATGTTTGTCCAGCAAGGATCGTATTCGATTTCCTTGATTTTATGAAACTTTAAGCCTAAGTTTTGGGATATTTGAGCTTCCTCAAGTCCCCTGAGTATTTTTATCTAAACAGCCGTGCCAAATTTTCATTCGTTCATACATTACGACCTTGAGCATAAGCCTCTAATTTTGCCATATTTGCCACGTTTGGCAGGCGGTTTAGTTGTTATTATTATGTTCAGTTATTGGGAAGATGATGCTGCATGTCTCCTGTTTCTCTCTGTCGTTTCTTACGACACCCTTTTTTACATGGGGTAGTGTTAAAAACGTCATACGCATACCCGCCTCGTGGGGGCAAGGACGGGCTATGTCGGACTCGCACCGACTAAAACCCCATGGTGTTGCACCTTCGCCGCATGTTGGCAGGGCCACGGGGCACACTTTCGCGATCCCACCAGCGTCGGCCACCTTCTCAAGGCGCACTAGGAACACATGGCGCGCCTTCCTCCGCGGCCTCTACCTCCACCTGCGTAACGGACCCCCCTCCCCCCGAGTCAGATACGCGGAGGCCATGGGGCCAGGAAAAGCGAGCACTAGCCTTCCCGATCCCAGCGACGGATCCTGGTCTCTGGCTCCGCCACCAACCAAGTTTCGGCCGCGGAGGGTAGGGAGAGCGGCGCCTCGCAATACCGACACTCCTCTCCCTCCTTAGTTCACCGCGGGTGACCAAGCCACAGCTACTAAGCCCCCCACCACCACCACCCGTTGTGGGGGGGGGGGCTCTTACGACACCTACGGTATATGAGATAATTGAATTTCTTACGCCGCCATTTCGCGGCATATTACTTGACAGATTGATATCATATTCACACAAAATAATTTTTTTATTAAGGCGATGGTTCATAGCTCTGCTGTGGACAAATCTTAAAAGTGCATTATTCGGCGTATATTCACATTACAGCCTATAAAAGTCCACTGCTGAACATAGGCCGCCCCCATAGATTGTCTCATAGGGTTGATCTTGTCATAGTTGACACGCTTGGCGAGCGGGTTGTCAACCGCAGTTTTATCATTTAGAGTTGTTATCAGGAAGATGCTGCTGCCCATCACCTGTTTCAATTTCACTTTGTCGCCTCTTACGACACCCACGGGACGATATAGGGTAGTGGATATTCTTACACCGCCGCTACACGGTTTATATTAAAACACGGCGTATATTAAAATGCTGTTAATGCTATGTGATGTTGCATCTGCATAAACTGTTGAAATGAAACGCCGTTGTGACATAAATGCAATTTATTAATTAAATATAAACAGTACATCAACGCGGCGCTTTACTAAAATTAGTGTCTTTTATAAGAATGTTAAGTTGTGAACGCACCGCCTTCCTCGCGATGCGCAACCGTCGCTCTCATCGTTTCAATCATTTTATTATTACATCTAATTTACCCGTAATTTTAAAATAATACTGAGTCTCGATGACTTTCGAATCGTTTTCGACAATAATGGACTAGTTGTCCTTTCCGTATCATATCTTAACTGACGTAGATATAATATTTTATCAGTCACGTTGAACAATAACTGCGCAATAAATACACGATAAGCATTAATATGTGGAAACGGACGGCTGTGCTCGTTGAAGAAATATGAATTTTGCTCGTCGTTAGGAATGTGTGTGATTCGATAAAACTATACATAAACTTTTGCCGTTTTATTACAAAACGTAGTTTATTGGTAGTTTAAGTTTAAACTATGCTTTAAGAAAGATTTTAATATGTATTTGATAGGTTAAACCCAAAGCTAACAGTAAAACACTTTTTGTAAATAAAATAACAAAACTAGAGCTCCGAGCTCCTTAAAATTTAATAAAATTGGGATGAACCTTGTAAACACCAAAATGTACAACTTAGAAGTGGATACATGCAAAAAAAAATCACTACTAGCATCGAATACGGTGGAATTGATACATTTTAATAAACAAAAACAATAAAATTCATAAAAAAACGTTAACTAAAAATTACTTATGTACGCCACACACGTTACGACCTACCGACGAGGTTTACTTGATGTTTCACTCCAATGACCCATATGTGGGCCACGCGACAGGGAAAGGGTTAATTTTATTTTTTGTTTAATTGATTATCCATCTTACGCCGCTCGCCTATACAGGATTGAAAAACTGCATAGGTCTCCGGTAGACCGTAGTACGTATGGCCAGCATTACGTATTTGCTTGTTTATTATGAAAACTACAAAATTTCAAAAATAACTTTGCTGTGAGCATCGCGATGAAGACTGGCGTTTTAAGGAAGCTTAAAATTAAAGGAAAAATGGACGCTTGTCGGAGTTATAACTTTCAACATGCAATTAATTTGCTAACAAACACCGATTGTCATAAGCAACACGGACCACTGGCGGACCGGAGGGGAGCTCCGTGTTGCTCTATGCCGATTGTAAACAAAACAGACGTCAAACTTCGTCCAAAAAGATAACAGTATAATATATGTTCAATATCTATAGATAATTATACAAATAGTTTACCGCACGCTCCGGCGTTGCGCCTGCACTACACTGTACACATACACGTGTATGTCGCTACACAGTTCTACATATAATATATATATATATATATATATATATATATATATATATATATATATATATATATATATATATATATATATATATATATATATATATATATATATATATATATATATATATATATACCCAAATGTAATGCCCAAATACTCAAACGCTGCTCGATTTTAAGATGTCATCAATTCTCGTGCTGTCTCTATCACTTTAAGTCAAAGTGACTGTGACACAACGAGACTTAACGACATCTTATGCCTCCTCTACACTACTCGCGAAGTAACCTTGACGAAGTGTTCGTAGAAGTCGATCGCAGTGTGAAGAACGTGCCTACACACTCGTGCTACTTCGCGAAGAGCTCAGTCGTTTTGAGTCGCGCGCACCGTTAACATGAATAACGTTCAAGAGGCAGCTGCTATAGGTACCTAATTGTGTGAATAATACGACGTCAATGCGTTAACCATAGATAAATAATTATTTAGAAAGCTACATATTTAATATTTATATATATAAAAAATTATAACTGGCGTACGCCGAGTAGTGTAGTGAGACGCTTTGTGTAACGTCGGGGCACCTCGCAAAGTCCTTTGACTCGGGCGCAAAAAACCGACAGCGATCGGAAGTCGCCCGAGGTGAAGCGAGGTTGCACGAAGCGAATCGAAGTACCTCTCTACACTATTCCCCTCGCCCAACTTCGATCAACTTCGCGGGTAGTGCAGAGGGCATTAAAATTGAGTGGCGTTTGAGTATTTGGTTATGACTGTGTAAAGTAAACAATTGGTCCGCGAAGCCAATGGCTTGGCCGCACCTCGGCGAGAACTCTTGTAGATTCGTACAAGGCCTCGGTCGAACATCTTAATTTCAATAAAACAACAGCGCGTAGGCGACGGCCCGTGCATAATATGGAATAAAATTTTAATTTTAAAAATGCGTCTAAAGGCAAACGTTATGGCGGCGCACCCGACCGACGACATTTGCCTCACTTCAATACTGTTCTTCAGCTATATTTTGTTGCATATTTTAAGGCAATGTCGGCAGAGAGATGGCCGCGTAAAATTTTGAGGTAGTTACGCAGATACTGCACACGTCACCGTTCTATGTGCAATATAATTCTTTAAAATGATTAGCGATCACTCGTAACGTTACACAATTGACACGGTAAGCGACTGTGTGCAAATAGTCTTGATGATGTTGTGATACAATGGGAATGGCAAGCAAGAGCGGCGACGTTAGCAGAGTGCAAGCTACTCGGCAACTGCGCGACGTGGAGCGACATGTCGCAACAAAGTGGAACAGAACGTATCCCAACGTATCGCAACGTGTCGCATCACGCCGCACTGCGCTGCAATGAGTCCGAGTGTCGCTAATGAGCGGTGCTCGCGCAGCTTAGTTCGCCGCTGCTCTGTTTCTCTAGCTCAGGCTTACGTTGGTGACCGACGCCTTCAACTTTACAGTGTTGCTCGCTCTCACTATTTAAATTTTGCTTGTCCACTGCTTCGCCATTTTGTTTGTTGTCTGGTTTGTTTTCACCCCCGCTAACGCTAACGAGTTCGACTTCGTGCCCGCCGTTGCGCTCCGTGTCATGGTTGTCAATAACCTCTTCCTCTTTATTTTCCTGGAATATTCAAGTTTTTTATCAGTGTTACAAACTTACAAATTTATAGTTTAGTCGATTAGTCAGTCTTTTTGTAGTCTTGTAAATAAAAATTTTGGTCCGTCGAGTAGAAAAAAGAACAATAACATTTTTTTCATTTTATGGGTGTGGGTAAAGAGTATTTATATCCATAAAAGTGACATATTAGTAAATGTATAGGTGGGGCTCAGCTCTAAGGCATCATCTTGTGATTGTCGCGCTAGTTGATGAAAACCGGAATGTGTACATGGTGTGAAGGGGTGCGTCTAATAAGTTGCTTTTTTACGCTGGTATTCCGTGAGAGTGTGGTCCCATCCCGGCCGATGTAATCATTCGTGCTACAACCATAATATAGCTGCGGCGTGGCTCTACCACGTAATATGTGGGGGAGGTGCAGGTGTGGTGGTGCATGGTACATATTTCAATGTGTGGTGGCGGTGCAGGTGTGGTGGTGCGTGGTACATATTTCAATGTGTGGGGGAGGTGCAGGTGTGGTGGTGCGTGGTACATATTTCAATGTGTGGGGGAGGTGCAGGTGTGGTGGTGCGTGGTACATATTTCAATGTGTGGGGGAGGTGCAGGTGTGGTGGTGCGTGGTACATATTTCAATGTGTGGGGGAGGTGCAGGTGGTGGTGCGTGGTACATGTTTCAATGTGGGGAGGTGCAGGTGTGGTGGTGTGGTACATGTTTCAATGTGTGTGGGGGAGGTGCAGTGTGGTGGTGCCTGGTACATGTTTCAATGTGTGGGGAGGTGCAGGTGTGGTGGTGCCTGGTACATGTTTCAATGTGTGGGGAGGTGCAGGTGTGGTGATGCGTGGTACATGTTTCAATGTGGGGAGGTGCAGTGGTGGTGCGGTACATATTTCAATGTGGGGAGGGGCAGGTGTGGTGGTGGTGGTACATATTTCAATGTGGGGAGGGGCAGGTGGTGGTGCGTGGTACATATTTCAATGTGTGGGGGAGGTGCAGGTGTGGTGGTGCGTGGTACATATTTCAATGTGTGGGGGAGGTGGAGGTGTGGTGGTGCGTGGTACATATTTCAATGTGTGGGGGAGGCGTATGTGACTCACTACAGGCGTGCGCGGCGGCGGCGGCGGCGCGCACAGCGTGGTCCAGCAGCCGTCCGGCTCGTACAGGCACTCGACGGACGCGAGGAACTCGTGCCCGCCGAAGCCGCCCGCCGCATACAGCACCTCGCAGCACGCACAGTGCGGGCGCGGCGCGCGCCTCGCGCAGCGGCGGGCCGGCGCGCCATTCGGCCGCGCGCGCTGTGAGGTACACCGTAGAGCGAAGCGAGGCGGCGCCGGCCGAGCCGCCGGCCGCCACCAGGCGCCCGCGCCACACGGCGCCGCCCACCGAGCGGCGCGCGCTCGGCAGCGCGGGCCCGAGCCGCCAGCCCGCGCCCTCCCCGCCCCCCTCCTCCCCCACCGACATGGTCTCGGTAGAAGCGAGGCAGTGCCAGGCGTCGCAGCCGCCCAGCACCCACAGCGCGTCCTCCCAGAACACGCCAGCGCACTGCGACCGCCCTGCGACCACAAACACACGGTCCAACGATACCGAATAAAACTGATGTCACGTATGATACGTGAATACTACACATTAAATGAAACTTATTTGACAGATTTTCGGATGCTTTACAGCACCTATAGTCACATTGGAGACTGACGTGTGAGGTTTGCTGTCGTAGTGAACTTTGGGACTTCATTACAATCTATAATAATCAAATACTGAACATGGCTTCCCCCACAAATTACCTCATAGGAATATATGCTTTAGTTTTTATTTATAAATAACTAGCTGTTCCCCGCGACTTCGCCCGCGTGTAATTTAGGGTTTTAATTATGTTGCGCGGATCCCTACTTCTTTTTTTAAAATATAAGTAGCCTAAGTTACTCCTTATAACATCAGCTATATGCTAGTGAAAGTCCCGTCGAAATCGATCAAGCCGTTTCGGAGATTAGCCGAAACAAACAGACAGACAGACAGACAGACAAAAATGTTAAAAATTGTGTTTTTGTTATAAGTATCGTATATACTTTCATAATATGCGTTTAGTAAAAAGCTGTTATTTTGACATTACAAACAGACACTTCAATTTTATTTATTTGTATAGATTTTTTATTTTTTTAGTTTTAGTTGCCAATTCCTCAGAATGCATCTCGACCAAATGAAAAGTAAAATAAAGTACGACATTATTAGTAACAAATATCTCATTAATAATAATAATGTCCTCCAGAATTTTGGTCATAACAGTCAGTCTCAACATAGGCTAACCATCTGCGCAGGACAGGATTATAGTGCTCAAATATATGCACAAGTACAAGTGCACTCTCTATTCCCTCACTCTCATAGTCGGATGCGACGGTAATCCGATACGACCGGAACTCAGACCAGGCACAGGACCTAAGGGTTTCACATGCTTCCGAAGCATGAGGGTAAAAACACCTTCAACTTCCTGTCTCTCGGCAACTACTGAGAAATTTTTGACAGAAAAAGCCAATAACTGATTTTGGTTCGACTCGGAATTCGAATTCCTTCATGATTAGCAATTGTGTTTACAACCACTAGATTAATGAGGCAGTATTTCATTAACGCCATGGTATTGAGATTAACAATTCCCCGGTCAAGCGTGATGATTAAGCCAAGTCTTCCTTACAATTGGAGTGACGTATATTTAACAGTGGATTTTCACGAGTTGATAATTTTAGAGTTTAAGTATGATACACAATGGAAGTTATTAATTTTTAACTAAAAATAAAACAAAATAAATTCAGCAAAGAAAGCACGGTTTTAATGTTCTAAGAAATAAAACTCTACTATTGTTTTTAATAAAAAAAATTATTGAGTCTCATGCTGTTTCTATTACTTTAAGTCAAAATGATTGTGACACCACGAGAATTAACGACAGAATTTGTTGAGTCTCATGCTGTCACTTTAAGTCAAAATGATGTGACACCACGAGAAATAACGACACGTTAAAATTGGGTAGCGTTTGAATAAGTTTTGGCGATCGGTTTGTACGCAGCAGGTAGAAGGTGGAGAGGGAGCGCATAGTTACCGACGTTGAGCGGCGGCGCGTCGGTCCAGGTGTCGGTCGTCGGGTCGTACTTGTGCACCTGGCGCAGGCTGCGGCCGGCCGCCCAGCCGCCCGCCACGTACAGGCGCGCGCGCGCCTCGTCGGCCGCCGCGGCGGCGTGCGAGCGCGCCAGCGGCAGGCGCGCGCGCGCCGCCCACGCGCCGCCGCGGTACGCGTCCACCGAGTCCAGCTCGGCGTGGCCGTCGCTGCCGCCCAGCGCGTACACCGCGTCGCCGAGCCGCGCGGCCGGGAAGCGCGCGCGCGCGCAGCGCATGTCGGGCAGCGCGCGCCAGCTGTTCGCGTCCGGATCGTACTCCTCGGCGCAGCGCAGCACGCGCGCGCGGTCGTAGCCACCGCACACCAGCAGGCGGCCGGCCAGCGCGGCGGCGCCCAGCGCGCACCGCGGCCGCGACATGGGCGAGCGCCGCGCCGCGTCGGCGGGCTCGGGCCGCGGCGCGGGCTCAGGCGCCACGTCGGCGTCGCGCACGCGCTCGCCGCCCAGCTTGGCGCCGCGCCGCGCCGACGCGGCCGCGCCCGCGCGCCACGCCACGCGCGCGGCGGCCGGCCGCCCGCACAGCGACAGCAGCGCGCGCGTCACGCCCGCGCCCGCGCCGCCCGCCGCGCGCACCGCCAGCACCGCCCACTCGCCCGCCTCGCCCCCCTATGCACCCATACACTCACTATTACCTGCTCATTGATTAATTGTTGAATTCTCACAGAACACCAACGTAAAATAGCAGCTTAATGCTACTGTGTTTCGTATGGTGAGTGTAAAGAACCGGAGATCCTTTTTAGTGGAAACGAGGCATTCCATCTTGGTCCCCGGGAGTAACAACGCATCTACATATTGGTTCTTAATCGAGGATAAATGTTGATGACTATGAACCACAACCTCCACTTACCATCAGGTAGATTGCGTACTCGTTGATCACCCTTATTCTATAAAAAAAATATTGTTGAATTAAAACTGTACGGGCCACAGTTTATGACTCGTACAGCTTCTTTCAGAGTTGTTAGTTTTTAGTTATGTAGTTTAAAATTCTAATCTGATAAAAAAGATCTCTAATGTAATCAAAAAGAAACTTGTCAGAACTTTAGTGTTCTCCAAGTTCCTTTCTGACTCCGAAGCATGGACGATTCTAACAACGAAATGTAGTGTTGGAGAAAGATGCTTCGAATACCATGGACCGCGAAGAGAACCAACAAGTCAATCCTGGAGCAGCTTCGTGTTCACATCAGACTCTCTACTACGTGTTACCAGAAAATTCTCAGTTACTTTGATCACATTACCCGACGCTCGCCTAATAACTTGGATAGACTTATAGTTGTTACAGTTAAAACACGTTTTTAGATAGAACGCGTTTTCCCTAGTTAAAACTAGTTTTTACTAAATGTCTTTAATAAGCACACGTTTTGTTACTTTAACAGTTTATTACCCACACTGAGTTCAATTAGAAAATGGTGCATTATGTAATGCGTCAGCATAAAATAAATGTATAGTATTTGGACCGTACAGAAGCAATATTAAGAAAAACTTATATGCAGTTTACATGCAGTAGAAGTAAATTCTTTAGAAAACTAAAGAGGAGAAGTAGGATAATTTAAAGTTTATTTATTACAATATTGTTACTAAATTTAAAAATTATTTAACATTTTATTCCACATATACAGGGTGTCCAGTAAATAGCACGACATACTGCAGGGGGTGATAGCTAGGGTCACTACCTATCAATACAACACAATATATGTTCAGCAAAATCTTACGGATTTACAGTTTTACAAAATTTTCCGAAATACCGAAAAATCTCTACCTTGAAACAGATTTTTAAGCATCTCGTAATGAAAAAATCCTTTTCTAGTACTTTTTTTACATCAAATTATTCGTGAATAGTTACTTTACTCATTGATAAGTCTTTTTTCTATCAAAGACAAGAATGTTTTCAAGAAATACTATTTTTTGTTTAAATTTGCACAGAACTATTTTCTTATCACTTAAGTTTAACCTACAGTGGTGAAAAAAAATGTATGTGGCAGTTTTGTACAACAAACTTAAAAAATAGCTTGTTTAATGGTGATTTAGGAAAGATACAATACTAGTGCATTTTCATTAAAAAAATACAAAAAATGCTATTTTAGTTCCAGAGAAGCTGATTTTGTTGAAAATGTAATTAACGTAATTTTGACAAAACCACTATGAGAATAAGTAATAGCTGCTCATTTACGCGAATTATTATAAAACTAGTTGTGACACGTAAAATGCGACATGCACGCTGTAGTGTAGCCACCACAATATATATATTAGTGTTAAGGTAGAATAAGAATCAGTATAATTAAAGGTCTAGAACAAGTAACACGTCTCCTTCATTGACACCTTCAAACATTACATGGCGACCCTGCCAGGCGGTGCGCTGCGACAATGCAAGCGCACCGCCGGGCCTACAAGAATAACACAATGTTATAATAATAAAATATTATATTAATTAAAAAAAAAGAAGAAAATCATCATCATGGATTGACTTGTAAATATTATTAAAAATATATACATTATAATAACGCGATGGAGGTAATACCGGATGGGACCAGAAAACCATAATATGAAAAACGCAAGGAGAGGTCTCAAAATATATTGTTTTAGAAGCTGACTGAAAAATTAAAACTGGCGGATTCATTGAAAAGGGAAAGAAGCGGTTGTATTCTTGCGAGCATCACCCAGAAAAATGTGAAAATTGAGTCAAAAAGAACAAAGAAGATGTTAAGAGGTAACTTCGCACCTGTGTGATTTTAATTCCATTTAAAACTTTATTTATCAATTTGAGATTGTTTTATGTTCTTTTTGCTATTATTTGAAGTTATGTATTAAATATTCTGTATGTAATTTACTATGATTAAGTTAAAAATATTTATCAGACACTTAACGATTCAATAGCATTTTATTAGTTTTATTACTGTGCCTAAATAAAAACCATAACGCAATATTATAAATTAAGTTACGTATACACTTATGTGGCACATCTATTAAGGCACAAGACGATTTTATATTCACTTTTATTCAATTATAGTTTAAATTATTCTATTACTGTGTCCTGCAAAAAATGAATGAAATAATTATATAATAGATTACATTTTTACGTACTTGATTTCTCTATAATTTATAGTTAAATAACACTGTGATACATTTCGTCGTTTTAATTTTTCGAATCCAAATTTTAAAAAGGGTTGTAAACAAATTTTTTTTCTAAATTCACGATATACCTTAAGGTTATATTATGATAAATAAAAATATTTTTTTCAATATTTTAAATACATTAATGTTTTGTTATATATAAACTCGATAGCTGTTACAGCGATTGTTTAAATAATGTTTTTGTATGCGATATAATTAACATCATAATATTTCGAACAACGTTAAATTTTAAGAGCCAATGAGTTCATGGATGTATGTAGGTATATGTGTGTAGGTATGTAGGTATGTAGGTATACTATAACTATGAATGACGAAACTATTTAAATTTCTGTGTAAATTTAAAAAAATGCTTAGAATCCCATTTTAACGTTGCATTCATATTATAATATATTGTACATTATATTGTACATTATTGTACAATTATTTTCTCGGAAAATAGTACTTACTTGTGTGGATTAAGAAAATATTTTCTTCACTTTATATGATTTTGAAACTCATTACATAAGGTATACAATTAATTGATTTAAATTTTGTTGTGCCCATATTGTGAGCCTCAATCCCTGACTGACAATGATGTAACTAAATATTTTACGAGACTATGTGATATTTGTAAAAGATGTAAGTAAATTTATGGATAAGTAAGAGAATACATAATTAGAAATGAAAAGTAATGATAATGTTGTAAGTTTGAGTGACATAGGCAAAGAAAATTGTCGGTGGTTAGCATATCCACATACAATCAGCCTGATCAGCTGAGAGTTTGGAATAACTAATAACCGATTAATTTTTTAAGTTTGTTCGGGAACGATTAAATGCGGAATAAGTTTTAATGTATTCAATGAGGGAAATGAGAATTTATTATGAATAGTATAGGAATATTGTCCATAATCTTGGGTACAATTAAATAATGACTAATAAATACTATAAATGTAAAGAAATAAATAAAAATAAAACAAAAGTTGACCTGCATAAATAAGTAATGGAGAGATACGGGAACGTCCATCACTGGTAAAGCATATAGTCCTCGAGCAGGGTATGTTTCCGTGTTTGGATGATAAAATTGGAAGTAACGGGTACTAGGGAACAATACCTTCAGTACAAGTGAGATGTGAACAATTTTACTCATATTAGTACTGTTGGGGACCAGAGAAGTCTTAAATTAGTTACCCTTAATAATGGTACATTGAGGTCGTATCCTTCATTGGATCATAGTGTGAACTTAGTTTCCTCCGTGACAATTGTTGGAGTCTTTTTAAAATGACTTAAACGTTGACCTCAAGGTTGTGCACAACCCAAGGTACAGTTTACCTTGATATAGTATGATTTAAAAAGTTTATGTACCAATAAAATAAAATGAATGTAGTGAAAATGTAATATAATACCCAAGTAAATGGGGGGCCCATATGTATAAAGTACCCGCATGATAAATATCATGTATTAATTATAAAATGAGTATAATAAAAATGGCCAATAACGCCCAAAGAGGTGAATTAATACTCCGATTCCCGGTATCTAATTAATAATAAATATAAGTGAATAGAATACTAAAAGAAATAAAGCTAGCTAAAGGTCAAAAATATTAAGAAATAAAAGAAAGTACGTACAAGAAATATGAAAAATAAAAATAAAATAAAAAAGGCCTGATGATCGAAAACGAAGGATATGAGAGTACTGTTAGTATGAAAATAAAGGACATGAGAACAATTAAAATGAGGTAATAATAAGGGAATCCCTGAACAAATCTAAAAAGTGAGATATTATGTAGTTATTTTGCATTTCTGTATTAGGTGCTACCTACAATGCTAAAATAATATTAGTAGTAATAGATAATAATAACCAAAATGCTACTTACAAGCTATACATCTAGTAAAAAACAATTAAGTTTGATAAATACATTTTCATGAATTTACAAGATTTTTTTCATATTTAGGCACATTGATTCATAGTTACAATCTTAAATTAATATAAAAAACCTTAAATTTCTTTTGTTTATTTTTTTTGTTTATGTATAATTTGTACAATTTTAAACTAAATTTGGTATATTGCTTACTAAAATCAAATCCAAAGCGTATCGATAGTCTATTATTATAAGTTTGATAATGTAATAATATTTTTTCTCTATATAGACAGTCAAACCTAAATTTACGTTAATACATATTTACTTTAAAAAAATTGTCTTTTCAAATGTTAAACAAATATTATAACTTCTAAATTAACTTTATTAAACTTTTAAACTCTGTATTCAATTAAGATAAACATTTTCTATGAAATCTTGAAATCTTAAAAGAGAAAAATACTTAATGAGTTTTCGACTATTATAAATAACTTAAATAATAAATACTGATAATGTATGTAAATGTATTATAACAATGCAATGTAACGATCTTAACTAAATAAATTAAAAGTGCTTAATACAATAATTTTCAAATACTTTTAAGTGTACTCATAATAGAACATTTTGTAAGTTATGTTGAATTAGATATTATGTTTATGATCATACGATGTAATCGCAAACGTTCCCATAAACGTACTTTGGAATTGAAAACAAAAGTGTCACAAATCGCTTACGCGGCTGGGATTGCAACTTGTATTTTGATCTGGCTTTTGTTATGTTAATGATCATAATTACGATGCATTACATTATCTTCTTTGTTCTGTATATCTTAAAATGAAATGTAATATTTTCGGTTTTATATTTATTGAACCTTCAAATCATATGTTTTAACTTTTATAAGTCAGTATTTTCTGAAAAAAGGTTGATTATTAATATCTAAGTTGTGGATCATGAAAGAAATGCTTAATCAAATATAAAGGTATAAATAAATGAAGTATATACTATAACATTATAAATATAAATGTGAATAAATATATATAGGAATGGTATTATTTAATGTGAATGTCTAGATAAGTGACTTAATAAGTAACTAAATAACTTAGTATCTAAGTGTGTTACAGTGATGTGTCGACCAAAATAATATACGTTCGCGAATGTACACCCGATTTTGTCAAACATAATGCATCAACAATGCAACAATGCATTAAGGCTTAAACATACATAATATTGTGACTACGGAATTATTATGTGCATAGGGGGTTTGGCCAACCACCCTACCCAAGCCAAGACAAATATTATATATACATAATTAGAATGTAAGACTTTATTTAAGATTAACTTTTTACTATATAAAAAAAATCTTTTATTTTTTTGTCGGTGGGAGGTGTAGTGTAGCCCCCACGATAGTATATATTTGTGTTAAGGTAGAATAAGTAGAGCAGTATAATTAAAGATCTAGAACAAGTAACACGTCTCCTTCATTGACACCTTCAAATATTACAACGCGTAATGACTAAAGGTTTTACCTGCTCGCCGACCGACCCGACCCGACCGGTTACTGTCTAACAAAAGAAGCGCATGTGCTGTCCCGCTCTTTCTTGCATTGTGATTTTGTGTCTCACTCAACCTTATTTGCGACACTTGTCAGTACGCTACCTTAAACCGTGCGCAACGCATCTCTGTGTTCACAAATTATTGTTTCGTACTGACGACTGTTTTGTGCCTTGGACCCCGGACTTTGTTTGCCTTACGATTTGGATTTTTATTGTGATCACTACGACGACTTGGCGACCACCTGGACTTTTGTGTTTTATAACATGGCCAACCGCCGCGTTTTTCCTGGTTATACGCAGCGAGAGTATGCTGAGATGCACCTTATTTACGGAGAAGCTGGCCAAAGTTCCCGAGCTGCTGCCACCCTCTACAGGAAAGGTTTCGATAGGAGACATCCACACCATGAAATGTTTATCAGAGTGCATAACTCCTACATGGAAGGCAGACTCCCTGGTCAACGTGGCGGTGGACGGCCTCAAGTTGATGACGAAGACATAGTGCTTCAGGAACGAGAACAAGACCCGACAACTTCGGTTAGGGCGATACAACGGCGCACAGGGATACCAGTCCACTGTTCATTCAGTACTTAAGAGTATGGATACCATCCATTTCACGTACGACGCGTGCAAACTCTTTTAACTAGAGACTACCTGCCGAGAGTTCAATTCTGCCGCCGCATGCTTGAAATGCATCGGGAGGACCCAAACTTTTTTAATAAGGTGTTATGGAGTGATGAGTCAGCCTGCAGAAAGGACGGCTACTTGAATTTGCATAATTTACATAGTTGGCAATTAGAAAATCCGTATGTGTCAAGAAGACAGGTCCCAGTACCAATTCAAAATAAATTTATGGTGTGGGATTTTAATGGCCAGATTGTGGGTCCCGTCGAGCTTCCACCACATTAAATGCCAATAATTACTTGGAGTTTTTACGAGAAACCCTACCCACGCTCCTTGAAAATGTTCCGAGTGAGCTAAGAGAGGTGATGTGGCTTCAAAATGATGGGTGCCCTGCTCATTATGGCCGGGAAGTAAGAGCCTACTTAGATGAAGCTTATCCAGGCAGGTGGATTGGGCGACTGGGACCGATATTATGGCCACCTAGGTCTCCGGACCTAAACCCCCTGGATTTTTTTTATTGGGGTGCCATGAAGGACAAAGTCTATGAAAAACCGATCCAAAATGACAATGAATTGAGAGCAAGGGTTAACATTGCAGCAAGAAAAATATCTAGTAATAAGCCTGAGAAGACTCAAAAGCTCATTTCTAAGAAGATGCCGAGCGTGTATTAGGGCACAAGGGAAGCAATTTGAGCATTTATTGTAATTTATTTAAATAAATGTTTATTAAAGTTAACTCCTCTGTTTTTTTTACTATCACCTTATCCTTCAAGATGTCATTTACAGACCGGCCGGCCGGTCGGCTGTAGATTAATTATTATGTAATTCGAACCGTAGTACGACCTTACGATTCGAATTCAAAGTCACATTACTTGCATTTAAAATAAAATGCTCTTATTAACTAAAATAGCTTATTTTTTTGTATTTTTTTAATGAAAATGCACTAATATTGTATCTTTCCAAAATCACCATTAAACAAGCTATTTTTTAAGTTTGTTGTACAAAACTGCCACATACATTTTTTTTCACCACTGTAGGTTAAACTTAAGTGATAAGAAAATAGTTCTGTGCAAATTTAAACAAAAAATAGTATTTCTTGAAAACATTCTTGTCTTTGATAGAAAAAAGACTTATCAATGAGTAAAGTAACTATTCACAAATAATTTGATGTAAAAAAAGTACTAGAAAAGGATTTTTTCATTACGAGATGCTTAAAAATCTGTTTCAAGGTAGAGATTTTTCGGTATTTCGGAAAATTTTGTAAAACTGTAAATCCGTAAGATTTTGCTGAACATATATTGTGTTGTATTGATAGGTAGTGATCCTAGCTATCACCCCCTGCAGTATGTCGTGCTATTTACTGGACAACCTGTATTACATTACATATTATACAGACTCCAAGTTTTAAATTTTATCATTGTGAATACTTAAATATTTTCAAATCAACAAATTTCGTCCTTAATCTTTACCATTCATAGATCACATGCATAACCTCCATACGTAATAGGAAACACTATACTGTATTCTATCTCATTCTCTCGCAGGCTTAATCCTATAGATGTATATGTTTGTCTCTTTTTAGTGTCGC
Source organism: Parnassius orleans (assembly GCA_029286625.1). Classification (NCBI taxonomy): domain Eukaryota; kingdom Metazoa; phylum Arthropoda; class Insecta; order Lepidoptera; family Papilionidae; genus Parnassius; species Parnassius orleans. The sequence continues at coordinate 418,349 of JAGSMP010000043.1, read as the reverse complement.
TTTTTCGTTTCATCACGTTTCAAATCACAACGATACTAAAGAAGTTAAAAAAATAGAATACTATTTTATTTTTATGGTTATTTTAATAAAACACGAATATAAATAATAAACACAAGTTAGGTAGCAAGGAATTTTTCACTACGGCGCTTCGTTTTAAAATGCCAAATTCTCCTGCGGGTGTACACATTAGTTATCGCGGCGGCGCCTTTGACAAGATGCGGCATGTGCCTTGGCAGCACGTCACAAAGGCGACCGTATCTAAGCGAACAGACTATACATGCGAAGCTAATAAAGGGGTGTTCACCTCGGCGGGGGCGGCGGGGGCGGCGGGGGGCCGCGGGGGCGGGCGGCGCGTCGGGCCGCCTGTGGCGCGCGGCCGCCTCGCGCCGGTACTCCAGCAGGTCGGGCGCGTCGCCCGCGCCGGCCGGCAGCTCGCCGCAGTCGCGCAGCGCTCCCGACGAATCCACGAACAGCAGGTGCGTCCGCGACCACAGCTCCTCCAACTGTCACCAATAACCCACACACAAAATCTGATATACATAAACTATATTCCTGATAATAATTATTATATATTCCAAAAGTCTATATCAAAACGTGCAACATAATATATCAATAGATTACACATTACAATTGCAACATTTTAAATTACATCTCGTCAGTTGGCGGGTACAAATTTAAAATAGATAATCCAAATATATTTTAACTGGAAGCTTTCTACATGTTTCTAATGTCTTATCTGTAAGTCTGTGATGGAGTTGAGTATATGATAATCATGTTAGTATCACAGTTTAAGTAGAGTCTAACAGTTGTGAAATTAATGTACTTGTGCAGATCAACGACGGGGGCCTTGCGGGGCAGTGGGCGGCGCGACAGTGTGCCAGCTCAGCCAACTAAGTCTGCTGTACAATATATGCGGTTGATGCGAGCGTGTTTTATAGCACTTATTTAACTAGTTTTAAGTGCCGTTTTCGAAAAATATAATATCTATAATGGTGAATTACTGTTATAGTTATATGATTTACTGTTATAGTTATATGATTTACTAAGTAAAGTTGAATTCAAATGACGGCTATGCTTATATTTGTTCACATTTTTTTGATAAAATTCTTCATGCGAATGCGAGTACACTACAAAATTAAATTTAACAATCGAAAACTGAAAACATTGAAGTATTTTTCCTTGTAGTAATAAAAAAAGGATCTTAATGTTAATAAATGATAATGAGTACAATAATATCAAAAATTATATTATTCCCAATTTCGTGACAACTCCTAGCATATTTGCGACGACAGCGTACATTATAAATACCTACACGGGCGGCCACATGGGCTGACATCAAAGGCGTTTCTAAACTGTATACCGTCTTTAAACTATGTTAATATTGAGTTGAAGTGGTAGTGTTGGCAGTTAGGTTATAAGTAGATAATTGTGAGACTGACGTGCACTCCGGCGGCGTTCTGGTCGCGCAGCCAGGCGAGCGCAGCATCCGCGACGGCGGCGGGCGTCTCCTCGCCGCGCTCGGCGCTCGTCTCGCGCAGCATCTCGATGCGGACCAGCGGCAGCGCCGCCAGCGCGCCGCTCTCACAGATCTCGTCGAACTGCAACGCACCGCACCGCCGTCACCGTCACTCTCTCTGTACTCTACACCCTCACCCGCCACTGAGCGACAGCCGTGTCTGTCAACTGCACTTCGATCTTCGGAGACGTTAAGCCAAGAATGAGTAATTCAACACAGAGGTTGTTTGTACTAATTATCTGCCAGCATCTGTCTTTACGTCTGATTATAATGTGGGTGTCTTCAAGGCAAGAGTGAATAGACTTTTGTTAAGCTAAGCAATGCGCTTGATCATCTTCGCCTTCATCATCACTTACCATCAGGTGAGATAGTAGTCAAGCACTAGCTTATAAAAACTATACTATCGGTTCTCGTGCTTTGTACTAAACTACTGAAAACTAATAAAGTATTTTGCAAAATTTTCCTTAAGTTTGATAAATCTTAATAAAAAGTTGAATGTCAGTTTTGTTTTTAATTAAAGGGAATATCATTTTGTCTCTGCCTGAACTTTTTGGTGCAGCCGGTCCCAAGCCCGGATAAAAGAGGAGGAATGGTTCCGCCGGAGAGAGTAGGTGTATCCGGTGGACTAACACTCACCTGCGCTAGGACCTGCGCAGTCGAGCGCCGTACGCGGGGATGAAGGAGTCACTGGGGTATATAATGGTGAGAGGCAACACGCCCTCTTTGGTCCGGATTTCAAGCTAAACGGTGGCCCTATCTGCTAGCCACAGATAGGGAAATGGCCAATGGCGCCCCGTCAGAGGATCGCAGGCAAAGGACGTGGGGGCTGCCTAGTTTCCCTAAAAAGGGCTAGGTGGTAAAGGCCATGCTGACGGAGCAAGTGACAGTCTATTCGGGCAGTGGGGATGGGCCTTTTCAGCCCTATCTGCCAGCTGGATCGAGGTTCCGATGTCGCGCTGTGAGCCAACTTCGCGTCCCTATATTCCCCCGGTAATCCTGACGCCTGAAATTCTTTATTTTAAAGTAGGGCGTTCCCAAAGGTGCGGGCACCATGGAAGGTGGGAAGCCGGGGGGACGAATTTTAAACACATAAAAATATGGACAATTTAAGGCCCATCAGGAAAGAGGGAGAGGTGTCAGAGGTCGACGAGAGAGGACGGTTCCACGAACTACACCATCCAGCGTAGGTGGCCCCACCAAGGGGGCAATTTCCGCGCTGGATGTTCCCAAAACACCTTCGATTCACCGATTTCACCCTCGACTCAAGACCGTAAATCTTTGGAGTAAGAGTAGAGTCTCAGTAGAGTAACAGTAGAGTCCCTCATATTGGTATAATTGACAGAATTTACTCAAAAATTCCTATCTTACAAGCCAAGTATGATAAGATCCCCAATCAATTTGTGTTTGGTAAGAAATATAAGATACAATTAAATGAAACCAACCAGCCGGAGGGATTAAATCCAAAAGAGCTTAGAGTTTTCACGGATGGTTCTAAAACGAATGAAGGTGTACAATCTGGAACTTTCTCAGAAGACCTCAATATCCACATATGTACACCGCTTGGTACACACAACACAGTCTTTCAGACGAAATGTATGGGTATCGTCCAAGCGGCCATAGCAATAGATGCTAGGAAGGTAAAAGAGTTCTCTATCAGAATACTGATCGACAGTATGGCGGTACTACAGTTCCGAGTTGCAATGTGGTGAAGGGTCGGGACTAATATATGAATGGCATCAACGATTAAATGAGGTATGTAAACACAACAATGTGACTCTGCAATGGATCAAGGGACACAATGGATCCAGGGGCAACGACGCAGCAGACGAACTGGCCAGGAGAGGATAGGCTATGGCTGTTATAGAACCGGAACTGATCATACCGATCCCTTTTGGTAACGTTCATTCACTGGTACGTAAAAACTTTACTAATACAACCTCAAAAGTAATCGACAAAAGATCGATTTTGAGAAATCAATCTTTAGATTTTAACTTTTATGTGAAACGATTCATCAGGTTTCGATTCGAATTAATTCAAAAATCGATCTTTTCGGAAAGAATCACCATCCTGACAAGTCGTCTACTATAGTAAAATTAAATTTCTACTTGGTGGAGGAGGTGACCGTGTAGTGGCGGTGTAAGAATATCCACTACCCCATATCGTGTCGAGGGTGTCGTAAGAGGTGACAACCCACCACCTCCCATGGCCCCACCGACCCTCAGGTCATACGGGCCGAATCTCGGGAGATGCGCGCGGTACTTGCACGTGGCTCTTTCCCGCGCGCACTTTCTTGACTCCCTACAAATATTTTGTCTATACCTTGTCCCAGTTTAACGTCATTCTCCCCCTTCTGGGGCTGACGACACACTGACGCCTACGTCGTCAGGCCTTTCTGCAAGCATTCTTTCTAGCCTTCTCCTGCGGTCATGCCATCTGTGCGCAAACTCACGCAACAGCCCGTAGTTCTCCCCGCCGCTCACGAGATCCGAGTAATAAATCGGCCCCTGAACCGAACGAACTAGTCCATCCATCATTTTCACTCTTAGGTCATCATACAGAGGAAATTCCCATAGAACATGGTGAACGTCCTCCTCTATCGCACCACACTCACACATACTTGTTTCACAAAGTCGCATTTCACTCAGTCTCTTCCGAAAGCATCCATGTCCGGTAAGAATCTGAGAAGTTTGATAGTCCGGTGAGACCCAGGTACACCTGAGTCTCAACGCCACCTCCGGGAAAAATCGATAGAGTTCGCGTCCTTTTGAGTCATTCATCCATCGATCCTGCCAAACACCGATCACCTCAGTCCAAATTTCGCGCTTCCGTCTGCTCAACTCCTCTTTGGGCGCGGTCATACGTGCCATACCCATCCTACCAGCACGGATGACCTCCAGGTCAGCAGGGAGAACACCAGCCAGCACCGGTAAGGCCGCCGTGCTAGTGGATCGGTACGCCTTAGTTAACAGAATAAGAGCGGTTAGCTGCGATCTGAGTAGTGCGTCAGAGGCGACAGAGGAAAATTAAACAGACGATGGGCAGCAACATATTCTTGATAAATAACTCAAAATAATAAAAACTGCGGTTTCCAACCCGCTTGCCAAGCGCGGCAACTATGGCATAATCCCCATATCCCAATACCCCAATTAGGCAATCTATGAGGGAGGCCTACGTTCAGCAGTGGACTTTTATAGGTTGTAACGGTAAAGCCGCGTATCGTCGATTACGCGATCTTGGTGCATGCGCCATCAATGACCGCGCCGGCCAGTGCGTGCCGCGGAACGCGTTCCAAATGTGCGAAGTAGATCAACTAAGCGCGTCTGGCGCGCGCGGCAGCTGTTTCAGTGTTTGACCGTTCAACATGGAGGTCGGTCGTGTACGAGCAGCTGCCGCTTTCATAGTTCCATGCATATTCTCTGAGCGCTTTATTATGATAAAAACGACTTTAGCTACTCCACAGCAGGTTTTTTGAACCATATAATTTTATCAATTTACGGCAACTATGGTTATCCATAGCTCGGAACGCATTGACCATGAATGATGAAAACAACCGTCCCAACTGCCGCGCGCGCCATAACTTAACTACTTTGAAAAACCGACACCAGATGGAACGGCCCGCTCCACGTTTGAGCGTTCCGACGAACAATTTGGCGCGTGTTCCAAGGCGGTATTCATTTCACGCGGCTGGAACGCGCACCAATGTTCGACCTCTTGGAGCGCATAATCGATACGCGGCTTAACCGTAAGACGCCCATTACACAGTAGGTTTTGCTGTTAGTTTTACAACAATCACGGTTGTGATTGACGAATAACCTACCGTGTAATGCGGTGATTGACGGTTGCATGAAATTAATTGACAAATATCTGGATATTTTGATTTTTATGTCAATCAACTATCAGTCACGAATTTTGATTGAACGTGTAATGGCATTTCGTCAATCACACGTTGTTGCTTCTAGCTTTTCTTCGGGAGTTATAGCTTTTCGCATACATTAATATGGGTATAGAAATCCCTTTTTAAAAGCTAGTTTATTACCCAGGAGCTTTCTTTGTATACGTTTTTTACACAAAATTGCAATCAAAATTGCAGCACCGGCCTTTTTTTTATGAATATCCATTCTTTCCCTCTGAAATTTTGGGTTTGACTGACAAGCAGTAAGAATGAGCGTGTAATGTCGAAATTATTCTATCATTCAAACATCAATCATGATTGATCGAACTGATTGACGCTTGCCTAGGCGTGTAATGGCCGTAACGGGAGGAGGAGGAGGCGCTGTAACGGAGTTGTGCGGTCGACTCACGTGCTGCGCGATGTAGTTGTCGAGCGCGGCGCGGTGGCGCTGGTGCAGGTCGGGCAGCGCGCGCAGCGCGAGCGCCGTGTGCGGCTGCACGCGGCGCAGCAGGCGGTCGGCCAGGTGCGCGCGGGCCGCCTCCACGCGCAGGCGCGCCGCCGCCGCGTACAGGCGCCGCGCGGCCGCCGCGTCGCGCACGCGCAGCCGCCCCGTGTACGCGTACTCGACCAGCGAGCGCAGCGCCTCGCCCTCCACGTCGGCCAGCCGCAGCACGGGCGCGGCGGGCTGCGCGCCGGCCTGCCCGCCCTGCCCGCCGGGCAGCTCGGCCAGCAGGCGCGGCGACGCGGCCGCCAGCACCGCGCAGTGCGCCGCCACCTTTCGTACGCGGTAGAGACATGCTGCATTAATAATATAGTTGTAGCACGAATGGGTCCGCTCGACCGGGGAAGGACCACGCTCTCACGGAATACCAGCGTAAAATAGCAGCTTAATGCTGCTGTGTTTCGTATGGTGAGTGTAGAGAACCGGAGACCCTTTTTACTGGAAAAGAGGCATTCTATTTTAGTGCTCACGGCTGACAACGCATCTGCATTTAAATTCGCAAACGAAGATAGATGTAGATGTCTATGGGCCACAGCAAACACTTACCATTAGGTGGACTGTGTGCTCGTTTGTCACCCTTATTCTATTTTAAAAAAATACGCGGTAGAGCGATGCTGCAGCTATATTATTGTTCTAGCCAAATGCTTTACTTGCGGCATTTCGTTCATCGTATGAATATACGTCATATTCATTACGGACGTAGACGCTGCACCCTACACACGTACCTAGCCCAAGCTATTCCGTAAATACTTATTTTCAAATTTTTTGAACGTTATAATCAAATATGTTCGAATGTACGCGTTATAACGGGGATTTCAGAGATGGGGTCCAATGTTCCGTTTGCCAAGGACGATTCTTCTTTCCATGTGCCGAATTAACGGAGACTGGGCTACCAAAGGTTAGGCGAGGATAAAATGACCTACTTACTACCTTTAGAAGATACCCCTTTTGTCTCCATCACTTGTGAACATAGAGATGATTTTTCTACGTAGTAGAGCCACGCTGCAACTATATTATGGTTGTATCACGAATGGGTCCGATCGACCGGAATAGGACCACGCTCTCACAGAATACCAGCGTGAAATATCAGCTCAATGCAGCTGTTTCGTACGATGAGTGTAGGGAACCAGATACCCTTTTCGAGGCATTCCATCTCAGTCCTCAGGAGTGACAACGCATCTGCATTTTGATTCTTAATTGAAGATAAACGTAAATAGGCTTCCCGTGGGTGTCGTAAGAGGCGACAGAAGGAAACAAATCAGGAGATGGGCAGCAACGTCCTCCTAATAATGACTAAAAATAAAAAATAAACTGCGGTTGCCAATCCCCTAGCCAAACGTAGCAACTATGGCAAATATCCCCTCTACGAGGCCTATGTTCAGCAATGGACTTAAATAGACTGTAATATTAACGATAACAGTAGATGTCTATGGGTCACAGCATCCATTTACCTTCACGTGGACTGTGATCTTGTTTGTCACCATAATTCTATAAAAAAAAAAAACAGAAACCTCCTCGCCCGCGTCGCCGCCCACCAGCAGCACGTCGTAGTGCTGGCGCGCCTTACGCAACGCGTTCAAGGCGGCCAGCGCGCGCGCCGGCCACGTCTCGTCCGCCAGCGACAGCTCCTCCTCCAGCGCGCACGCCTCCTCGCCCTCGCTGTCGTCCGACCGCGTGCCGCCGCTGCCCGAATCTGCCACGAACATGCACCCACGCACTATTAAACCGGTCCGAACAGTTACGACGATCCAAACGCACTGGTCGGAGCGGGCGATACGTAATGGCAATCGAAGGATTATCTATAGTAATTAGTAGTAGTTAAGTAGATTATCAAACGATAACGTGACCCGCCGCGACAGACGTTTTTCACCGCACCTTGTACATCTACGACGCGAGGTTCTCACTGCGTCTAATTAAATTCAAATAACATCTTAATAATATATTTCACTAGCTGGTGCCCAGCGCGTTGCTGCCACAGAAAAAAAAATTGTGAATATATCGTTTTAAATTTGGAAGAGTTCGTTCAATTAGGAATGATAATACATTCATTGAAGTCTAATGATATACAACTTTCAAATAAATTTGTCGGTACGATACGCGCGTCACCTACTGTAAGTTAATTGTACCATACCTATAACCTTCGCGCAATTGCAATCAATAAGTTGACCGAGTTTTAGTGCAATCTGATGAACGGTATGGCAGCGCATAAAATACGAACAAACAAATATTATTTTTTATATATTAGATCAGTTTCAGATACCATAGTTAAATTTCACTTACTTTTATCTTCATACAACTCATATACTTCTTTTAACTTTGGACTCTGCTCGCTCTGCCCTTTCGGTCAAAGTCGCCTTTTCAATATCTGTCGTCTCTTTCTCCACTAGGATTCTCTTATAGCTCTGTCTCACATGCTGCAGCTCGTTTTCTAAAGCCTCGACTTTGTCACTTAACGATTTATTCTCACTAACTACTTGTTTGGACTTCTTGTTCATATTCTCAAATTGCTTTTTTTATATATTAGATTTATATTACAGCCTATGAAAAGCTTACTGCTTAACATAGACCACACCCCATATATTAACTTATAAGGAAGCCGTTTGCCATAATTTTAACTGTGGCTTTGCAACCGCAGTATTTGTTAGTTGTTATCAGGAAGATGCTGATACCCAGCTTCTGTTTCATTTCCCTCTCTCGCTTCTTACGACACGAAATGAAATGAACTGAAGTATATACGATATGAAATGAAGTAGTGAATCCTTTTACGCCATCAATGCACAACCTAATTATACTTATTTTAATTGCTCATTCGATTTCATATTCACACAAAACACTTGTTTTACAGAGACGACAGCTCATAGCTATATAATCAAAATTAACATTGTAAAAATAGATCTCTGAGAAGAACATTTGTGTCAGACAGACACACACGAATAGACAACGAACTGAACCTGAAATTTTGGCAAACAATACTAATGCTGCTGGGAACAAAGCCGCGTGAAAAAATTACTTGTATTTATAAAATAATACGATTCAATTCTTGGTAACACTGAAAGTATTACCAAGAATTGAATCGTATTATTTAAGTGGTAAAATTAAATTTTTTAACTTGGTAACACTGAAAGTATTACCAAGAATCGAATCGTATTATTTAACTGGTAAAATTAAAAAAAAAAATTAACTTGGTAACACTGAAAGTATTACCAAGAATTGAATCGTATTATTTAAGTGGTAAAATTTAAAATTTTGTACAACCGATTTCAATATAACAACTTTGGCAGAAATTAGTGTGTACCGTGGTATACTGAACACATCTGTGTATACCTTTAGAGGGAACATGCGTGATGTTATGTTGTGTGATTGCGTACACAATGCATAGATATACGATAGCAGCAATCGCGGTTGATTTGCTGGCATTTATTGCAGAGTTCCGTTGTCTGTCTTCGAAACTCATCATCAGATCTTTATGAAATTTAAATGGGACCATTTCGGAATAAACCTCTTTTAAAATAAATAAGAAAACGTCTATATATGACGGAGTTATGCACGAACATACATAAAAAAATGTAAACATCCGAATTGAGACCCTCTTCCTGTTTTGAAGTCTCTCTGTCTCTGTATCTGTTGTCTAAACTGTTCTCTGATATAAATAATAATATAAATAAAATTGAAGTGTCTGTCTGTAATATCGAAATCACTGTTCTTCATTGAGCTCATGGGGTAATTTGCATGACATTAAAACATGGATAACCATTTCCAAAATGTTTGTCTGCCTATCTGCCTGTCCGGGCTAATCATAGGATTGGCTGAACCGCTTGTAATGAAACTTCACGAACAGATAGAGAGCAAAGGAGTGTTCCAAGTTACATTTTATCCGAAAAACTTAGAATTATTTTGTGAAATCTAAAAATTAATAAAATAAATGGTCTCTAACGATTATCTTTAAATTACGCTACATTAAGCCGGGGCGGGTGATAATAAACATACAATTAATTGTTTTAATTATCTATTAAATGGTTATCGAAGCCACCCGCTTTGATCACGTGCAAGTGAGCGTACGTGCGCTTTTGTATACAACGTGCTTAGCACAAATTACAACGTATAAATCGGAGGACACCGCGCGCCGCACTCTGTGTTATATAGGTTGGGCCATCTGTTAATCCTTTTTTCATTTGTAAATAAAACATACATTTTGAGGTGAACAGTCAATTTTTTATTGACAATGAAAGGTGGTTCTATGCCATTTATGCATGAAAAACCATATCTTTCATACGCCCAGCACGGTTTCGTCTACAGCCTGCATCCGAACATCAAAATTTTGATGACTTTTCCAATAAAATCGGATTAATGACCTCAATTTCAGCTCGAATGTTGTTTTTAAGTTGTTGAATTGTTTGTGGATGATTAGCATACACCATACATTTCAAATAACCCCACAAAAATAATCAAGTGGTGTTAAATTCGGGCTTCTATGTGGCCAAGGAACTTCAGAATTTCTTGAAATTATGCGATCAGTAAATTTTCTTGACAATAAATGGAGTGTTGCACGACTTGTGTGGCATATGGCTCCATCTTCTTGAAACCAAAGGTCGTTTACACCTAATTCATTCAATTTGGGCCACAAAACCAGTTAACATGTTGCGATAACGTTCCCCATTCAATGTAAGGGCATTTTATTGTGATCATTTTCCAAATGATTTCACCAGCCCATAAACTACACCAAACAGTGACTTTTGGAGGATGATGTTCTGTTTCGAGAATATCATGATTTTTAACGTGGTAGAGCCATGCTGCAGCTATATTAGTAGTATAGTTGTAGTACGAATGGGTCGGCTCGACCGGGAAGGACCACGCTCTCACAGAATACCAGCGTAAAATAGCAGCTTAACACTGCTGTGTTTCGTATGGTGAGTGTAGAGAACCGGAGACCCTTTTACTGGAAAAGAGGCATTCCATCTTAGTCCTCACGGGTGACAACGCATCTGCATTTTGATTCTTTATTGAAGATAGATGTAGATGTCTATGGGTCACAGCAACCACTTACCATCAGGTGGACTGTGTGCTCGTTTGTCACCCTATCCTATAAAAAAAAAATTCTCCGCTCCCCAAATTCAACAATTTTGTTTATTTACGTACCCATTAAGATGAAAATGGATTCATCGGTAAAGATGATTTTGATGAAAACCATTTCGTTCAAGCATCGAATTAACAAAACGACAATGCTTGGAATGGTCTGGTGGCTTCAATTGTTGAGTAAGGTGAATTTTGAATGGATGCAAATGAAGATCAACATGCAAAATGCGTCGTAATGTGGTTCGTGAAATGTTTAGTTCCTGCGAATGATGCCTGGTTGATGTGCTTGGTACTTTACGAACACTTCCACTAACAGATGCGACTGCATCGGGAGTACGAACTGGATGAACATGTTGATATGGTCTACAACCTTCCACTGAACCAGTTTCTTCAAAGAGATCAATAATTTTGCCAATGCACGCTCAGTAGGACGTCCATGTCGACCAAAACTCTCACGTAATTTATGAAATGTTTATCTCTTTTGAACGAACAGTTTCATAACAAATTAGGACAATCAAAATGCGCTGTTGTGATGTTAGTGACTCCATGATTATAAATGGCATATTTATTTCTTTTATATGTCAAATAATTTTTAGAACAGATAACGTGAAGTGTCATCAATCATCGATTGAAAAGGACCAACAGATGGCCCATCCTGTATATGAGTTAGATCAGTGCCACGTCTCAAGCGGAGTTTCCCTCAGTGTTACCAACTCCAAAATACATTAACCTCCTAAAGGTTAAGTCAAAAACCCCCAAAATCACCTTATTCACTTGGAAATCCCCTAAAAATAAGTACAGTACTTTGTAATGTTGTTTATATATAAATAATTTAATATTTCAAATATTACTTCGTTTTCTTCTGGTGGTTTATCATACATTTGGATATTAAATAAACATACATTTTACTTAATGGATTAAATATTATTAATGATGCGCTATTCGTTGCAATTTGTATCAGACCATCAACACACATTTCAATAGGTAATAAGAAATTGCCACCGTGATAATTAATGCAAAACATACAGCCCAAATTTTAAACATTTCAAACAAAAGGTTTACAGCCTGCTGCGCCGCAATCACCGTTAATTCAATAAAAATCTATTTAAGCAGGCCTCTGTCACTCTTGCTAACTGCGTGAAATAATTACCTACAATCGCGAGGCGCCCCGGGCTACATACGCAGTCGGGGCTAGCCCGTTCTAGGCGATTGAATGTTAAAGTTTTGTTTAGTGTTTAGTATATTTAATTGTAGATAAAATAGTTGAAAAAGTTTTAATGTAATTTAAAAACAATATATACCTATATGTATATTACCTGTCTATTTGATAAATTATAACGGCAAAACGTCTTTCCTACTATAATTGTTGCGTGGATGAATGCTTAATGAGCAAACAATAGGATTCAGATATGGGTCGGCTCGACCGCGGTACGACCACGCTCTCACAGAATACCGGGTTAAAATAGCAGCTTAATGCTGCTGTGTTTCGTTTGGTGCGTGTATAGAACCGGAAACCCTTTTTACTGGAAACGAGACATTCCATCGTAGTCCTCAGGAGTGACAACGCATCTACATCTTGATTCTTAATCGAGGGTAAATGTAGATGCTATGGTCTACAGCATCCATTTACCATCAGGTGGATTGTGTGCTCGTTTGTTACTCTTATTCTATAAAAAAAAGAAGTATAGGTATGTAAGAAGGTACTTGGATAGTAAAGTGAACTTTGAAATGATATAATATATCATTTTTTAAGTTGCTGAAGGGTAATGAAAGGTGAATTTATTTCATTTTTTTGTTATAGTATTATATTATATACTAAAAAACTACTAAAAACTAAAAATATACTAAAAACATAGTAGCAAAAATATAGTCAGTCGATCATAGTCAGAACAGGTACTTTACCTAAGTAATTTAATTACTCTTTATTATGTATGTTTTACTCTTTATTGACAGCCCTTAGTAACCACGAAAGGTCCGCCGTGACGTAGGAAGGGGAAAAGATGCAAAGTAATACGAACACCCGCGCGCAGCGATAGTTTTATTTAGCTTGCGTGCGCGATTTATCTAATTAATAATAATTATGTAGGCTATTAAAACGTCGACAAGAAGTCTACATCAAAGGAGTGCAACTTCTGTACGTAGTACTATTATTTATTCGGTGGTTTAAGTGGAAAAAAATATAAAAGTCCCTAAAAATATCCCAAAAGATATAAAGCACCTAAAACAATTGCATCCCACTTATTTACTCCCTAAAATTAGGTGGGAAATTCCTAAGTTGGGAACCCTGGTTTCCCTACAGACATTGATTGTCAGAGTATTGTTGACGTATCTGTCCATCCCCGCGCGCACTGGCGAGATAGCACTCACTTTAGCAACATTTCTGCGCGTATTTTTTATGTTTCGTAATTTGACAATTACGCAAATAACATGTTAAATATGTGGATATTTTTTATATATAATATTCAGTATGTTTTCTATGTCTGTGGTATTTTCAAATTGTTCTAAATTGATATATAGTCTTCAAATATTAGGATGAATTTGGACTTATTTTGATCGAAAATTACAAATCTTTGATCGAGTGTAACTTTGCAACTTTATGTTTTAACGAAAATCTGACAAACCACAGACACTGATATTCGTTTATAGATCGTGTTTACAAAATTTTATTGACTTCAATTATCGGTTTATATTCAATCTAGGATCAAGCTACGTCTGTTGTTTTTGTTGTTGTTGTTTGGAGCTCGCTAAGGAGAAACTTTCCTTAACTGTGATACCGATCGCGGAAACTACATTCTATGTAAAGTAATATCTCCGCATACATTTTCATACGTTATTTATTCACTTTGATATCTAATGACGAAATGAACCGTCTTATATATATATGATATTACATAACAGCTTTGCGTTTCACGGCATGTGAAGGTTCCGTGTCGCGTGGCTTAGCAATTAGTCGCAGCGTTGAGGGCCGCGGGTTCGAATTCCGCACGGAACAAGTATTTGTATGACCTACAAATAATTCTTACGGGTCTGGATGTTTGTCCTTGTGAAATTCATGTTTATAAACTGCCTCCACGATACAGGAGAAAATCCTAGTGTGGGGGATAACGTTTTTTTAAGAATACGGAATACAATACATACCTACTTTAGCACCTTCTTTGCCAATAATGTATAAATTTATCAGCTGGTGTGAATTCCTTGCAAGATATTCCATACTTTTACGTGGCAGAGCCATGCTGCAGCTATCTAGCACGAATGGGTCGGACAGGACAACGCTCTCATAGAATACCAGCGTAAAATAACAGCTCAATGCCGATGTGTTCATATGGTGAGCGAAGAGATCCGGAGACTCTTTTTACTGGAGACGAGGCATTCCATCTTAGTCCTCAGGGGTGACAGCGCATGTGCATTTTCATTATTAATCGAGGATAGATGTAGAATGTCTATTGGCCACAGCATCCACTTACCATCAGGTGAGCCGTGCGCTCGGTTGTCACCCTAATTTTATAAAGAAAAATACTTCCCACGCTGGGCAGGCGGGCTGGCAAGGTTAGAGTCGATATAGTCATTCTGGTAAAGCTGCTGCCTGTCACCAGTGCGTGAAATTTTGTTCAGCGTTTTAAATTGGTTTCCGGCATTAGTGCGTCAATCAATTTGTGCACTGAGCGCAGGTGAGACGTTTGAAAAAGAGAACAAAAGTTGGCCTTATCAACATACCATGATTAGCTAAAGATAATCTAAAATTCGATAAAGAAACGCTACGTTTGTTTAATAAGAACATAATATTTCGCATTTCGTAAAGTATTTTATATCACGGAATGAAATATGCTAAACTAATGTATAAAAATTAATGTTCGTTTGTTCATATAGTTATGCGCTGCCATACCGTTCATCAGATTGCGGTATAACTGTCAACATATTGCATGCACTTCCGCGAAGGTTATAGGCATAGTACAATTAACTTACAGTAGGTGGCGCACGTATCGTACCGACAAACTTATTTGGAAGTATTATCTTTCCTAATTAAACAATATAACCCTTCCAAATTTAAAATTATATTTCCACAAATATTTTTACTGCGGCAGCAATGCGTCAGGGAGTATCAGCTCGTATTTTATAAAAAAAATATAAAATAACATTAAGAACAAAGATAGTTTTAACGCATAGCTCCAAGTTGTAGCATGCACGGTGACTTAGCAGATTGATGTTTGAAGGCCACAGAACGTTCCAGTCTATAATAAGACTAAACATAGCATTACGTGTAGAGCTAAATGAGATTGTGTCGGTGTAACGGCTTCACCACAGATTAAATAATGTTTAGCTTCACAGCAGTCGGTGCGAGGCTTCCCGCACACGTGCCTCACGGACCTGTAGCACTACTTCGAAAGATTGTTAGCACGGATTGAATAACTTCTTAGAAGATACTCGATTGGAATCTGTTACCGAAGCAAAAATATCCGTGTTTTGCAAAACAATAACTCGATGTTGTTGTTTTGTTTATAACTGTCTCGGAATCGGTGAAGAATATTTTCAATCTAATTATAAGTACTACTGTTTAAAATTACAGTACAGAAGGTACTTTGTAACAACTACTGTTCTAGGGCATTGGGAACAATATCACTTGTGATTTTCTATCTATCTGTAACGTATATGTAACGGAATCTTTTAATGTAATTTTCACCAACTTGTAGACTGCCGATTGACTTGAAAATTTGCACTCGTATCAAGGACCGATGACAATACAATAATTTATTAACTTTATCCTAGTATCCTGATCAGGACCACCATCATAAAATAAAATAATTATCAGGATCTCAGGCTTATGATCAATGCGTGTTGCTTAAGTTTTTAACCGATTTAAAAAAAGGAGGAGGCACTCAATTCGTCTGTATTTATTTTATGTGTGTTACCTCAGAACTTTTTTCTGGGTGAACCGATTTTGATGATTCTCTTTTTATTTGAAAGCTGGTACTTCTCATGTGGGCCCAGATAAATTTGATCAAGATCTGACCAGTAGTTTTGAGTTATCCTTAATAATGCGTATTTAATTGACTTCGACTACATTGATGATGTTCTCATTTTATTTATATTGAAGTCGGTTGTAAAAAAAATGACCACTTGTTTAAACTGTTATCAAATGATAGGTGTATTCTGTGGACATATCAAATTCATGCTAGTTTAATAAATATAATACTACTTATGTTAATTTGACGAAAGACATTATTGGCGGTCACTGACACCAATGAGTCAATTTTACGAAGTAGAAATCTTGGTTCAAGTTATTATTATTACGTAAGACAGGTATAGGACTAGGTTAAAATTCTTTGTCGAGTTTATACTCTATCTATACGAATGAGTGTATTAACTCAGTACGCGAGCAACCCGGGTTCGATCCCCGGCGGCACCAATGAAATTGTTAATTGAAATTTTAAGTGCTGATTTACCAAGTGCTCGGCGGTGAAGGAAAACATCGTGAGAAACCCGCATGTCTGAGAAATAAGAAAAAATATTTCGTAGACATGTGAAGTTCGCCAACACGCATTGGCGCAGCGAGGCGGACATTTTATTGCCCTAAAACCCTCTCAGAAGTGAGAAGAGGCCTGTGCCCAGCAGTGGGACGTATATAGGCTGTAACTAACTACCCAAGCAGCACACAAGCGTTATGAACCTCAATACACCAGCCCACATAGAACTTAGAGTTCTTTTAAAAGCGTATAAGAGTGTTGAAAACGGGTTATATCCTTATAAGAGTGGTTTAGAGTTATAATACAGCTCAAGCTGTATAAAGTCTGTATTATGGGATCTAAGTAAGCTTAGGGTTCTTAATTCTGATTGAGAACATATTTTGGTATGAAATCTCTAGTATACAACTTTAAGTATTTTGTAACACTTCAATCTGATTTTATCATTAAAGTTGTATAGAAGCTGTTATTTTGCATGCTGTCCCTTGTTTATACAACTCTAAGTCGAACTTCAATACAGCTCGTATACAGCTTGCATGCTGCTTGGGTAACTAATTAAGGCTCATTCGTTATTATATTTTAACAAGTTTAAAATTAGTTTGAACATTTATTATTAAACCGCTCCAACAATAAACAATGCTACGTTCTTGTAATCTTTAGTGTTAGGAACGAGCTTACTGTTTATAAATCTAAATATAGTATAATAAATCTACGAAATATTCAACCAATTCAACAGACTCTAGTTTGTTTTTCTATGCGAATATTGCTTAAGAAGTCCTTGGCGTGCAATTGAACAGAAACTTGTTGCTTCGTTTTAATATCTGGTTATTGGCGCATGCGCGGCAATTTCAACGACGCAATAAAGATAAACGCAGTCGTTTTTTATTGTGTCTTTCTTAGTCAAGTGTTAGGGTTCCTTTCATACCTAGGCGTCCGTCTGCGTTAGTACCATCTTCTTACCAATTTCTTTCGCCAAGCATCAGTGCACAATAGCGTTCCGGCCTGAGGGCCATGAGAGCCTGTATAATTACAGGGTGTGATGAATTTCATCTATGTCCTCAGAGATGAACGCATTTTTTTTATAGAATAAGGGTGACAAACGAGCACACGGTCCAACTGATAGTAAATGGATGCTGTGGCCCATAGACATGTTTTCGATTAAGAATCAAAATGCAGATACGCTGTCAGCCCTGAGGACTAAGATGGAATGCCTCATTTCCAGTAATAAGGGTCTCCGGCTCTCTACACTCACCATACGAAACACAGCAGCATCAAGCTGCTATTTTAGTATAGTATTATACTCCTGTGGTTCATATGAGGATTGGAGTAACGACCGCTGAAAATCTTTTATAATATGTCTATACATCTACATTTCGATTCTTAATCGAGGATAAATGTAGTCAAACCAGTTGGACTGAGTAAAAAAATTACTTATCTAAAAAATATAACACTCTCAATCAAACAAACAGAAAAACCTACTAAGTCACCTGTAAACCGGAACCGTGTAGTTTTAAGGAGCTTAGACAATTTCTCAAAGTATGTATTAGCATTTAATTTTTACTGTTGAATACCTACCAACGGGGCTAGAATGGACAGGAGACAATTTTATCCCCGGGGAAAGGAGAAAATGTTTATCCCCTCGTTTAGTTTTATCGATCCTTCGAGCATGGGCAAACCGGTGGATATAATATCCACAGTAGATAAAATGGGAGATAGACTTAGATAGATTTTTTTGTATGAAAATAAACTTAAACCAACGTCCAATGAACTAGGATAAAATTGTCCCTTTCAAATGTCAAAAAAGCATAATTTTTAATATTTCATTTGGCTCCATGCTACGGACGGGGGATATACATAATTATGTCTACTCGTTATGTCAAACGGGGATATACTTCTCCCCGTTTAACATAACAAGATAATTTTATCTCTTGTCAGTGGATATAATCGGTGGATAATTTTTTTGTCCCCAGCCCATGCTAGCCGTGCAGGGTTGTCTGAAAAGTTTCCGACCGTAACGTGAAGATGGCAGCACTCGTCAAAAAAAGCTAGTGAATGTAGTTGTGCACCTTTTGACAGTTATGGCTGATTTACACAGGGACAGTAACTGACTCCAAATTCGAGGCAAGTCAGTGCTGACCCGCTACTGGCATAATGTAAATTGATTTGGAGTCAGTACAGCACTTTCGCGCCAGTGCTGACTTCAATATTCCTGCTTGAATATTTTGAAGTCAGTCGACTCCCCCCGCCACCCGCGCCAGTGGTATTAACCTTGTCTAAACGACCAAGGCAGTACTTCGTCAGTCGCTGGTGCTGCATTGTAGGGTGACGTCACGTCAACAACAAAGCAGAACCTCCAGTTTCTTTTCTGTCGTCTATTCATTTTCTTATCAAAAGTAGTTTCTTTTTAAATATCTCTTCTTCTAACATTTCTATAAACTCTTTCAACAGCAGATAGGAACATTTTTTCTCAATAAATATTTCAATCGTTGTAAATTCCGCCGTTTCCGTGAATTCATTTTTCCCACTGACTTCAATAACGTGCGTACACCCTAAAGAAGTTACCACGACTACTGACTGCGTGTAAACAGTACGAGCCAGTCCTCGGCGCCAGCACTGGCGCCTATTACTGGCCCCGTGTAAATCAGTCTTTATGCACCAAAATTTCAGTCATTTTGGACGCGTAGTTCTTATTTGACAGTCGTTTGAGTGAGTCGATGTGTGTTTTTGTGAAAATGGAAAAATTGAGTATCGAGATGAATTTTTGAAAGTCAATACGCCTACGCAAATCAAAGATGAGTTGGACTCTGTGTATGGGGACTCTGCACCATCATTTACCACAGTGAAATTTTGGGCAGCTGAATTTAAACGTGGCCGTGAGAGCTCGGGAGACGTGAACGTTCGGGACGTCCAAAAACTGCAACTACTGACGATAACATCGCTAAAGTTCACCAAATGGTGCTAGACGACCGCCGTATTAAATTGAGAGAGATAGAAGAGGCTATGAAAATGTCCAAAGAACGTGTTTGTCACATATTAAATCAAGATTTAGGCATGAGAAAGCTGTCAGCGCGTTGGGTGCCGCGTTTGCTCACGTTAGACCAAAAACGTGTTCGAATGAACATTTCCAACGCTCTGTAGGCGCAGTTTATGCGCAATAAATCCGAGTTTTGGCGCCGATTAATTACTGTGTCTCATACCTCAGCGGTTGCCATGGCGAAAATCCACGAATTACGGTTTGAACTGCTTGACCATCCGCCTCACTCAGCAGATCTAGCCCCAAGCGACTTCTTTTTGTTCCCTCATCTAAAAATTACGCTCGGAAGACAGAGATCTTCGTCAAATGAGGAGGCAATCACCTTCGTGAACAATTATTTTGCAGAGACGGACGGTGGACGGGTCAGAGAGATGGGAGCATCGCTGGGAGAAGTGTGTAGAGTTACAAGGAGACTATGTAGAAAAATAAAAATAAATTTTAAGAAAATATGTCTTGTATCTTTGTTAGGTCGGAAACTTTTCAGACCACCCACGTATCTTCGAAATATTTCTGAGTGGCTTAAAAAATGAAGAATCAGATATTGAGCTTGAAGATAACAATTTACTTCACAGCGACAGAATGGTGTGCCCAGCACACCAAACCTGCATGCTAAGTAACTGCATGAAGGTTTGGTGTAAGGTCCTTGTTAACGGAGGATTCGGAAGCCCATGTTTTTCAGAAAAAAATACAACATTATCTATTTATTACACACTGATAAGCATGTTCTAGTATCCTGTTGTGTTAAAGGCGAGGAAAGAAAGGTGTACGGTGGCGAGGAAAGAAAGGGGTACGGTGGCGAGGAAAGAAAGGGGTACGGTGGCGAGGAAAGAAAGGGGTACGGTGTCGAGGGCAATCCCCTATAATGGGTGTAAGAGTCCGTCCACCTCAACCTACTGACGCCGATTGACAAAATTAACAGAAGTTATACTAATTTTAATTTTTATTCAGACTTTACAACGTGCTCGGCGATGAAGGAAACCATCTTGAGGAAACCTGCATTTCTCAGAAAAAAAAATCGAAGACATGTGAAGTCGGCCAACGCGTAGTGGGGCAGCGCGGCGGACACTTACTTGCCCTACAACCCTCTCAGAAGTGAAAGGAAGCCTGTGCCCAGCAGTGGGACTTATATAGGCTGTAACTTTACGTTACTTTTATTCAGACTTTACAACACCTATTTTAAGCAGAAAGCAACCGGCTAAGGTTACAACCATACGAGTACATTGGAAATCAAAAAGAGAATTATAACTACTTCACACGGGTGATTTCTGTATCTTGAGGAAAGCACCACCTACCGGGTCGAATTCTGAATCTAAACCATCCGGGGTTCATCTACATCATCCACTCAAACACACACAAAAATTTCATTAAAATCGGTCCATCCATTTTATCGAGTTCAGTGACAAACACGCATGCAAAAGAATTATACATATAAAGAAAGATATGATAAGATACCCTAAATTACTGGATTAATAAAACAAGTGGTTAAATACCTATCCGCAAGGGCAGGCAGGTGACCTGTAACTTAGGTAATAATAGGCTCTAGTCTCTCACAACGTTAGATCATTACTACATTGTTACTGTAAACTAGCCATTAAGTTGTGAAGAGATAAATTATAAATTGAGTTGAATTATCATCATCATCATCATTACAGCCTTTCACAAGTCCACTACTGAACATAGGCCTCCCCCAAGGAACGCCACAAAGCATGGTGCTGAGCCATCTGCATCCATCGACTTTCTGCATGTCTTACTAGGTCATCAATCCATCTAGTGGGGGGTCTACATACACTTCGCCTGCAGGTACGAGGTTGCCGCTCGAGAACCTTCCTTAGTTGAATTATACATATAAAGAAAGATATGTATAATATGCTATTGTAATACTATCGATATTTAGGCATAAATGATATCAATAAATGCTTAATAAATTATAATAGGGTGGTCTGAAAAACTGCTTTAATACGATTAATTACATTTATGATTGTTTTTATTCCTTACAAGCTTACAAGATATTGAATCTTTTTTTGATATTGTTTTTTTGATTGACTGACTGTCTACATAACATGGAATATAAATGTCATTTAAAGATTAAATATTATTCTATTTGGAGATATGTACTTGTTTACTTTGATAATTGGACGTAGTTATACAAAAACGTTCCAACCCACAAGTCATGCAAAAATGAGTTAAATATACAGATCTACTTATTTTGACATCTTCTATCTGTTTCATTAATCTGTTTCAGTCCTCAAGTGACAGTTTTTGATATTTTATTTTGACATTACGTTCCAACCCACTCGTTGTCCAATTGAATGCAAAATGTATGTAATAAAACGTATTTATCCGTGTGAAACGTTTTAATAAAACAATATTACACAATTTTTCTTGGAAAAGAATGTTCCAAGGTTTTTAGAATGTTTTAAAAAATATATAAAATGATCCTTTTCATTGGAAACAATGTTCCAATGCTTTTGGAACGTTTTAACAAAATTACAAAATAATCCTTTTTCCTTAAAAAGAATGTTCCAATGCTTTTGGAACGTTTTAACAAAATTGTACACTATTTATTTTCCTTGAAAAGAATGTTCCAATGTTTTAAGAACGTTTTAAAAATATTATAAAATTTTCATTGTTTTGATAAAGAATGTTTCAAAAATTGAAACTGCTTTAAAAAATCAACAGCGGGTAAATACAGCTAAAGAGCACATAGATATTTTTAAAAATGCCAAAAAATAAAAATAAACTGTTGCAAGTATGTAGAATGGAGAAAACAGATTTTTATAGTATAGAAAAGAATATAATGAATAGAAAAAAATTTATAGACAAAAGTAAAGTAAGCTGGCTAAATGCCAAAGAAATCAAAATAGAAAAAAATAAATTAATTCATTTTTTTATTTTTTTTTATTATTATATATATATATTTTTTTTTTTACGAAAACTTCTTTTGAGGAAGCGTTTAAGGAGTTGCTTAGTGACAAAAGAACAGAGAAATAAAAAGAACTGATTTCACTCATTTGTGGCCCAATGGAAAACCGATCGCACCAGCTAAGTTAGCAGATGTAGAATCCATGTATATGTTTATAGACTGTCTTTAATTTTATAAAAATTTAAGAAGTTCCGATGAGATCATCGATAATTTTGATGGGTTTCGTGGAGAGCCTGACTTCGAGATAGTTGATGAATAAAACAAGCTATCCATCAACTTTTATACTCTAGCTTTTATTTTTTCCTTTTTTTTAATTTTTATGATGAATTTCTTGTTTTTTAGGGTTCAATTAAAAAAATGTTAGTGTGCCTTAAGTTTATTTTCTAATAAATCCGTTTTATTTTGTAACAAGTTGTATTTATTTTAATTAAAAAAAAGTGGAACGTTTTTACAAAATTGATTGAATGCTACTTCATACAAAAATTAATTTTTCAAAAACGTTCCAAAGCAATTTTTTTCAAAATTCCTATGTTTTAATTACTAAATTCGAAAAAATACTACATGATAAAACAATATTAATAAAATACTTCAATAAAACCTACAGTATTCAATTATCCTAGTTAAAACAAAAAAGAGCCGAGCTAAAACACAAAATTGCATTTATCTCAGTTTCAACTTATTGTGGGTTGGAACGTTTTTATATAACTACGTCCAATTAATAAAAAAATCAAAAAAAGATATAAATTTATCTTTTTTTGATTTTATAGGTAATTTAATATTTACTTATGACAGTAAAACTCATAGTCAATTAGATAAGTAGAAATAATGTAACATAATTGCATGAATAATTTATAGATTGCATCAAAATTGGTAGGAACACACTCTTACAGAATACCAGCGTAAAATAGCAGCTTAAGGCTGCTGTGTTTTGTATGTTGAGTGTAGAGAACTGGAGACCCTTATTACTGGAAATGAGACATTCCATCTTAGTCCTCAGGGGTGACAACACATCTCCATTTTGATTTTTAATTGAGGCTAAATGTAGATGTCTATGGGCCACAGCATCCACTTACCATCACTTAGATAGACTGTGTGCTCGTTTGTCACCCTTGTTTTATTAAATAAAAAAATGCCTCGAAAACCATGCGTTTCTGCAATGTACTATTTCAGGACTAGACAAACAAAAATAAAAAAATGCGGTTGCCAACCCATTTGCCAAGCATGGTAACTATGGCAAATATTCCCCCTATAAGGCAATCTACGGGGGAGTCCTATGTTCGGCACTGGACTTAGGAGGCTGTAACAGTAACGGGTAACATCACTACATGTGGTGATTGTGGCAACTCTTTCTCACATCGGGAGACTCTGTGTCCAAGTGGATTATAAAATAAAGCAAAAAGAAAAAGAAATACTGAGAGCAGCAAAAATGCAAACCAAACTTGGGAACTAGAAGAAAACTATATGATCTGCTTCCCAAGCGTGGAGATTGTGGTACATTTTTTTATATTTTTATTTATTCAGACCATGAAACACTACTTTATATAAGCTCTCACCACTGATTACAACTTCTCTGAAAGAACCATACCTGTAACATGTAGGTACAAAATGTATGAATAAGTAATGACTTATTATTTTTTATTTTGATTAGTGACCCATTATTAAAAAGGAGAATGGATCATTACAATTTTGCACTGTAGTTTAAAATGCACATTTTTAAAACCTCCTTATCTTATGACACCATGTAGAATTTGTTGTCTAAACATCAAGCACAATCAGAATGACAAAATGTTTCTGACAGATAAACATGTTCTATTTTTATATGTAAATGATAGTGCTAAATGTTGTGTAGAATCGCATCTAGTTAGTCCATTATCAAGAGATTGAAAAATTATATAAGCACAAACATTAGAAATAAAGCTATATATAAAAAATAATTATAATTATTTATGTATGTCAATATTATAAACTGTGACTCTTTACTCTTATTTTATGGTAGGTAAATATTATAAACTGTGACTCTTTCTTACTTTAATAATCTTATTTTATGTGTATTATGTATAGATATTACCTCTATCTTTTATCTCTGCACTACTCTAAGGTAGACTGGTAGATAATGGCTCAGGCATTAAGTCCACCTATATACATTAAAGTGCATATGAAGTTAAATAAATAAATATTCATAATCAAACAATCATAACTTAAGTTACAATTTATGACCTTAGTAAACATTTTATTTTAATAATAGTAATATATTACAAAATAGAATAAATTTTTGGGTCAAATCTAATCAGTTACAGTTTATCAATATATTTTTTATGAGACGGTACAAACGAGCATATGGCTCACCTGATGGTAAGGGACTACCGCCGCCCTTGAACAACTGCAACACCATTATTATATTCAAAACAGAGTACTGAGAGTGCTGTTGCCTCCAGAAAACAAATGTATGCAATTAAAAGGCATTACATTTATTGGTCAAGTACTAAGCACTATTCATCAAAAATAAATATATCCCAATTTCATCCTAATTGAACATATAATAAAATCTAAAATATAACTATAAATTATTTCTAAAACAAAACAAACATTGTTCTCCTTCGTAAAAATCTCTAATATTTAAAAAAATATAACTTGATATATTTATAATTTATTTACTGTTTATCAATAAATACCATCACTTAACTATAGCTATATACTAAAAAAAGTAATAATAAAACTTAAGCATGTTTTGTTATAAGAATATTATTGAATAGTCGTAAATGTTTATGTTTTAACAGTACCTAGAAATTAAGACAGCTTCATAATACTCAAAAGTAGGGATATGGTAATGCTCACCGTAACCGTTCATTCCGTCGTCGTGTGGCTTCATATTGTTGTTCTGAAGCTCAGCAGCCGCACAAGCTACGGCGTCAGCTTCAAACTGGATTACACCGCTGTGATCACGCGGCTGACGCCGCAAGGCACTATTCAGCAACACTTCGTACTTAGGTGACTTCGCTTCGAATTTTCTAGCTAAATAATTGATGGACGTTGACACTTAAATGTATTATAATAATTTATAAATAGTCCTTTCGCAAAAAAAACAACTAAGCGCATGCCGCACGCTAGCACGCTGCACACATCTTGTTTTGATTTTTTGACGTTGTCGCTAGTGTTGCCAACAGTTAAACTGAATCTCCACCAGATTCAACTTCTAAAACCAACAGAAAACCACTAACAAAATAGTGACCCTACTCTAATAATCCCTAAATTTTCCACTACACAAAATTTTGTTTATTACGAAAGAAAACAATAGATATATTAGTATTTGGTTACATTTCTAATACATACTGTGTAACAAAATATAAAATTTCTATGTAAATAATCAATTAGTCAACAAGTAAGAAATCAACATGTCATCAAATCATGTCAGTATCAAGAATATAATATTTAATCAACCACTATTTTAAATTAAGTCCTCGTCTTTAGAAGAATATTTTTGTCAACACCATCATCGACTGTTTGAGATTGATATGATTTTTGGTACCAATTTGTTTTACAACCCTTATCGGAATTTCAGTTTCATTACAACATTTCGATGCCACCCTCAAACTGCAGCATATTCTTAATATAGTAGTTAAAAAGTTGCTCTGTTTTCATTACATCCATACTGTTAAATAGTCTCTCATCATCGGCATAGGAACGCAGAAGTGTTAAGAGTAATCACAAAAGCAACTAATTCCTCAAATTTGGATTCCACCGGGATGGAATGACTGACGCACGTCATGTCTGACGAATCATTTTTGCCTACACGGTACAAGTAAAAACTCCTGAAATAAAGAAGAAATATATTTTGAAACGTGTAAGTGGCTTAATCGTTGAGTGATAATTTTTACGTTTATTGAAACTGAATACTACTGAACCACTAGAAAAAACCACCAGCCACTAAAAGCAATATTTCTCTATTAGAAGTGGAATCGAAACCACTAGCTTTACTGGAAAATTCACTAAGTTGGCAACATTAGTTGATTCTTGAGCTTGATGTTAGTGATGTGCAAAGAGCATATAAATCACTACGTGTCTCACGTGTGATGTGCCGAGTCTGGTTGACTCGATACCTAGTGATTTGCAATACATGCACATTTTGCATATTTATGTACACCTGAGTATATCACGTTATTTCCCAAACTTTTTCTTCTCGTGGACTACTTTCAAAGTTTTACTATTTTCGGTAGACCCCTTGCTGCTACATTTCTACTGTATTCCCAAAACTCCTAAAAAATATCACTCTAAATTGGGGGGTGTAAAGAAGAAAAAAAGTAGCACATTTTCTTGTGTCCTATTTATTAAAATAATACTTGTGGTTATACAAAATTATAACATTTATTATTACAAACAATCAACAATTGACAAAAAATCAACAATGAACTCTGAAATATAAATCAACAATAAAAAATAGTCATACCTTTAATGAGACGGATGTATTTGATGAATTGACAGCAAATTATCAATATTTGGCTTCAGTTTTGTAAGAAGTAATCTCAATCTCCCCGTTCTGTGATGTTAAATCTGCTTCTTTTTTTGTTAACAGGTTAGTAACGGCACTAAATCTTCTTTCGACAAGATATGACGAGGGAAACGCTATCAAAAATTTTGTCGCAATTTCCCACAGCCCAGGATATTTTTCGGGGATTTCTGCCTGCAAAATGTTTGATAGCCTTTTTTGAATTTCACCTTCAGTTCCTCGTTGGTGTTGAGATCAAGTAGCTCCTCTTGTAATACCACATTCGCCTCTTCCGGTTCATTAAATGGGGTTATGATCCATGGTGGTATTTCCATCGTCAGAATATCTTCAAATCTATTTTTGAAGTCATCATGCAGGGTATTTAAATGTTGAGCGTATGTCTGAATATCCTCATCAAGACATTCTATCTGTGACAAGTATCGAAACTGGGAGAATTCGCGCCGACTAATATTTTGCTTCATTAATTTCAATTTACCAAGAAAAGCCGAAATAACACCCTTTGTTTTATTAAATTAAGGCTGTCCCCTTGTAACTGCAAGTTAACATCATTGAATTTTTTGAACAAATCTGTTAAGTACGAATGTCCGCTTTATATTTGATCAGATTTTCTTTTAAATCTGGTGTTTTAGTTTCCAGAAACTCTATCACTGATTCGAAAAGTGAGTAAAATCTCGATAAGCATGCACCTTTCGACAACCAGAGTACTTCAGTATGTAAGAGCAGTCGTTGGAAATCTTCATCATTTTCATCGCACAATACTGCAAATAAACGGGTATTCAAAGCATTGCTTCTTATTTTAATAACTGCGTTAATCACAAATTGAAGCGATTGGTGCAATCTATCACTCAATTTTTTCGCTACAAGGTGTTGACGGTGGATGACACAGTGAATTGCAATTAGTCCTGGTATTATTCTTTTAAGATGGCTTATAAACCCACAATATCGCCCGAACATAGCAGGAGCTCCATCTGCTGCCACCGAAATAATGTTTGTAAATGGAATAGATTTTTCTGTAAAAAAATCACTCAGGACAATAAATATCGATTCGCCTTTAGTGTCCGACTTCAAAGTTTTTGCGAATGGCAGCTCTTCATGGATTTCTTCGTCCATAACAAATCGAACATATGCCAATAATAATGCTTCATTACCAGGCAAAGTAGACTCGTCCAATTGAATAGAAGGGTGGTTTGCAGGTAATTACACAAGAAACTTTCTATATCAGAGCTCATTTTATCAATACGTCTTTATATAGTGTTGTTACTTAAATAAATTATTTTGAGTACATCAAATGGAGGTTTGTGCAGAACAGTTTTTAAAACCTCTTCAATAGCGGGTAAAATTAACTCTTCTCCGATGGTGTGCGGTTTTCCAAATTTCGCTATAAGCAACGAAATATTCCGGAAGCGGGGGAGGGAGGTGGTGAATGCTCCTAGCATACCACGCAGCAGGCTGCATGGTTATGTGGGACTCACTTTGAAGAACCTTGGGAACGACTTTAGCCCGAAGGCTTTACCGTCGAATCGAAGACGACCTCCCTCGGGGAGAGGGAGGCGTGGGGCACAACCGTCCGGCGACAGAAGCGCGGGTCAACCAACACCGCCGCAAAGTGCGGCGGTGCTGGAGAGATGGAGTGGGAGTCGCATGTGCGAGATTGTACTCACCATACGGGGACGGCGAGCACTAACTGCCAGCGCAACCGCGCGGGGGCGGCGGCACTAGCGGGCGGAGGCAGGGAGGGAAGGCACTCACCGTGTAACGGTGAGTGCGGGGCGCACAACACAACCGCACGGGGGCGGCTGGCGGAGACGGGAAGGCTCCCACCGTCGCCCGAGCCCACGTTAGTGGGCACGGAAACACGGCGACGGCGAGACAGCTAAGCACAACCGCACGGGGGCGGCTGTGCTAGCTGAGCGGGAGGGCAAAAATCGACCGTGCGGGGACGGGAGTGTGGGAGGGCACTCAACCGTACAGGGACAGAAGAGTGGTCAGCTAACACAACCGCACGGCGGCGCTAGCTGAGGGGGACGGGACGGGACTGACGTTCTATTCCAAGAAACTGTGCTGACTGAGGGAGAAGACCCGTACGGGGACGAGTGCTCGGTCAGCGGCGGACTCCGCTAGCGCACGACCGCACGGGGGCGACGGCGCAAGCGGAATGAGACGAAAACATCGTGAGGAAACCTGCATGACTGAGAAATTAAAAAAAAATATATTTCGAAGATATGTGAAGTTCGCCAACACGCATGAGAGGAGGCCTGTGCCCAGCGGTGGGACGTATATAGGCTGTAACTTTACTTTAACTTTTATTTAATATGTTACAACAATTTCGACTATATTACAACTATTTTAATAGATTTTCAGTTCTATTTTAAACTAATAAATACAATTTTAATCAAAAACAATATATTTATATTATATTAAATATTTTTGCCGAACGGTTTCAGGGTCGAGTGTACCTAATTTTTAAGTTAATTTGGAGGTCAGTCTCTTCATTCATCACCTGCTTCCAGTTCGGCCAGTGCCTTCGCGGCGAGGAGCGTGAGATATATTTTGTTTACTTTTCAACTCTAATATTTATACTTTTTAACACCTATCTGTAAGTATATTTATTGTTAATAATCATGACTGAGTCAAAGCAATTTAGAGAATTGATAGCTAAGCGTAGTTCAATTAAGGGACAAATAACCAAGTTTAAAAACTATTTAGATAAGATTACAAGATCATTTAAAATAACAAATATTGAAGTTGCTGAATTAACTATAAAAATAAATAAATTTGAAGCATTGTCAGGCAAATTTGATGAGTTGCAAGATCAAATTGAGGTGTTAGCCGGTGATTCTTTAGATGAGGAAATGGATGAGAGGAGATTATTGAACAGGATTTGATACTATGCTTGGCTACTGCCAAGGAATTTCTTGATCAACAAATGCCCTCAATAGAAAGGGATAAACGTCAGTCCGTTGTTAATTGTGCTCAGTACGCTTCCGATCATTCTGATTTACCGATTAATTTACCACAGTTAAATATTGCAAAATTTGACGGCTCATTTTTCCGCTGGCTTGAATTCCGTGATTCGTTTAACAATTCTATTCATAACAATAATCGATTATCACCAATTCGTTAATTTCAATATCTACTATCTTACTTAGAAGGCTACGCAGCGCGAATCATATCCAACCTTGAAGTATGCTCAGCCAATTATTAAGATGCCTGGAAGTAAGTATGCAATCGTTACGATAACAAAAGACTCTTAATAAACCATCATCTAAAATCATTATTTAATATCAACACTATTACTCGAGAATCTGAGCATGCTTTAAGGTTCATGGTTGATCACGTATCAAAAAATTTACGTGCGTTGTCCAATTTAGGACAACCCACACATAATTGGGATTGTCTTATGATATACATGTTGACGACGAAGTTGGATAACCGTATACTTACTAAATGGGAGGAACAACGTAGCAACATTGACAATGACGAAATTCCAACTTTGCAACAATTCAACAAATTTTTAATCGATTGCGCTGACGTTCTTGAATATATCGTAACAAATCAGACAATAGCAATAAGACAATACAAAATCCATCAAACTCGTGCAATAAACAAAATACAAATACAATAATTAAGGCATTTACATCTTCTAGTCAAGAAAGGGCCCCAACGCACAGTAACATTTTTAACCATGTATCATTTGTAACGAACAACATAGAATTTATGATTGCAATGTATTTAAGGCAAAGAGTGTTCAGGAAAGAATTTCGGATGCTGCGAAACATAATCTATGTGCAAATTGTTTAAGGAAGTCATAATTCGAGCGAATGCAGGATGGGTCCCTGTCGACTATGTAAGAAGAAACATAATACTCTTCTACATACTCCAAAATCAATAAATAACCACTATGCTTCAACAAGCAATAACCATACCAACAACACTTCTATCAATAATACACAGAACGACGATAACGACAAAACACGTAATGAATCTATGGTCTATGTTTGCAATCCTGACACTAATCATATACTTTTGTCAACAGCGTTGATCAAGGTAATTAATCCAGTGACGAATAAATTTGAGATGATTCGTGCTCTGTTAGACTGTGGCAGTCAGTCATCTTTTATAACTAAGCAATTAGAGAATAAGCTATCATTACATTCTAATTCTATTCAGTTAAATGTTATTGGTATTGGAAACAGCTCTATAAGTACTGTTAAGGAATCATGTGTTGTAAAAATACAAACAATCATTGATTGTATTTGTTGTTATCAACTATAATATTCAAATTTTATGTTATGTTATTAATGAAATAACAGGCGATCTACCAAGGTGTCCCATTGATAGAAAACAATTAAACCTGCCAACACATATTGAATTGGCAGACCCGTCCTTTGATCAGCCATCTTCTATTTTGTATGCTAGTTTGCAAGCGGTTTGTAGCGGCTCGAATCGTCGACGACCGAGTTCTTTCCGATCGGCTGGACTCACTGGCACTGCGTAGAGATCTTTAGCATACAAGTGGTAGAGAGAAGATATTTGGGAGGAAATGGAATTTATGAAAACTGCAAATAAGAGAAGAGATAACACGCCATCTTGTGGAACGCCAGCAACGGTATCAAGCTATGAAGTTATTTTGTCTTGTACCCGAACACGTTGTCGGCGTTCATGTAAGTAACTACGAAACCAGGAAATTGCTGTTGGAGATATGTTAAGACAACGCAGTACACCAATTAGAATATCATGATTTACAACATTGAAGGCATTGCTGAAATCCAGCAACACCATCACTGTGACTTGGCGGTTATCCATTCTGAAACGAATATCGTCAGTGATTTTTAATAATGCTGTAGTCGTACTGTGACCCGGCCTAAATCCAGATTGGAGTGAATTAAGGATGTCACTTCTTGTGCAAAAGGAATTAAATTGTTGTTGGACAAGACGTTATAAGACTTTGGACAGAAAAGGAAGAATTGAAATAGGACGATACTCGGAATAACTCGAAGGATTAGCTTTTTTAGGCGAAGGTATGATTTGGGCATCCTTCTATTGGACAGGGAAGGAGGATGTGGATATAGAAACATTTTGAATAAAGGTAATAATAGATCTCTCAGAAATGAGGCTCGCAGAAATGAGAGGAGGCCTGTGCCCAGCAGTGGGACGTATATAGGCTGTAACTTTTCATCTTGGGCGTACTTAGGTGATACTACCTTGAACTTGAAGTCTTTACAATTATAATGGACATACAGGATAGACCATCTGAGATTGTCGGTGATAAGGCTATACTTGCCGCGAAGACATAGTAAGCGTGGCGTTGCGACGTGTGCAACCTTCGTAATTACTTCCTGATGAAATCATACTACCTAATTAAACCAAATCAAAGAGAGAGAGGATACAGTTAGGAAAAAAATGAGTTACAGACAGGGAAGAATATTTAAATTGGCTGCTTCAACCAGAGATTTAAGATCTTAAGCCGACGGGAGCGGACATCGTCTTTAAGTAGGCAGGTATTAAAGTCACCCACTAGCACAGTGCATGTAAAATGGAGTAGCTAATTTACTATCCCAGTCTATCTGTAATAATTAAATTCATAATTTGAGGTTGTTAATTTATGTGACTTACGAACTAACTAATTTTTGTTTCAAACACAACTTCAGATTAAACGATCTTAAGTTGGCATTAACCAAATAATTAACCAAACTTTAACAGTTTCTTAAATTCGGTTTTGATAAAAATCCCGGGTTTAAAAACTCGTCCTAAATATTGTCATACCAATATTTAAGAATTTAAGAAACTGTTAAAATTACAGCCTATATACGTCCCACTGCTGGTCACAGGCCTCCTTTCATTTCTGAGAGGGTTTTAGGGCAAGGAAATGTCCGCCGCGCTGCCTCAATGCGTGTAGGCGAACTTCACATGTCTTCGAAATATTTTTTTTCTTATTTCTCAGACATGCAGATTTCCTCACGACTTTTTCCTTCACCGCCGACCCCATGGTAAAATATTTAATAATTTAATTTTTATTAAACATTGTTTTAAAAAATTTAACTGCTCAATTTTTTAGATAAAATGATTTTAAATTTTTTAATTTTTTGGTAAAAAAAAAATTTCACCCCGAAAATTTTGCCGCCCCGGGCATAGCCCAATTAGCCCTTACGTAAATACACTTCTGCTTATTGATGTTCTGCCTTGATCTAGTTTACTCTGCATTTATCTATTCCGAATTCTATTTTTATGTCGTTAGTTAATTGTTCCGTGTGGTTGGCTAATTGAAATAAGAAATCAATTAGAAAATTTATTAGCATAAAGTTTTATGTCGTCATTGTAAATTAGATGGTTAATTTTTTTCATTATTGTTGTTGATATTAAGTATATCGTGAAGTGTAATCTGTTGTAGTTGAATTTAATTTATTATAAAGGTTTTAGAACCGTGCTTTTCGCAATAGAATTGCGAAAACATTTGGCTTAGTTCTTCGCCCTGGAATATTCTGGTATTTTTTTTATTATGTACGAGCAGCTATGCAGGTCTAGAGAGACCAGTATCACTGCGACCTAAAAGATCTATTGTGATCACTGTTATGTCTATAGTTCACTGCTAAGCTCTAGGTCCTCAATGAATAATAGCTTTTTGAGATTCCACAAAATGGCTCGGGTCCAAATTGTGTACTGTTTGAGCCCTCCCCTGCGAGCTTGTCGGCAATTTCATTGCCTACAATACCCGCGTGACCCGGAACGCATCTTAAAACGACCCTGTTGTTACCTCCCAGGGCGTTTAGACGGTTCACGCAGTCTCTAACTAGCTTTGAGTTCACCAAGTTTGATCTCAGCGCTAGCAGTGCTGCTTGACTATCAAGTTAATATAGATTATATGGTTAACGTAGTGTTTTTGCAGATTGATTTCCGCACACTGAAGTATGGCGAAAATTTCTGCCTGGAAGATAGAGGTGAATCTACCCAAATTCATACTAAGTTTGAATTTGGGGCGTTCCCCATAAATTCCAAAGCCTACGTCGAGGCCCATTTTTGGCCCATCGGTATACCATATAAGGCTACCGACCTCACACATGACCTGTCTATTCAGCCAGTCTTCTCTGGAGGGTAGTTCCACTGTATACTTTTAGTTAAAAGTATATAGTGGACGTATGATATCTGAGATCATGCATAAGACCGGTGTTTCCTTAATTGAGTCGAGCATGGATCTCAATCTATAGGAAAGCAAGCTCAAACCGCCCTGAGCGTTAATCCTATACAAACTAGCCCTCGCCTCCTTCTCTAAGTAAAGATCAAGGGGCATTAGGCCTAGAATTGCATTAAGAGCCGCTCCAGGGACAGTGGAGGTGTAGGTAAGAATTGGCCTCACTATACTGCTGTACAGCCATAGGATCATACTGGGACGCAAGCCAAAGTTGTTCCCGACCATGCGACTGCACGTACCTAAAGTAATTTTAGCCTTATGACATACTCGTACGTTGCTAAGGTGAGAGTTCCACTGTAGTTTTTGGTCGATTGTTACGCCCAAGTGCTTAACTTCAGTGGAGAATGGTACTTCTTTACCATTAAGTTTTGGTGTGACTAATTTGTTCAACCGTCTCTTTTTAGTAAAGGGTGTTATAACAGTTTTAACTGTTATCCCTGCACCAGTTGTTTATTTGGGCTCTTTGTATGATTAATGATAAAGTACTTTGGTAAAAGCCCCTCGCAATGATCACATGGTTATCAGTATAACCCAGTGTGTCAATACGAAGTTCTGACATCTTGTACAATAATTGGTCAACCGCAAGAGTCCAAAGGAGGGGTGACAATACACCTTCTTGTGGATTGCCTCTTGTAGTTGCAACCTCAATCGAAGTTTGAAACAGCGCTATTTTTGCCTTTCTGTTTGTGAGCATCGACTTTATCCACCTGATGGTTGTGGGGTCAACATGTTTAGATGTTAGGCCCCCAAACAGCAGTGATGTTGGGCTACTGTCGAAGGCGGCCTCAATATCTAGAAAGACACAAAGAGCTATTTCTTTATCCTCCAGTGCTTTTTCGACCCAGTCAGTAACACTGAGCTGTTTCCGTAGATTTGCCAATGCTGGTTGTAGTGTATAGGTCTCGTAGCTAGATCTACGTCCCTAATATATCTATCTAAACCCTTTTCCAATGTCTTAAGAAGAAAGGAAGAAAGGCTTATAAGTCTAAAGGACTTTGGTAAAGCGTAGTCCTTTCTACCAGCCTAAGGTATAAATAGAACTTTAACAATTGTCCATCGTTCTGGAATATATCCCCATGCAAAACTTGCTCTGAAGATTTTCATCAGATAAGGAAGAAGGATATCGATACCCCTTTGTAGATGGATGGGCATTATTCCATCCTCCCCACTAGTCTCATATGGTTTAAAGGAGTCAACAGCCCACTCCATCAGGTTTGGCCTTATTATTTTAGCAGCCCTACACCAGTCCTCATTACAAGGCCTTCGTAGGGCTCTGAAAGAGTTCGAGGCAAGAGTCTTATGTGACACTGGGAAATGGGTTGACGCTTGTAGCTCCAGTGTTTCCGTTTCACTATTAGTGAAGTTACCATCAGGCTTTTTAAGAAGCCCAATCTGATTAGGTTTAGCTTTCGATAGCATTTTGTGTAGTCTTGCACTGCGAGGCGAAGACTCAACTTCCTCGCATAGCTTCCTCCACGATGCTCTCTTAGCTGTCCTAATTTCTTTATTATAATCGGTTAGGGCTGCACTATAAATATCCCATTCTTTGGTTTTTTTAGCCCTATTGAATAGTTTCCTGGTCTTTTCCCTAAGCTCCTTTAGCTTAGTGTTCCACCAAGGAAATTTTTGTGTTGAGGTCTTGGTTTTGACAGGGCCAACTGTCCTCGAAGGCTTCACGGATACCTAAGGTACCGTCTCCGCCGCTAACTCCAGACCTTCAATCGTTTTTATGCTATTAGGAAACGTTTCCAAATTCAGTAATCCGCCTGGATATGTTATTGGTAGCAAAGTTTATATCTAAAACTTCCTGCCTAGCACGCGTTACAAAGGTCGGTGTACAACCTAAGTTTAGGCTTACCAGGCGATTGGATATGAGAAAGTCAAAAAGTAACTCACCTCTTTCGTTGATGTTTAGTGCTTCCCCATGCTGTGTGGTGAGCATTAGCATCACATCCCACCACAAGTTCGGCGTTGTGCAGGCAGGACAACTCGAAGGCAGGATCTGGGTTCCCTCCGGGAAGATAGGCTTAGCAAATGATTACTCTGGCCCCTGTGCATCCCTTGAGATTTATAAAGGCGTAACCAGGTCGTCATTGCAATACTCTGGAACAGCTAAAAGTTCAATATTTTTATTGTAGATTATACAAGCTCTGGGTCTACTGCCTTTAGTATTGACTAAGATCTTACCGGCAGCCGACAATCCCAGAACTTGACCGATTGGCCAACCAAGGCTCTTGTATGAGGGCGAGGTCGATGTTGTCCTCTGCGAAGCAAACGTCTACCATGGCAGAAGTAGCTGCTGCGTGGTGAAGATTTGCCTGAAGGACCCTCGTCTTACCCATGGGGTTAGCCATTTATAGGTGTGAGAGTCGGGGCAGGGATCATTTACGATTGCTTAGGACGAAAACGTCCTTTACTGGCGCTCTTGGCCCCCGCCGAACCTTTCGGTCTACCGCTTCCACCTTCCTTCCCCTTACTCCTGGCCGACACGACGCGTCAGAGCCTCCCCTGACCTTAAAAGTTATCATCTTAAAGCCAAGGATGACTCTGCCGCCCGCCGCCCGGAGAGCCTCCGCCGATGGGTTGTCCAGAGAAAGGTTACTAGGAACCCATTCTCCTCGTCCCGACGGTGGAGGATTTTCCAGAGCTCGGTATGAAGCCCTTCATTTTGTGCCCTCAACAGCACAGCCGCCTCCTCTGGAGAGTTAGCTTCGCTGCGGGGCAGAAAGGTGATGCCCAGCTGAGGCTTAGGCAGTTCGCTCTCGGTATTATCGAGAGCTCTGCCTCCGGCCAGGGTTTCAGTTTTCCGACAATCATTTTCAGAAATCCAAAAATTTCGGTCCCATTCCCGGCTGCGCTCCACAGGCCGTCTTAGCGATAGCCTGCGTTAGTGCCCGGTGGACAAGCCGCATCTGCTCCACGCTCATAGGATTCGAATTGCGAATTCCTACACGCGCGAAGCCAGCTGCGGCACTGAAGTTGAGCTTCTTCTCCCCCGTTGCCAGCTTCACAGATTTCCTGGACTCAGACCGACTTGGTTTTTTCGCCTTCGGAACTGGGGGAGGTTTGGGCAGAGGAATTTCGTCCCAGGGCTTCTGGTAGAGAGAGAGGGCCTCTTCAGCTCCTATCTCAGCTGCTATCAGCCTTCGGTACCTCTTCCGTGCTGCCCCACTAAGCTTATAAGGCCTAGCGAACTTTTTATTTTCCCCTCCCTGGTTCGTTTCCGACTGTGGTTCCACTTTTCGGCTCTTGACGTGCCCTCCACTTCTCGGCTCGTCCCAGGTTGGGGCGTAGAGTTGCAGGGTGTTGGTGAGGCTAAAAGAGCCTCTTCCAGACCTACAGACAGTACCATTAAAGGAGAGTTTATTGTTTTGTCCAAATCTCGATTTTCGTCCATTTTGGTGAGAATTAGGAGTAGACTAACCCCCGCCCATATTCTGGGTTGGTCTTTATCGTTACTATAGTCGAGTCAAGAATTTAGTCGTGTTGTCCAGAAACTCATTCTTGTTTTTAATAATTTGATTAGTGTTGAATGTATTTTGTACATTTTCAGAACTTCTATTAGCCAAGAGTGTACTTAAGTCATATTATCAACTTTAGATGTACCGCCGTAGTCACCTTGCATATAAAGATAGCGATGTATACTTTTGTGATCATATAATTATATAGGTACCTCGTTGGCTAAAGAAAAAGAGTAAGCCCTTTATCACACATAATGACGTCCTTGTAAAATGACTCATCCGATTTCATCAAGAAGTACTTTCGGAGACGGCACACTTCACGATTATGCATGGTGAGAGATTATTATTATTATTTTATCTATATAGTTTTTACATCTGGTTGGTCTGTATAAATATATAAACCAAATTAAAAATATATGTAAATATATATTAATAAAGTAAAATATATGAATAAAAATACATAAATAAATAAAAAGGTTAGAGAGAAAGAGAAAAAACTAACGGACGACGTGGGCGGTATCGAGGAGCACCGCCTTTTGCATTAGAGCAGAAGAAACTGTCCTCGTTTCGTCACTTAATAATTTGTCAGATTGGCTCATCTATGCCCTATATAGTATATTATCTTATGTCTGCCATGTTCGCTGAGGCACGCACTGATGTCTTTTTGTTGATAGGTGGGATTCTGCCATTATGAGACATTGGGCAAGTGGTTCTTATTTAATTATTTCTTTTGAAGTGAAACTTCTTTATCTACGTAGTGAAGAAATTTGGTACGTTATTAAAAAAGAAAAACGTCACGTTTTCTTGTAACGTTTCAACGCCGGGGCTGCATGAGTATACTATTATTTAACCTACTTATGTAAAGTATAAAATAAAAGAAGAATGATATGTCGTAAAGAAGTTTCACTTCGTACGTGTGTACTCAATTGCACGCACAATTTATTTACATACTAACACTAGTTTATAAGAATATATTATTGTTATACTAACATTAACATCTCTATTGACTAAGTTTGAATAAAAAATATTATTATTGTATAAATATTATATATATGTAAGTAATAACATGTTTATATCTTAAATTAACAAAGAAGAACTCACTTGGCCGGCCTGAGGTGGCCGGTACGAGTGGGTTTCCCACCTCCCCACTCCTGTTGCGCGTTGGTGGACTGTGGCGGAAGGAGTGCCCTCTGCCCTTTCCCGTCGCAGCCGAGATAGAGCCGCGGTGAAAGAGGAGTTGGTATGGCGATGTGCGAGTCGCCCTATCCTCCGCAACTTTGGCGGGGCCGCACCGCTGATGCGGTGGTGGTTGTGTCGCGGGGGCAGAGGAGTGTCGGCATTGCGAGTTGCCGCTCTCCCTACCCTCCGGAGCCAAAAGTTGTTTGGCGGCGGAGCCACAAACCACGTCTGCCGCTGGGTTCAGTAAGGCTAGTGCTTCCAAGTGCTCGGCGGTCAGCACCAGTGGGACCTCGGATGTGTGCGAAAGCGTTCCCGAGGCCCTGCCAATATGCGGCTAAGGGAACACCATTAGATTAGGTTATATTAGGTCCCGTGTGGAGTTGCCAGTCTTTCCATCGGGCGCTTCTCCAGATGACGGATAGAGGAACGCCACCCAGGTATGGGTGGTAGCGGGAAACCGCCGCGGACCAAAACTGGCCGGGGTTTGACGTGCCCATGGTTCCATTAGGACCAGAAAAGATTTCATGATTTGGCATCATGAAATTTTGGCCTTTTAAAAAGTGGTCCGAAGTGGTCACAAAATGGTCATAAATGGTCAGTAATTTTTAATAATTAGTCAATGCTTTGACACTAACTACAGAGAGTTTAAAATTCCAAGACCATCGGAAAAATTTTGGCGGCTCAAATAAATCTTAGAAATTGGATCTAAAATTATTTCAATTGGTCACGAAATGGTCACAATTGGTCAATTAATTTTAGATTCGCGATAGCGACTGATGGCCGATCAGAAATTAAATATTGGCGAAACAAGGCGAAATAAATACATGCATGTAGTTCGAGTCCGATTGAGATAGACGACCGTGTTGTTCACGGAAAAAAATTTTTTTAATTTATTTTCTCCTAAATTGCTATAATTTAAAAAATCCTTAGTACCAGCACATAATCAGTTTTTAATGATAGCATAATAAATCTAATTTTGTTCCATAAATCCGCACCACGTTGAGAACAGAACTAAACTAGCCAATAAATAGAGGTACTATTTTGTGTTCCTTCTTTTAATGAAATATTATCCTATTATGATGTATTTGAAAAATAATAATATAAAGATTTAAGATTGCCGTGTAGTGGTGGTTAAGAATATCCACTACACCATATCTTCCCGTGGGTGTCGTAAGAGGCGACAGAGAGAAATTAAGGCAAGAGATGGGCAGCAGTATCTTTCTGATAACAGCAAAATAACAATAAAAAAACTACGGTTGCCAACCCGCTCTCCAAGCGTGGCAGCTATAGCAATATACCGTTCATGGCGAAAGCTACAAATAGACAGCCCCAGTCCCTGGCGGCTCCGCTATTCCTGGCTACGATGGAGACCAATGGTAATGGCGGGGCAGAGGATACTAAGAATCTCCGGTGGAGGTTCGGTTGCCACCTATGTTGACTCGATCTGGCAACATATAACGCACGCACGCTGAGGACTGACGAGAAGATCCTGGAGCTGAAAAAAGGGATAGACAAGTTCCTCTGGTATATCATAGGATAATCTAAGGTCAGAAGAGAGGGGGAGGACACGATAATCCTCGAATCCGGAAACTTTTTCTATCACCGGTAGGGCGACTATCTGTCCCAAGGAGGTGTTGGATTTATAGTCCACAAGTCTTTCGTTAACAACGTTGTAAAGATTGCGAGTGTGCCGAGGAGGGTTGTGTACCTTATACTCAGAATCACCAAACGGTATTCGCTGAAGTCCATACAGGTCTACGACCCAACCTCTGCATATCTCCATGAGGAGGTAGAGGAAATGCAGGATATTTCTAGAGCCATGCATTCCTTCAAAACCCATTATACGGTGTTAATGGAAGACTTCAATGCAAAACTAGGCACAAATGAGAACGGTGAGCTGAAGGTGGGGAAATTCGAGATAGGGCATCGGAACCCAAGGGGCCACCAATTAGCTGACTTCATGGAGAAAGAGGGACTCCTCATGATGAACTCTTTCTTCCAGAAGCGGCTCCACAGAAAGTGGACAAGTGGTTCGACAAAAAATGAGATTGACTTCATTATGACGACTAGACGACAACTGTTCAGTGATGTCTCAGTGATCGCAAGAATGAAAACTGGCGACGATCACCGAATGGTGAGAGGCATCAGTATGCCCATCATCAGTTCAGTTCAGTAACTGAACTGAACTTAACTTTAAGTTGAAGAGGTCACGTCCAATGAAGTCAACGCTACGTCCCCCTCTTGCTCTAATCCAAAGCCCCGAAAACTTTCAGCTCGAGTAACAAAATCGTTTTCAGTGTTTAGAAGACTGCAATACAGTGGACGATATGAATGACAAGCTCGTGCAAAAGGTCCATGCGGTCGGATCTAAGTTCTGCAAGACCCGCCGCAGAAGAACCCAAAAACTCTACGATCACACTCTTAAACTCATGGTTTTTAGACGGGAAATGAAGCTGCAGTCTTCACAGCAGATTTGCTGTCAAATTATACAAGCAACTGAACAGACAGATCTCAAAATGTATGCGATGGGACTTACGCAACTTCAATACAGCTTATATTGAAGAAGCGATCGAAACGAACAAAGGCTCCAAATTCTTTGCCAGAGATCTGTCTGTCAGAAACAGCCAACTGTCGAAGTTGAAAACACTTTAATTCCGTCCTCCATGGTGGCATTACTCCGAAGGCGTGGAGCAGAAGCGCAGTGGTCTTTTTCTTCGAGAAAGGTGACAACGCTCTCTTGAAGAACTACAGACCGAATTCCCTTCTGAGCCGCATCTACGTGCTGTTTTCGAGAGTCATTACGAATCGTCTCGCACGCAGACTCAACGACTTCCAGCCTCCCGAACAAGTCGGTTTCCGAAAACACTTTAGTACCATAGACCACATACATTCATACATACCCTTCGGCAAATTGTACAAAAGACCGAAGAGTACAATCTGCCACTTTGGCTTGCGTATGTGGACTATGAGAAAGCTTTTGATTCCGTCAAAATTTGGGCGGTGCTATAGTCCCTACAGCGGTGCAAATTCGACTATGGGTATATCGAAATGCTGATGTGTTTGTACAGTAGGGCTAGGATGGCTATCCGACAGAACCAGAGTACGAAACCTATCCAACTGATAAGAGGTGTAAGACAGGGTGACGTAATATCCCCGAAAGTCTTCACCGCTGCATTGGAAGACGTTTTCAAGCCACTGGACTGGAAAGAATACGGTATAATTGTTCCGGGTCAGGATGTTTGACCTTGTGCAATTAATGTATGTAAACTGCCCCCATGTTATCGGTAATAGTGCGGATGTAGCTTACTTAACTTCGCTTTAACTTAAGAGCAGCGTCAAGTTTAATCTGGCTCGAAAGACCACTACTTGTTTAAGCTAGAGGTGGTCACTAATTTAATACAAGTGGTAAAATTTAAAATGTTGTACAACCGACTTCAATATAAATTATTAAGGATATATATACATAAGCTACTGGCCAAACCTTAATCAAATTTATATGGGACCACATGAGAAGCACCAGCGTTCAAACAAAAAAAGAATCATCAAAATCAGTCCAGGTAGAAAAAAGTTATGACACACATAAAAAATACATAAAAAACCAGTCGAATTGAGTACCTCCTCCTTTCTGAAGTCGGTTAAATAACATCAATGGTGAGTACATCACTCGCCTTCGATTTGCCGACGATATAGTCCAAAACAAAACAAAGATCATGTGTAACGTCCATGTCACACCTATGTCTGTATTTGTTGGGAGCACTAATCTCGAAGTTGTTGTCTAGTATGTTTATCTGGAACAAATAGTCCGACTAACTAAGTCCAACTTTGACCGAGAGGCCAATCGACGGATATAACTCGGCTGGGCAGCGTTCGGGAGATTACGACACATCTTCTCGTCAGGCGTACCTCAAAACCTGAAAACAAGATGAGAACAGAGACAGAAACAGAGATGACCTATGGATTTGAGACGTGGTCCTTCACTGGTGGTCGTTTGAGGAAGTTCAAGGTTGCTCAGCGAGCTATGGAGAGGGCTATGCTCAGGGTTTCTCTGCACGATAGACTTAAAAACGAGGATATACTTTTTAAATAAATGTTATTTGTAATAAAAATTTATAGCGTTTCTGTTGAACTTTAAGAGATCTATAAATTTGTTAGATTGTTAAAATAAATTTAATATTAGTCTCACTGTAAACAGTATTTATGTATCCGCCCCGGCTTCGCACGGGTGATTTCTTGATCTCGACAACAGCGCCACCTACCGGGTCCAATTGTGAATCTAAACCATCCAAGGACCCATTTAAATACAGCCGCATTAAGCTGCTATTTTACGCTTTCTGTGAGAGCGTGGTCCTTCCCCGGTCGAGCCGACCCATTCGTGCTACAACTATACAACTATACCTGCAGCATGGCTCTACCACGTAAAAATCTTGTGCTCGTTTGTAACCTTTATTCTATATAAAAAGTAGTATTTGCATTGCTGTGGTCCGGTCTGAAGAGCCAGTCCGGTCAGAATTACAGGCTGTGAGGCATTCTATCTCAATCCTTCGAGGTGACAACACATCTGTAGTATTCTTTGAAGTTTGCTGCAGGTGTCCATGGACTGAAACAACCATTTACCATCAGGCGGACTGTAAGTTATTTTGTCATTACAGTTTAAAAAAAAATGTATTCATTATTGTATATTCTGTTGGCAATCCAGCAATGTAAATACATAAATTAATAAATAAGTAAAAAGTATTTTAAGGAGAACAGATGTATGAAATTAACTTAAGGCAATTATAGTAAGTTTAAAAGTAACAGCAACAATTTGAGTAGACACTATCCGTCGGTACAACATTTCGCAGATTATGCAAAATGTGGTTTCAGTTAGCACTGCATCGATATCCAAATACCTACGCCAAATGCGTGGCTAGTCACTGCGACTGGTTTCATTTAAAAATTATATAGTCTTTTATCTAAAAAGGTAAAAAGCAATGTTCATTCTGATATTTTAAGAACTTAGCTTTTTAATTATCGTTGAAGTGACAAATGAGCTAAAAGTGTATATATAGTGAACTTGTTGTACCAACTTC
The DNA here is from genome assembly GCA_029286625.1 of Parnassius orleans. NCBI lineage: Eukaryota > Metazoa > Arthropoda > Insecta > Lepidoptera > Papilionidae > Parnassius > Parnassius orleans. The sequence continues at coordinate 374,548 of JAGSMP010000043.1, read as the reverse complement.
AAGCAAAGAAGGCTAAAGGTCAACTGTCAGGAATAAGGTGAATGAAATGTCTCCTAGAACTCCACGCCATGGATTTGAAGATCCAGTATTATCGCAATAATCACAATCAAAGCCATTAATGTTTGATGTTTCAGAGTAAACACAAGAAAAGGGTAATCCGAAACACATCAATAATATAATTAACATAATTATATAGGATCCCTGGCTTCTAACATTAAAAAAATATTTTTGAAGATCAAATTACATGCACAAAGCTTAATATAAAGTGTTTGGTGCACATAGTTTTATGAGTCATCATTATCATCATCATCATTACAGCCCTTCCCAAGTCCACTGCTGAACATAGGCCTCCCCCAAGGAATGCCACAAAGCACGGTCCTGAGCCACCTGCATCCATCGACTTCCTACATGTCTTACCAGGTCGTCACTCCTTTTATGTGTAGTGAATAAATAAATTAAAGGTTTAAACAACGATTATACTACTCAATATTTACGAAAATATCAGTATGCATCTTATTCTTGACTAGCTTTTAACCGCGACTTCGTCCGCGTAGAACATTTGCAGATCTATGATATTGGTTTTTGGACATGTAGTTCAATTATCGAAAAAACCACTTTAACCTTAGTATTTTTTTGCTATTATTTCGAAAGATATGGGCGATATAGAAAAAAATTTTCAAAATAAAAATTGAAGATCACGTGAAACAGGTCTTACCACCTTATCACATAGTCCTAGTTTTGTTGTAAAATGGTGTTGAAGTAAAAAATTGATAAAATAATGATTGTTTATGTTTAATTACACTATACATTTAAATAAAAATATAAACTAGTTTTTACGGATTTTATCGCGTATATCAACTTATTTTTACATTAACGTCGTTTCGAGCACTTTACCGCACCCACGGTCAGGTAGGGGGGGGCTCGAAACGTCGGGAATATAAAAATAAGTTAATATACGCGATGAAATCCGTAACAACTAGATTTATTTTTATTTAAAAATGTTAAAAATTGATTTTGCATCAAAACTTTTAGTCATAGAAGATAAAGTGTTAGAATCGTTTTGCGTAAATTTACGAAACAAAAAAGCTTTTTACGAAACTCTTATAAATCTCTTGTAGTTTATGAGGAAATCATCAAAAACGATTTATTTTATCAGTTTTTCGATTTCATAAAAATCTTTCATGTATTCTTGGATAAAATAAAGGCTATTTCACTCCTGCCATTGCTTTCTATCTGTTCATAACTTTAATCATAATCGGTTCTGCCATTCCAAGATTAGCCCGGATAGACAGACAAAAAATTTAAAACCCAGTTCAATGTTCAATTCGACATTTATTTCTATATCAAATACAGACACTTTAATTTTATTAACTTGTAACTTGTATAGATGACGATAACAGTGTCTTGTTTCTTACATGTTTAGGCTCTAATCAAAAAGGATAAACCTAACCTGCAGTGAGCAGATAAACATTACTTTATAAACGAATATATTAAAAGCATTAAAATCCCGCAGGTATAATCAGCCAGTGAATCGATCGGTAAGTCATTTATTTAAACTTCGGCATTCAATTGAATGCCTGAAGAAAGTTTAGCCAAATCACTTAACCTAACGTTTAAAAAAAGGGCTGGAGATGTTAAGCCATCTTGTCTAACTAAATTATGACAGTTTGTGAGGTTGATCATGGGCTTGGTGAAAGTTTCAGTTTATATTATGTTTAAAATTATTGCAATATGATTTTAGTCGCAGACAGTGTTTTCTATTGTTAATTAATCAATTTAATGCTTCTAATCTTCTAAGACTTTTCTAAACTCACCATTCGATATAGTCCAAAATTAAGCTGCTATTTTACGCTGGTATTCTGTTAGAGCGTGGTAATTTTCCTGATCGTGCTACAACCACAATATAGCTGCAGTCCGGCTCTGCCAACTTAAAATACCACGTAATTTTTGCTTCCAACTAATCTAATTATTTGTTTGATAAATAAATAATTTAATTAATTTGACGGCTCCAGAAGTATAAATTGTTTTATGGTGCGCTTATTATGCACAGTCTAATGAAATAAAATGTCTATGAGCGCCTCAGTGGCAAAAGAGGAATAAAATTTAAAAGACTAGTTGTTGTCTCTTGGTTCAGCCGTATCCAGTCAGTGTCTATTTTAACTACAACGTTTGACGATTTAAGGGTCATTGAAATTTGACTACAAGTCTAGTTAAATCATAACTTAAAAATAAAAATACGCGAAAAATATGGAATACGTAAGTTCAAGATCAAAAATTAAAGATGTCACTATGAAAACTCCTCGCACCGGTTCATATAATTTTTTTTTATAGAATGATGATGACAAACGAGCACACAGTCCACCTGATGGTGAATGAATGCTGTGGCCTATAGACATCTACATTTATCTTCGATTAAGAATCAAAATGCAGATGCGTTGTAACCCCTGAGGACTACGATGGAATGCCTCGTTTCCAGCAAGAAGGGTAGCCGGTTCTCTACACTTACTATACAAATCACAGCAGCATTAAGCTGCTATTTGCTGGTATTTATGCTGGTATTCTGTGAGAGCGTGGTCCTTCCCCGGTCGAGCCGACCCATTCGTACTACAACCATAATATAGCTGCAGCGTGGCTCTACCACGTAAATAACAAAAGTTATAAATATAACATAATTATGCTAATAACAATAAAAAGATTGCCGTCCAGACTAATGATTTAACTTTATTCGTTTTATTATAATTCAAAATTAAAAATTTTGTACAACCGACTTCAATGTAAATTATTAAGAATAACTCAAAAACTATTGGTCAGACTTTGATCAATATGGGACTACATGTGAGGTATCAGCTTTCAAACAAAAGAAGAATTATCGAAATCGATTCACCCAGTAAAAAGTTATGAGGTAACACACATAAAAAAACATACAGTCGAATTGAATAACTCCTCCTGTTGAAGTAGGTAGAAAATTATAAAGGAAACGATCTATCGCTTGAAGTTTTAAAATCAGCTTGACATAAAACTAACTCTGGTAGAATGTGTAAGTACTTAAAATTGTATAATTTACGAGATACTGAGAATATGCTTTATCCCCCGCGGTGACAAGCCGTATTGGGAGATGTAGAGGGGCTTCTTTTACTCGTTTTTTAGTGATGAGTGTATCTCACTCGAGCTTGACTCAGATCCTTTTTTCGGTTATGTGTTTTACATGTAGGAGGTAATATTGTTTAAATTGTTTTTCTTCGGTATCCGTTTGACATTGCTTTCGCTGATTACGTTGGTTTCGAGGTCAGGGAATTTTGACAGATTCCGTTTTTGTTTCCGTGTTTTGTTTTTGGTTCCGTGTCTGCTATGGAATTCCTTTTTTGGTGCTACCTGGTAATGTTACTATTTTGTCGTATCGTAGTACAAAATGTTTTCCGAGTTTACGTTCTTTTTCTACTTCTGCTTGTTGTGGAAAGTTCCTTACGCTTCAGCAGAACCTTTTGTGGAAAGTCTTCTTTAATGTTAATGAGTGAGCCCTTCAGTGTTCCTTTGTTCTTTAAAATTTCAATTTTCCTTCCCATTGTTGTAAATATTACTAATAAAGGTCTTGTCTTGTTCTCTTTTTTGCCAAGTCTTCTCACAAGTTCTATTTCAGATTGCTCGATGGAAATATTCATGTGATTTTTTATGCAACTTAATAATATACTTTGCAATTCTTCGTATCCATGCTCGGTCTCTTCTACTCCATAGAATATTAGATTTTTCTTTCTAGCCTGTCTTTCTAAATAATCTATTGTTTTTTGCTGCTTATTTATTTTTGTGTCTAGGTTGCTTGTTTTATTTTCCATAATTGTAAATTTTTGGTTGATGTTGTCGTTTATAGCTTTGGTTATATTTTCTTGCATGTTTTTTATTTCCTGCTTTTGATTATTCAGCTCGCCTTGAATTTCTTTCAGAACTTTCATAACATTTTCCATGTTTTGGTACTTGAGGTGTCCTCTAGCAGTAAACAGCGGTACTAGCGGTACTACAATTTAAGTGAAGACGTTTCCAGTCACTGTTAAGCTGATGCGCGTACGCAGCTTGTTGCACGTCTAGTTGGGTCAGCTGCCACTAGATGCATGAACATCAATATAAATGTATGTGAGGTGATTTACACTTTTTATTTGCAGGTTATAATAATTTATTTGTTCACTTTTTACTAGTTTCTTCCGTCTTTGCACTAATATTTCACGGGTTGGCCTTCTGAGATATCGATAGTTTGATTTCCACTTTGATCTTATTTGTACTAGCACAATAAATACTTTAATTTTTAATTTTTGCTCAAGCAATTCATACATTAATTTCAGATACATTCTCACATTGGCTGGAACTCCAACAAACACCGTCAACCGTCATTTGTCGGCAAGTTGAGTGTTGGAAAAGCATTCCCAAATAAATATTCTATAGTTCTTTTTTAAGAAAACTTAATACAGGATTTTTTGAAGTGATCCTCAAAATCCTAAAAAAAAATCTGATTTTGTTTTGTTGCCTTATTTATAATCAAAAAGTTTTGAAAGGAGATCTTCTCGTCTAACATATAGTATCAAATAAGATTCCATATATTCTAAGGAGGATTCCTATTGATTTTTGTTATTGAACTCAACACCGTTTAAAAGTTATTAATGAAAGTCGATCCGAGTTCTCTGTTTTTTTTTCTTGTAAAATTATCGTCACTATTTTTATTTTTTTCATCAAAATTAAATGAAATGCTCATGAGGCGTGCACTTTTGGGTTTTCTAAACTACATTTGTTATGCCATGCGAGTGCTTTCCAATAGATTATTAAAAAAACTTTACATTAGATTCATAATTTACCATTTAATTAAAAGGCACAACAAATTGTTGAAGAACAAAAATTATAAAATAAAATATTTATAATAAGTAGTTTACAAAAAAATATTCTATCTTAAGTATATAATAAAAGCTGATAAACGTTTCCCCCATCAATTCCTTCTTCTTCCCTCATAATTAAAATAGGACATGGGCAGCAGGATCTTCCTGACAACAATAATAAAATATTACAGTTGCCAACCCGCCTGTCAAGCATGGTAACTATGGCAAATGTCTAGAACTAAAGTATGGTAATTTTTGGATAGGCTGTAATGAATGAATTATTAAAACGATTATTACATTATCCTTAAAGTCATATTTTATTTACCACTGGTTCCAAAAATACCATTGTCGTGGGAAAGAGGGATTTTTAAAATTAGCTACCAAAAACAGAGACAGTTTTGCACCTTAATCTAATGTTTTTCAGTCTTCGTCACAGCATATGTTCAGAAACTGTTTCAATTCAACGGCTTTCTTCAAATACAAAAGTACTGTTAGCCATTTCTCATTTTCGTCAATTTTCTTTAAAATTAGTTTAGTAAGGTCTCCAAGAAATGAATTTAAGTTATATTTATTAAGATAGCATAGTCTTTTAATTATATTTTTTTCCAATATTTTTGAAATTGACATTAATACGGATATTGCTGTATTATTGGTTATTCTGTTTGTTTCCATTTTTATGTGATAATAAATTGTTTGTAGGCTTCCGGAAATATATATGAATATATTTTCATACGTTTGATAAATGTCACTATTATCTATTATTTTTTAAATTTTGATTATTACACTTTTAAAATGAAATAACGATTAAATTAAACACTAGGAATTTAAATAATTTTATAAATGTAATTAATTAAACATATAAATGTAAGTTATTTATATTATTTAATTTATTAGTTACTAAAGGCAAAATATAGGCTTTTTTCATTTGATGATAGATGGCGCTGTTTTGATAATTAAAACGTATATCGTCAGCGGAGTTTCAAATTGTTATGCAATGGTTAAAACTAATTTTAAACTTTATTTACAAATATGATATTTATTTGAAAAAACACCCGTCATCCCGCCAATTAACTAACGTAATCATATATAATAGAAAATTAACATCTAAAGGAAGAAAAATAATTAACCTTCTTTTTTAAGTTCTGTAATCGGATTAAGAGTAGCCTATAAGTTGCCCCGGGTTACTAACTACCTACATATAAAATTTAATGGAAATCGGTCCAGTAGTTTTTGCGTGAATCGGTAATACACAGACAGACAGACAGACAAAAAATCTAAAAACCACTAATTTGGCTTTAGTACCCTTTATTTAGTCGCCTGGACTTGTTTTTTCAAGAGTATATTAGAATTACAGACACGACTTTTCTACAGATTTATTATATGTATAGAATAGAATAGAATAGAATATTTTTTTATTCAATATAGATTACATGTGTTATTCTTATTGAAAGTCATTTTTTACTTTACCACTGGTTCGAAAAAAAACCTCTGTACTGGGAAGAACCAGCAAGAAACCCAGCGGGACTATTTTTTAAAAGTAAATTTTACATTAATGGTTGTACAAACTATTTAAGTACAAAATTTATTTTAGAAACTGCTTGGAAGCGACCAACTCATTCCCAGGGGTTATTATCAATCATGTATTCATTTATACTATAATAACCTTTTTTATACAGTTTCAGCTTAACAAAACATTTAAACTTGGTAATAGAGAGAGCCTGTACACTTTCCGGGACCTTGCTGTAATAGCGTATACATTGCCCCAAGAATGAATTACTGACTCTGTGGAGTCGAGAAACTGGTATCACTAGCTTGTGTTTGTTCCTAGTGTTTACAGAATGTATATCACTTTATTTACTAAAACTACCTTTGTTTTTGTGAAAATACATTAAATTTTCGTAAATATACTGAGAGGCCAAAGTTAATATATTTATTTCTTTAAATTTATCTCTAAGAGACTCTCTCAGTTTTAGGTTGTAAATAGCTCTAATGGCCCTCTTCTGTAAAATAAAAATAGTTTCTGAATTAGCCGCATTTCCTCATAGCAAGATCCCATAAGACATTATGCTATGGAAATAACTGAAATAAACTAATCTAGCTGTCTCGACACTAGTGAGACCTCTAATCTTTTTTACAGCATAGGCTGCAGAACTTAGTCTGCTTGCTAGTTTGGATATATTGGGGGCCCCACTGAAGCTTTGCGTCGAGAGTGATGCCCAAAAAAAACAGTGGATTCAACAGGGCTCAGTTCTTCCCCATTTAAAAACACATTGGTACCCAGATTTTTAACATTCGTTGTTCTAAATTTAATACATTTAGTTTTATTTCCGTTTAAATGTAGATTATTAACGTTAAACCAATGCACTAATTTTGATATAGCATTATTCACTTCGTCACATTTAAATGATTGACGTTTAAGTTTAAAAATCAAGGAAGTATCATCAGCAAATAATACTATATCATGATTATCCCCTACAAGGGAAGGTAAGTCATTAATATATACTAGACTAGAAATAGGAATGGGCCGAGAATCGAGCCCTGAGGGACACCCATTAGTACAGTGATATAGATATAGATATATGATCTATATTATATTCACGGTGTGACCGTGGCGTCAGAGAATGCATCACACAATTTTGCCGCGAATGCGTCTTCCGACTTGTGCCTGGCGGAAAATGCCAACGACCGAAAGCGGCGTTTCAATTTCCGTCTTCTGTGTTTACAACCTAAATATGCCATTAAGTAAATTTCTGGACCGAAATTAATAGAGGTAATTTTTTCTTACAGTGTAATAATCTTATGTAATAATCTTTCATTATGTTAGTTGTCAATAGTGTATACTATAAACTCTATAACAAGACAAAGATTACCAAAGGACTTAAGGCTATGATGATAATCACATATTAAAGGGTTTTTTTTTAATTTTTTGTCTGTATTCAAAATTAGAATGTGTTAATTATGCTAATATACTGTTAGATTTACTGAAATATCACATATTTTTACCCATGATTGTTGCCTGCCTGCATGAATACTGCCGCCTGTAATTAACAAAATTAAAAGAGTTCAGTGTTTGCCATAACACATCCCTGTCCACTCTGTCATAAGCTCTTTCCAAGTCCAGGAATGCACAAAAAACCTTTTGGATTTTGGCCAAAAACTTCTCCGCGATCATGCGCATGGAAAAGATCTGATCCGTACATCCTATTCCCTTTCTAAATCCCGCTTGCACATCCCAAATTTTTTCATCAGTATCTTTCATAACTTTTTCAATTAGTACTTTAGCATACAGTTTTCTCACAATGCTAAGAAGGCTGATACCACGGTAGTTTTTACAGTCCTGCTGCGATCCTTTTCCCTTATATATTGGGACTATCACGGCTTTGCACCAGTCTCCCGGTACCCACTTAAGTTCCCAACACAAATTAAACAAGGTGTACAGCAGGTCTGCTACCACTCCCTCTCCAGCCCTTAGCATTTCGAGTGATACTCTATCATATCCGGCTGTCTTACCTGCTTTCATACTTTTCATTGCTTTCTTTATTTCATCTATACCTATCTCTCTATCTCTTTCCTCTTCTTTCGGAATTTCTATTTCATTTAATTCAAACGTCTCATCACTCATAAACATGCTTTCAAAGTATTCTTTCCATCTCCTTGAACTCAAAACTTCGTCATTCAGAATACAGCCATTCTCGTCTCGTATAGCATTCATTCTAGGCTGTTTTGAATGTCCCCTGGCAGTTCTTACGAATTTCCAGAACATTTTAATTTTTGCCTGGAAATTATCCGTTATTCTTCTATTATTTTATTTTTTATTATTATATTATTAGATTTTACTCAACCATTCTTGAACACATAAGAATCTTAAAGTTACAGTGCAAGACAGAGGCCGTGGTCAACCTTATGCCATACGCAATTATAGCATATAACAATTCCATACATAGCTTCACATAATGCAGACCATTTGACTTACTGACTGGACATTATGACCTAAGAGAGTGCCATGATATCGATATTACTCAAAAGTTATACTCAAAAAATTCAAAAGTTCAAACGTATTGGGAACAAATGAAGATGGTGTATGACATTAACACCTTCTCTCTTTCCGATCGCGCTAACATAATTGAAAATAGAAATAGAAATCGTGAGCTTGAAATAATTTATACTCCAAACCACCAGGTTTTCATTAAAAATCCTTTAAGCAATAGGCAGAAAATCGCCCCAAGATCACGCCGAAGTCAAGCGTATTCCTAAAACAGCTAAATTGTTGCAGGATCTCGCTGTTAATGGTGCTTCAAATAACTCTATCTCAAGAAATAAAACTTGAAAATTTAGATGACGGACCTGAATTATTACCCTATAAGCTAGAATCTATGAGATTAACTACTCACCACCATAAATTCCTACAATATGTACAGTCAGATGACATCGAGAATAAAATATACTCATTAGACCCAGTTATTAATACTTCACGCCGGGACAGCCGCTTGCTTTATATAAAACGCAAGTCCGGTCGTGCATGGAGTATTGCTGCCATATATGGGCTGGTGCTGCAAAATGGCACCTGGCAGCTTTGGACTTAATGGAAAGGCGTGCTAAGAGGCCTATTGGTGACCCGAATTTGGTTAAAACCAATCTTACCAGCCTCGAACACAGACGCAAAGTAGCCAGCCTTTCGGTTTTCTATAGGATGCATTTCGGAGAGTGTGCGCAGGAATTGCACAATTTAATTCCTCCCTCTCCCTTCCACCATCGGACAACCAGATGTTCGGCCAGTCTCCACCCTTTCGTTGTTGACTTACCATGCATTCGAACGAAACGGTTCGCTTTGTCGTTCATCATGCGTACAGCAAAGGAGTGGAATAAGTTGCCAGCATCTGTCTTTCCATCCGATTACAGTGTGGGTGTCTTCAAGGAAAGAGTGAATAGGCTTTTGTTAAGTCAGTGCGCTTCACCATCTTAGGCTACATAACCACTTACAATCAGGTGGGGTTGTAGTTAAGTTCTGGCTTAGAATAATATTAAACAAATGCGTTGCACGTTGGCTGGATGCCGGTTGTCTTTACACATATAACTTTCACAGATTATCGCGAAATATAGGGTTATTGCAAATGTTTTACACACACGACTGGATAAAATAGCCATGAGCAGATCGCGGTCCCAATCACGTAGACGTGAGAGGACCCGAGCCCTGGTCTCAAGGTCGCCGCAGCCGTACTCCTGGGCGCGCTGCTTCTCGTGACAATTGGTTGTGTTTCTACCACTATCGCTTTAAGGCTAGGGCGCAGAAATGTGTCCAGCCGTGAGCTTAGAAACCGGAGGAAACGGGAAACTAGATGCTGTGCAGCGAGAGGAGATGAACAGCTGCATAGGAATTTCCAATCATCGCCTCAGCATACGAGATAAGTCCAGAAACCTTATTTTTTTAATTGACACCGGCGCCAATATCTTAGTTTTGCCGCGAAACAAAGTGCGTGTTAAATCTCATTACCACACGATTTAACTGTGTTCTGATTATATTTTATATTTTTATTTATTTATTTTATGTTATGGAAAACCGACAGCTTACAAATTTTAAGTAAATAACATGTTAAATTTACAAGAAGCCAATAACAGGTTCTGACTAATAGAAATACACTAACATAATCTATTTCGTTGTTTAAAGGACATAGCACAAATACGAGCAACAAAAATGGAGTCTAATTTAAATCTACAACATGCATAAATTTAATAAGTGAAACAAACAATAATAGCCACAAAAGAAAAGAAAAAGCAGGGCTAAACGCACAATATAATTTTTTTTAAAATAAATTAAATTATGACATAAAAACTCTCGACTTAATTCCCGCCTTGCCGATATCTAGCTAGTATTAAACAAATCAAAATCATGCTTTTTGCATAAATTATTAAAATTATTAAAAGACCGATAGATGAAAGTATTTCTTCCATAATTAGTTGATGAAGCTGGCAAGTAGAGTAATGCATTCGTACTAAGGTTCACTGTAGGCGTTCTCAGTGATATTTGTGATAGCAAATCAGAACAGTCAACATTGCCAGAACAGATTTTCAATAAAAATACAATGTCAGCAATCTCCCGACGCTTTATCAGAGGTAGCAGATGATGGTGTTTGCATAAGAATAAGTAGTCTTCTGATCGGTAGTTTCTATGGGTACGATAGCAAAGATATCGTATAAATTTACGTTGGATATTTTCAATCCGTGAAATGCATGTATGATACATCGGGTTCCAGATCTGCGCAGCATATTCAAGCGTACTGCGGACGTAAGTACAGTACAAGATTTTAATTGTTTTAATATCATTAAACTCCTTTGCAGTACGCATGACAAAACCTAACGCCTTAGATGCCCTAGTTATGATATTGTCAACATGGGTGTTGAATAATAACTTAGAGTCGTGGAAAATCCCTAGATCACGTACAACAGATTCTTTTTGTAACTTCTGGTCTTTAAGGTGATAGCCGAAATTAATTAAGTTTCGCTTGCGTGTATATGTAATAAGGGTACATTTGGATGGGTTTAGATCAAGCTTATTGATGTTACAGTTTTCCTCCAATCTTAGTAGATCTTCCTGCAGTAATTCAGCATCAGCTCAGGCTGAGCTGATGAGATCGTGGAAAATATTTTCATATCATCAGCAAAACACAGTAGGTGTGATGACTTAAAACAGGTTTCAATATCGTTGACAAATATTAGAAATAGCGACGGCCCCATCAAGGACCCCTATGGCACACGATTCGGTATTGACACCCAACCTGATATGTAATTGTTAACAACTACAGCCTGCGAGCGATTGTCGATATAAGAGGAGAACCACCGCAGTAGGTTTCCAAAGATACCAACATACTGAAGCTTTTTTAAAAGCAAATTATGTTCAATCCGGTCGAAAGCCTTACTATAATCTGTATAAATAACGCCAACTTGATGACCATCATCCATGGCTTTAGTCAAGAATGAATTAAGGAGCACCAAGTTGGAAACGGTAGATCTACCCTTGAAGAAACCATGTTGAGACTGGCTTATGCTTTGTTTGAGTAACGGATATACCTGCTCATAAATCAACTTTTCAATGACTTTGGAAATGATGCACAACTTAGAAATTGGCCTATAATTAGCGACATCAGTCCTAAGACCCTTCTTGTGCACAGGGGTGATATATTCACGCTTCCAAATATCAGGAACTGAGTATTCATGCAACGATTTGCGAAATAGCAAACTAATTGGTAGTGTTATCGTCTCTGCACAATTAATAAGATAAGTGGCTGGTAGGTTATCAGATCCGGCGGATTTTGATGGATCAAGAGCTTTCGACAACCGATACACGTGCTTAACGTTAACTTCTATTTTTGAAATATTTACAGTCGATTTTGATGTTACATTAGAAATATTTGGAGTTGATTGAGAGCCCGGGTATAAGAAATTTTACTTGAAATAAGTTGCAAACGCGTCACTAATAGACTGTCCTGTGTTATAAATTACACTACAAAAATTGAGACTACTTTGAATAGAGTGAGTTTTTGATTTACGTTTAACTTATACCAGAAATATTTAGGATTTTTTTCTATTGACCTTTCAACGGTTGATATGTAGTTTTTATCACACATATCTTTCAAATATTTAAAACGAGTGCGCAGTATTTTATACGATTCTTCATCGGATCTGTTACCGTAGGTCCTGAATTTACGAAGGTACTTATGTTTTTCTTTAATTGCTCTCTTTAATGCTGGGGAATACCACGTATGGTAGAAGTCCGGTTTAATTATTTTTGACGGTATGTGCTTATCTCTTAATTTCTCAAATATTTCATAAAAATATTTAATAGAATCATTAAGAGATTTCGAAAAAATTCGGTTTGCCAATCGATTTCAGCATATATTTCATTAATTGATTGATAATCACCTTTATTACAAAAAAAAACTTAATAAACGGAGTTGTTTTAAGTGTGCTTAACTCATAAAAACGTACTTCCATTACTAACGCTCCGTGAAAGGGATCTACTGGTACCAAAGAGTCGTCACTACAATCAGATACGACTACGTCACGGTTAGATAACACAAGGTCGAGTGTTTTACCATATTTATTGCGTATACCATTATATTGGCAAAAGTTAAGCGCATTAATTTCGTCAACTAGTAACCGTTCGTTGTGCGTACTATAGTTCGTTGTCTCATAACAACGATTACAACAGTTGGAACAGTTGGAAGCGGGTATCCATTTTATGTTGCTTAAATTAAAGTCATCCACTATAAGATATTTATCCGTGGGGTATTTTAAGACTGTATCATTTAATTTCGTAAAAAATTCAATAACTGATCCGAGAAACTAAAACTTCCATGTAAATTACATAAATATAAGACACAAATATGCAGAAAAATTTTTTTTTTGCAAATTTTTTTTGAAAATTTGTTTTTGTGACAGTAAGCGTGAGCCAAAAATCTTCAGCACTGGAGTTAAAGTTCGGTTGAGGTTCAACAGACAACTCTCTGGGTGTCGCAATGAGTACACCGCCCCCGTACAATTGGCCCGTCCCAGCATAATCACGATCGCGGCGCCTCACAATATAACGACCATCAAATAACTCAGAGTTCGAAATACCATCCAGAAGCCACGTTTCAGTTATAACAATGACATCGTATTTAGACAAGCAGGTATTACAGTAGAAATCAGATGTTTTAGTACGTAGACCTCGTGCATTCCGATAATAAATATTATTTAAATAAAGAGCTATTCGTATTATTAATAAAAAACGTAGCCATTATCAATCATTAAATTAAAAATAAAATAAAAACAATGTAAAATCAAAATTATAAAACTAGGCAATATGTAAAATGTCTTAAAATAATAACTAAAATTCCTTAATTTCGTTGTAACTGCAAACTCAAATAGCGAATAAACACGGTAACAAATTATCACGTTAAAACAGTGCTGTAATAATAAATACATAATTAAAAAATAATAGAATCATTATCGTTCAACATCATATTACGAAGAAGAATAGCGAGAAAGCCAACTCTAGTATTAAAAATTGTTTAAGGTGTAATGAAAAGCAGGTGAACATAAATGTTAATGCAACTAAAATCAAAATTATTAAAGTAAGCGGAATGCAGAAAGTCTTAAAATAACGAATTAAAATATATTATTAGTATTAGGGTTAATAGCATGATTACAACATGATAACATATTAATACTTTAAAACATTTTTGCAGCATGGAATAAGTGCAATCAATATCATTCAATGCCAAATAGGATATAAGAGCGAAAAAAACGAGCACTATATGCATACGGTTACCTAAAATATATCGCAAAAGCGGGTAGGAATAATTATGCGTCGAGCAATATATCGAACAAAGAGTTTTAGAAAAAAAAAAACACAGTATAACAACAGTGCATATTGCTACAGTGCATATTGTATGCTAATTGTGCTCGCTTTTTTCGCTCTTATAACCTATTTGGTATTGAATGATATTGATTGCACTTATTAACAATGTTTTATTCTACCGCTGAATGTGCGTTTGTAAACGACTTCAAAAAGGAGATGGTTTTATATTCGACGCGTATGTTTATTATAAAACATGTATTGTATGCGTATGTATGTTGTATGTATGTACTGTTATACGGAGACGTGCAAAACGTTTTTAAAAAACAAATTCTTTAAACACTATATTTAATTATATATTTGAATTGATATTTAATTTAGGTGCGTGGACAACCGAAGAGGAAAGGAAGATGGAAACAGACTGAAGTGGCCAAACTGCTCCACTGCAGTCCTCACTGAACCTTAAGATACGTAGTACTATTATTTATTCTGTGCTTAAGGCTAAGCCAGCATTATAAATAAGCAGTGCAGCACTAAGGCTAACAAATACAGGGTATAACAGTACGCCGATTTCTCGGTAACAGCTAAATCTGTATGAGTCACTGCTCCTGATTACCTAAATTTTAATATTTTCTCTTAATCAAGATTTTCCCACCTTTATAATGTAAACCTACATTATGGTGTCCAGGTACGGACCACGAATTAGTGGGGCCCTCGGCTAACACTACTTGGGGGCCTACCGAATTAATTAAACTATAGTTCGGCCGTTCAGAGAATGCGTTCCTGACACGTCGCGATTGAACTGACGACGTAACTTTGTAATGGCGTTGCAGTTACGATAAAAATATTTTTGCTGGTTGTTTACCGTTTTAACAATTGATGAACATTAAAACAACATTATTATATCAATAATCAATGAATGTTATAATTTTGTGCCAAACTGAGTGTCAAATAACTTGGTAAACAATATTTTTCTAAATCTATACTGCGCTATTACAAGGTTATGTCAGCGCTTTATATTTGTAGTGCTGTGCTAACAATAACAGGCAATAACAGTATCGTAATCTGTTCTTATACAGTTATACTTTATAAAATAATACGTTTTGTTTTTCTTTTTAGGAATTTGAAAATAATGGACTATAAGATAACTTTTATTAAATATAAAAATAAAACTACGACCAAACATAACGCGCGAAAGAAAGTAGCATTTTTATATTTAGGTTGAAAATGGTAACTCTAAATGGCGTTATGGGCCGCCATTTTGTGACGCTAAAACAGTCGTCTGTTGTCGTTTCGTGCGCATAGACCACGTTCTTCAAGTGTTTTCGATCTGTTTTATTTGATTACCCGGCTTTCGTTTAATGGACTGTTTCTGCTTTTCAAACTGACATCGGCGCTAAATCGGACTTCGATTGTGTTTTGTATTGCGTTCTTTTTACTTTTGGTGCATAATAATGCCTAAACGAGGACAAACATTGAAAAGTGGAGCCCGTGAGTTAATTATCAAGCTGCAAGATTACTTTGAGCGGGAGCAAAAATGGCGGACCCTGTTACCTGTCGAACAAGTACAAGAACGCGTCTCTCAGGCGCTTGGAGTTAGCAAACGAACGATAACATATTAATAAAGAAAAGTTCGGCTCTACTGGCACGGAAGATAATATTTTACGTACTCCGATGAAGAAACGTAGAACTAAACCCGTGACAGATATTGACACCTTTGACGCCGATGCAATCAGAAATCATATAAGTTTTTACGTGGTAGAGCCATGCTGCAGCTATATTAGTAGTATAGTTGTAGTACGAATGGGTCGGCTTTTTACGTGGTAGAGCCATGCTGCAGCTATATTAGTAGTATAGTTGTAGTACGAATGGGTCGGCTCGACCGGGAAGGACCACGCTCTCACAGAATACCAGCGTAAAATAGCAGCTTAACACTGCTGTGTTTCGTATGGTGAGTGTAGAGAACCGGAGACCCTTTTACTGGAAAAGAGGTATTCCATCTTAGTCCTCACGGGTGACAACGCATCTGCATTTTGATTCTTTATTGAAGATAGATGTAGATGTCTATGGGTCACAGCAACCACTTACCATCAGGTGGACTGTGTGCTCGTTTGTCACCCTATCCTATAAAAAAAAAAAAAATAAGTATATGGTTACTATTCCAGAAATGAATATCTCAACAGGAAGAAGCTTTTGGCATCGTTAAGAGAAGCTGGACTGTTTAGCGGGGTAAAACTGCTTTAACCAAAATCTTAAAAGATATTGGTTTTCGTATAAAAACAGACAAAATAAAATTTTTATTAGAACGATACGACATAATTTTAAAACGGATAAGTTTTTGAGAGAAGCAAAAAATATTGATAACTGGATAATGTCGTGTTCATTGACGAGACATGGCTAAACGCCAATCACACGGTTTCCCGTTCTTGGACGGATGATACAAGCGTCGACGTCGAAAGTACCAATGGGTAAGGGGCCCGTCTGATAATATGCCACGCAGGTTCTGCAAAATACGGCTTTGTGGAGAACGCGTTACTGGCATTTCAATCAAAACTACAAATGACTACCACGAGGAAATGAATGCCACTACATTTAAAGAGTGGTTCCAGAATGTGCTTTTGCCCAGCCTACCAGAGCCTTCTGTAATATTCATGGATAATGCCTCCTATCACTCGGTTCAAACACAGAAACCACCACCCAAGCTAATAAAAAGAAGAAATGGTATTGTTACAAGCAAAAGGCATTGACGCAAATATGCAGATGCTAAAACCAGAGCTAATTAAATTAGTTAAAGAAAATAAAGCGGCAAATGTGCGATACGAAATCGATGAACTGGCTCTGAGTACGGTCATCGCGTTCTAAGAATTCCACCGTATCATTGCCAATATAACGCCATTGAGCTAATCTGGGCTCAAATAAAGGTTACGCTGCCCGCCACAATACTTCCCCGCCATTCAGCACGAAAAGATGATGACCCTATTAAAAGAAGTTTCCGGTGAAGTCACAAGATGACTGGGCAAAGGTTGTTAAGAAGACTAAAAACCTGATTGTGGAACATTTTGACCGAGATATCAGGATTGATTCTGTTATTGATAATAATATAATTATACATGTAGGCGAAGATGATGAAGACCACCTCCTCAAGCGAATCGGAGTCTGATTAATATTCTGTACGCACATTCAATTCAATGTACTTTATTGAATAGAAATACAGATTGTATCTTTGTAACAAAGAATAAATAAAACAATTTTATTATATTAATATTACCTTTTTTTGGTTTCCACTTAAATTACTAAAATATAAATTTTAAATGATTCCGCCAATTTAAAACGAAAATAATCTTAAAAATAACGCGGCGGTTCATTTTGGAGGAACGGTAACGAACTCAGTGTTATGTTGTGCCCATCACTAGTCGTGACTAACTGATAGGTGTCAGGAACGCATTCTCTGAACGGCCGAACTATAATGGTCATGTTGTCAAAAAACTATTTTCTATATTGATGTATACTGATGTATCTTTTTTCGAAAATTTACTTTCTCATCCTCATTATCACTAAAACTTATGAAATTGTCATAATATTATCATAATTATTTTTAAAGCTTTGATAGCCATTGTTTTCAATGGCTGGGGGCCCTTTATATCCTTGGGGCCCTGGGCTGCAGTCCAAAAAGCCCATATATAGATCCGCCCCTGATGGTGTGATCCATGTGATATTGTAAAGTTTAAGCGCCTGTTGGAAATTGAGTAGCAAAGTTTAAATAATACTTATTGTCTTGGAATATATTATCGCACATTAAATCTGAAATAAGAAAATTCTGCAATAAGAAAATCTGTCTTAGATTTCAAATATCCGGTTCTTTGCAATCGTCCACGGATTTTCGTAGATTGGATGAGTACGATTATACTATATCATATATATAAAATATACTAAAAGTAGCTTTTGCCCGCGACTTCGTCCGCGTGGAGTTCGGTTATATCGCGCCCATGTGTGAAAAAGAGTCTGCTGGTACAAGCCACAATTATAACTGGATGTCGCGGGCAAAAGCTGGTAAACTACAAAACATCTTTATACACCACATTTTTGCTAATCTATTACTGTGTGCCAGAATTATCAGACTACTGGTGAGCTTACGCGTGAGCATGCCAAACAATTTTCTCAAGTCTATACCCGAAAAATTTAATGTCTGCGCTTGATTTGTTTATGGTCACAGAAGCAGACTTTGGGGAAACTGTATTTGTTTGAATTCCAAGGAAGATCATTCGGGATCAGGGTATTCTTGATACAAATACAGTTTTCCTTGCGCACATCCAGTTATAATTGTGGCTTCCACTAATTGCGATGAAGCTACTTTTAGTCTGGTTCCGTTGCACAGTTGAGGAGGTTTTAATTTCGCAACAACATAACAGGAGTGCCCACGTGCAGAATAAATAAGCTTATGATGGAAGACCCGATGGTTTCAGTGAATTAAGAAATTGACAGGGTAGTTAATTGCGTCATCTGTGTTGATCACAGCGTCTATTGACGTGTACACCATTTCTTCCCCCAAAAGACGTTAACAGTATATCGTTAATGCCTGCTTGGTCTTTTTCGGTTAGTGTGGCACGTTCACACAACTATTCCATTGGCTTATCGTGGATATGGCAATATTCGTAAATTTTGGATATTAACTCCTGTAACGTAAATACAACTATGCACAAATTATTAGGATGGTTATCATTCCGTCATTTATCGGGTAATCACTGTTGCCGATTTCAAGTAGGAGATCTGCAAATCCACCAGCAGACTCTTTTTCTCCTAAGTGTACCCGCATATTTTCGAGAGCTTGAGGATTTTAATTAGAGGCCATAAAGTGGATCACTTAAACACGCCTTAACTTCATCTGCTCTAGTTCCTTTGACACTACTGGTAGAGTCTGTCAAAATCTCCAGCCAGCAAAACCGTTACACCACCCATTATCGTTTATTTCCTCTAATATTTTTACGTGGTAGAGCCATGCTGCAGCTATATTAGTAGTATAGGTAGCACGAATGGTCGGCTCGACTGGGAAGGACCACGCTCTCACAGAATACCAGCGTAAATGGCAGCTTGACACTGCTGTGTTTCGTATGGTGAGTGTAGAGAACCGGAGACCCATTTTACTGGAAAAGAGGCATTCCATCTTAGTCCTCACGGTGACGACGCATCTGCATTTTGATTCCTTATTGAGGATAAATGTAGATGTCTATGGGTCACAGCAACCACTTACCATCAGGTGGACTGTGTGTCGTTTGTCACCAACTTAAAAAAAAAAAAAATCTTGTAGAGTTCTGTTTAAAGCCTCTACGCCACCCTTATGAGCCATGGTTATTTCATCCCACACTATCATTTTCGTATGTTTTAATACTTCAGCAAAATTACTTTGTTTCGATATATTACAAATGGAAGTATCATCATCATCATCATCATCATTACAGCCCTTCACAAGTCCACTGCTGAACATAGGCCTCCCCCAAGAAATGCCACAAAGCACGGTCCTGAGCCACCTGCATCCATCGACTTCCTGCATGTCTTACCAGGTCGTCACTCCATCTAGTGGGGGGACGCCCTACACTTCGTCCGCCGGTACGAGGCTGCCACTCGAGAACCTTTTTCCCCATCGGTTGTCGGTTCTTCGAGCTATATGGCCGGCCCATTGCCACTTCAGCTTACTAATCCGTTGGGCTATGTCGTTTACTCTGATTCTACTGCGGATATCCTTATTTCTAAGTTTATCACGCAGAGGAGCTCCGAGCATAGCCCTCTCCATAGCTCGCTGAGCGACCTTGAGCTTCCTAATCCGGCCAGCAGTGAAGGACCACGTCTCAGTTCCACAGGTCATCACTGGCAACACGCACTGGTTGTACAGTCTTGTTTTCAAGTTTTGACGTATACCTGACGAGAAAATGTGCCGTAATTTCCCGAACGCTGCCCAACCGAGTTCAATCCGCCGATTGTCTTTTCGGTCGAAGGTGGACTTACCTAGTCGGACTATTTGTCCCATGTAAACATACTCGTCAACAACTTCGAGCTTAGTGCTCCCAACAACTACCGGTTTAGGTGTGACATGGACATTAAACATAATCTTTGTTTTGTCCATGTTCATCTTAAGACCTATCCGTTGGGAGACACTATTGAGGTCATTGAGCATAGTGCTTAGGTCCTCCAGCAATTCTACCATAAGGACTATATCGTCGCAAATCGAAGGTGAGTGATGTACTCGCCATTGATGTTAATACCGTATTCTTTCCAGTCCAGTAACTTGAAAAGATCTTCCAATGCAGCGGTGAAGAGTTTCGGGGATATAACGTCACCCTGTCTTATACCTTTCTGCAGTTGGATAGGTTTCGTACTCTGGTTCTGTACTCGAATAGCCATCGTAGCCCTACTGCACAAACACTTCAGCACCCGATATACCGACAGTCAACTTGGCACCGCTGAAGGGACTGTGGCACCGCCCAAATTTAGACGGAATCAGGCTTTCTCATAGTCCACATACGCAAGGCAAAGTAGCAGATTGTACCTTCGGTCTTCTGCAAATTTGCCGAAGGGTGTGTATGTGGTCTATGGTACTAAAGCCTTTTCGGAAACCGGTTTATTCGGGAGGCTATCGTAATGACTCTCGAAAACAGCGTAGACGCGGCTTAGAAGGAAATCGGTCTGTATTTCTTCAAGAGAGCGTTATCGCCTTCTTGAAGAACAAGACCACCGCACTTCTGCTCCACGCCTCCGGAATAGTGCCACCATGGAGGACGGAATTAAAGAGCTTCTGAAGGACTTCAAGTACTGGTTTTCCACCCGCTTTCAGAAGCTCCGCTGTAAATGGGAGTATCAGCTGTTGTTAAATTGAGTGGTAACTTGAAGGTAGCATGAGCAGTTCGTCCACCCTCAAGCAGTGTAGCTGCGATCCCAGAAAAGCCACAGCCAAAGCGATTCCATGAGTACTTCTAACTTTGCTAATAGCAATTTATGAGGAATGTTTTGCCTGTTCCACCGGGAGCATCTAAAAAGAATATTCCACCCTCATTTGATTCAATTTTTGTGTTAATTTGATTGTAAACTGCTTTTTGTTCGTCATTCAGTGATCCTTCATTATTTTTAACTGTGTTTTCTAATGATGCTAAGTCGTAACTTGTCTCTTTAAGAAACTCTCTACTTTCAAATTGTTGTTCTTTGCTTGGCTGAGGTAACCCATACTCTTTTAGTAGCCGACCACCCAACGCTAATACGGCATCTTCTATTACCGAAAGGCATTTGTTAAATACCACATCTGTTATGTGCTCTACATCCACATCTCCCTGTCTTTCTAATTGCCTTTAAAATCTTCAGATAGGTATTCTTTGAATTTCTCCCAAAGGTTTAAAGGGTATGATACTTGGCAGAACACTAACTAGAACTAAAATAATCGTAAAAGATCCCAAATCATTTGCGGTGATTGGCAAAGTGCTGCCTCTTCCATTGCTGTGAACAAATGCTGATCATCTTCAAGCAAGCCGACACCTTTGCACGCTGATTGGAACGTGGAATATACATGACCATCTACAGTTTTTAATGCTTTAAACGAAATTGGGCCTCGGATCTGATGAAGAAACATGCGAAGGTGATAACATTCTGTATTGTTCGGATGCACAGTATAAACCCTGCCCAGAACGTGCTCTTTTTTGATCCCCTTCAACGTATGCTCCTCTCTTTCTCCTTTGGAACTTTCTTTTATCCCAAACGTAGTATACAGGTACTTGTAGGTTGAGAAATGTTTTTGCAAAGTTATCCACTTTACACAAATCGAAAAAGGATAGGAGTATGGTTGTTGGAGGACTATTCATACTTTCACTCAGATTTTACTCACTAAAATAAACCCTACCTCTGTGTTATTCTGTTGGTTTTTATCAGCATGTATGACAATTTTGTATGACTCTGAAAGAGGGCTTTATTAATGGCACTTTTCAGATCTTTTATACATGGTTCACTTGATGCAGCATATTCTGCAATTGTTCGATTAAATTTGGCTTTAAGTTAGGAAATTTAGAACATCGAATCTTGCTTCTCGATCATCTTCACCTGCAAAATATATTTGAAGGTACTGAGCGTCATATTCGGGTTCTGGTTATATACTTCCAATTAAATGGTAGACCTGGCCTTGTACTTTAAAAGTCGGTGAAAACCATCTGTTGTTACCTGTTTACCAAAAAGGAAGTCACCTGAAACAGACATTATATTTACTAATATTACCCATAAAATGGTCATGATCTGGGTGTAGATCATTAATCAAACTAAAGATTGGTTCTGGCAGTTGTTTCAACTGATCAAGTTGCACTTTTCCAGCGCTGTAACACTTACCAGGTGTCTCATCGTTCCATTTCAGCGCATTGTACCACTGACACTTGGATGTCATAGAACCCAAGGCTACACTGCTGTCAGTCTATAAGCAATATCAGGGTCATACCATAGCGGAATGGATCTTGTTTTTAAACGCAGTGTAATATTTTCCTCACACCGTGACTGAATTGCTCTATGCACTTGTGGATTCGCAGTTTGGTAATTTGCAACAGCTTGCCTGTGTACATCGGGATTTTTTTTTGACAAGCGGACACAGCTTTATGATTTGAATCTAGCTTGTTCTGCCTATATCTTTCTTGTGCACTTTTTAATTGACTTTTTCTTATTTTTATTATATTATATTATAAACACTCACGCCTGTCACCCAGACGGGTAGGCAGAGACTATGGACTTCCATTTGGCACGATCCTGACACACCTCTCTCGCCTCCTCCACATCCATATACCTACGCATACACGCTCGTCGATTAAGGCTACACTTAATTTGGCCCATTTTCAATATATCGCCAATTTGGTCGATAAATCACACAATTTCTCACTCTGTCGTTCAGATTCAGCCCTAACATACTCCTTAATGACCGTATTTCTACAGCATTTATTCTACTCTCATGCTTCTTCTGCCACACCCAACTTTCACAACCATACATTAAAGTAGGGACTAACACAGCATTGTGAATTGCTATACGTGCCTTTTTGACACATTCTGACTTTCCACAACAGAGTGTAGAGCCTCATTTACTCTATTTCCTGCGTTCACTGTCGTTATATATCCTTATCATATCTACCATCCCTGCAACACACATCCCAAATACACAAACTCATCTACTTGCTCGACCAATTCTTCTATTCTTATTTCACATATCGTTTTACTTTTTCTCTTTCAAAACCATAACTTTCGTCTTACTTAAGTTCACTTTCATTCCCCTTTTAATGACCTGTTCATTAACCATCATTTGCAACTCGGCCGCCGACGACGCAAGTACGACTTGATCATCGGCGTACAAAAGGCATTTGACAGTTAACTCACCCATTATTAACCCGCATTCTTCAACTTTCAAATTTTCCAAACACCTGTCCATAAATAGGTTGAACAGCCACGGGAAGCCACAGCCCTGTTTGACCCCTTTATGGATGCCAAACCAGTCCGAGTAGGCCCTGTTGATCCTGACACAAACACTGGAGTCCCTGTATAGAGACTTCAATGCCTGTATCAACCCAGCGCTCAACCCAAATGAGTTCAGTGTTAAGGTACATGCCCTGTCCACTCTGTCACAAGCCTTTTCCAAGTCCACGAACGCACAAAAACCTTTTGGTTTTTGCCAAAACTTCTCCATGATCATGCGCATGTAAAAGACCTGATCCGTACATCCCAATCCTTTCTAAATCCCGCTTGCACATCTCAAATTTTTCCATCAGTATCTTTCATAACTCTTTCAATTAGTACCTTAGCATACAGTTTCCCACAATGCTAAGAAGACTGATACCACGGTAGTTTTACAGTCCTGCTGCGATCCTTTTCCTTTATATAGTGGGACTATGACGGCTTTGCACCAGTCTCCGGTACCCGCTTAAGTTCCCAACACAAATTAAACAAGGTGTACAGCAGGTCACCACCACTCCCTCCAGCCCTTGGCATTTAGTGATACTCTATCATATCCAGCTGCCTTACCTGCTTTCATACTTTTCATTGCTTTCATTATTTCATCTATACCTATCTCTATCTCTTTCTCTTCGGAATTTCTATTTCATTTAATTCAAACGTCTCATCACCCTAAACACGCTTTCAAAATATTCCTTCCATCTACTTAAACTCGAAACTCTCGTCATTCAGAATAGAGCCATTCTGGTCTCGTATAACATTCATTCTAGGCTGTTTTGAATGTCCCCTGGCAGTTCGTACGAGTTTCCAGAACATTTTAATATTTGTCTGGAAGTTATCCGATATTCTTCTATCATTCTTATCCGTTCTTTCTTGCTTTTTCCTTTCAACTACTCTCTTATTTAGATGTCTAAAGACTGCCTTTTTCTTTCAATATCATCATTCATACCGCTAGAATAACTAGCCTTGGTTGCTAGTAAATCTAGACATGCCCTTTTGCTTCTTCTTCCATCCGTACCTCATCGTCCTATCATAAAGTGTTATTTTTCCTTTCATTCGTTCTCTTACTTACACCACATACTTCGGTAGCTGCATCCACCAAACCTTTCTTGACATTATACACACAGTCTCCAAGTCTAAATCATTCATACACAATTCATCCATACCACTTATATTTTCTCTCAGTCTACATTTGAACTTCTCTTTCGCACCTTCATCTTAAACCTCTCTGTTCTTATACGCTGTAACGCAGTGGTAGACAGATGTCCGATGCCGCCAACGTCTGAATAGACCATTAATTCGGCAAAAACCAAGTAATGATCCGTCCCTACGTTGGACCCCGGTAAACTCTTGTATCTACCACTGCGCTCCTCATTCTTTCATCCACAATTATGAAATCTATCATGCTTCTATCACCACCTCTTTCCCATGTATACATGTGAATCTTCTTATGACGAAAGAAAGTGTTCGTCACAAAATATTCTTTTCCACACATACGGTGAGGAGGCTTTCACCATTCTCATTTATACTTTCATCACCAAACGTTCCCAATATCCTTTCATAACCAAGCCTCTTCACGCCAACCGTTCCATTAAAAATCCTAATATAACAATATTTTCATTACCCTTGCATTTCATTAGCACAATCCTACCATCTCCCAAAACTGCTCTCGGATATAAGGGCTTAGATATGTCTGGGGCGTACACCCCAGCAAACAACTTCTTTGCCCACTTTCATTCGTATCCACAGCAGTCTCGGGCTTATACATTCATACTCTCACACAATGACCCATTCTTTCTGAAAGGATGATACTGACTCCCTGACATGCCCGCTCGGTCTCGTCTACACCAGACCAGTACGCATCCTTTCCTTCCGTTTCGTCTCATTTACACATAAAACATCTATATCTCTATCATACATCATATCGCATACTTCATCTATCTTATCATTCATTGCTCCACATACATTCAGCGTAGCCAGACGGGCTTCCGTAATCCACTTTTCGCCCCTCCGGGAGACAGAGCGTGACGGGTGGCGAACCTCGTCGCCGGTTAGCCTCCCGGAGATTCTTCGCACCCATGCCCCATTAAAGGGGCGCCGGAAACTCGTGGCCACTTCTTTTAGTTTGTGCCTCATGGTGCGAAAGTAGGGGGTGGTATTTTTTACGCCGTTACCACACGGCGAGGAGCCAAGTCTGTACTTTCGGCTTGTCGCTTGTTTAGCACCATCCGGGGTACACGTGTAGGGTGGGCCTAGGATTAAGTGGTCGAAGCCTACGGACGCGAGCGACTCATCCCTTTTTCTTATGTAATTAGTAAATCTCGACTTTCGTTTATTTTTCTTTTTTTCATATTTTAATGTCGACGATACAGATTGATCTGTTCCGCTGGTTGGAGATGATATTTCACTGTTTACAAAAGATGTAACAGTTAAATGGTCAAGCTTTGAAAAAGGATCACACTCTTCGACAGGTACCTCCATGCGATGCTGTGTAATTTTCTTCGCAACAATAGGCAGAAAGGCGTCAAAATGTCTATTAGATAAATCATGGCTAAATCGTAATCGCTTTACTGGACAGATATCTGTTACGGACTTTGTGTGTAGCAGACCGTTTCGATATACTTCAAACCGAAACAGAAATATTAATCCTACAGCTACCAATTCACAAAGTCCACCGTAAGTTTCATTTTTTAACATATCGGCTGAATGTTCATTTGCTGTTGAATAATTATCGCCATTTCTGTCGTGGGTCATAACTGAAAACCTAGGCCAATCATTTACCACAAATCTAACAATTTGTGAACGCACCACCATCGCATTTTCTTGGGTTCCGTATATTAAAAATGAAAGAGCACGAAACAAACAGGCGCTGTCACCTATAATGGGGACGACAGTATGTTCTTCCGTTTTACTTTAATATTAAGAGTTTCTGTAGTGATTTCTTCAGTGAGAAAAATACTATCAAGAATACTTAATCACAAAGCAAATCGAAATCCAAGTTTGAACAGTGGTTGTAAGAAAGACAAAATCAAGCAACTAATCCGAAACACGAAGCAAATCTTAAACCGTAAGCAAGCAAACAAAGTCGAAGTCTAGTCAAATATCCGTTAACAGTGAATAGGTACCGTATGTGGTACAGGTTGAAGCGCTCATTCACCATTCACTTTATATTAGTTCGAAAACACAACGTTACCGCGTTCTAAAACGATACCAACGCCATCTATTGGTAGGGATTGGAACTTGAAGATCAATACAAAATAGGTAGGTACCTAAGTATTTTTGGTTTTGGTTTTCATTTAATTAATTTGTATATATTTGGTTTGGTGGCTTATTTTCATTGTTTTTAATTTTTAAATTAGTACTTGTTCAGGTGTAATTTTGTGCAAATTTTTTTGTACAAATCTTCTTGTCTATTTTGTTTAATGTTTATGTGCAATAAAAGTATATTCTATTCTATTCTAATAAATTAAGTTTAAAATATTTATCAATATCATTTACGATATTTCGACCCAATAACCTTAAAATGACACCCAAGTTACCCAACCCATGATGATTTTTACATACAAACATACATCCATCCATCCTTCCATCCATGTTGGTTTCAAACCATAATCGATGCCATTTTCGTAATTGACGTCCCAAAAATCATAAAACGACACCCATATTGACATTTCAACCACATCGCACCCCACAGGGGATGATGCTAGGTATTTCCGTCTGCACGTTGGACTTTGAAATAGTTGTTGTTTTCGTAATCAGCGACCCGATAAACCATAAAAACGATACCCATGTTTATTTTCAGAATTTGTCACCCCTTTTCTACCTTTTAGGGTTGAATTCTGAAAGAGCCTGAAACACTTGTTTACTCATTTATTGATAGGAGTACATACCCCTATGAAGTTTGGAATAATATAGTTTAACTAATCTTGTTTCCCCATACAAACTTTCAACCCCTTTTTCACCTTATGGGTTGAATTTTTAAAACCCTAGAACACTTAATTGTTTATTTTAATCGTTAACCTAAAACAAAGTTTCAGGTTTCTAGCTCTAAAAATTTCGGACTTCCATACAAACTTTCAACCCCTTTATCACCCCTTAGAGGGCGAATTTTCAAAATCCTTCCTTAGAAGACGCCATATATTACAACTGTCTGTAGGCCAAATTTCAGCGAAATCCGTTCAGTAGTTTTGGCTGTGCGTTGATAAATGTGTCAGTCAGGTTTGCCTTTTACGAGGGCGACACTGAAAGTTTTAGAACTGGCCACTTGTAAACGTTATAATAAAAAATAAGTTCAAACTTTGAAAATTGAACTCTTTGCCCAATATTATTGTATATGTATTTTATTAATTTGTCATTTGTTTACGATTTGGGGCAAATTGAAAATTGTTGTGTCACGTCAGCATGAATTTAACGCGATAAAATTTTCGTATTTCGATTTTTTATGACTTTCGATGTCATTTAAGTCAACAAGAAAGTTATGATAGACTTCGATTGGCCTTTCACGATGAAGCCCCATCTCGTATCACTGTTTGCAACTGGTTTAATGAGTTAAAACGTGGTCGCACTAATCTCACCGATGATCTGCGTGAGGGACGGCCTTCTACGGCGACGACTGAAGATAACATCATTGTTGTGCGGTATATGATAGAGACTGACAAAAGAGTGACTTATCAGCAGATTCGGACAAGCGTATGCATCGGTATGAGTTAAGTGCGCAAAATCCTCCATGAACATTTAGCGGTCAGGAAGCTTTGTGCCCGGTGGATACCTCATAATTTGACAGAGGCCCAAAAACTCCGTCGTGTTGATTGGTATCGTGAAATGGTTCAAAGATTTAACTGAGGTGACTCAAATGCTGTGTTTGACATACTTACGGGTGACGAAAGCTGGATTTATTGGTATGATCCTGAAACTAAGAGACAGCCTGCTGTCTGGGGTTTCCTTCCGAGGAGTTGCCAACTAAAGTGAAGAGAGGTCGAAGCGTGGGAAAAAGATGGTGGCCTCGTTCTTCGGAAGGACAGGTCATTACGCAACAATTGTTTTAGAGGATCGAAAACAGTTACTGTAGAGTGGTACACTAACAATTATTTGCCACTTGTTTTGGAAAAGTTCGGAGAAACGACCGCGTAGGATCCTCCTTCACCACGACAACGCCTCGTCGCACACCGCCAAGCAAATAATCGACTAATTGGCGACGTCAGACGTGGAATTACTGGGGGGTATAACCCCGACCTCGCACCTTGCGATTTTTATTTATTTTTAAAATAAAATAAAAACTTCGAGGAAAACGTTTAATGGACACCGACGAAGCAGTGACTGCGTTTCAAAATGCCGTCGAAGAGACCCCGAGTGACGAGGACGAGGCAAAGTATTTTTCTTGGTTCCACCGATGGCGATGATATTGATGTAAATGGACACTATTTTGAAAATATATAATAAAACTAATAACTTGTTAGTTTGTTCAGTTTTTGATTTTCGAAGAACTTTCAGTGTCACCCTCGTATATATATAGATGAACATTGGGGTATAATGTACTAGCGTACTTTAGTAAATAATAATTCAATGAAAATAAATTAATAAATTCTATAAAAATTTGGTATAGGTACATAATATTATATATAGACTTATTTTCAGTTGGATTTCTACGTGGTAGAGCCACGCTTTATCTATTTTGTAGCTGCAGCACGAATGGGTGGGCTTGACCGGGGAAAGACTACGCTCTCACAGAATACCAGCGTAAAATAGCAGCTAATTGTTGCTGTGTTTTGTATTGTGAGTGCAGAGAACCGCATACCTTTTTACTAGGAACGGGGTATTCCGTCTTGTCTTAAGCGGTGATAACGTACTTACATTTTGATTCTTGGTCATGTATGCGTATGGGCCACAGATTCACTAACCATCAGGTGGTCTGTGTGATCGTTTAACACCCTTAATCTACAAAATAAAGAAATAGCACTAAAAGTTTCGTATGAACCGGTTTGATATCTATGGGCACGAATATACATAGAGAATTACAATAAAAAAAGTATTTGACTAATTTATTGGCTCTAAAAGTTAATAAAAACATAAAATTAACACAATAAGCATAAATTGAACAACTCGTTTAGTTACCTTAATAAATAAAAAGGAACATAAATGTCACAACTAATCAATAAAACTGTTAAAAATTGATTAAAAACGTCTGGATATTTTCAATTTGAAAAGACGAGAATTACACATGTGTTTCGTATGGCGAGTGTAGGAAACTGGAGACGCTTTTTACTGGAAACAAGGCATTTCATCTTAGTCCTCAGGGGTGACAACGCGTCTGCATTTTAATTCTTAATCGAGGATAAATGTAGATGTTTATGTGTAACAGCATCCACTTACCATCAGGTGGACTGTGTGCTCGTTCGTCACCCTTATTCTATAAAAAAAAATACATTCTACATTTGAAAGCTAGATTTTCACTGCCTCGTTGGTCCAATGGCCGTAATCACGACTGTTGATTAGCCTCTATTCCTGTCAAAAGACGCGATACTTGAATTTGGAATTTGAAGATAGTTCAGGCATCTGTCATTACCCTAACATGGGAATTATCTCGCTACCGCCTGTAGATGATGGATTAACCATTCCGTATATTTTCAAAATGTAAAATATCCGGACCGAATGAATTATCGAACGGAATTTGACTGCCTCGTTGGTCTAGTCCTCGTAAGTAAGCGGGACGGTTGATCATGTCATCCCGGATTTGAATTCCGTATTGAGCAAAAACAGTTATTGGGTTTTTCTATAAAGAAATTCTTAATAGCAGCCCGCTGTCAAGAAGTTGGCAGCGTTTCATCGGTGCTTCGGAAGGCACGTTGGTGCTGCGCTTGATCTCTCTCAGGTGGTGTAGGATTGCCGTTCCATCGGACTAGAAGAGCGAGGGAGTACACGTGTGTTGCGCATACACTTGTGCAATAATCTTTCCCCGCGCAGATAACTAGTCTCCGTTTAGATTTTCTGCCGTGACAAAAATTTGGTCTAGAGGACATTATTATTAAATCTTTATAAATACTTAATACTACGTTATGGAGGTGGAAGATTGTTTTACTTAAAACAATATCGAAAATCTGTTGGTTGCCTGGAAAATAAAATTATATACCCAGACGTACGCGACCTTTAAGATCAGAGTAATTCATTAAAAAGTAGCTAGGCTTAAGACTGTGAATAACATTAATAATTTTTTTTAATAAAAAGTTAAAACCGATTTCACTAGTTAACAACTAGAATGTCGTACGAGTATATCAGTTACATTAAAATCTTCATCTCCTTATTTCCACCTTTAAGGTTGGAATTGATTCTTGAAATTTATGTGGGAACACCCCTGAAGTATAAACTATTTAATAAAAATAGAATGATTTAAATTTTCCGTTTTTTAGTCTTACCACCGTAGCCAGGAAGGCCCGGGCGAGGATGGAATTTCAGCGGAGCGAAAGCGGTTGCAAAACCATAACTTGAAGTCTTTCAGAAGCTCTTCCCTCCATGGTGGCACTACTCCGGAGCAGAAGTGCGGTGGTCTTTTTCTTCAAGAAAGACGACACGCTCTGTTGAAGAACTACAGACTTAGATTTCCCTTCTAAGCTGCGTCTACGTGCTGTATTTGAGAGTTATAACGAATCGTCTTGCACGCAGACT
Organism: Parnassius orleans; assembly: GCA_029286625.1. NCBI lineage: Eukaryota > Metazoa > Arthropoda > Insecta > Lepidoptera > Papilionidae > Parnassius > Parnassius orleans. The sequence continues at coordinate 343,246 of JAGSMP010000043.1, read as the reverse complement.
CGACGACTTCCAGCCTCCAGAACAAGCCGGTTTCCGAAAAGGCTTTAGTACCATAGACCACATACATACTCTTAGGCAAATTGTACATAAGACCGATGAGTACAATCTACCATTTTGCCATGCGTATTTGGAACATGAGAAAGCCTTTCATTGCGTGGAAATTTGGGCGTGCTACAGACCCTTTAGCGGTGTCAAGTTGATTGTCGGTATATCGAAGTGCTGAAGTGTTTGTACAATAGGTATACGATGGCTATCCGAGTACAGAACCAGAGTACGAAACCTATCCAACTGCAGAGAGGTGAGACGTTTTCAAGCTACTGGACTGGAAAGGGTACGGTATTAACATCAAAGGCGAGTACATCACTCACCTTAGATTTGTCGACAATATAGTCCATATGGCAGAATTGCTGGAGGACCTAAGCACTACGATCAATTACCTCAATAGGGTCTCCCAACGAATAGGTCTAAAGATGAACGTAAACAAAACAAAGGTCATGTGTAACGTCCATTTCACACCTATTTTTTTACCTAATATTAGTATTTGTTGGAGCATTACGCTCAAAATTGTTGACGAGTATGTTTACCTGGGTCATATAGGCCGACTAGGTAAGTCCAACTTCGACCGAGAGGTCAGTCGACGGATTCAACTAGGCTGACAGTGTTCGGGAGATTGCGACACATCTTCTCATCATATGTACAAGATTATACAACTAGTGCGTGTTGATGGGCCCTATCTGAACTAAAGTAAATATTTCAAAGGTGTAAAACTACTTCATCATCAGCTCCTTATTGCCAAAAACGAGGCATAATAAAGCAAAGCTGCTTACCACTAAGTAAATTGTACTTCTTAATCTATATATATATATATATATATATATATATATATATATATATATATATATATATAGATTAAGAAGTACATTTATAGTTTGACTTGAAACTTATCAAGGTACCCTGTATATTAAGTGGTAGAGCCAGACTGCAGCTCTGTTATGGTTGTAGCACGAATGGATCGGCTCGACTGGGGTAGGACCACGCTCTCACAGAATACCAGCTTAAAATAGCAGCTATATGTTGCTGTGTTTTGTATGGTAAGTGTAGAGAACCGTAGACCCTTTTTACTAAAAATGAGGCATACCATTTTAGTCCTCAGGGGTGACAATGCATCTACATTTTGATTCTTCGCCTGGTATGGACCAACATTGAAAATTATCCCACGGGATATCCTTTTATTGGAATGAAACGGTGATGACGGGATGAAACGGTGTGCTAAATTTCACCCAAACCCATACAGTAGTTTTTATATGAAAGCGTATCAAAGAAACAAACTTTGACATTTATAATATTACTAGCATTAAATGAAACTAATTTTTACGGATTCCCGACGTTTCGGTTGCTTTACAGCACCCATGGTCCCTTGGGGGACTGAGGTGTTTGAATCCATATTCAAAACTGAAGGTAGCCGGGCTAACTGTGACATCGGGACGTCAAACACCTCAGTCCCCCACGGGACCATGGGTGCTGTAAAGCACCCGCAACGTCGGGACTTAAAATGTTAAATTAAACGCGATAGAATCCGTAAAAATTAGTTTCATTTAATGTGTAGTCTTCGCGTAAATATAAGAAATCATTACTAGCAACCCGCCCCGGCTTCACACGGGTTCAATTTACATGCGGTGTCATTTATGTATAAAAAGGCACTGTTCGATCGATTTAGTTTGTCGATTTGGTATTGATAATTCATTGTTACGAAAAATACGCTAAGTAAGAAAATATGTGTATTATCGTGAAACATAGATCTAAATTTGTTCACGGCTTACAGATTTAACAACTTTGGGTAATTTAGCTGTTAATGTCAAAGTTATATCATTACTGCCGGTTATTACAATATGTCTTTATATACATATACAATGTTTACAGCTGACTTTTTATTACAAAATACGAACAGATTTTGTCTGAAAGTGAAGCGCGAAAGGGCTACATAATATAGTTATGAGAAAACACTCAACGCTCAGGTCTAGCCCGCAACGTTGAATGTTTGACCTTGTGATTTGTTGATCGTCACTGAAAATGATGATGGTTGTATTGGAATAAACTTTTTCTACCAATTCTTGAAGGTTATTTTCTAAAACATAAGGATTTTCGATGTCAAAGTTTCTTGTGACATATGCCCTTTGAGCAACAACTTGACAAAATGCCGGTTTTCTTGTGCTCACAATGAAGAAGGTCGCGTCGGAGGCGTACCGGCCATTCGTGATTTTTTTGGTTGTACGAAATTTTGAATCTGTGATATCTTCTAAAGTACCTATTCATTAAATTATATAATTTAAGGGATAATTTTAATTTAGATGAAATGCCCAAGTTAACTAACATATTTATTAAGATAAATATTAATACTAAATTAGAGAAAACATCTTCGCAAATAAGCAAATATTTTAATTAATATTTCAAAGATTAAAATGGTTACTGTGAGTCAAACTTAGGACATAGATATATTATATTATAGGCGCGGACTTTTCGTCTAGACTTTTTGAAGAACTACGATGCCTTAGTACATTATTTTGATGTATCTCTTAAGATTTAGCCAGCGATGTAAGCGCCCGAATATCGATTTTTTAACGATTTCATTACAAAAGTTAAATATTTATTTAAATTATTAGTTATTTATTTAGTTAAATAATTATTTTATTATCGTTATAACCGAATAGTTATAACTCATTATTTATGAACCCAACGACTCCTTTCGAAATTAATAATATAATTAATTCATTAAAGAATACAAATAGCACAGGTTATGATGACGTTAGCACAAAGGTAGTAAAAAATGTATCAACCGTCATCTCACCCGTTTTATCCTACATCGTAAATTTATGTATAGCCTCTGGAATATTCCCAAATAGATTTAAAAAAAACGGTAGTTCAACCTGTATTTAAGAAAAATGACAAGAGTGATGTTGCAAATTATAGACCCATAGCACTCATACCGATATTTTCTAAAATTTTTGAAAAGGTAATAACTCAAAACCTTAACGATTTCTTTGAAAAATATAAAATCTTCACAGAGAAACAAGTCGGATTTCGAAAGAATAAAAGTATAAATTTAGCTGTCTTTCAATTTCTACGCATTGTAATGTCAAGCCTTAATAATAAGCACTTAGTATCTGCTCTATATATGGATTTAACTAAAGCTTTTGACTATGTTAATCACAGTATCCTCTTAAGTAAGTTAGAAGCATACGGAGTCCGAGGAAATGTCTTCAATCTCCTAAAAACATACCTAATAAATCGACAACAATGTACACAAATTACGCGTATATGCTCAAAAACGTTTAAACAAATAGTTAATTCATCGTCATATCGTGAAGTAACTCAAGGATTACCCCAGGGAAGTATTCTTGGTCCATTATTATTCCTTGTTTATATAAACGATTTACCAAATTATATAAATCAAGATATGGTACTATTTGCAGACGATAGTACAGTAATGTTTACAAGCAAAATCAAATGATATCTGACATAAATCAAACACTGGACATAATAATTCAATGGTTACCAAATAATAATTTATTAATTAATCTAAATAAAACAAATTTAATGACATTCAGAAATGTAAAAAATAATTTAATAAATCTTAATATATGCTACAACGGACAACAAATTAATGTAGTCGAAAATGCAAAATTTTTAGGCCTCAATCTCGATTCAAACTTAAAATGGAAATCTCAAGTGGAAGATATTTGTACTAAACTCAACCAGTTCTCTTATGCACTGTATAGACTTGGAACAGTTGTGAATCAATCTACCGTCATCACTGCGTACCACGGTTATGTAGAATCAGTGTTAAGGTATGGTGTCATCTTTTGGGGTAACTCTGTAGACAATGAAATGATATTTAGAGCCCAAAAGAGATGTGTAAGGGCCATTGTGAAGTTAAAACAGACGGATAGTTGTAAAACATTTTTATTAGTCTGAAACTGTTAACACTTCCATGCCTTTATATATATGAGGTAGCCGTTTTTGTTATTACGCATATTTCTTTATTTGAGTGCCTACACAGTAAACGTAATAATCACAAAATATGTTTTCCATCAAACAAAGCAGCCCAATTTAACAACAGTATATTTTGTATGGCCCCTCGAATTTATAACCATTTACCATTACACATTTTGAGATGCTCCAACATAGATAAGTTTAAAATACGATTGAAGCAATTTCTTGTTAATAGGGCATACTACAGTGTGAAAGAATATCTCGAAGACAAATATGAAATTCAATAATTGACTGTTACATGACTCAGAATAACTAAATTGACTTGACTTATATAATATTATCTAAATTGACTTATCGCTATTATTTTTGATTATGTATTGTATGAACTCAAATTGTAACTAGAGCATGTTTAAGTAATTTAATATAAAAATAATAAAATGTGATGGATATTGCATGCCAAATGGCGGAATATAGCTGTACTAAAAGTTTGTTCTATAAGTGATAAACTACGTAAACACCAACTGTATCAACCTATATTCGCAATAAACGATTTGAATTTGAATTTGAACTTTTTCTACTATTCAAACTTAATTAGAATGTATTGTACATACTAACCCTCCGTGAAAAAATCTCTAAATAACAGAGAAAACGTATCAAAATCCGTTGCGTGATTGCGTAGTTTAATAGAAGTAAGTGGGTACTCTTTTGATAAAACAAGTGGTAAAATTAAAAATTTTGTACATCCGACTTCAATATAAATGAAATGAGAACATCATCAATGTAGTCGAAGTCAATTAAATACGAATTATTAAGGATAACTCAAAAACTACTGGTCAGATTTTGATCATATTTATATGGGACCGCATGAGAAGCACCAGCTTTCAAATAAAAAAGAATCATACAAATCGTTTAATCTAGGAAAAAGTTCTGAGGTAACACACACATAAAAAAAATAGAGTTGAATTGAGAACCTCCGCCGTTTTTGAAGTCGGTTGAATAAATGAAAACGTAGTTTTCGATTTTTCAAAACAACCCTACCCACTTACTTCTTTTAAGCTACGCAATCACGCAACGGATTTTGATACGTTTTCTCTGTTATTTAGAGATTTTTTCACGAAGGTTTAGTATGTACAATACATTCTAATTAAGTTTGAATAGTAGAAAAAGTTAAATATTTTGTAATGAAATCGTTAAAAAATCGATATTCGGGCGCTTACATCGCTGGCTAAATCTTAAGAGATACATCAAAATAATGTACTAAGGCATCGTAGTTCTTCAAAAAGTCTAGACGAAAAGTCCGCGCCTATAATATAATATATCTATGTCCTAAGTTTGACTCACAGTAACCATTTTAATCTTTGAAATATTAATTAAAATATTTGCTTATTTGCGAAGATGTTTTCTCTAATTTAGTATTAATATTTATCTTAATAAATATGTTAGTTAACTTGGGCATTTCATCTAAATTAAAATTATCCCTTAAATTATATAATTTAATGAATAGGTACTTTAGAAGATATCACAGATTCAAAATTTTGTACAACCAAAAAAATCACGAATGGCCGGTACGCCTCCGACGCGACCTTCTTCGTTGTGAGCACAAGAAAACCGGCATTTTGTCAAGTTGTTGCTCAAAGGGCATATGTCACAAGAAACTTTGACATCGAAAATCCTTATGTTTTAGAAAATAACCTTCAAGAATTGGTAGAAAAAGTTTATTCCAATACAACCATCATCATTTTCAGTGACGATCAACAAATCACAAGGTCAAACATTCAACGTTGCGGGCTAGACCTGAGCGTTGAGTGTTTTTCTCATGAAAAGCTATATTATGTAGCCCTTTCGCGCTTCACTTTCAGACAAAATCTGTTCGTATTTTGTAATAAAAAGTCAGCTGTAAACATTGTATATGTATATAAAGACATATTGTAATAACCGGCAGTAATGATATAACTTTGACATTAACAGCTAAATTACCCAAAGTTGTTAAATCTGTAAGCCGTGAACAAATTTAGATCTATGTTTCACGATAATACACATATTTTCTTACTTAGCGTATTTTTCGTAACAATGAATTATCAATACCAAATCGACAAACTAAATCGATCGAACAGTGCCTTTTTAAACATAAATGACACCGCATGTAAATTGAACCCGTGTGCAGCCGGGGCGGGTTGCTAGTAATGATTTCTTATATTTACGCGAAGACTACACATTAAATGAAACTAATTTTTACGGATTCTATCGCGTTTAATTTAACATTTTAAGTCCCGACGTTGCGGGTGCTTTACAGCACCCATGGTCCCGTGGGGGACTGAGGTGTTTGACGTCCCGATGTCACAGTTAGCCCAGCTACCTTCAGTTTTTGAATATGGCTTCAAACACCTCCCCCACGGGACCATGGGTGCTGTAAAGCAACCGAACGTCGGGAATCCGTAAAAATTAGTTTCATTTAATGCTAGTAATATTATAAATGTCAAAGTTTGTTTCTTTGATACGCTTTCATATAAAAACTACTGTATGGGTTTGGGTGAAATTTAGCACACCGTTTCATCCCGTCATCACCGTTTCATTCCAATAAAAGGATATCCCGTGGGATAATTTTCAATGTTGGGCGGAAGCTGGTAAAATAAACAATGACGAAGTAGATTACAGTTAATAATATAGGTACTTAGAAAATAAAACGAAGTAGACGACTTTATATAAAAAATAATGTTTATGTTCTGGAGGTAGGTGAAATTGAAATTTCAGTTCGAGCCGTTTGAGGTTTGTTGATCAGGGGCCAAAAAGTTTAAAGTCAAAAGTTTTTTATTCAACTAGGATATTATATGTATAACTTTTTCAAAGGTGGTTCATATGGGCTGAGGGGCCCCTTGAACTTGGAGGACCCAGAGGCACTGCCCCGCCTAGCCTCAAGGTAGCTACACCACTGTGGGGAAGGCTATGCTCGGGGCTTCTCTGCGTGCTGGGCTTAAAAATGAGGATATCCGCAGTAGAACCAGAATAACTGACATTGCTCAACGGATTAGTAAGCTGAAGTGGCAATGGGCCATATAGCTTGAAGTACCGACAAAAATGGTGAAGAAAGGTTCTCCAGTACCTAGCAGCCTCGTAGAAGTGTAGGGCGTTCTCTCACTAGATGGAGTGATGACAGCTAGGAATTAGATATAGAGAGCCAGTATAATTACAGGCTGTGAGGCAATCTATCTAAGGCAACAATGCATCTGTAGCATTCTTTGTTTGAAGTTGGTAGCGGATATCCATGGGCTGCAATAGCCACTTACCATCAGGTGGACTGTTGGAGTTCGTTTTTCACTTCAATTTTATATTAAACTAGCTGTTCCTCGCAACTTCGCCCGCGTGGAATTTATGGGTTTTAACTTTTTTGCGCGGAACCCTAATTATTTTTCTAAAACAAAAATAGCCTAAGTTACTCCTTATAACATTAGCTATCTTTCAGTGAAAGTCCCGTCAAAATCGGTCCAGCCGTTTCGGAGATAAGCCGGAACAAACAGACAGACAGACAGACAGACAAAAATTTAAAACATTGTATTCTTCTTATAAGTACTGCATATACTTTCATATGCATTTAGTAAAAAGCTGTTATTTTGATATTACAAACAGACACTTTAATTTTATTTATTTGTTTAGATAAACATTCCTCTCCGTGACTGAAACATCGACAGTACCAATGACCTCCTATACACCATACAAGAATTTTTGCCCGGTTATGCGGCACTGGAATGCTATTGTTATGTCATAGGATACTATTTACTTTATGTTATAAGACCTGTATACTTTATATTATTTATTTACTTAAAAGCTAAATTACTTTCTTAGAAGCCAAACTAATGTTATGTATATACTATTTATATGTTATAAGACCTCTTTATAAATCATATTGTTTACTTCATTAGAAGCCACACTAATTCGATTGTAATATTATATGCTAATGTTTATAGTTTACCATAAGTTAACCATAACACCAAGAACAATGTTTTTCCCTTATGTTTACCCCACCTCCTAGCTTCCTACACTATTTAAACCAAATCTTTCGATCCCTCAACATAATTCCATTCCCAAGTTCTCTGTATCAACTACTATATTTTAAGTTAGTTTAAAAGTATTAAATAAATTTATTTTTAAAGAGTTTTTGTCTCTGCCACATAACAAATTTGGCGCAGTCGGTAGGATCTTGCGTGATTCATTCGCTTAAATCGCGTAAAGACGAAGTAAAAACGTACCAAATTTGACGGGACAGCATCGCCCAACAAGAAGACAACGTACGGTAGCTGAAGGCTTTTGAAAAACTTCGCCGAACCATGCAGCTCCACATTTTATTGTTACTGTGGTAAGTGGCTAAACTTGTTTGTTCGAATTACTATTTTTCCATTTTACCAAAATATTTTCCTACATCTACCACCTCATGAATGAGGTGGTAGATGTACCACCTTATTCACATTCATTTTTTTTAATATAAGTAATCGTACTATTCTATTATATACTACTATATTATACTATTCTATTATATCAATTATTCATTGCCTGTGTAAAACAATCTCAAAAAATTTACACACACCATGTACAATAACGCAAACACACCACAACAAATTACGAAACTATGTAGCTATTGTAAAAATATTGGGCATAATATTACAGAATGCCGTAAAAGAAATAATCAAGCCCAACGCGCACTTCCTGCGCCTCCTATCCTAGTTAACCCTTTAAACTATCAAGCGACCAACGAGACGAGCAACTCGTTGGAAATCGCTTCAGTATCCTACTCACCGATACCGACTCAGGATATGGAGAAACTACAAATATAAATTCTAGAAAATCGAATCCTATTTCTCGAAGGCATTCTCAACCGTCAAACCATTGAGATCACACTACACAAACAAACAATGTACCTTCCAAATCACCGCTTAAGTGTCAGACACAATTGAAAAATGCGTCTACACAAACTAGCGATCACTCAGTACTCACAAATTCTAGTTATCAAACGGAAACCTATGAACAGGGTAGCCAGCCCCAAACCCTTGGTTTTCCAAAGCTTATTATTCCTGCTACATCCACTGACTCTATTATTACTATTTCTACTACATCCACTGACTCTTTCAAGACCACTGCACCCACTATATCCACTGATTCTTTCAAGACCACTGCACCTACTATATCCACTGATTCTTTCAAGACCACTGCACCTACTATATCCACTGATTCCATCAAGACCACTGCACCTACTACATCCACTTCTTCCACTGTTTCCAATAAACCACGTTTGAAATCAAAACCTAAAACTAAAAAGCCTAAATCAAAACTTCCTAAATCCAAATCTAATACAAAATCTTTTGCCATATCCGCTAACCTTGCCATGATGTACCACCCGATAACCTCTTACACTGCATTTTTCATATAGAAGACAAACCAGTCACATTTCTCATAGACACTGGAGCAGGGATCTCGGTTATAAAAAAGGATAAAATAGGTTCTTCACCCTTAAATAAATTAAACATTGTGTCAATCGTAGGCATTTCCGGTAGCCAAAATTCAATTATAACCTCAGGCACCACCGACATATCTCTAGATTATTTACCTAAACATCGTTTCCATGTCGTCTCCCTTAACATTAAAACAGACGGTATACTAGGTAACGATTTTATGATAAAGAATAATTGCAACATTTACATTAAATCCTAAACTATGAGAATACGTAAAAGATCCTACAAATTACATTATTTGACTAGACTAGATCGTAATTATTCATAAATATTTAACTTTAAATCTATTTCAGGGTGGCACAAATAATGGCACACCCTAATAAAACCCTTAGTTTAATTGAAAATCTTTTATATCTTATTAAAAATTCGTACATTAATTTTACTATTAATTTTTTTTAATCATTTTATAAAGTTTATCTATTTTCTAAGAATTATTATACAACTAAATTTAAAAGAAGTCAAAACAATTAACTAGGTTTATTTTAATTTTCAGGTACTGCACAACTTTTGTTGATGGGGATACCCACATAAATCCTATTCCTTCTAATTCTGGACTCTGTTTCGAAAACAATGGTGAAATATTAATATCTGAAAATTCCTGGAAATTTATCGTATATGGTAATCTTGAACCTTTATTCCTAGCTCGCAACTCTATCAAACGACTTATAAATAACTATCAATCTTTCATTACCACACATTCAAATTTACCTAACGTTATAACTACTACTTCATATTTAAAAATAAACATAGATAGAATAGATTCTAGACTCGACGAACTTAATTCTTACACTGACAACAAGCGATCCAAATGCGAAATACTAAACGGCTTAGGTTCAATTTTGAAATGGCTCATTGGTGTTCCAGACGCAAAAGATGCCAAACATTATAACGAATGTATTGAACAGTTAGAGAAACAGCAAATATCTACTAATGCTATCTTAAAACAACAATTACAAATTATTTCTTCAACGATCACGAACTTTAATGAAACATTACATAAAATCTCTTATGATGAATACGTTATTAACGAAGATATTAGAAAAATGAATTCATACTTTACCTCATCAAACAAACTTATATTTAATTTAACTATTCTTGAAGAAATATCCACCGTTTCAATTCAAATTCTAGAAGCTATAGTTTCTTTGGAACGAGATATCGATGATGTCATTACAAGCATATTTTTATTAAATCAAATGTAATTCACCCTCCTATAATATCCACTATGCGCCTATACAAAGAATTACTGTCTTCTAATCTCGCTAGGCTCAATAAAAACTTAGTTGCCCCAATAGCATTACCTAATTTACACAAAATACTTGAATCTGCCTCTATTACTTCCTATATTTATATGAATAAAGTTATATATATCTTAGATTTCCCTTTAGTAAAAAACGAAAAATTTATATTATACCATTTATATTCTATCCCTATTCTACTATCCTTCCCGAACAAACATATCTTGCCATGAGTACCACTAGACAGCAATACGTCATCATGAGCTCACTGGACAAATGCAAAGACTTTGCAACGGAATCCAAAGTCTGCCAGGATCTTATCATCTACAACATCAACACCAGACCCATATGCGAAGTTGTCATCTTAACAACGACGAGTCAACAAGTTCCTGAAGTTTGTGATGTAACTACGTTTTCTGCACACATCAACACTTTCCAAGCTCTTAGAAACAACAACTGGATCTACATACTCCAACGCAAGACTCCGTATGCTTTAGAATGCGAAAGCAAAACGACTCACGGCGAAATCTCTGGAGCAGGTATCATCACTCTAGAACAAGAATGTAAAATGTACACCGCGTTTGTTACACTCCTAGCTGAGGACACAAAATCGATCAACATCAGCCATCCTTTTATCTATGTGGATATTGAACACATTTCCGTCGCAGATGAAATAAAGCTGCAACAACCAGAACTTGCACCAATCCGGCTCAACAACATTCAACTCGACTCTCTTAACTCGGTTAGAGAACAAATAAAAACTCACACAAAATTGCTTGAAGATAATAAACCTACATTCTTAGAAAAACATGTAATAAAATTTTCCATATTAAGTACGATTACTGGCATCATTATGCTAACATATTTTTGTTATAAATGTTATAAACGCTTGCCATGGAATAACATACCTACAAATCCACATGGTAACTGTATACAAATTTTAATAATTGCTTTGACTGTTCTCGTCGCCGACAACACGTCGAGATTCCCATATCATCACTAAACACCACTGCTACAACATCCTGTATATGAGAAGACGAAGACGAAGCTGCTGACTACACTCAAAAATCGAGTGAAACCGCTCAATCTTTGTTCTAACGGGGGAGGTGTTATGTCATAGGATACTGTTTACTTTATGTTATAAAACCTGTATACTTTATAAATCATATTGTTTACTTCCTTAGAAGCCACACTAATTCGATTGTAATATTATATGCTAATGTTTATAGTTTACCATAAGTTAACCATAACACCAAGAACAATGTTTTTCCCTTATGTTTACCCCCACCTCCTAGCTTCCTACACTATTTAAACCAAATCTTTCGATCCCTCAACATAATTCCATTCCCAAGTTCTCTGTATCAACTACTATATTTTAAGTTAGTTTAAAAGTATTAAATAAATTTATTTTTAAAGAGTTTTTGTCTCTGCCACATAATATTATGCATATGGGGTTCAGAGCTGTTATATTTATAATAAAATAAGTACCTATTTTCTACTAACAAATTATAAATGAATGAATTGGAAATAAATTATTATTGAACTTAAAAGGTCAACACTTTAGTTCCCCCCGTGACCCTGGATGCTGTACTTGCTTACTTATCTTCACGCACAGTCCCTGACAGGTAGCCAGAGAGACAGATCGCCAAGTGTCACGATCCTTACATACCTCTTTCGCTTCTTTCAGATTCATAATCTTCTTCATACATGCGTCTAGGTATCCGAGTACTCTTGACCTCCTCTTCAGGCAGTTTGCTCACATGGTCTGAAAGTTAGTCTCGGTCTCGACACCTTTAATATTAACTTCGCTTGTTTTATTTCTACATTCGGTCCTCATTCGCTCAACGTGCCCAAACCATCGAAGCACGCCTTATTAATTTTGTGATAAGGTCATCTTTCAAACCTGCCATATTGCGAATCTCTTCGTTTCGCTTTCGGTCCATGAACGCCGCACATTTTACGAAGAGATCGCATCTCCACATTCAACTTGCATGCTTCTTCTGGCATACAGGTTTCGCTGCCATATAAAGTCAGTACCAACGCGTTACTTGTTGCAAGGCGTGCACTCTTCACTACGCGCCTTTGCGATAACGCAGTCAGGCACCATTGACTTTGTTCCCGGCAACGTTTCGCCTGTCCACATCTAAATCACATCTTCCATCCCGGCTAAAAGCACTCCCAAATATACAATTTCATTTACCTGTTCTAGACATTCCTGATTTACCCATATTCACATTTCGTTCTCTCTTCGTCCTTTCAAATACCAGAACCTTAGTTTTATTGGCATTCAAACGGACACTTTTCACATTCTCTTTCATTACACGTGACTAATGCTGCAGTTCTGCTCTGATGGTGCAATAAGCACTGCATCATCAGCATACAGCAGACAATTTACTTTATGTCACCCAATTTCACCAGACAGCTATCTTTTGCTTCTGTAAACAGTTGTCGAGATATAGTATGAACAGCCAGGAAGACATGACACAACCCTGTTTTACGCCCGTTTGGACGCTAAACATGGGTGACAGGTCATGCCCTACCCGCACAGGGCTTTACAGTCACAGTAAAGTGCTTGTACAGCCCTTAGCAATCGACCATCCACACGTACCCGGCAACAATTCCCATTTTCTTCCTTAACCTTATCAAATGCTTTCTCAAGATCCAGCACAGAAAATCCTCTGGTTAGCAGCCAAGCTTCTCCGTGATCATGCGGAGAAAACATGATCCGTGCATCCTCTTCCAGGTCTAAATCCGCATTGAGCCTCCCATAGAAATCTTTCCGATTTCTCTTGCATCCTACGTGTCAAAACCTTCGAGTATACTTTACTTGCTAAACTGGTCAAACTGATCGCCCGATAGCACCCGCAGTCAAAATGTGAACCTTTACCTTTATATAAAGGCACAATGACTGCGGATCGCCAATCATCCGGGACATCCCCCGTCCGCCAGCACAAATTGCACAGCAGATGAAAGCTGTCCCAGACGCGAGGCCCACCATACTTGACCATTTCAGCAGTAACTCTGTCTAGTCCCGCAGCCTTACCACATTTCAAACTTCGAATCGCACGTTCAATCTCTTTCATACTGATGACCTCAGTGTCATCGAGGTCCAGGTCTGGCGTACCAGTCACGGAGTCATCCCCGGATCCCTCACTAAGATCATCACACGCATACATTTCTCTATAAAATTCGCTCCATCGCTGCATGACGTCCGATTTTCTGTGAGGACGTCATTAGTTCTCAGCACTTTGTTCATTCTTAAGGCCGTCGCACCACTTCGGGTCCTTCCAACCTCTTTCCAGAAGAGTTTGGGTTCTCCATAAAGTTGTGCGACAACCTTTCTGTCCTTCCATTCTACACTTTCACGCATTTCCTCAATCAATGCTTTCGTGTGAACTTTCTGCAGCTTATATCTTTCTTTCATCTTCTCTCTCATATCCTTATCATTACTAGAGGCCAAGTAGTCTAACCATGCTTTCTTCTTCTTCTTTACAGCTTCTTTCACTTCGTCATTCCACCATGCATCTCTTCTTTTACTACTGCTCTTTTATTGTTCCACACTTCTTCCGCTGCACTTACCATTCCATCCCTAAGGTTCTGCCATGTTCTCTCACACATTCACTTCTGCCATCGATGGTGTCAAGCTTTTGGCTACCCTCGCATGATATTTGTCTAGTATATCTGCTTCTAAGCTTCCAACTTCGGATGCGACAACAGACTGTGGTTCTGTTACCGCCGTCCGTAGCGCCAACCCGCGAACAGACCCTAAATCTAGTAATCACTAGATAGTGATCCGTTCTAGGTCAGCACCCTGAACACTCGCGTATCCATCACCTGTTTTCGCAGTCGGTCATCCACCAGGAACAAATCGATCATACTTCTCTCATTCTTACTTTCTCTAGTATACATATGGATTTTCTTGTGATTAAACATAGTGTTTGTCACAAGAGACCCTTTTCCTTGCATACCGCCAGTATAAGCTCCAGCATCATTAACCCTTTTATCGCCAAACTTTCCAAGCACCGACTCGTCCTGGTCGAGCGGTACCAACCATCCATTCAAATCACCATACAACAATTCTTTCGTTTCCCTTAGCCAAATCTAGAACTTCTCTTACATTCTCCCAAAACTCCTCCAGCTCAGCCCTGGACGACGAAGCTACCGGCGCATAAACAGCTAAAAGGAATAACTTCGTCAGTCAATTTAAAGCAGACAGAAGTCTTGGTTCACAATCTTATATTCAGTCATAACGTCGACCAACCAGACGACAGCAGCACCCCCACTCTGGCGGGCTCTCGCTCCGGACTCCGGACCATAGAGCTAACGCCCCGCCAGAGAGCTCTTCAGTACCACTGCCCTTCCGTTTGGTCTCTGACATTATCTGGATGCTGTAAAGTGCCTAAAATGTCAGGAATTAAAAAAGTTTAAATTAAACACGATGTAATCCGTAAAATTACTTTTATTAGTAGCATGTATGCCGCAATCCTTCAACTACTACTCAGACATTTAGGTTTGCCCACGAAGTTATTCTTCACCACTTCACCGGATACGTGGTAAGTCAGCACGTAAAATTGCCCATAACAGATTCATTTGTCCTCAAAGGACTCGTACACGTTTTGCTCCCTTGCCGTGATGAAATCTCACGGCGAGCTACGCGGTTCTCAGATTTGTTTAAATAAAATTCACAAAAACTGAAACAAAGCTTTTGTACGATTGTTGACCATATCTACCTAGTAATTAAAAACCCAACGATGCTACAAACTATTCCATCAAACATAGATAAAATCACACAGTGCACCTAATTTCCAATTATTTACATCAGATAACGTGATAACATATGAAGTTGGTAAAATGAAACCTATGCCGACAGACACCCAATAATTCAACTAAATAGCTGCTTTTCTGGTGTTGTGTATAACAGTGTTGTTAGCTATTTTGCCAAACGTGGTAATTGTGGTAAATCATCCCGATAATGGCCACCGGTCTAGATATTTTTAAGTGTAACAATTTTTGATGCTGCATGAATAAGTATTCAGTAGCATTCAAAAATTTAATTTTATCAGTTACATATCATCAGTTTATTTTGCAGAAAGTAGAGGGCGCTATATTACATTAATACTATGAAAGTCAAAACTATACTATCTAGTAATATTAGCTATACCGGGAACATTTATTTATTATATAAAAAAGGCATAAAGTGATGTTGATTCTGTTAAAAATCTGTTTCTGTTAAAAAACACGCTATCAGCGCCGCTAGCGGTGAAAAACTATTTGACGATATAACCATATTATCATGAAATAGCAATGTTGTGTTTAGTTATTAATATCAATAAACGATCTCTATTCATTGATTTGGCTAAGCTATATCATGACATTTTTTTTTTATAGGATAGGATGACAAACGAGCACACAGTCCACCTGACGGTAAGTGGTTGCTGTGACCCATAAACATCTACATCTATCCTCAATAAAGAATCAAAATGCAGATGCGTTGTCAACCTTGAGGACTAAGATGGAATGCCTCTTTTCCAGTAAAATGGAAACATGGACATGGTCAACAAACAGTGATAAATATCATGAAATGACACCATTTCACGAAATAATGATTTATTGAGAATTTTGCAATAATTGCAGGCAGACCAGTTTTAATCAGTTTACATACAGATATAGTGTCAAACGTATGAAAATTGATATGTTTTTTAGTTCAAAAAAATATCAATTTTCATACGTTTGATAGATGTCACTATTATCTATTATTTTTTAAATTTTAATTATTACACTTTTAAAATGAAATAACGATTAAATTAAACATTAGGAATTGAAATAATTTTATAAATGTAATTATTTAAACATATAAATGTAAGTTATTTATATTATTTAATTTATTAGTTACTAAAGGCAAAATATAGGCTTTTTTCATTTGATGATAGATGGCGCTGTTTTGATAATTAAAATGTATATCGTCAGCAGAGTTTCAAATTGTTATGCAAAGGTTAAAACTAATTTTAAACTTTATTTACAAATTTGATATTTATTTGAAAAAACACCCGTCATCCCGCCTATTAACTAACATAATCATATATAATAAAAAATTAACATCTAAAGGAAGAAAAATACTTAACCTTCTTTTTTAAGTTCCGTAATCGGATAAAGAGTAGCCTATAAGTTGCCCCGGGTTACTAACTACCTACATATAAAATTTAATGGAAATCGGTCCAGTAGTTTTTGCGTGAATCGGTAATACACAGACAGACAGACAGACAAAAAAATCTAAAAACTACTAAGTCCCCTGGACTTGTTTTTTCAAGAGAATATAAGAATTTAAGATATGATGAATTTAAGAAATTCATTATATGTATAGATATATGATCTATATTATATTCACGGTGTGACCTAGGCGTCAGAGAATGCATCACACAATTTTGCCCCGAATGCGTCTTCCGACTTGTGCCTGGCGGAAAATGCCAACGACCGAAAGCGGCGTTTCAATTTCCGTCTTCTGTGTTTACAACCTAAATATGCCATTAAGTAAATTTCTGGACCGAAATTAATAGCGGTCATTTTTCTTACAGTGATAATCTTTCATTATGTTAGTTGTCAATAGTGTATAACTAACAACTCTATAACAAGACAAAGATTGCCAAAGGACTTAAGGATATGATGATAATCACGTTATTCTAAAAGAGCTAAAACAGGGCGTGTGGGGAGAACACCTATAAATAAAACAAAGAAAACTAGTTATGAATAACAGTGGCAATTATTATGTAAATTTAAATATTAGTAAGGTTGAATCCGGTGACTTAATGGTTTGCTTATAAACAGGTAATTTTATTTTGGTCAATATTGTAACAATTTTAAAGGTCCTTTTTTATTTTTTGTCTGTATTCAAAATTAGAATGTGTTAATTATTATTTACTGCAATATCACATATTTTTACCCATGATTGTTGCCTGCCTGCATGAATACTGCCGCCTGTAATTAACAAAATCTGAAGCTAGTATGACGGCGCATCATTATTATTATTAACGAATAATAATTAAATTTACTATAAAGTAATTTAAAAATATCATTAATATAATATTTTGAACAATTAAAAGTATTAAGTTCAAATACTTCATTTCGAATATTAAGTATTATAGTATAGTAAAGGCTTAATATTTTAAAATTATATATTACATAAATACTCACGCCTGTCACCCGGAGGGGTAGGCAGAGACTATGGACTTCCATTTGGCACGATCCTGACACACCTCTCTCGCCTCCTCCACATCCATATACCTACGCATACACGCTCGTCGGTTAAGGGTACTCTTAATTTGGCCCATTTTAAATATATCGCCAATTTGGTCAATAAATTTTCGCCTAGGGCGTCCCTTCCAGACTCTGCCGTTCACCTCTGCCACATAAATTTGCTTTGTCATTCTTTCCTCATTCATTCTTTCTACATGACCAAACCACCGAAGCATTCCTTTCTTAATCCTGGTCACAAAATCATCTTGCGGACCACACTCTTCTCTTATCACACAATTTCTCACTCTGTCATTTAGATTCAGCCCTAACATACTCCTTAATGACCGCATTTCTACAGCATTTATTCTACTCTCGTGCTTCTTCTGCCACACCCAACTTTCACTCAGCATAGTGAATTGCCATACGTGCCTTTTTCGACACATTCTGACTTTCCACAATAGAGTGTAGAGCCCCATTTACTCTATTTCCTGCGTTCTCTCGTCGTTCTATATCCTTATCATATCTACCATCCCTGCTAAATACATATCCCAAATACACAAACTCATCTACTAACTCGACCAATTCCCCTTCTATTCTTATTTCACATAACGTTTTACTTTCTTCTCTTTCAAAAACCATAACTTTCGTCTTACTTGCGTTCACTTTCATTCCCCTTTCTTTTAATGACCTGTTCATTAATGTAACCATCATTTGCAACTCGGCCGCCGACGACGCAAGTATGACTTGATCATCGGCGTACAAAAGACATTTCACGGTTAACTCACCCATTCTAAACCCGAATTCTTCAACTTTCAAATTTTCCAAACAACTGTCCATAAATAGGTTGAACAGCCACGGGGAAGCCACACAGCCCTGTCTGACACCTTTATGGAAGCCAAACCAGTCCGAGTAGGCCCCGTTGATCCTGACACAAGCACTGGAGTCCCTATACAGAGACTTCAATGCCTGTATCAACCCAACGCTCAACCCAAATGAGTTCAGTGTTAAGGGTACATGCCAGGGCCATGCCCTGTCCACTCTGTCATAAGCCTTTTACAAGTCCACGAACGCACGAAAAACCTTTTGGTTTTTGGCCAAAAACTTCTCCGCGATCATGCGCATGAAAAAGATCTCATCCGTACATCCCATTCCCTTTCTAAATCTCGCTTGCACATCCCAAATTTTTCCATCAGCATCTTTCATAACTCTTGCAATTGGCACCTTAGCATACAGTTTTCCCACAATGCTAAGAAGGCTGATACCACGGTAGTTTTTACAGTCCTGCTGCGATGCTTTTCCCTTATATATTGGGAATATCACGGCTTTGCACTAGTCTCCCGGTACCTGCTTAAGTTCCCAACACAAATTAAACAAGGTGTACAGCAGGTCTGCCACCACTCCCTCTCCAGCCCTTAGCATTTCGAGTGATACTCTATCATATCCGGCTGCCTTACCTGCTTTCATACTTTTCATTGCTTTCATTATTTCGTCTATACCTATCTATCTATCTCTTTCCTCTTCTTTCGGAATTTCTATTTCATTTAATTCAAACGTCTCATCACTCCTAAACACGCTTTCAAAGTATTCCTTCCATCTCCTTAAACTCGACACTTCGTCATTCAGAATACAGCCATTCTTGTTTTGAATGTCCCCTGGCAGTTCTTACGAGTTTCCAGAACATTTTAATATTAGCCTGGAAGTTATCCGATATTCTTCTATTATTTTATTTTTTATTATTATATTATTAGATTTTACTCAACCATTCTTGAACACATAAGAATCTTAAAGTTACAGTGCAAGACAGATGCCGTGGTCAACCTTATGCCATACGCAATTATAGCATATAACAGTTCCATACATAGCTTCACAAAATGCAGACCATTTGATAAGTCAAGCTGACTGGACATTATTTTAGACATCCATTCCTTAATGGATGTCTAAACATAGTAATATTCTTGAAAATTTATTGGAAAATCAGAGTAGGAATAACTACAATGTAACTAATATAAAGAAAAAATGTTTATAGGGAGGATAGTCTAATTAAATATGCCAAATTTGCACAATTATTAGTTATAACTAGCGAGAACGTAGAAGACTTAGCGCAGAAGATACTTAGGTTAGAAAATAGCCTAGCTTTCATTAGTGCTTCTACAATGCACCATAGTATGATAGAACTCAACTGCTATCTATGGTAATATAACTACACCTAGCATAGTATCTATGTAACTGAATTGTGTGAGTCAGTGGCGATCTGGTCGGCACTTTTGTAAAACGCGGGCATATAATAAACCGCTATTTCTTACAAGGCCTTTTTTCATTTCTATCGCACTACACTTATATTAGTTAAAGTGATGACCCCAACGTGATACAGTGCCGTGCGCTTTTGTGTTTCTATGTAGTGCATACCGTCGATAATCGATATCTCAAATAACAGTTTCGTCGAGAATCCCGGAATGAGGATTGTCCCGGAATGTGAGAGGATCAGCCACGCACCTGGTTCATACAGGCCGAATCCATACTATACAACCAGAAGCTCTCAATACCATCTGGTTATTGCCAAGATGGGAATGTTGTTGTACAGCAAGTCACGAATATCCTGGTGAATCCTCCAGCTGAGGGAAAGTACGACCTGCTGAAGTCAACGTTACTCACCATCTTCGAGGAGTCCGAAACGCGTCAAATTATCAAACTCATTGGCAACAACTAGATGCTGTGCAGCGGGAGGAGATGAATAACTGCATAGGCATTTCCAATCATCGCCTCAGCATACGAGATAAGTCCAGGAACCTTATTTTTTTAATTGACACCGGTGCCGATATCTTAGTTTTGCCGCGAAACAAAGTGCGTGTTAAATCGTGTGGTAATGAGTGTTCTGATTATATTTTATATTTTTATTTATTTATTTTTATGTTATGGAAAAACCAACAGCTTACAAATTTTAAGTAAATAACATGTTAAATTTACAAGAAGCCAATAACAGGTTCTCACTAATAGAAATACACTAACATAATCTATTTTGTTGTTTAAAGGACATAGCACAAATACGAGCAACAAAAATGAAGTCTAATTTAAATGTACAACATGCATAAACTAATAAGTGAAACAAACTATACTATAATAACTATAATAGCCACAAAAGAAAAGAAAAAGTAGGGCTAAACGCACAATATAATTTTTCTTAAAATAAATTAAATTATGACATAAAAAACTCTCGACTTAAAGCCCACCTTGCCGATATATAGCTAGTATTAAACAAATCAAAATCATGCTTTTTGCATAAATTATTAAAATTATTAATAGACCGATACATGAAAGTATTTCTTCCATAATTAGTTGATGAAGCTGGTAAGTAGAGTAATGCATTCGTTCTAAGGTTCACTGTAGGCGTTCTCAGTGATATTTGTGATAGCAAATTAGAATAGTTAACATTGCCAGAACAGATTTTCAATAAAAATACAATGTCAGCAATCTCCCGACGCTTTATCAGAGGTAGCAGATGATGGTGTTTGCATAAGAATAAGTAGTCTTCTGATCGGTAGTTTCTATGGGTACGATAGCAAAGATATCGTACAAATTTACGTTGGATATTTTCAATCCGTGAAATGTATGTATGATACATCGGGTTCCAGATCTGCGAAGCATATTCAAGCGTACTGCGGACGTAAGAACAGTACAAGATTTTAATTGTTTTAATATCATTAAACTCCTTTGCAGTACGCATGACAAAACCTAACGCCTTAGATGCCCTAGTTATGATATTGTCAACATGGGTGTTGAATAATAACTTAGAGTCGTGGAAAATCCCTAGATCACGTACAACAGATTCTTTTTGTAACTTCTGGCCTTTAAGGTAATAGCCGAAATTAATTAAGTTTCGCTTGCGTGTATATGTAATAAGGGTACATTTTGATGGGTTTAGATCAAGCTTATTGATATTACAGTTTTCCTCCAATCTTAGTAGATCTTGCAGTAATTCAGCATCAGCCTGAGATGAGATTGTGGAAAATATTTTCATATCATCAGCAAAATACAGTAGGTGTGATGATTTAAAACAGGTTTCAATATCGTTGACAAATATAAGAAATAGCAACGGACTTTGGAAATGATGCACAACTTAGAAATTGGCCTATGATTAGCGACATCAGTCCTAAGACCCTTCTGGTGATATATGCACGCTTCCAAATATCAGGAACTGAGCATTCATGCAACGATTTGCGAAATAGCAAACTTATTGGTAGTGTTATCGTCTCTGCACAATTATTAAGAAAAGTGGCTGGTAGGTTATCAGGTCCGGCGGATTTTGATGGATCAAGAGCTTTCAACAACCGATACACGTGCTTAACGTTAACTTCTATTTTTGAAATACTTGATGTTACATTAGAAATATTTGGAGTTGATTGAGAGCCCGGGTATAAGAAATTTGACTTGAAATAAGTTGCAAACGCGTCACTAATAGACTGTCCTGTGTTATAAATTACACTACCAACATTGAGACTACTTTGAATAGAGTGAGTTTTTGATTTACGTTTAACATATTACCAGAAATATTTAGGATTTTTTTCTATTGACCTTTCAACGGTTGATATGTAGTTTTTATGACACATATCTTCCAAATATTTAACACGAGTGCGCAGTATTTTATACGAATCTTCATCGGATCCATTACCGTAGGTCCTGAATTTACGAAGGTACTTATGTTTTTCTTTAATTGCTCTCTTTAATGCTGGGGAATACCACGTATGGTAGAACAACTACAATCAGATACGGCTACGTCACAGTTAGATAACACAAGGTCGAGTGTTTTACCATATTTATTGCGTATACTATTATATTGGCAAAAGTTTATATTCATTTATTTCGTCAACTAGTAACCGTTCGTTGTGCGTACTATAGTTCGTTGGCTCATAGCAATGATTACAACAGTTGGAACAGTTGGATAAGATATTTATCCGGGGGATATTTTAAGACTGTATCATTTAATTTCGTAAAAAAATCAATAACTGATCTTAGAAACTAAAACTTACATAAATAAAATTACATAAATATAAGACACAAATATGCAGAAAATTAGGCATTTTACTATCGCTTTTTATGATAGTAAGCATGAGCCAAAAATCTTCAGCACTGGAGTTAAAGTTCGGTTTAGGTTCAACAAACAACTCTCTGCGTGTCGCTATGAGTACACCGCCCCCGTACAATTGGCCCGTCCCAGCATAATCACGATCGCGGTGCCACACAACATAACGACCATCAAATAACTCAGAGTTCGAAATACCATCCAGAAGCCACGTTTCAGTTATAACAATGACATCGTATTTAGACAAGCAGGTATTACGGTAGAAATCAAATGTTTTAGTACGCAGACCTCGTGCATTCTGATAATAAATATTAAATAAAGAGCTGTTCGTATTATTAATAAAAAACGTAGCCATTATAAATCATTAAATGA
Organism: Parnassius orleans; assembly: GCA_029286625.1. Taxonomy (NCBI): domain Eukaryota; kingdom Metazoa; phylum Arthropoda; class Insecta; order Lepidoptera; family Papilionidae; genus Parnassius; species Parnassius orleans. Next base: position 319,838 of record JAGSMP010000043.1, on the reverse strand, counting down.
AAAATGAAATAAAAACAATGTAAAATCAAAATTATAAAACTAGGCAATATGTAAAAAGTCTTAAAATAATAACTAAATTTCCTTAATTTAGTTTTAACTGCAAACTCAAATAACGAATAAACATGGTAACTAATTATCACGTTAAAACAGTACTGTAATAATAAATACATAATTAAAAAAATAATAGAATCAATATCGTTCAACATCATATTACGAAGAAGAATAGCGAGAAAGCCAACTCTAGTATTAAAAAAATTGTTTAAAGTGTAATGAAAAAGCAGGTGAACATAAATGTTAATGCAACTAAAAATCAAAATTATTAAACTAAGCGAAATGCAGAAAGTCTTAAAATAACTAATTAAAAATATATTATTAGTATTAGGGTTAATAGCATGATACGAAAGCAAACCAACACGATAACATAATTACATTAAAATTGTAAAATGTAAATACATTAAAACATTTTTGCAGCATGGAATAAGTGCAATCAATATCATTCAATTCAACCTCTAAATGGTGGTAACATTCTATACCATATAGAGACTAATAGCCCACCGGTGCACGCTAAAGCAAGACTGTTACCACCGCATCGATACGAAAAGGTCAAAGAAGAGTTTAGGCTTATGCAACAGTTGGGGATTTGTAGACCGTCAAAAAGTGCGTGGGCAAGCCCTCTACACGTTGTGCCTAAAAAAGACGGCCAAATACGATCATGTGGCGATTACAGGGCTCTTAAGTCGAGAAAAAGAAAGGTAAAAACATATTCTCACGAATCGATATTAATCGCGCGTATCATGTTATATTCGTCAACCCTAATGATGTAGAGAAAACCGCCATAATAACACCTTTCGGTCTCTTCAAATTCCCGCGCATGACTTTCGGCCTGTTCGGGCTGTGACTTCGGCGCATGTTTTTCAGGGCCTAGATTTTCTTTACACCTATATCGATGACGCTATCATTGCCAGCGCGGATATGACATCACATAGAGAACATTTGAATATGTTCGATCGGTTAAATAAATGCGGTTTGACTATCATATCAACCTGAATAAATGCTTATTTGGACAGTCTAAAATAGATTTTTTGGGTTTCGAGGTATCTACGGAAGGTATTCGTCCTCTTAAAGATAAAATTGATGCTATATGTGCTTTTCCGAAATCAGTAACTGTTGAAGAACTCAGGATATTTTTGGGAATCGTCAACTTTTATCGTTTACATTTGCCCAATGCTTTACGATTAAATATTTTTTTAAATTCTAAGAAGAAAGACAAGACTAAAATTAATTGGGATGAGAAGTCAAATGAAGCATTTATTCAATGTAAAACAAAGTTGCAAAACGCAGTAAGCTTATCGTATCCGAAACCCGACACCCCGCTTGCACTTATGTCGGATGCATCGAATACAGGCGTGGGAGCGGTATTGCAACAGCAAGTAGGTAATTCATGGTTACCGCTGGGATATTTTTCAAATAAATTATCGCCAACTCAGCAGAATTACAGCACTTACGATAAGAACTTGTGGCTATTTATCTTGCTGTGAAATATTTCAGAAATATGGTTGAAGGTCAAGATTTGGTAATTTTTACGGATCATATTCCTCTAATTTTTGCGTTTTCAAAAATCAATAGTGACAATGAGTTACCTAGGCGCGTAAGACCACTATTTTTTTATTAGCGAGTTCACTACGAACATTAAACACATTGAAGGTGATAAGAATGTAGTAGCGGACGCGTTATCAAGGATAGAGACCGTAACTTGTCCGACCGTATTAGATTATGCAGCAGTCAGCAGTGCACAAAGTAATAACGAGCAGCTAGTTAGTCTACGCAATTCTAATAAGTGGAATTTTAAACAGATATTTATTCCTGGCAGCAACTTACCCATGTGGTGTGAAATGTCTACCAATCGGGCGAAACCATATTTACCGGAACAATTTAGACGCTTAGATTTTGACTCTATTCACAGTCTTAGCCACCCCAGAATCCGTACCTCGCGTAAGCTAATGAGTGAAAAATTTTTCTGGGTAAATATGAATAAGAACGTAGGTAAATGGGCCAAGTCGTGCAATGCATGTCAACGTGCCAAAGTTTATAGGCATAATACATCATGTACAGGCATGTCCCGCTGGGTTTCTTGCTGGTTCTTCCCAGGACAGAGGTTTTTTTTCGAACCAGTGGTAAAGTAAAAAATGACTTTCAATAAGAATTACACATGTAATCTATATTGAATAAAAAATTATTCTATTCTATTCTATTCATCGGAATTAGGGAATTTTCCGTTGGCGGAAAAATTTCCCACATTCACGTTGATATAGTTGGTCCACTTAATATTTCCTTGCAAGACTATAGATATCTCGTTACAATAAGAGATCGACAGATCGGTTGGCAAGGAGCGTTTCCAGTAACGGATACATCCGCAGAAACGGTTTCTAAAGTAATTTTCGAGGGGTGGATTTCGCGTTTTGGCTGCCCCGTTAAGCTTACTAGCGACCAGGGCAGACAGTTTGAAAGCAATGTTTTTCAAAATTTAATGAAATATTTAGGTGTTTATAAAACCAGAACTACTCCTTACCACCCGCAAAGTAATGGGCTAGTTGAGAGGTGACATAGATCCCTTAAGTCCGCGCTTATGGCCAGGTTGGATTCTAAGACGTGGGTTGAGGAAATACCTATAGTTTTGTTAGGCCTGCGAGCAGCCCCGCGATCAGACACGGCGTTAGTGCCGCCGAGTTAAAATACGGTCAATCTTTAACCCTGCCCGGAGATTTTTTTGGTGATAATTGTAATTCAAAATTTTTAAATCACAGCGAATATGTCGAACGTTTACGAAAAATGATAAGCGAGCTGAAACCTAAGCCTATGGCACATAAAGACGCTCGAAGAGTATTCATTCATAGCGATTTAAATACCTGCACGCACTTTTTTGTTAGGAGGGACCTCGTACGGAAATCATTACAGCCTCCATACGAGGGACCATTCAAAATTTTAGAACGAAAAGAAAAAGTTTTCCTAATACAAATGCCCGGTAGAGATGTATTTATATCTGTAGATAGGCTTAAACCCGCTTATATTAGCGATAGCCAAAACGTAACTAATGTCGATAATAGTAGTGATAAGGATATTTCTTTAAATTACTGTAATATTAACATAAGCGGAGCGGAAAAAGTTGATCGCCCGCTTAGTTACACCACGCGTAGCGGCCGTATTTCGAAGAAGCCCGTACGTTTCAATTTATAATTTTAGTTAGGTAGACTCAATTAATGTTATTTAGCATTTTTAGGCAAATTATTTATTGTAGGCGCTGTATACTTTCGTGTAGTACATACGTACATTCTTCGAATTAATAAACTGTTATTTTAATATTAAATAATAGGTAACACGGTGAACAAAGATGAGGTCGTTATCGCCCAGTCCGAAGCGGCGATGAAGGAGACAATAGTGCGATCATATATATTTTTTATTTATTCAGGACAACAAACAATTAAATAATAATGCTTAAACCAAATAACATTTTATAAATAATATTAGTCATTATGTAACCAGCACCGTTATCCACAAAGTAATATTAAATTGGTAACAGTAAATAATAAATGCACAGTAAAGAGAAAACAAATAAAATTGACAGTACTCAGTAACATAAAAATCAAAATGAGACAAAAATGAAAAAAAAATTCTAACAATAAATTTATCTTGTGAAATATTTTAAGATACTATTGAATGTCTAACAGCTTTCTTAGAACGTTCTTGCGAAATTGTAATTGTGATGAAGTGAATAGATCAATATTTGAAAAATACATGTTATATACTTTCATAAAACGTCTTAATAGGGCGCGTTCATCTGCATTGGTTTTACATAATTTAGGCGCAAACAATTTATGTGTGTACACGTCTCTAATGCGTTGAGAACGACTAGGGACACGGATATATATTTTGTTAAGTAGTTCACTACAATCTAAATCATTTTGAATTATTTTGAATAATAGTATTTGATCAAAGTATATTCTTCTTGCTTTTGAAGTATGAATTGAAAACTATTTTAATAAGTTGCGATACGATGATTTAGCGTGGTAACATTTATAATTTATAAAACGAAGAAACTTTGCTTGTAATGATTCTAGAAGTTCACCGTATTTATTATAATAGGGGTTCCGTACTTGCGTTGCATATTCAATTTGTGGTCTGATAAGTGATTTGAAAAGTAGTAAGTAAGATGAGGATCTTTAAAAAAAAAATCGTGCAACAATTCCGTACATTTGATACGCTTTGTTTGTTACATGGCTAATATGAGCATTAAAGGTCAGATCTGAATCGTAAAGGATGCCTAAATCTTTAATTAATGATACTTTTTCTAAGGGACTGTTAAGAAGGGAATATGTGTAATTGTAGGTTTTTACGTTTTTGGTGAAATAAATAGATTTACATTTAGGGATGCTTAATTGCAATTTATTGATTAGACCACGGAATATAAAAAGCATGAGGAAGTAGCAAAACGCATAATTTGTAGCAGAACCACTATCGCCAAACTCACACATACGCAAGAAAGAAATGTGTACCGAAAATTGTGTACCATTTCAATAATTTTTGCATGATTGTCTATTAAAAAATAAAAGAGAAAGGCATTATGTTACTCACCATTCACTTGAGTACGAATAATATGTTCTTAAAAATAGAGAACATATTACTTTTCACCAACGAAGTTTCTAGAATTAATGAGCAAATTTAGCTTCTTAATGTTAGATGTCGTAATAATAAATTCACACTATTTTAGACACAATGACAATAGATATAACATTGACATTGCCCTACCTAACCTATACTGCTACGTGAATGATGTTAGTGATGTAGTTACGCTCCCTGAAAGTGATCTGGCTTATATCGATATTCAGTATATGATTATTATCATGTATATGAAATGTAATGACTGAAGAAACAGTATTGAAAAAAAATGATAAAATGAATAAAATTGCAAAATTTATTGTAAATTGTCTTGATGTATTACGCATATCCCCGTAACTCATATAACCAGCATATAATTAATTGTCTTTAATGGAAATTTATTGATTATTAGCTAAATTATCATATATAAAGTGGAAACAAGGAAAATAATAAAAACAATAATTTTGCAATTGTTTATTATAATTGAAATAACACATATTTGTTAAAAATTATCGTTTTCACACTTTAATATTAATGTTTAGACGATAATTATTTCAGATACTAATGTAGATCATGATATAAAGATCACTTTTCTTTCCAAACGTCGTGAGTATTACTAAACTACTTACTTACTTCTCTGGCTTAGCAGCCCTAACAAAAGTAAATTCATAGGGTATCACCCTATAATTTCGTATATTTTCATTAATATGTAAGTGAATGAACAGGACTGTGATAATATTTTATCGAAAACTTTAATATCGGCGTAGTCACAACACTATCGCAGCTATTTTTCAAAGTCAAAGTCAAAGTCAAAGTCTTTATTTGCAGAATAAAATGTTTAGGTAATACAGGTATTTAGTATTAGAGTAAGTCTCAATAATATTCTACCGGGAGTAGTACCGGTTTGCAAATATATCTTAAAATAATCAAATTAAATTGTACATAATGTTGAAAGCTTGAATAAATTACATAATACATTAAATAATATTGTAATCAATTAAAATATTCCTTAACACTATAATAACACTTGTCAAGAAGCCATTTATTAATCTCAATTTTAAATTTATTCAAAGGCATGTCTCTTAAGTTATTGGGTAATTTATTATATATTTAAATAGCATCATAGGAGCACTGTTTGCATAAAATCTAGAGCTGCATTTGGGGTAAAATAATTTATTTTTATGCCTTGTTTGCCTTTCGAGAGATTCAGCGTGGGTTTTGAAGTAATTCGGGTGTCGTTTTACAAAAATACATATTTCTCGAATATACATGCATGGCAAAGGCAATACGCGTATCTTTTTGAACAAGGGCTTGCAGCTATCAAGAAACCACGCACCATATGACGCTCGAACACATTTTTTTTGTAATTTAAACGCTCTAATCACATCAACAGAATTCCCCCACAAAGGCAGACCATATAATAATACTGAAGACACATAACCGTGATAAGCAGCCAGGGCTGCTTTTTGTGATATTGTTTTTCTCAATATTTTTAGAGCATATACAAACCGGTTTAATTTTGTACAAACCTGGTCAATGTGAGGCTTCCACTTTAAATTTTTGTCAATTTTTATACCTAAAAACATAACTGATTGAACATTTTCTATCTTCAAATTTTCATATTTTATTGAATTAAACTACTTTTACGCATTATATCGCGTTTAAGTAACTTATTAATTCCGACGTTAGTTATATGTTCATTCTGCGTAGATCGGACCAAAATTAATAATTAAAAAGCTGAAGGTACTCCGGATTAACTCTGACATCGGGACGTCAATCACCTCAGTCCCCCGTGACCATGGGTGCTGTAAAGCACCTGAAACGTCGGGAATTAATAAGTTAATTAAATGCGATATAATCCGTAAAAGTAGTTTAATTCAATGTGTAGTGTTCGCGTAAATATAAGAAATCATTTCATATTTTATATTCATATTTATAGGTTGCATTTTGTTATTTCCAATTTGTATTATTTTTGTTTTGTCAATTTTATGTAACATTTTATTAGTTTTTGAGTATTTATAGGTAAGGTAAAGTTTTCTTTTCGTAACACTTGACTTTTTTATACCTTTTGTTTTCCACTTACCTCTATTACACATGTTATTTCTCTTAAGTTTAATTATAGGAAAGCACAGTCCATGAAATAGAGTTAACAAGTTATGGAATGATCTATAGGCCTCATCAACACTGGTCTGATCATATACTTCCGAAAAATAGAGACGCGATAGACAGACAGAAAACTTTTGAATGTTTTCTTTACTGTAGTCTCTGCGAAATTCATGGTTGTTACAGTAGGTTTTCTTTGAATTTGAAACAATATGACTTGGCCTGTTTCATGGTCTGATAATGCCAGGTTTAAAACCTCGGCATCTACCATGCTTATATTGCTGGCTACTCTTAGGAGGTTCAACTTTTTTGTTAATGAGATTGATTTTTACGTTTTTCTTTCCTAAATGAATGATTTTACGTTTATCCAGTCCAAATTGCATATTTATGTCCAATTGACGCTGCTCCATTGCACATTTTATGTCTTGCATTAACTGGATGATTAAACCGCCGTCTACTGGAAGCCATGAGGTGTTTCCATTGTTTCACAAAGTCGCCTCTTTCGACACCCAAAGGACATTTCTTTTTGTCTTCTATTTTGCTAAATTTTTTGGTGGTTTTTATTTGTGTTTTCATTTTTTTTCTGTCCGTGCATCTAGTTTAATGTCATCCATATAAATAGCTATTATTTCAGGGTTAATTTTGTATATTTCCAGTATTCGTATCAGCCAAGAATGTGGGATGCTGTCAAAAGCTTTTTATATAATCTATGCATGTACAGTGTAAATTTCTGTTTCTTGCAGTAGCGTGTTTTAGGATGGTTGAGTCTATAATGAGTTGCTCTTTACATCCCATGTGGCCCATCCTGCACCCTTTCTGCTCTTCGGCAATTATGTTGTGTCGTTCTATGTGTAGGTTAATTTTCCTCGCTATTGTTGATGTCTAAATTTTGTAGATAGTTGGTAAGCATGTGATTGGCCGATATTGGGTTAGTTGTGTGGAATAATTACCCTTTGGCAGCATGTATGTTATACCTGTAGCAATAAATTCGGGGATGTTCTGTTTCGCAAAAATGATGTATGATAGGTTTTTGGCTATAGTATTATGTAGGCATGTTAATTTCTTATATCAGTGGTTATGAACTTTATCAATACCCGGAGATTTCCAGTTATGGAATCTTTCTGTAATATTTCGGATCTCATCTTCTGTAATCTCAGTAAACCCCATTTCTTCTATTGTACTCCATCTCTGTTCTTCTTCAGTTATCCAGACGGCATTTTCATTATGTGGTCCCTGTTGTTTCCATATACCAGACCGAAATTCGTGTAACTGCTCTGCTGTTGGAGTTTCTACATTCCTGATTTCTGTGCCAGTCTGTGGCTTCCCTAAGTTTCTATAAAATAGTTTTTCATTAGTGGCAAATATGATATTATCGTTCTTCCGTTGTTGTGCTTTTTGTATCGTTTGAGTCTGTGAGCTTAGAGTGCTAGTTTCTGTTTTAGTGTGTCCAAGAACTCTCCAGGTTTTCTATTAGTATTTTCGTGTCTTGTATGTATGGTTGCGTTTTTAAATATAACTTCAACTCTTTCAACTACTTTCTCAGATCTATTGTTGTTGATGTACTGAGTAAGTTTTTCTATATCTGCTCTCAATTTTGTAATGTATGTTTCTAATCTTTGTTGCCATGGTAGTCAATTTTTTTCCTTACGTCCTGTATTTTCCGTGATTTTGTATTTTAGTTCCTCCGAGGTGACAATCGCAGTGCAATATATTAACGTGTGTATATCTATTAGTTGTGTGTCTGATGAGATGTATTCTTCAAGAATATCATGATTGAATAGGTATACCAGTTCATTAAGTTTAGGGCAATATTTCAGTTTGGGTGATTTTGGCCTAGCTGTTGGGTCCATTCCTGAGTACAGTGTTAAAGTTGTTCTGAATTTGTCTTTTATTTGTTGCACATGTGTTTCGCCAGTATTATGGGTGTTCACGAATGTCTCAACGTCGTTTTCTATTAATAGGGTTATCGATTCTGTTTGTGTCGATGTTTGTGTGGTCTGTGTATGTTGGCTAGATGAGATGAATGGCTGTGTTTGTGAGTGTAATATTGATTGGATGGGCAAAGCTGTCGTTTTAACTGTAGCTTGTCCTTCGTTGATGTTATAAACTTCTTCTTCCTCTTGTAGTTGTTTCGTACTTGTTCTTTTAGTTTGTATGGGTTAAGAATTCGCCGTCAATATGAAATATATCCGTGTATTTTGAGATACAAGTCATTAGTGCTTTTTTTTTCTCAAGAATTTGAGTGAGAGTATCGTATTTGTTCAAGTACCTTTTGAGAATTGAAGAATTTAAGTTATAAATAATTTCTTTATGAGAGTTGTCTAATTTTGATGACATAGGTTGGTATGGAGTCAATTGAACCTGAAAGTTTTTAATTTCGATTTCATTTTCCGTAGTGTTTAAGACGGTAACGTTAACTCTATTATTCAGCTTTAAACGTACAATACAATTAGCCAAAAATACGCCTTCGCAAATTGTCTGATCTAATACTAAGGCTTCTTTACAATCACCTACTTCTAATAAATTGGCTACTTGGCATTAAATTACCATCTCCGACCGTGGAATGGTATGATGTATAATGGTTTACTAAAATAAATAGGTATTGTATGACCTTATAAATTAAGAGAACTAATAGAGTAAAAATATTGTAAAATGTTGTATAAAACCACTACCTATGGTACCGTCGTAACGTAAATTAATTGTGTCGTCAATTGCATGAAATAAAAAGTTAAATACTATCTTACTTTTAGAAGAAATCTGGTATTTGAAATCAATCCTAAAAGACCCGAGAGATGCGCAAGTGGAGTCATTATCACAGACCTTTCAATGTAATTATATCAGTCCCTAGAACTGGTTGATTTAATAAACTAGAATATTTCACAATAGAAATCGTAGAACCAGTATTGATAAGAAAACATAGGGGATTTTAATTAAAATTAGTCCTTAACATAACGTGAGGCAGAGAAATATTATTATTAATATTATTTATTGTATAAGTTTTCACAATTTGTGACGTCACGTTGATAACCATTAAATTTTTTTATAAAAATTATTAGAAATTGAGACATTATTTTCAACCTTTTGAGTCTCTGATTTTTATTACCCTGTGTTAAAAATAACTTAGAAACACAGGACACGAGTCTTTTATTTGAAGTGGAGCATATTAGTTGAGACGAAGGTGCATTAAAATTAGAATCCTATGCAACCATGCAACAAAAATGAGTATTTAAAACATGGTCATCAATATTGTTTGTCATCCGTGTTTTATAACATAATTTAGGAACACGGGATTTAGAACGTTTAATAGTTTTCGTGTCATTTAAATTAATACGACGTTTCGGTAGACACGGCACCGAAATTGTGTTTATTTTAAATCATCATTATTATTTTCAGAGGCGCAAACAACGTGTATATTAGAGCGATTATTGTCCGGCACATTATTAGTGCTCGGTACTTGTGTACTTGACAGTGCAGCGTTACGTTGATCGAGGCGCTTATTATTGTTTTTAAACTTAAGTTTGCGACACTCGCTTATTGACCTTTCTTTTTGCAATATGCACATATTTTATTAGGATTAAAATTAGAATGGGTTTTATTATAATAATTATTTGGATTATTTGAATTTTATTATGCAATGAATTATTGAAACCTTTGATTTATTTTTATAACACTCGGAAGAAGTGTGTCCGAGTTTAAGACAAATTGAGCATGATTTGGATGAGAGTTGCGATAGTTTACTTAATTTAAATAATTTTTCTATCTCGATAGCATGTGTAATCGCTTCGGATAAAGTTCGAGGGTTCCTACAGCGTACAATATGTGAATAACTAGGATTCATGTCCAATAAGAAAGTATTTAAAGCTAAGTCTTCCATTGCTGCAAGTCTACCTAAAAGTTCTTTTTCATCCTCACAGCTGTAGTGAATATCGGATTGGATCCGCGTAAGGCACGATTCAATCCTTAATGAATACTGTGTCACATCTTCATAAGGCAACTGTTTACAATTTTGTAGGTCTACAAGTAAATGCGTCGAATGTTTTTTCTCTCCGAATGTCGATTTAAGAAATTGTTTTAATTCGGGCCAACTACTAAATTTTTTTAAGCAAGAAGCTAATCGTGCTTTTCCTTCAAGTTGGGACACAATATATTTAAACAAAACATTCTGTTGGTCTTTACTTGCTAATGAAATTGCGTTTTCGCAATTTGTAAGGAACGCGGGCCAAGACCCGCGATCCCCGTTGTAGGGCTTAATAAATTTGGTTAGGACCGAAAGAGTGATTTTTCAGACATTTTAATTTAATATTTTTCGGTGTTGGATTTGGTCCTGACAGTGAACTATCTGAGGAGTCAGAATTTAAATTTTAACTTCTTCAGCTTTTACCTTTTTAGAGTACATTAATTAATAGGGATTTTTTAAAATACAGTAAAGATCATCAGAAATACAAGAAAACAAAATATTAATATTTAATGAGTTAATGATAAAATAAATGTCTATAGTTGATTAATTTTTTAAATTAAATCACTTTCATTTGTATTAATTACTTAGATTAATAACTTTTGAAGACTTTAATTTAATATTATATAAAATTACTCACAAAATGTACATAGATTCTCACGAACTTATTTATTAATTTAATATTATATAAAATTACTCACAAAATGTAGAATCTCGGTTTTCCAAAACGTGTCAGTTAATTCGACACTTCGAATATTGTAGCGCGCGGCGTTTACTGTGATGACGTTAATGGCAGCGGTGGCTTTGAGTGTCCGACGACTCAAGAAGTCTTAAATTACGGCGCTAACTCGAAGTCACGTTGCGTTGTCCGTGAGGAGACTTACACGTGGTGTTGATGATGGTGATGCAAGGTCTGATGTTGGTGGCGAGTCAAACTGCCCGGTGATCCGATAGTGCAGAGGTTGTGATGCGGGCTCACACTCGAAAGTGGAGGCTTGTCGTCGACCACGATGGAGCAGCAGGAGGTTCTTGATGATGCGGTGTGGGCTGGTACTTAGTAGCGGAGTCTTATCGTTGACCACAAGTGCAACTGTGCGGGCTTAGGCACATGTACCCAAGACTTAACGTCGACAGCTGGCTCCTTACCCAAGGACCGTGGTGATGAATTCACAGAGCCAAAAATAAGTGTGAGGCGGGAATTCTGTATCGCGACGTGCCTAACTCCTAAGAGTCCCAGTACTTTAATTGTTTTCCTAAGACATCCCACTTCTGACACCAAAATTATTAGGATGGCTCGCCTTTTTTTTTATTTATAGGAGAGGGGGCAAACGAGCATGCGGCTCACCTCATGGTAAGTGACTACTGCCGCCCATGAACAACCGCAACACCAGGGGAATTGCAGATGCGTTGCCGGCCTTTTAGAAAGGAGTAGGCTCTTTTCTTGAAGGTCACTAAGTCGTATCGGTCCGGAAAAATCGCTGGTGGTAATCGATTCCACAAGGAAGTTGTGCGAGGAAGAAAACTTCTTCTTAATCGCACAGTGGTGGACCGCCAATCATCCAGGTGGTGTGGATGGTATCGCGAGTTTTGTCGCAATGTGCGATGGTGAAATTGAGCGGCTGGAATTAGTCCGAACAATTCCTCAGAGCACTCCCCGTAGTAGATGCGATAAAATACGCAAAGAGATATCGGCATGGCCGGTGTATAGAGCATCACCGGTGCTGTCATCCGCATAGCAATGAATGTTTACCTAGATTTAATTTTTAATAACGTATGTTTTAATAAAAAATTTTATGTTTTTAAGAATCGTACCTGTGATGCCAATGGAATATTATGAGAAAACTTTTTGAAGCGTTATAACGCGATAATTTAATATTTAAAAATTAATTTTTGTTTGTTGGTATTTTATGCGCTGCCATACCGTTCATAAGATTGCGGTAAAACTTTGGTAAAACATATTGCTTGCACTTCCTCGAAAGTTATAGATATAGTACAATTAACTTACAGTAGCTGGCGTGAGTATTGTACCGACACATTTATTTTTAAGTTATATATCATTCAATATCAACGAACGTATTATCATTCCTATTTAAAAAATATTAATCTTTCAAATTTAAAACGATATTTCCACAATTATTTCCTCTGCGGCAGCAACGCGCTGGGTACCAGCTAGTTAACTATAAAACAAAAGCGTTGTCAATTTCTAACGACGACGGTCGCGTAGTATATTATCTACCTATAGCTAACAACAATAATCCTTCACTTACTATGGTTTCTAAAAAGTCAATTACTGATCACAAACCTGTAATTATATGTATTAAACATAAACAACGTTCACAGTTTTTAAAACTACTATCAGAAAAATTGATCACGATAAACTTCGTTCGGATATGTAAAACATTGACATTTCACCCATATATGGTGCTAAAGATCCAAATACTTCTCTTGAATACTTAGTTAATAAAATAAAAACAGTCATTGAAGTTAATACTAAATTAATAAAGTTGCCAAGACAAAAAAATATCATCAAACCTTGGATTACGACTGGTCTTCTTAGATGTATTCGTCACCGTGATAAACTACATAAGAGGGCCAGACTTTTTCCAGGCAGTGAAAATGATCAAATTATATACTGACGATACTTTCATATGCATTCAGTAAAAAGCTGTTATTTTGAAATTACAAACAGACACTTCAATTTTAATTATTTGTATGGATTTTAAATATTTGTTGATACCTTCTTTGACTTATTATTTAATCAATGTCTAAATTATGGTGTATTCCCTAAGTATCTTAAGAAGTCCGTAATTCAACCTATTTTTAAAGATGGTGACAAAACCTGTATAAGTATTATATACCTATCTTTATTTTAACCGCTTTGTCAAAACTTTTAGAGAAAATTGTAAATAATAGACTTACAAAATATCTGGAGAAATATAATTTATTGTCAAATACACAGTTTGGTTTTAGACATGGCAAATCAACAGGCAGTGGAAAAAAGTGTATCTCAGTTTTCTTAGATTTGGCTAAAGCATTCGATACCGTGTCAATAAAAATACTATTAAAACAACTAGAAAATCTCGGTATCAGAGGCATCCAACTCAAATTATTCAAAAGTTATCTTTCTGAGAGATATCAATGCGTTGGTGTAAATAATATCAATGGCAACGATTTATTAGTTAGTAACACATGGCTTACCACAAGGAAGTATACTCGGGCCAACCTCATTTCTTATTTATATAGATAACTTAACAAAATTTGATCTCTCTCAGGGACATATAATCTCATATGCAGATGATACTATTTTTAATTTTGCTGCGGATACGTGGGTATTCTCATCAGCACAGACAGGTATATATGCAATAACTAATTGGCTTTACAGTAATAAACTGTCACTCAATATTAGGAAAACAAAATATATAGTTTTTTCATTAAGAAAACCTATTCGTAACCTTGAAAATATTCACTTAGTGATTCATTCATATAATTATTCAACAAGAAATAATAGCTTTTCCTGCCTTTCACTTGAGTCTGTTGAATATAATAAATATTTAGGGGTTATAATAGATAGTAATTTAAATTTTAAACAACTTATTAACACACTTAGCAGAAGAATTCATAAATTAATATATATTTTAGACTCATTTTGGATCCAGATATATTAAAAAAAGTTTACTTATCTTTATGTCAGTCTATTATAATGTAATGCATATCAACTTGGGGTAGTGCTTCTAAAACGGTGTTACTGTAAATATTGAAATCTCTCAACGTGCTATTCTCAAAATAGCATTTAAAGTTAAACCTTTTCTATACCCTACATCACAACTTTATGATAACCATCAGGTCCGACAACAGGTAAGATAACTGTTTATATTAATGATCATTCAGAAACAACATAGGTTATTGCTATACAATCCAACGAACTTAAATAAACGTAGGAAATTTTCCGTAGATACAACTAATTTTATTCATAATTTTAAAATAACTTTTATAAGAAGATTCTTTGCATTTATAGGACCACACTTATATAATAAACTAAATAAAACAAAGACACTTACCACCTTAATAAAATAGATTGTAAAAAAACTGTACATACTTACCTACAAAAATTAACTTATAATGAAACTGAAAACCTTCTTAGTATTCAGACTTAAACATAAATTGTTATATAACTTTCACCAGCAATGCTACCCGTATAAAAATAATAATACCCAGATACACACACACACACACACACACCACACATATACGAGTACACACACATTTTACATACTCCTCTCCTTAAACTGTTCACACACATTACACTCATTACACAAATACTTCCTACAGTCATACATTACACATCTTAAGAGAGAGGAACGACATTATTAATATAAATTATTATCTTGTTTGTACCTTGGTATAAGTAATAACTTAGCATATAAAACGTAATATGTGTCCATTAAATTTCATTGTACCTAGGTTATGTTAGCATAAAGTACTCTTTAGATAATATTTAATTAATTAACTTTTGCTTGCATCCTAGTATTTATGTAAATTAACGGTGGGGATATGGCGCTGACAGCTGATGCACAGGTCTCCTAGTTCGGCTGCAGATGCTATGTTTCAAATATATGTACCAAATTAGCTTTATTAAGTGTTAAGCAAATATCTGGTTGTACTACTTTTTGAAATAAAGAACTTATTATTATTATTATTAATAATAATAATAAGCAATACTTACACATAAATACCGTCTCGATGCGAAATAATAAAATACATCTATACATATATAGTTAAGTCTAAAATACTTCTGCAACGCAGTTTCGGTGGTATGAATGTTGAAAATCTCTGCAAAGATGCTTCCAACATTGATTGGTCGGCTGTTTTAAATGCAGACTCTATTGACGATAAAGTTGCAATATTTACGACTAACATAACCTGTCTTTATGATAAACATGCACCAGTTCGCGTAATTAAAATGAGACATCTCCCTTCACCATGGCTGACTGATGAAATAAAAACCATTTTAAATAAAAAAGCTGCAGCTAAGACAAAATATAAATGTAAGCCTACATCTATGAACTGGGAAAATATATGTTACTATTCGGAATCACTGCAATAGGGTGTGTAGGGATGCTCAACGCCACTATATCCATAAATCGGTACAAATTGGTGATGCAGCTAAAGTCTGGAGTTTTCTTAGATCAATGAGGGTTGGAAAGTCCCGTAATAATGTACTCTCTAAAGATTTAAATATTGGTTTACTAAATCATCACTTCTCATCCTCGTCCAACTTAAATGGAGCTACAAAATTGAACACATTAAATTTTCTTTCATCGCTTCCAACTCCTGATCATTCATCTTTTGTCCTAAATCAATTCTCTGCTTGTGATGTTAAGAAGAGTATACTATCCATTACTTCGAATGCAATTGGCAGTGACTGTATCAGCCGTAATATGATCCTTCCGATTCTTGACATAATCATCCCAATACTTTGCCATATCCTCAATTCCTCCATTTCTTGTGGTGTTTTTCCATCAACATGGAAAGACGCTCACATCATACCGTTGCCAAAAAAGCCAAACCCTACATCTTTGTCGGAATATCGTCCTATATCTATATTGCCATTCCTATCCAAAGTTCTCGAACGCCTGGTATATAATCAGCTCAGTGCTTTCCTTCGCAATAATTCCCTTCTAAATCCTCTACAATCTGGTTTTCGTCCTGGGCATAGTACTGTCAAAGCCTTACTCAATATTACGGAAGATATAAGATCTGAAATGGAAAATGGCAAATTAACTATTCTTTCTCTGTTAGATTTTAGCAATGCCTCTAATTCAGTTGATTTTGAAATTTTACTGGGTATACTTAGCTCTCTTAACATATCTCCAACAGTGATTGGTTGGTTTCGAAGTTACCTGTCTGGGCGCCGGCAATGTATTCGCATTGATGACACATTTTCTTCTTGGTGTGATACCATTGCTGGTGTCCCGCAGGGTGGCGTATTATCTCCTTTACTTTTTTCAATTTTTATTAATTCTATAGCCACTAAGATTACTTCTTCCTACCACCTATACGCAGATGATCTTCAAATATATACTCATGTTTCTCCTAGTGAACTAGCGGTAGGTATTAGTACTATAAATAGTGACCTTGAGCAAATATCAGATTGGGCAAATACATATGGCTTGAAGATTAACCCCCTAAAGACTCAGGTAATTATCATCGGAAGTTCGAATATGATTGGAAAATCAAACCTATCTCAAGCATCTCAAATTGTTTTTGATGGAAATTTTATCCCTGTTAGTGATAAAGTCAAAGACTTGGGAATTTATATTGACAGGAACCTATCATGGGGTCCTCAAATACAGGAAGTTAGTCGTAAACTCTTTGCAGCTGCTCGATCATTGAACAGATTAAGGAACTTTCTACCTACTGCCACTAAAATTGCGCTTGCACAATCTCTGCTTCTCCCAATTATGGACTATGCGGATGTCAGCTATCTTGATCTCACCGAAAAGCAACTTGATAAACTTGAGCGTCTTCAAAATTTTTGTATAAGATTCATATTTGGTTTGCGCAAATATGATCACGTTTCTTGTTTTCGTAATAAGCTCAAGTGGCTTCCTATTCGTCTTCGCCGGAATGCACATATTCTGTCACTTCTTTACAATGTTCTCTTTAATCCTTCCTATCCTTCTTATCTTAAGGATCGCTTTGAATTTCTTCACTACTCCCATTCGAAAGTTTTGAGATCATCAGTAAATTTTACATTAAAAATGCCTGCCCATAATACCAAATTTTTGGAAAGGTCGTTTACTATCCAAGCAGTCCGTCTATGGAATGCCCTACCTCTGTCAGACAGACGCGCCCAATCTTTATCTGTTTTTCAGAAGCTTGTACACAGTCACTATCTTAACTTTTGAATTCGAACCATTTATATATGTATACATTCGTATTTTATGTTTTTTGTTATTTATTTTTATATATTACATGGAAACCTTTATAAATATTATTTCTGCATCACCAAACCACGCAATTTTCTGCTTTTTGTAATCCTGTCCATCCAAAGGTTGTCTGGAAGAAATCGCTTTTAGCGATAAGACCGCCCATTGTGTCACTATTTTGTTTTTATTTTTCTTTCGTTTATGTATTGATTTGGTGTACAATAAAGAATTATCTATCTATCAATCTATCTACAAAGTTAAAGTATGATAAGAAATGTACTTCATGTAATTATAGTTCTGGCGATTTAGTATTAATTAAGAATCAAACAGGTAATAAGCTCAATTGTGTTTACGAAGGTCCTTATAAAGTAATAGAAGAAATGTCGCCAAATGTTAAAATGATGAAAAATAATAAAGATGTATTAATACACAAAAACAACACCAAATTATTCCATTGTTAAATTAAATAATATTAATTTTCATTAAACATCATGTATTAAATAAAAAGAAATACGTTTAAGTAAATTACTTTGAAACTTTAAATTGTATTATTCTTAAATAAGTCTATTAGTGTAATGTTGGCAAAAAAAAGTTTGTAATTTTTAATTAATGTTTGTAATGTTAGTATAAGAAATAGCATTATGATTATATTTAGTTTAAACATTTAACACATCATGGGGGTGTGTACCCTATACTTTTCGGGGGAGTTGTAATGTGATCAAAATAATGTAAACAAGAAGATGGTGGTCAATTTTACACACCCCACGGGTGTGTAAAATTCACCTTACGCAGCACTTCCCGCTCCGCGTGTGAACTGTATGTTTTCCCTTTTCTCTGAAAATATACCTTTGACATGTCTTTAATTTTAAACTCCTAAAAAGTTACATTACAATATCATAAAGTATTCGATCATTGCGTGAAATGTTGGTATTTAAAAAAAATAACACTGTTTGTTGACTACATCATGATATAGCTTGACCAAATCAATGAATAGAGATCGTTTGGCAACTTATTAACAACTAAACACAACATTGCTATTTCTGAATATTGTTATATCGTAAAATATTTTCTTGACACATCGCTAACAGCGCTAATAGCGTATTTTTAATAGAAGCAGAATTTTTAATAGAATCTACATCAATTTATGCCTAATTTATGTATTACAAAGTCGCACCTCAAATTATTGTCGCCGATTACTAGAGGGTACAGTTTTGGTTTTCATAGTTTTAATCTAATAATAGCGACATCTACTTACTGCTAAATAAAATAATAATAAGTAATTGATGAAATTACTTATTAGAATTCAATTGAATACGTATATATTCTTGAAGCATCAAAAATTGTCAGACTTTTTTTTTCATTGCCGCTGTCGGCATGATTATTTATCGTAATTGTCACTTTTAGCAAAATGACTAACAAAATTGTGTACACAAAACTGTGATTAAGAGAGAAGGTATTTAGTTGAATATGTTGGGTGTATATCGGCATAGCAATATTTCACCAACTTCTTTTTGAATCAAGTTCGTGATATTATTAAATGACTAATTATGAGCTAGATGTGGTCCACAATCGTGCAAAAGCTTCTTTTCAGTTTTTATCAGTTTTATTTAAAAAAATACGAGAGCCGTGTAGCCCGCCGTAGGATTTCATAGCACGGGAACAAAAAGTGTACGATTCTAAAGAAACTAGTAAGGAAGTTTTATTTGCTTATTTTCCACGTGCTCAGTGACGTGGTGAAGAATAACTTCGCGGGGAAACCTTCGTGCACATGTGAAATACACTATATCGCACTATGGGTAATTAGGAGCCCTGTGCACAGTTGTAAGACGTATGTAAGTTGCCTTTTTACTTTTTACTTTTAATATTGCTGTCCACTGCTGATCATAGGCTACCCCCATTGTTTGTCAAATAGGTCGGATATTTACAGTAGTAGCCACGTTTGGCAAGCGCCATCCATCTCCTGTTTCATTTTCCCTCTGTCACCTCTTACGACACCCACGACATGAAATGGCGTATTGGTTTCTTTTTCGCCGCCTCTAAATGGCTAATATATTTCTACTCCCGCTCAGCAATTAGTTTTCCCCCATAGATTGCAAAATAAGTTGGATCAGGCGGATCACCAACTGCATCTTTTTATTATTGTAATCAGGAAGACGCTGCTGCCCATCTTCTGTATATTTCTACTCCCGTTCATGAATATAGTTTTTCTCACACGTGTAACGTAAATAGAACTATATTTATGAAATTTCAAAGTCCACTCGAACGTAAAAAAGTACCAGCATCATTTTTATGGTGCCAATCAATATTCAATGGGGCCAATGATTTGAATCAAATATCGCAAATAAACACTATGCAGCGTATTAATAAAAGATCATCAAATTAAACATTACTTTGTCAATACTATATTAACTTTAATTATGAATAAATGTAAATAACGCATTTCTGATTCCAGGCATACGTGGTAGCGCCATGTCAAACGTGGTAGAGCCATGCTGCAGCTATATTAATAGTATAGTTGTAGCAGGAATGGGTCGGCTCGACCGGGGAAGGACCACGCTCTCACAGAATAGTAGCGTAAAATAGCAGCTTAACACTGTTGTGTTTCGTATGGTGAGTGTAGAGAACCGGATACCTTTTTTACTGATACATGATATTTTGTGGACATAAATTCTGCAAAAAATGCACTGAAAATTTCCCAATAGGACAAAGTTTATTCAAATTTACCAAGTTTTGAAGTCTAGGTTTGTAGTTAGATGAAAAAGATGACTAAACTCTGGCAAGCCACTGATACTATTAAATATGAAAGACACTTTTGTTTATAACCCTTCAGCTGCCAATAAGGACATGACGAGGATTTTCAAGACGTTGACGGTTTTCAAGATATTTCTTAGTTCAATATCATCTGAAGAACGTCACTAAAGCAAAGTTGCGTTGCAAACACTGACAATAAATGATATTCCTACTAGAATAAGCCGTAAACCTATTTTATTGTTGTGAATTATATTTTGGTATTTTGACGAACTTGAGGTTATTTTTGATCTAAAAAATTCGAATCTCATTAATAAGTAAATTAAAACAATATTACGCTTATGCTGTTGATTGCCTTATAAATTAGTATGTAATAAAATACACTTATTAGTCTTATGCAGAAAAATAACAATAGTGCGAAATCGATTTTTTACGGTGATTACATTGACAATTTGTTTTAAAGATCTTGTTAGTTACTACGACAATTACTGTTTTGCTTCTTCAGAATAAAGACATGCGTTTCACTTTTTTCATTAAATCAGAATGTTTTTATTATCCTTATTAATTAAAATAAAAGTTAAACTTAAAGTTTTAATTCAGAATTTCATGCACATTTAGTTCGAAATAAGTCCGAGTAGAAATTGCCATATTCGACAAAAACGCGTTGCCGGTGGAACGGATAAGAAAATAGTATATGGCACATCTGATAATTATGTTCAAATAACATACGTTCAATGATGTCACCTGTAGCCGTGGTAGCTCAGAAGAGCCGTGGTAGCTCAGATGGTTAGCGCTCGATGTAAGTTTCACAGTACGCGAGCAACCCGGGTTCGATCCCCGCCGGCACCAATGAAATTGTTAATTGCAATTTTAAGTGCTGATTTACCACGTTCTCGGCGGTGAAGGGAAACATCGTGAGGAAACCTGCGTGGCTCAGAAATAAGAAAAAAAAATTTCGAAGACATGTGAAGTTCGCCAACACGCAATGGGTCAGCGCGGCGTACACTTCTTTGCCCTAAAAACCCTCTCAGAAATGAGAGGAGGCCTGTGCCCAGCAGTGGGACGTATATAGGCTGTAACTAAATTTAATGGTGTCACATATACTATTTTTCTATGCTTATACATGAATATTCTCAAGTAAATACTGTTCAAATTTCAGACGTTAGACTCTCAGGATATCTTTTTATCAACAAACAAAACCGCCGCAAAACCGCCGCTCTGGGAAGTCTGCAGTCTGTGAACATGTTCAAGATTGTCCCCGCCATTACATCAGATTTGATAGACCACAAATCCTCGCAAAATAACACCGACTCCTACCAAGGATGATACGCGAGGCTATTGAAATTAAAAAACATCCTAATTTCAATAGAGAAGATGGATGGGTGCTGCCATCTGCTTGGGATCCTATAATTAACAAAATTAAATCCAAACCCAAGCATACCACTGCAAGACTTCAAGATACTGTAAGCTCATTCTGCGTAGATCGGACCAAAAATCAATATTCAAAAAACTGAAGGTAGCCGGGCTAACTATGACATTGGGACGTCAAACACTCAGTCCCCCCGTGACCATGGGTGCTGTAAACCACAGGAAACGTCGGGAATCAAAATTAGTAAAATTAAACGCGATAAAATCTGTAAAAATAGTTTTATTCAATGTGTAGTGTTCGCGTAAATATAAGAAATCATTAAAAACAAAACTTCAAACCGTTCTCCTGAAAAATGGAATATTTGCAGATCCTACTTTCTTAATAGGGACCAGTGATTCTAACTCTAAAAGATTGTTTAACGAGTCAACTAATTTAGACCGTAATGCAAACGGCACGGGCCCGGGCACGATATAAATGCTAACTAAACTTCATAATTCTTAAAGCCAAAAACCAAATTTTTCCGAAAAAGTCTTGTCATATTTATTTGCTAAGTACGAATTTTGCTTATAATATAAATTACATAGATTTATTTTGAATTCATTCATTAAATAGACCTAAAATCAAAATACGCAAAAAAATTCAAAGATAAAGAATAACACAAATATCAACGGTTTCATTTCTTTCTTTATAACATCCCACTAGCGAAATATAGGATCAGCTATGGAGCTTGCTATTGAATGGTAGTAATTGATGTTGCTTAAAAAAGTTCGTAATAATGTTCTGACATAGCTGACATCACGTTAACAAAAAAAGTTCTTCGTTTTCGCTTCTAATATTAAAACAAGGGGCCTTACCTTCGACATCCACCAATACATGTGTGATCATGTAATAGTTCGTTTTTTTATTATTATAATTTGCACACATCTTTTAAAGGTACCTTATTTATTTATTTATTTATTTAAGCTTTCATGCACAAAGTTGTACATATGGCGGACTTAATGCCATAGGGCATTCTCTCCCAGTCAACCATTAGGCTAAACAGAGATAGACAAACAAGAGGCGGTGCAGCAATAATCAAAATTATATAAAATTATAAAAGTGTGGAATATATATATATATGTATATATATATATATTTTTCCACACTTTTAACAACTAAAGTCTTTAAACCGACACTTGAATTTATTGTGACAGTAATATTCACTCATACATCACAACACGTTTTATTATCAAGCCGGGTAGGTCGCGTGAGTCCAAGCGGGCTGCTTGGACTCACGCGATATCGCGAAAACCCCGCTAGATGCCGGCACCGCTGCCGCGCTGCTCGCTGCAATCACCGACATGCGTGTACACCTCACCGACTGCGCCAACTCTAAAGCTTGATTGAAAGACATGTCAGGATCTTTCACCAGCAACCTTTTGCGTTCTTTCTCTTTCTCTAATCTAAACCACATTGAAACCACATTTACTTGCGATTTGGATTTGCAATTGTGACGGCGCATTATTAATAATAATAAATAGTAATTAATTGCTATACAAAGTCGTTTAAAAATGTCATTGATGAAATAATTTGAGCAATAAATGCAATGCATTAATAAGCATAAAGTTAAAATACATTCATTTCGAACATTAAGTACTATAGCAAAGTAAAGGCTTAATATTGGGTCCTTACATATGAAATTAGCGTTTTGTCGTACTGACCACTTTGATCTGAAATATCTCCTCTTTGGTTAAGAATTCCAAATTCAAATTAATAAATTCATTTAGCTGGTACATTTAAGTTTTGAAAACAGTCATTCATTTGCATTTTCCTCATTATTTTATTCCTTGGCGTCGCTTATTACCGCACAATGGAAAACATGAAATATCGGTATATTTACGAGTACGAGTTCTACCGTGGCACCAGTGCTGCAGAAACAGCTCGAAGGATTAATGATGTGTACGGCGCTGGTGTCGCAAAAGAAAGCACGGTATGTTTTTGGTTTCAACGTTTTCGTTCTGGAAATTTCGACCTTCAGAACCAACCCCGTGGACGGCCGGAGACCAAAGTGGAAAATGAAGAATTAAAGGCTATTGTGGAAGCGGATCCATCACAAAGCACTTCAGAGATAGCTGCAGGCTTCGGGGTAAGTGATAAAACTGTATTAATCCACTTGAAGCAAATCGGGAAAGTAAAAAAACTTGAACGATGGGTACCTCATGAATTGAGTGAATTGAACTTGCAAACACGCGTCGACTGCTGTGTTACTTTGGTCAACCGACACAATAATGAAGGGATTTTAAATCGAATCATTACTTGTGATGAAAAGTGGATATAGATGGTACGATAATCGGAAGCGCTCGTCGCAATGGCTGAACCCTGGAGACCCAGCCAAATCCTGCCCTAAACGAAAATTGACTCAGAAAACGTTACTTGTGAGTGTTTGGTGGACTAGCGCTGGTGTCGTTCACTACAGCTTTCTAAAATCTAGTCAAACGATTACGGCAGATATCTATTGTCAGCAACTGCAAACTATGAAGGAAGAACTAGCTGCTAAATAACCGAGATTGGTCAATCGCTCTAGGCCACTGCTGCTTCACGACAACGCAAGACCACACACTGCACAACAAACAACCACTAAGTTAGATGAGCTACAATTGGAATGTCTGCGACATCCACCGTACTCCCCGGACCTTGCTCCAACAGATTACAATTTTTTCCGGAATTTGGACAACTTCTTACAAGGAAAAAAATTCAACTCCAATGCGGCAGTCCAAACCGCCTTCAAAGAGTTAATTGATTCTCGCCCCCATGGTTTTTTTTAGTAAAGGGATCAATGAACTACCTATGAGATAGCAAAAGTGCATAGATAACAACGGTGCATACTTTGATTAATTAAATATATTTTACAAAAAAAAATTGACTTTATATTCCTCCCGTACAAAACGCTAATTTCATATGTAAGTACCTAATATTATCCTGAAAAATTAATTAAATTTACTAAAACTCTGCTTATAACATTCAAATGTATCAAATAATACAAATAAAAGTCGATTATATTACAATAATAAAGATAAATAACATTTATAAGTTTTATATTATAATTGGCAAATGAGTCAAAATATTTCTTATAAAGCGTGTTTATGTAATGCTTGATTCTTATTTTGTTAATATCTCATAAACTACTGCGTCTAATTTAAAAATAACAATTTTTGTATAATAATTTAATGTATAGAACCGCTATACAAAATTTGAACCAAATCCAAGCGGGATTGATTTTTCTCACACATTTTATAAGAGATGTGCTGAAGACACATAAAACCAGTCCTGAAAATGTGGTGGTCGGGCGCGGCTGATTACCAAAGTACTGTTGCACATTGTGATAGTCCCATATTAAGGACATATGATAGTAAGGTCTATGAAATAAAGCAAATATATGAAAGGTCTCAAATATGTAAAAGCAATATAATAGAAATGGGAGTTGAAAAGGATTATTATAGTGGTGTGTAGACTGCTTCACCGTGAGCGAGACCGCGGTAAACGTGAAATCGATAACCAATATGTAGTAGATATATCATCTTAGTGCCGGTGGTAAGCGGGTTTGTTGTAGCAATACAACTTGTCCGTGGATATCGCGCACCCCTACCGGTTGTGGGCGGCGTCTTAGCGCATAACGTTATGATACGTCGGCTATCTTTCGGATTAGGGAGGGTGTGTTTGGTATTACTTTTAAGTGCAACAAGCATACTCAACACAATGTCTTTTTTATAGAATAAGGGTGAAAAACGAGCACACAGTCCACCTGATGGTAAGACATCTACATATATCCCCGATTAAGAATCGAAATGCGAAAATGCGTATTCACCCCTGAGAGCTAAGATGGAATGCCTCGTTTCCAGTAAAAAGGGTCTCCGGATCTCTAAGCTCACTATACGAAACAAAGCAGGATTAAGCTGCTATTTTACGCTGGTATTCAGTAAGAGCGTGGTCCTACGCCGGTCGAGCCGACCCATTCGTGCTACAACCATAACATAGCGCCAGCGTGGCTCTACCACAAAAAAAATCTTAGTGCAATAGCTCTATGATACATGTATGTTTGGTTACTGGCGTCTTACTAGCGAGCTAATATGGTACGTTGGTGGTATTTTTAGTTAACAACATTATCAACTTTGTAGCCAAAGTCGATAGGGATCATGTGGGTGTGTTGTTAGGGGGCGCCATCCGTAAAATAGTTGCATTGATGCTTACTGTGGTATTGCGTCTGATTCAACACATCTTGTAGTTCTGATCGATGGAGTTATGCGGGTCGATGGAGGTATTCCTGCTGGCATCATATAGGGGACCTTGGGATGGCGTAAGTCCGACGACAGACGTATTGATGCTTGTTGCGTTTTGCGGCATTGCGTCTCTGCGATGGTTGTTGGGCGGGTTGTTATTCTCAATGGCGCTCTCTGCGTCTTGGTTTGACTCACACCTAAGTAACTTTGCTCAAGTTGGGTCCCTTCATGACGGTTCTGCAGACTGTCTGACCTCCATAATGATTTATATAACAACATAATAAAATATCTCTGTGAATTTCCCACGTTTGAATGATTGAAGGCAACTTATTGGTGGATGAAACAAACGTGATCATAAAATACATATACTCAACGTCAGTGACACAAACCCTTTCTGATGGCTGAATTAACATTATTCTATAACTGTCTTTTGGCTGTATCTGCCGTTGTATTGGTTGGTGGAGCATCGCTCAGCGTGGGACCCCATTCCCTTGAGGTGGGCGGTAGACTCATGACACGCTCTGCTGCTAGAAGCCATGCTGACCATGCAATCAGTGGTGATGCCTTACACTTACATCACGTCTGCAGGTGCGGCGGTCTGGCAGGTGGTGGCGCTCACGGAAGGCTTTTTATGAACAGTGTGCCTATTATTTCGACGTGTGCCTAAACCGTGTGACGTACATTCACTGAGGCTGGATTCGATCGAATTCTGTATGGCGTTTACACACATTGAGATGCGCGACTTTGGTCGATGTTTGTGCTTACGCTCTACCAAGGGGCCAAGTCCTCTTTTACTGGTTTGCCAGTTATTTTGCTTGGACTACGGTCCAATCCCCAACTTCTCGTTCCTCATCTGGGGGAGTTCGTTGGTTGGTTGGCGCTCTCTCACATTTTTTTAAAATGTTGGAGAGCGAAGCCCTTGTATGGGATATTTTATATAAATATTGTGAGCCTTTTCCAAGTAGGAATGGAGTAATTATAAGGAATTAATTGATGTGAATCTGATACAAGTAGAATAGGGACGATTAATTTTCTTAACCTTTTTAAGCCCTTTCGTGAAATGTTCTTCTGTTCTTGCTTACATAATTATAAGGCACGTCCAACGGCTTTCGATTGCTCTAGTGAATATTCATTCTTCCAAGAGACACATAAAAGAACTAAGTTACTAAACAAATACAACGTAAATAAGGATCCTAATTAAGACGATCACACCATAAATATAACAAACGGTCTATACTAAACCTTAAGAAAGATCCTTGGGGATATTATATTTACTATCTTGATCACATATATTAAACTAATATATTTAAAGATAGCTTCCACTTTCGGTATTCAACTCTTGACCGTGAACCTCGTTCCTCTAACGTCCTTAAGATTCATATACCTCAGCATAATACTGGTTTCTTTAATTCTTCATTTACAGTTCAGGCAATACTTCTCTGGAACGCACTGCCCGTTGATATAAGAAAAGCACCGACTAAGCATGCGTTTAAGAGACTGGTCCGACAACATTATCTTATGGAAAACTGCATTTGACCGTCGATTTCTATTTTTATTTTTAGTTATGTTATATATGTAATATTTATTATATAATTTATTATATATATTATTATTTAATATTTTCATAATTTATATTATTTTTCTATTAGAACGTATGCGAATATATTTTATGTTTATATACAATATACCTACACCTACATATGTCTAGTAATTTTAACATATTTTGACACCTACCAACTTTTACTTGTTTAATGCTCTCAGGGTTGACTGGTAGAGAATGCCATAAGACATTAAGTCCGCCCATTGTAATCCTTAGATTAAGGTGTAACACAATAAAGATTAAATAAAAAAAAATTATATTATTTTATATTTAAACAGATGACCTTTTATATACAATAGAGGAGAGGGGGTTACACAATGTTGAGTCAAATGACAAATTCTAGCGACTCATTCTGCTAGACTTTCTTCCTGTTTCTGCTGAGACTTATGGAAGGCTCAGGTAACGCTTAGCAAAAACACATTTTTTGTTTGATAATAAGCATCTAATATTTAAATCAGCTTTTTATAATCACAAGTATCCAATGTCTCGTATATCAATGGTATTCAATGTCAATGGTTATCAGATCGGCAACTAAACAAAAAGTTTTTTCACCTGAAGCAGTAATTCATAATGCCCTCTGCTTCGTATACTTTGTATCGGAATCTATGACGCCATATGCAATGCACTATTGTGTCAATCTTAACTTAAAGTTCATCTAATCTTGGATTGACGTGTCATGCAGTCTGTAGAATAGAATAGAATGGAATATAATATTGATTTTTTTGCATTACATTGCATGTAGTTACCTCGTTGCCAATTGTGGTGTTCTTTTTTTTGAAAGAGCGTTGAAAATAGGACTGTCGTTTGTTATACATCGTTTTTTTACACTGAGCTCAATTTGGGCCCTCAGACGATAACTTTATTACCAATAAATACGATATTAGCTTATTAAAGAAAATAAATAATTATTGTGAAAAACTCTTATCTGCATCATCTTCAGAAGTGCTATTTTGGGTGATTCAAAACGACAAAAATGTATAACTACCACTGTTAAAATATTAAAGGAAGCAATAATTCCTTCCGTTGAATAAAATCAAAAGAAATTATTAATTTTTGAGGGTTTTTGTTATAAAAAATATTTTAATTTTTATAAAAATTTGCCTGTACATATTTAAGTGCAGCGACCGTAAATAGGTTTAAGATTGTTTATTGCTTTGTAACATATAATATATATTTACGTAACATATAATAATTAATGTAACATATAATAATTATTTTTTGATTTCAGACATAATACTCATTATTTATAAAGGAAAATATTTCTGCTTAGCCGTTATCAGCTGTCAAAGCATAACGACTACATAAAATTTTTACCAATATGGAATAAGTCTTGGGATGTATTGTGATAATATTTCATTTATAGAGCATAATGCATTTATATTCAATCCCCTGTTTATTAAACGATGCCATAGTAAAAATATTTCGACTTCACAGCCTACCGTAGAAATTCATAACCCTATTAGTAATTTCTCTAATGACACAAATTTTCCCTTTTTCGGAGAAAATTTACAATTATCATCGTAATGTACCAGTGGTTAAAGAATTCCTAGAGGTGCGAGGATACAGCTTGCTAAAACATTGTCATGCACTATTCAAAATTGTTTCACTAATAGTGAAAAGAGTTTGCGAAAATTATAACTTTAAATAAATCAATTCATCCCGTATTTTATTCCCAGACGACATCTTCGTCGAACACGTCACTCGACTATGTCGAACTTCGTCAGAAGCATCTTTCGATCAATCCTTCTCAAAGTTTATCGCTGCCTGCCAAGACTTCTATGCAACCTTTACAAATTTCTGAAAAATACACTTTAGAAGCAATTATGTCATTTTCGAATGGCTCTGCTGGCGGCATTGACGGAATTACGCCTCAACATCTTAAAGATCTTGTAAGCGCTTCCGCTGGTGACGCCAGCGGAGTACTTCTTAATGACATTACAAAATTATGTAATTTTATGCTTTCTGGTAATGTTAATCCTAATTTCATTACATTTTTATATGGGGCAAGATCATGTGCCTTCAAAAAAAGGATAACGGTATCCGTCCTATTGCCGTTGGTTCCACATTTCGACGCTTAACTTCAAAGTTAGCTTGCAGGCATATAAGCTAGGCTTTGGCACTAGATGT
Organism: Parnassius orleans; assembly: GCA_029286625.1. NCBI lineage: Eukaryota > Metazoa > Arthropoda > Insecta > Lepidoptera > Papilionidae > Parnassius > Parnassius orleans. Next base: position 290,098 of record JAGSMP010000043.1, on the reverse strand, counting down.
GGTTGTGAGGCGGACGTATATTCAGTGCGTACATTTTTAACAAACTCTGATGCAGATGTTCTTGTGAAGGTTGACCTAAGGAATGCTTTTAATTTTATCGATAGGGTAACCCTGCTGAAAGAAGTGGCTAACAATACCCCCGAAATTTATCATTACGTTTGGCAATGTTACAGTCAAAATACTAACTTGTTTTACGAAAAAGTTTTACGTTTTTTACGTGGTAGAGCCATGCTGCAGCTATATTACTGTTGTAGTTGTAGCACGAATGGGTCGGCTCGACCGGGGAAGGACCACGCTCTCACAGAATGCCAGCGTAAAATAGCAGCTTAAGGCTGCTGTGTTTCGTATGGTGAGTGTAGAGAACCGGAGACCCTTTTAATTGGAAAAGAGGCATTCCATCTTAGTCCTCACGGGTCCGCATTTTGATTCGTACTCGACGATATATGTAGTAGTCTATAGGCCTCAGCAACCACTTACCATCAGGTGGGCTGTGTGCTCGTTTGTCACCCTTATGCTATAAAAAAAACGTATTATCGATTCTGCTGTCGGTGTCCAGCAGGGTGACCCACTAGGTCCAGCACTTTTCAGTTTCGGCATTCAACCCATTATTTAAAATTTGAAATTCAAGCTGAATATCTGGTACCTGGACGACGGTACACTGGGAGGTAGAGCAGATGACGTCATCAGTGATCTTACTCATATTTTTCGAAATTTTAAAAATATTGGTCTCGAACCAAATAGCAACAAATGTGAAATATTTTTTTCAAATAATTTATCTAGTTCTAACAGAGACACTTTAATTCAAAATTTCAATCATATTTCTCCACGAATAAAAACTGTCAGTACGGAATCGCTATACCTGCTAGGTGCCCCGTTGTTATTCGATATAATTAAACCTGTTTTAAAAACAAAATTTGATCAGTTTTTAAACCACGTTTATAAATTGTATATCTTAAACCTCCACATTGCTCTTACTATTTTAAAATATTTTCTAGATTTACATACTTACTCCGCTCGAGTCCAGTTTGGAAATGTTCGGATATTTTAAAAGATATTGATAATAATCTTAAAATAGCTATAGAAAAAATTCTAAATTTAACTTTAAATACAACAGCCTGGACTCAAACCACTTTACTTATAAAATTTGGTGGTATTGGTGTCAGAAATCTTTCTAGCGTTGCATTGCATGCTTTCCTTGCTTCCGTGCATAGTGACAGTAACTTATGTAACATAATTTTAAACAGTAAAGTAGACCTGTGCTTTGTTACGGAGGCAGGGCAGACATAGCAAACGCTCTGTCCTGGCGAGAATGTTCCACTGGAATGTAACCAACAAAAACAGTGGGATATTCCGTTGGTATAGAGTGTGCAGAAAGATTTGTTTCATAATTTCCTTAGTGACCAAGATCAGGCACGCCTTCTAGCTGTTTCGACTAAGGAATCTAGTCACTGGTTACACGCTTTACGATCAAGTAATCTCGGGACATTACTTGATGGGGAAAACTTGCGCCGACTAGGAGCGGAGATTTGTCAACCCCATCAGTGCCCCTGTGGTAGCAGCGTCGACAAGTTTGGGCTCCACGGACATACATGTAAGAAAAGTGCTGGTAGGTTTTTACGGCACGGTTCTTTGAACGATGTCACCGAAGGGCTCTTGTCTCTATAAATGTTCCCTCGGCTTTAGAGCCTTGTGGAATATTTAGCCCCGACGATATGACATTGGTCCCTTGGGAGAGAGGTAAAGCCCTAGTGTGGGATGCTACTTGCGTACACACTTGACTTGACACTTTGGCGGCCTCTCATCTCAGAGGTACCTCGTTTAGAGCCGGGGCGGCATCAGAGGCAACTGAACTGAGTAAGTTGTGCAAATATGAGTCTCTGAGAGACTCATATTTGCACCACTACATATTTGTGCCATTTGGTGTGGAGACTGTCGGTCCGTGGGGTCCACGTGCGTTGAAGTTCCTATCCGCGACAGGTTTTAGCTGCTGGTTCTTTTCCCACTCGAAGGCTAAGTATAGCCATTCAGCGAGGAAACGCAGCCAGCGTTCTTGGCACCATATCACGGAGAGTAGGACTGTATGATTATTAATTTATTAGTTTTAGTTTTTTTTTTGCTAAAGTTTTTTTAATATTGTATATATTAATAAATTAATATAAGAGTTACATTTAATCTATATTGAAAAAAAAATATTTATAATTAATAGCTATATTATAGCATATATAGCTATTAATTATTTGTTTTTGTTTTAATATAATGTTACATTTTATTACGTAATTCTGTAGTTGTTTTTCTGATTTACCACAAAGTTAATTTTTGGCACCTATCACATTATTTCCCCACGTCCAGGGTTGACTGGGAGAGAATGCTAAAAGGCATTAATTCCGACTTTTTTAATCCTTTTTGTAAAGATGTTTTATACAATAAAGTGTAAAAATACCTATTTATAAAAATATTTTTCTTAAATGTTATGTTACTTAACAGTTCGAAACATAAAAATTTACACAACATAAGGAGCATTAATTATTATAATACATACATTTTGTTAGATTATTCGTAATTTGATAATAATAAATGATACAACATGTAAAACTAAATTATCTTTCATTTCATGCATACACGAAATAAATATGACACCGTTCTACCAAATAATAAAACTTTTTATCAATTAATTTTACTTGCAGTGGGTTTTGTATCACTACGCTTGCTAGACAGCAACATTTTTCTCTAGCACACATGCGCAAATCTCACCGTGTCTTACACCGAGCCACGCACACAAAGCCGACACTACTCTTCACTTAATTCGTAACGATTCTTTGCGACGACTCAGTCTTTCTTTCTTTACTGGTCTGAGATGTGTACGTTCCTAAGGCTGTTCTCTTAAGCCGTAAGCTGCGATTTTTGTTTACATGTATACTTATTTTCATCAGTTCTTCAGTTCATCAGTTCTTTTTTAAGAAAAAAAAAAAAAAGTTCTGTTTTGGAAAACCAAGTGTAACGAAAGGCTTGTATATGATCTTAAGTGCTTTTAAGGACCTAGAAAACTTGAGAATGGACAAAAATTAAACGAAATAAAGTTGCGAATTATTTGAAAAAAAAAATTGCCGGCAAGATGACAATCCTATATCAAGCGATCTCGACGGGAATTGGTAATGTACATATTTTTATTGTTTGATGTTGTTTTAATAACTAACAAAATAGTTTATTTTTAGTTTTCTTATAAAACTTTTCTTTTAAAAAAATGTTGTGGTAGCTCAGATGGTTAGCGCTCGCTGTAAGTTTCACAGTACGCGAGCAACCCGGGTTCGATCCCCGCCGGCACCAATGAAATTGTTAATTGCAATTTTAAGTGCTGATTTACCACGTGCTCGGCGGTGAAGGAAAACATCGTGAGGAAACCTGCATGTCTGAGAAATCAAATAAAAATATTTCGAAGACATGTAAAGTTCGCCAACACGCATTGGGGCAGCGCGGTGGACATTTCCTTGCCCTAAAACCCTCTCAGAAATGAGAGGAGGCCTGTGCCCAGCAGTGGGACGTATATAGGCTGTAACTTTTTATAAAATCTCATAAATTGTATATGGACAACGCCCATTATTTAAATGCCATACCCATATTTATTTCAAAGCCAAATAAATGCGTAGTGAATGTACTATCGAGCAGTCAATTACGAAGTTTCAGGGAGATTAGATGACAGCAGACAGACGATGAACTAGTACTGGGCTTCAATACAGACAATTTCTTGAGGTTTTTATTATAACTGAAACACTTGTTTCATCGTTTCCATTAGTTGTTCATATGCGTAGACATTCACTGTACAAAATCACACCTTTTTTACGTATCAAAATACACTTCCAACCATTATTTGAACAACTATAAAAGAGAAGTACACCGTATGTACATAGTTCCCGCCAAAACTTTTCTGTTTCATCCTTCTCGTTTTCGTCTACTAGGAGGAAGCCGCAAGTCGTTTGACAGTCTAGGCCCGTCTTCGAAATTTTTTTTTTAAACTTCGTATGTCCAACGTGGTAGAGCCACGCTGCAGCTATATTATGGGTGTCGCACAAATGGGTTTGCTCGACCGGGGTTGTAGGACCACGCTTTCACAGAATAACAGACTAAAATAGCAGCTTAATGCTGCTGTTTCGTATGGTGAGTGTAGAGATCCGGAGACCCTTATTACTGGAAACAGGTATTCTATCTTCGTCCTCAGGGGTGACAGCGCATCTACTCCTAATTGGCGATAGATGTATATGTATATGGGGCCACGGCATCCGCTTACCATCGGGTGGACTGTGCGCTCGTTTGTTGCCCTTATTCAATAAAAAAATCTGAGATCGATTAATCGTAAAATTGATTCCTCGGGGTCAGAAAATTAATCCTTTAGATCAGTCGATTGATTAATAAATGGACTACGTTACAGGCAGGTCACTATAACGGATTTTTTTTATATTTTTTCTTTCAGTATTTATATATTTGCATTTAGTAATAATTTTACATATTATAGTCCGATTTTATCAATTTATACTATTTTCTATACATACATAAATAAAATTGAAGTGTCTGTCTGCATTTGCATGCCATTAAGTACATGAATACTGGCTATGGACAATCTGGGTAAGGACATGTAAATATAATGAGGAGCGTTTTAACTTCTTAATAAAACATCAGCGTGAGTGTCAGCGCTGACAATATTATAATATCTCCACATAAACTCTAGTCATAGCAGAGGAGATAAAAATAAAAAGAAATTCAAATAATGAATAAAATAATAATATTATTTTATATAGCGATGAAATAAGTAAATATTTAGGCATAATATTAAATAACAGTTTAAAGGGATAAATAATTACTAATTATTGCATGCCCAGAGCATAATTTCGTCACATTGTAAACAAAATTCAATATCTTAATAACTTAAACGTAAACAAAACTGTCTTGTTCACATTACAGGAAAATAAGCTAAGACACTATTTAAATTTACATTTATGTAATAATTTAAATTTCTCATATAATCTTGTCATATTATTATTGACATCTATAATATAAAAAGGAATCGATGAATGTTTTGCAAATCTCGAGAGAAGCTGAACCGATTTCGCTAATTCTTTTTTTATAATATTCCTTGAAGTACGAAGATGGTTCTTACGGAGAGAAAATATTTCAATTTTTTTCTTAAATCCAGCCTATTGCAACTTGTATTGATAAAAAATTTACAGATGTTAAGCCCTTCCATATATTTATCATTAAAAATTTAAATTTCGATCACTGTGGACAGTTAGTCGAATTACCTAATTATGAATTACATTCACAAAACACAGAAAAGTGAGAAAGTTGTGTTTGGTCCAATAAATCAACATCGCTTATAGATGCTTAGAAGTAACATAGTAAAATGACTTCCATTATTTCCATATAAAAATAATACTGATTATTTGTATGGAACTTTATTTAAAATCGTAAGTTGTGAATTTAATAGAATATCTACTTTAAAAAATTATTCTTAAACAGTCACAAATCATTTAACGAATAGGTGACAGTAGGAGTCCAAAAAATGAGAAGAAGCTTATAATATGAGCTTTAAAATGAAAGATTATGTAATCATAGTGATAGATTTAGAGATTATGTTAAAAACTATTCTAAGGTATTTAAAAAAGTATACTCCACAGCTAAGGCTTTACATATCAATAATAATTAATATTATTATACTTTGTAAATTCTATATATAGAATAATTGCTAATAGATATTGTTAAATATTTTAAAGGTATTGATGTTAAGAAAACGGCAGACTTATGGAGGTTTTCTGTTAAACTTATTGCATCTATAATAATATATTATATCATCTATAATAAACCACAGGGCAGACCTATTTTAAAATAAAATGCTTGAAAGGCGCAAAATGTTCAAGTCAAGGCTTAAGTTTTGTCAAAAAAAAAAAACGAGGAGCCAATTAGATATGGATAAATTTGCATCTCAACACTCTAATAAAAAGTTCTGGAAAAGCACTAAAAGATTAGAGGGTAAAGTCATCTTTTCTTAAGTGTTGAAGGTGCAAGCAAAACAGGACAAATTGCAAATATTTTAAAGACCAATTTTAATTGAAATCCAATGTGATGCAGGTGCCCAATACTAAGCGATGCACAGTATTGAACCAGCTTGCCTTCTCAGGTAGAAACATTGTGAATACTAATTATATTCGTTGACTCCGTTGTGTTTGTATACTATGTAGTCATAAATTGACGGACCGAATCACACGAATTTTAACCTTTCGGGGGAAAATAAGATTTTTACTGGTATTCCAGCCTATATCAGCTACCACTGGCAACACTATACACCTCATGTCATTGTGAATTTTTCGTGTCGAATCAGCGAGTCGCGTCTTCAAATTAAAAAGTTTGAAATTGGTTTTTTAAGTGAAATTTATGGATTTTATTATAAGAATAATGAGAAAATTTATTGAAACATTCATAAACGTTTTGGATGATTCCAATGAATGTAACTTTTGCATTTAAATAACTTGTAGGGTAAATTGATAAAAGCGCGAACTGTGAAATCAATATTATGAGACAGAACGAGCGTCTGTATGTATATAATTTTTCAATCAACTTAATATGTATATTATATATGCATTTAAATACTAGTGGGGTAGTTTAATAAAAACGCGAAATGTGAAATCTATGTACCTATGAGACAGAACGAGCGTCTGTACAGACTGTTTTAATGAAATAAATATGAATATAATTTATTAAAAATCTTATAACTTACAGTCAATGATATTATATACAAAAAATTTGGAAAATCCAAATGTGCACATCTCTAATGGTCATGTAATTATTAATCAGTTTACTTTTATTAATTACCGAAACACATATTACGTTCAAAACTGCAAAAAAATTGTTTCTGTTTAATTGACACGAAATATTTTTTTTACTGCTTGATAACGGTGATTCGTATTTTGTTACCGTAAAAAATTGTCAAATAGTTAAAAAAAATGAACGGGACGGTTTACAATAGTGAAATTTAAAGGGCTTCAAAAGGATTAAAATCTAAAGCTAATAAAACAATCAAAGCGATAAGTTCAGCTTTTCGAAAGATATCTTGTTCACAGCCATACTAATCAACTCACATCTAAGTGAAATTATTTTCAAATAACTTTTTTAAATATTAATCGAAATAAATAATCTTAAAACTACGTCAGAAGTATTAATTGAAACCTCTTGCTATGGTGTACTTTTTAAGTGCAATATAAAACTGGTGGAAGTTATTTAAGTTGAGTGGATCGCCATTTTTTGATTTGGTGACAATAGTATATAATATAGTAATATAAAATATAAATAAATGTAATAATGTCATTGCTTACAGCGTATAATAAACGCAATATAAAATCTATGTGTAAGACAGAACAAGAGTCTGTACATTACATATCTACCTTGCGGTGCCACGAGGGGGTATACGAGGCATTGAATTCTATTTATATGAATATTCATATGTTCATAATCACTACCAAAATGTAATAATATAATATATTGCTTACAGCGTATTAAAAACGCAATATAAAATCTTATGTATGAGACAGAACGAGAATATGTACATTACATATCTCCTTTGCGGTGCCACGAGGGGGTACAGGAGGCATTTAATTCTATTTATATGAATATTCATACGTTCATAATTACTACCGAAATGTAATAATATAATATATTGCTTACAGCCTATTAAAAACGCAATATAAAATCTTATGTATGAGACAGAACGAGAGTCTGCACATTACATATCTGCCTTGCGGTGCCACGAGGGGGTACACGAGGCATTGAATTCTATTTTATATGAATATTTCCCCGTGTAGTGGCGGGTAAGAATACTCACTACCCCATATCTTCCTGTGAGTGTCGTAAGAGGCGACAGAAACTGAGGCAGAGGATGGGCAGCAGCATCTTTCTGATAACAGCAAAACAAAAATAAAAAACTGCGGTTGCCAACCCGCTCGCCAAGAGTGGCAAATATGGCAATATACCCCCCATGAACAATGAAACAAATAAACGGCCCCCAGTCCCCGGCGGCCCCGCTATTCCTGGCTACGGTGGCGACCATGGTAACGGCGGGGCAGGGGGTGCTAAGAATCTCCGGTGGAGGTTTGGTTGCCACCTACGACGACTCGACCTGGCAACTTATAACGCACGCAACCTGAGGACTGACGAGAAGATCCTGGAGCTGGAAGAAGAGATAGACAAGTTGCGCTGGAATATTATAGGATTATCCGAGGTCCGACCATGGTAACGGCGGGGCAGGGGGTGCTAAGAATCTCCGGTGGAGGTTCGGTTGCCACCTACGACGACTCGACCTGGCAACATATAACGCACGCACCCTGAGGACTGACGAGAAGATCCTGGAGCTGGAAGAAGAGATAGATAAGTTACGCTGGAATTTAATAGGACTATCCGAGGTCCGAAGAGAGGGGGAGGACACGGTAATCCTCGAATCCGGCAACTTATTCTATCACCGGGAGGGCGACCATCTGTCCCAAGGAGGTGTCGGATTTATCGTCTACAAGTCTCTCGTTAACAACGTTAAAGATCGGGAGTCTGTCGACGAGGGTTGCGTACCTTATACTCAGAATTACCAAACGGTATTCGCTGAAGGTCATACAGGTTTACGCACCAACCTCGGCACACCCCGATGAGGAGGTGGAGGAAATGTATGAGGATATCTCTAGAGCCATGCATTCCTCCAAAACCCACTATACGGTGTTAATGGGAGACTTCAACGCAAAACTAGGCACAAGAGAGAGCGGTGAGCTGAAAGTAGGGAAATTCGGAATAGGGCAACGGAACCCAAGGGCCAGCAGCTGGCCGACTTTATGGAGAAAGAGGACTTTATGATGAACTCTTTCTTCCAAAAGCGGCCCCACAGAAAGTGGACTTGGTCGAGCCCCGACGGTTCGACAAAAAATGAGATTGACTTCATTATGACCAGACGACAACTGTTCAGTGATGTCTCAGTGATCGCGAGGGTGAAAACTGGCAGCGATCACCGAATGGTGAGAGGCACACTGAACCTAAACGTTGTTGGAGAGGTCACGTCTAATGAAGTCAACGCCCGTCCCCCTCGTGCTCTAATCCAAAGTCCCGAAAACTTTCAGCTCGAGTTACAAAATCGTTTTCAGTGCCTAGAATTTTGCAATGAAGTGGACGATATGAATGACAAGCTTGTGGAAACTGTCCATGCGGTCGGAGCTAAGTTCTGTAAGACCCGTCGCAGAAGAACACAAAAACTCTCCGATCACACTCTTAATCTCATGGTTGTTAGACGGGAGATGAAGCTGCAGTCTTCAGCAGATTTGACAGCATACAGGCAATTGAACAGACAGATCTCCAAATGCATGCGGCGGGACTTGCGCAACTTCAATACAGCTCGTATTGAAGAAGCGATCGAGCGGAACCAGGGCTCCAAAGTCTTTGCCAGAGATCTGTCTGCCAGAAAGAGCCAACTGTCTAAGCTGAAGACCGATTGTGGCAGCATCGTTTCCGGGACACCTGAGATTTTGAGTGAGATTGAGAGGTTCTATGGGCAGCTGTACACGTCATCGTTGGAGCCACGCGCAAGTGTAAGTAACGATCCAAGAGCAAGTCTTATCCGACACTATTCCGATGATATCCCGGACGTCAGTCTGAGCGAGATTAGAATGGCTCTCCAGCACCTTAAAAACGGCAAGGCCCCAGGCGAGGATGGAATTACAGCGGAGCTTCTGAAAGCGGGTGGAAAACCGGTACTTGAAGTCCTTCAGAAGCTCTTTAATTCCGTCCTCCATGGTGGCATTACACCGGAGGCGTGGAGCAGAAGTGCGGTGGTCTTGTTCTTCAAGAAAGGCGACAACGCTCTCTTGAAGAACTACAGACCGATTTCCCTTCTGAGCCGCGTCTACGTGCTGTTTTCGAGAGTCATTACAAATCGTCTCGCATGCAGACTCGACGACTTCCAGCCTCCCGAACAAGCCGGTTTCCGAAAAGGCTTTAGCACCATAGACCACATACATACCCTTCGGCAAATTGTACAGAAGACCGACGAGTACAATCTGCCACTTTGCCTTGCGTATGTGGACTATGAGAAAGCCTTTGATTCCGTCGAAATTAGGGCGGTGCTGCAGTCCCTTCAGCGGTGCCAAGTGGACTGTCGGTATATCGAGGTGCTGAAGTGTTTGTACAGTAGGGCTACGATGGCTATCCGAGTACAGAACCAGAGTACGAAACCTATCCAACTGCAGAGAGGTGTAAGACAGGGTGACGTAATATCCCCGAAACTCTTCACCGCTGCATTGGAAGACGTTTTCAAGCTACTGGACTGGAAAGGATACGGTATTAACATCAATGGTGAGTACATCACTCACCTTCGATTTGCCGACGATATAGTCCTTATGGCAGAATCGCTGGAGGACCTAAGCACTATGCTCAATGACCTCAATAGTGTCTCCCAACGAATAGGTCTCAAGATGAACATGGACAAAACAAAAATCATGTTTAATGTCCATGTCACACCTATGCCGGTAGTTGTTGGGAGCACTAAGCTCAAAGTTGTTGACGAATATGTTTACCTGGGACAAATAGTCCGACTAGGTAAGTCCAACTTCGACCGAGAGGTAAATCGACGGATTCAACTCGGCTGGGCAGCGTTCGGGAGATTACGACCCATCTTCTCGTCAGGCATACCTCAAAACCTCAAAACTAAATTGTACAACTAGTGCGTGTTGCCAGTGATGACATACGGAACTGAGACGTGGTCCTTCACTGCTGGCCGTATGAGGAAGCTCAAGGTCGCTCAGCGAGCTATGGAGAGGGCTATGCTCGGGGTTTCTCTGCGTGATAAACTTAGAAATGAGGATATCCGCAGTAGAACTAGAGTAACCGACATAGCCCAAAGGATTAGTAAGCTGAAGTGGCAATGGGCCGGCCATATAGCTCGAAGAACCGACAACCGATGGGGAAGAAAGGTTCTCGAGTGGCAGCCTCGTACCGGCAGGCGAAGTGTAGGGCGTCCCCCCACTAGATGGAGTGACGACCTGGTAAGACATGCAGGAAGTCAATGGATGCAGGTGGCTCGGGACCGTGCTTTGTGGTATTCCGTGGGGGAGGCCTATGTTCAGCAGTGGACTTGTGAAGGGCTGTAATGATGATGATCCGAGGTCCGAAGAGAGGGGGAGGACATGGTAATCCTCGAATCCGGCAACTTGTTCTATCACCGGGAGGGCGACCATCTGTCCCAAGGAGGTGTCGGATTATCGTCCACAAGTCTCTCGTTAACAACGTTGTAAAGATTGGGAGTGTGTCGACGTGGGTTGCGTACCTTATACTCAGAATAACCAAACGGTATTCGCTGAAGGTCATACAGGTTTACGCACCAACCTCGGCATACCCCGATGAGAAGGTGGAGGAAATGTATGAGGATATCTCTAGAACCATGCATTCCTCCAAAACCCACTATACGGTGTTAATGGGAGACTTCAACGCAAAACTAGGCACAAGAGAGAACGGTGAGCTGAAAGTAGGGAAATTTGGAATAGGGCAACGGAACCCAAGGGGCCAGCAGCTGGCCGACTTCATGGAGAAAGAGGGACTCTTTATGATGAACTCTTTATTCCAGAAGCGGCCCCACAGGAAGTGGACTTGGTCTGGCCCCGACGGTTCGACAAAAAATGAGATTGACTTCATTATGACGACCAGACGACAACTGTTCAGTGATGTCTCAGTAATCGCGAGGGTGAAAACCGGTAGCGATCACCGAATGGTGAAAGGCACACTGACCCTAAACGTTGAGTTGGAGAGGTCACGTCTAATGAAGTCAACGCTCCGTCCCCCTCGTGCTCTAATCCAAAGTCTCGAAACCTTTCAGCTCGAGCTACGAAACCGTTTTCAGTGCCTAGAAGATTACAATGCAGTGGATGATATGAATGACAAGCTCGTGGAAACTGTCCATGCGGTCGGAGCTAAGTTTTGCAAGACCCGCCGCAGAAGAACACAAAAACTCTCAGATCACACTCTTAATCTCATGGCTGTTAGACGGGATATGAAGCTGCAGTCTTCAGTAGATTTGACAGCATACAGGCAACTGAACAGACAGATCTCCAAATGCATGCGGCGGGACTTACGCAACTTCAATGCTGCTCGTATTGAAGTAGCGATCAAGCGGAACCAGGGCTCCAAAGTCTTTGCTAGAGATCTGTCTGCCAGAAAAAGCCAACTGTCGAAGCTGAAGACCGAGTGTGGCAGCGTCGTTTCCAGGACACCTGAGATTTTGAGTGAGATTGAGAGGTTCTATGGGCAGCTGTACACATCATCGTTGGAGCCACACGCAAGTGTGAGTAACGATCCAAGAGCGAGTCTTATCCGACACTATTCCGATGATATCCCGGACGTCAGTCTGAGCGAGATTAGAATGTCTCTCCAGCACCTTAAAAACGGCAAGGCCCAAGGCGAGGATGGAATTACAGCGGAGCTTCTGAAAGCGGGTGGAAAACCGGTACTTGAAGTCCTTCAGAAGCTCTTTAATTCCGTCCTCCATGGTGGCATTACACCGGAGGCGTGGAGCAGAAGTGCGGTGGTCTTGTTCTTCAAGAAAGGCGACAATGCTCTCTTGAAGAACTACAGACCGATTTCCCTTCTGAGCCGCGTCTACGTGCTGTTTTCGAGAGTCATTACGAATCGTCTCGCACGCAGACTCGACGACTTCCAGCCTCCCGAACAAGCTGGTTTCCGAAAAGGCTTTAGCACCATAGACCACATACATACCCTTCGGCAAATTGTACATAAGTCCGAAGAGTACAATCTGCCACTATGTCTGGCATATGTGGACTATGAGAAAGCCTTTGTTTCCGTCGAAATTTGGGCGGTGCTGCAATCCCTTCAGCGGTGCCAAGTTGACTGTCGGTATATCGAAGTGCTGAAGTGCTTGCACAGTAGGGCTACGATGGCTATCCGAGTACAGAACCAGAGTACGAAACCTATCCAACTGCAGAGAGGTGTAAGACAGGGTGACGTTATATCCCCGAAACTCTTCACCGCTGCATTGGAATACGTTTTCAAGCTTCTGGACTGGAAAGGATACGGTATTAACATCAATGGCGAGTACATCACTCACCTTCGATTTGCCGACGATATAGTCCTTATGGCAGAATCGCTGGAGGACCTAAGCACTATGCTCAATGACCTCAATAGTGCCTCCCAACGGATAGGTCTTAAGATGAACATGGACAAAACAAAGATCATGTTTAATGTCCATGTCACACCTATGCCGGTTGTTGACGAGTATGTTTACCTGGGACAAATAGTCCGACTAGGTAAGTCCAACTTCGACCGAGAGGTCAATCGACGGATTCAACTCGGCTGGGCAGCGTTCGGGAGATTACGACCCATCTTCTCGTCAGGCATACCTCAAAACTTCAAAACTAAATTGTACAACTAGTGCGTGTTGCCAGTGATGACATATGGAACTGAGACGTGGTCCTTCATTGCTGGCCGTATGAGGAAGCTCAAGGTCGCTCAGCGAGCTATGGAGAGGGCTATGCTCGGAGTTTCTCTGCGTGATAAACTTAGAAATGAGGATATCCGGAGTAGAACCAGAGTAACCGACATATCCCAAAGGATTAGTAAGCTGAAGTGGCAATGGGCCGGCCATATAGCTCGAAGAACCGACAACCGATGGGGAAAAAAGGTTCTCAAGTGGCGGCCTAGTACCGGCGGACGAAGTGTAGGGCGTCCCCCCACTAGATGGAGTGACGACCTGGTAAGACATGCAGGAAGTCGATGGATGCAGGTGGCTCAGGACCGTGCTTTGTGGCATTCCTTGGGGGAGGCCTATGTTCAGCAGTGGACTCGTGAAGGGCTGTAATGATGATGATGATGAATATTCATGTTCTATTTACTATGTATAGGTCTAGGTCTTATCATGAAGACTGATAAAGAAATAATGATGCTGTAAATTACTGCATAAAACTGTTATGTGGCTTACACAATTTAGAGGCTCCTATAAGAAGAGCATCACTTCTATCAGAGTTAACCAATGATTATAAAGAAAGCTCTTAAGGAAACCCAAGTGACTTCTTATTTGGTATATAATTTTATCTTTTCAAAGAATCTTCATAAATCTTAAACAAACATACAGAAACCTTTAAACTATTGGGACCTGTCTCCATCAGTAACAGCTCAGTAGGCATGCAATAGCCTCCAGTAGTTGCTCTATGCCAGCAGAGGAGATATTGTCAAGTAGTTTGTGGCAGCCACCGAGCCCAGTCATCGAGGAAGAAAGAATAGAGGTAAACAAAGCTATAGAGGTAAACAAATTCACCTGACCTTATTTTATTCCAAATGGTCTAAAATATTAAATAAATAAAAAATGTCTCAGTGGCTCGAGACCAGTTCATTAGAGTGCGAGTCAAGCATGTCCTTCCTGAGTTTTAAAAGCTATAAAATTAATTGAAACAAGACTAGTCTTAATTTTGTTTTTACATTTTTATATTTTAGATGAAGAGTTTCATAAAATAAAAAAGTGCAAATTTCAATATAATTTGCTGTTATTTGGGTTATAAAGTAGGTATATAGGGTTTAATTGTAAAAAAAAAAAAACAATACCTTAAAAGTATTTCTTTGTAGTAAAATTCTTCTGCATTTGAGCGTGGAGCGGTCCGTCACGGAGTGCCCCTCGCCTCAGATGACCCGAGAGGCTGACCGGGATTGACCTGTTTGAAGAGACGGCTACAGGAATAATTTCGGCCGGCAGACCACACCACATATCCGTCACCTCGTAAGCCAGGTCCAGATACCACCTCGTACGCATGTTACTCCTTTTCTAAATAATGCAGGCCTATTAAAAATGTCATCGCGTCGAAAATTACACCTTCCTACCCTATTATTTGGAATAATTGCATCAAAAACTCCTCGTTACTTATATGACAAATTAATATGGGTTAGCGAACAATCAAAATATTCAAAATGTACTTACTAAAGTCTTTGTTATTCCGAAACATAGAACAATGGCATTTAGAGGGTCCTTCAGGTAAGCAGCTTCTCGCTGCTGGAACGATCTGTCGCCACTAATGCGTGCTCTAAAAACTATAGGAATATTTAAAAAAAAACTGATATTAATTTTAAAACAAGACCAAAATCCCTCGTAATTTTAAAAATTTACGTGCACAATTTAAAGGGCCTCCATTTAACGCTAAAAAAATTTGATATGTAAGACTCACTGTTTTTTTTATCTCCACACTAATTTTCAGTTCACTTACTGTTTCGTTTATTTTCGTTGGTATGGTTAAATCTCTTGTAGTCTTCAATTAAATTAAAATGTTTAGTTTATTTTATTAAGATTAGACGCTATACTTCATGTTGTTGAGCTGTTGAGCACTTTATCATGTATTATATATATATGTGTGTGTATATATGTAAGTGTATGTTTATGTTTGCTTAAACAATGTATTATTATTTCCAAATAATAAGCCTTATTATGCTGATTCTTTCCCCGCTCACTTCTCTGAATGTTTTTCTTTAAGTTTTAGCTTTAGGTAATGTATGACCGTCCGTGAAGTCAATATTAAGCTCAATTTGAAAATCAGCGCCGCTATCATTTAGTTCAGCAGCTGTTAGCTGAAATAGGGACCTAATTTGACTTTACACAAATCCTGTTTTTTTTATTTCTCTTGTTATTTTATTTTTCTTTGTGATGTCAAATAAAGTTTTCTTTCTTTAAAAAAAAAAAGATATTTTGTTCGCTTATCTTTTTCGGCTTTCAAGAGGTTCTCGTCATACGGAATAGTAATGTCGACCAAAAATATCCTTGACTATGCCCGGTCCATCAGCACAATACCAGTTTTATTCGCAAGAATAGTCCTGTTTGTGATGATGGCCCGGTGCCAATAGAGCCTGGCGCGGTCATTTTCGAGCACGGCTTCCGGCAAATACTTATAATAAGACAGTTTCCGATCCACGACCGCATTTCAGGGCGAGCTCCCGGTGTAGGATCCTGGCTACTAGGTTGTGTCTGTGCAAGTACTCAAGAGTAGAACAATCGGAGATGACATGCCTAAGTGAATCACGGGATGGCGACAAGCTCGACAAATGTCGACGGTGCCATCCCTTAGGATGTATCTCCGAGAGTTGTTGGTTTTAATAATATGATTCTGTACCGCACAGACAAAACCCTCGGTTTTTTCAAACGGGTCACCAAAACGTACCCAGTGGAAGGAGGCAACTGTATCTACGAAATAAGTAAGTCGATAGGAATAATTCGATAGGAATATGGCGAACAACAAAGTCCAATAACGAAATTGTCGTATATATGTATTTTTCTTAGAGTAGACTGACCTGAAAATATCGATCCTTACTACACTACACTACACGACAAAAAAAACAATACACCTAAAAATGATTTCATATAACTCAAAAATTCGGTCTTTTTTCAATTTGTTTAGTGAAAAATCATGTACATACTTTTATTTATTATTTTAGAACAAAATAATCATAATTGCCAATATTTTATTTCTTTTGGGCATCAAAGTCAGTGCGTTCAATTAATTGTAAATATTTATGTAATTGTATTTCTACCGACATAGAAAAAAATCTAATCTCGATATTTAGGTGTCTGAGATCGATTCACACTCACAGGATCAATCCATTATTTAAGATCGATTAAATAATTGATTATCCCCTAAAATCCCTTATTCGATCTCAGACTTCCATCCATATAGCGAAAGCAAACATAAGGATCGCGGCACAGCAGCTCAATGAATATCATTGGTTTTAAGTACCTACGTAGTACGTACTAGAAACTATTCTAAACAAAAAACGTGTCGCATCTTGATGACAGCCGTGGCCTGCGCGGGGCGAGCGCACCGTGAACTCATTGAGGTATTTGCTGCAGCGCTAAAAATTAGTTCAAACTGTTAAAACATGAAGCACTAGATCGCTTACAGAGTATAGTTTTCATGCGACCAAATCGGAATTTCATGGCGCTTACGCGTTTCGTTCAATCTCGATTTTAAAAAGCAGAAATGACAGCCTTGTTATGTTCAAAATTTATAGTTAAATAAATGTAAATTAAGTAGAAAATTATAAGTGTTCAGCGCGGCAAGTATATCCATTCATACATGAACACAATATACAACCTATGAAGATCCCACCGCTGAACATAGGCCTCCCCCATAGATTGTATTCGGGGGATTTTACCACATGGTCCGAGAGCTCATGACGCATTTTTCATGAAGTGTTTGATGCATCATGAAACTTTGTTGAAAAGTATCAGTCCACTCAATAAGCAGGTATTTGACTGTTTGCCTGGCCTACCTGGGTACACCTGGTACTGCGCATACAGGTAAGTCGCAAAAAAATTTGCCCAAAAAAAAGTGTTTAATTCAAATAATAATAATGACTATCCGTCAGCAAGTTGATAAAGAAATAAGAAAAAAAATGGCAGACACTTTTGAAGGGGTTGAAATAGGGGCAGACTACCCTAAAGTTGTATTTTCAAAAATTCAAAAAAAGTGTTTGATTTTTCTGCCATTTTTACAGCGTTTTTATTATATATAATAAAAAATTCCCACAAAAATGCAGACAGTTTCTCCGGGGGTTAATAATTTAAAATCTATACAAATAAATAAAATTGAAGTGTTTGTTTGTAATGTCAAAATAACAGCTTTTTTACTAAACGCATATGAAATTATATACGGTATTTATAACAAAAACACAATTTTATAAATTTTTGTCTGTCTGTCTGTCTGCTTGTTCCGGCAAAATCGCTGGTGGTAATCGATTCCACAACGAAGTTGTGCGAGCAATAAAACATCTTCTAAATCGCACAGTGGTGGACCGCCAATCATCCAGATGGTATGGATGGTATTGCGAGTTTTGTCGCGATGTGCGATGGTGAAATTGAGCGGCTGGAATTAGTCCGAACAATTCCTCAGAGCACTCCCCGTGGTAGATGAGATAAAATACGCAAAGAGATGCAACATCTCTACGCAGTGCCAGTGAGTCAAGCGGATCGGAAAGAACTCGATCGTCGACGATTCCAACCGCTCTGCGCTGGATGCGGTCAAGTGAAAGGAGCTGGCACTGGGAAAACCCTTCCCAGAGATGGGAACAGTATTCCATGTGAGGCCGAACCTGCGCCTTGTAAAGTTGCAGGCGGTGTGCCGGCATGAAATACTGTCCCGCTCTACCGAGCACGCAAAACTTTTTAGGGGCCAATTTGGCCTTCTCTTCCAAGTGACCACGATATTTGAATCAAACTTTTACGATATTTGAATTAAAAATTTTTTGCGACTTACCTGTATGCGCAGTACCAGGTGTACCCAGGTAGGCCAGGCAAACAGTCAAATACCTGCTTATTGAATGGACTGATACTTTTCAACATAGTTTCATGATGCATCAAACACTTCATTAAAAATGCGTCATGAGCTCTCGGACCAACAGTTGCCACGCTTGGCAGGCGGGTTTGTTAGAATATCTAACGAATACTTGTTATCTTTGTTGACGTACCTTTATATTTTTATTAGTTATCAATTATAATCATTAGCGACCAAACTTTATTTGGGCGTGCAATATGCTTGGTGAATTCATAACTCACGGTACCTTATAATTAGCGTAATGGTAGTAGTGTGTATCAACCACGCCGGAGCGCGCGGATTCGAATCTCGCAAAGGTGTAACTTATTTTTAGTTTTTATTTTAATTTTTTTAGTATTCTACCCGCATGCCCCACAGATCAGCAAAAATAAATGATTATTTGCCGAGTTACGTTCATTTTATGGTGCCTTGCGTACTTTTTAATCGTTTCTTATTTTTAGTTTTTATTTTTGTTTTTTTTAGTATTTTACCCACATGTCCCAAAATCATTGCTTATTAATTTACTACCAAAACTATTAAATACTTTTATGAATGATTAAAATGAAAATAATTATAATATGTATATTTTATATGTACATAAGTCTCGGTTTCTCGTAAACGGGCCCTACGTACAATTTGGGTGAAATTTGGTACTAAGATAATGTTTTACTTTACCTACAAATTTACGTTTAAAACAAATCTATTCAGAAAATTATTAATTTTTCTAATTCCGAGCAAAGTTCGGTCACCCAAGAACAATAATAAATATTATACACACATCATACAGCTTGCAAAGATTATTAGAAGAATAAAGAATGAAATAGTATGTTTTGCCGTCGCGGTCACGCTATGCTTGACCGCACTCCGAGCGAGTTATGGTTGTAGTTTCGCCATCCGCCGTGCTACAGCGCCGCGGTCTCCGTGCGGGACCCGAAGGTGAAATCGCAACATTTTCTGGCTCAATACTAACTCTTAATATAACAGAAGTCTCAAGTTATTTCTGGAATATCCCATGATCACCTCTTACATCATATACAGGAAGAAATGAGATAATGGATTCTCTAACGCCACTACCAAATGACAAATTTAAATTCAGAAAAAGAAATACACGTTTAGATTCTAATTATATTTATTGCCAAACTAGTATATATTTCCTGTCTCTAAGTAATAAAGGTCACGGGTAAAGGGATGGGTTGAATAAATTTAAATTTACATAACTATTGCCACTGTTATTCATAACAAGTTTTCTATTATTATTTAAAGGCATTCTTGGCACACGCATATCTAATGCTAAATCTAATGTTTTAGCACTATTAGTTATTATTATAATAGCCTTGGGTCATTAAGCAATCCTCACTATGATATAGACTATAGAAAGATCATTACTGTAAAAAGGCATCTTTTCATTTGCTTCCGAATTTTAGTCAAGTAATTTATTTAACGTGCATATTTAGACAGTTAATTTAAAAGACAAGACGATAGAACATCGTCTTATGTTCCCCGTCGTCGGTATAGGTTTTTTCCGTCAGGCGCAAATCGGAAGTCCCAAGATCTTTCTGGAATTTTTCACGGTTGCCCTTTCCGACACCATCGGGAAAAAATTGGGTAATGGATTCCTTTACGCCACCAAATATTTAAGTTCAACATCTATTCAAAATACCAGATTGAAATAGCAGCCGAATTCTGTGTTGTGTTTAGTATTATAGTGACAGGTAACGGACGCCATTTTACTGATAACGAGGCATTTCATATTAGATATCAGGCTATTAACACATCTGCTTTTCGATACTTAGTAAAATATTGATAGATGAAACATCTATCACTACACATTCACTTACCATCAGGTGGACTTGGTGCTCGTTTGTGCTTATTTCTATTAAATAAAAATACTCATCTTGCGTCCCATCAGCCTATCTAAACATCACCGCTTAATATGGATTTATAAATTTAGTCATCACTTTAGTTGTTTATCTTAAGCTTGTGATATTTCTTAGTCCACCGAAAAGGATTTTTTAAATTTTTAAATAAAAAGTAAAATTCAACTACAACTACAAATAACTCAAAATCATAAAATAATTTTCTTAAATTCACTGTTGGAAATGGAGTCGTCCCACAGTGTAAGGTTTCCCTGAATTGCCACGCTCAGCTTGCGCATTGACGATCGCACCAATCCGCCAGCCTGGTGTGGTGATTACAACCAATCCTGATATCAAACAGACATTTCACTTATTGCGCAATAACTTCAAGTACGATACATACCATGAGCATTTTTTTTTATTGGATAAGGGTGACAAACGAGCACACAGTCCACCTAATGGTAAGTGGTTGCTGCGGCCCATAGACATCTACATATATCCTTGATTACAAATCAAAATGCAGATGCGTTTGCACGCGTGAGGACTAAGATGGAATGCCTCATTTCCAGTAAAAACGGGTCTCCGGGTCTCTACACTCACCATACGAAACACAGCAGCTTTAAGCTGCTACTTTACGCTGGTATTCTGTGACAGCGTGGTCCTTCCCCGGTCGAGCCGACCCATTCGTGCTACAACTATACTATTAATATAGCTGCAGCATGGCTCTACCACGTAAAAAAATTTATGTGCCTAAAGTACATTTAATTAATATGTATCTTTAACCGACTTCAAAAAGAACTTCTTATCGTCTGTATGTTATTTTTGTAAATAAGTTACACAATATCTTTGTTGTGATCCGATTTTAATAATTCTTTCTTTGTTAAATATATCTTTCTTTTATTCGATACTTATATGTCTGTACGTTGTATATTTTTGTGACAAAAGTAATTGATAGGAACTAAAAATAAGTAAAATACATTTCTAACATTTGCAGAATTTTCCGTCTGTCTGTCTGTTTGTTTATAAACGAATCACATCTAAAGTACTAATTTGTTACAAAAGAATCTTCAAAAAATCATAAAACATGTATTTAGTCTTTGTTTTATTAAAATTGGTTCATTTTATCAAAGTTGTGATTATAATTTTGAAGTGTAGGTATAATTTGTTCAATCATTAGTTGAGTCATTAAGTGCATTTTAGATTAAAATGGTAATTAAAATGATGTAAAATAACGTTGTTTATGATATACTTTTACCTAAAATACAGTGAAAAAAAATCCCTTTCTCACAAATAAATACAATAATTAGCCAGAGTCATCGATAGATGGCGTTGTGCAAATGCAATTCAAAAGGCGGGTTCTTATTTTCTTCCTGTGAATGAGTCTTTATTCATTTATTATCATCATCATTACAGCCCTTCACAAGTCCACTTGTGAACATAGGCCTCCCTCAAAGAATGCCACAAAGCACGGTCATGAGCCATCTGCATTCATCGACTTCCTGCTTGTCTTACCAGGTCGTCACTCCATCTAGTAGTGCGAAGTGTAGGGTCACCCTACACTCCGCCTACCAACAAACTTTACAGAACGTGAAACTCAAGAATTCTCCAAACAGCTAGACAGTGGTCTGGTCGAATCCTTTGTTGATATATTTGCAAATATAATTCATCGCTTAAACTGATTGTCAATACTCAATACTAATGTGTACATTAAAGCTTCTGCACAGTAAAAGGGAATATGGAACTACCAATTAATTATCAACAGTCACCATGATTTTTTTTTCGCGAAAACTTTGTTATTAACAAGCTTATATAAAAGCGTGTTAAAATGGTTACTGTAAGTTATCCTTAACAGAAGTGCTTCGCGAACTTTTTTTTTGGAACTTTTAAGAGGAACTATTCAGCGATACATTATTTTCGTGCAATTTTAACTATTGACGCAGTGCACCCCGTAGAAGCTCTAAATAGACGCGATAATTTCCGACGTAGTGGATGAATATCATCGTAACTTTTAGTCATAATATACATATAATTATTATATAAGTATAAACTATGTCCATCTAGAATAGTGTACCTTTCAAAATTTACCCTCTACATACATACAAACTCACAAAATTATATAAAATACCGACAGTTTACTTGGCACTGCTGAAGGGACTGTTACTGTTACCGTTAAAGCCTATTTAAGTCCACTGCTAAACATAGGCCTCCCCCATAGATTGCCTCATAGGGGGATATTTGCAATAGTTGCCACGCTTGGCAATCGGGCTGGCAACCGCAGTTTATTTTTATTTTTAGTCTTTATTAGGAAGACGCTGCTGCCCATCTCCTGATTTGTTTCCCTCTGTCGCCTCTTACGGCACCCACTGTGTAGTGGATATTCTTACACCGCTACAACACGGCATAGCTAGTACTATCCAAATTTCGACGGATTTTACCATAGTCCTTTTACGCAAGACAAAGTGGCAGAGTGTACTTTTCAGCCTTTTATACAATTTGCCGAAGGGTATGTATGTGGTCTATGCTACTAAAAGCCTTTTCAGATACCGGCTTGTTCGGGAGGCTAGAAGTCGTCGAGTCTGCGTGCGAGATGATTCGTAATGACTCTCAAAAACAGCACGTAGACGCGGCTCGGAAAGGAAATCGGTCTGTAGTTCTTCAATAGAGCGTTATCGCCTTTCTTGAAGAACGAGACCACAGCACTTCTGCTCCACGCCTCTGGAGTAGTCCCACCATGAAGGACGGAATTACAGAGCTTCTGAAGGACTTCAATTACTGGTTCTCCACCCGCTTTCAGAAGCTCCGCTGTAATTCCATCCTCGCTCGGGGCCTTGCCGTTTTAAAGGTGCTGAAGAGTCATTCTAATTTTGCTCAGGCTGACGTCCGGTATATCATGGGAATAGTGACGGATAAATCTTGTTCTTGGATCGTTACTCACAATTGCGTGTGCCTCACTCAGTCTCAGGTGTCCCGGAAACGATTATATATTATACCACATTCGGTCTTCAGCTTCGACAATTGGCTCTTTCTGGCAAACAGATGTCTGGCAAAGACTTTAGAACCCCGGTTCCGCTCGATCGCTTCTTCCATATGAGCTGTATTGAAGTTTCCAGAACAGACAGATTTATAAAATGTAAACATCATTCCCACTGCATGCATTTGGAAATCTGTCTGTTCAGTTGCCTGTATGCTGTCATTTCTGCTGAAGACTGCAGCTTCATTTCCCGTCTAACAGCCATGAGATTAAGAGTGTGTCTTCATTATTGCTTCTGATCATTATATAAATCATAGGCGGAATAATTCATATACCAACATAAACTTCATTATGTATTTGTTAAAATATATTGACCTTAAAAACGTTGTGATGTACAAAGTAAGATGTTCTACTTCAATTTTAAAATAACGTTATAGACTTCATTTTTATTTATTTATTTAAATAAACCCATGTGCCTAACAGAACTTAAACTTCATTTACATTAATTACTCGTATGTCATGTAAAATAAAATTATAAATTATGTATACAAATAGTTAATAGATAAATAATTTATTAGAAATGGTTAAATGTCAAACAACTTTAAAATGAATATTTAACAATTAAATTAAATAAAAAGACATTAACATTAAAAATTTAAATATCATATATAAACACATGGAAAAAAAAACTATTAGCAACCAATACTGCTGCGGTTGCCGAACCGCCTGCCAAGCGTGGCAAATCCCTTCTATGGAGGTAATCTATAATGGAGGTGTATGTTCAGCAGATTACTTTTTAGGCTGTAATGGATGGATAAATAGATGCATAAAGTTAAAGTTAAAGTTACAGCCTATATGGGTGGGGCTCAAAAAATTTGTACCATAACGCTCTAGAAAGAGTAACACTCAAAATCGTAAGCAACACACTGGAAGTTATGTAACACGCTAGAACTCTGTAAAGGCAGGACTTTATTGTACCAGAACTTATTAAAAATCTTACCATATTTACGAGTACAAGTAATATTATTATAAATATTGGCATTAATTCTTAATTGTTTTTGTTCTGACTCATTCCCAAATGGAAATAAACATCACTCAAATTGTAACGTTTTATTAAACCTAAAGAGGAACTTTGTTTCCATATTAATGTTAGAAATTTTAAAGTTATATCGAAAAAGGGAATATGACGTATTTCTCCATTAAGCCTAATGTTTTTTTTGTGACATCACTAGAGACTATTTTCAAAAAAAACTAATTATCACTAGCACTTTTTTTTTTTCAATATTTTTATTAGTTTTCAAGGGTTCTTCAAGTAAAATATTTAGCAAATTTTCTTCAATAAACATGGACTGTATAAAGGAGAAAATTTGCTAAACATGGTGGATAGTGCATGGCTTTCAGTGGTAACTTTTCTATAAAAAAATGTCGTATTAAATCAAGTAATTGTTTGTTTTTCTTTATAGATCATTGTAGAGTTTTTTAGAGTATGTTAACATTTATTTGTTGTGCTTCTATGGCAACAGAAGAGAAGACACGATTATAATTACATAATATGCAGGTTTATTCAAATTCAAGCAAAAATTTTATACCCGCTTTTGGGCTCTACCACATTCGGTTAAAGGCAATGTAAACTAAGCTTAATGCTATCCAGTGTGTTATGTAACACACCACAACACAACATAACACACCAGACCGAACACGAGAAGATTCTTGTGTTTATATGATTAAAGTAGCCGCAAATTCAAAATTTTAGAAATAAATCCATAAAATAAGACTTCAACAGGTATTTATTTAGTATCTATGATTCATATAATGAAAGATAAACACATAAATTGAAAATTCTGTGTTTAATATCCAATATTTTTGATGAACAAAAGGGACACTGCAAATACCCTCACTTTTAGACTAAAATGGCTGACATTAAATTGACACTTGAAGGTTATAAGGTGTTGCCATTATACAGAACAAGTTATAATGTGATAAGCACTAAACTACGAAAGTTATCGTGGTACACATAACTCGTAACGCACTAGAAAATTATTAGGGACACTTGTTTATATTTCTATTTTAAATATGTCATATGGAATAATAGGATTCATGAATATCGAATCAGGATTATTAAATGTCAATTTATATGATTAAGTCACCTTATTTTATGGTGAAACACTGTCAATGAAATGATTATTAAAGGCGTTAGCTATTTCAGTGGGATCAGTCAAAATATTTCCATTATCATTTATTTTTGATGTAATATCATGGGGATAGTCGGCCTTGGCTTTTGCATTTTTTATAATATTCCATTTCGCTTTAGATTTATTAGTGGATGATGTAATATAGTAACTATTCTGTGCTTTGCATGTTAAATTAATAATTGTTTTGTATCTCTTAGCATAAGTTTGAAAAATATTTTTATTTTTAATCGCGGGAGCTCTTCTATATTTCCACAGTAACTCTGTCTTTCGCTTGTTACACGTTTTAAGACCACATGTAATCCATTTAGGCTTCTTTAGAGTGGAAATTTTAACTTTCATTCTTGGAAAACACAAATCATAGAAGAGTTTGAGTAAATCGTGAAACTTATTATAGGCATCATTAAGGTCATTTGCTTTATAAACTTGGAACGATAGAGATTTTATGGAATTTATAAATTTAGTTCTATTTTCCAAGCAATAGTTTCACCCTTTTGTACACCAGTACTTTATATCGTAGGTTCTCTCAATAGGACATTGTAGGATTTGAGCGGTATATAACTCTACAACTTTTCCTTTAAAATTATAGAGATTTTATATTCTCCAGAGGCTCGGACATGCTCCCGTAATAACTACGAGCTTGTTTAATTTGATATATTCCTAGACTAAACAGAATTAGATCCTGGAATGCCAGTCGTGGAAAATTATCCAGCTCTGGAAGATTACCATCAATGCTGGCGAATCGCACTCTCACTCTGTTTAAATTGTGCGCTTCTACATAGGAGGCTAAATTATTTGGAGTGTTTAGTTTGGCTTGAGCAATTGCTAATATCTCTACAGCATGAAAATTATCACGAATCAATGTATGAAATCGATTTATTAAGGCAGCTGCAATTTTAAAGTACAGCATAAGATGAGTAGATGCAGTATTAAAATATTCCTGACGGAATAATTTGAAGTCCCGTTTAAATCTCCCATTTACGATTTCAACCACCCACCTACACAAAGTCACACATCTGGACTTGTTGGCTGCAATGGTTGATAATTGGATTTCACCAGCTTGTTTAGATTCAGGCATGTGAGCCTTGTAACCACATTGCTGCAAGAATGGAATTGCATCCCTAAAACCTCTATCAAGAATAAATACATCATTTTCTCTAAAATAGGTTCGCAGTGGACTATTATCGCTGAACAGTCTAAGCATTATAGAAGCATCTGATTCATCTTCGCAAGATATGGTCCATAAACATCAAGGATATAACCATTACAGCACACAAGTAAAAATGGCTTAACTAAGTTACGATACTTATGTAAACTGTATGTTTGCTTCTGGTAAAAGTACTCGTAATCACTACTTTTTGCACATAAACATATGTACCATCACATATTATTATGGCTGGCATAAATTCAGGATCCATGTCTGGATTACCAAATAAACCATTTGGTATTGTCAAGTTAAATTGAGCAACTTGCTGAATGCATAAGGTATTTGTCTCTAAATGCAGTTGGATGAATTGCTCTTCAAAGCACTGACTTACAATATTTAAGTGTTTGAAAACAGTCGATGAAGCTACATTAAAAAGAGAAGCTATTCGTTCATTGCTATCACCTGTACGAAGTTTTATTAAGAACATAGCTAGACTTCTTTTAGGTGATCTAACCTTTTCACTGATAGATGGAATTTCAACTAGTAATTGTTCAAATTGGTATTTAGTAAATCCTAACCAATACTTGCATAACGTTGAATTATGTTCAATGATATTTAAAATATTATAATTCTGAGTAACACTACTTTTAAGTAGTGAACATAGGTTGTCTATTTGAGATGCAGTGAAATCTGAACAGTTACTATTTGTGTATAAATTATTCCAATCATTGTGAGGTTCATTTAAGTGGTATTCGCAAATACGAGCACACAGTGGCACATAAAATGAGTGATCAATCAGCAATCTCTCTTTTAGTAGTTTAGGTATTAATAATCTAGATGAATGATTACATAACTTAAAAATACAGTGACGGGAAGTAGAAGCAGCACGCTTATAATTAGCCATAGTAATTGTTGATACCACTCTGGAAATGGCAGGAGTTACAGTTGCAGGCACAGGTGGTGGTTGTGGGATGTTACCGTTGTCTTCAATATTCATGCATTGTAATTCCATATCCCTGTTATCATTTTGTTGTCTCTGTCTCTGTACAGTTCTGGAAGCTCTCAGCCAACAACTATTGCAGACTCGTCCTAAACGATCCACCTGCAAAAAGTGTTTTTTTCATCAAATAACCGAACGGACAATAATTTTACAGTGTGGACCCTAAATAATAATATTTATTAATATTTTATTTATTTCAATTTTTATTAAACTAAATTGTCTTAATGCCTTTTAAAATTATTTATAACAGCATGTATTTGTTTCCCTTCATAATACTTAAACCAGACGTAAGCCAGATTCCACTAAGGTAAAAAGAAATAACAATACATCTAATAAAAGACAGGTGAACAAGTGAAGAAGTAGTTATTTTAGAATTATAATGTTATTTGACTAAGCACAAGTTCGTTGACGTTTTATTTACACTAACTTTATTTAAGGTAAAAAATATTACTTGTATATTAAGTACAAAGGCATACAAATATGGGTGTAAAGTAAGAAAGAACTAGCGTCTATCTTATAACAACAACTGAAGATAAAAAACTGTGGTTATCAAATATCCCCCCTATAAGGAAATCTATGGGGGAAGTCTATGTTCAGCAGTAAACTTTTGATAGGCTGTAAAAATAAAGATGACCTGGTGGTGAACAGCCAAATTGTGTGGAGTGCAAGGTGTATGGTACTACAAACATCAATCTGTGTGCCAAAGTGATTATGGCAACTCCTCTGGTCAGGCCTATTTCATTCAGGGGATCATTTACAGGCTGTTAAAGTAAAGTAAGTACCTGGTGTGATGGTATCCACTGCAAAATAACATCTCTTTCTGCTGAATTAATAGGCACAGGACGTGTGTGGTGTGCTCTTAAAATTGAAGATCCACATGGAATACAAATATTCCTATACCCAAATCTTCTAATGGAATGAGCACTTGCAATACTTTCCTGCAATATTCTTAGGCAATTACAACAAACTGCGTCAAGTGGGTGTAACTGAAAAATTTGAGAATGCAAATAAAAAATAAAATAATATTAAATTCAGAAGGAATGTACGTTACCTACAATCAAAGGCGAGGTTGGTGTGAAACCCCAGCGAAGGGTTGACACAGAATCCTATCCTTCCTGTATAATAAACTAATCATATCCTATAGTTTTTGCGAAACAATATATTTTCAATTACAAAGATTTATTGGAAATCCAAAAGAGAAATATCGATTATACGAGTATATTATGATTTTACAAGATTATCAGTATTTCAAGCACATATTATATTGATAAATAAACTTTATAATATTAGAGTGGACTGAAAATCTACTTATTGTACTTAATTAACTTATTTTCTAATTACATAATATTTTATTCTTACTATAAATATTAATACATTTATATTATTTTTTGATTTTGATTTCTAATTGACTGACACCAGATTTATTAAATACACATTACATGTGATATAATATACATAATTACCTATCGTTCGACCCATTGATTACTATTATAGATACTCTTTTAACATAGACAAAAACTTCTATTGTGTATATTTTGTGTGATCTTATTTTATCTATTAATTAAATTAGCTTTTACCAATAACATAAAACTTCAATACTGTGACACTTTTAACATACTAATATGACCTGTGTTTGTTATTTGTTTTAAGTAATTCAACATAAATTATAGATTTTCCAAAATTCTAGGATGAAAAGTAAACTCTTGTATTACTCACATAACACTTTTAATTAAACTAATCAGTTTTCATTTTCGAATGTAATCATTAATATTTAACTAACCTGTTTAATATAATCCAACACTTGTTGCTTGTTGCACTGATAAAACATAGACATATAAACCTACTTGTTGGCAGAAAAACTACGTGAATTAGGTACCTGTTACAAGTGGAAATATGAATTTTTTCAAACTTTAACACGAACACAGTTTATATCCTAAATAAAGTAACTTTTATATTCGATAAATGTATTAAAACTACGACTTTATTCTAACCTTCAATGCAAAATTATTATTAAGTTGGTAAGCACAGATTACTGTATGCAGTTGGTATTTGGTTAGTATAAACAAGAAAGTCAATGCAGTGTCTACAATTTTAAAAGATGTATTATATTATTAAATATGTATTATAATCATAGATTAAAATTATATCTGTAGAAAGTATGAATTTGGTATAGTAATATGAAGGGATATTTATTAGTATTTTTACAAACTTAAAATAATTAGGTACTCAAACATGTATAGATCGTTAAGTGTGTCGTTTATTATTATTTCTAAAAAATCGTATCATATCTCATATTCAGTAAAAATTAAAAAATAAATAAAAATGTATTATAAAATGTATAAATATATAATATATGAATACATTCAAAACGAAAATTAGTAGCTTTCGTTTCTGCAATATTTTTAGACTAGAACGTCGAGCTTCGAGTGATAAAATAAGATATTCTTAAAATTAAGATATTCTCATAAAAGTTTGAAACTTTAAATCGATTATAGGTTTGGTACAGTTGAATTCAGCGCATTCCATAAGATAAAATACTCACCTCGTTAGAAATCCACACAGATAAAAGTTGGCGCACATCTGCTCCTGTCTCGGCTAGTAATTGTCTTCGCAAAGTACGTTGAAATCTAACTCCACAATTAATACAACTATTTGCAGTGTATTATGATCTTTCAGATGCCATTTTCTTAATATCATAGTAAATACCAAAAAAACAGCAGCGTGAAGAAAGTCAAAGCCATAAAGTAATACCCGGCCGCCGGTTATTACCCAGACACGGAAGTCAATGACCAAATAGCGTTTCGTTCCACGGTCACTTTGAACGATGTTATATGACATTTTTATGATTAGCTAACACTTTTAGAAGTAGGATTAAATACAAAGTTCTCAATGGTATCTCTTTTAAGTAATAAATATATTATATAATAAGTTGTCTTTGTAAAAATATATTTTTCTTTTTATAGAAACTGCAAAAATGATCCATTACACGCATTTTCCTCCCCATATTACATTAATCACAACATGAATATCAATACAACTCATTTTTTTTTTTTTCAGATTTCTTGATTCCGTTTAGATTTTCATAAAATCTGTAGGCCATTTTCTATAATAAATTGGTATCTTTTTTTTGTGTGTAATACCATTAAGGGTCGTTAAAATTTCTAGTGGGCCCAAAAACGATTGACTCCTTTGTAGAAATTTTGACTCTTGTTGAGGTAAAGGTAATAGGCTACCAACCAAATGATAAACTTGCCCTTGCACTTTAAATGTGGGCATATAACCATCTCCTATTCTTTTTTTAGCCCCAAAGGACGTAACTTAAAGGCAGCCATTATACGTCCTAATACGGTCCATGAAATGTGCATGCTCTAGATGAAGATTAGGAAGCTTTACTTTACCACCGGTGCAGCACACGCCATGGACCTCTTCTTTCCACTTGAAAGCTAAACAGTAAATACATTTTTTAAGAGGAAGGAAGTAAAAAAGGATCAAGCTCTGGGCAGAGTGTATACAGTACACCCTAATAACTCTGCATGTTATTATCTGCATCTTCTTCTTCATGAAATTCGAGGGCCAACATCATTCACAGATTTAAAAACTGTTGATGGTATCATACAGGGTATTTTTGAAACGCTCCCGAAAACGAAGACAGATGATAGTACTAAGGATACCTATGATGATGGGTCACAAAGAAATTCGATCCCGAGGAAAAAAAAATCATCTTTTCACAACGTTTTATTAACTTTATTCACGCTCCATCATGTTATTACAATTATTTGAAACGATATTTCACAAAAAAAATCATGAAAATACTGAAACATAAAAACCAGCAGTGAAACTTAAAAAAGAAAATCAGCTGACAATAGGGTCAATATCCTCGCGGGCGCCGAACTCTTACCTAGATCGGTACGAAATAATGCATTAGGTATACTACTCACTCTACCCTGCCCTTTCACACACACGCTGTTTCGTGTCGCCTCGCGCTGTGCAATTTACACATACTTCAAGGACGTTACAATGTGCGCATTTGTTTTGGCGGAATCGATTAATAATTTTAGTTTTTGAGACAGTTCCATGTTGACTATCACGAGCGATAGTTCAAGTAGTAAGTAGTAAATTTAGGCCTAATAGTATATTAATAATTTCTGTTGAAATTGGGAACTCCACACGTACGGTGAGGAGGTCTTCACCATTCTCATTTATACTTTCATCGCCAAACGTTCCTAATATCCTTTCAACCAGACCTCTTTACCCCAACCCTTCCATTAAAATCTCCTAACATAATAATATTTTCATTTACCTTACATTTCATCAACACCATCCTTACCATGTCCCAAAACTGCTCTCGGATATAAGTGGGCTTAGACATATCTGGGGCGTACACCCCTAGCACAAACAACTACCTTAGTCGTAATGGGCGAAAATAGCATTTAGTTTGGTACACTCAAGTCCAGTCTTTTGTGTTCCACTTTCGAAGTTATAATTTAAATGTCACAGCACCCTACACAAAATTCACTGAATCAATGTTTTCACCCTTTTTCATTCCAAAGTTTATTGTATAAATTACACTACACAAAAGCACTCAGTCTGCTGAACGTTGTCAGTATAAATTTCCAACAAAAAAGGTAACTTTTCTCACGACTTTGGAATAAAAATCTAATAGCGTCAAGTAACACGTCTTTCTCATGTAAACACCGTTAGATAAGCTATGGCACACATTTATTGGCAGGAGTAGTATCTAACAGAGAAAAAGCGTTAACCGAAGAACCATTTCAAATTTATAAACAAGTTTTAAACAATATAGAGAACAGCACTGGCCAAATATTTTTTGGATGCTCCTGGATGCTCAGGCAAAACTTTTCTTTTAAATTTATTATTAGCCGAGGTAAGGAAAAATCACGGAATAGCTTTGGCAGTTGCCTCTTCCGGTATTGCAGCAACGTTGCTGGATGGTGGTAAGACAGCCCATTCTACATTTAAATTGCCCTTAAATTTGATGCATGTAGATACACTTCTATGCAACATTTCAAAGCAGAGTAATATGGTGCAAGTTTTGAGAGAAAAAAGCTTATTGTATGCGATGAGTGCACTATGGCCCATACAGGAGCCGTGGCGGCTCTCAGCAGAACATTGAGAGATATAAGAGAAAATGGTACATTGATGGGTGGTGTTACAGTTTTTTAGGGGAGACTTTCGAGAAAACTTACCGGTAGTACCGAGAGGAACACGAGCCGATGAAATAAGGTCGTGTTTAAAGTCTTCATATTTGTGGCCTCATATTCAGAAGCTCGCTCTTAAGACATATGTGAGAGTACTCTTGAAAGGAGATGCTACCGCTGGTCAGTTTGCATAGACTTTAATTCAAATAGGTGATGGAGATGGAGACACACACACACACACACATACTCACTAACAAACTACACTCAAACATACTCATTCCTATTCCAACTACTACGGAATCATATCTTACAGGCGCTTTTAAATTATACTAATTTTTACGGATTCTATCGCGTTTAATTTAACTTTTTAAGTCCCGACGTTTCGGGTGCTTTATAGCACCCATGGTCACGGGGGGGACTGAGGTGTTGGAGGTCCCGATGTCATAGTTAGCCCGGCTACCTTCAGTTTTTGAATATTAATTTTTGGTCCGATCTACGCAGAATGAGCTTACAGTATCTTGAAGTCTTGCAGTGGTATACTTGGGTTTGGATTTAAAGGAGTCAGTCGTTTTTGGACCCACTAGAAATTTTAACGACCCTTAATGGTATTACATACAAAAAAAATTACCAATTTATTATAATAAATGGCCTATAGATTTTATGAATATGTAAACGGAATCAAGAAATCTAAAAAAAAATGAGTGGTTTTGATATTCCGTGTTCTGGTTAATGTAATATGGGAAAAAATGCGTGTAATGAATCATTTTTGCAGTTTCTATTAAAAGAAAAATGTTTTTTACAAAGATAACTTATTATATACATATTATATTTATACTTATTTGTATATTATATATTTATTACTAAAAAGGGATACCACTGAGATTTTTATCCTATTTCTAAAAGTGTTAGCTTATATCATATGACATGGTTCAAAGACACCGTGGAACGAAACGCTATTTTGTCATTGACTTCCGTGCTGGGTAATAACCGACGGCCATATTATCATAATATAATCATCATATCTATGTCTGTGCCGGCGGCCGGGTATTACTTTACGGCATTGACATTCGTCACGCTGCTGTTTTTTTGTACTTATTGCATCTGGAAGATCAGCATACACTGAAAACAATTAAATAATATTTGTGGATTTCAACGCACTGTGCGAAGACAATAATTAGCCGAGACAGGAGCAGATGTGCGCCAACTTTTATATTTGTGGATTTCTCATGAGGTGAGTATCTTATCTTATGGAATGCGAAGAATTCAACTGTACACAACCTACAATTGATTTAAAGTTTCAAACTTTTATGTGAAATATATCTTATTTTTGTCACTCTCGAAGTTCTAGTCCAAAAATATTATACTACGGAAACGAAAACTACTAATTTTCGTTTATGATGTATTACATTTTATTTTTATTTTTACTGAATATTGAGATATGGTACGATTTTTTAGAAATAATACATGTTTTAGTACTTAATTATTTTAAGTTTGTAAAAATACTAATAAATATCCCTTCATATTACTAACAAATTCATATGTCAATGTCTAATCAATGCAACAAGTGTTGGATTATATTATACAGGTTAGCCAAATATTCCACATTATGTATTTAATTCGCCAATGACATTCGAAAATTAAAACTGACGAGTTTGTTTAATTAAAAGTATATGTGAGTGTATAATACAAGTTTACTTTTGCTCATAGAATTTTGGAAAATCTATAATTTATGTTGAATTACCTAAAACAAATCACAAACACAATTCTTATTAGTATGTTAAAAGGTTAAAAGTATTGAAGTGTTATGTTATTGGTAAAATCTAATTTAATTAATAGATAAAATAAAAATTGAAATCCTATCAAAAGCCCATTGCTGAACATAGACCTTCCCTCAGATTTCCTCAAAGGAGGATACTTGCTATAGTTGCCATGCTTAGTAGACGAATCGGCAACCACAGTTTTTTTTTATTGGTAGTTGTTAATAGGAAGACGCTGCTTAAATTCAGAAGGAATGTGCACACATTCCTTCTGAATTTAATATTTATAGATATAGATAACATAAAAATAAATGGATGTTATTAGGGAATACATATTAGTGTTAATATTTGATTTAATACATACTCGTATATCTCTCGTATTTATGTTTATTATATTTAAACACCAATCTCAGGGCAGCAAGAATTTTCTTTACATTATTTTTATTTTATTTTGTTGATTGTAGGTAATGTACATTCTTTCTGAATTTAATATTTCTTTACTTCTTTATTTTTATTTGCATTCTCAAATTTTTAGTTACACCTACTTGATGCAGTTTGTTGTAACTGCCTAAGAATATTGCAAGAAAGTATTGAAACTGCTCATTCCATTAGAAGATTTGTATTCCATGTGGATCTTCAATTTTAAGAGCACACCACGCATGGCTGTGCCAATTAACTCAGCAGAAAGAGATATTATTTTGCAGTGGATACCATAACACCAGGTACTTACTTTACTTTAACAGCCTGTAAGTGATCCCCTGCCTGAAATAGGCATGCCCGGAGGAGTTAGCATAATTGCTTTGACACAGATTGATGTTTGTAGTATCATACACCTCGCACTACAAACAATTTGGCTATTCACCACCAGGTTATCTTTAACTTTACAGCCTATCAAAGTCTACTGCTGAACATAGACCTCCCCACAGATTGCCTTATAGGGAGATATTCGATAACCACAGTTTTTTGTTGTTATTAGATAGATGCTACTTCTTCCTTACCTTACCCCATATTTGTATGCCTTTGTACTTAATACACAAGTAATATTTTTACCTTAAATTAAATTAGTGTAAATAAAACGTCTAAGAACTTGTACTTAGTCAAATAATGTTATAATTCTAAAATAACTACTTCACTTGTTTACCTTTTGATTTGATGTATTTTATTTCTTTTAACTTAGTGGAATCTGGTTTACTACAAAAGTATTATGAAGGAAACGAGTACATGCTATTTATATATAATTTAAGAGGCATCAAGACTGTTTATTAGTAATAAAGATTGAAATAAATAAAATATTAATAAATATTATTATTTAGGTGGAAGACACTGTAAAACTGTAGTCTGTTTGGTTAGTTGATGAAAAAAAACACTTTTCAGGTGGATCATTTAGAATGAGTCTGCAATCTTGTCGGCCGAGAGCTTCTACAACTATATGGAGACACAAATGATAACAGGGATATGGAATTACAATCCATGAATATTGAAGACATCGGTAATATCCCAAAACCACCCTTATGCCTGTAACTGTAACTCCTGCCATTTCCAGAGCGGCATCAATAATTACTATAATAATATGCAGACCTTTTCTATCAAAATGTTTAAATTATTTCTTAAGCAAAAATTGTCTAGTAAGGGTTATTATACTACTAGAGTACTGTTTATAATACTACTACATGACTGATAATAACCCTGGGAATGATGTGATCGCTACCATGCTGTTTCTAAATGTTTTCATAACAATTGTATAAAATATTATATTGTAAAATGTGCTTTTTAAAAAAAAAGTGTCTCTGGGTTTCTTGCTGGTTCTTTCCAGGACAGAGGTTTTTTTGCAAACCAGTGGTAAAATTAAAAAATGACTTTTAATAAGTATTATGTATTGTAATCTATATTGAATAAAAATGATTCTATTCTATTCTGTGGCTAGTTATAAGCGTGCTGCTTCTACTTCCCGTCACTGTATTTTTAAGTTATGTAATCATTTATCTAGATTCTTAATACCTAAACTACTAAAAGAGAGATTGCTGATTGATAACTCATTTTATGTGCCACTGTGCGCTCGTATTTGTGAATACCACTTAAATGAACCTCACAATGATTGGAATAATTTATACACAAGTAGTAATGATGCATATTTATATAGTAATATAAATATGCATCATTACTATATGGTAGTTTTTGCCACAGTTGCTACGCTTGTGGCAACCAAAGCTTTTTGTGGTGTTCTATAGGGAGATTTTGTTGCTCATCTCCTGGTATTTTTATTTTACTCTGTTACGACTTTTACGACACCATACGGGACGAAACGCGATGGCAGTTGACGGAAGGGCTATACAATATTTTACATTATATATTTAATTTAGGAAGACCTATACAGTTAAGAATCAATACATCACCGCGTCTGTTTATTCGTACTGTTTACTCCGGTACTACTAAAAAAAATTCCATCCACCAAGTAGTACTTAAGAATTCGAAGAACCTAAAACTTTTTTATACTTTTTAATATTCACAGTGCACTATTATAACATAAGATATCAATAAAAAATTATTAGACAGTCGCCCGTATGGGATTTTAGGTTATAATGAGATTGCTGTTTGATTGTTATTTTCTCAGTATTCCCTTTATATATGGTACAACTAATATTACTATAGTAATCTAGAGATTATAAGGAATAAATCTACATACATTTCATTACGAGTCATCACAGTTTTTGGTGGGCCCATTCTCCATACAAAAAGAAACTGTCTCCTTTACTAATTATAGGATCCCAAGCAGATGGCAGCACCCATCCATCTTCTCTATTGAAATAAGGATGTTTTTTAATTTCAATAGCCTCGCGAATCATCCTTGGTAGGAATCGGCGTTCTTTTGCGAGGATTTTTGGTCTACCAAATCTAATGTAATGGCGGGGACGATCTTGAACATGTTCACAAACTGCAGACTTTTACAAATTGCGGTGTTATTGCAATATTCAAACCCTTCGACAATACTTTTACTGTAGGTTCGTCCAGTGTGTGTTTTGACAGATTATAGACCTAGCTTTGTTTATTGTTTGCGTCTGTGTTCAACGGTTGTTGCGTTTCGTTTCTACGTTGACATGGATGTTTGGCATTTGATTTGATTGTTAATTTTTAGTATTTTTCTATTTGTTTATTTTTGCATTCATTATATTTCGATGTTTCGCGTTTGTTTTAAGTTTCAATGCAATTATTAAAATCAAATGTCGTTAAAACTGTCTTCAACTCATTGGACAAATTGTCTATGGTATTATTTATGAATTGTAGATCGAACCGTTTTTGCTGAATCACCGTTCGCAACAACTTTTTACTTGCCTGATTTAAAATCTTAGCGCTTCCTAGAATGTCCTTTTTTGTTGATATTTTGACACACGTAGGAATGACATTATGGTCTCTGCACCTCTTCAAGAAATTTAAAGATGTTATATAAGACCTACATCTCGATGACAATGAAACTATGGTCAGTTTAGATGTTCAGTTACTATTCACATGCTTACCTATTGAAGACTGCATCTCAATTGTAACTAGGAAGCTAGAAGATAACAACATGCCTAAAGAATATGCAGTATTACTCAAACACTGCCTCACATCTGGCTATCTATTGTGGGAGGAAGAGTTCTACAAGCAAGTAGACGTTGTGGCGATGGGCTCACCTGTATCTCCCGTAGTCGCCGATATATTCATGGAGGACTTTGAGAAGAAAGCCCTCCTTACTGCTCCTGTAAATCCAAGATTCTACAAGCGGTACGTAGATGACACTTTCACAATTTTACCATCTGACAAAGTAACTGTATTTTTAAACCACCTTTATTCCATAAACTCTAAAATACAATTCACAATGGAGTTAGTGGCAAACAATTATTTAGGTTTCCTAGATGTTTTAGTCATCCGAAATCCTGATAACACTATTGGTCACACCGTGTATAGAAAAAGAACCATACCAACCTATATTTAAATGGTGAATCGCACCATCATCCATCACAGGTTAGCTACCGTGGAAAAATCTTTGTTTCAGAGAGCACGAGGGATCTGTGACAGAAAATATCTGACCGCCGAGCTTCAGCACGTCGAGCAAGTATTGCAAGACAACAAGCTTCGGGTCCCGCGCCTACGTCACAGTGACCGAGTTAAGGCGGCCACAGTTGAGCGTGTGCCTGCTGTACTACCCTATGTCAGAGGAGTCACAGACAAGGTTGGCTACATCTTGAAGCGAGCTTCCATTGAAACATACTTCAAGCCGCCGAAGAAGATTAGTCAATTTTTACCATCCGTCAAGTGTTATATCCCTCTACAAGATGCAGGAGTGTACAAGCTGGATTGTGAATGTGGTCTCTCTTACATAGGACAAACAAAAAGATCTATAAAAACCCAAGTAAAAGAACATATAGCTGACTTGAAGCACCGACGTATCTGGAAGTCTGCAGTTTGTGAACATGTTCAAGATCGTCCCCGCCATTACATTAGATTTGGTAGACCAAAAATCCTCGCAAAAGAACGCCGATTCCTACCAAGGATGATTCGCGAGGCTATTGAAATTAAAAAACATTCTAATTTCAATAGAGAAGATGGATGGGTGCTGCAATCTGCTTGGGATCCCATAATTAATAAAATTAAATCCAAACCCAAGTATACCACTGCAAGACTTCAAGATACTGTAAGCTCATTCTGCGTAGATCGGACCAAAAATTAATATTAGAAAACTGAAGGTAGCCGGGCTAACTTTGACTTCGGGACGTCAAACACCTCAGTCCCCACCGTGACCATGGGTGGTGTAAAGCACTCGAACCCAGAATCATCAAACGGTTTTCGCTGAAGGTCATACATGTTTACGCACCAACCTCGGCACATCCCGATGAGGAGATGGAGGAAATATATGAGGATATCTCTAGAGCCATGCAATCCTCCAAAACCCACTATACGGTGTTAATGGAGACATCAACGCAAAACTAGGCATAAGAGAGAACGGTGAGGTGAAAGTAGGGAAATTCGGATTAGGGCAACGGAACGAAAGGGGCCAGCAGCTGGCCGACTTCATGGAGAAAGAGGAACTCTTTCTTCCAGAAGCGGCCCCGCAGGAAGTGGACCAGTTCGAGCCCCGACGGTTCGACAAAAAATGAGATAGACTTCATTATGTCGACCAGACGTCAACTGTTCAGTGATGTCTCAGTGATCGCGAGGGTGAAAACTAGTAGCGATCACCGAATGGTTAGAGGCACACTGAACCTAAAGGTTAAGTTGGAGAGGTCTCGTCTAATGAAGTCAACGCTCCGTCCCCCTCGTGCTCTAATCCAAAGTCCCGAAACCTTTCAGCTCGAGCTACAAAACCGTTTTCAGTGCCTAGAAGATTGCAATGCAGTGGACGATATGAATGACAAGCTCATGGAAACTGTCCATGCGGTCCAAGAACACAAAAATTCTCCGATCACACTCTTAATCTCATGGCTGTTAGACGGGAAATGAAGCTGCAGTCTTCAGCAGATTTGACAGCGTACAGGCAACTAAACGGACAAATCTCCAAATGCATGCGGCGGGACTTATGCAACTTCAATACAGCTCCTATTGAAGAAGCGGAGCTAGGGCTACAAATTCTTTGCTAGAGATCTGTCTGCCAGTAAGGGCCAACTGTCGAAGCTGAAGACCGAGTGTGGCAGCGTTGTTTCCGGGACACCTGAGATTTTGAGTGAGATTGAGAGGTTCTATGGGCAGCTGTACACAACATCGTTGGAGCCACACGCAAGTGTGAGTAACGATTCAAGAGCAAGTTTTATCGAGACGTCAGTCTGAGCGAGATTAGAATGGCTCTCCAGCACCTTAAAATGGCAAGGCTCCAGTCGAGGATGGATATTTTTCTGAAATCGGGTGGAAAACCGGTACTTGAAGTCCTTCAGAAGCTCTTTAATTCCGTCCTCCATCGTGGCACTACACCGGAGGCGTGGAGTAGAAGTGCGGTGGTCTTGTTCTTCAAGAAAGGCGACAACGCTCTCTTGAAGAACTACAGACCGATTTCTTTTCTGAGCCACCTCTACGTGCTGTTTTCGAGAGTCATTACGAATCGTCTCGCATGCAGACTCGACAACTTGCAGCCTCCCGAACAAGCCGGTTTCCGAAAAACCTTTAGCACTATAGCCCACATACATAACCTTTGGAAAATTGTACAGAAGTCCGAGGAGTAAAATTTGCCACTATATCTGGCGTATGTGGACTATGAGAAAGCCTTTGATTCCGTCGAAATTTGGGCGGTGTTGCAGTCCCTTCAGCGGTTCCAAGTTGACTGTCGGTATATTGAAGTGCTGAAGTGTTTGTACAGTAGGGCTACGATGGCTATCCGAGTACAGAACCAGAGTACGAAACCTACCCAACTGCAGAGAGGTGTAAGACAGGGTGATGTTATATTCCCGAAACTCTTCACCACTGAATTGAAAGACGTTTTCAAGCTACTGGACTGGAAAGGATACGGTATTAACATCAACGCCAAGTACATCACTCACCTTCGATTTGACGACGATATAGTCCTTATGGCAGAATCGTTGGAGGACCTAAGCACTATGCTCAAGAATAAGAATAAGAATCATTTATTTGCATAAAACACGGTAAATAAGTTGTGACATCAAATAAAAGATCAACATGTTTTGTCCTGTTAGGACGTGCAAATATTTAAGTATAAGATCAATTGAATTAAAATTAGTTATTATTTAAACAGTACAATTATTATTATTATAGTAGTCATATTTAAAATCATAAAACATTACAGACATTAGATTGAATGGAATTAAATTGAATTAAAATTAGTTATTATTTAAACAGTACAATTATTATTATTATAGTGTCATATTTAAAATCATAATACATTACAAATATTACATTCATGATCAAGTGAATTTATTTGTAATTAAAAAACTCCTTAATATTATAAAAAGCCTTGTCCACCAACCACATCAAAAGTTTGCTTTTAAATTTATCAAGAGGCAATGACTTTATGTCGCTAGGCAGTTTGTTAAACACCTTTATTGCCATCGAGTAACAGCTCTTATGAGAGGTTGCCTTCTTTCTAAATGGAAAAACTAGTTTATCCTTGTACCTTGTGTTAAAACTAACATCAATATCAATGACCTCAATAGTGCCTCCCAACGGATAGGTCTTAAAATAAACATGGATAAAACGAAGATCATGTAAAACGCCCATATGCCAGTAGTTGTTGGGAGCACTAAGCTCGAAGTAGTTGACGAGTATGTTTACCTGGGATAAATAGTCCGACTAGGTAAGTCTAACTTCGACCGACAGGTCAATCGACGGATTGAACTTGATTGAAGTGGCAATGGGCTGGCCATATAGCTCGAAGAACCGACAACCGATGGGAAAAAATGTTCTCGAGTGGCAGCCTCGTACCTGTAGGCGAAGTGTAGGGCAACCCCCCACTAGATGGGGTGACGACCTGGTAAGACATGCAGGAAGTCAATGGATGCAGGTGGCTCAGGACCGTGCTTTGTGGCATTCCTTGGGGGAGGCCTATGTTCAGCAGTGGACATGTGATTGGCTTTAATGATGATAATGATGATAAAATAAAATATATCAATAATCCATTACTCGTGTAAGTGCGCGGGAATTCAAACAGATTCCACTTAAAAGCGAGAATCCATTTTTAAGGCTAATAATAGATATAGAGTCAATGTGCGCATGCGTTCACATAGCTCATATATACTATGGAATACTGAACTATAGTGTCTCGTAAAAGAACCTATTTAAAAAAATGCTACATGTGGCTGCCCGAGAGATACAGATTCAGATGAAACTGATAATCGAAATCATTTAATTATAATTACACGATCAATAATTAAGCCAAGCTGTTCTAATCCCTTGGGCCCATTACTATTATGATGCGAACAAAATCAAAACCAAATAAATTCATTGCGTTTTTATTAAGTTATTGTGTTAACAAAGATATGATTCTTAGGAAACTACAATAAAATTATCTTAAAAATATTTTTTAATGAATGCCTTCATAAATCAACATTGAAATGCATAAAAATCTATTCATTGATGTTTCGTCTTTGCTGCAGTGTGCTTTTTTACACCATTTAACCGTATGTCATTTATGAAAATACGATTTAAATTATGGCAGTGACACTTTTTTTAATTTAGGCGGCAGTAAGCGGCAATGCATTAAGGCATTAAATCCGCCATATGTACGATTTTTCTTTTGTGCATTAAAGTTTAAATAAATAAATAAAAGTAAATTGATTATTCAAAACATTACATGAGCGTGCGAGGTGTGCACTTTTAGATTTTCCAAATTTTTCAAGTGTGATTGTATTATTAATATTTGAGATTTTTAAATTTTGAAAAGATGGAATGCCCCGTTTCCAGTAAAAAGGGTCTCCGTTTCTCTACACTCGCCATACGAAACGCAGCAGCATTAAGCTGCTATTTTACGCTGGTATTCTGTAAGAGTTGGTCATACCCCGGTCGAGCCGAACCATTCATACTACAACCATAATATAGCTGCAGCGTGGCTCTACCACGTATAAATATGAAGAAACTGATTCGATTTTGTATTTTGAGTTATCTGTTTCTAATTTATTCTGATATTAATCTAGATAGAACTGTAAATGATTATCAACTCTAAATAATCGATATCGGTTTTTCTAAAGAATCGAATATTGTAGGTACCGAATTTCAGTTGGGATGCCTAGTCCAATAAATGTGACAAAAAGTCCCGCTGGGTTTCTTGCTAGTTCTTCCCAAGACAGAGGTCTTTTCCGAACCAGTGGTAAAGCTTAAATGACTTTCAATAAGTATTTTTGCAATTTATATTGAATAAAAAACATTATATCCTAGAATAGGATCTAATCTATAAAATTATGATTAAAACACCATTGGTTCGTCATGTACAATGAAAAATAAACAAGGCGGGTCATGCATAATTATACGGAATGATCGATATATAAAAATGTTTAAGTAAGTAATTACAGTGTTCCTAATATGATAAAATGTGTTGCTGTTGAACTTATTGACCAAAACTTAGTAATAATTTGTATCTATAGACCACCTAACAATAATTTGTATGACTTAGATATTTTCTTTAGTAATTCAAACAACAGTTTTAACTTAAGTTGTTACATAAAGAATAAGTTCTGTGGTGAGTTTAATATTATTAAAAAACTAGATTTTTACCCGATCTTCAATTAAGGAGCTGAAGGTGGTCCCTCAAACCATCAAACTGCAACAAAATTATCAAATTGGATTTGAATTGGAATTTTCTCAGTTTATTTGACGTATATGATTGAAACTTGGCACAGTTATAATATCCTGTAAGAAGAAGTGAGTTTTTAGAACTGCATCAATATTCAGAATAGCGTGAATTTATCTTTCCAGGGTAAATGTTACATCTAGCAACACCTATCACCTGCATATCGGGCATATCTTTCGATGTAGGTATTCTTATGAAGGGTTAATTTTCTTGGAGTTATAATTGAGTTGTTTACTTTTTACACTAAATATATAAATACTGTTGCATTTCATGGTCTTCTTTTAATTTACGGCATATGAGCAATATTTGATTCATATCATTCACCACTCTGCATATTGATTGACACCATAAAATAGATACTTACTGATATTTTTTTACATTTGAGTAGAATATAAAATTTAATAATTAAAATAATAAAAAATGAATTGACATAGCTCATGCAATCAATAATTTCTTTATTGACTAAGTATAAAACCTTTAACATTTAACCATAACACTAGACTTAATTTTCATAC
Organism: Parnassius orleans; assembly: GCA_029286625.1. Taxonomy (NCBI): domain Eukaryota; kingdom Metazoa; phylum Arthropoda; class Insecta; order Lepidoptera; family Papilionidae; genus Parnassius; species Parnassius orleans. The sequence continues at coordinate 245,880 of JAGSMP010000043.1, read as the reverse complement.
ATTGATGTATAATAATTATAAATCTATTTTTATCAATCCTTTTACACCTCATGAAATAAATACTCTTCATTCCCTCAAAAATATAAAGAGCACTGGGTACGATGATATATCCTCCAAAGTTATATGTTTCTTCTACAATATTTCCGGTGATGTATTATATTATTAATTTATTTATACAACATGGAATTTCACCATAATTGTTAAAAATACACTTTTTTAACAATTATGGTGACCTTTATTATACCAGTCATAAATTCTTGATGAAGTCATTTATAATAGTTTTTATTATTATCTTGAGAAAGTTAATATATTAGCCCAAAAACAAATAGTATTCAGAAAAAACTATAAAACTATTAACATGGCTATATATAATAAGTTCATAGAATATTTTATGACAAACATAGAAAGATTATTGTATGTGCTTTATACATGGACCTTACTTATGCATTCGATCATGATATATTGAAATCAAAATTTTTGACCTATGGTATTAGAGGTAATATACTTGACTTAATAATATAACCGAAAGAATAATATTACTAATAAACTAATAATACCGAAAGAATATTTTTTTTTATATATATATATATATATATATATTCTTTCTATAAATATTCTTTATTATAAATAATAATGAGAACAGAGAACAAGTAACTATTATCACGAAATATTGTATAAAAATAAAATCAGTAATAAGTTATATTTCAAATTATAAACAGATACATTATAGCGTGTCGCAAGGCAGTGTCCTTGGGCCGTTATTATTTTTAAACTATATAAATGAATTTCCTGATGCAGTGACTTCACCAATGATTCTGTTCGCTGACGATAGCACAGTCATATTTTCAAATAAGAGTTTTTTAACACTACATAATGACATAAATAATGCACTCAGTAATATTTTTAACTGGTTGAAAATCAAAAATTAAATTTAGATTAAAGACATTATTAATTAAAAAACGTCGTCACAATATTATGTATTAATTAACTCTAACGGTATAAGTATAGGCATGGTGTTCTGGCCAGCAACCATATCAAAGTCAAGACTAAAAAATTGAAGCGACAGTAGCCTAATGGTAGGGTGCGAAATGCAAACTCAGAGAGTCGTGGTTCGAAACCTATTTGGTCCAAATAACTAAATAAATAAAAATAAATATCTATAATACCTACATGTCTTATATTATACGCTTGTCACGGTCACGCTACCGCTGCGCTAAATATCGCTCCATGAAATCCTTGCTAAAATATTTCTAATATTTTCCAGCTGGGTACCTCTGCATGTCAATGGGCATCATTTACACCTGGCCATCCTCCACTATGAGGCTCTTCTCGTCTGCAAATACGACTCTCAACCGACCAATGACGGAGACTGAGGTTGCCTTTTTAGGCAGCTTGTCTTCATTCAGCGCCTTGATAAGCACACCGTGTGTCAGCTACATTATAGAAGCTATTGGAAAAAAATATTGTTGTATGCTGTTTTCAGTGCTTCAAGTAGTAAGTGTAATTTATAGTGAGAATTTTAGAGAGACTATAAAAGCGATTTTGGCTAAGATTACAGAAAAACATTGGCATTAGTTTCGGCAGTGGAGTCCAAAATGAAACTCGCGGAAACCAACTATGTGTCTATAAATAATTATTCTAGATCTGAATGTTTGTCAACGTACAATTTATTTTAATGCAAAACACCTTTGAGTAAGTTTAATGTTGGACATGGACCTTCTCTAATTGTAGAGAGGATTTGCATCAATAGTCACATTTTACAAGTAGATTGATGAATGCAATACTGGACGTTTTGCACTCTTGACGCTGCTTCCTGTTATGCCTCGCACACAACGAGATGTTTACACCAGTAAAGCCATACATTTTTTAAATATTTAGCATATACCATAAACGCTTTTACGATATCCACGATACGAAATGGGTTGATTAAATATCTTTTTTTATAGGAGAGGGGCAAACGAGCATGCGGCTCACCTGATGGTAAGTGACTACTGCCGCCCATGAAGAACTGCAACACCAGGGGAATTTCAGATGCATTACCGGCCTTTAAAGAAGGAGTACGCTCTTTTCTTGAAGGTCCCTAAGTCGTATCGGTCCGGAAAAATCGCTGGTGGTAATCGATTCCACAAGGAAGTTGTGCAAGAAAGAAAACTTCTTCTAAATCGCACAGTGCTGGACCGCCAATCATCCAGATGGCATCGATGGTATCGCGAGTTTTGTCGCGTTGTGCGATGGTGAATTTGAGCGGCTGGAATAAGTCCAAACAATTCCTTAGAGCACTCCCCGTGGTAGATGCGATAAAATACGCAAAGAGATGCAACATCTCTTCGCAGTGCCAGTGAGTCAAGCCGATCGGAAAGAACTCGGTCGTCGAAGATTCGAACCACTCTGCGCTGGATGCGGTCAAGCTTAAGGAGCTGGCACTGGGGAGTCCCAGCCCAGAGATGGGAACAGTATTCCATGTGGGGCCGAACCTGCGCCAAGTTGCAAGCGGTGTGCCGGCATGAAATACTGTCCCGCTGTGCTGAGCTCGCCAAGCTTTTTAGAGGCCAATTTGGCCTTCTCTTCCAAGTGACCATGAAACTGCACATCACTCGATATGTCGACGCCGAGAATTCCGATACTGGCTGAAGCAACAAGGAGTGCCTTGAAACTGAGGAAACACGACAAAGAAGTTCTTTTTAGCGGTAAACGCGCAAACTTGTGTCTTCTGGGGATTGAACTGGACTAGATTTAGTCCAAGAGAACTGGTGATCCAATTGCATAGTATCTCGGGAAGCCAATAGGAAGGAAACTTCGAAAGAAGCGCTTTGTGCTAAGCCCGATCGAAGGCCTTAGCTATGTCCAAACTAACGGCCAACGCCTCCCCATTGGACTCGACTGCCTTCACCCATCTATGAGTTAGGTAACCTAGAAGATCACCAGCTGAGCGACCCCGACGGAAACCATACTGGCGGTCACTAATTAGCTGGTGATCCCCAAGGACGGATCTGAGCGGTCGCCTTTTTTAGGGATCGGGTGCACTAAAGCTGTCTTCCATGAGTTCGGGACTACGCCTATGGAGTAGGAGTACCGGAAAAGACGCGTTAAAACCGGTACCAACTCTGGAGCCCACGTCTTCAGCACAATAGGTGGGACTCCATCAGGCCCACTCGACTTGTTAACGTCCAGTGAGAGGAGTTCTTTGGGCATTGAGTGCTGTGGAGCACTCACACTGGCTGACAGAAATTCCCTTGGACAGCCTTGGCGAGAGACCAGAATACACGTATTCCCGAATGAAGGAAAACTAGTTTTTGGCCAATTTTGCCGATGTGCTCTGACTTTGCCTTGGAAATGAGACTTTTGAAGGACCTGGAGGCGGAATTATATTTCTTTTTAAGAGCGCTGGTGTTTGCATCCCGAGACGTTGATGCGTCAGCCCAGGCCCGGTAGCATTCCTGCTTATAGCGTGATGAAATTTTACAGGAGTGCCCAAACCATGACTGAGTTCTGCCTCCGATATGTACAACAGATGATGGAATAAATAATTCTATTCCCTGAAGTACCACATCGGCGACAGAATCAGCAACAACGTTGGGATCTTCCGGTGAGAAGCAAATCCGCCCCCAAGGGTAAGATGCAAAAAAAGACCGCATGCCGTCCCAATCGACCCACCTATAGTGCCAAACACGGCAGCAAGCTGCAGATCGCAACTGCGATGGGAGCGTGAGTGGCACCGTACTCCGGATCAGACAATGGTCCGAAGAGCCAAGAGGGGCATCGACGGAGACCTGATATCCGTCCGAAAGAAAGGTCAGCAGAAGGTCCAACAGGAAGGTACATGATCCTCCAAATCTGGATCCGCGTAGGCGAAGTAACCAGTTGTGCCAGACCATATGCCATAGGCCATATGCAAAGTCATAAAGAGATCTACCCGCATGATCGGTTTAACGAGAACCAAGCCATTCAGCGTGGTGGGCGTTAAAATCACCGAGCATCACGATCTCTGCGGATGGGACCTGTTATAGCACGGAGTCTCCAGCAATTTGGACGTGGTCGATGAGTCGGTCTGTATCAGCATTACCGCTATGGGACCTATAGAGGCACCCGTAGACGCGGGGATGGTCGTCGCTGTCCACGCGCAGCCATAGGATAGACAGGTACGTACTTTCAAGACTGCCGAGGCGTCGAAAACAGATGTGCTCTCTGACTTACACGCAAACTCCAGCCCGGGGTACAAAGGAGTGTTCTAATTTGTACCCCGGGTAGGAGAGATACGAAGTATCAGCTGGAGAGGACACCTGTGTCTCGGTTAGAAAGAGCACGGCCGGCTTTGCCGTCTCCAGATGGTAGTGAACGCCGTTAAGGTTTGAATGAAGTCCCCTGATGTTGCAGAAATTGCACCGCTTGCCCCGAGCAGGTTTCGTCTTGAGCGGAATTTCGCCACACTCAGAAAAAGTAGGGTACCTTGGGCGTGAATGCTCATCGAGGGATTCTCTGTCACTAGGGGTGCTGGTACCCTCCTGGGTTAGTGTTCTATTTAACTCCGCTCCGTCTTGCGCATATAAATACAGTAAAGACACTCTAGGCAATAAATACTCACATTTCATAAAGTACTTCCAAGTCAAAATGGATAGTGGTAACATTATGAATTATAGTGTTACAGATTATGAAGTGAAGTGTTTGTACAGTAGGACTAAGATGGCTATCCAAGTACAGAACCAGAGTACTAAACCTATCCAACTGCAGAGAGGTGTAAGATAGGGGATATTATATCCCCGAATTTCTTTACCGCTGCATTTAAAGATGTTTTCAAGCTGCTGGAATAGAAAGGATTCGGTATTAACATCAATTGCCAGTACATCGCTTACCTTCAATTTGCCGAAGATATAGTCCTTATGGCAGAATCGCTGAAAGTCCTACGCACTATGCTCAATAACCTCAACAGTGCCTCCCAACGGATAGGTCTTAAGATAAACATGGACATAACAAAGATCATATGTAACGTCCATATAACACCTATGCCAGTATTTGTTGGGAGCACTAAGCTCGAAGTTGTCCTGACAGTTGTCCCGTCAAAACTAAGACCTCAACACGAAAAGTTCCTTGGTGGAATACTAAGCTAAAGGAGCTTAGGGAAAATACCAGGAAACTATTCAATAGGGTTAAAAAAACCAAAGAATGGGATATTTATAGTGCTGTCCTAACCGAATATAATAAATAAATTAGGAAAGCTAAGAGAGCATCGTGGAGGAAGCTATTCGAGGAAGTTGAGTCTCTGCCTCGCAGTGCAAAACCACAGAAAATGCTATCGAAAGCTAACCCTAACCAGATCGGGCTTCTTAAAAAGCCTGATGGTAACTTCACTAATAGTGAAACAGAAATACTGGAGCTACTAGCGTCAACTCATTTCCCAGTGTCACATAAGACTCTTGCCTCGAACTTTTCAGAGCCCTACGAAGGCCTTGTAATGAGGACTGGTGTAGGGCTGCAAAGATAATAAAGCCTAACCTGGTGCAATGGGCTGTTGACTCCTTTAAACCATATAAGACAAGTGGTGAGGATGGAATAATTCTCATCCAACTATAGAGGGGTATCGATATCCTTCTTCTTTATCTGGTGAAAATCTTCAGAACAAGTTTTTCATGGGGACATATTCCAGAACGATGGACAATTGCCAAAGTTCTATTTATACCTAAGGCTGGTAGAAAGGACTACGCTTTACTAAAGTCCTTTAGAACTATAAACCTTTCTTCTTTTCTTCTTAAGACATTGGAAAAGGTTATAGATAGATATATTAGGGATGTGGCTCTAGCTACGAGGCCTATATACTACAACCAGCATGCTTACCGCAGAGGCAAATCTACGGAAACAGCCCTGATCAGTGTTATTGACAGGATTGAAAAAGCGCTGGAGGATAAAGAAATAGCTCTTTGTGCCTTTCTAGATATTGTGGGCGCCTTCGACAGTAGCCCCACATCACTGCTGGTTGGGGGCCCAACATATAAAAATGTTGACCCCATAACCATCACGTGGGTGAAGTCGATGCGCTCAAACAGAAAGGCAAAAATAGCGCTGTTTCAAACTTCGTATTAGGTTGCAACTAGAAGAGGCTGTCCACAAGGAGGTGATTTGTAACACCTCCTTTGGACTCTTGCGGTTGAACAATTATTATACAGGATGGCAGACCTTCGCATTGACACACTGGGTTATGCTGATGACCTTGTGATCATTGCGAGGGGCTTTTGCTAAAGTACTTTATCATTAATCATACAAATAGCCCTAAACACCATAAACAACTGGTGCTGGGATAACAGTTTATCAGTTAATGCTGATAAAACTGTTATAATACCCTTTACTAAAAAGACACGGTTGAACAAATTAGTCACACCAAAACTTAATGGTAAAGAAGTACCATTCTCCACTGAAGTTAAGTACTTGGGCGTAACAATCGACCAAAAACTAACGTGGAACTCTCACTTTAACAACGGACGACTATGTCATAAGGCTAAAATTGCTTTAGGTACGTGCAGTCGTATGCTCGGGAACAACTGGGGCTTGCGTTCCAGTATGATCCTATGGCTGTACAGCAGCATAGTGAGGCCGATTCTTACCTACGCCTCCACTGTCTGGTGTAATAAGGCCAACCAAAAGACGACTGCGGACAAACTAAATAGTCTACAAAAGACTGCCTGCTTAATGGCAACTGGAGCGATGCGATCATCGCGTGGAGCGGCTCTTAATGCACTTCAAGGCCTAACGCCCCTTGATCTTTATTTAGACAAGGAGGCGAGGACTAGTTTGTATAGGATTAACGCTCAGGGCGGTTTGAGATTGCTTTCCTATAGATTGAGATCCATGCTCGACTCAGTTAAGGAAACACCGGTCTTATGCATGATCTATGAGGTCGGTAGCCTTATATAGTATACCGATGGGTCAAAAATGGGCCTCGACGTAGGCTTTGGAATTTATGGGGAACGCTCCTTAAACGGCAATCTTAGTATGAATTTGGATAGATTCACCTCTATCTTCCAGGCAGAAATTTTCGCCATACCTCACTGTGCGGAAATCAATCTGCAAAAACACTATGTCAACCATATAATCTGATATTCAAGCAGCACTGCTAGCGCTGAGATCAAACTTGGTGAACAGGGAGCTAGTTGGAGACTGAGTGAACCGTCTAAACGCGTTTTAAGATGGGTTACGGGTCACGCGGGTATTGTAGGCAATGAAATTGCCGACAAGCTCGCATGGGAGGTCTCAAAGAGTACACAATTTGGACTTGAGCCATTTTGTGGAATCTCAAAAAGCCTCGCCTGATTGATCCTTGTAACTCTTTATCACAATAAATCACTTAAGATCTGGTCTGATACACTAGGCTTAAAACCTTCTAAAACCTTCTAAAACCTTAATCCGGGCTTTTGATCGTAAATTCGCTTCGGAAGCCCTGGGATAAGGTAAAAATAAATTGCGCATTCTGGTAAGATGCCTGACTGGACATTGTTGTCTAAAAAAGCTTATGTCCATCCTGGGACTAAACAACTCAAGGATGTGCCGGTTTTGTTCCCTAAAGGAATAAACGCCTTTACACATCCTAACTGATTGCGGACACGTAACACTCATCTGGGAAACTATGTACTCCGCCCAGAAGAAGTGAAATTGCTCTCAGCAACTCCTTCTATTCATTGAGGACATAGGGATTAGCAGCGATCACAATAGATCTTTTAGGTCCCAGTGATACTGGTCTCTCTCTCTAGACCTGCATATCTGCTCGCAAATAATAAAAAAAAGCTCGAAGTTGTTGAGAAGTATGTTTACCTGGGACAAAAAGTGTGACTAGGTTAGTCCAACTTCGACCGAGAGGTCAATGGACGGATTCAACTTGGCTGAGCAGCGTTCGGGAGGTTGCGACGCATTTACTCGTCAGGTATACCTCAAAACATTAAAACTAGATTGTACAACCAGGGCGTGTTGCCAGTGATGACTTATGGATTGGAGACGTGGTCCTGCACGTCTGGCCGTATGAGGAAGCTCAAGGTCGCTCAGTGAGCTATGGAGAGGGTTATGCTCGGGGTTTCTCTGCGTGATAAACTTAGAAATGAGAATATCCGCAATAGAACCAGAGTAACCGACATAGCCCAACGGATTAGTAAGCAGAAGTGGCAATGGGCTGGCCATAGATAGAAGAACCGAAAACCGATGGGGAAGCAAGGTTCTCGAGTGGTAGCCTAGTACCGATAGCAGAAGTGTGGGGCGGCCCCCCACTAGATGGAATGACCATCTGGTAAGACATGCAGGAAGTCGATGGATGCAATTGGCTCAGGACCATGCTTTGTGGCATTATTTGGGGGAGGCCTATGTTCAGCAGTGGACTTGTGAAGGGCTGTAATGATGATGATGATGATTTAAGTAACAGAACTCAAAAAGTTTTTATTAATGGTAAAGGTTCCTCCGGATCGGTAGTATTAATGGGCGTTCCTCAAGGCTCGATTCTTGGCCCATTACAGTTGTTGTTGTTTACTTGTAGAGGACAACCACGACATAATATCCTTTTTTTGATGATATCTCTTTAATTTTCAAACTCAAACAACAAGGAATTAATTATAAAATAATGCTCTATCGAAATTAGTACATTGGTTTGACGCCAATAATTTGCCTTTAAACGTCAATAAGACAAAATATATTAAATTAACAATACCTAATGTTAAGCATTCGAATACCAATGGGCTCTTAAATGGGGGAGGAGTTGTGTCTTGTGGTTACCACTGTTTTTCTTGCGAAGTTTCAAATGGGGCCCTCATAAATCTAAGCCCCTGGGAATGAGATGATCGCCATCATGCTGGTTCTATTCAAATCCATTTAAAACATTGTACAACATTATTTTAAAGTTATAAATTATGTTAAAAAAGTGTAATCCCGCTAAGTTTCTTGCTGATTTTTCCCAGGACTAAGATATTTTCCTAACCAGTGGTAAATAAAAAAATGTTTTTCGATATGTGTTATGTAGTAACCTATATTGAATAAAAATTATTCTATTAATATTCTAATGAATTGCTTTGGAAATTTTAAAGTTATATTAACTTAAATCGATGTTAATAAAAATTAAATCTTATCATGCATTATATTGAACACTAATGACTACAAGATTGACGTTTATAAACTTTACTATCTACATAAAATATTATTATTTATGTTATTCAGGTCGTATTTGTATCCACAGATCATTTGGGTCCTTATAACTATGTGCTACAAGGTCGAAGCCATCCTCGCGGCAATTTTTCTGTCTGGACTCTGCAGTGGTATATTAATGGTTGTACCAATCTACGTCAGCGAGATCTGCCAAGACTCCATACGAGGGGCGATGACGTCAGGCGCGATGGTTTTCTACTGCATAGGGATGCTCGTTTCTTACCTCATGGGAGGCTATTTGAGTTATTACATCATGAACTACGTCTGTTTATTCATGGCAGTGCTTGGAGTGGTTCTTATATCTTTTTTGAAGGAGTCACCCATGCATCTGATGAGGAAAGGCCACGAAAACGTAAGTTCATTGAAAACTAATTCGACAATTTTGCGTTCTTTTTCTTCTTCTTGTCTATCATCCTGTAATAGCTCTAATGCTGGCACGGTTATCTCTCATTGTAGGTAGGATTAACTAAAATCGCTTGGAAGCTTTTTAAAGTTTAATTATAAAATAATTTACAGTCCACCTGATAGTAAGTAGCTAGACAACTTTAACACTGCCAAGCGTAGCGAATAAGACAATTCTTTCATAGCGGGAAAGGCTCATGTTCAGCAGTGGGTTTTAACGAGCTGATAAAGAGAAATTTCAGACTTTTATTAATAATAAATTATCTTGTCCGTTATCAATTCCTCTCGAACTGCTGAAGTCGAAATATCACATGCAAAAAAATTAAACGTCATATAAACAAGAATTTCTGTTCACAAAATTTATTGTGTACTGTTCCAAACAAGATAGTATAGTTGCCATATAAGAGAACCTGTAGAAAAAGTATTTGACGGCAGAGTGATGATGAATGGAACTAAAATTTGTGCAAAAGTGCAAAACAAACTCCTTTCTAATCGAGGATAGATTTAGGTGTCTATGGGGCAAGGAATCTATTACCGTGATGTGGACTCTGAGATCATTTGTTACCCTTACTTTTATGAAAAATATACTGCTGCGCATGAGGATGTAAACAGTCTACTTCATTTTCCATAACGTAAGAACTGCCACAATCACCACACTTGGCAGGATAATTAGAAATAGCACTACCAGGCACCTTGTGCTTTTGAAGCTTTTTCCGGTCGCCATCATCATCATCATAAAAGTCTATCACAAATCCAAGAGTGAAGGGCAAGAGTGAATAGGCTTTTGTTAAGTCAGTTCGCTTCACCATCTTAGGCTATATCACTACTTACCATTGGGATTGTAGTTAAGCGCTGGCTTAGAATAATATAAAAAATCTATCTTCTTTGCTTCAACTTCCATCCGTACCTCATCATCCCACCACAACGTATTATTTTTCCTTTCATTCGTTCTCTTACTTACACCACATACTTCGGTGGCTGCATCCACCAAAACTTTCTTAACATTATTCCATACAGTCTTCAGGTCTAAATCATTCATACATATTTCATTCAAACCACTAATATTCTCCTCAGTCTACATTTACACTTCTCTTTCACATCTTCATCTTGTAACCTCTATTCTTATACGCTGTAACGCAGTGGTAGACACAGATGTCCGATGCCGCCAACGCTTGAATAGACCATTAATTCGACATAAGACCAAGTAATGATCCGTCCCAACGTTGGAACCCCGGTAAACCCTTGTATCTACCACTGCGCTCCGCATTCTTTCATCCACAATTATGAAATTTATCATGTTTCTATCATCACCTCTTTCCCATGTATACATGTGAATCCTCTTATGGCGAAAGAAAGTTCGTCACAAAAAGATTCTTTTCCACACATACGGCGAGGAGGTCTTCACCATTCTCATTTACACTTTCATCGCCAAACGTTCCTAATATCCTTTCATAACCAGACCTCTTCACCCCAACCCTTCCATTAAAATCTCCTAACATAATAATATTTTCATTTCTCTTACATTTCCTCAACACCATCCTTACCATGTCCCAAAACTGCTCTCGGATATAAGTGGGCTTAGACATGTCTGGGGCGTACACCCCTATCACAAACAACTTTTGCCCACTTTCATTCGTATCCATAGCAGCCTTGGGCTTACACATTCATACTCTTCACACATTGACCCATTTTTCTGAAAGGATGACACCGACTCCCTGGCATGCCCGCTCGGTCTCGTCTACACCAGACCAGTAAGCGGTATACATGCCATGTGCAGTGGCATCCTTTCCTTCCTATTCCTCTATCATTCATCATTTAGCATACTTCATCCATCTTATCATTCATTGCTCCACATACATTCAGCGTAGCCAGACGGGCCTCCGCAATCCACTTTTCGCCATTCCGAGAGACAGAACGTGACGGGTGGCGAACCTCGTCGCCGGTTTTCTCCCGGAGATTCTTCGCACCCTGCCCCATTAAAGGCGCCGGGAACTCAGGGCCATTTTTTTATTTGTTGGCTCATGGTGCGACTAAGGGGTAGATTTTACGCCGCTACCATACGGCGAGGAGCCGAGTCTATCCTTTCGGCTTTGTCGCTCGTTTAGCACCACCGGGGACACGTGTAGGGTGGGCCTAGGTTAGGTGGTCGAAGCCTACGGACGCGAGCGACTCATCCTCCAGATTTTATTTCTAGTACAAATATAAGGAAGTTATATTGTCATATATCTATTACCAAAAGATTTTTGGGTCTCTTCTTTAACCTGTTTTTGCTTACCCACGGGATGAGATAGGCATACCTTATTAGACCCATTTTAGCTATCCAGGCGAGAAAGTTTTGGTCTCTTTACATAGTAAGCCAGTGCTTGACTACAAATAATATCACCTTATGATGTAATAAGTAATGGTAGTCGTAGATTGTGACCCGCGTTGGCTTTGATATTCGATTCATTAGTGGGTCAAGGTGCCATACGGACACGTGGGCCTCTTAACTAACTCTTACGCCCTAAAGTCACCACTGCCCTTTATATCAATGCCGTACGGAAAACATATACGCGTATGTATGTTATCTCTTATATTTACAGGAGGCTGTACAAGCAATTGCATTCTTCAGAGGCACGTCTGTCAATTCCAAGCTGGTTGAAGAAGAATTGCAAGTGCTTCGAAGGGCGCTTAATCTGGATTTTGGTGGTAGGAATCATAGAAAAATTATCGCTGTTCTTGAAAATATCATATAGTACACAAAGTGCACATTTGGACATTTTAAATTAAATTTTTTTAATAATAGATCCCGAGTAAATAAGTTTTCTAAGTGGTAGAACTCCTTTCTGCGAGGAGTCCGTCTGGGTAGGTACTTCCCCCTTTACTATTTCTGCCGTCAAGCAGCAGTGCGTGCAGCGCTGTGTTCCGGTCTGAAATTTATTCCACTTTTGTCCTCAGATATCATCACATATCTGCAGCCTTCTTCTTTTGAAGTTGGTTGAAGAATTCTATGGGCTACAGTAGCTACTTACCATCAGGTCGACTACATGTTCGGTTTTTTTTTCATTTATTTATCACATGAACAAGCATTAAAAATATTTGTAGTGATAGCATTTAAGAAACCACTAAGATATCGAGAGTTTACAATTTTACAATATAGTATAATATAGAGTAATATTGTATTGTAGATATCACACCAATAAAAAAAATTGTATACTAATTATTGAAGCTAATGAATGACAAAGTGTATTGTATACAGGGTCATAACCGTTCTGAAGAAATCGATTCGATCCAGCGATCCGTTCCGAGGATTGTGGAAATTATTCTAGTCTTTTAATTTTTTTGCAGCGGTTTGTGATTTTTTTTAAAGTTTACTTAATTGACCCTTTTGAGTGGACTAGGCAATATCACAATCTCAAGGTAACAACTAGAATATCGTATCAATACAGATTAGTGATAATATCCTCTTATTACCGGGACCACGGGAATGCTTTTGTACACATCCGCAGCAATAGCATTTATCGCCCCTTTTTAAGGGATGACAATGACAACAATTTTTTCCATTCTTTTTTAGACAAAGCGTGTCGGAACACAAGACGCGCCGTCCTATATGTTCTCCTCTCTAAGTACTGCACAATTAAAGCAAATCTTCCTAGTAAATTTTTTTGTAAGAGCTTTAATTCTTCTTTACAAAATATCTTAGCACCGATTTCATAATGTGAAATTATTTTCTTCTTTTTATTTGCTTGTAGTCTTTTCTTGTGTGTTTTGTAAGTTTTACTTTTTTATTAAAAATTTTTTTCAACCTTTTGTTACATTATAATTGGCGACTTCAAATTACCCTACCTGGAATGATCATCTGATGGTCCATCTTCAAGAATTATTATGGCTAAACTATTGTCCTGTATCATTGCCTTTATGAATTTTTAACAAACTAATGCATCAAAAAATAAAAACAGTAGAATTCTGGATCTTGTTTTATGCAATTCACCTGACTGCCCAGTAAATATCTCTGATGGCCTACTCTTAAAAGCGGTTAAACACTGACGTTTGATATGCGTCAAACAATCTAAGTGTATGCCCATCAAACAGAAGACAAAACGAAACTTTTACATAGCAAACTATGACCAAATTAATACCGCGACATCAGAGACTGATTTGGTTTTTGAACTCAGCTGTTCTTGTGTAGATACTGTAGCTGATAAATTTTATAAGCAGGTCTTGTATTTATTGAATCTTATGTATCACTCTTCAAAGTTAAAACCAATAAATTCTCTAAATGGTTCCCTGATAGCTTAATTTATACACTTAGATAAAAATCTAAAATGTGGGAACGATGGAAAACGTGCAATTCGTTAAGAGATTATCAAGAGTTCTCCCTATTAAGAAAACGTACTAACCGTCTCTTAATCAAATGTTACAACAAATAGATAGAGAATGTTGGGTCTTTAATAAAAGGTAACATAAAATACTTCTTGAAATATACTTCATATATGAAGTAAACAAATAAGTAATATCCTTAGGTAATTACTAGCTAGGTAACGCAATTTCAGACGATCCAAAAATAATTTCTGAAATGTTCTGACGTCATTTTAAATCGGTATTTGAACTGTCAGACAATGTACCTATATATACATTAGGTCAACACTTGGAGGATAATATCACTGGTATAAACTTACATGGCATACGTTTCACACATTCGAAGTTTGCACAGATTAAAAAACTTTAATCCAAACAAGGGCGCTGGTCCTGATAAAATAACGTTAGTGTTTTAAAACGGACTTGTAATATAATTCGCATGCCGCTCAGTATTATTTTTAACATACGTTTAGAAACTGGAATATTTCCAATTCAGTGGAAACAATTTACCGTCCAATATCAATTGCTTTGGCTATTCCAAAAATATGTGAAAACCTTATTCACGGTTATATTCAATTAAAAAAAATACATTATTAGAGGAAAAACACGGCTTTGTGAATGAATGGCAAGTATACACTGACAAATCGGCTTGTTTTTACTATCTTTCTTTTTAATAGTATGGATTATAAATCTCAGATATAAACTATATATACCTATTTTAAAAAAGCATTCGATAAAGATGATTATTTATAACTTTAAACAAATCCTATAATTATATCAAAGGCCTCTTACTTACAAAACCGCATACAGTCAGTAGTCCTTAATGACTACATTTACTAATCTTTTGTAGTTACATCTGGGGTACCACAGGGATCAATACTGGGGCCACTCTTCTTTATCCTATTTATTAATGACATTTCAACTTGCTTTGAGCACTGCAAATTTCTTTTATACGCTGATGACTTAAAATTGTACTCTGCTAAATCTGACGACAAACATTTAATACAAAATGACTTAGGCAGACTTGAAAATTATTGTAAAATCCATATACCAGCAACAAAAATGTAGTACATGCAAACTTTTATTGGTCATAAAAGTAAGTATACAACAAATGAGTGATCTTGGAGTATGTCTAGATACGAAACTCACACTAGACAGGCATATCGAAGAATGTATAATAAAATAATTTAAACAGAAATATACTCTTTTCTGCCTTTTTCCCCCAGTTTAGAATACATTCTATTTGGTTTTTGAAGATAAAATAGAAAAGGTCCAAAAGAAATTCCTACGCATTGTCAATTATGGAATGCATTCACCTCACGATTCTTATAAAAATCTCTTAACAAAATGTCAAATGCTATCATTAAAAGACCGATGCTCTTTAATGGACGCCACCCATTTTTGGAAAATCTGTGTTGGTGAAATCAAGTGTTTACAGTAGAGTTGTTCAAATATTTATATATTTGTATATGACTATGACTATAAATCAATAGCACGCTACAGATTATAAACTATAATTTTTAGCACGCTATTAAATACGCTATGCTATAGCGCGCTATTAATAAGAAAGCGTGTGGGCGGCCGGCAGGCGCGTAAAGTCTTGCAGAACGCTAAATCTCGTAACACGTTACATTACGTGTCAATAGTATTTATTAATATGTCCATTTTGGTATAAAATAAAATAAAGCAGTAAATAAAAACCTATGAACTCACCTTCATACTTTTCAGGCTTAGGACTATCTGTAATTGATTTAAACGTTATTTTAACATTAATTTAAAATATAAATGAATTATAGACGTATTTAAAATTATATTGATTGTATATACAAAAATCAACTATTTACATATTTTAATGTATATTTACATTCTGTACGCACGAACTAACCAACGTCTAACACTAAACTAGATCGCGCGCGATGAATAGCGTTCTGCTAGATCCGTAACACGTCCGTTCACAACAGCGCCGCTCCCAGAGCTAGTTGCCGCACTTGCCGACGCCGCGCGTTATTCATAGCGCCATAGCGGCTGCTTAGCTTACATAAACAATAAATTGCTAGGGTTGTCAGAACGGGAAGTAATAAAAAAATAAAAAACTGATTTTATTTTATTTCTCGTTTATACCAATTACTGTGTATGTGGAAACTGACGAAACTAATTCGTTATCTTTAAATGAGGACGACCCGCAGTTTTTTACCACACATGTAGTATGAACTATTTTAATTTATTTGCGTGACAGGATAACCCTTGCGGACAGTTCCCGAGCGGCTAACGGCCGCTCGGAAACGCTTCGCCTGCATCTCGCCCCGCACCGCACCGCACGATTGCCCCGTCTATACGTCTTTTTTTTTATATAGAATAAGGGTGACAAACGAGCACACAGTCCACCTGATGGTAAGTGGTTGCTGTTGCACATAGACATCTACATCTATCTTCGTTAGCGAATTTAAATGCAGATGCGTTGTCAGCCGTGAGGACTAAGATAGAATGCCTCTTTTCCAGTAAAAGGGTCTCCGGTTCTTTACACTCACCATATGAAACACAGCAGCATTAAGCTGCTATTTTACGTTGGTATTCTGTGAGAGCGTGGTCCTTCCTCGGTCGAGCCGACCCATTCGTGCTACAACTATACTATTAATATAGCAGCATGGCTCTACCACGTAAAAATCTTCTCTGACCGACTGTCTCTGAGACTCTGACTCTCTTCGATGACCGACTGTTAGTAGTAGTTAGACTGTGGCTATACGCTATATTAACCAACAAAAAACTATTAAAAATTGTTTTATATACCAAAAACCAGGACCAATATTGGTAAAAGAGCACCAGTATACAGAATCTTAAAGACCTCGGTATGTTCTTTATATCCCGTTCGACCTTCAAAACCCAATTAAAAAAATATTAGTAACAATTATGAATTATATATAAGGATATTATATTAATAGAAGGATATTTAGTATTGTACATTTTAGATTTACGATTATTGTCTTCATTATATTTCCTGTCTGTTAAAATAAATATTTACTTGTTACTCTGCTTGTTGTGTAGACGATAGCAATTTACGATCTACTTCATAATATACATAATTATGTATGTTCTCAGAGAGACAGTTAGAAGTAAACAATAGTAATTAATTACCTTTGTTTTTTTTTTCTTGGTATGATTTTTTATATCCTTTGTTTCTGTTTTGTCTTCAATAAAGTTAATAAAGTAACCTTTTGAGTGGACTAAGGAATATCACTATCTCAATTTCGTCTAAATAGATCCATTAAAACTCCATCCCCTACTTTGCAGCCCTTAGGGCAGGATTTTTTTCGAAATGTATACGAGACTACCCCTGAAGTATAAGCTATTTAATAAAAAAGAATCATCAAAATTGGTTCACAATTAACGAAGATATCGCGTAACATGCACACAAGAAAACATTCAGAAGAGAGTACCTCCTCCTTTTTTGATGTCACTAAAAACCAATTAATAGTCCAATTTAATTTACAGATATAACGCCTGAAGAAAAGAAACTAAAGTCTGATATAAAGGAAAACTCTAAAGTTTCCTGGTGGCAATTTATAAGTAAGTATATTCCCGTTGCTTCTTTTATGCATTAATACGAAAAGAAATTCTCAGTAGCAGCCCGGAGTCAGGATGTTAGAGATATTTCACCCCCGTGCCTCGAGAAGCAGGTATAGCTGTTGGATTGCCGCCTTAATAGCCCGCCCTACTAGAGTATGAGAGTGAGGAAATAAAGAGTGAACCTGTACTAAAAAATCATCATCATCATTGCAGCCCTTCACAAGTCCACTGTTGAACATAGGTCTCCTCCAAGGAATGTCACAAAGCCCAGTCCTGAGTCACATGCATCCATCGACTTCCTGCATGTTGTACCAGGTCGACACTCCATCTAGTGAGGGGTCGCCCTACCGGTATGAGGCTGCCACTCGAGAACCTTTTTTCCCCATCTGCTGTCGGTTCTTCGAGCTATATGGCAGGCCCATTGCCACTTCAGCTTACTAATCCGTTGCGCTATGTCGGTCACTCTGGTTCTAGTGCGGATATCCTCATTTATAAGTTAATCACGCAGAGAAACCCCGAGAATAGACCTCTCCATAGATCGCTGAGCGACCTTGAGCTTTCTCATCCGACCAGCAGTGAAGTACCACGTCTCAGTTCCATAGGTCATCACTGGCAACACGCACTGGTTGTACAGTCTCGTTTTCAAGTTTTGAGGTGTACCTGACGAGAAGATGTGTCATAGGCACTAAACACTGTTCTCATAGGCACTAAAACGGTTTTGTAACTCGAGCTGAAAGGATTCGGGACTTTGGATCAGAGCACGAGGGGGACGGATCCTTTATAACTTAACGTTTAGGTTCAGTATGCCCCTCACCATTCGGTGATCGCTGCCAGTTTTCACCGTTGCGATATCTGAGACATCACTGAACAGTTGTCGTCTGGTCGTCATATTGAAGTCAAACCGTCGGGGCTCAACCAGGTCCACTTCCTGTGGGGCCGCTTCTGAAAGAAAGAGTTGATCATAAAGAGTCCCTCTTTCTCCGTGAATTCGGACAGCTGCTGGCCCCTTGGGTTCCGTTGTCCTATTCCAAATTTCCCTACCTTCAGCTCTGTAGTGGTATGTGGCTTCTCCTCCCAGTATAGTGTAATAAATACATCTACACCTAGGTTAAGCAAGGAGTAATAAAGAGATATTGTAACGAGACAGTTGTTTCTATTGGTCCGATCTCTACATGGCGACCCTGCTAGGCGGTGCGCTGCGACAATGCAAGCGCACCGCCGGGCCTATTTAAAATTAAAAGGTGGGAATAAATATTGCTAAATTAAATAATGAAAACATGAGTAAAATGATTGACAATAAAGTAATATTATAACGGAATCGACGTAATAAATCCATGTCTAACATTGTATTTTATTTTAATGTTCAATATTAAATGTATTATTATGTTATAAGATTCAGGGTTGATATAATATTATATTTAAATATTTCATTTTATGTTCATATTCTTGATAACAGCATTAGATGACAAGTATTTAGTACAATGTAATGTAAATGTAATCAGAAATCATTTTGGTTATAAGAATCAACAACATAAAATGTAAAAAAAAAAAAAAAAAAAGTAAATACAAGACATTTCTTTTTTTTTTTAAGTATCGGGGGAGGTGTAGTGGTATGTGGCTTCCTCCTCCCAGTATAGTGTAATAAATACATCTACACCTAGGTTAAGCAAGGAGTAATAAAGAGATATTGTAACGAGACAGTTGTTTCTATTGGTCCGATCCCTACAGCTCACCGTTCTCTCTTGTGCCTAGTTTTGAGTTGAAGTCTCCCATTAACACCTTATAGTGGGTTTTGGAGGAATGCGTGGCTCTAGATATATCCTCATACATTTCTTCCACCTCCTCATCGGGATGTGCCGAGGTTTGTGCGTAAACCTGTATGACCTTCAGCGAATACCCTTTGGTGATTCTAAGTATAAGGTACGTAACCCTCGTCGAAACGACGTTGTTAACGAGAGACTTGTGGACGATAAATCCGACACTTCCTTGGGACAGATGGTCGCCCTCCTGGTGATAGAACAAGTTGCCGGATTCGAGGATTACCGTGTCCTCCACCTCTCTTCGGATCTTGGATAATCCAATAATATTCCAGCGCAATTTGTCTATCTCTTCTTCCAGCTCCAGGATCTTCTTGTCACTCCTCAGGGTGCGCACATGCAACGCACACAATAGTGCACTCATATTATAATCCTGTCCTACACCGATGGATTTTGTACGTTGAAGCAGGTCGCCGAGTCAAAAATTCGTTTAGGGGGACATTTTAATGAGTTATTATATTTATGAGAATACTACACATTAAATAAAAACAATTTTACTGAGTTTATCGCGTTTAGTTTTAACTTATTTACATATTTATTACTCCCGACATTAGTGATTTGCAGCACCCACGATCACGGGAAAAATGAGTTGTTCCACGTCTTGGTGTAATAGTTTACCCCGGCTATCATCAGCTTTTAATTTTTAATCTTTTCAAACCAAAACATTAAAAATAATAAAAAATACTGTGATGTCGAGATGGAGATTGTCTCCGTTTCTCTACACTCACCATACGTACCACAATATTATTCTGCTGTTTCACGTTGGTATTCTGTGAGAGCGTGGTCCCCTAGCTGCACACATTCGTGCTAGAGCCAAAATATATCAGCAGCATGGCTCTACCACATAAATGTAATTGTTTTTTATTTTCTTATCAGAAAAATCAAGGTCGACCCGACGAGCCCTATTCGTGATGGTAGTGTTAAACACGACGGTGATATTCCAAGGTCTGTTAGTGGTGCAGGTGTACGCGGAGCCTCTCTTCACCGAAGCTGTGCCCTCAATGTCGTCAACTATCTGCAGTGTGACCTTCACGTTAGTGACCATTATGGCTGGATTCTTTGGCTCCTCCTTGATTGAGCGGGCGGGGAGACGGGTAAGACTAGGATTCATATCCAACTTTTTCCTCTAATTATTGACAAAATTCATCTAAGAGTAAGTGAATGCTGTGACCCAAAGACATCTACATTATTCATCAAGTAAAAATCAAAATACAAGTTCATTCCCACCCATGAGGACTGAGATGGGATGCCTCATTTCCAGTTAGAAGGGTCTCCGGTTCTCTATGTGTATAGACACACCATACGAAACACAGCGGCATAATACTGCTACTTCACGTTGGTATCTTGTGCGAGCGTGGTCCTTCCCCAGTCAAGTCGCGGGTTGCCAGATGGGCGGGACTTGGCTCGATTGACCAGCTTTTTCATACGTTGTCCCGCGTCCTGGTTTTAGGCAATATGTCCCGCTAAAAATGATCCGCAAGCACCGCAGCCTCACCGCCTACGCACATGCTCATGAGTTTATGACTGGTGCCAATGCTGGCCAATACCGGCCGCCACTCGCGTAAATCGAAAGTGATTGAAGGGCTTATATGTCATAAACTGTTGTTGATTAATAATGATTTTAATTTTGTTCAGCAAAACATATTACCGTCTAGCTACTTTCGCCAACAGCTATATTGCGGATACTGTGTTTGAATCCCAGCGGATGCAAACGTTTTGGCAATAACGCAATTGGTTGGTTTTCGGGTGCATTTGTGTAGATTTTGTCTGTTGTATTTATATCGAGTACTTTCATTAAAGCTGACAAACTAACAGAAAGTCAACCGATGGCAAGCGGACGATATGACACGTAGATGGTAGACACCCGTCCAATAAGAATCAATATTCAAAATCACCCTTGAGAACTAAAATGGATACCTCATTACCAGTAAAGAAACTCTAGTTATTTACACTCTGGTGAGAACACCATACGAACTACAACGGGTGTAAAGAACTTCATACAAACATGGCTACATTTACTTTGTCACCTCTGAAGACTAAGATGCAATTCCTCACAGCCTTAATTATACTGGCTTGCTTCAGACCGAAACACAGCAGTGTACGTGTAAAAGCAGATATTTAATAGTTTAATTAATATTATATTAATATTAAATAATTTCCGCAAAGAAATTTCTGATTCACTTAATTATTTGGTAATTCCTTGTCATCTCAATACTAACAAGCTACATAATTATCATCACCATTCATCATTACAGCCCATCAAAAGTCCAATGCTAATAGGCCAGCCCCATAGATTTCTTACACAGCGGATATTTACCATAGTTCCAACACTTGGCAGGCGGGCTGACAACTACATTTCTTTTTTTACTATATTAGGTTTGTAGTTAGGAAAGTACTGCTGTCAATCTCCCGTTACATTACCCTCTGTCGCCTCTTACGAGATCCACGACTTGATATGGGGTACTGAATTCTCTTACACTGCCACTACATGGCTTCCACGTAATTAACTAAAATCTAATTACCAATTTCAGCTGTTAATGATCTACGCTTCCTTTTGTACTGGTGTATGCTGCGTGATTCTGGGTACCCAAATTCAGTTGCACTGGGGTCCGCACTGGGTCACCGCAATGTTCATGTATATATTCAGCTTGACATACACGTGCGGAGCAGGGACCGTTCCCTACGTGTTGGTTGCAGAGATATTCTTGCCAGAGGTTGGTAAACATTGATCACATAAACCATTGATTTACTCAGTCAATATAGCATATCAAAAGTCTGCATTTGAACATAATATGTCGCTCCCATAAATTGCGCCTCAATGGGTCGTCATTCCCTTTGCGGGTATTTGAAAGCACGGGCCTCCGGCGGAGTAATTTTCGACTAAGAATATCTTAAAATTTGTCAACGAATTACAGATTTAAAATTATTTGTTATATCTCCCATATTTGACATCGTTGCCACGCTTGATGATTGGCTTGCCAGTCGTAGTTTTTTTAAATTATTATTGAGGTGTTATATGGAAGATGCTGCTGCTCATCTCCTATTTTAGCGTTTAGGTTCCTCTATAGGGGGACATTTGCCATAGTTGCCACGCTTAGCTTGGCCAACCCGCCTTGTTGGCTACCGCAGTTTTTTTATATTTTTAGTTGTCATTTTATTGTTGGTTCGCATATTTTTTCACGGGACATACTGTTAATAAAAGACTCCAGTTTAAACCTGCAACTAATTATTTTTGTAATAATACTGTTTTTTATGGGTGACAAACAAACATTTGGTGGAGTGTAAGTGGATGCTGTGACCCATAGACATCTACAACTATCCTGCTGAGGACTTAGAATGCTTCGTTCACAGTGAAAAGGGTGTCCGGTTAAATTCAATTCCTCGATCTGACTCCTCTGCTATAAATAAAATACACACTTGCACTGCTGTGTTCTGGTCTGAAGGGTATAATTACAGGCTGTGAGGCATTCCATCTTAGTCCTTAGATGTGGCAACTCATCTGTGTTTAGAGTTAATTGTAGGTGTCCATGTGCTGCAGTAGCCGCTTACAAGTAGGTGACCTGTTACTTTGTTTGTCACTGCAATTTAATAATAAAAACCGTCTTCTCAGATCAAAAGCATTGCATCAATGCTTGTCAGCGAGTGGTCCCTGGTCTGCAGTTTCATCGTCCTCTTCATCTTCAACCCGCTCGTCACGGCAATCGGCTTGGGTCCAGTCTTCTACTTCTTCGCGGTCGCCTGCTTCCTTTCCGCCATTTTTTGCATCTTCTTCTTACCGGAAACCCAGGGTCTCCCTGTGGACGTTATTCAGACACTTTTCGCAAAGAAGACCGTTCGACGACGTTATATTATGGTCGATACAGAAACCACATTTTAAAACTTAAATAACTGCGGTAGATCACGTTAATTCCTTACACTTTACAGTCATCAATTATTTTTAAGGTTAGTAAACACCTGCCTATGCGCCCTGCGGTCTTAGAAATGAGCTTTTTACGTAATGTAGGAAGTGAGAAAAAGGGTGGCCAGGCTCTGTTTCTAGTATACTAAGTACACACAATATTGCTTGCATCATGATACTTCTTGAGTAATAGCTTTTAATGACCTCTTAATGTTACGCTGTGCCCGAACGACCGAGCCAGACAACCAACAGAGATAACTGCAGCTGGGATTGATTACACCAATGAAAAATTTACGAAATCACTTTACGTGGTAGAGCCATGCTGCAGCTATATTAGTAGTATAGTTGTAGTACGATGGGTCAGCTCGACCGGGAAGGACCACGCTCACAGAATACCAGCGTAAAATAGCAGCTTAACACTGCTGTGTTTCGTATGGTGAGTGTAGAGAACCGGAGACCCTTTTACTGGAAAAGAGGCATTCCATCTTAGTCCTCACGGGTGACAACGCATCTGCATTTTGATTCTTTATTGAAGATAGATGTAGATGTCTATGGGTCACAGCAACCACTTACCATCAGGTGGACTGTGTGCTCGTTTGTCACCCTATCCTATAAAAAATCCTGTATACACCTATTTCCTCCTTCAAAACTGGACCGTCTACAATATTCCAAGAACAATATAAGAATGTTTGTGGCAATGTTCACAAGCTTTTCTTTAATTGTATTCGTTAAATTTGTTTGCAGGATACCTAATAACGGCGATGTTACTAGTTTTAGTAATTTCAAGGTTTCCAGATTTAATATAATTAATTAATGAAAAAAAAAAACAAATGCTAGGAATCTAGCAGTTGTAGATATCAATTTTATCAAAATATTTAATAATATTTGCTAATAATTAAATTTATATATAATTTAAAACACAATATACAATATTTTATTATATACAATATTAAAAACTATAATTAAAAAAAAAACTAAAACTATTAATTTAATTATCAAACAGTCCTACTCCACGCGGTATCGTGCCAAGAACGCTGGCTGCATTTCCCCGCTGAATGGCTATACTTAGCCTATGAGCGAGAAAAGAGCCAGCCCTCTTATCACCAGCAGCAACAACCAGCCGCGGATGGAGTTCCTTTAAGAACTTCATCGCACGTGGACCCCACGGACCGATAGTCTCTACAGAAAATGGCACAAATATGTAGTCATCTCTCAGAGACTCATATTTGCGCCACTTACTCAGTTGCCTCTGATGCCGCTCCGGCTCTGAACGAGGTACCCCTGAGATGAGAGACCGCCAAAGTGTCTACGCAAGTAGCATCCCACACTAGGGCTTTACCTCTCTCCCAAGGGACCAATGCCATACCGTCGGGTCTCCTGCCATCCTCTCTAAATATTCCACAAGGCTCTAAAACCGAGGGAACATTTATAGAGACAAGAGTCCTTCGGATGACATCGTTATATAATTAAATAAATATCTATACATATATAAAAATCATTGACTGTCCGATAGTCTCGCTAAAGCTCGAAACTGGGTCGAAACCGATTCTGATGAACCCACTCTTAATAAATTAGCTATTAAACTACATTTATGATGACAAAATAAAATAGAAAACGCTTTCTCCTCACTTAGGTGTCCAAGGTGGCTGTTTTTTTCAGCTAGCTGTTAGATAGAAGAATCATTTATTTTATGATATATTCATACATAACATGTAAAATTTAGTAAAAGTGTATTATAATTTATGGGCACTTACTTTACTCACTTACAAATTTCAAATTGTTTTAATAATTTATAAATATTTATTTTGAAATGAATATTTATTTTTTGTTAGATGTTAAACATTTTTATAACTTTAATGAACATTGCGTATGCATATGGTCACAGAATACAAAAAGTACTACACACTGAACAGAATGAGAACTTCCTGCCGATTCAACAGACCGCTCGGATTTCAATAGATACTTCATAGTTTTTCATTTGATCTAAGCGGAGGGACGTACGTGCGTATTATCTTTTAATTCACACACACATACGCGTACGTACACAAACACTAAGCATGGGCGCGTGGTAGGTTATTACAATGCGTTTGTTTCATACATTTTATCGAGTGTAGCCAGTGTTGTGCGTCATTACTATGTAAGTCATTGATTAAATATAAGTGGACAAGATCTATAGTTGCTCCGGTGCCTAAGACTAACTCTGGCTCCGATGTCTCTACTTACAGGCCTATCGCGGTACTATCGGGATTTGGTAAAATATTTGAGACCATTCTTGATCGTTGTATTGGCCAACAGGTTGTTTATATTTTGAATGACTGTCAGCATGGTTTACGTGTGGCCCAATTGAGCGCAACGAACCACATAAACTTTGTTGATTATGTCGCTGCCGAATTGGATGTGGGTTGAAAAGTTGACGCGGCTTATTTTGACTTTAAAAAGCATTCAATTTGGTATGCAACGAAATTCTACTTCAGAAATTTGCAGCCGTTCAAATTCAAATTCAAATTCAAATTCTTTATTTGCTAGTAAATAGGTACAAAAATATTTTATTCTAGGTGTTATCACAATGTGTTGAGAAAACCTACTTAGCTGTTTTCAACAGCATGCAAATGTCAAAAGTTTTTATAATATAATTAATTTCTAAACTTAATCTATACACATAATTAAAAACTAAAAACTTCCTTTGACAATTTTATAAATAAATAAATTAATATAAATTAATTAATTGATATAAATTAATTAATTCATGCATCGATTTTTAATTAAGACAACAGGTACTTAATCACTACAATTTAAATACTCATTTATTGTGTAAATTGTTTTTTCTACCAGCCATCGTCGTAATGATATTTTAAACTTTTTGTATGATAATTGCTTAATATGTGAGGGTATTTTGTTATAAATAGTGTTTATTTATTTATTTATTTGCTTCTTAGTATGTATGTTACATGATATACTGTTAAATATTATGCATACACACTAAGTCTCTAATGGAGACATGCAAATTTATTTATTCTTAGAAATTATATTTATATAAAATTAACACATCAGAATCAATCATTATTAAATCATTAAATTAGCAACAACAAACAATCCATCCAATTATATTCTAAAGATATCAAAATTACAACTAAAAAAAAAAAAATTTATAATTAACAAATAAAGTAAATTAAATTAAACAATATTATATACCATGTCAGTTAATAACAAAAAATGTCAATTATGAGCTATAGTCCTATAAAAGTTGTCATCAGTAATTTAAAAGCTCATTTACGGAGTAAAATGTTTTTTGAAGAAGCCACTGGTATAATTTTTTTTGAAATGTTTTTATAGGAAGATCTTTGATTATGTTTGGTATTTTATTATATATTGTTTTACCCATCCAGTAACAGTTTTTGCTAAAGCGTTTACTTTTCGGTATTTCGCTAATTACTATCCGATCTGGGTATCTCGTGTTCATGGATACCACTTCTTTGTTAAGTTTATAAAAACTTTTCCCGTGTTGTTTTACAAACTTAGCAACTTCTAATATATACAAACAAGGCACGGGTAAGATTCCCAGTGTCTTAAATAGAGGTCGACATGAGACATGTGGGCCAACACCATGAATGGCACGAACACATTTTTTGTGCAATAAAACTTTATTAATCTCTGCACTGTTGCCCCAAATTATAATCCCGTAGCGGATAATCGACTCAATATATGCAAAATAAGTCATAATTGCAGTTTGTTTTGTTGCCACTTTTGTTAGTCTATAAAGCGCATATGTGAACCTGTTTATTTTATTACATATTTTACAAACTTGTTCTTTCCACTTTAATTCTTTGTCAATAATTATACCTAGGAATGTCACATTAGTTGCACTACAAAGAGTTTGTCCATTATAATTAATATTTATTAAATTATTATTTATATTATTGAAATTTATATATTGAGTTTTACTTAAGTTTATTGTTAAATTATTATTAGTTAGCCATTTAGTTACCTCAAATATTGTTTGATTAATGTCAAAATATGTTTTGTTAGTGACATATTTTTATTTGTTGTGACTATTACTGCGACGTCATCTGCGAATAAAATACTTCTATATTTAGTAATTTCAGGTAAGTCGTTTAAATATATCAAAATAAAAGTGGACCTAGTACACTACCCTGAGGTACCCCAAACGCATTTTTCTAAATTTGGATCTATAACTTTGACTTACATGTCTATTGTCAAGTTTTAGCACCTCAACACATTGATGCCTGTTTTGTATGAATGACTTAAACCAGTGATATGCTAGGCCTCTAATTCCGTTTTGATCTAATTTGAACAAAAGCTGATCGTGTGATACGAAGTCAAAAGCTTTTGACATGTCAAAGAAGATAGCCGTAGTAAATAGTCCGTCATTAGTATTTTGTAAAATATTTTTATTAAATTAAAAGGCCAGTGTCGTGGATTTTGATTTTGAAATCCATACTGATTTGGATTTATTCTATTAAACTTATTTAGGAAAGTCATGACCTTTTGTGCATGACTTTTCAAAAATTTTGATAATATAGGTACCAATGTCACTGGACGGTAATTTTCCATTAGTGTTTTTCTTCTTTTTTTATATAATGGTTTTACAATAGACGTTTTAATTTTTCTGGAAAGGTGCCAGATTCCATTGATAAATTAACTAAATAGGCTAATACCTTACTAATTTGATTTTGCACGCTTTGATAACATTTGTACATATGCCATCATAACCTTCTGAATTTGTATTATTTAATGTCATTATAATTTTAATTATATCATATTCATCGACCGGTGTTAAATAAATTGAATTTTGAAGTCTATTTTTGTATTACTGCATATAATTTTATTATTTATTTATTTGTCAAATTAATATAGTAATTATTAAAGGCTTCAGCTATTTTCATAGGTTTAGTTATTATAGAGTTATTGTGTTTAATTAAGTCAATGTGTTTATCTGCTGCTATATGCCCTAGTTCATTCTTAATAATTTTCCAAGTTGATTTTACAATATTTTTACTATTGAGTATAAACTTATTATTACTATGTTTTTGCGTAATTGATGCATCTTCTTAGAAGCCTTGTGTAATTGTTATATGCAACTTTATTATGATTTGTTTTATTAATGTAATATTTGTAACGTAATATTTTTTCGTAGAACAACTTTTTAATACCTTTTGATATCCATTTTATATGTGGTCTAATGTTAGATTTAATTTTATTACCGGAAAGCAAAGTTTATAAAACAGTTGAAACAGTTCATAAAATTTATTGAAAGCTAGATCTAGGTCAGTTTCCAAAACACTTCAGAAAACGATAAACTTTCTAAATAAGACTGAAACTTATTAATGTTTTCTTGAGAATAACTTCTTTTGAAAGAGAAAACAATTTTTGGTAGGACCTTCTTTTTGCTTACGGTAAACCTTAACATTTGAGCAGTTTCATGATCCGATAACGAAAGCGGAAGAATTTTCGCAGTGGCATTTGGTATGTTACTAATAACGTGATCAATACAGGACTGTCCTCTAGTAGGTCTTGTAATATGCAGATGAAAATTAAATGTTTTAATAATATCTGTAAATGTAGTCGTTACATTATCATTTACTAGCGTATTAATGTTTAGATCGCCGGCTATTACAATCTTTTTTTGTGAATATTTATAATTACATTTATACAACAACAATTCAAGTTTTTGAAAAAAATAATCACAATGCCGTTTTATTTTAGTCGGTGTTCGATATAAACATATAATTAATATATTGCTATGGGGATTAACACAGAACAACATTCAAAATGGAACGAGACAGCCAAGTCATCAAAACAAGTTATCTTTTAAAAGCATTCCTCTTTAACCATAATACAAGATCCACCTCGTTTTTTGGTCCGTGAATAATACGACGCTATTTCATAGTTTTTAATTATCATATTCTTTTCTTCTCCAGATTTTACAAAAGTTTCCGTAAAACAAAGGACATCTGGATTCATTTGATCCTTAAGCTCTGAAAGTGTAATTTGATTATTTTTAGACAACAGACCTTGAATATTTTGATGCAATATATTAAAGCCGTTGGCAGACTTAGGAACGAAAAAAAGTTGCATTATTTAGCGTGGGCGTCGATGTAGTTTGTAACATTTTATTCTTATTGGGAAAATAATAGGGTATAGTTCCTTTTTTAGCGGCCTTCATATTATTAGAACATATTAAGCTCGATTGCAATGTATGTGTTGTCTTGTCAATATTTGTTACGTTTGCTGCCTTGAAATAATAAGGGATAGTGCCTTTTTTCTTAGGCAATTCACGTTGTGATATTTTCTGTGCATCATTAGCGTTTTTTTGTAATAGTTTTATGTGTCGCATTGTATTTTTAAATGTAAGAAACTGTAGATTATATTCATTTACATCTATATTAAAGTTGATTTTTTTGCAAATATAATTTAAATAGAATTTCATATTTACATTACGATATTTCATATATATAAAAGTACAGTTTTTTAAATATTTAGACGTTGGATTCACTCCTTAGCTCTTAAATTTCTTCTCGAGCTATTCGAGTGATCACAGTCAGTTTGTTCGAGAGGCCGGCTACGACTCCGACTTCACCTGGTCCGGAGTAATCAGGGAAGTACCTTAGGACCGACACTCTTTATACTTATGATAAATGACCTGCCAATGGTTTTGAGTACCGCTAATACCTCGTGTTCGTGGATGGCTTGAAGCTGTACCTGACTATGAGTAACAAAGCTGATGCTATGGCTTTACAGAGGGACATTGACTCATTGGCCGAGTGGCGCAATGCTAATTGGCTGCCTTTTAATGTTTCGCTCTCGTTCTCCTATTTACGGTACATATTAGTTATCAGACGCTCCACCAGAAAGAGTTTACAAAATTCGTGATCTCGGACTGACCTTAAATACAAAATTTGACACAAAACGACGATTGATCGATTGGTGTGGTAGCTTTAGCTCATCGACGGATACTGGTTAATAAAATGTGGTTCAATCATCGATCGACAATCAATCGATGTGGTGGTGGGCTCATGATCAGTATCTTTAAAAATGTATTCAGAACAGGACGCGTTATTGTTGGCCGTATTATTATTTTACGCTTAGCTCTTGCTCTTATTATTATCACGGAGACGCAAAAACAGAAGACCCTGGATGCGACCATTTTTTAAGGCCAGAGATAGCTTAAATTCATCTAGATGAAAATTTAAACAGCGGTCGGTAGAGCGGGGCGGGTTCTCGAATAAACAAGCAGCTCGATAGACATCGACTAATTCATTCTACTATCGATCGATGCCGTCGATCGATCGGTGTGGTTGAAACTATCGATCGACGTCGACTAATCCATTACAACATCGATCGATGCCATCGATCGATGATCGATCGATTGGTGTGGTAACACCCTAAGGCGGAAACTACTGCTCATAGTGCACTGTTGTTCGCTGTAGTACAATGGGGTCGACAATCAGATCATCAACAAATGGTCATACAGGTGCCAAGGCTTCAAATTCAAATTCACAACAAATGGTCAAATCAACAACAAATGGTCATACAGGTGCCAAGGCTTGGCGCGGAGACAGCGCCACATCATTTACATATACTCGACAATTATAAACAAAATATCGACATATTTTCTAATATCTTTGGATTTTTTTTCAATATGGCTTTATTTTATATTTAAATTAAAATAATGAATGGTGATTTCATTTTAATTTAATTGTTAATTATTAATTTTAAAGTTGTTTGTCATTTAATCATTTTCAATTAATTATTTAAATAATCTATTTGATATACCTAATCTCTGATTTTGTATACATAATTTCTTATTTGCGTGACTTAAGGAATGTAAATGTAATTTAAGATTATATTGGCGTTTTGGAATGCATTCTGTCAGCCACATGGGTCGATTTAAATAAACAATAAAAAAAAAAAACAATGTGTATAGTATAAGAAAATATTTTTTGTATTCGTTTTGTATAAATACGTATGTTAATGTAATAAATCAGAAAAAAATATTTTAAAGTTATTGTTTGAATATTATTTCAATATTCCAAATTATATCTATTTAATATGCTAATGTGATTTCTAGATGCAATATAAAATCAGATTTAGTTGACAAAAAACTTAAATCAAAAAATATGAAATAAGAAAATACAGTTAGTTGTCGGCAATATTTTAACAATTAGTTATTACTAGTAACCGATTAAACACAATCTGTGTCTGCCTCGAAGTCTCCTGACGTCGCGAATGTCAAAACATCCTAGATCCATACTCTAAATCAGTTACATGGTTCTATCAACAGACTGACTGTTGAGAGAAGATATCTAGACAGATTAACAGGTACTTTTTGCGACATATTTTTGTTGCTTGAAATTGTTCTAACTGCTTTTGGCAATAGATATTTGATTTTCAATGTTTATTTTCATTTTTCTAATTTCTGGATTACTCCATGAAAACTTTCACTTGATAAAACTATTGTAATTAAAATAAGTACTGTTGGTAGTAAAGTCAATATTGGTGGATATAGAATGGATTCAAGTCAAGATGAGACCTTTCTGGCCGATTTGTACTAAGGCGATAACTTAATTATTATTGGAGTAGTAAGCACTCACTCGCCCTAACCTACCCGATGTATACGAATGAACGAATGTGTATATGTCACCGTATGATTGAAACATAAACAGAAACTTTTTTATTCAATATAGATTATAAATAATACTTATTGAAAGTCACTTTTTTGTTAAATTACCACTGGTTCGAAGAAAAAATCTCTGTCCTGGGAAGAAGCAGCAAGAAACCCAGCGGGACTTTTTTTAAATGACTGCTTACAATCATGCCTGTTACACAATTAACCACACAAAACAAATTAGAAATAGCTTGGTAGCGATCTCCTCATTCCCAGGGGTTATTCTATACATAAATTCATTAATATTATAGTAACCCTTTTTATACAAACTTTGTTTAATAAGTTTTTGAAATTTGCGCAGGTCAAATTTTGTACATTTTCTGGGATTTTGTTGTATCACCCCAAGAATGAATTACTGACTCGGTGGAGTCGAGTAACTACTAGCTTGTGTCTGTTCCTAGTATTTACAGAATGAATATCACTTATTTTTGTATAACTACTTTTATTTTTGTATACGTACATTACATTTTCATAAATGTATTGAGAGGCCAAAGTTAATATACTAATTTCCTTAAATTTTTGTCGGAGCAACTCTTTAGGTTTTAAATCATAGATTACTCTTATGACTCTCTTCTGTAAAACAAATATAATTTCAGTGTCAGTCGTGTGTCCCCATAGCAAAATACCATACGACATTATGCTATGGAAATAGCTGAATTAAACAAGTCTAGATGGTTCCACACTGGTAAGATTTCTAATTTTTTTACAGCATATGCTGCAAAACTAAGTCTGCTTGCTAATTTTGATATATGAGGCTCCATTGAAGCTTCGCGTCCAGTGTTATTCCAAGAAATATGGTGGTATCGACAAGACACAGTTTCACCCCATTTAATATTACATTATTATTTAAATGTTTGACATTTGTAGTCATAAATTTCGTATATTTTGTTTTAGTGCCATTTAAATGCAAATTATTAACATTAAACCAATTTACTAATTTAGATATAGCATTATATACTTCGCCATATTTTAATAATTATCGTTTTAATTTGAAAACTAATGAAGTGTCATCAGCAAAATCTAAGATTATGCTTGTCCAATCACTTATTTTACCCATAATTGATTATGCGGATGTGTGTTACCCAGATCTGTCCCAAGATCTTCTGAACAAGCTGGAACGCCTTCTAAATAACTGTATAAGATTTATTTTCGGGCTTCGTAAGTATGACCATATTTCGCAATATAGATCTAAGCTAAATTGTCTTACTATCCGTCAGAGCGCAATTCCAGAATATTGTTTGTTCTTTTTCCATTTTAAATGACTCATCTTCGCCTTCTTATCTTAAGAGTAAATTTAACTATCTCTCCTCATCTCATGATAGGGTCCTACGTTCTTCTTCTAACAACAAAATCTGTATTCCTGTTCACTTCACTGAGTTCTATGGTAACTCCTTCACTGTTCAGGCTACACGCCTTTGGAACTCAGAAAAGCGCCCAATAAGTACGCTTTTAAAATTGGTCCTTAATCATCTATTGAAGACAACGCATTTTACATGATTCATCCATTTAATATGTATTGCTAAACAGACGTATATATTCATAGTTATTTGTATATACTAATTATATATGTATTTAAATATGTATATTTGTATGTATATATTTGTATACATATGTCATATATTTGTATATATGTATGTATAGGTCATATATGTATAGTTTATTTATTAGTAAAATGTGTATATTATGTAGTTAATTATCATTTTGTGTAGTGTTATTTTATTCTATATTGCCACACCTACGTCGAATTCTCACCACTCCATGGGTTGACTAGTAGAGAATGCCTCAAGACATTAAGTCCGCCCTTTGTATTGTATTATAAACATTTATTTTGTTATATTATGTTAAACATTTTTATAACTTTAATGAACATTGTGTATGCATATAGTCACAGAATACAAAAAGTACTACACACTGAACAGAATGAGCACTTCCTGCCGATTCGACAGACTGCTCATTTCAATAGACACTTCATAGTTTTTCATTTGATCTAAGCAGAGGGACGTACGTGCGTATTATATTTTAATTCACACACACATACGCGTACGTACACAAACCCTAAGCATGGGCGCGTGGTAGGTTATTACGATGCGTTTGTTTCATACATTTTATCGAGTGTAGCCAGTGTTTGGTACATAGTCATTGATTAAATATAAGTGGACAAGATCTAGAGTTGCTCCGGTGCCTAAGACTAACTCTGGCTCCGATGTCTCTACTTACAGGCCTATTGCGGTACTGTCGGGATTTGGTAAAATATTTGAGTCCATTTTTGATCGTTGTATTGGCCGACAGGTTGTTTATATTTTGAATGACTGTCAGCATGGTTTACGTGGGGCCCGATTGAGCGCAACGAACCACATAAACTTTGTTGATTATGTCGCTGTCGAATTGGATGTGGATTGATAAGTAGACACGGCTTATTTTGACTTTAAAAAAGCATTCAATTTGGTATGCAACGATATTCTACTTCAGAAATTTGCAGCCGTTGGATTCACTCCTTAGCTCTTAAATTTCTTCTCGAGCTATTCGAGTGATCACAGTCAGTTTGTTCGAGAGGCCGGCTACGACTCCGACTTCACCTGGTCCGGAGTAATCAGGGAAGTACCTTAGGACCGACACTCTTTATACTTATGATAAATGACCTGCCAATGGTTTTAAGTACCGTTAATACCTCGTGTTTGTGGATGGCTTGAAGCTGTACCTGACTATGAGTAACAAAGCTGATGCTATGGCTTTACAGAGGGACATTGACTCATTGGCCGAGTGGCGCAATGCTAATTGGCTGCCTTTTAATGTTTCGCTCTCGTTCTCCTATTTACGGTACATATTAGTTATCAGACGCTCCACCGGAAAGAATTTACGAAATTCTTAATCTCGGACTGACCTTAAATACAAAATTTGACACAAAACGACGATTGGTGTGGTAACTTTAGCTCATCGACGGATACTGGTTAATAAAACGTGGTTCAATCATCGATCGACAATCAATCGATGTGGTGGTGGGCTCATGATCAGTATCTTTAAAAATGTATTCAGAACAGGACGCGTCATTGTTGGCCGTATTATTATTTTACGCTTAGCTCTTGCTCTTATTATTATCACGGAGACGCAAAAACAGAAGACCCTGGATGCGACCATTTTTTAAGGCCAGAGATAGCTTAAATTCATCTAGATCAAAATGTATATTGGTTCTCGAATAAACAAGCAGCTCGATAGACATCGACTAATTCATTCTACTATCGATCGATGCCGTCGATCGATCGCTGTGGTTGAAACTATCGATCGACGTCGACTAATCCATTACAACATCGATCGATCGATTGGTGTGGTAACACCCTAAGGCGGAAACTACTGCTCATAGTGCACTGTTATTTGCTGTAGTACAATGGGGTCGACAATCAGATCATCAACAAATGGTCATACAGGTGCCAAGGCTTCAAATTCAAATTCACAACAAATGGTCAAATCAACAACAAATGGTCATACAGGTGCCAAGGCTTGGCGCGGAGACAGCGCCACATCATTTACATATACTCGACAATTATAAAAAAATATCGACATATTTGCTAATAGTTTTGGATTTTTTTTCAATATGGCTTTATTTTATATTTAAATTAAAATTATGAATGGTGATTTTATTTTAATTTAATTGTTAATTATTAATTTTAAAGTTGTTTGTCATTTAATCATTTTCAATGAATTATTTAAATAATCTATTTGATATACCTAATTTCTGATTTTGTATACATAATTTCTTATTTACGTGACTTAAGGAATGTAAATGTAATTTAAGATTATGTTGGCGTTTTGGAATGCATTCTGTCAGCCACATGGGTCGATTTAAATAAACGATTAAAAAAAATCAATGGGTATAGTATAAGAAAATATTTTTTGTATTCGTTTTGTATAAATACGTATGTTAATGTAATAAATCAGAAAAAAATATTTTAAAGTTTTGTTTGAATATTATTTCAATATTCCAAATTATATCTATTTAATATGCTAATGTGATTTCTAGATGCAATATAATTTCAGATTTAGTCGACAAAAAACTTAAATCAAAAAATATGAAATAAGAAAATACATTTTTCATATTTTTTGATTTAATTGTTAGTTGTCGGCAATATTTTAACAATTAGTTATTACTGGTAACCGATTAAACACGATCTGTGTCTGCCTCGAAGTCTCCTGACGTCGCGAATGTCAAAACATCCTAGATCCATACTCTAAATCAGTTACATGCTTCTTTTTTTTTATAGGAGAGGGGCAAACGAGCATGCGGTTCACCTGATGGTAAGTGACTACCGCCGCCCATGAACAACTGCAACACCAGGGAACCAGAGGAATTGCAGATGCGTTGCCGGCCTTTTAAAAAGGAGTAGGCTCTTTTCTTGAAGGTCCCTAAGTCGTATCGGTCCGGAAAAATCGCTGGTGGTAAACTATTCCACAAGGAAGTTGTGCGAGGAAGAAAACATCTTCTAAATCGCACAGTGGTGGACCGCCAATCATCCAGATGGTGTGGATGGTATCGGGAGTTCTACCGCGATGTGCGTTCGTGAAATTTGGCGGCTGGGATTAATCCGAACAATTCCTCAGAGCACTCCCCGTGGTAAATACGAAAGAAAATGCAAAGAGATGCAACATCTCTTCGCAGCGCCAATGAATCGAGCCGATCGGAAAGGACTCGGTCGTCGACGATTCGAGCCGCTCTGCGCTGAATGCGGTCAAGTGGAAGGAGCTGGCACTGGGGAGCCCCAGCCCAGATGGGAACAGTATTCCATGTGAGGCCGAACCTGCGCCTTGTAAAGTTGCAGGCGTTGTGCTGGCATGAAATACTGTCCTGCTTTGCTGAGCAATCCAAGCTTTTAGAGGCCAACTTGGCCTTCTCTTCAAGTGACCACGAAACTGCACGTCACTCGATATGTCGACGCCGAGGATTCCGATACTGGCTGAGGCAACAAGGAGTGCCTTGAAACTGAGGAAATACGACAAAGGGTTCTTTTAGCGGTAAACGCGCAAACTTGTGTCTTCTGAGGATTAAACTGGACTAGATTTAGTCGCCCCCAATCCGAGACTTTGTTCAGCAAAGACTCGACTTCAGACACAAGTTTGTTCCGGTACTCGGCGACGTTTTCCCGAGAAATATTGGCACGGCCGGTGTATAGAGCATCACCAGTGCTATCATCCATAACAATGAATGCTACCGGTTTGCAACATATCATTGATATGCAGAAGAAACAGCGTTGGTGATAGCACGCAGCCTTGTGGAACACCAGCGTTAATAGGCTTGTAGTCGGAGCATGCACCGTCTACAACGAACTTGATGCTCCGATCTGCAAGAAAGCTGGTGATCCAATTGCACAATTTCTCGGAAGCCCATAGGAAGGAGCTTCGAAAGAAGCGCTTGTGCCAAACCCGATCGAAAGCCTTCGCAATGTCCAAACTAACGGCCAATGCCTCCCCCTTGGACTCTACTGCCTCCGCCCATCTATGAGTCAGGTAGACCAGAAGATCACCAGCTGATCGACCCCGACGAAAACCGTATTGGCGGTCACTAATCAGCTGGTGATCCTCAAGGTACCGCATGAGCTGGCAGTTTATAACGGACTCCATTATTTTGGAGAACAAAGGGTGATGGCGATAGGCCTGTAGTTGGACGGGTCTGAGCAGTCGCCTTTTTAGGATCGGTTGGACAAAAGCTGTCTTCCATGATTTCGGGACTACGCCTAGGAGTAGGAGTACCGGAAAAGACGCGTTAGAACCGGTGCCAACTCCGGAGCACACGTCCTCAGCACAATTAGGGGACTCCGTCAGGCCCACTCGACTTATGGATGTCCAGGAGAGGAGTGCTTTGCGAACCGAGCGCTGTGAGAACCGCACATCCGGCATGGAGCACTCACACCGCGGGATGGTCGGCGGTGATCCCCTGTCATCAAGAGTCGAGTTGGACGCAAAAGTGAGCCTAAAGGTCGGCTTTCTTTGCGGCGTGGGACAGTGAGTCGTCCTTCCTGTGCAGAGATGGTAGTGATGGCTTACAGAAATTCCTTGGACAGCCTTTGCGAGAGACCAGAATGCACGGGTTCCCGAAGGAAGGCGAACTAGCTTCTCGCCAATTCTGCCTATGTACTCTGACTTTGCCTTGGCAATAACACTTTTGAAGGACCTGGAGGCGAAGTTATACTTCTTTTAAGCATGCTGGTATTTACATCCCGAGCCGCCGAAGCCTCAGCCCAGGCCTGATAGCACTCCTGCTTACTGCGTAATGTAGTCTTACAGGAGCGACCAAACCAAGGCTGCGATCTGCCTCCGATGGGTACCACAGATGATGGAATAAATAGTTCCATTCCTGTAGCACCACATCAGTGACAGAGTCAGCAACAGCGCTGGGATCATCCGGCGAGAAGCAAACCCGCCCCATGGATAGGATGCAAAGAAAGACCGCATTCCGTCCCAATCCGCCGGCCTGTAATGCCAAACACGGCGGCCACCTGCAGAACGCAACCGCGAGGGGACCACACTTCGGATCAGACAATTGTCCGAAGAGCCGAGAGGGGCATCGATGGAAACCTGTTATCCGTCCGGATAAGAGGTCAACAGAAGGTCCAACAGGGAAGGTGTATGATCCTTTACATCTGGAATCCGCGTAGGCGAAGTAACCAGTTGTGTCACACCAAATGCCAAGGCAAAGTCATAAATAGATCTCCCCGCATGATCGGTTAAACGTGAACCGAGCCATTCGGCGTGGTGGGCGTTAAAATCGCCAAGGATCACGATCTCTGCGGATGGGACCTGTTGTAGCAAGGAATCTGTAGCCATTTGGACGTGGTCGATGAGTCGGTCTGTTTCGGCATTACCGCTATGGGACCTATAGAGGCACCCGTAGACGCGCGGATGGTCGTCGCTATCTACGCGTAGCCAAAGGATGAACAGGTCCGAACCTTCAAGACTGCCGAGGCGTCGAGAACAGATGTCCTCTGACGTATACGCAAACTCCAGCCTGAGGCACAAAGGAGTGTTCAATTTGTACCCCGGTAGGAGAGATACGAAGTATCAGCCGGAGGACACCTGCGTCTCGGTCAGAAGAGCAAGGCCGGCTTCGCCGTCTCGAGATGGTAGTGGACGGCGTTTAGGTTCGAGTGAAGTCCTGATGTTGCAGAAATCCACGGATAGCGTGGCAGGGGTCGCCTTGGTCTTGTTGCTCAGTTTGCCCCGAGCAGTTGTTGTTTTGAGCGGAATTTTGCTCCCCAGAATACGCGGGGCAGCCTGAGCACCCACGCCCAGGAGTGGAGTAGCATGGTCGTGGATGCTCAGCGAGGATTCTCCAGGGTGCTGGTACCTCCTGGGGTAGTCTAAGATTTAATTCCGCTACCACGTTGATGGGGAGAATTGGGCCTCGGTCACCTGCACTCACCAGACGAAACGCAAAAGCAGAGCTTCCACTTCACGCCGGTATTCTGTGAGGTCGTGGTACTAACCCGGCTCGAGCCGGCCCATACGTGCAATTGCAAAAGCTGCTGCGTGGCTCTACCACCGTTAAACAGACATCAACAGACTGACTGTTGAGAGAAGATATCTAGACAGATCAACAGGTACTTTTTGCGACATATTTTTGTTACTTGCAATGGTTCTAACTGCTTTTTGCAATTGATATTTGATTTTCAATGCTTATTTTATTTTCCTAATTTCTGGATTACTCCATGAAAACTTTCATTTGATAAAATTATTGTAATTAAAATAAGTACTGTTGGTAGTAAAGTCAATATTGGTGGATATAGAATGGATTCAAGTTAAGATGAGACCTTTCTGGCCGATTTGTACTAAGGCGATAACTTAATAATATTATTGGAGTAGTAAGCACTCACTCGCTCTAACCTACCCGATGTATACGAATGAACGAATGTGTATATATCACTGTATGATTGAAACAGAAACAGAAACTTTTTTTATTCAATATAGATTATAAATAATACTTATTGAAAGTAACTCTTTTGTTAAATTACCACTGGTTCGAAGAAAAAAACCTCTGTCCTGGGAAGAACCATCAAGAAACCCAGCGGGACTATTTTTTAAATAACTGCTTACAATCATGCATGTTACACAATTAACCACACAAAACAAATTAGAAATAGCTTGGTAGCGATCACCTCATTCCCAGGGCTTACATACATAAATTCCTTAATATTATAATAACCCTTTTTATACAAACTTTGTTTAATAAAGTTTTTGAACTTTGAGCAGGTCAAATTTTGTATATTTTCTGGGATTTTGTTGTATCGCCCCAAGGATGAATTACTGACTCGGTGGAGTCGAGTAACTGGTACTACAAGCTTGTGTCTGTTCCTAGTATTTACAGAATGTATATCACTTATTTTTGTATAACTACTTTTATTTTTGTATACGTACATTACATTTTCATAAATGTATGGAGAGGCCAAAGTTAATATACTAATTTCCTTAAATTTTTGTCGGAGCGACTCTTTAGGTTTTAAATCATACATTACTCTCATGGATCTCTTCTGTAAAACAAATATAATATCAGTGTCAGTCGCGTGTCCCCATAGCAAAATACCTTACGACATTATGCTATGGAAATAGCTAAAGTAAACAAGTCTAGATGGTTCCACACTGGTAAGATTTCTAATCTTTTTTACAGCATATGCTGCAAAACTAAGTCTGCTTGCTAATTTTGATACATGGGGGCTCCATTTAAGCTTCGCGTCTAGTGTTATTAGAAATATGGTGGTATCGACAAGACTCAGTTTCACCCCATTTAATATTACATTATTATTTAAATGTTTGACATTTGGAGTCATGAATTTCATACATTTCGTTTTAGTGCCATTTAAATGCAAATTATTAACATTAAACCAATTTACTAATTTAGATATAGCATTATATACTTCGCCATATTTTAATAATTATCGTTTTAATTTGAAAATTAATGAAGTGTCATCAGCAAATAATACCTACTATAATATTATGGATATCCCATACTATGTAATGTAAGTCATTAATATATACAAGAAACAGAAAGGGGCCGAGAATTGAGCCTTGAGGCACGCCCATTTTTACTATCGGCCCGGAAGAGCTCACACTATTAATGACAACATTTTGCGTTCTGTTACTTAAATATGAAACAATTAATTTAAGAGTATTACTTATGACACCGTAGTGTTGTAGTTTCCTGATTAATGTTTCATGGTGAACACAATCGAAGCCTTTGAATAGGTCACAGAATATACCCAAAGCATCTTGTGAAGTCTCCCATGCATTGAAAATATATTTAATCAGTTCAACACCAGCATCAGTTGTCGAGATACCCCTTATGAAACCGAATTGATTTTTATGAAGTAAATTATTTACATAAAAAAAAATTACATTTGATCAAGAATGATTTTTTCAATAATTTTACTAAGTGAAGATTGAGAGCACCGTCAGTTTAAAAAATTGTAAACTGTACCAAACCATTCACAATTTAATGCATTAATTTTCGGTAGTTTATAATCTATCAATTTCAAACCGTCCACCTTCACTTTCCGACAGGGTTATTAATTTATACGATATTATCACTCGTAAAATTGGAACCCTCTCTGATTGGTCCACAGATTAAGAAAACAAACATAAGA
The DNA here is from genome assembly GCA_029286625.1 of Parnassius orleans. NCBI lineage: Eukaryota > Metazoa > Arthropoda > Insecta > Lepidoptera > Papilionidae > Parnassius > Parnassius orleans. Next base: position 204,384 of record JAGSMP010000043.1, on the reverse strand, counting down.
GTTGAATAAAAAAATGCACATTTAATGTTAAAATGTTAATATTATTAAAAGTTATTGGTGAATTAAGCATTATTATTATCATTATTCTCGGGGTATGTATATAGTTTTCTCATCTAGTTGGGCTGTAAAAATATATAAATGAAAATTATAAATATACATAAATATTAGTAAAATAAAATAAAAAATACATAAATAAATAAAAACCCACTGAGATGGAAGCCATCCTTGAACTGAAAAGAAAAATATGCTTGACTGTGCCCGGTCTATCAGCACAATATCAGGCTTATTCGCACGAACACTCCTGTCTGTGGTGATGGACCGGTTCCAATAGAGCCTGGCGTGGTCATTTTCGAGCACCGCATCCAGCAAGTACTTATAATAAGGCAGTTTCCGATCCACCAGACCGTATTTCAGAGCGAGATACCTGGTGTAGAATCCTGGCTACTAGATTGTGTCTGTGCAAGTACTCAGAGTTAGAAAGCGCCGAACAACCGGAAATGACATGCCTAAGTAACTCACCAGGATGGCGACAAGCTCGACAGATGTCTACGGCGCCATCCTTTAAGATGTATCTCCGATAGTTGTTGGTCTTAATAACCTTATCCTGTATCGCATAGACAAAACCCTCGGTTTCCCCAAAGAGGTCACCGAAACGTAGCCAGTAGAGGGAGGCGAATGTGTCTAGGAAAGGCTCATGTAGAGCCTTGTAGAATCTCCCATTGAGCCCCTTCTCCTTCCATGCGGTCTCACGGTCGGAAATGCTCTGTACTGCCGGATCTTGCCATTGCTCGTTGGCTAAGGATAGAGAGGTAAGCCCTTTATCACAAGAAATGACGCCCTTATAGAATGAATTATCCGATCTCGCCAGGAAGTAATTACGGAGGCTGCACATTTCGTGATTATGCATGGTGAGCGCGCTAAAAAAGCCACACCCACCATGCTTCCGCGGTAAGTACAGCCTCATCACCGACGATCTCGGATGGTGAATCCTATGGGACTTCATAACAGTGCAGACTTTTCTATCCAGAGCGTTCAGTTCAGTCCAAGTCCACCTGAGTATGCCAAAGGTATACATGAGGAGAGGCATGACCTAACCGTTATTTTATGCCTGTGTCTTATTCACGCCCGACAAAGAGCTGTTAAGCACTTTGGTCAAGGTTATCTCGAAAATAATGGATGAAACAGCGGAGCACAGAAATATATAATGTACGTAACTAGGAACTATATGAATAACAAAGCTCAAACTTACTTATTTGTGGTGCTGGTGACTGCGTTGTTATTTCTTGTACCTGTTGATCAACCTGTTGTTGGGTGGTGGTGTAACAACAGCTATTATACCTACTCTGCTGCCACTTGCTACTGAAATAATCAAATCCATGAAATATATTACTGAAATATAATCATGTAGAGAGGTATGGATGTAGGTGTAATAAAAATAACACAAATTTACCAATTTGTTGTGCTGGTGATGCTTGCTCTCTCTCTGTCTCAAGCAACATATATTCATTACCTGTAATTAAAATTTGTGTTTTTAATACAGTGTAGGTAATTACATTTAAAAAACAACAGAATTTACATTATTTTTAAATATATTTTAAACTTACATTGAGATAAGGAAATTATTGAATAAAACTATTTTTACGGATTTTATCGCGTTTAATTTTACTAATTTTGATTCCCGACGTTTCGGGTGCTTTACAGCACCCATGGTCACGGGGGGGACTGAGGTTTTTGACGTCCCAATGTCATAGTTATTATGGTCTATCAAATCTGATGTAATGGCGGGGACGATCTTGAACATGTTCACAGACTGCAGACTTCCCAGAGCGTCGGTGCCTCACGTCAGCTATATGTTCTTTCACGCGGGTTTTAATGGATCGTTTTGTTTGTCCTATGTAAGAGAGACCACATTCACAATCCAGCTTGTACACTCCTGCATCTTGTAGAGGGATATTACACTTGACGTATGGTAAAAATTGACTAATCTTCTTCGGCGGCTTGAAGTTTGTTTTAATAGAAGCTCGCTTCAAAATGTAGCCAACCTTGTCTGTGACTCCTCTGACATAGGGTAGTACAGCAGGCACACGCTCGACTGTGGCCGGCTTCACTCGGTCACTGTGACGTAGGCGCGGGACCCGAAGCTTGTTGTCTTGCAATACTTGCTCGACAAAATAATTTTTATAGAAGCTCGCTTTTGAAGCGAGCTTCTATTAATAAGTTTTAATAGAAGCTCGCTTCAAAACTGCTCGCTTACTGCTCCTGTATATCCAAGATTCTACAAGCGGTACGTAGACGACACTTTCACAATTTTACCATCGGACAAAGTAACTGCATTTTAAACCACCTTAATTCCATAAAATCTAAAATACAATTCACAATGGAGTTAGAGGCAAACAATTCTTTAGCTTTCCTAGATGTTTTAGTCATCCGAAATCCTGATAACACTATTGGTCATACTGTGTATAGGAAAAGACCCATACCAACCGATATTTAAATGGTGAATCGCACCATCATCCATCACATTAGCTACCGTGGGAAAATCTTTGTTTCAGAGATCACGAGGATCTGTGACAGAAAACATCTGGCCGCCGAGCTTCAGCACGTCGAGCAAGTATTGCAAGACAACAAGCTTCGGGTCCCGCGCCTACGTCACAGTGACCGAGTGAAGCCGGCCACAGTCGAGCGTGTGCCTGCTGTACTACCCTATGTCAGAGGTCACAGACAAGGTTGGCTACATTTTGAAGCGAGCTTCTATTTCTAGTTTTACCATCCGTCAAGTGTAATATCCTCTACAAGATGCAGGAGTGTACAAGCTTGATTGTGAATGTGGTCTCTCTTACATAGGACAAACAAAACGATCCTTTAAAACCCGCGTGAAAGAACATATAGCTGACTTGAGGCACCGACGCTCTGGGAAGTCTGCAGTCTGTGAACATGTTCAAGATCGTCCCCGCCATTACATCAGATTTGATAGACCACAAATCCTCGCAAAAGAACACCGATTATGATACTACCAAGGATGATACGCGAGGCTATTGAAATTAAAAAACATCCTAATTTCAATAGAGAAGATGGATGGGTGCTGCAATCTGCTTGGGATCCTATAATTAACAAAATTAAATCCAAACCCAAGCATCTCATTCTGCGTAGATCGGACCAAAAATTAATATTCAAAAAACTGAAGGTAGCCGGGCTAACTATGACATTGGGACGTCAAACACCTCAGTCCCCCCCGTGACCATGGGTGCTGTAAAGCACCCGAAACGTCGGGAATCAAAATTAGTAAAATTAAACGCGATAAAATCCGTAAAAATAGTTTTATTCAATGTGTAGTGTTCGCGTAAATATAAGAAATCATAAGGAAATTACTTCTAATGTTTCCACCTCAGCTTCCATCTCATGTTGTAGCACCTGTAATTATTAGTAAAATTATTTATTATTGTAAATTAAATTCAAAACAAAAAATAATTTTTAGAAAGCTAAAATGTAAATTCAAACGCCAGTGACGTCATTATATCGCTTTAGTAACGCCACCGCATGGTGAAATGATAAAACACTCATGTTTACGTTGTCAAAATTAAAAAAATTGTCATTGCATGATACAGGTTATATATGTTTTGAAATTATTTAATTGACGTAAAAAAAATTTTTAGACACATGGTGGTCCAAATATAGAAAATAAAAAAGTATAGCATGATTGCGATTGGCTCACAGCCTTAACGGATATAATGACGTCACAACCAATCACAAATGGTTTTTTTTCATTCATAAATTTAACTATTTTTTCTTAATAATTACTAAAAAAATGGAATTGTTAATAAAAAAAATTATTTAAATATACTTTAAATTAATTATTCCTATATCTATACAAATAAATAAAATTGAAGTGTCTGTTTGTAATGTCAAAATAACAGCTTTTTACTTAATGCATATGAAAGTATATACTTCACTTATAACAAATACACTGGACCGATTTCGACGGGACTTTCACTGGCAGATAGCTGATGTTATAAGGAGTAACTTAGGCTACTTACATTTTAGAAAAAGAATTAGGGTTCCGCGCAACATAATTAAAATCCTTAATTACACGCGGGCGAAGTCGCGGGGAACAGCTAGTTTATATATAAATTTGTGACAAAAGAAATTAATACAACTTCTCTATTATGTATTCAAGTAAATATTAGTTACACTGGTCTTGCATGATGTGCTGGCTGATTTATGTATAAGCCATTAGTAGTAAATCTGGAAAATTATTTGATAGAAACTTAACTGTCATCCACTACTCTGGCGTCTTGACTAGAGGAGCTGATTGAGCTTGTCGGCTACTTTCTTCCAGCCCGTTTCAAAATTTTCCTTGCCCTGAAGGGCGGTAAATTTTTTAGTAAACAAAAATGGGCGGGCTTCTAACTTCGACAAAAGTGCCTCAATCTGCTCACTCGTTACGCGTGGTGTACTTTTACGTCTGAAACATACATAGAATTAAATATTCAAAGTGTAAAAATTACATAGTCTCTAAACAAAGCATTTAATAAACATGATACCAGTAGATTCGAAAATAGGTGTGGTATTTTATACTTACTTAACTATTCAACCGTCCACGGTGACTACAGTCCCCAAAAAAATTATTGCCTCACCTGTCCATGGTGACTATAGTCATCAAACGACATCTTTCGGTTTAAACGTGTACAGCGCAAAAGATAGCTGTTATTAATACAGTAAAAAATTATAGATGGTGCTATTTGAAATTTGTCATCTGTGAGAGTGAATTTTATCTGTATAATAGTAACAAAATATTTAGAAAAAAAAGTGAAAATGAAATTTCGCCATTTTTGTTTGAGGACTGTTAAAGTGTGAGAAACTCGATCAAAAATGTTATAACTTTTCTGTTTTATACGTTATTTCTAATGTTATTGTTCATCAAACTAATAGTGAAGATATTTTCTTTAGGAAATATGTAGCATTACGACAATTCCAAAATGTTTACATGTAATAATTTAGTAATGCTTAATTTTAATCACTATACGCGATCATTCTAATAAGTTTTTTGTTTTAAATGAATGCTAAATATATAAGAATGCTTCACTATTTACACGTTGATAGACATTTATAAACGAAATATCTGTTGGGATGTGTCTAGAAATTATTAAAACTTATTTTTGTTTACTTATTTATTAAAATTTATATTGAGTAAATATTATATACTTATCTTTATTGAGTACCTATATAACATATTATTGATATTGGTGTTATTTTAAAGAGAATATCATGTACTATTATAATATAAATTAATTGTCTCCAGTAAATATTATACTTTTCTTGTAAAACTCGAAATAAAAAATAAATACTATTTTTTTTTCATATTCCCATTTTTAAGCTTTATTTTCTGCCTTTATTTTTAATTTGACCAATTTTCTTTTCACAAACTTAAAGAAGAAGGAGACATCATTACATTCTTTGGTCCAGGTGTTAACAAGATGAAAGTAGGAAATTTGAAAGCGTATATATAAATAATTCATAGTTGAAAATCTGGTAAGATTTGTCAATCTAGGAGCTGAGTTATTGTAGAATAAATAAAAGTGAGATTATGTATTACCTACACTGTAACAGGTGAACTTTCACTGTTATTACACTGTAACAGGCTATTTTTCACTATAACTACTTAAAGATATAAAAGCAGGATCAGTATAAAATCACCAAAGAAAAGCTGTGGTTAATAAGGAAACGAAATGGTGAAACGATTAACGAAAGTTAAAACAACAACAACTATGTGAAGTGAATATTAGGGATATCGATCTGAGACCGATTACTTCAATTGTTTTTGTTACTGTTACTTGTTGGAATGTTGATATTTTGTATTTTTTATTATTATTTTGTAGATATGTTTGCAATTTTTATCGCCTTAACACAGTTTTAATTCTATTTTAGATAAATAATCTAAAATAGATAGTAAAACGCTCAATTTAATCAAGAATCGATTATATTGCGATCGTTTCAAATCGAATCGAAAATCTGTCTTTTTCTTTTAGTTTAAAGTTTGAACTGTCAAGTCAAGTTTTAAATTAAAAATGAGAAGTATTGAAAGATAACGTTTAGAAACGAGAATTTCACAAGTGTATTCTTTATGGTAATCGATTTATATTGCCATAAAATGTTTATTTGTCTTTTCTCTATAAGCGAACATTATATTTTGTTTCCAAATGAATATATCATTCAAAGTAAATAATATAAGGTTCAGTAGTTAACGCAGATTGAAACCGGGCCTGCATCTACGTCACTGTCCCAAATCATTGAAAATATCATGAACATGACACAAAAAAGCAGGATATGTACCACGAATTTTTTTTGGAAAATTAATATATTTTTGCAAGCAAGAAGTTGAATTTGACTGAGACATTGAAAACTTTGACATAAACATCATAGTGTTGCAAAGACTCAAACTTTTATGTCCTTTGATATTTAACAAGATAGTTCAATTCTTAGAAACGGAACTTAGTTACAATAAAAAATATTTTTATAAGATAAGGTTTCTGCTGTTTCTGTACAATTTTCAAATTAAAAGCAATTATTTTTATAATATTATGTCTACCAATGTTCCCTGTGATTCAAGGAGATTTTTTAACAGCCAATATTTTTTTAAAGAAAATACTGCACTATGAATAAATTTTTCATTAGCGTAACGACATCGTAAAGTAAAGATAATTAACGATTTTGCTCGGTATCTCGTCTGTAGAGACTTGCATTTATCGTAAAAATTTAAAATTTTCGTTATTATTTAGCGAACGGTAGTTTGCGAAGGCGTTGCTATCTATGTTGAGACTGCAGCCACTGGGTTCAGTATTCTACACCTTCAAAGTAATCTGCTTTGTAACAGCCGTGTTCTGTTTATTATTTCTGCCTTAAACGAAAGAATTAAGCGTGAACATTATACAGACGCTATTTGTCAAAAATATATAATTAAGTAGTCATATTATGCATGGATAACAGCCCTTTTAGCTCAGGGACTAAGCGCTCGCAGTTTTCAAAATTTTACATTACGCGAGGGTTTCATTTCAATAAAGTTATTAATTGGAATTTTAAGTTCCGATTTAACACACGCTTATAGATGACAAAAAAAAAAAACATCTGCGTATCAAAAGAATAAAAATATTTTGAAAACCTTTGAAGCCCGCCAACACGTACTGAAGAAGCGTTTAGACAAATTTATCCATAACCTCTCAGACATGAGATGAGAGAAAAGTAAAGTAAAAATATTGTGAGCCTCTGTGTTGAGCGAACTGCAGAAATGGCATGTGTTGAGCTTGAGCACCTCATTGTTGTCAGTGTTTACAGACCCCCATGTCCAAGGTATGATATTATTGAAAAAAATATGGAAGAAGTTTTAGTTAAGCTTAATAAACACACCGTTGACCGTGTAGTGGCGGTGTAAGAATATCCCACCCCATATCATCCCGTGGGTGCCGTAAGAGGCGACAGAGGGAAACAAATAAGGGGATGGGCAGCAGCGTCTTCTTAATAACAACTAAAAATAAAAAACTGCTGTTGTCAACCCGCTTGCCAAGCGTGGCAACTATGGCAAATATCCCTCCTATGGGGCAATCTATGAGGGAGGCCTATGTTCAGCAGTGGACTTTAATAGGCTGTAACCATAACAGTAGCAGTAATAAACAGAATAAATCTCTTGTTGTATGCGGAGACTTTAACGTCAATCTCCTGGAAGCTTCTTCCATCATTATTAAATTTTGCGCATTGTTCAAATCATATTTATTATCATATATTGATAATTTATGATTGATTAAAGACATAAGAGAATAATTTTTTTCGAACGAATCAGTCGTAATCGATCCGTTGAGGCGGGAAGACAATAAAAAAGGTTGTGTTTTACACGTTGTACATAAATAGGCCGATAGGAATATGGCGCACAACAAAGCGCAATAACGAAATTATCGTATATATGTATTTTTCTTAGAGTAGACTCGCCTAGAAATATCCATCGTTATTACTTAGAGGGTAGTATATTCCTTGCTTACTACTAAACTCAATCGCTATCGCCATCAACTCGTGGCAAATGCAAAATAAATTGGAGCTAATTGGTCGCTGAATTACTAATATTATTTGCAATTATATATATGTCGGAAGGAAATAAATAAGTAAGGAAGAACATGCAATACAGCAATGAACATATAACATAAAACAACAATGAAAATATAGTACACGAACTGACAAAACGAAGGAAGAATAATGATAATAATAATAAAGTAAAAAAACCAATAACTGATTTTGGCTCGACCAGGGATTCGAACCCGGGGTCTCGTGATTAGCAATCGCGTTTACGACTACTAGACCAACGTGACAGTCAAAGTCGTACTATGAGTTATTCAAATAAGGATGGCATTTTTTCTAAAAATGGGGTACCCCGCGTCACAGAATAAATAATTTGTACTACGTACAGAGGTTGCACTTTTTGATGTTGACTACTTGCAGACGTTTTAATAGCCTGCTTAATTATTATTAATTAGATAAATCACGCACGAAAGCTAAATTAAACTATGTCGCTGCGCAGCTTTGCATCTTTTCCCCTTCCTACGAGTACGTCACGGACGATATTCTTAAATATGTATTATTTAATTCACAACTGTTAACTCTAATATAATGTGTTATATTTTTTAACGTCTCTAAAATAATTGTTATAAAAATTCTAAATTCTAAATTCTAAATCTGACGCATAATTTAAGTAAATACATAGACACAGAGTGATAAACTTAATATTAATTTATAATTTCAGTAATTTATTTCCGGTTTTCATTATTATGTTATCCAAATTGATAATGAATATATTTTCTTTGATATACATATAAATTACAATAAAACTTATATAACTATTTTATCCTATAACTATATATACTAAACAATAAACAAAAACAATTTAAACAAGTATTTACAAAAAAAATATTTAGGTACGTAAACAGTGTTTTTCGATTTTAACATTATTAAATTTGTAAAAAAATCATGTCCAAAATAATCATAATTGCCACAATTTTATTTCTTTTGGGGACCAAGGTTAGTGTGTTCAATTATTTGTAAATATTCATATAATTCCATTATTACCGAAACAGAAAAAATTCGAATCTCAATTTTTAAGTGTCGGTGATCGATTCACAGGATCATTACTTAAGATCAGCAGAATAATGCTGATGTGTTTCGTATGGTTTATAGTGGTTTCGTCAATTTTTCATAGGTATAATGAATCCCAGCTGCAGTGATCTCTCTCGGTTGTCTGGCTCGGTCGTCCGGGATCAGCGCAACATCAATAGGTCATTAAAAATATTCCTCAAATTTCTTGGAGGAAATTCTCTTGAGAATTAGAAGTATCATGATGCGAGCAATACTGAATGTACTTAGTATACTAGAAACAGAGTCGTATTGAATCATGTAAGGGGCCCTAGGTGATGCGCTGTCAGCCCTGGCATCCCTTTTTCCCTCTTCCTACAAAGCTTATTTCTAAGACCGCAGGGCCCTTAAACATCGCAGGGCCTATAGGAAATTGCCTACCAAACCTTTATAAACAATTGATGACTGTATTGGTAAGAAGTTAACGTGATCTACCGCAGTCATTTAACTTTTAAATGTGACCATATAACGACGTCGAACGGTCCTCTTTGCGAAGAGGGTCTGAATAACGTCCACAGTAAGACCCCGCGTTTCCGGTAAGAAAAAATACAGAAGACGGCAGAAAGAAAGCAGGCGGCCGCAAAGAAATAAAAGACTGGACCCAAGCCAATCGTCGTTACGAGCGGGTTGAAGATGAAGAGGACGATGAAATTGCAGACCATGGACCACTCAATGACAAGCATTGATGCAATGCTTTTGATCTGAAAAGACGGTTTTTATTATGAAATTATAGTAACAAACGAACTAACAGTTCAACTTGTGGTAAGCGGTTACTGAAGTCCATGGACACCTGCAATTTGTCACATCTAAGGACTAAGATGGAATGCTTCACAGCCTGTAATTACACCCTTCGGACCAGAACACAGCAGTGCAAGTAGGTGCATTTTATTTATAGCATAGAAGCCAGATTGAGAAATTGGATTTAATTTGTGACCCTTTTCACTAGAAACGAAGCATTTCATCGAAGTCCTTAGAATTTTGATACTTAAGCGAGGATAGTTGTAGACGTCTATGGGCCACAGCATTTACTTACCGTCAGGTGGACTGTACTTGACTGTACTGATTTACCACATGTTCGGTAGGAAAGGAGAACATTGTAAGAAAACCTTCAAAATATTACGGACATAACATGAAATCCTTCAATACCTATTGGAGGATCGCGGCTCACTCTTCTGTGCTCTAAAGCTCAAAGGGTACATACGTAGGCGTTTACTTAACATTTTCCACTTTGAAAATGAACTCCTAATAAAAAGTCACTTCAAAGATGTATTTTATACAATGAAACAAATTAAAATATAGTCGAATTCACAACCTTTTTTTGACCTTGGGTTAAAGAAAAACAATTGCATTAAATAACTTTTAGCAGGAGTAGATCCCGAATAAGTCTATTGTCTTATTTACTATGATTAATTTTTTTATTTTTATTTTTAATAACCGTTAAGTGGCGGTGTAAGAATTTTCACTACCGTAAGAGGCAACAGAGGAATTCAAATCAGGAGATCGTGAGTCATCATTACAGCCCTTCACAAGTCCACTGCTGAACATAGGCCTCCCACACGGAATGCCACAAAGCACGGTCCTGAGCCACCTGCATCCATTGACTTCCTGCATGTCTTACCAGGTCATCACTCCATCTAGTGGGGGGACGCCCTACACTTCGCCTGCCGGTACGAGGCTGCCACTCCAGAACCTTTCTTCCCCAACGGTTGTCGGTTCTTCGAGCTATATGGCCGGCCCATTGCCACTTCAGCTTACTAATCCTTTGGGCTATGTCGGTTATTCTGGTTCTACTGCAGATATCCTCATTTCTAAGTTTATCACGCAGAGAAACCCCGAGCATAGCCCTCTCCATAGCTCGCTGAGCGCTCGCTGAGCGACCTTGAGCTTCCTCAAACGGCCAGTAGTGAAGGACCACGTCTCAGTTCCATATGTCATCACTGGCAACACGCACTGGTTGCATAATTTAGTTTTGAGGTTTTGAGGTATGCCTGACGAGAAGATGGGTCGTAATCTCCCGAACGCTGCTCAGCCGAGTTGAATCCGTCGATGGATCTCTCGGTCGAAGTTGGACTTACCTAGTCGGACTATTTGTCCCAGGTAAACATATTCGTCAACAACTTCGAGCTTAGTGCTCCCAACAACTACCGGCATAGGTGTGACATGGACATTAAACATGATTTTTGTTTTGTCCATGTTCATCTTGAGAGACACTATTGAGGTCATTGAGCATAGTGCTTAGGTCCTCCAGCGATTCTGCCATAAGGACTATATCGTCGGCAAATCGAAGGTGAGTGATGTACTCGCCATTGACGTTAATACCGTATCCTTTCCAGTCCAGAAGCTTGAAAACGTCTTCCAATGCAGCGGTGAAGAGTTTCGGGGATATTACGTCACCCTGTCTTACACCTCTCTGTAGTTTGATAGGTTTCGTACTCTGGTTCTGTACTCGGATAGCCATCGTAGCCCTACTGTTCAAACACTTCAGCACCTCGATATACCGACAGTCCACTTGGCACCGCTGAAGGGACTGCAGCACCGCCCAAATTTCGATGGAATCAAAGGCTTTCTCATAGTCCACATATGCCAGACATAATGGCAAATTGTACTCTTCGGATTTCTGTACAATTTGCCGAAGGGTATGTATGTGGTCTATGGTGCTAAAGCCTTTTCGGAAACCGGCTTGTTCGGGAGGCTAGAAGTCGTCGAGTCTGCATGCGAGCAGATTCGTAATGACTCTCGAAAACAGCACGTTGACGCGGCTCAGAAGGGAAATCAGTCTGTAGTTCTTCAAGAGAGCGTTGTCGCCTTTCTTAAAGAACAAGACCACCGTACTTCTGCTCCACGCCTCCGGTGTAGTGCCACCATGGAGGACGGAATTAAAGAGCTTCTGAAGGACTACAAGTACCGGTTTTCCACCCGCTTTCAGAAGCTCCGCTGTAATTCCATCCTCGCCTGGGGCCTTGCCGTTTTTAAGGTGCTGGAGAGCCATTCTAATCTCGCTCAGACTGACGTCCGGAATATCATCGGAATATTGTCGGATAAGACTTGCTCTTGGATCGTTACTCACACTTGCTTGTAGCTTCAACGATGATGTGTACAGCTGCCCATAGAACCTCTCAATCTCACTCAAAATCTCAGGTGTCCCGGAAACGACGCTGCCACACTCGGTCTTCAGCTTCGACAGTTGGCTCTTTCTGGCAGACAGATCTCTAGCAAAGACTTTGGAGCCCTGGTTCCACTCGATCGCTTCTTCAATAGAGCAATATTAAAGTTGCGTAAGTCCCGCCGTATGCATTTGGAGATCTGTCTGTTCAGTTGCCTGTATGCTATCAAATCTACTGAAGATTGCAGCTTCATTTCCCGTCTAACAGCCATGAGATTAAGAGTGTGATCGGAGAGTTTTTGTGTTCTTCTGCGGCGGGTCTTACAAAACTTAGCTCCGACCGCATGGACAGTTTCCACGAGCTTGTCATTCATATCGTCCACTGCATTGCAATCTTCTAGGCACTGGAAACGGTTTTGTAACTCGAGCTGAAAGGTTTCGGGACTTTGGATTAGAGCACGAGGGGGACGGAGCGTTGACTTCATTAGACGACACCTCTCCAACTTAACGTTTAGAATCAGTGTGCCTCTAACCATTCGGTGATCGCTACCAGTTTTCACCCTCGCGATCACTGAGACATCACTGAACAGTTGGCGACTAGTCGTCATAATGAAGTCAATCTCATTTTTTGTCCAACTGTCGGGGCTCGACCAGGTCCACTTCCTGTGGGGCCGTTTCTGGAAGAAAGAGTTCATCATAAAGAGTCCCTCTTTCTCCATGAAGTCGGTCAGCTGCTGGCCCCTTGGGTTCCGTTGGCCTAATCCGAATTTCCCTACTTTCAGCTCACCGTACTCTCTTGTGCCTAGCTTTGCGTTGAAGTCTCCCATTAACACAGTATAGTGGGTTTTGGAGAAATGCATGGCTCTAGAAATATCCTCATACATTTCCTCCACCTCCTCATCGGGGTGTGCCGAAGTTGGTGCGTAAACCTGTATGACCTTCAGCAAATACCGTTTGGTGATTCTGAGTATAAGGTACGCAATCCTCGTCGACACACTCCCAATCTTTACAACGTTGTTAACGAGAGACTTGTGGACGATAAATCCGACACCTCCTTGGGACAGATGGTCGCCCTCTCGGTGATAGAACAAGTTGCCGGATTTGAGGATTACCGTGTCCTCCCCCTCTCTTCGGACCTCGGATAATCCTATAATATTCCAGCGCAACTTGTCTATCTCTTCTTCCAGCTCCAGGATCTTCTCATCAGTCCTCAGAGTGCGTGCGTTATAAGTTGCCAGGTCGAGTCATCGTAGGTGGCATCCGAACCTCAACCGGAGATTCTTAGCACCCCCTGCCCCGCCGTTACCATGGTCGTCACCGTAGCCAGGAATAGCGGGGCCGCCGAGAACTGGGGGCCGTCTCTTCGTAACTTTCTTCATTGGGGGGTATATTGCCGTAGTTGCCATGCTTGACGAGCGGGTTGGCAACCGCAGTTTTTTTATTGTTATTTGCTGTTATCAGAAAGATGCTGCTGCCCATCTTCTGCCTCAGTTTCCCTCTGTCGCCTCTTACGACACCTACGGGAAGATATGGGGTAGTGGGTATTCTAACCCGCCATTACACGGGGATCGTGAGTGGCGTTTTCCTAATAACAATTTTAAATAAAAACTGCGGTAGCCAACCCGCCTGTCAAGCTTGGCAACTATGACAAATATCCCCTATGATAAAACGATCTAAACACTTAAATAGGAAATAAGCATCAGCATCCTCCAGATAACAACTCATTAATAATTTAAAAAAAAACTACGGCTGGCAACCTAGCCGTCAGGCATGGCAACTATGTAAATATGAGGGATATTATGGGGCAATATAAGGAGAGGACTATGTTCAACTGTGGAATTTTGAAATGTCATATCACTGTGTGAATCAATGATTTATATCATAGGTCTAATAGGTCGTTTAAAAACAAACATCAATGTTTACCTACCTCTGGTAAGAATATCTCTGCAACCAACACGTAGGGAACGGTCCCCGCTCCACACATGTAAGTCAAGCTGAATATGTACATGAGCGTTGCGGTGACCCAGTGTGGGCCCCAGTGCAGTTGAATTTGGGTACCCAAGATCACGCAGCATACACCAGTAGCAAAGGAAGCGTAGATTATTAACAGCTGAAATTGATAATTAGATTTTAGTTAATTACGTGGAAGCCGTGTAGTGGCGGCGTAAGGGAAAAACTACTCCATATCATCCCGTGGGTGTTGTAAGAGGCAACAGGGGGTAATGAAACAGGAGATAGACAGCAGTGCTTTACTAACAGTAACTCTGTAATAGTAAAAACATGCGGTTATCAGTTCGCCTCCCAAGCGTGACAACTATGGTAAATATCCGCTCTATGAGCAATCCATGGGTCTGGCCTATTAGCATTTGACTTTTGATAGGCTGTAATGATGAATGATGATGATAATTATGTAGCGTGTTGGTATTGAGATGACAAGGAATTACAAAATAATTAATAGAATCAGACATTTCTTCGCGGAAATTATTAAATATTAATATAATATTAATAAAATATCAGCCACTTTTACACGTACACTCTACGGCGTGGATCGGTTTTTGCATCTTCTAATAGCGTACGTGTAAAGATATAGGAGTAACTTTCTGCGCGCATTTTTGTGAAAGATCTAGCATACATCTAGGTGGAAGGACTCCTTTCATGCCTATGAGTCCATCTGGACAGGTTTTTTTTTATAGTTTAAGGGTAACAAACGAGCACATAGTCCACCTGATGGCAAGTGGCCGCTGTGGCTCATAGACATCACATTCATCCCCGATCACAAATCAAAATACAGATGCGTTGTCACCCGTGAGGACTAAGGTGGAAAGCCTCGTTTCCAGTAAAAAGGGTCTCCGGTTCTCTACACTCACCATACGAAACACAGCATCGTTAAGCTGCTATTTTACGCTGGTAGTCTGTGAGAACATGGTCCCTCCCCGGTCGAGGCGACTCATTCGTGCTACAACTATACCAGTAATATACCTGTAACTCCATGCTCTACCACGTATAAAACCACCCCTTACCTATTTCTGCTGCCAAGCAGTATAATAACAGGCTGTGAGAGAGACAGTATAAGCTAGCTGTGAGGCATTGTATCTTATCCTTCAGAGGTGGCATCGCAAATGTAGCCATGTTTGTTTGAAGTTCTTGGTAATTAGGTATTCCATTTTCCATTAGCTGTAGGAAAGTAGCTGGACAGGAGGATTTTGTGCCGAATATAATAAAAGTCAGTTTTAATCAACAGCTTATGACATATTATCGCTTCGATCACCTTCGATTTATGCGAGTGGCGATCGCCACTGGCCAGCAGTGGCACCAGTCATAAACTCATGTATATGCGCGGCCGCGGCGAGGCTGGTGTGTTTGCGGATTATTTTAGCGGAACATTTAGCCTAAAACCGGGACGTGAGACAACGAATAAAAAAGCCAGAAAATCGAGCCAAGACCCGCCCATCTCGCAATTCTGCCACGAAAGTTGCCAGATGCTCGCACAGGATACCAATGTGAAACAGCAGCATTATGCTGCTTTTTCGTATGGTGTGTGTGGAAAACTGGAGACCTTTTTTACTGGAAATGAGGCACCCCATCTTAGTTCTCATGGGTGGGAATAAACTTGCATTTTGATTCTTAATTGATGATCAATGTAGATGTTTCTGGGCTACAGCATTTGCTTAGTATTGGTGAATTGTGTTCTAGTTTGTTACTCTCTTATTTTTATAAAATACGTCAAATACGTAAATTATAGGAGAAAGTTAGACATAATTCCCAGTCTCACCCGTCTCCCCACCCGCTCAATCAAGGAGGCGCCAACGAAGCCAGATGTAATGGTTACTAAAGTGAAGACCACGCTGCAGATAGTTGACGACATTGAAGGCACAGCCTCGGCGAAGAGAGGCTTTGTGTACACCTGCGCCACTATCAAACCTTGGAATATCACCGTTGTGTTTAACACTAATAACACGAAGAGAGCTCGTCGGGTCGATCTTGATTTTTCTGTTAAGGAAATTAAAAATAAATACATTTACGTGGTAGAGTCATACTGCAGCTATATTATGGCTGTAGCACGAATGAATCGGCTAGGGTTAGGACCACGGAATAATACTGTGGTACGTATGGTGAGCGTAGACAAACGGAGACTCATTTTACTGGTAACTTAGTCCTCAGGGGTGACAACGCATCTGTATTTTGATTCTTGATTGAGGATAGATGTAGATGTCAATAGCCTACAGCATATACTTTCCATCAGGTGGACGGTGTGCTCACTTGTCACCCTTATTAAAAAAATGCAGTTGCATTGTTATATGTTTTAGCTGGCATACACAATATACGTTTCTATTTATTCATTCATACATGACAGCCTATTAAAGTCCACCACTGTATATCGGCCTCCCCTATGGATTGCCTACGTATATTTGCAATAGTTGCCACGCTTGCCAGGCGGGTTGGCACATATAGGTTTTTATTATTTTCAGTTGTTATCAGAAAGATACTGCTGCCTGTATCATGATTCGGTTTTTCACTGTAGCCTCTTACGACATCCAAGGGATAATATGGGACTGGGGTAGTGGATTTTCTTACATTGCCATTACACGACACTGATTTTGGTAAATAGAATTTCATTCAATTTGTCGTAATCGCTCGGGTAACAATCTCCATCGTGATATCATTGTATTTTTTTATTATTTTAAATGTTTTGGTTAGAAAAAATTAAATATTAGAAGTTAAAAATAGACGGGGTGAACTATGTCACCAGGATGTTAAACACCTCAGTTTTTACGTGACCTCGTGCTTTGCAGCACCCACGGTACTGCAAAGCACTCATGTCGGGAGTTAAAAATATGTTAATAAATTAAAATAGGTATAAATGTTGTTCACATGTAAAAACGAGCGCTCATGCTTTGCTTATTTTACATAGCATGCAAAATTCTTACACAATGTCAAATATTTTTTTAGCTATTTGAAGTACAATTAGTCACATGATTTAATTTAATAATACAATAATAATTAGTTGAATGTCAATTCTGGGCATCGTCAATTTCAATACCTACATAGTAAAAAGTCGCATAACTTAATTAAAGATACATTGTAACTAAACTATAACAATAATTAAATGAAAATTTTATAATAAATATTATGCAATATACAATTTAACTTTTATTATCTAAGAATTGTTTTACGCTATAGAAATTATTTTCATTGAGGCATTTGTACAATTTATTTTTGAACAATGTAATATTTAGGGTTTTAAGTTCGTCAGGGAGTTTGTTATATATTCGGACACACATGATAAGACAGCTTTTGCCATATTTTTGTGATTTAGGTATATCCTTAAGTACTAGCTTGTGTGGGTCCCTACGTGAGCGAGTAGACTGTACCTCACAAGCTCTTTCATATAATTCTTTTGTTTGTCTCTAATTGATTGTCTCTGCACAAAAATACAAATTTCAAAAATATATAGTGTTGATAGTGGCAGTACGATTCACACGATTCATCAGGTCGTATTCCGCAGATTGCCCTAATGCATTTTTTCTGCGCAAGAAATGACCGTTTCCAATCCGTACTATTTCCCCACAACACCAGTCCATATTGAAGTATAGACTCGCCATAAGCTCGGTAAGTCATAACAAACGTTTTTATGTCAGTCACTTTTTTTTTGGTTTAGCGCGTATGAACATTTGTTTACTTTGTTACAAACTTCATCGATATGTGTTTTCCAGTTCAGATTCTGATCTATAGTAACACCTAAAAAATTTGCATTTCTATTTCATTGATTTTTGTAATATTTAGCTTGAAATTGTATTGGTTATGTTTTGAATTATTAAACAGAATAAAATTTGATTTTACCAAATTAATTTCTAAATAGTGAGCTTTTTGTTATTTATGAGTATGATATTATTTATTTTTATTATGAGCAATTGTATTATTTATGTCCAATTCGTGATTATATATATTATTTTTTTCTTTTTTTTAGTCCTTACTATAACCGAAATGTCATCAGCGTATATGATACATTCATGACATGTCGCATCATATATGTCATTAATATACAATATAAACAATATGGGCCCTAGGACACTGCCTTGTGGAACCCCATTATTATTTTTAAGTTAGTTGGATTCATATGTTCTAACTTCTTTATTGATCAATTTCGTTATCGTGACACAATGAGTACGATTTGTTAAATACGAAGCAATCCACTGCAACGTAATACCCCTTATTCCTATTTTTTCCAATTTATATAATAATAGATCGAGTGATACGAATTCAGTGCCTTAGTTAAGGAAAAAAAAACAGTTAAATGTGTAGCATACTCATAAACTTACCATGTAGTGGTGATGTAAGAATACCTATCCCACATCATTCCGTGGGTATCGTAAGAGGCGACAGAGCGAAACAAATCAGGAGATGGGTGGCAGCGTCTTCCTAATAAAGATTAAAAATAAAAATAACTGCGGTTTTCAACCCACTTGCCAAACGTGACAACTATGGCAAATATCCCCTATGAGGCGATCTATGGGGAGCCCTATGTTCAACTGTGGACTTTAATAGACTGTACCGGTATTCTCATATAAGAAATCATTAAAATAACCCCTAACCAATTTTTTATACGGCGGCCTGCCTCAACGTATATTAGCTATTGGCGTAGGAGAGGATTATATTTGTGCATCAGTGTGTGCGTTAGCACAGGTGCACTCTCTATTCCCTCACTCTCATACTCTGATCAGGCGGCAATCCGATTCGACGGGAGGGAGATCAGGCGCAGGATCAACAGCTGTACGTGCTTCCCTAGGCACGGGGCTGAAACATCGCTAACATCCTGACTCCGGGCTGCTACTGAGAGTTTCTTTTCTTATTAATATATAAAGGAAGTAACGAGAATGTACTTACTCAAAAATTTCCACCAGGAAACTTTAAGCTTTTCCTTTATATCTGACTTTAGTTTCTCTTCTTCAGGCGTAGTATCTGCAAATTAAATTGGATTATTAATTAGATTTTAGCGACTTCAAAAAAGGAGGAGGTACTCCATTCTGTATGTTTTTTGTATGCATGGTACGCGATATTTTTGTTAATTGTGAACCGATTTTGATGATTCTTTTTTATTACATAGGGGGCAGGGGTCTTATATAAATTTCGAAAAAAATCCAGTGCTAAGTGGCAGTGGGTAGCAATATAGGGGATGGAATTTTAATGGAATTATTTAGATGCATTGAGATTGTGATAAACTACTCAAAATTTTATTTTACTTCCTTTATTGGCGACAAAATAGAAACAAAAGATATAAAAAAATCAAACAAATAAAAATAAACAAAGGTAATTACAATTATTCCCTTCAATTTCACTGTCTCACTAAGAAAATACGTAATATGTATATTATGAAGCAGATCGTAAATTGCTATCGTAAACACAACAAGCAGGGTAGCAAGTTACCGCAGATACTTACGTTAACAGGAGGCAAATAACGAAAACAATAATATTAAAACTAAAATGTACAATACGAAATATCTATCTACCTAATAGGGTTTTGAAGACCAAACGGGAGACAGAGAACATATTGAGGTCGTTAAGCATTTTATTGTGGAGGACAAATATTCTGTATACTGGTGCTCTTTTATCAATGTTGGTCCTGGTTTTTGGTCTAAAATGTCGCTGAAAAAGTTTCTTCGTATTTTGTTTGTATAAAATGGAAGAAAATTTTCTTTGGTTGTACTGTTTGTATTTGGTTGCTTTTAATATCACATTAAGAAAAAGAATAATAAAAAGTAAAAAAAACTTTCCCGACATTTTTAATTGTTTTTCTGTCCGCCAAAATGAGTGAATCTAACGAAGAAATTCAATACATTCTGAAGTTTTATTACAAAAAAGGGGAAAATGCGCCAAATCCGCTAGAAAAAATTATGACGTTTATGGACCTAATGCAGTGTCAGTAAGAGTAGCACAAAGTTAGTTCAAGCTTTTTCAGTCCGAGAATTTTGATGTAAAAGATGCAGATCGCTCTGGTCGCCCTCATACGTATAAAGTCGATGCCATTTTTGAAAAAGTGGAGCAAGATCGGCATATTAGTAGTTACGACATAGTCGAGGAATTGAGAATTAACTACAAAACAGTTTTCACCCATTTGAAAAAGTCTGGTTATACAAAAAGCTCGATATTTGGGTACCACACGAGCTCACTGAAAGATACCTAATGAATCGTGTACTTATTTGCGATTCTCTATTGAAACGTAATGAAACCGAACCATTTTTGAAAAAAATTATTACTGTTTTAAAATTATTAAAACTATTACTACTTATTGATGAAAAGTGGATTAGCTACGACAAAAACGTGTGAAAAAGATCATGGTCAAAGAGTAGTCAAGCTCCAAAGACTGTAGCAAAACCCGGATTAACACGCAATAAAGTGATGCTGTGTGTATGGTGGGATTGGGAGGGCATCATTTATTATGATCTTTTACCGCCTGGCAAAACCATCGATTCGGATCTAAACTGTCAATAACTAATGAGACTCAAGCAAGAAATTGAGAAAAAACGGCCGAAATTGATCAACATAAAAGGAGTGGTCTCTTTCATCATGATAACGTCAGACCACACACATCTTTGGCCACTCAGAAAAAAAATAAAGAGCTTGGTTGGGAAGTGTTAATGCATCCACCATATATTCCTGACCTTGCACCCTTAGATTTTCATCTGTTTCGGTCTCTTTAGAATTCTTTGTGTAGTGTTAGGTTAACATTAAGAGAGGACTGTCAAAACTACTTGTCGCATTTTTTGATCAAAAATCCCAAGATTTCTAAAGCAATGATATTATGTCATTACCTACAAGATGGCAACAAGTTATCGAACAAAATGGCACATAGGTATTATATATTATAATTAAATGTAATTAAACTTTGAAAGATAAATGTCTTGAATTTGTATATAAATACGAATAAACTTTTTCGCCGAACTTATATAAACAATTTTTACGATCTTGTTTTTTTTCGGTTTGAATTCAAAAGCTTACTTCGGACAATAACTGTGAACACTTAATCTTACCAACACAGATATTTCCGAAAGTGGTGGCGTCCATTAAAAAGCATCGGTTTTTTAATGATAGCATTTGAAATTTTGTTAAGAGATTTTTAAACGAATTGCATGTTGAATGCATTCGATAATAGAAAATGCGTGGAATTTATTTTGGATTTTTCTATTTTATCTTCATACACTAAGTAGAATGTATTCCAAACGGGACACATATTCTAGATGAGATCTGACCATTGAGTGATAAAAGCAGATAAGAGTATTTATAATAAATTATATATGATAAGAGACAAGAGATTAATATAAGATTAATAATGAGTATTATAAGAGTATTTAAATTATTTTGTTATACGATTTTTTTTAAGTAATAAGTGATCAAATTTATTGCATGCTTCTTTAAAATCGGTGTATATAAAGTATCTATCTGACTTATAATTCAAACATAAAAATCCAAACTATTAAAAAGAAAGTAAGTAAAAACAAGAAGATTTGTCAAGAAATACAGATTTAAAATGGCGTGAGAACATTTCAGAAATTATTTTAGGATCGTCTGAAGTTTCAGTACACAGCTTCATTACCTAAGGCTATCCCTTATTTGTTTCCTTTATATCTGAAGTATATTTTGAACGTTTTCGTAAAATTGTACGTTTTTCATCGTGTTCACATTTTAGATTATTATCTAAGTGTATAACCAATTAGGAGAACCATTTAGAAATATATTGGTTTTATCTTTGGCGAGTGGTACATAAGATTCAATAACATATATGATCTGCTTATAAAATTTGTCAACTACAGTATCTATGCAAGAACAGCTGAGTTCAGAAACTCAATCAGTTTCTAATGTCGCGTTATTAATTTAATCATAGTTGCTGTGTAAAAGTTTCGTTTTGTCTTCGGTTGGTCGGCATACACTTAGATTGTGTTGCCGCATATTAAACGTCCAACGGAGGTTTGTGTGAAATCACTATTAAGAGTGGATCATCAGAGATATTAACTGATCAGTCAAAAAATTGCATGAAACAAGATCTAGAATCTTACTGTTTTAATTTTTTGATGTATTTCTTTCTTTCAAATTCATAAAGGCCATGATATAATACAACAGTTTAGCCGTATCAGTAACTGCATTAACAGGTATCGAAGATGGACCATAAGATATTTATTCCAGGTTGGGCAATATGAAATCAACAATAATAATGTAATAAAAGGTAGAAAAAAAAATTTCTTTTAATAAAAAAGAAAAGTTGACTACAAGCAACCAAAAATAATAAAATGATTACACTCTAAGAAGTCTGTGCTAAAACATTTTTTATTAGGTCCTTACATATGAAATTGGCGTTTTGTACGGGAGGAATATAGAGTCAATTTTTTTTTTCACTTTTGCCATCTCATAGGTAGTTCATTGATCCCTTTACTAAAAAAACCATGGGGGCGAGAATCAATAAACTCTTTGAAGGCGGTTTGGACTGCCGCATCGGAGTTGAATTTTTTCCTTGTAAGAAGTTATCCAAATTCCGGAAAAAATGGTAATCTGTTGGAGCAAGGTCCGGGGAGTACGGTGGATGTCGCAGACATTCCAATTGTAGCTCATCTAACTTAGTGGTTGTTTGTTGTGCAGTGTGTGGTCTTGCGTTGTCGTGAAGCAGCAGTGGCCTAGAGCGATTGACCAATCTCGGTTGTTTAGCAGCTAGTTCTTCCTTCATGGTTTGCAGTTGTTGACAATAGATATCTGCCGTAATCGTTTGGCCAGATTTTAGAAAGCTGCAGTGAACGACACCGGCGCTAGTCCACCAAACACTCACAAGTAACTTTTTCTGAGTCAATTTTCGTTTAGGGCAGGATTTGGCTGGGTCTCCAGGGTTCAGCCATTGCGACGAGCGCTTTCGATTATCATATGGAATTACTTGGGACATTTGTTTTGGTTGTGCAGTATGTGAAGGTGGATAACGTGTATGATGGCGCACTTTGTGTTGCGGCACGCTTTGTTTAAATAGGAATGGAAAAAATAGTTGTAATTTTCATCTCTTAAAGAGGGGCGATAGACCCTTGTGCTGCGTATGAATGCAAAAGCATTCCTGTGGCCCCGGCGATATGCCGCGAAGGTGATACACCATGCAGTTTTAATCGGTGCGAAAATACATATATGGTATATACAAACATATAAATAACCAGTCATTGCCCTCGCCTGAAATAAGAGGAAATTATCTCTAATCTCTATTTAGACAACATTTTAGTTGTTACATTGAGATTGTTATATTGCTTAGTCCATTCAAAAGGGTCCATTTAGTAAACGTAAAAACGGCTGCAAAAACTTAAAAGAATAAAATAATTTCCAAATAGTGCTCAGAACGGATCACTGGAATGAATCAGGTCTTTAGAACGGTTATGACCCTGTATGTGATCCACTTTGACATTCATTACCTTCAAAGATTCGTATACAATTTTTTTATAAAAATTGGTGTGATAAACTAATATATAGTTGACTTGATGGTAAGTAGCTACTGCAGCCCATAGACTCCTTCAACTAACTTCAAAAGAAGAAGGAATGGTAATAAAATCTCTAGACAGGCGACGGGACCAGTGCCAGTGTTCAAATATGGGCCTGGGACTTGATCTTTCACTGCTGGCTATATGAGGAAGCCCAACATCGCACAGCGAGCTATGAACTGGGCTATACATAGACACCAGAGACTATGACCATGAAAAGCATTAGAGCTATTACGGGCTAATACATAAGAAGAAGAAGAACGCAAAATGGTCGAGTTTTTTTTCATTGAACTTACGTTCTCGTGGCCTTTCTTCATTAGATGCATCGGTGACTCCTTCAAAAAAGATATAAGAACCACTCCAAGCACTGCCATGGATAAACAGGCGTAGTTCATGATTTCGTATTTCAAATAGCCTCCCATGAGGTAAGAAACGAGCATCCCAATCCAGTAGAAGACCATCGCGCCTGACGTCATCCTCCCTCGTATGGAGTCTTGGCATATCTCGCTGACGTAGATCGGTACAACCATTAATATACCACTGCAGAGTCCAGACAGAAAAATTGCCGCAAGGATGGCTTCCACCTTGTAGCAAACGGTTATAATGACCCAATTAATCTGTCGATAAAAATACGACCTGAGTAAATACCCAAACAAGAATATTGTAAAAGTTAAAACCATTTTATATTTTAAGTAGGTAGTAAGGTTTATACTATATATACGTTATGATATGACGTACTCTTATAATTATAGTTTATTCATATAGGAGTCATTAGTGTGCGGGAGGATGCACGATAAGGTTTGATTTTAATAACATCGATTTCACTTAATACAACTTTAAAATTTTCTAGAGCGATTCATTAAAAATGTATCTATGACTGGATCGACTCAATTGTATTGTAAATTAATTACTTTGGATCGCAAATAAACATGATCCGTTGTGTATTGAAACTGTAACCTTCCCCGCCCCCTTCTATACAATACAAACGGTCGTTTGTTCAATTTATAAAAATATTAAGTAATATAAAATACGTGACTTGGCTATCTAAAAATATTGATCTTTCTCAAGGATCTTTCTAAAGGTTTAGTATAGGCTGTTTGTCATAATTCTGGCGTGATCGTTTTAGTAATTATAGTAGTTTATAATATTCACTAGATCATTCGGAAGCTGTTAAGTTTTTTTCGTGAAAGGGGTTAAGCTAAGAACCCCGTTCACGAAAAAAGTCCTCTAAAAGGTTAAGAACATTAAATCATCCCTATTCCACTCGTATCAGATTCACATCAATCAATTACTTATTAATTAAACCATTCGCGCTTGGGAAAGGCTCACAATATTTATATAAAAGTACCCGATAAAAGGGCTTCGCTCTCCCACATTTAAAAAATATGTGTAGCCGAGCAGGTATTATCTGCTGTCTTCAGTGCTGCAAGCCATTTAGCTTTACAAGGTTCATCGCAGCACTCGAATAATGCTTCCTGTTCCTTCAAGCTACTCTCTGCGCTACAGTGTTTGGCACGACTCTGAGCCTTTCTACTCGCCTCTGCTTCACAGCAGTCTCGCACATTACTTGCCTTCTTCTCGACTCACCGCAAACTACAGGGCAATTCCCTGGCACTTGCACATTCGTCGACATCTGGACTGCACTATCGATCTCCGGAGGGTGATGTGGCGGCGCTGTCGTCACGCCATAAGCGAAACGCACCGAAGCCTGAACCGCGCTATCAAAGTTCTGAAGTTAACGTGCTATATATAAAACAGTTACGAAATAACACAACCTCCTGAATACTTTGCCCAGCGGAAGATTTCCCCTTTTCCTTCCACGACCAAAGTATCATAGACCTTATTATGATAAGTCCTTAATATGGGACTATTACATTGTGCATCTGTACTTCGGTAGTCAGTCGCCTGATCACCACATAAATATGTATGACTATGGGGTTTGCGTCTCCAGCAGCTCCCTTATAAAATCAATCATTACATAAACACGCTCCAGAATTGCACGTACACGCTCTGTAACTTAGACATATTTTGACCCTTTTCCCAATTATAATATAAAACTTATAAATGTTATTTATCTTTATTGTTGTAATATAATGGACTTGTATTTCTATTATTTAATACCTGGTGCGTTTGGTATGTAAAGAGTAGGAAATCTGGGGTTAAATGCTTCTCATTTACAGGATAGAATGACGTACCTCCCTCCATAGGCCAGCAGAATCGTTTGTTCTTGATTTCTCTATGCCGGCGGATTTTCTTCTTATTTTCTAAATAACACACACTTTTAATATAACTCTGCGTATTGTCTTTGAGTTGAGAGTGAAATCATAATTTTTAATTATTTATTTTAGCGCGAGCGTTGGCCATACGCGTTGCAGGAGATTACTTATCTTTTACGTTGTTACTTGCGTAGTGTCTCGCGTGGCAGTGGCACTGACGATCGACTTTCGTATCGTTCCTTCCATTCTTCTTGAGTTGAAAATGGGAATGAAGGAAATTAATAAGATAAGGATGTATAGTAGAAACGATCTCAGGCAGTTGAAACGATCTCAGGCAGTAGTCTTAGGAGGGTTCCGTTCTGACTTCGTGGAAATAACATCGGAGTTCCACAAGGTTCTATTTTGGGTCCTCTACTGTACGTGTGCTATCTATATGATGTGGGCAAGTGTTTTCATAATGCTAAGTTTCTAATGTACGCTGATGACACTAAAATATATATGAAAATCACTGATTATGTAGATTGCATGAAACTTCAAGATGATCTTGTGCGTCTTGGTAACTATTATGTAGTAAATCGTATAGAGTTAATGTCAGCAAGTGTCTTTACGTTTCTTTCACAAGGAAAGAGAACCTACAAATTTCAACTACCAAATAAATCACCTTAATATAACTAAGAAAGAATTAGTGAAGGATCTGGGATATTACTGGATTGCAAGTTGCTTCTCAGAACATATTGAAACAATAACGCACTCGGCCTACAAAAGCCTTGGCTTCATCCTACGCGTAAGCAGACCCTTTACTGATATTAACTGTATTAAATTATTTACTTTTCATATGTTAGAAGCGTCCTTGAATATTGCAGTACTATATGGAACCCACATTACATTGTTCATATAAATAACTTAGAACAAATTCAGCACAAATTCTGAGACATTTAAAGTATAGAAATTTATTTACACTAATAACTATGAAGAGTCTTGTAGATATTTCAATATAATAAGCCTTGAGGATAGACGTACTCTAATGGACATGGCATTTTGCATGGTTTATGTAATGGAGTATTGACTGTGTAACCTTAGCTGACAGAGTTCTCTGCTTTTGTACTCGAAACGTAGAACGAGACATACACCTTTGTTTGCAGTTGTTAAGACAAAGACAAACTATGCACAAAACTCTCTGGTGAATCGTTTACAAAGTTTATAATAAAAGATTCCACTCAGTTGATATTTTCCATTCCAGTAAGGATAAGTTTAAGAAGGATGTTTTGAAACTTCTGATGTAGTGAGTTTGGGTAACTCATTAACTCATACACACACACACACACACACACACACACACACATATGCCCGCGTGAGGAGGCGCACACAAGCATTATGTATGTTGAAAATCTTTTAATTTTCTTGTAATGTTTTCTAGATGTTTAAAATATGTATTTTAATCCCTACTACTTTGCCTTCAACATGTCCGTTATAAATTGAAAATACTATTTAAATAATGTAAATCCGTTTTGGCTATAATTTAAGATCATAAGATGTACGTACGATGTAACAAAGAGCTGTGGATTTTGTTTGAAAAAATAAAAAATAAAAATAGAATATATATATATATATATATATATATATATATATATATATATATATATATATATATATATATATATATACTTTAAGTTAGAACATTGAAATTAAGGAGATATGCACCATTTTAATATAAAGGTAAACATCGTAGCATTTTCGCGTCAACATTCTCCCCCATTGAGAAAATGGAGTTTTCTCAAAAAAAAAAAGAGACTATATATAGCGGATAAAAATTTAAAAATATAATTACTAAGTTTAAATTACATTAATTATTTAATGCGGGTTTCAGCGTGTATTTTATTTATTCGAGAATTATAGTAATTATTCCGAAGGACGTGGACTTAGTTTTAATACAGGTCGTTTGAGAAAACCATTAATGATTTTTACTAAAGCCACTCTCACAACTTTATTAGAACCTGGATAAACTTCAACTACAACTGCCATCGGTCGTCGCCCATCGCAAAGATGCAATTTTGTCTTTGTGATTAAGTACTACAGTTCCTACTTTAATGGTTTCAGATTTCTGGTCAAACCATTTTTGCCTTACTTGTAGACTATTTAAATATTCTAAATGCCATGTTTTTCAGTATGATTCTACAATTTGGTCTAGAAGTAATTTCCTGCTCGCGAGATCTTTTGAATTTTCTTCGTCAACATCATACGCGGGTAAATACGTAAGCGGAGACGACATTATAAAATGCGCGGGAGTAAGCGGTTCAAGGTGCGGATTTTCAGAAAGAAAGAGATCGAGCCTTCTCAAGTATTTTTTTTTTCCTTCAGGTAATTTATTATTATCTAAGCGGTTTAATATTTCAGCAAAATTATTAATCTGTAATGCGCGTATGAAGTAAATTTCAGCGGTATTTAAATCTTTTTGTAGGAGCAAAAATGCGTAAAGCTAAGTATAAATAATAATGTGAAGTAACTTATTATAAGACAATATTCTCAGCGATAGTTCACAAAGAATTGGAACCACTGTTGTAGTTGCGGTAGCGGTGAGCGTTTTAAATTCAGGTTGCTCATTTTCAGCGATAACTGCGGCTAGCGGATAGTTATGGCGTTCGTCGTTACAAAGTTGGCATACTGTACGCAAAGTAAGATATGGACTCGACTTCAAACCGAACGAAACATCGAAGCGATATAATATTTTTGATATTTTCTATATTCAGCGTTAATAAGAATTTGTTAACACATTTGTTTAATACTTGCATACTTGCGGTTACGGTTATCGGAAATAAACGAAAATTTAGTAAAATTTAAAATAAATCAGCTTGCAAGTTCGGTCCGGCGTGTAATTATTAAGAGGCACACCTAATGAAATGAAATTAAAATATCATAATTGACATTTTGCGCTTGCGTCTAAAACGGGGCGAATTTTAGATGTACTTTTATCGTTTCTTATAACGGCGTAGTGCTGTATATGTATAATATCCTTCCTCTGAACTGCGAGATGTGATTCGGATAAATAGTTTTTATCAATATATTCTCTAAATACTTTGTTACAACTACCGCGGATCACATTATTTTGAAGTTTGCGTTCTAAAATTAATAATCTGCGTTGTGCTACGGCGCTCGAGTTCCCTAACATACTACGGTCTTTACTAAAGGGTAAAGCGGTAGAATAACAGCCGGTGGAGTCGCGTGAAATATTAGTAGAAAATGTATTACCAAGTGCTGCACCAGAGACGTGTCAAAATTATCCATTGGCAACCTATCTATTATGTATGATGTGATCAACAACTGAAGCGGATATTTCATAATTAAAATCATTATTTTTCGAACTAATTTCTAAATTTACATAACCCTTAATTGGGCGCGATGATAACCCAATACCTTTAACAAAAGTATTAGAAAGCGGTATTATATTTAAATTTAATTGTTTACAAGAAGCTGTTTTTATTATACCACTCTGCGACGCGTTATCGATAAGCAATATGTTCGCATCTGTTATACAGTTGCGAACATCGTTACGTACACAAACTTGTGCCGTCGACAAAGGTACTGTCGTACGAGAATTATTACAATTTGCGTTCGGATGAACGGTCGAAGAAGAAATCATAGAAGTTGAAGTATTCGAAATATTGTTTTGGGCGTTATCACTCGAATTAATTTTGTAATCATTTGGCGAATTATCGAAACGAAGTAGCGAGTGATGATTTTTATTACACATGTTTTACATTTATTAGATGAATTACATTTAAATACCATATGTAACAAACTTAAGCAATTTACGCAACCCTTTTTGTCTTTAAATAAATTCAAATTTACATTTAGTGGGCATAGGTTTAAACAGACTATTAGAATACAAGAGCAAGTGATCGTCTTTGTTACACATAATACAAATGATTTATAATTTTTTAAATTGCTATTATGTGTTAAAATTAGTGGTGGACTGTATTTTGCATGCAGGGCTGTAAACAAGAAGAAGAACAATAATTTAAATATCTTTTTAGGCGGCATTTAGAATAATATATTAAAACGTTTAACGTATAAGTAATAGAGTAACGGTATAGGTAAAGCGACAAATAAAATTTAAAACGGGTAACGAGAAATAAAGCGATGCGTTTTCTAACAAATATGTGCAAATTAATACGTTGAATTTAGCACTGAGACGTATAATTTTGAAATTTGTTGTGATTTTTGATGTAATTCGTTACCTTTTGTTTCTCATTATTAGTTTACCTTTGCTGCACTACCTCCCATATGTTTATCTCTGCTTAGCCTAATGGTTGACTGGGAGAGAATGCCTTAAGGCATTAAGTCCGCCATATGTACGATTTTTCTTTTGTGCATAAAAGTTTAAATAAATAAATAAAATAGATAAATAAATAAATGTAAATTTTTAATAATAATTATTATTTATGTATTTACTTCAGGCAGAGCCCATAAGTGTTATTAACAAATTAAATTATAGCTAGGGTTAGTAAAAATACTATAGATTTACTAGATCCACACAATTGTAGGGGATACTTGTAGGGGATAATCATGATATAGTATTATTTGCTGATGATACTTCCTTGATTTTTAAACTTAAACGTCAATCATTTAAATGTGACGAAGTGAATAATGCTATATCAAAATTAGTGCATTGGTTTAACGTTAATAATCTACATTTAAACGGAAATAAAACTAAATGTATTAAATTTACAACAACGAATGTTAAAAATCTGGGTACCAATGTGTTTTTAAATGGGGAAGAACTGAGCCCTGTTGAATCCACTGTTTTTCTTGGCATCACTCTCGACGCAAAGCTTCAGTGGGGCCCCATATATCAAACTAGCAAGCAGACTAAGTTCTGCAGCCTATGCTGTAAAAAAGATTAGAGGTCTCACTAGTGTCGAGACAGCTAGACTAGTTTATTTCAGTTATTTCCATAGCATATTGTCTTATGGGATTTTGCTATGGGGAAATGCGGCTGATTCAGAAACTATTTTTGTTTTACAGAAGAGGGCCATTAGAGCTATTTACAACCTAAAACCGAGAGAGTCTCTTAGAGATAAATTTAAAGAAATAAATATATTAACTTTGGCCTCTCAGTATATTTACGACAATTTAATGTATGTATGTTCACAAAAACAAAGGTAGTTTTAGTAAAAAAAGTGATATACATTCTGTAAACACTAGGAACAAACACAAGCTAGTGATACCAGTTTCTCGACTCCACAGAGTCAGTAATTCATTCTTGGGGCAATGTATACGCTATTACAACAAGGTCCCGGAAAGTGTACAGGCTCTCTCTATTACCAAGTTTGAATGTTTTGTTAAGCTGAAACTGTATAAAAAGGGTTATTATAGTATAAATGAATACATGATTGATAATAACCCCTGGGAATGAGGTAGTCGCTACCAAGCAGTTTCTAAAATAAATTTTGTACTTAAATAGTTTGTACAACCATTAATGTAAAATTTACTTTTAAAAAAAAGTCCCGCTGGGTTTCTTGCTGGTTCTTCCCAGGACAGAGGTTTTTTTTTCGAACCAGTGGTAAAGTAAAAAATGACTTTCAATAAGAATTACACATGTAATCTATATTGAATAAAAAATATTCTATTCTATTCTATTCTATTCTATTCTATTCTATTCTATTCTATTCTATTCTATTCTATTCTATTCTATTCTATTCTATTCTATTCTATTCTATTCTATTCTATTCTATTCTATTCAATAACATATAAACTGTTATGATGCTGTGTTAAGCAAAATCTACTAATTAGTATTGAATATTGTCAACACGTTAAATGCAAGTAAAGAAAATCGTCATCATCATCATTAAATACCTTTACAAGTCCACTGCTGAACATAAGCCTCTACCAAGGAATGCCACGAAGCACGGTCCTGAGCCACCTGCATCCATCGACTTCCCGAATTTGTTACCAGGTCGTCACTCCATCTACTCCCACGGTCGCCCTACACTTCGCCTACCGGTATGAGGCTGTCATTCGAGAACCCTTTTTCCCCATCGGTTGTCGGTTCTTTGAGCTGTATGTCCGGCCCGTTGCCACTTGAGCTTACTAATCCGTTGAGCTATGTCGATAAAACCCCTTTCCATAGCTGTCAAAGCGGTAGACTTATTACTTTCACGTTTTTTTTTCGGTCATTTTTTTACACATTTCACACCTGAGCGTTTCTATATCAACTGCCGGTCAAAGTAAAGAGTACCCATTTCATGTACCTCAGGTATAGGGTATTAACTGAAGAAAAAGTGAAGATTATTGTAATACCGTAAGTCTGCCGCTCACTGGCTCTTAAACCATGAGCGACCTTGAGCGTCCTCATACGACCACGTCTCAGATCAATAAGTCATCACTGGCCACACGCGCTGGTTGTACAATCTTGTTTTCAGGTTTTGAGGTATACCTGACGAGAAGATGTGTCGTAATTTCTCGAACGCTGCCCAGCCGAGCTGAATCCGTCGATTGACCACTCGGTCGAAGACAGCTTTGGTCCACCCAATCCGCGACCGCTCAGACCCGTCTAACTACAGGCCTATCGCCATCACCTCCTCGTTCTCCAAAATAATGGAGTCCATTATAAACTGCCAGCTCTTGAGGTACCTTGAGGATTACTAGCTGATTAGTGACCGCCAATACGGTTTTCGTCGGGGTCAATCAGCTGGTGATCTTCTGGTCTACCTGACTCATAAATGGGCGGAGGCAGTAGAGTCCAAGGGAGAGGCATTGGCCGTTAGTTTGGACATAGCAGAGGCCTTCGATCGGGTCTGGCACAAAGTGCTTCTTTCGAAACTCCCTTCCTATGGGCTTCCCGAGAAATTGTGCAATTGGATCACCACTTTCCTTGCTGATCGGAGCATTAAGTTCGTAGTAGGCGGTGCATGCTCTGATTACAAGCCTATCAATGCTGGTGTTCCACAAGGCTGCGTGCTATCACCAACGCTGTTTCTCCTGCATATCAATGATATGTTGCAAACTGGTAACGTCCATTGCTATGAAGACGACAGCACTGGTGATGCCTTACACACCGGCCGTGCCAATATTTCTCGGGGAAACGTCACCGAGAACCGGGACAAACTTGTGTCTGAAGTCGAGTCTTTGCTGAACAAAGTCTCGGATTGGGGGCGACTAAATCTAGTCCAGTTCGATCCCCAGAAGACAAAAGCTTGCGCGTTTAGTTTTTAATTGTCTCGAATCCTAAGCTCGTAACATTATTTTTAATTTAACTATCGAAAATTTAATTTTGCTATAAAACAAAAAGTATCTAATTTTTAAAATTAATCTGTATGCCAATTAATTTCTCCTTAAATGCTCCAGTAGAATCCGTCATTGCTCCACGTCTATTACTATTAGTAAATTTATAATAAATAAAAAAAATTAATAACAGAATATTTAATTTTGCTATAAAACATAAAACCTATCTACCTAATCTACCTTTTTAAATTAATCTGTATGCAAATTAATTGCTCCTTAAATGTTCCAGTAGATTCCGTAATTGCTCCACGTCTATTGCTATTAGTTAATTTATAATATTTTTTTAAATTAATTATTATAAATTTAATTTTGCTATAAAACGTAAAGTATCTTTTTTTTAAATTAAACTGTATGCCAATTAATTGGTTATTGAATGTTCCCTTAGAATCCGTAATTGTTCTACATCTGTTACCATTAGTTAATTTATAATAAATTTGAAAAAAAATAATTCTAGAAAATTTAATTTTGCTATAAATCATAAAATATCTATTTTTTTAATTAAACTGTAAGCCAATTAATTGCTCCTTAAATGCTCCAGTAGAATCCGCAATTATTCCACGTGTGTTAAGGAGGTAATTTAAAGCCCAATTAGTTAATTTATTAAAAAAAATATTTTATTATCTAAAATTTAATTTTGCTATAAAATATAAAATATCTACTTATTTAAATTAAACTGTATGCCAATGTATTGCTCCTTAAATGCTCCAGTAGAATCCGTTATTGCTCTACGTATATTACTATTAGTTAATTTATAATAAATTAACAAAAAAATATTACAGAAAATTTAATTTTGCTATAAAACATAAAATATCTTCTTTTTTAAATTAAACTGTATGCCAATTAATTGCTCCTTAAATCTTAGAATCCGTAATTACTCTACGTCTATTACTATTAGTTAATTTATATATTTTTTTAAATTTAATTATCAAAAATTTAATTTTGCTATTAAACATAAAATATTTACTTATTTTAATTAAACTGTATGATAATTAATTGCTCCTTAAATGTTCCCTTAGAATCCGTAATTGCCCCACGTCTATTACTACTAAAATTAATTTAAAATTAATTTTGATAAAGAGTGATCCCATTTGAGTAATAGCGCCATCATCAATAGAATGTAGTAACATTCTATAGGTAAAGTCAAGTTAGTGATAGATTATAGGTAGGTAGATTCTAAATGGCATAAACCCAAAAAAATAATATTCATCGGTAAGTTTTGAAATTATGGATTCTTATGAATGGATTGGACAAACATGTTAATAATTTTTTTGTGTTTAAGCCATCTAGCGTCTTTTCTACGTTCCACCATGAGAGTTAATCAATTTTGGTTCGATAAAATGACTTTACTTATAGAAAGAAAGGAATAGATGGCGCTATTAAAAATTAACAAGGGAGGTAATTTAAAGTCCAATAAGGCAGAGCAGCGTTTATTTAAAATAAAAATTTGTAAATTTTCATTTAAATAAATTTCTGTAGTCATTATATAAAATTTTGGTTCAATTAAAATAAAATTACATATATAATTTTGAAAAAAAGGAAAAAGAAGAGTAAGTTTGTACAGCGGTTTCACTCCCTCTCCGTCAAAGTGCACCTCGAAAACATCCGAAGCCTGCACTGTAATCTAAATACAGTCCATTACCACCATGGGACTGACAAGCCGCACTTACTCTTGTTGACTGAGACGCAGATCAGATGTCGTCTAGATGCGGCGTACCTTGGCTACCCTGGGTACACATTGGAGCATAATTTCCATCAGCGCGCCGGAGTCTGTGCTTACGTCCGCAACGAAATCTGCTGTAAGTGTCTCCGTCACTTTGAAGACCCCACTTTCTCAACGATCTGGGTATTGTTAGACACAGGAATGGATAAAATTATTTATTTTTGTGTCTACCGATCGCACAGCGGTGACCAGGAGAAAACTAGGCTGTTTGAACACCTCAGTAAAGCCTCTGATGTGGCTCTAAATCGGTACCCTACTGCACAGTTGGTTTTTCTGCGGGACTTTAATGCCTGTCATCAGGACTGGCTGTTCCCATACCAGAAGACCGACCACGCTGGGAGAGAGGCGTGGAATTTTGCCTTGTCGCTGGGGTTCTCCCAGCTGGTACAACAAGCGACTAGGGTACCTGATGTGGATGCACACAGCCAACTGCCTCGACCTTCTGCTGACGACCGATCCAGACAGGTACGATGTTCAGGTTACCTCAACATTGGAAACTTCTTACCACTGTCTGGTGAAATCTGTGTCGTTATATTCCCCACCTAACTACGATTTCCACGGTGCGCGGTGAGTGTGGCGATACAAGTCAGCAGATTGGGATGAGATGCGGCATTTCTTTGCATCTTATCATTGGAGGCAGGTCTGCTTCTCGCCTGAAGACCCGTCGAGCTGCGCGGATGCGATAATCGATGTGATACGTCAAGCGATGGAGTATTTCATCCCCTTTTCTGACATGCCCATTGGTGGTAAAGCTCGCCCATGGTTCAACGCCGAGTGCGCTTGTGCTGAAAAGCACAAGCATATGGTGTACTTATCCTGGGTCGATGCTCGAGACTGCAAAGCTCCGGATGTTAGCCTTAAGAAGCGAGCCTTCAACCAAGCCGCCAAGTACTGCAAAAAGGCATTACGCCAAGCCAGTTTCGACCGCATTAAACGCATCGGTACAAAACTCTCTGTCAAACCATCTGGCAGTAGAGCTTTTTGGTCTCTCGCCAAAGTGGTCGAGACAAACTTCTGTCGGTCTACACTGCCTCCGCTGGTAGAACCAGATGGCTCACTGGCGCATTCGCCTAAAGAGAAAGCAAATTTATTTGCTTCTCTTTTTGCTTGCAATTCGCGTCTGGACATTAGCAACAGCGTACCATCTCAATTATCTCACTGCGGTACCTCTATGTCAGCGGTCCGTATCACCAACAAGGAGGTTCTTAAAACCTTGCGAAGTCTAGACGTGAACAAAGCTAGTGGACCTGATGGTATACCAGCTATAGTTCTGTGGACCTGAGTTGTCTCCTGTGTTGACACGCTTGTTCCGCCTCTCATTCAGGACTGGAATAGTGCCTAAATCTTGGAAGCTGGCCAATGTGCAGCCTGTGCCAAAAAAAGGTAGCCGTACCGACCCTGCCAACTATCGGTCAATTTCAATTACCTCCATACTCTGAAAGATTATGGAGCGTATATTGAACGCCCACCTCATGGCATACCTAGAGCAAAATGATCTCCGCAGATCAGATCGCCAGTACAGGTTTCGCCGAAATCGATCAACTGGGGACCTACTAGCGTATGCCACTCACATATGGGGCGAAGCCCTCGAGAACAGTGGTGAAGCACTTGCTGTTTCCCTCGATGTTTCGAAAGCCTTTGACAGGGTTTAGCACGCTAGTCTATTGGGCAAGCTTTCAGCGTACGTCTTATCCCCTGGCCTGATTGCCTGTGTGAAGGACTTTCTGAGTGAACGGTCTCTCCGGGTCGTCGTCGATGGCTGCTCATCCGATGCTGTGGCGCCTAACGCCGGTGTTCCTCAGGGGTCTGTTCTCTCCGCAACTCTCTTCCTGCTGCATATAAATGATCTGCTCATTCCCGGTATCTATGGGTATGCAGACGACAGCACAGTTGTGGAGAGATACCAAGCAGGTGCCTGAGCCAGTCGGGATCAAATCCAGTCAGAAAGAGAGGCTATGGTTGAGCGTGTGAGTCTCACACTACAGGCAGTCCCCGAATGGGGCGATGCCAATCTCGTGAGATTTAACGCCTCCAAAACACAAGCGTGTCTTTTCACCGCTAAAAGGAGACCGCTCACCTTGGCTCCTAATTTCCGGAATGTTTCCTTGGAGTACACTGACCGCCTTCAGTTGTTAGGGGTTGAATTTTCTCCGAATCTCAACTATGGGTAGTTTATTGAGTCCAGAGCCAAAGCAGCCGCAAGGAAACTTGGTGTCCTTGCAAGTGTGCGGCGGTACCTCACGCCGGGGCAGCTTCTTACCTTATATAAAGCGCAAGTCCAGTCGTGCATGGGGTGCTGCTGTCACATATGAGCTGGTGCTGCAAAATGCCACCTGACAGCGTTGGACTTAGTGGAGAGACGTGATAAAAGGCTCATTGGTGACCTTGATTTGGTTGAAACCACTCTTGTCAGCCTCGAGCACAGGCGCAGAGTAGCCAGTCTCTCGGTGTTCTATAGGATACATTTCGGTGAGTGTGCGCAGGAATTACACGCTTTAATTCCTCCCTCTCCTTTCCACCATCGGACTACCGCGGTCGGCGGGTTTTCATCCCTTTGTTGTCGATATTCCACGCATTAGAACCAAACCGTTTGCTTCATCTTTTGTAATGCGTACAGCAAAGGAGTGGAATAATTTGCCGGCGTATATCTTTCCGTCCGAATACAATCTGGGCGTCTTCAAGGCAAGAGTGAATAGGTTTTTACTACGCTAAGACAGTGCGATTTACCATCTAAGGCTGCATCACCACTAACCACCAGGTGGGATTGTGGTCAAGCACTGGCTTATAATAAGTAAAAAAAAAATAGATAATTAGGAATTACCTAATTAACAAACTAAACCATTAATTTCTCTTCTTAAGATCGAAGAAGATAATGCACTGTGACACATATGTATATAATTTTATGTAAATAAATGAATGATACACACAATCTATGTTATTCAAAAGTCATTGATGAATAATTGAAATGTTGCCTTTAATACAAAAGTTTCACTTCTGTCGTGTGTCTTCACGACACACACTGTTTTTATAACGCTTTTGTGATATATTTATATAAGATATACATATAAATAACTTACATAATATGTATAATTATTAATTTAATTTATATATTTTTTTTTAATTTAACACTAACAAAATTAATAAAAAATAAGTATAAAAATACTTGATATTGTTATCTTAGACAATCCAACCCAATGGACTCGCCTCGCATGATTAGTCCCTTCTGACTAGGTACTGGATTTAAAAATCTTGCGTGCTTATAATAACGAGGCTAAGTATCTCTTAAGTGTTTAATTCAAAATGGTGTCATATTGATGTGTGGCCGATCCTTAACCTTTTAACCCAATGGACTCGCCTCGCATGTTTATTCCCCTTTGCCAAGGTATTGGATTTAAAAATCTTGTGCGTTTATAAGAATTGTTTACGGAATCGATTTTATCATTACAAGAATCGTTACCGTCGAAGTAGGTGCTCTTTGAAAGATATTTTATGTTTTATAGGAAAAATCAATTTTCGATAATTACATATAAAAAAAAAAATTATAAATTAACTAATAGCAGTAGACGTGGAACAATTACAGATTCTAAGGGAGTATTTAAGGGGCAATTAATTGGCATACAGTTTAATTTATTAGGTAGAAATTTCTTATATATTTTTCATATGAAAACTGTGTCTAGATATAACAATTTACACAAACACCTTGGAGGTGCTCGCGCCGCGCAGCGGCTCGCTTTTTTGTCGCCGTGTCAAGTTCGTAAGTTCAGAAGCAAATAACATTTTTAGAAATATTAAATTTAATAAGTTATCTGATTAGAAACTCTAAAATCCCATTTAAAGCAACCAAAAAAAATTTCATTATCATAATACCCATGCCTATGTGTACACCTATACGTTCCTGAAACGACCAACGGGTTTTTTTGTTACATACTGTATAGAAATTAATTATTTTTTATTATTACTAATAATGCGTCGTCACAAAACGTTGCTTGAAAATTTTTAACAAATCTATTTTAATAGAAGTTATGACAAACTGGCATACCGTCCACCTGATGCTAGGTGGAAGCTGTGGTCTACAGACAGCTACATATATCATCGATTAAAAATTAAAATATAGATGTGTCGTCAGCCCTGGGGATTAAGATGGAATGCCTCGTTATCGGTAAATAGGGTGTCCGGTTCTCGTCACTCAACATACGAAACGAAATATTCTGTGAGAGCGTGGTCCCTCCCCGGTCGAGCTGAATCATTTATGCTGCAGCCATAATCGATGTAGCACGGCTCAACCACGTCTAGGAATAAGGTATATTGAACATTTTTATATTCATGTGTTGGTATGATGTTGGTTGAATCTTCGTAATTCAAAATTTATTTAATATTAAAAACATACCTATTATCCTTTTTGCCATATTTGCCACGCTAGGAAGATTGATTGGTAAACGCAGTTTTTTTATTACTTTCAGTAGTTATCAGGAAGATGCTGCTACCCATCTTCTGTTTCATTTCCCTTCGTCACATCTAACGATACCCATGGGATGATACACTATAAATGCAATACCACTACACTGCGTTGTATTAGTTTTAGAGGTATTATAAACTGTGACACTATAATTCATTATGTTACGATTAACCCTTTCGACTTGGGAGGAGTTTATGATTTGTGAGTGTTGTTACAGTATACGGTGCAGTGCGGCACAAGACATAAGTGGGTGTCGTAGGAGGCGTTTATGGGATATGCCAAAGATCTTATGGCTAATGGTATGACGTGAAGCAGCGTCAAAGCAAATATTCTCTACAAATATAAGAACAATGTGCAACAGTGAACTTGACCTGTCCTGCCTCCTGCATTGAAGAGGTGTTTCAAATTTATAGAAATTGTATGCTGACAAACATTCAGATCCAGAACAACAATTTGTAGGCACATAGTTGGTTTCCGCGAATTTCGTTTTGGATTCCGCTGCCGTCTGGCGAAACTAAGCATTGTTTTTCTGTAATCTTAGCCAGGATCGCTTTCGAAATCTCTCTAAAATTCTCACTATAAATTATACTTACTAGTTGAAGCACTGAAAACAGCAAGCAACAATACTTTTTTCCAATAGTTTCAATAATGTAGCTGACACATGGTGTGCTTATCAAGGCGCTGATTGAAGACAGGCTGCCTAAAAGGGCAACCTCGGTCTCCGTCATTGGTCGGTTGAGGATTGTGTTTGCAGACGAGAAGAGCCACAAGTGGAGGATGGCCAGGTGAA
The DNA here is from genome assembly GCA_029286625.1 of Parnassius orleans. Taxonomy (NCBI): domain Eukaryota; kingdom Metazoa; phylum Arthropoda; class Insecta; order Lepidoptera; family Papilionidae; genus Parnassius; species Parnassius orleans. The sequence goes on along the minus strand of JAGSMP010000043.1, from coordinate 164,152 downwards.
ATGATGCCCATTGACATGCAGAGGTAGCCAGCTGGAAAATATTAGGAATATTTTAGCGAAGATTTCGTGGAGCGATATTTACTCACACACACAGCGGTAGCAGGACCGCTACATGCGTATGATTTAAAAATGTAGGAATATTTATTTTTATTTATTTAGTTATTTTGACCAACAAGGTCCAAACTCACGACTTTGAGTTTGTTCAATTTATTAGACTTGGCTTCGATATGGTGACTGGCCAAAACCTATAATAATGCCGTTAGAGTTTATTAATACATATTGTGACGAAGCACTGTAATTAAATCAATATAAATAAAATGATAGAGGTTTGTAGTTGTGCGCGCATCACGGAAAAAGTACTGGATCGATTTCAATTAAGTTTTCTAAGTTTTATTTCTTAGACACTTGGCCCTTATCTAAAAAAATATATTGCGATATCTTCATTTCATATAAAATTATTAAAGTTTTAAGAAACAACGATTTTTATAAGCACTAAGTGTTCAGTGATGTGTATTTTCTTGCCGCGGAAAAGATCGAAAACTTTGTTAATATATCGCCACGCGAATGAAGTCGCGTATATCAGCTAGTTATAGATAAAGTTGTGTCAAAAACATCAAAGAGGTTAAATTTTGAACAAATAAAATGCATTTACGGCTGCTTTAATTATTGACGACTCCGTGGCGCAGTGGCTTAGCAATGAGTTGCAGCGCTAAGGGCCGTGGGTTCGAATCCCGCACGGAACAAGTATCTGGATTTTTGTCCTTGTGAAATTTATGTTTGTAAACTGCCCCCACGATACAGGAGAAAATACTAGTGTGGAGGTAAGGTTTTAAAAAAAAAGAAAAAGAAAAAAATATAAGCATAAAGTCAAAATACATACATTACCTTAAAACTTCTAAATTACTAAATATCAGCTTAAAATATTCAAAGGGTATTGAACATTGAAAAAACAAGGCAATTATATTATAATTGGGAAAAAGGTCAAAATATTTCTTCCTATTAATACAATCTTATTTTGTTAATACCTTAAAAATATTCCTTCAAATTTAACCACTCAGGCCCCGACATTTTATTGGACCAACTTAGTCAGAGCTATGGTAATATTTTTTTTAAATAAATGTAGAAATAACGTAGAGTCATTTTGCCAATTAATTTTACTATGTTTTATCTTAAAATAAAAAAAAATATCAACAATTAAAATATTGAATTATTTGTATGAAGGTTAAGTGAGCGCTAGAGAAACGACGATTGCAAGACGTTGTCGATAAATAAAATGTTTTCAGAAATTATCAATTACCTTATAACGGCAGTGCACGAATATCCATGTCATCTTGTGGATGCCGTAAGAGACTAGGGGAAAAAGGTTAATTTTTAAATAACCATGAACATCGTTCCGGTTAGGAAAAAGTCACGGTGAAAAATCATCGTGACTTTGTCACGTTAGATAACTACTTTTAACATTAGAACGACTCATAACGTGACTTCATATATACATTTTAGATTTAGTTAAAAGTTAAAGTTAAAGTTACAGCCTATTATACGTCCCAGTATGGGCACAGACATCCTCTCATTTCTGAGAGGGTTTTAGGGCAAGGTAATGTCCGCCGCGCTGCCCCAATGCGTGTTGGCGAACTTCACGTGTCTTCGAAATATTTTTTTTCTTATTTCTCAGACATGCAGGCTTGCTCACGATGTTTTCCTTCACCGCCGAGCACGTGGTAAATCAGCACTTAAAATTGAAATTAACAATTTCATTGGTGCCGGCGGGGATCGAACCCGAGTTGCTCGCGTACTGTGAAATTTACAGCGAGCGCTAATCATCTGAGCTACCACGGCTCAGTATTAAGTTTTATTTCAATAGTCGATTTATGATTTCTTCCTTACTATTATTTTTGAAATATACGAATTTCACCTAATCTAGCCGTTTAGTCGGTCGGGATGGCGGTTTTTCTAAAAAAGATCGATTTTTCAAAGGGATTTGAATAGAAATCTGCTTCTCAAATAAATGATTTAAAAGATCAATTAAAATTGATCTTCTTTGATTTACTTTTCGGGTTTGTATTTACACTACGAACAAAATACAACAAAGCGATAACAAATGTAACTTTTTTTTTTCATTAATCCATTAAGAAGAGGCGAAAGAAACTAGCACACAGTCATTTCGCGACTTTTCAAATAATTAATTGAAAAACTTAATTTTTTTTACGTGTTTGGGTACACTCAGCTAATTGTAAATAATTTTATGATTCTTATCAAAACCGAAATAATCGAAAGTCGATTTCCAGGGTGAAAAAAATCGATCTTTTTAGAACAATTAATCGATTAATCGATTTAAGATCATCATGGTTAGTCGGTATAGTACACGATGTAGTACATGTACCGTTCTAGTACATGGTACACGTACCTTGTTATATAGTGGCAGCTATGGCAAATATACCCCCTATGAGGCATTATATGGGGAAGGCCTATGTTTAGCAGTGGACTTAAAATAGGCTGTAACGGTAAGTGTTTGTTATAATAGTAATAAGATAAATTTAATAGTAGGAGAAAAAAAAAGTCGGAACATTTTTTTTATTTTATCTCGGTGGAACGCGGGTGCTCTATGCGATGTTTATAATAAAAATTCAATCATAGGTATATATTTCATTACGCTATCTTTGACCAACGCCATTTTTATTGAAAACAACTTCGCCATAATATTCAAGATATATCGAAATTATAATATAAAACGTATTTTTCGCACATTGAATTTTATGGAATATGAAATTTTGTTTTTACATGATTTATAGTGATAACTCACACTTTATATTTCATTTTCAGTTTCTTCTGACTAATTTATTTCATTCGTGAACGATATATATAAAATTGTTACGAGACAAAATATAAGCAAATAACTTTTAATAACAGTTTTATTACTTTCCATTTATATATACAAAAAAAACTAATCAACAAACTTTCTTTTGTACCTACATATTTTTTATAAATTAAAGTTGCCTCTTGCACTCACGCGGCGAAGAAAATAGACTTAAGTACGAGTATATGAAGTAAACGGGACGATAAAGACGCAAACTCGTCATTTGAAGTACATTCTCTTAATTTAGAGAAGCGTAACTTAGTAACGAATCTAATACAATACAATAATACAATACAAAAAAACCTATTGGTAAATCCTATTGTGCATGCCTTAAGCGCAATAAAAAATTTACGTATAACATGACTGTACGTAAAATTTTAAAGTAGTTTAATTACACACAAGTTTTCACTAAAAACCTTATAATTATTATTATACTCCAAATTTTCCGATAATTTTATGTCAAATTTCAATTTAATAAAAAAAGCTTGGAAAATGCAAAAGTTCACGATTTATAATGCTCATATGATCGTGAAAAAATTAAAAAAAAATTGGTTGCCTGTAAAGTCGGTATACGGGCGAAAGTTTTACGTGACAACGACTTTGAGTGGTAAAATAATTTTATTATGTCTGTCTCTCGCTCTTAGGCGGCTAACCATGCCCGAGTGGAAGGACGCGTGCCTCTCACTCGCTCATTGTGAGCGCATAACGTGAGCGGAGCGTAACGCAGTTTCTTGAAGTGTCACCCGGCAAACCAATTTATAAGACGTTGTCACGTCAAAAAGAAGTAAATTGTAGTTCTATTCGTCAAAGAGTTCCAGTACCAGTCACCGAAGTACACCTTCAAGTCACTCCATCAAGTCCGGAGGTAAGGTCTATTCATAACGAACAAAACGAACCCAAACTCGCGACACCTAGTTCTTCTCGTCGAGGAGTTCCAGTAGCAGTCATCAAAGTACACCTTTAGGTCATTTTATCAAGTCCAGAGGTAAGGTCTCATCATAACTAACAAAACGAGGCCAAACTCGGCACACCTAGTTCTACTCCTCGATGAGTTCCAGTGGCATTCACCGAAGTACACCTTCAGATTACTCCATAAAGTCCAAGACGTATCATCATCGTCATCATCATTACAGCCCCACACAAGTCCACTGCTGAACATAGGCATCCCCCAAGGAATGCCACAAAGCACGGTCACGAGCCACCTGCATCCATTGACTTCCTGCATGTCTTATAAAGTCGTTACTCCATATAGTGGGGGGACGCCCTACACTTCGCCTGCCGGTACGTATAAGTATATTTATATATAAATCCTTCGTATTTTTAGTGACAAAATATTATAATAAAAATCTGTGATTATGAAAATAATAACCTTGGTCAAGTATGTATCAAATTTGGTTTTTGGAATATTTTTTAATTCTACAGCGATCGATATTTTTGCTGCCAATTACCGCTGCTGTTAGCAAACGATACAGCAATCTACTCAAGATGGCGGCTGAGCGCGTAGTAAGGCAGAGCAAAGTGTATTTAGTAAAATAAATTAATACAAGGCTGCTAAAACGCCGAAAATTTCGAGATATCGCAGCCGAAAAAAATTAATTATAACTAAACAAAACAAAATTAAACTGCCATTTACATTCCATGGCTTCCCACATGATAGATGAAGAGATTAAAAAATAGATTGAGTTAAACAATTGATATTTTCAAAAGTTATCGTGTTTACCACTCCATGCGGACTTGATAAATCTACACCATAAGCTACTAAAACCACTTTTTTATGTAAAAATTGCAATTAATCAATTTAAAAAAAATATTAATTAGTTCAACAATCATTTATCTTTCTGACAATGTGCTTTTTATATAATTTATATGTTCAATATGATTGTTAGATACTATTTTATGCGACAAAACGTTGTAATCTTGATTTTTAGGCGCTAGTAGATCCTACGCGCGTTGTGCTTAAGGCATGCAATAACTTTTTTTTTAACGAAACTAATTCTAAAAAAATTTTTAGAATTTTAGTTCTATAATTCTTATAAATAAGGCAGAGTCATATTTATATAACGTGTGTAACGACGGAAAAAGAGATGTCATTTAGATTACTGGTGACCACAATGTAATTTAATTGTTATAACAGAATAAAAGTACATCAAACGTTGATAATATTTACTTTATAGTAAAGTAACGTAGTAGTAAATAAGCTTTTCGCAACGAGGTGCTACCCGCGCCCAAGTTGTATGTTCCAAACAGCCATTGTGATCTCATAATAAACGTGGGTCATAATTTTGTCATGATACGTAGAGCTCAAGCTATCACATACGTCTGTAGTAACGAAATTTTGGAATAATAATGATCGCAGATTTCAAGTAAGATTATAAGTTAAAAAAAAGTTAAAGTTACAGCCTATATACGACCCACTGCTGGGCACAGGCCTCCTCTCATTTCTGAGAGGGTTTTTAGGGCAAGGAAGTGTACGCCGCGCCGCCCCAATGCGTGTTGGCGAACTTCACATGTCTTCGAAATATATATTTTTTCTTATTTCTCAGACATGCAGGTTTCCTCACGATGTGTTCCTTCACCGCCGAGCACGTGGTAAATCAGCACTTAAAATTGCAATTAACAATTTCATTGGTGCCGGCGGGGATTGAACCCGGGTTGCTCGCGTACTGTGAAACTTACAGCGAGCGCTAACCATCTGAGCTACCACGGCTCGAGTAAGATTAAGGCCTTTCGAATATTGAATAAAACTATTTTTACGGATTTTATTGCGTTTATTACTACTAATTTTTAATTTCCGACGTATCGGGAGCTTTGCAGTACCCATGGTCACTGGAGGCTGAGGTGATTGACGTCCCGATGTCAAAGTTAACCCGGAGTACTTTCAGCTTTTTAATTATTAGTTTTGGTCCGATGTACGCAGAATGGACTTACTGTGCCTTAAAGTCTTGCAGTGGTATGCTTGGGTTAAATTTTAATTTTATTAATTACAGGATCCCAAGCAGTTGGAAGTACCTAGCCTCCTTCTCTATTGAAATTAGGATGTTTTTTTTAATTTCAATAGCCTCACGTATCGTCCTCGGTAGGAATCAATGTCCTTTCGCGAAAAAATCGCACGTTAACATCACATTTGAAAAAATAAATATGAAAGTTATGAAAAATTATGATTCTTAAATAATTGAAGTACCAAAGGTAAAATAAATATATTTTAAAGGATGATTTTTGGCCTAAAGGGATTTCATATCGAAAGTTCGTTCATTTTGGTAGAAGAAAAGACAGGCCTCTTGGTTCTGATACGGGATACTTATAATAATAATAATAATAATAATATGCGTAGTAATGGCGTAGGGAAGTGACGACTCCATCGCCCGCTGACGTAACGGTTATGTGACAAAACTGCTACGTCAGCGCAGTCAGTCAGCACCTTGCCAAGAGGTGTGAGCGCCGTGCATCGGCAAAATTGAAGGTGCAAAGGCCCGCTTGTGCACATGGCCTCACCATGAAACGGTGCCGGATCTGAGCGTCTCCCTTTAACTGACGCCCATTAAATGGATGATATAACAAAGAAGAAAGCGCAAAGAGCCGCTGCCTGGAGGTTGCCAGGGCGGGTCTGGAGCTGGCGCTGGACGCGACAGCATGCGAACCGCCAGCCGAGTGCGAGGTGCTGCACGACTACCCAGCAGCCCCTCGCATCCATCATCCCCACCAGCTGGCCTGGTGTCGGCAGGGTCTTCGCGGGCCCAGCAATTAGCACCCGCTACTGGTGGAGTACGCCGCATGCGTTGGACAATGCAGATGAATAGCAACGCATTGCGGGCGTATTTTAGGGCGAAAGGGGGAGAAATTGGAGGTTTTGCGTACCGGGCTAGGATGCATCGACTTTTTGCTGAGCTGGAGCCATCTATAACCGTCACCGAGAAAAACCTGGCAGACCGAGTTCGGTATATCTTGCGCTCAAACATATTTGATGGCACCGAACTCCAACGGCTACGACGTGAGGCTGTACCCTCACCGGATGAAAATACTATGGCTGAGGATGCGGCGCCACAAGTTGCAGAACAACTAGCACACGTGGATGGCGCCGTGAATTCCCCAGTTGTGGTTGGTTCAGACGATGATGGAACAGTCACCCAGGAACTAGAACTAGAGCAAATGAGGAGTACATTGGAAGAGGCGATTGAGGAAATGCGCAGTACGACTCTAAACCCAATGCTGGTGACCTATTTGGAAGCCAGCCGGGACCTTTGCGAGACGGACTCAATTATTTTTGGTGCCGCACTGGCAGTATGCCGTATTATTGGCGCCAAGATCCTCATGGCTGGACGTGCTACTAGACAAAGAAGCGCCATCCCAGCCTGGAGAATAAGAATTGAGGAACGTATCAAAAGGATAGGGCCCTCATCGGCAGAATGATATGCTTCAGGTCAAGCGATAACAGGCCAAGAATTGTGCGCACCGTTAGGAAGGCGTTTGCTGGGACAAATGTCAGTTTTTCCCAGCCGGATATAACGCAAAAACTGACGGAGCGCATAGACGATCTGAAGCAGAGCCCATCAATGCCCATCAACATAAGGACCCTTTCCGAGGCTGAAACATACCGATACCCGGGTATGTCACAGAACATCGGTAACGATGATGCGGGTATGAAACAGTCAGTTTGCGATGTGTTTTATGCGCGCTTGACCAAAGTGCTTAACAGCCTTTTGTCCGGTGTGAATAAGACACACCCATATAACGGTTGGGTCATGCCTCTTCTCATGTATACCTTTGGCATACTCAGGTGGACTCAAACTAAACTTAACGCCCTGGATAGAAAAGTCCGCACTACTATGACGTCCCATAGGATGCATCACCCGAGATCGTCGATTATGAGGCTGTAATTGCCGCGAAAACATGGTGGGCGTGGCTTTTTAAGCGCGCTTACCATGCATAATCCCGAAGTGTGCAGCCTCCGTAATTACTTTCTGGCGTAAACGGATGATCCATTCGATAGGAACGTCATTTCTTGTGATAAAGGACTTATCCCTCTATCTTTAGCCAACGAGCAATGGCAAGACCCGGCAGTACAGAGCATTTCCGACCGGGAGACCATATGGAAGGAGAAGGAGCTCCACGGGAGGTTCTACAAGGCTCTACATGAGCCTTTCGTTTACAAAGTTGCCTCCCTCCACTGGCTACGTTTTGGTGACCTCTTTGGGGAAACCGAGGGTTTTGTCTTTGCGATACAGGGTCCACCAACTATCGGAGATACATCCTAAGGGATGGCACCGTCGACATCTGTCGAGCTTGTCGCCATCCCGGTGAGTCACTTAGGCGTGTCATCTCTGGTAGTTCGGCGCTTTCTAACTCTGAGTACTTGCACAGGCACAACTTAGTAGCCAGAATTCTACACCAGGAGCTCGCTCTGCAATACGGTCTCGTGGACCGGAAATTGCCGTATTACAAGTACTTGCCGGAAGCCGTGCTTGAATATGACCGCGCCAGGCTCTACTGGGACCGGGCCATCATCACAGACAGGACTATTCTTGCGAGTAAGCCTGATATTGTGCTGATGGACCGGGCACAGTCAAGGATATTTTTGGTCGACATTACCATTCCGTATGACGAGAACCTCGTGAAAGCCGAAACAGATAAGCGAACAAAATATCTGGACCTGGCTCACGAGGTGACCGACATGTGGGGTGGATTGCCGACCGAAATTATAACTGTAGTCGTTTTTGCGAACGGGTTAATCCCAGTCAACCTCTCGGGTCATCTGAGGCGACCGGGACTCCGTTACGGACCGCTCCGGGCTCAAATGCAGAAGGCGGTGCTCCTCGATACCGCCCGCATCGTTCGCCGGTTTCTTTCCCTTTCCCCCTAACCATCGGCCGTTTGGTCTCCCCTGCCGAGGGCTTCCATCTGGTTGGGCTGTTATTTATTTATGTATTATTTATTTATTTATGTTGGTATATTTTATATATATATTTATATATATTTATCATGTCCTTTTATTTATTTATTCAGCCCAACCAGATGAGAATAGTCTATACAAGGTGTCCCAGAACGTAATAATCAAACGAAAGGGGGTTGTAGACTATAGAAAGACTGTTCCAAAAAAAAATTAAGTTTTATAACCAAGTTGCGTGGTTTAAAAGATAAAGGCTGATTTATAAATTTTCCACCCCTTGCGTCAGTATTTTTGATGCTGCAGCTGCAAATGAAAACCGATTTTAATTTTTTATATCCAATTTTGGTATTAAACAAAATACATTCAAAATTACAATACATACGATGATTCTCAGCTTTAGATGCTATGACGCATAGGAGTATGTAAGTGCAAGCGAGATTGAAGATATGGAAGTGACTAGTTCAGGTAGGTAATCCCGGTAACCCGCCCCATTTGGTTTGTAAACTTACTAACAAAGGAAACAATAAGTGATAATAAGACCAGTAATTTTTTATGATTTTTATTAATAATTTTTACAATAAATGTTCGAATTGTCGACATCCTGCTCTAATACAGGCGCGGTATGTTCTTATGAAAGAACGTTTTATAGGCCGCGCCAATCTTCTGTTATTTGCTTGTTGAGAAAATTCAATTATTTTTTATCAAAGCTCTGCAATATTTTGGATTGGTTTTAAATACACCTTTTCTTTTAGATATCCCCAATAAAAAAAATCCAATGAATTAAGGTCCGGTGACCGTGCTGGCCATAAAATAGGCCCCATGTGACCTATCCATTTTCCTGGGAAATGTTCATTTAAAAAGTTTCTCACCGATCAAGCGTAATGGGCGGGTCAACCATCATTCTGTAACCACATATCTCGTAGAGTTGCTAGTGGTAAGTCTTCTAATAAAATGGGCAGGTCTCTCCTTAAAAATTCCAGGTAGACCTGCCCATTTAGGGCTTCTGGAAATTCCACAGATTTACTTTGAATTGATATTGAGACCTTTTTTCGCGCAATAAATGCGAGTTCACCATACTTCAACTATGGATGTTGTGCATGATCATAAATCCATCTTTCTTGATAGTGATTTCATCCGTCCATAAATTATTTAGAAAATTTTGGTTTTCTCTATGAATTTCTAGCATCCTCCTGCAAAATGCTACCCTTGAAGAATAATCCCGTGGCAAAAGAGCCTGCAATTTTTGGTAGTGGTAGGGGTGGTACCTATTGCGTTGGAGCACCCTATGTACAGTTGTGTTAGGTATTCCTGTCAACAATGCAATGTTACGAACAGAAGTTCGCGGATCATTTCCAACCTGCTCCAATACTTCGTCTTCAATGTCAAAGTCTTCTCTACCACGTGCAGGTACTACCGCTCCAGTAAAAAAACCTTCAGCTAGCCTCCGATGCACATTTATTAATACACGATAGTCAGGATATCGCTCCTCGTCAGGGTACCTCTCACGGTAGACTCTACCTGCAGTTCGAGCATTACCACGACATTCACCATAAATAAAATGCATGTTGGCATATTGAACTAGAGTGTAGTGTGCTGGCATTGTTTAACAATATCCAATCACAAAGAGCCAAAGTCCAGTAGATAGCCAAAGTCGTAACGAAAAGAGTATCCATAAAGTCTAGTTGAAAGCCAAAGTCGTCGCCAAGAGAGTATCCACAAAGTCCAGTAGAATGCCAAGGTCGTCACCAAAGGAAGAGCCACAAAGTCAAATAGAAAGCCGAGTCATATAGTACTAAAACACCGATGAGAACAGGAAAACAGGAGAAAGGTGCGATGCGAACAAAGTAGGGCAAAGTACTGGCTATTTATTTATTTGTTTGATTTCGTTGTTGAAAACAAAGGATGCGGGCGAGGTAAGGGAAGGTATCTTACCTACCTGAGCTGTGCATAGTTCTAGTTACTGTAAACATACAGTAACTAGAACTATGCACACAGTACAGTAATTGCATGCGAGACAGAAGATAGGGAATCTTCTGTCTCGCATGCACTTACATGTAAGTGCAAGTGCAAGAATTAATTCTATGCGTCATAGCAACTAAAGCTGAGAACCTAAAACTAAATATGACGAATGGAATCGTATTGTACCGTAATTTTGAATGTGTTTTGTTTAATACCAAAATTGATAAAAAAATGAACTACTTTTTACTTTGCTATGGATATTAGGTCTGAAATCGGACAAATCAGCGTGAAAAAGAATTATTTTTCTTTACATTAATCGAACGGACGAATCATTAAAAAAGTATCTAATTGAGTTATTTGCACAAAATCTACCCTCTGCGAGAAAAAAATTATAGCACAAAAAATTAAAATAAAAGTATCAAGTATTATACAACGTTGAAATCTACATGAATTGCGCCAACTTTTGAATATAGTTGCCAGGTCCATGTGAGTACATTTTTTCACAGGGTGAAGGGTCCAACTTGCTCGATAAAACTTTAATGTTACATTTTTACACTTTTACGAATTTTTATGTATTTATTTCACCAAATCGTAATAGGTACTGAAAAATAAAATAGTAGGTATAGTAGGCATGTCATTAGGCTATCATCATTATTCATCATTACAGCCCATCGCAAGTCCACTGCTGAACATATGCCTCCCCCAAGGAATGCCACAAAGAACGGTCCTGAGCCACCTGCATCCATCGTCTTCCTGCATGTCTTACTACGTCGTCACTCCATCTAGTTGGAGGACACCCTACACTTCATCCGCCGGTACGAGGCCGCCACTCGAGAACCTTTTCTCCCCATCGGTTATCGGTTCTTCGAGCTATATGGCCGGCCCATTGCCACTTCAACTTACTAATACGTTGGGCTATATCGGTCACTCTGGTTCTACTGCAGATATCCTCGTTTCTAAGTTTATCACGCAGAGAAACCCCGAGCATAGCCCTCTCCATAGCTCTCTGAGCGACCTTGAGCTTCCTCATACGGCCAGCAGTGAAGGACCACGTCTCAGTTCCATAGGTCATCACTGGCAACACGCACTGGTTGTACAGTCTAGTTTTCAAGTTTTGGGGTATACCTGACGAGAAGATGTGCCGTAATTTCCCGAACGCTGCCCAGCCGAGTTGAATCCGTCGATCGACCTCTCGGTCGAAGTTGGACTTACCTAGTCGGACTATTTGTCCCAGGTAAACATACTCGTCAACAACTTCGAGCTTAGTGCTCCCAACAACTACCGGTATAGGTGTGACATGGACATTACACATGATCTTTGTTTTGTCCATGTTCATCTTAAGACCTATCCGTTGGGAGACACTATTGAGGTCATTGAGCATAGTGCTTAGGTCCTCCAGCGATTCTGCCATAAGGACTATATCGTCGGCAAATCGAAGGTGAGTGATGTACTCGCCGTTGATGTTAATACCGTATCTTTTCCAGTCCAGTAGTTTGAAAACGTCTTCCAATGCAGCGGTGAAGAGTTTCAGGGATATAACGTCAATCTGTCTTACACCTCTCTGCAGTTGGATAGGTTTCGTACTCTGGTTCTGTACTCGGATAGCCATCGTAGCCCTACTGTACAAACACTTCAGCACCTCGATATACCGACAGTCAACTTGGCATCGCTGAAGGGACTGCAGCACCGCCCAAATTTCGACGGAATCAAAGGCTTTCTCATAGTCCACATACGCCAGACATAATGGCAAATTTTACTCTTCGGACTTCTGTACAATTTGCCGAAGGGTATGTATGTGGTCTATGGTGCTAAAGCCTTTTCGAAAACCGGCTTGTTCGGGAGATTGGAAGTCGTCGAGTCTGCATGCAAGACGATTCCTAATGACTCTGGAAAATAGCACGTAGATGCGGCTCAGAAGGGAAATCGGTCTGTAGTTCTTCAAGAGAGCGTTGTCGCCTTTCTTAAAGAACAAGACCACCGCACTCCACGCCTCCGGTGTAGTGCCACCATGGAGGACGGAATTAAAGAGCTTCTGAAGGACTACAAGTACCGGTTTTCCACCCGCTTTCAGAAGCTGCACTGTAATTCCATCCTCGCCTGGGGCCTTGCCGTTTTTAAGGTGCTCGAGAGCCATTCTAATCTCGCTCAGACTGACGTCCGGAATATCATCAGAATTATGTCGGATAAGACTTGCTCTTGGATCGTTACTCACACTTGCGTGTGGCTCCAACGACGATGTGTACAGCTGCCCATAGAACCTCTCAATCTCACTCAAATCTCAGGTGTCCCGGAAACGACGCCGCCACACTCGGTCTTCAGCTTCGACAGTTGGCTTTTTCTGGCAGACAGATCTCTCGATCGCTTCTTCAATACGAGCAGTATTAAAGTTGCGTAAGTCCCGCCGCATGCATTTGGAGATCTGTCTGTTCAGTTGCCTGTATGCTATCAAATCTACTGAAGATTACAGCTTCATTTCCCGTCTAACAGCCATGAGATTAAGAGTGTGATCGGAGAGTTTTTGTGTTCTTCTGCGGCGGGTCTTACAAAACTTAGCTCCGGCCGCATGGACAGTTTCCACGAGCTTGTCATTCATATCGTCCACTGCATTGCAATCTTCTAGGCACTGAAAACGGTTTTGTAACTCGAGCTGAAAGGTTTCGGGACTTTGGATTAGAGCACGTGGGGGGACGGAGCGTTGACTTCATTAGACGACACCTCTCCCAACTTAATGTTTAGGTTCAGTGTGCCTCTAACCATTCGGTGATCGCTACCAGTTTTCACCCTCGCGATCACTGAGACATCACTGAACAGTTGGCGTCTAGTCGTCATAATGAAGTCAATCTCATTTTTTGTCGAACCGTCGGGGCTCGACCAGGTCCACTTCCTGTTGGGCCACTTCTGGAAGAAAGAGTTCATCATAAAGAGTCCCTCTTCCTTCATGAAGTCGGCCAGCTGCTGGTCCCTTGGGTTCCGTTGCCCTAATCCGAATTTCCCTACGTTCAGCTCACCGTTCTCTCTTGTGCCTAGCTTTGCGTTGAAGTCTCCCATTAACACCGTATAGTGGGTTTTGTAGAAATGCATGGCTCTAGAAATATCCTCAAACATTTCCTCCATCTCTTCATCGGGGTGTGCCGAGGTTGGTGCGTAAACCTGTATGGCCTTCAGCGAATACCGTTTGGTGATTCTGAGTATAAGGTACGCAACCTTCATCGACACACTCCCAATCTTTACAACTTTGTTAACGAGAGACTTGTGGACAATAAATCCGACACCTCCTTGGGACACATGGTCGCCCTCCCGGTGATAGAACAAGTTGCCGGATTCGAGGATTACCGTGTCCTCCCCCTCTATTCGGACCTCGGATAATCCTATAATATTCCAGCGCAACTTGTCTATCTCTTCTTCCAGCTCCAGGATCTTCTCGTCAGTCCTCAGAGTGCGTGCGTTATAAGTTGCCAGGTCGAGTCGTCGTAGGTGGCAACCGAACCTCCACCGGAGATTCTTAGCACCCCCTGCCCTGCCGTTACCATGGTCGATTAGGCTATACAAAACAGAAAAATTTTTTTAAATTGGTCTTCTTCATTTGCAGCTGCAGCATCAAAAATATTGACACAAAGGGTGATTTTCTGGAAAATTTATAAATCAACCTTTAGCTTTTAAACCACGCAACTTGGGTATAGGACTTAATTTTTTTTAGAAAAGTCCTATCATGGTCTACAACCCCCTTTCGTTTGATCGTTACGTTCTGGGACACTTTGCATATACCCCATAATAATAATATATAAAAAATTATGGATGATGGACAAAAATAGAACGCGCATAGGGCCACCGCCTGGGGGTCACCGGGGTGCGTCTGGAGCTGGCGCTGGACGCGACAACATGCGGGCTGCCAGCCGAGTGCAAGATGCTGCATGACCACCTAGCAGCCCCCCGCATCCATCATCCCCAACGGATGGCTTGGTGTCGGCAGGGTCCTCGGACTCAGCCAGCGGCACCCGCTACTGGTGGAGCACGGATGCGTTGGAAGGAAGTAATGAACGCAAACGCATTGCGGGCGTACCATAGGGCGAAAGGGGAAGAAATTGGAGGGATAGCGTATCGGGCTCGGATGCATCACTTTTTTGCGATGGAGCCGCCTGTTCCCGTCACAGAGCAAAACGTGGCAGACTGAGTTCGGTACATCATGCGCTCGAAAATATTTGATGATGCCGAACTCGAACGACTACGGCGTGAGGCTATTCCCTCATCGAATGAACGGGCCATAGCTAAGGATGCGGCTCCTCAGGCCACAGACCAGTAGCCATATGTGAAAGCCGCCGTGGATCTTCCCGCTATGGTTGATTCAGGCGGAATGGAATGGTCACCCATGAACTAGAGCAGATGAGGAGTAAATTGGAGGAGGCCATTCTGGAAACAAGCTGTACGGCTCTCGAAAATCGACCGCGACTCCCGAGAATAACCCTAAGCAAGCGAAATCAGGATGTAGTGAAGGCTCTGAACCCATTGCTGGCCACCTATCTGGAAACCAGCCGGGACCTTTGTGATACAGACTCAATGTTCTTTAGCGCTGCTTGGGCAGTTTGCCGCATTGTTGGCGCCAAACTTCCAATGTCTGGACGCGCTACTGGGCAAAGTAGCACTATCCCAGCCTGGAGAAGAAGGATTGAGGTTCGTATCGCAAAGGCAAGGGCCCTCATCTGGCAGACTGATAAGCATCAGGTCAGGCAATAATATGCCGAGAATTGTGCGCATCGTCAGGATGGCGTTTGCTGGGACAAATATCAGTTCGTCCCAGCCGGATATAACGCAAAAACTGACGGAGCGCATAGATGACCTGAAGCAGACAATCGCTGCTTGGGGGAATCGGATTCGGCGATATATCCAAAGGTCGACACGGTTTAATCAAAATCGTCTCTTCCAGAGTAATCAGGAGAGGCTTTATAGATCATTGGAGCGGCCTATGTTACGTGGAATGGGCCCAGCACCGAATCAGGCCGACGTTGTCACATTCTGGCGGGGCCTGTGGTCAGAGCCCGTACACCACAGCGAGGGCCCTTTGACGGAAGTTGTGGTGAGTCAGTGTGCGAATGTTACGCCCATAGACCCCGTTATCATAACGCCGGAAGACGTAGCAGAGGCGGTCCGAAGAGCCTTGAACTGGAAAAGTCCGGAGCTCGACGGACTGCATTACTACTGGCTGAAGGGGTTCGTGGTGTGTCACACTGTGCTCGCCCGACAGTTTCAAGAGGTCATCAACCAGAAGTCGCTCCCGAGCCTCTTCACTACTAGGATCACTCATTAGATTCCTAAAGACCAGGATACCACAGACCCGAGCAAATACCGACCCACCACGTGTCTATCCACTATATACAAGACACTAACATCCATTTTGAGCGCGAGAATCACTCATCACCTGAACTCAAATAAGGTGATGTCGCGCGCTCAAAATAAATATCTGGGCGGTGATCGTGGAACCAAGGAACTACTCCTCAATGACGCGGTCATTGTCAAGGTGGTTAAACGCAACCGACGGAACTTCTCCGCCGCCTGGATAGACTACAGAAAGGTGTCCGACTCGGTGCCTCATTTAATATTATTAGATACATGCTTACAAGGTTACAGATGATAGCATCCAACACGCTTGTAACATTAGATACATTAAATTAACAAAAACACATAACATTAAATTACAAAATAAATCACATTAAATTAAAAAAATATATAAATATACATCCAACATTAATTATTAAAATAATTGCCTCTAATTACACAAATTAAAAACATAAAATAAAACAAAATTAGTCAAATTATTATTACACATCATTAAAATAGTAAATAAAGTCAATGTCAGGGTTAAAAAAAATTACAATGTCAGTTAGAATATTTCTTAATTTATTAATAAGTTTACTCAATCCATCAGCAAATAAGTCCAGATCATCATACTGAGCAAGTATGTCACCAAACATTCGTAGTGTGCGGACAGTGGGCGCATGCTCGCCGCGCCTGGTGCGCGCGACAGGACGCGCCAGCAAACGAGGCCGGCGGCGCGGGGCTAGCTGCAGCCCTGACTCCTGCCGTATATTACGGGGAACTAAGATGCGTACACTCTCTAGTATCTGCGGACTATCGATCTTGTGATACAGTATAGAGAGATAGTGTGTCAGCATAAGCATAACCCTCCTAAATTTCAGCGTTTCCATATCAACCATGCCCGATACGAACAAAGAAGGATACAGGTGAGGATAATACCCGTATTGCTTCCTAAAGCACCATCGGGCAAACTTACGCTGTATCTTCTCGACCATAAGAACATACTTATCCTCAAATGGGTCCCAGACAACAGCACCATACTCCAGCTTGCTACGAACAAATGCGTTAAATAGTATTTTAGCAACTACTTCGTTGTCAAATTGTATTCCAGTCCTTATAACAAAACCTAACATTCTATGTGCGTTCATACAGATACTTGTCTTATGTAGATGAAAGTCTAATTTAGAATCTAATAACAGCCCTAGGTCTCGAATGTCATTTATTCTTTCCAGAGGAGCGTCAAGTTAGCTACACAAATTTACTATTGGTCTAGGTTTCCGAGTGAAAGTAATTATTTTCCATTTATTATTATTTAAAGGCAATAGATTTTCTTGGCTCCAATTCAACACCGCGTCAATGTCTCTTTGTAGATTTAAGGTATCTGATTCAGATTCAATACACAGACTGAGTTTTAAGTCATCTGCAAAGAGGAGGCATTCAGAAAAATAAACGGTGTTCGGCAGATCATTTATAAAGGGGACTGAAGAGGGTCCTTGATCTGTACAAGGTTGACTGTACAGTTAGAGACTTCCTCGGGCAATGTATGCGGCAGTGGAGTACGATCCTTTGCCATCTAGGCGAACGAATGACGGCTGCGGAGAACCACATAAGGATAAGTAGGGGTATCTTCCAGGACGATTGTTTGAGTCCAATCTGGTTCTGCCTATCTCTGAACCCTCTAAGTACCTTACTGGAGGGCTCCGGGAGGGTATTTCAGCTTCGGAAGGGAGGTACAAATATGACGCACCTTTTCTATATGGATGATCTCAAATTATTCGCCTCCAATCGCTCCCATCTTGTGGAATTGTTAAATATGACTTCTGATTTGTAATTGTGACAGAAAAACTTATCTTGAACCGCTCCACCTAAAATATATAGAAAAATACCCGAACATGCAGGTTCGTCGACAGAGAATAGGAGACCAACGTAGAGCCACAATAAACAATAAACAACTTCCACAAAAAAACTATATAGGAGATACGAAAATACGTAAAAGAAGAGTTAAACAGTCTACAATTTAATCATTCCACCCAACAATCACAAAACTCTATCGACCATATACAACAAATGCTTACACCCACAAAATCTACCCAAATGCAACCTAGAACCCCAAAACACATAGTACTAAAGATAGAACACAGATCCGAATGAGATAGACCAGTGAACTAAATGAAGCTATAATGCGGTCTTATTATCGTTAGGCAGAAGTTAAACAGTATATAGAAGACGCATGTATGAAAATTTTGCAACAGACTTTCTGCACTTGCTCATCTTAACAAACAACGAACACTGATCAGAGGAGAGCAATTGTAAACAATAATTACGTCACTAGTGACAGATTAAATTCATTAAAATTAGGAGTATCTGAAGAATTACGACTAGATGATCATAACTTTACCTACTAAAGAAGCAAAACGACGTTAGTAAACCCAAACCACAACAGTAATTCTGAAACTCAATTTATAAACAGCACTGACATTAACTCCACACAAGAACCTTCACTTACTTTAAATCATACTGAAATCAAACTTACAGAAGAAATGCTACTTAACCAACAAGTGAACCTAGATAGGGATCCACTAATAGATGAGACGTTCCAACAAGTATTCCAATATTATAAAGAAACTAGGCCTACAAAAAGAATTTTTATTCCCTAACAAAAACCCTCTAAAAACTTGCAATTTTACCTAAAAACGTTAATAAAGAAACTGACATATATAACTTACAGACTATTATATATTGTGCGGCAAAAGTTAACGGAGCAAAGAGAACCCGTCAACAAAGATAAGTCACCCAAAGGACAAAAAAAGAATATAGCACTAACTGGGTGATATGATTAGAATGAAAATTAAATGATTTACGATAAAAGATAGCAAAAACGATCCAGTTCATCAATGGCAATAGAAGTAGTAAAATAATTAAACACGTTAACAAGATATTAGAATAAAAGAAAGAAGAAGAACCAAATATACAAGCAGCTCACACATTAGACACATTTAAACAAAAACTGTATCAGTCGTAACAGGACGACTACAACGATACAAAGTATTTACCCAAAGGAAACTACAAAAACACTCAATTCACCCACAATGAAAAATTTTCTACCGCAATATTAGACAGGCGACATCTAACGTTCAGGATGACAACCCAAATGATGATGATCATAACAACCCTGACTCAGAGACGTTACAAAACTTCTGGGCAGGAATTTGGGAACAACCAGTTGAACATAATGCCCAAGCAGATTGGATACAAACAGAACTAACAAACAGGAACACAAATATTCAAGCAATGACATTTGATCACATATCTCCAGAAATTTTCCATAAAGTACTTTCTCGTTTACATAACTGGAAAGCATCCTGTTCAAACAACATTCATAGTTATTGGCACAAAAAATTTACATCTATTTATAGTTTTCTATATAATTATATAAATACTTTCATCCAGGACCTAAAACAATACGACCTACGTAACTTCAGGTACAACTTTTATGATACCCAAAGATCGTAATGATCTCTCAAATCCAGCAAAATATCAACCAATAACAGGCTTGCAGACCTTGTACAAAATTATCACATCTTGTATATCAGAACTAATAAATCAACACATCGACACTAAAAATATCTGAGCTGAACAACAGAAGGGATCAATCATAGAATCAGTTATCCTTAAAAAAGTTCAAAAAAACCGAAACCGATCTGTTTAGCAATAAGCTGTTTAGACTAGAAAAAAGCCTACGACTCTGTTCCCAGTTCATGACTTGTAAAAATTTGAGAGATATACAAAATACATTCAACTATAGTAACATTCTTAGTGGTCATGATGACAACCCGGACCACTGTATAAAGACTAACTTCCCCTACTAAAAGAGTAGATACCAGCCCAATAAAAATTCACAGCGGGATCTTTCAGGGAGATGCTTTAAGCCCACTGTGATTCTGTCTTGCTCTAAATCCCTTATCTAATATGTTAAAGGCAACTACTTTATGAATCCCGTTAAAAATACAGCTAGCGAAGGACAAAACGAAATTCAAAAAATAGAATTAAATCATCTTTTGTACATGGATGATATTAAACAATACGCCAAAATTGACACTCAACTCTATGAATTAGCGAAATTGACAGAACAATTCTCAAACGATATTAAATGGAATTTGGCATAGATAAATGTAAAATAAATTCAATTGGAGTGTGACGGAATTACCAACACCAATACACTTTAGGAACAGGAGAACAGATAGAACCATAAGATGAACAAAATAGCTATAAATACCTACGCTGCACACGATCACGACAGATACACTATAAAGAAACTAAACAAAAATTAACACTACAATTTCAACACATACTAAACACAATTCTGAAACCGCAACTATATTCTCGAAATACTATCAAAGCAATTAACACCTTCGCTATACCGGTTCTCACGTATTCTTTTGGGATAATCAATTGGACCAAAACCGACCTGAAAAAACTTCAATAAAAAATTAATACCACAATGACCATATTCCGCAAACACCACCCACGATCATGTCTGCAGAGATTAACACGGAAAGAAGGAGACTAATTGACATCCTAAACCTTCAAAATAGTAAGATAAAAGCACTGAGACAATTTTTTTTCAAAAACCGAAACTTCTATACTTCACAAAATCATATCACAGAACGACCAAGACTTAACACCCCTAAATTTAAAAGATACAACTGAACAGAAAAATGAGAAAGTAATCGACGACAAAATCAAGCTTTTAGAATGGACCCAGAAATCTCTACACGGAAGACATCGCCAAGACTTATGCCAGATAAATGTCGACAAAGAGGCGTCGAACTCGTAGTTAAATCGAGGCGAACTTATCCCGGAGACTGAAGGGTTCATGCTTGCTATACAGGATCAGGTAGTGGACACTAAAAATTACAGAAAGTTTATCATAAAGAATTTAAATAATGACACATGTAGGAAATGCCATAGCTCTCCAGAAACGATTCGGCATATCACAGGCGTGTGCAAGTCAAAAACCCAAACAGACTACAAACACAGACACGATCAAGTAGCCAACATCATACACCAAAAATTAGCACACCAGTACAAACTTATAGATTTCGTTACACCATACTACAAATACAATCCAGAAACTGTATTAGAGAACCCCTCAATAAAACTATATTTTGACCGTGCCATTCTTACCGATCGAACAATCTATTTCAATAGACCAGTTATTAGACACTTATGAACAAGATAAACAAAACTGGATATTTAATAGATATTACTATACCAAATACCCATAACTTGCAGACAACAATAGCAGAAAAACTGACTCTGGCATCTGCAAAAAATTACAATAGTACCAATAGTATTGTCTACAACAGGAGTAATACCGAAACAACTTCACCAGCCCCTTAATTACCCTCAACTTACCTCCAAATACCTATCATCTGCTGCAGAAGACCGCGATACTAAACACATGCAGACTCGTTAGAAAGTTTCTGCAATGTGAACTAGAAAACCCACATCAAAACACAAATACGCTACCATCTTCTGTGCAATCTTCTACATGTGACCGCATTTAATCCAACTGAAAATCACTTGGCTTAGGCCCGTGTTATCAGCTCTTTCCGGCTTGCCGAGAATATAAAGTTAATTTCATAATAATAATAAAAAATGGCGGATGTTGTCAAAATAAAATGATGCACTTGGTACAAAATCTTAAAAATTAATTTTTATAGCATATGTTTCAAGTTCCCAAATAACAAATTTTTAACGCAAATATATTTTACAATATCTGTATATTTAACTTTAACGTTAAAAAATCGTTGCAGAAGAAACTAATTTCAAGAAAAATGTATTTCTTTCAAACTGACAACTGTCATCTAAGAAATTTTACAAACAGGCCTATAAAATACTTTGCGTTACATTATGCATCGAACGAGATGAAATGCAAATAAATACCGCCTATACTACCTGTGGAATGTAATCCATCTTTGAGGGGACAAAGAGCACCACCGGCTGGCTTGGGATCTGCAGGAATTATTATCCCACAAGAGGACCCCACTACTGATGGTGTAGTGCGAAGACACATGCGCTGGACTGAATAATTAAATATAAGTGTTATGTGCTCGTACTATAAGGCTACCAAAGAAGAAACCAATCTTACATCTTACCGCCCTAAAATGCTGAATGAATACCAACAGCCACGGTGTAACCTAACAAATTTAACTGACCAAAGAATTTTACGTGTACGTGTCATCCTAAGTCGTAAGATTTTGGACGACAGATTACTTGGACAACTTTGAAGCGAGTAATCAACATCTTTGATGGCTTCGTGGCGCAGTGGCTTAGCAATTGAGTTGCAGCACTAAGGGTCGCGGGTTCGAATCTCGCACAGAAGAAAAATTTGTATGGCCTACAAATAATTGTTCCGGGTCTGGATGTTTCTCCTTGTGCAATTTATGTTTGTAAACTGCCCCCACGATACAGAAGAAAATCCTAGTGTGGACGTTATGTTTAAAAAAATCTACTGTCGATTCAATTCTTGATTCCCAACAAACACTTCAAGGTGAGAATGATGAGTTAAATATTAGTAACAGTAACAATAATGTGAATATAACTGACTTAGACAACGAAACAGTAGAGCGAAATAGTTTTGATATAAATGTGAGTTCCCAGGGCAGTGAATATATGAGAAGGAATTTCGAATGTTCTCTTCTGGAATATAAAATATACCTATTGAAAATAGACCAAAAATACCTAAACTTCCAAACAACAGAAAAACTATATTAACAGTAGCATCAATAAATATTCTACGTAAAAATTATTTTGAAAACAGAAATTCACTTCTTTACTGTTTTACCCATGTATCATAATGTATATTGCTCTCATTCCAGTATAAAATTTTAAGAAAAATAATACAAAACCTAAATGGAAACAAAATTAATAGAAAATGAATAAGCTATCAAACAGGTAACTGACATAAAAATTAATAAATTTAGTAAATCAAATCGCTAATGAAAATAACATTAGCCAATTAGAACCCCGTTTTCGGGATAAAATTATTGAGTACATTGATACGCTAAAACAAAAGTTAAAAGCATGGATCAACCGTATTAGACGATATTGGGAAAGATCTAAACGCTACTTCCAAAATCGAACATTCGAAAGTAACCAAAAGCGGTTGTATCAGTCTTGGGAGAACACTACAACTAATAGTAGTACTGATGCCCGCCCAAGCTTAAATGAATGTTAAATTTTTTGGAAAAGTATGTGGTCTAGTGAAGTTTCTCATGATGAAAGCTAATGGATTTGTGCAACCTAACGTGCGTATTGTAATTTGGTTAGCATGGGATTTATCTCAATTACTGCTGAAGATGTATACTCAATCACCCGTAGATTACACAATTGGAAATACTCTGGACCAGATGGCATTCACGACTTTTGGCCGAAATGAATAACAAGTAGCCACGCGCGTTTGGCTGCACAAATTCAAGAAGATATAGAATGCTGTGAGCTCCCGAGACTTCTTATAACTGGTATAACACACTTACTATATAAAAATAGAAACACCTCGGAACCTAAAAATTATCGACCCATAACATGCCTTTCAACACAATATACAAATTAATAACTTCAATTTTAAATAACAAGATATATTAACACGTGAAAATAATAAAATTCTTTCAACTGCACAGAACGGATGTCAGAAAGGGTCACGTGGTTGTAAAGAACTTCGTCTCATTGACACAGCTATTTGCCGACAAGTCTTTCGTTATCGCAAAAATATGTCCACTACTTGGGTGGATTACAAAAAGGCCTATGACTCTGTTCCACATTCATGGCTAAAGAGAGTTTTAGAAATATATAAAATTGCTGACAAGATTTGTATGTTTCTAAGTAAATTGATGGGTCAGTGGAACGCTGTCCTAAACCTACCAGGTGAGCAGCAGAGTAGTTCGATAGACTCTATAAATATTATGCGGGGTATATTTCAGGGCGATAGTTTGAGCCCAACTTGATTTTGTTTAGCTCTGAATCCTTTAAGCACTGCTCTTGAGAACTCTGGATTAGGGTTTCGGTTTCGGAAAGAAAGCTCACCCAACTCGCATCTACTTTACATGGACAATCTCTAGCTATTCACATCTAAAGAGAGTGATCTACTATTATTGTTGAAATTAACACAAAGATTCAACAATGATATTAGAATGGAATTTGGAATAGATAAATGTGCTGTCGTCCATGTATATATAGGATTTTTTTTTTAATAATTTTGAATTTACAAATTATTTACATCTTAGTTCTCTTTCTGAAACAGTACCTTATAAATACTTGGGCATGGCAGAAGCGCTAGGTATTAATGACAAAAACATCAAAGAACATTCACGTTAAGGTTAAACAAAGTTATTAAAGTCATTTATCCGGCGAAAACAAAATTAGACCATATAACTCCTCGGTAATACCTAGTCTTCTATATACTTTTGGTGTTACAGGAGGGTCTCAAACGGAATCGGATGCCTTGGATAGACGAGTCCGTACATTGATGACTACGCACAGAATGCACCACCCGCGATAATCCGTCATGAGGTTGTATCATCCAAGAAAAGATGGTGGGCGGGGTTTACTCAACATTAAAAACCTACACAATCGTAAAGACACTATTTTATACCAAAAAAGACGCAACACGCATTCATAGTGACGTAGTAATTAATGAAAAACATTTAACCCTGCTTAATATGTCGGCTAAGGACTGGCAGAGGCCTCATACTATGACTATAGCTGAGCGCAAAAAGGTTTGCAGTGACAAGCAACTGCATGGTTGATTTTTTTAAATATGGATCCTGATGTAGAGTTGCATCAGTACATTGGTTACGATTTGGCGACTTTTTTTGCGGAAACTGAAGGTTTTTTCTGTGCAATACAAGGCGAAGTAATTAAAACCAACAACTACCGGAAGTACATTCTGAGGGATGGCACGGTTGACGTGTGTCGCGCATGTCATCGCCCTGAAGAATCCCTCAGACATGTAATATGCGGTTGTTCACAACTATCGATCTATATATTATTTGCCCAGGTATAACCACGTAGCTAGAATAATACACCAGCAGCTTGCCATGCAGGCTGCCAGACGAGCGCGGGGGGCTGCAAGACCACCTATTAGCCGCCTGCATCCATCAACCCCACCAGATGGCTTGGTGTCGGTCGAATCTTCTCGGATTCAGCAAGCGGCACCCGCCGCTGGTGGAGCACGTCGGCTACGTTGGACGATAATGATGAACGCAAAAGCATTGCGAGTGTATTTTAGGGCAAAAGGGGAAGAAACTGGAATGTTGGCGTATCGGGCTCGGATGCATCGCTTTTTCGCAGAGCTGGAGCCATCTGTTCATGTAACGGAGCAAAACCTGGCAGAACGAGTTCAGTATATCCTGCGCTCCAAAATATTTGCTGACGTCGAACTTGAACGACAACGACATGAGGCTGTTCAATCATCGGATGAAAATGCTACAGCTGGTGATGCAGCGCCACTAATTGCAGAGCAACATGCACACGTGGATGCCGCCGTGGATATTGAAGTTGTGGTTGATTCAGACGATGATGAAATAGTCTCCCACAAAGTAGAGCAAATGAGGAGCATATTGGAAGAGGCTATTTTGGAAACGCGCAGTACGCCTCTCGAAAATCGACCGGGACTTCCCCGCATACCACTAAGCAAGCGGAATCGGGCTGTCGTGAGGACACTCAACCCAATGCTGGTGACTATTTGGAAGCCAGCCGGGACCTTTGCGAAACGGACTCAATTTTTTTGGCGCCGCACTGGCAGTTTGCCGTATTATTGGCGCCAAACTTCCCACGGCTGGACGCACCTCTAGAAAAAGTAGCGCCATCCCAGCCTGGAGAAAAGAATTGAGGAGCGTATCCAAAGGCAAGAGCCCTAATCGGCAGACTGACAAGCTTCAGGTCGGGTAATAATAGGCCGAGAATTGTGCGCACCGTCAGGATGGCATTTGCTGTTACAAATATAAGTTTGCCCCAGCCGGATATTACGCAAAAACTGACGGAGCGCATAGACGACCTGAGGCAGAGAATCGCTGCTTGGGGAAAGCGCATTCGGCGATATACCGAGTGTTCGACACGGTTCAACCAGAATTGTCTCTTCCAGAGTGATCAGAAGAGGCTCTATAAATCATTGGAGCGACCAATGATACGTGGAACGGCCCAAGCACCGAATCAGGCCGACATTGTTGCATTCTGGCGTGGCCTGTGGTCAGAGCCCGTACACCACAGCGAGGGCCCTTGGACGGAAGTTGGGGCCCGTCATCATAACGCCGGTCGATGTAGCTGAGGCGGTCCGAAGGGCCCCGAACTGGAAAAGTCCGGGGCTCGACGGGCTGCATCACTACTGGCTGAAAGGGTTCGTGGTGAGTCACGCTGTGCTCGCCCGACAGATTAATTGACATTACTCTTTGACACTGAGATCACTCTTTTGCTTCCTAAAGACCGGGATACAAAAGACTCAAGCAAATATCGCCCCATCACGTGTCTACCCACGATATACAAGACACTAACATCCACTTTGAGCGCGAGAATCACTCGTCACCTGAACTCAAATCAAGTGATGTCGCGCGCTCAAAACGGATATCGGGGCGGTGGTCGTGGAACCAAGGAACCACTCCTCATTGACGCGGTCATTGGCAAGGTGGTTAAGCGCAACCTTCGGAACCTCTCCACCGCCTGGATAGACTACAAAAAGGCATTCGACTCGGTGCCTCATACATGGCTGAAGAGGGTCCTCGAGCTGTACAAGGTTGACTGTACAGTTAGAGACTTCCTCGGCAGTGTATGGGGCAGTGGAGTACGATCCCTTGTCATCTAAGCGAGCAGATGACGGCATCGGAGAACCACATGAGGATAAGAAGGGATATCTTCCAGGGCGATTGTCTGAGTCCAATCTGGTTCTGCCTCTCTCTAAATCCTCTCAGTACCTTACTGGAGGGTTCCGGGAGAGAATATCAGCTTCGGAAAGGAGGGACAAAAGTGTCCTACCTTTTCTGTATGGATGATCTCAAGTTTTTCGCCTCCAGTCGCTCACATCTTGTGGAATTGCTAAATATCACTTGTGATTTTAGCAATTCTATTAGAATGGAGCTGAGGACGGATAAGTGTGCGGTCCTCCATGTCGAAAGAGGTAGGGTTACTAACTATGAGGGTATAGACTTATCTATGCCCATCAACATAAGGACCCTATCCGAGGCTGAAACATACCGATACCTGGGTATGTCACAGAACATAGGTATCGATGATTCGGACATGAAACTGTCAGTTTGCCATGTGTTTTATGCACGCTTGACAAAAGTGCTCAATAGTCTTTTGTCGGGCGTTAATAAGCCACATGCACATAACGGTTGGGTCATGCCTGTCTACATATACACAGGTGGACTCAGAACTGAACGCTCTGGATAGAAAAGTCCGCACCGTTATAACGTCCCACAGGATGCATCACCCGAGATCGTCAGTAATGAGGTTGTACTTGCCGCGAAAAAATAGTGGGCGCGGCTTCTTGAGCGCTCTCACCATGCATAATCGCGAAGTGTGCAGCCTCCGTAATTACTTTCTGGCGAGATCGGATGATCCATTCTAAAGGGACGTCATTTCGTGTGATAAAGGGCTTACTTCTCTATTCTTAGCCAACGAGCAATGGCAAGACCCAGCTGTACAGAGCATTTCCGACCCGGAGACCGTATGGATGGAGAAGGAGCTCCAAGGGAGGTTCTACAAGGCTCTACATGAGCCTTTCGTAGACACAGTCGCCTCCCTCCACTGGCTACGTTTCAGTGACCACTTTGGGGACACCGAGGGTTTTGTCTTGCGATACAGGGTCAGGTTATTAAGACCAACAATTATCGGAAATAAATCCTAAGGGATGGCACCGTCGACATCTGCCGAGCTTATCGCCATCCTGGCGAGTCACTTAGGCATGTAATCTCCGGTTGTCGGCGCTTTCTAACTCTGAGTACTTGCACAGGCACAACTTAGTAGCCATAATTCTACACCAGGACCTCGCTCTGAAATACGGTCTGTTGGACCGGAAATTGCCGTATTACAAGTACTTGCCGGAAGCCGTGCTCGAAAATGACCGCGCCAGGCTCTACTGTGACCGGGCCATCATTACAGACAGGACTATTCTTGCGAATAAGCCTGATATTGTGCTGATGGACCGGGCACAGTCAAGGATATTTTTGGTCGACATTACCATTCCGTATGACGAGAACCTCGTGAAAGCCGAAACAGATAAGCAGAAAACTGTACTGGCAGTCACTAATCAGCTGGTGATCCTCAAGGTACCTCATGAGCTGGCAGTTTATAATGGATTCCATTATTTTGGAGAACAAGGAGGTGATGGGTATAGGCCTGTAGTTAGACGGGTCTGAGCGGTCGCGGATCGGGTGGACCAAAGCTGTCTTCCATGAATTCGGGACTACGCATTGGGAGTAGGAGTACCGGAAAAGACGCGTTAAAACCGGTGCCAACTCCGGAGTACACGTCTTCAGCACAATGGGAGGGACTCCGTCAGGCCCACTCGACTTAATGACGTCCAGGGTAAGGATTGTTTTGCGAACCGAGCGTTGTGTAAACCGCACATCCGGCATGGAACACTCACACTGCGGGATGGTCGGCGGTGTGTTCCCCGCCGACCATCCCGCAGTTGGACGCAAAGAGAGAGCCTAACAGCTCGGCTTTCTCTTTTGCGGAATGGGCCAGTGAGTCGTCCTCTCTCTGCAGAGATGGAAGATATGGCTGACAGAAGTTCCCTTGGACAGCCTTGGCGAGAAACCAGAATGCACGGGTTCCCGAAGGAAGGCGAACCAGCTTCTCGCCAATTCTGCCGATGTGCTCAGACCTTGCCTTGGCAATGACTCTTTTGAAGGACCTGGAGGCGGAATTATACTTCTTTTTAAGAGCGCTGTTGCTTACATCCAGAGACGTTGATGCGTCAGCCCAGGCCCGGTAGCACTCTTGCTTATGCTATTTTACAAGAGCGACCAAACCATGGCTGGGATCTGCCTCCGATGGGCACTATAGAGGATGGAATAAAAAGTTCCATACCCTGAAGTAACACATCAGCGACAGAATCAGCAACAACGCTGGGATCGTCCGGCGAGAAGCAAATCCGCCCCCAAGGGTAGGATGCAAAAAAAGACCGCATCCTATCCCAATCTGCCGACCTATAGTGCCAAACGCGGCGGCAGCCTGCAGAATGCAACCGCGACGTTAGAGTGAATGGGACCACACTCCGGAAAAGACAATGGTGCGACGAGCCTAGAGGGACGTCGACGGAAACCTGATATCCATCCGGATGAGAGGTCAGCAGAAGGTCCAACAGGTAAGGTGCATGATGCTCCACATCTGGAATCCACGTAGTCGAAATAACCAGCTGTGTAAGACCATGTGCCAAGGCAAAGTCATAAACAGATCTCCCCACATGATCGGTTAAACGTGAACCGAGTCATTCGGCGTGGTGGGCGTTAAAATCGCCAAGGATCACGATCTCTGCGGATGGTATCTGCTGTAGCAAGGAATCTGTAGCCATTTGGACGTGGTCGATGAGTTGATCTGTTTCGGCATTACCGCTATGGGACCTATAGGGACACCCGTAGACGAGGGGATGATCGTCGCTGTCTACGCGCAGCCATAGAATGGCCGGGTCCTTACTTTCAAGTCTGCCGAGGCGTCGAAAAGAAATGTTCTCTCTGACGTATACGCAAACTCCTGCCCAGGGCACAAAGGAGTGTTCTAATTTGTACCCCGGGTAGGAGAGATATGTAGTATCAGCCGGAGAGGACACCTGGGTCTCGGTTAAAAAGAGCAAGGTCGACTTCACCGTCTCCAGATGGTAGTGGACAGCGTTAAGGTTGTAATGAACTCCCCTGATATTGCAAAAGTTCACGGATAGCGTGACAGGGGTCGCCTTGGTGTTATTGCTCCGCTTGCCCCGAGCAGGTTTAGTCGCGAGCGGAATATCTCCCCACCCCAGAATACGCGGGGCAGCCTGAGCACCCACGCTCAGGATTGGAGTCTGTTGGTCGTGGATGCTCAGCAGGGATTCTCCAGGGGTGCTGGTACCCTCCTAGGGTGAAAATTCCCTGAATTTATGTTCTTTTTTCAGTAAGATGCATGTTCCTCCTCTTTTGCTGTTGCTTCGGCTGTAAGACGAAGCCAAAATGTAATTTGGTACATTTAGGTTTAATTCATGATCTGCCATCATAAAATGCTCAGTTATACATATAGTGTCTATGATTTTGTTATTTTCTCTGAGTTTTTCCAAATTTATACATAATGCATCCGATTTGTTAAGTAGTCCTGCAATATTTTGATATAAAACATGTACATATTTTTCAGAGAAGAAACTGAGTGTCGGTTCCTTTTTTGTAAATTTGTAGAGACCTTGTAGAAATATCAGGAGTACTATGTTTTATACTATTATTTTTTGTAAATAGTGCAACAGCCTATTTACAAAAAAATAATTTCATTCAAATAATTTAAAAAAAAATTCATGGTACGAAGTTTTTTTTTTCAGCTCAACTCTTCAGGTAACATATTAGATGTCATCAACTGACAGCGGATTTTTAACAGCTTGTCCTAACTGCACGATAGTGTTTACCAAGTTTTCCGCTTTGTGTTTGGGAATACCGTTTACTTCGATGTTGCATTCTCTCATATTATGTGATTCGACGATGTTCAACCGGGTTGTAATGTCCTTGACTGATGCCTGAAGTTGAGTATTTTCTATTTCTAAGTTGTTGATAATACCAAATTTTTCTTCAATTGCAGCTTTCATCTCTGCAAACTCCGCGTTTATGAACGACATAGATTCTTTAAATCCTGTTCTCCGTCAAGAAGTTACTAACATAGTTGCTTCTCATCGATGCTGGTGCTGGTAACTCGCTACGTTTTCTTCCGTAAAGTAACGAATGACTCAGGGGAATATTCGTCAGTAGCGTTGCTGCATGTTTGGCTAGCGACAGCTGACCTAATAGGTGTGTAAGTGTTACCAGTTATTGATTGTTTACTGCAACATTCCTGGCATTTCCAAACTCTTCCTCTTTTGCTGGTCCATTTGATCAAAGTGTCTGATAGGTGTGCGCATTCACAACCATACTTCGATTTACGCCTTCTATAATTCTAAACAGAAATAGGGAGAAAACCTAGCTGAATTGGCTGCCAGGATCCGTCACTTGGCTCAGCACGGCAAATTCAAATCGGACACTTTAATAAAGATTTTAGGATTAGATATTATAGAACTCTTAGACCATTATCCCAGTATTTAAGCTTAATGGTGGAATATAATTTGTGGCAATTACTCGGTGACGTTAAATAAACTTTATCATGTAGATCAATATCTAGAATATTTATATCTAGAATTTTCAGATGATTTATTTGTAACGGGACCTTGTAAAGTAACTCTTTGTTGAAATTGATACCCAACGGTATGAATCTGGTCCCTACGGAGAGAGGTAAAGTCCTAGTGTGGGATGCTACGTGAGTAGATACTTTGGCAACCATTCATCTCAGAGGTTCGTCGTTTAAAGTCAGGTCAGCATCAGAGGCGGCTGAACTTAGTAAATGGCACAAGTATGGGTCTCTGAGAGATGACTATATATTTTGTACCATTTGCTGTAGATACAATCGGTCCGCGGGATTAAATCATCGTCAAAAATGTTTCATCTGTAAAAAGTACATTTCTGCGTCTTCCACCAGCGTATAAGAATAGCCTGCTTTTTTGTCAATCTTCTCTTTTAAGCTATAAGGCCTGATATAGCGCTTGTAGTATATCGACGTTTGCCATAGCAGTGTTAATAATCGTTAGAAAAGAATAGAATAATTTTTATTCAATATAGGTCACATGTGTGTAATTCTTATTGAAAGTAATTTTTTACTTTACCACTGGTTCGGAAAAAAACCTATGTCCTGGGAACCAACCCAGCAAGAAGCCCAGAGGGACTTTTTTTAAAGTAAATTTTACATGAAAGGTTGTACATACAGTAGTATACACATTACAAATTTCATTTTAGAAACAGCTTGGAAGCGACCACCTCATTCCCATATCCATTCTGAAAAACTAGTATTTGAAATGGCAACGGATCTATCGAAGTTTTTTACATAAGTAATGCATTTCAAGAGACAATCGTTTTGGGCCGACTAGAAGTTTAAACGACCTTCAATGGGTATAACACAAAAAAAAAGATACCAATTTATTATTGTAAATAGTCTAAAGATTTTATGAAAATCTAAACGGAATCAAGAAATCTGAAAAAAAAAAGAGTTGTTTTGGTAATGTAATATTATAATAAAAATCTAGTAGAGATGTGCCAACTCCACCCCATATCTCATCCCCATATCTTCCCGTGGGTGTCGTAAGAGGCGACAATGGAAACAGGCAGGAGATGGGCAGCAGCATCTTCCTGATAACAGCTATATCACAATAAAAAAAACTGCGGTTGCCGACCCGCTCGCCAGGCGTAGCACCTATGGCAATATACCCCCCATGACGAAAGTTACAAAAAGACCCAGTCCCCGGCGGCCCCGCTATTGCTGGCTACGGTGGCAACCATGGTGACAGCGGGGCAGGGGGTGCTAAGAATCTCCGGTGTAGGTTCGGTTGCCACCTACGACGACTTGACCTGGCAACTTATAACGCACGCATCCTGAGGACTGACGAGAAGATCTTGGAGCTGGAAGAAGAAATAGACAAGTTGCGCTGGAATATTATAGGATTATCCGAGGTCCGAATAGAGGGGGAGGACACGGTAATCCTCGAATCCGGCAACTTGTTCTATCACCGGGAGGGCGACCATCTGTCCCAAGGAGGTGCCGGATTTATCGTCCACAAGTCTCTCGTTAACAACGTTATAAAGATTGGGAGTGTGTCGGCGAGGGTTGCGTACCTTATACTCAGAATTACCAAACGGTATTCGATGAAAGTCATACAGGTTTACGCACGAACCTCGGCACACTACGACGAGGAGGTGGAGGAAATGTATGAGGATATCTCTAGAGCCATGTATTCCTCCAAAACCCACTATACGTATGGAAATTCGGAATAGAGCAACGGAACTCCAGGGGCAAATAGTTGGCTGACTTCATAGAGAAAGAGGGACTCTTTATGATAAACTCTTTCTTCCAGAAGTGGCCCCACAGGAAGTGGACCTGGTCGAGCGCCGACGGTTCGACAAAAAATGAGATTGACTTCATTACGACGACCAGACGACAACTGTTCAGTGATGTCTCAGTGATCGCGAGGGTGAAAACTGGTAGCGATCACCGAATGGTTAGAGGCACACTGAACTTAAAAGTAAAGTTGGAGAGGTCTCGCCTAATGAAGTCAAGGCTCCGCCCCCCTCGTGCTCTAATCCAAAATCCCGAAACCTTTCAGCTCGAGTTACAAAACCGTTTTCAGTGCCTAGAATTTTGCAATGAAGTGGACGATATGAATGATAAGCTCGTGGAAACTGTCCATGCGGTCGGAACTAAGTCCTGCAAGACCCGCCGCAGAAGAACACAGAAACTTTCCGATCAAACTCTTAATCTCATGGCTGTTAGACGGGAAATGAAGCTGCAGTCTTCAACAGATTTGACAACATACAGGCAACTGAACAGACAGATCTCCAAATGCATTCGGCGGGACTTACACAACTTCAATACAGCTTGTATTGAAGAAGCGATCGAGCGGAAACAAGGCACCAAAGTCTTTGCCAGAGATCTGTCTGCCAGAAAGAGCCAACTGTCAAAGCTGAAGACCGAGTATGGCAGCATCGTTTCCGTGACACCTGAGATTTTGAGTGAGGTTGAGAGGTCCTATGGGCAGCTGTACACGTCATCGTTGGAACCACATGCAAGTGTGAGTAACAATCCAAGAGCGAGTCTTATCCGACACTATTCCGAAGATATCCCAGACGTCAGTCTGAGCGAGATTAGAATGGCTCTCCAGCACCTTAAAAACGGCAAGGCCCCAGGTGAGGATAGAATTACAGCGGAGCTTCTGAAAGCGGGTTGGAAAACCAGTACTTGAAGTCCTTCAGAAGCTCTTTAATTCCGTCCTCCATGGTGGCACTACTCCGGAGGCGTGGAGCAGAAGTGCGGTGGTCTTGTTCTTCAAGAAAGGCGATAACGCTCTCTTGAAGAACTACAGACCGATTTCCCTTCTGCGCTGCATCTATGTGCTCTTTTTGAGAGTCATTACGAATCGTCTCGCACGCATATTCGACGACTTCCAGCCTCCCGAACAAGTCGGTTTCCGAAAAGGCTTTAGTACCATAGACCACATACTCGTACACACCCTTCGGCAAATTGTACAGAAGACAGAAGAGTACAATCTGCCACTTTGCCTTGCGTATATGGACTATGAGAAAGCTTTTGATTCCGTCGAAATTTGGGCGGTGCTACAGTCCCTTCAGCGGTGCCAAGTTGACTGTCGGTATTTCGAAGTGCTGAAGTGTTTGTACACTAGGGCTACGATGGCTATCCGAGTACAGAACCAGAGTACGAAACCTATCCAACTGCAGAGAGGTGTAAGACAGGGTAACGTTATATTCCCGAAACTCTTTACCGCTGCATTGGAAGACGTTTTCAAGCTACTGGACTGGAAAGGATACGGAATAACATCAATGGCGAGTACATCACTCACCTTCGATTTGCCGACGATATAGTCCTTTAGGCAGAATCGCTGGAGCACCTAAGCACTATGCTCAATGACCTCAATAGTGTCTCCCAACGGATAGGTCTCAAGATGAACATGGACAAAACAAAAATCATGTTTAATGTCCATGTCACACCTATGCTGGTAGTTGTTGGGAGCACTAAGCTCAAAGTGGTTGACGAATATGTTTACCTGGGACAAATAGTCCGACTAGGTAAGTCCAACTTCGACCGAGAGGTCAATCGACGGATTCAACTCGGCTTGGCAGCGTTCGGGAAATTACGGCACATCTTCTCGTCAGGTATACCTCAAAACTTGAAAACTAGACTGTACAACCAGTGCGTGTTGCCAGTGATGACCTATGGAACTGAGACGTGGTCCTTCACTGCTAGCCGGATGAGGAAGCTCAAGGTCGCTCAGCGAGCTATGGAGAGGGCTATGCTCGGAGTTTTTCTGCGTGATAAACTTAGAAATGAGGATATCCGTAGTAGAACCAGAGTGACCGACATAGCTCAACGGATTAGTAAGCTGAAGTGGCAATGGGCCGGCCATATAGCTCGAAGAACCGACAACCGTTGGGGAAGAAAGGTTCTCGAGTGGCAGCCTCGTACCGGCAGGCAGTGTGGGCGTCCCCACTAGATGGAGTGACGACCTGGTAAGACATGCAGGAAGTCAATGGATGCAGGTGGCTCGGGACCGTGCTTTGTGACATTCCGTGGGGGAGGCCTATGTTCAGCAGTGGACTTGTGAAGGGCTGTAATGAATGAAAAAAAAATAATGTAAAATTTACTTTAAAAAAAAAGTCCCGCTGGGTTTCTTGCTGGTTCTTCCCAGGACAGAGGTTTTTTTTTCGAACCAGTGGTAAAGTAAAAAATGACTTTCAATAAGAACTACACATGTAATCTATATTGAATTAAAAATTATTCTATTCTATTCTATTCTATTCTACTGAAGATAACATCAGTGTTGGGCGTGACAGAGAATGACAAAAGAGTGACTTATCAGCAGATTTGGACGAGCTTAGGCATCGGTATGAGTCAAGTGCGCAAAATCCTCCATGAACATACCCCAAGGAATGCCACAAAGCACGGTCCTGAGCCACCTGCATCCATCGACTTCCTGCATGTCTTACCAGGTCGTCACTCCATCTAGTGGGGGGACGCCCTACACTTCGTCGTTGTACAAACTATTTAAGTACAAAATTTATTTTAGAAACTGCTTGGTAGCGACCACCTCATTCACAGGGGTTATTATCAATTATATATTCATTTATACTATAATAACCCTTTTTATACAGTTTCAGCTAACAAAACATTTAAACTTGGTAATAGAGAGAGCCTGTACACTTTCCGGACCTTGTTGTAATAGCGTATACATTGCCCCAAGAATGAATTACTGACTCTGTGGAATCGAGAAACTGGTATCACTAGCTTGTGCTTGTTCCTAGTGTTTACAGAATGTATATCACTTTTTTTTCTAAAACTACCTTTGTTTTTGTGAACATACATTAAATTTTCGTAAATTTACTGAGAGGCCAAAGTTAATATATTTATGTCTTTAAATTTATCTCTAAGAGACTCTCTCGGTTTTAGGTTGTAAATAGCTCTAATGGCCCTCTTCGTCGTCGCCGTAGAAGGCCTTCCCTCACGCAGATCATCGCTGAGATTAGTGCGACCACGTTTAAACTCATTAAACCAGTTGTATACAGTGGCACGAGACGGGAATTCATCTTGAAAGGCCAATCGAAGTCTATCATAACTTTCTTGTTGACTTAAATGACATCGAAAGTCATAAAAAATCATTGTACGAAAATTTTCTCGCGTTAAATTCATGCTGACGTGACGCAGACAATTTTCAATTTGCCACCAAATCGTAAACAAATGACAAATTAATAAAATACATACACAATAATATTGGCAAAGAGTTCCATTTTCAAAATTTGAAGTTGTTTTTTTATTATATCGTTTATATGTGGCCAGTTCTAAAAACTTTCAGTGTCGCCCTCTTAGAATAGAGCGGACATGAATAATTTAGTTTTATCCATAAAAATAATAGGACACACATACGAATGCACGCATCAAAATAAAATTAATTGGAAATGTCCTAACCTCCAAACAGTCATTTTTGATGGAACATCCATGTAGATTCAGTATGTAACAAATTAAGATCAATTTACTGTAAGTTACAAAATTTAACGCTTATAATAACCAGAAGTATTATGTACGTACTTTATTAAGCATTAGTTGATACAGTAATATCTTACGGGTTGAGCGCGTATGGTCTCACTCTTCCTGCTCACCTAATTAAATTAAATATTTGCTATAGAGAATTCTAAAATAGTTAAATTAAAAGTCAAAATGTCGATCTTAATTGAACAATATAAAAATATTGAATATAAACAGGAAAGATAGTATACATACCCAACACGACATCTATGACATCTAAGCTGTATGTTCCAAATGTCAAAAATTATTATGGAAAACCTGAAAGACGACAGATAACGCCCGTATTTTTTAAATAGCTACCTCATGATTTAATAAAGAATATAAAAAGTAAAAATAACTTAAAAACTAACTAGTATTACTTGTCTCTATGTCCATATTGCTATACCGTTTAAGAACTTCAATATTCTTTGTTTAATTTCTTTAAAAAAAAATTACTCTTCAGGTAATTAATAAGTTTTGTTTATTTTATCTTATTTTATTTTTCCTTTTTTTTGTGTTCTTTCGTGTCGAGAGCTGCTGCCCACAAACTGTGTTCACAGTTTGGCAGATTATGATTGTATGTATTATGTACTTCAAACTGGTAACAAATAAATAAAAAAAAATGCGGATGATGGAGATTTATTATTATTTGCTTCTAGCTATATTTACATGGTCGATATTGTTCTTAGCGTAATGTCGGAAGAAGAAGATATATCAGCTGCTAATCAGCTGATTGAGCTATACAATTTTCAAGCCGCTAATTTTCATCACGTCGCGGGAATAGATAACCCAGCTGATTGTTTATAAAGAGGTCTTACACCCGCAAAGCTAATATCTCATCCATTGAGGTCACATGGTCCGCCCTGGCCCGCGCAAGTTCCCTCGCTGTGGCCTACAAACAATATAGACCATAAGAGTATAGCACTAGACAACGTATCCGAAGAGAAAATAACCGCACATCCCATTACTACGTCAGATCTAGAAATGTCTCTCGTTCAGAATCTCAATAAACGCATCCCCTCATGGAGTAAGCTCACGCGTATCCTTGTATACGTCTGCAGATTCATAAATAAACTACGCCACTCCGGATAAATGGCAATTACCGCGTCTGATATAAACTTCGCTGGATGCATAATAATAGGCGATATTCAAAAACGACATTTTGCACTCGATATTCGACAACTAGGAGCCGGTAAAGATTGCTCTCCCGCGTTAATGAACCTTAAACCATTTTTATATGATGGCCTTATTCAAGTCTTACGAACTCCGCTAAAAGTTCAGAATCTGAATTTCCGATTATTTTACCGCGTCACACCACTTTTTCTAGTCGTTAATCGCTTACTAAGCAAAAAAATATTTACTCGCTGGCCCAGAGCTACTTATTTCTTTGTTTAAGACGATTCTGGATCTGGTGGATGAATTACGCGATCTAGAATTAATAAGTGTAACACTTTCTTTCATTTAAAATCGCTTCAGTGAAGTGTCTTTACTCCGATCGTGGAAAAAATTTTGTCAGCACATGCTCTTATTTACGCGAATTATATAATTCCAAGACGAAATAATACAGCCCCAGTTTAGAGGAAGAATTGGCCAAAAGTCGTATTGAATTCAAGTTCATAGCGCTTGCCCCTCCACGTTTTGGTGGTTGTTGGGAGAGTATGTTAAAATGCGTAAAGAACCACCTTTTCAAGGTATTTTCAGATCAGCAGATCCTTGCCGATAGGAGTAAATAACAATCCTCGCTCAAATAGAGTGTTAACTAAATTCGTGTCCTCTCACTGTACTTAGCTACGACCCAGCTGAAACGACAGCTTTGACATGCGCACATTTTTTGAACACGTTACCATTTACGCTACGTTACGCTCCCTACGTGCACCTGAGGTAGGATCTTCGCCCATTAATTTGCTTCAACGACACGCTCTCTTCGACAAATTGGTCCAGTCCTTCGGACGGCGTTGGAGAACTGAATATTTGCATCAACTGCAGGCACGGCAGAAATGGACTCAATCCTCGGTCCTCGTAAAGGTTGGTACAGTTGCCATAATTATAAATGATAACTCGCCGATACTCTCCTGGCCTTTGGGAGTGATCGTAAAGGTTCACCCGTCTAAGGACAATATAATTCGTGTCGCTACAGTAAACACGACATGCGGTACACTCGTGCGACCAATAGTACGTTTGTGTCCTTTACCTACTCAATAATAATACTCTACAGAACTAAACTCTTCTTTACATCTATGTATTATAATATATATTTACATCTGCATAGCTTTAGCTGGTATTACTTGTATTTTTACGCTTCATAATATTATTATCTTTTTAAAGACGACCTTTTAAGGGCGGGTGAAATGTTACCACCATATCTAATTTATTCTTAATTAATTGAAATACTCACGCAGTTTTAAATTCAATCTTATTGATAAATCAGATTTTCTCTAAATCCTTCATTCATTAGTTCGTAACCGGCACTCTTCGTTCTTATTCGCACGCACACTATCAGTATTATACTGTGTTTCCGCTCGTTTATAACAACGCATCGCTTCATCCGTTTAAATTATCATAAACTTCCTTCATCACAGCCGTGAATTGCGATAAATTTGTGTAACTCTTCAATACAACTCGGAGTGCATCGCTGGAATCAAATCTGAGAAGTACGAGACTCGTCGCTGTACTTTAGCAGGTTAGTGCGTGCTCCATTCGCGAAAATATACCGGTTGCCAATTCAAATTTAAATCCAACCTAATTCCGCAAATACCGTCCATTCACTTTTAAATAAGATTATTTTCCGCACCAACAAGATTATTATCTAAATTTGATATTCCCAGTCTATCATCAATTATGTTCAATAATAATGTCACACCATTCTCTCCCATGTTAAGAAACTTGGTTTTTATGTTAATGGTTGCTTAACACAGAACTAAAATATACAGAAGTTGAGTTGCAAAACTACTGGAACTTTGCAATCTCTAGTTCAATTTAAAAACTTTCTTCCACCAATACTAAGATCCTACTTGTCCAGTCACTTATTCTATCGACTATTGATTATGTCAATGTGTGATTCCCAGACCAGTCTCAACATCATCTTAATACATTGTATAATTTGTCATCTCCATCATCTTCATAGCTCGCTCAGCAACTTTGAGCCTCCTCATACGACAGGCAATGAAGCACCACGTCTCAGATCCATAGGTCCTCGGACCTCGGATAATCCTATAATATGCCAACGTCTATATTATAAGTTGTCTATCTCTTTTTCCAGCTCCAGGATCTTCTCATCAGTCCTCAGGGTGCGTGCGTTGTATGTTGCCAGGTCGAGTCGTCTTAGGTAGCAACCGAACCTCCACCGGAGATTCTTAGCTCCCCCTCCCCCGCCGTTACCATGTTCGCCACCGTAGCCAGGAATAGCGGGGCCGCCGGGGATTGGGGGCCGTCTCTTCATAACTTTCATCATGGGGGGACATTTGCCATAGTTGCCACGCTTGGCGAGCTGGTTGGCAACCGCAGTTTTTTTTATTGTATTATTGCTGTTATCCTGCCTGTTTCCCACTGTCGCTGTTTTTTAATAATAAATGCAGTGGCATTAAACATTGTGCTTTTTATTCTTAAACTCCAGTTTAAAACATCTTTCTCACTATATATCGTGATTAGGTAATATTATAAATGGACATATTATCCCTTAGTGATCTTGGCTTTTATAATATTTCTTTAATTACTTTAATGGTGTTTAGGATATATACATTCTAATCAATCAATACATGTGAAAAATAAACCCACAGCCACGTTTGTCTTTGCAATAGTTTTGCCCGAACTACTAAAAGGATTTTTTTGCGATCTTAAATCACTTATAAATGCTGATGTACCTACAAATTTATTTTATACTGTTAATAATTGAATAGTGCACTATTTTTAACCATAATACCGGTGTAAACTACTACACAATGGCTTTAGTTTGTTTTTAGGTTATCTCACAATTCATACTTTTGTCTAATGCAATCCGTTATGACTCTTTGATTTCGAAACCAAATGATAATCAGATAATGGCCGATAACAAAATTACGTTGCTCGCTAAACTCTTGGATAGTTTTATCACCGGTACAGAAACCTTGAATAATAATACTTTAATTTTAGATGAACGGTTAAAGAGAATTGAAAGAATTGTTAAATTTATAATTACAAAATAAGAAAATTTCATTTATTCTACTTATATCTTAGGTATGTTTGACATGTTTTTGAGTTATTTTAGAACTTTTTACGTAATACTAGGAGAAATCGAAACTACATTAGCATTCAGTAAGGTGTCTGTTCCGACTTAAGCAATTGTTAGCCCCACATGATTTTTTTTATTACAATCAAACAGAAAAACTAAAAATTTAATAAATGAAAATACTTAGATAAATTAGAAAATTGTATTAAGGTTAAGGCTTTTATAAAAGAAAAACAGATGACGTTTATCTTAGTAGGGAATAAAACATAATATAGGCATTTCAAAACTTACTCATTGCCAATTGCTGTTACAAACAAAACTATTACAGTTATTACCGATTACCCATACATTTTGGTGAAGGAAAAAGAATACTTACCAGTGTCCAGAGCCTTTTAGCAAAATGCCTCGGATAAGCAATTCTAGTGCAATAATAACAATGTGCTGCTGAATACACTACAAAGCTGCGTCGACAACTCATGGAGTTGCAATATAAACTCCACGCCTTTGAACAGCATACGACTGACATTAAAGATCTCAAAATTCGACTAATAAGCCACAAAAGCTGGGTAGTTTACGTGAAAAACAAAAGACTACTTACCAAAAAGTGCGACAATGACGTAACCTACGAACAGTTATGTGGTACTTACATAATAAACGTAAACGATTTCTCTGAAGGCGAAATTGGAAATATTCATTTCAAATAACCTGAATTACCGAATTTACCCAATAACTAACTTAACAAACTGAAAATTTCTAAGCCTCACAGTGTCAGTGGAGTGAGCTTAAAATATATAAATCTAGACGAAACTAAGAAATTGGTTTAACAAGTAAAACTTAACAAAATCAATCTCGTTTTCATTTTTAGGAACGATGATCTTGTATGTAATTCTTATAATTATTTTCTGTATTGTCGCGGATACCTGAAAATGCAGAAAATTTCGATCTAAGGGAGTAAAAAGTCATGGATTTGACCCACACAGAATGATACAAGTACGTGCATAGATACTATTACTGACTTTGCACCCTGTGTGTAACCCATAGCGCGACACATGAGTAAGCAAAAGTAATTAGGTTTGCATGAAAGATGTATTAGAATAAGTGTGTAATTAATAGAGTTCATGAGTTTCTGTATTGACATCTCTTAGATTTATTTTAATTTTTAAAAACACCTTCACCGCTCCCGTTAACTTGACTAAATAGTTCTGTGAGTTATAATAACTTACAGAACTATATTTTAAAACACCAAACAACAAAAATATGTAATTCCAAGCGTTACCAATTCCAGTCGAGATCACTTGAAATAAGAGTGTCATCTTGCCGGCAACAAATTTCTTTTTTTAAATAATTCGCAATTTTATTCCTTAAAAGAAAAAAATAATTTTTCATTTAGTTTTTATCCATTCTTAGGTTTTCTTAAACCACGAAGCGAATTATACAAGTCCTACGTAACACTCGTCTTTCCAACACAGAACTAATTTAAACTGTCTGTGACTGAAGATATTTAAAATTGGTTATGTAAACAAAAACATCGTGGCCTACGGATTAAGAGAAAAGCCTTAGGAATGTACACACTGTTAAAAGCAAGCTATTGAAGATATAATATATTCACGAATGATTGAAAGGAGATGGTCGACGAATTTTATAATATACTTATTTTGTAATATTATTCTTTTTTACATTCTTGAATTTAATACCAGTATAATAAAATCAACCTTCTTCTTCTTTAGCTGGACAAGGGCCTTTACCTCTTGGTAGAGAGTAATTGTTCTCTAACCTGTAATCTCTAATTGGTCTCTATCGTCGTGTTGAACTTAACTTAATCGCCACAATTTTTTTTAAAGGATAAGGTGACAAACGAGCACACAGTCCACCTAATCGTAAGTGGTTGCTGTGACCCATAGACATCTACATCTATCCTCAATAAAGAATCAAAATGCAGATGCTTTGTCACCCGTGAGGGCTAAGATGGAATGCCTCTTTTCCAGTAAAAAGGGTCTCCGGTTCTCTACACTCACCATACGAAACACAGCAGTGTTAAGCTGCTATTTTACGCTGGTATTCTGTGAGAGCGTGGTCCTTCCCCGGTC
Source organism: Parnassius orleans (assembly GCA_029286625.1). Classification (NCBI taxonomy): domain Eukaryota; kingdom Metazoa; phylum Arthropoda; class Insecta; order Lepidoptera; family Papilionidae; genus Parnassius; species Parnassius orleans. The sequence continues at coordinate 120,968 of JAGSMP010000043.1, read as the reverse complement.
GGTGGTTTTTCACCTTTATCGTATAAAAAATATCAATTTTTTCCTTTACGCGTCGCTTCCATATCGCTTCGTTTCTAGTGGATAAGATGCAGAATTATTTCTCGGGTTTTAAAATGTAATAAAATTTTTACGATGTAAATAATACCTTAAAATTGCTTTACAGCTTTTTGAAGCTTGAGGACAAATGCAAATATGTCAAGGTCCATAAAAATACTCGAACTCTTGCCTTCAAACTGAAATGTGACGGTGTACGGCTGCTTAGAAGAAATAGAAATGTGAATGGGAGCCCTATATCTAGCCCTATCGGTTCATTGAGCTGAAGTTACAGTGAGCCGTCTATATTGTTCGAACGGCCAACAACCGATGGGGAAATATGGTTATCGAGTAATAACCTACTACCAATAAGTGAAGTATGAAGACCTAGTAAGAGATGCAGGAAGTCGATGGATGCTAGTGGCTCAGAACCGTGTTTTATGGCATTTCTTGGGGGAGGTCTATATTCAGCAGTGAACTTGTGAACTCAGCCAAAGTCGGGAAATCCTAAAAGGAATGATGCACCATGTCCTCGTAGCTACCACAGTGGTGGCACTCGGTTGTTGACTCTCTTATAGCTATACAGCACAAGCACTTACCAAAGAACCTATGATCAGAAAGTACCTACATTAGATGGAAGATTAATTGATCCGTGCCGCTTGTTCACCTAATCTGACAGGACCGGAATGAAGCCATAAAAGTTCTGCTTCCTGCCCCCGGGTGGGCCAGTCACTCTTTTCACTTTTCAAACATACATAAGCTGCCAAGCACAGGAAATCCACATTCTCCACTCCTTGATAATGGGATGACACCTAAAAGCTAGAGTTCCTAATCTATCTTCAATATATTTGATTTACAATGGATTTCAAAGTGGGTAGTGCAGCGTTTTCTTCATTCATTCATTACAGGCTATCAAGGTCGACTGCTGTGCATAGACCTCCCCATAGATTGCCTATTAAAGCTATGCCATATTTGCCATGCTGCAGCATATCCTGTTTTCACTGTCAAACAATATGTTGAAGTAAAACATTTTTGTTATTTCATAGAACAAAGCATGCTTATTAACAAGTTCTGGCAACCAAAATAGTTATAAATTTTAATATAATATGTTGACATGAAAACGGGTTGAAAGATTTGTTTGCGTATACCATCATAACAAAATATACAAAATAATATACTAATATACTAAATCTGACCTGCTCAAAGTTCAAAAACTTCATTAAACTAAGTTTGTATAAAAACGGTTATTAAAATATTAAGGAATATATGGATGATAAGCCCTGGGAATGAGGTGATCGCTGCTAAGCTATTTCTAATTTGTTTTGTATTGTTAATTGTGTAAAATACATGATAGTTAGCTTTTTTTTTAAAGTGCCACTGGGTTTCTTTAGAGGTTTTTTTCCAAACCAGTGGTAATTTATTTTTTCCAACCAGTTTATGACCAAATTAAGTTCATGTTATTAAAACAATATTTCTTCTGCGATAATATAAAGTCATACATAGAACAACCTGTACGTACGCGCGCTATGACACAAAAACGGCTCCGGCACATCACTGCTAATAATGTGTATGGGCAGCGGACGGCCGCTTACCAGATACCGCATTTAATAAATAACTTACCTTTCGATGTACGCGAAAAAATATCACAACAAAACATTAAAACTAAACTCAAAAGCTTTTTCCTATCTAAATTATAATTACCTACTATATCTACTTACTTAGCAATAACGTACCTACCTGCCTAGTTCTTACTTTTACCTTGCTACTACAGACTTTTTATTTTTGTTTTATTTACAACTACTGACTTTAACTAAGTTGTTAACTTACATTCTTAGTCTTTATATTCCTACTATACCTACTACCTACTCACATACCTAAATACTTACTTAGACTGTGTTCGGTACATAATATGCTGACTTAAACTAATTATTTAGCATCAAGTCAAACCTCCGTGGTTTTTTAGATGTTAATTAGACCTATATCTGTATTTTTTTTTGATCTGATAAATAAATAAAAAAAAAATTAAACAAAAGAGTGACTTTTAATAAGTATTATTTATAATCTATATTGAATAAAAACGTTTCCTTTTCTGTCCTATCACTACATTAAATTATTGTTTAGGTACTATATTACCTATTATAGGTTATATATTATAATATAAACAACAATGTAAAACTTTTAGTTTTGACTTTATACATTTAATTTATTTTCTGCTACGGCGTAAACAACAAAAAGTCTCAATTATAAAGGAAAATAAGACTAAGTTGAAACTGTCTGTACCTGTGCATAATATATTATTTTATTAAATTAGCTCTACAGGGCGTTGCAATACATTTTTTGTTAGAAACCTTCGCGGGCACGCCCACAAAATTTGCTGAACAAGTTCTTTTGCACAAGATTGTACATTGTCATATAGATTGCCCAGAGTTACTAAGTCTAATTAACTTCAATTCCGGTATACGACAACGTGTTCAAAGAATATTTAGGTTAGACGTAAACAAGAATAACACTTCCTTTTTCAACCCTGTTGTCAAAATGTGCCGTGATTACGACGAGATTAAGCGTAGTAACGTACATCTAGATATATTTGATAGTAGCCTTGTTAGATTTAAAAGAAGTTTACGTGTTTCTCTTAATTTTTAATGTATTTATTTTTATCTTGTTTTTTTTTATAGGATAGGGTGACAAACGAGCACACAGTCCACGTGATGGAAGTGGTTGCTGTGACCCATAGACATCTACATCTATCCTCAATAAAGAATCAAATGCAGATGCGTTGTCACCCGCGAGGACTGAGATGGAATGCCTCTTTATACTTCTTACTATACCCAAGGAACGAAATAAGTAGATTCCTTATGCAATCACCACACATCAACGCTTATGTTATAATACTATGGTTAAAAAAATTTACGTGGCACAGACATGCTGCAGCTATATTACTGGTGGGCTCGACCGGGAAAGGACCACGCTCTCACAGAATACCAGCGTAAAATAGCAGCTTAACATTGCTGTGTTTCGTATGGTGAGTGTAGAGAACCGGAGACCCTTTTTACTGGAAAAGAGGCATTCCATCTTAGCCCTCACGGGTGACAACGCATCTGGATTTTGATTCTTTATTGAGGATAGATGTAGATGTCTATGGGTCACAGCAACCACTTACCATTAGGTGGACTGTGTGCTCGTTTGTCACCTTATCTTATAAAAAAAATATCGATTTTTTCCTTTACGCATCGCTTGAATATCGCTTCGTTTCTAGTGGATAGGATATAGAATTATTTCTCGGGTTTTAAAATGTAATAAAATACTTTTTGTATATATTTGTATATAGCTAAAATAGTAGATCGGTTTTTTCGAAAACCATTTTGGCTATCGTTAAATATGTTATATTTCTCATAAAAAGAAAATAATTTTTTTTGGCCATTGCACTTTCAAATATTTTTGCTGATGTGGGCAATAACGCAATAGAATAATAATAGCGCAATAGGATAATAAATAATTGTTGGGATCGGTTATATCGCCCTTTTTATGGACAGGTTTTACTAAAGATATTTTTAATGCATCTGGGAAAGTACCCTCAGTAAACGACTGATTTATTAAGTACGTGTACGGTATAGTTAATTCAGGTGCACAATTCTCTATTAACATAGGTGGGATTCCGTCAACCCCAAAGCTTTTTTTATTTTTTAAATTCCGTATAAGTGTATGTACCTCATAAGTTTCCGTAGGACTTAAGAAAAAAGTATTGTTTGCAATGTTGTCAATATTTATATGTTTTTTTAAATTTGTACAAGAATTTCCTATTGATGCAAAAAATATGTTTAAATAATCCGCTACAGACTTCGTTTCACTGACCGTGTGCTGTCCCGATTTTATTTTGTGATTTTTATTGTCTTAGGTGTATTTTTATTAGTTTAATTTTTTATTATTTGCCACATGATTTGAGTTTTGTTGCCTGGTTTTTTAAATCTGCTTATATTTGCAATCTTTTTAGCAGTATATACTGTTTTCTTCAATATTTTAGTTTAGATTTTATAATGATTTTTTAGTATATCATTTTTTGATTGCGTCGCAAGTAATCTTAACGATCTTTTATTGCGACAAGATAGTTTTAATCCCTTTGTAAGATAAGTTTTCTTCATTACTGCTCTAATTTTTAAAGTTTTTAATGGTATACATTTGTCTAGTAGGTTATGCAAAGTTTGGATAAATAATGTATTGTTTAAATTGTGAAATCTGCTCATTAGCTTCAGTTCACTGTAATTGCAATGCAGCAATTAATCTGAGGGCTTCCTTATATTCTTTGCTGCATCGGTCAAACTCATCGACTGTACCCTGGAGCTGATCCCTTTCCTTTAAAATATCTGTATAGTCTCTATGTAACTTTAACATATTACTTTTCAACTGTGTATTTTTCGAAATTATACTTATTATTTCCTTTTCATTGTCATATCTTTCTTTAAGTAACAGCTCTCACTGCTCCCTGGACGCCTTAAGTTCTTGGAGCGCAAGATGAAGTTGGTTGTCCATCTGGTGCGTTTTGGCGTTGCGAGTATTCATTTTACTATGTATTTTAAATAGTGAAAGTAAACAAAGATGGAAAATCAAGGGAGCAGAGTAAGAAAATATCTAATTGTAAGACTTTAATTACAGATCTCAAATTAAATTATCAAGAAAACAATTCTAAATGAAATCCGAAAACAACAACAACACTTAATAGATACATCGTAAATATTTCAAGGGATAACAAGAATTACAGTAACTTTTAAACGATGTTTGTTACCTGCTGTAACTTTAAGTTGAGACACTAAAAATTTATTTAGTTAGATATTTACACACACACAAAACAAATTGGTCGTAATTAACAACTATAACTTAAATTTGAGGTGGAAATTATCAATTATAATATTTATTTTTACGAAATTATTTGGGAGCAAATTATTAAACTACTTGTCACCGGGGTTGCCACAAAGAGAAAAAAAAACAAGGGAAAGAAGGAATACCACAGGATATTCAATTTTATTGCGGCGGTGCTGTTATTATAAATATTTTAAAATAAATGTAAGTGGGTTCAATGTTTTGATTTTTTAAGGCATTGAAAATAGAGTTATGTGATATACTATCAAATGCTTTAGAGTAGTCGACAAAGGCCAGATATAAACGAAGTTGATATTCTGTATGTTTCTCACTTATTTGATTCACAGCGTGCAAGGTGTTCGGTGGTGGATAAGCCAGGTCTAAATCCAGCCTGTTCGGGGGGCTGATGAGAATCTAGCTGTCTACTAATCCTGTTCGCGATTATTTTAATAAAGGTTTTATATAGGTGTGAAATAAGTACTAAGGAGCATGTAATTATTGATGTTAGATTTCTCACCTTTTTTATGTAAGAGTTATGTTAGAATGACAAAAATATTTTGGAAAGGTGCCAGATTTTAATATTGAGTTAAATAAGTTATTGATGTATGGCAGAAGAACGGGATTACCAAACTTTAAGGCCTTTGTTGTTATACCATCTTCCCCGGGACTCTTTTGGTATTTCATACTTTTTTAAGTTAGGCGTACTTCGTGTTCTGTGATAGGTGCAATATTCTCGGGACATGAATATTCGGAAGTAGACTGTGGGATGTCTTGGTTATGATATAATTTAGAATAATATTTGGTATATATTTGTAATATTTTGACCCTATCGCCGTGTCTTATACGCTGATCGTCTTTTAAGCTTAAAATTGCTGATTTTCCCTTTTTTATACCTTGTTTAGCTCTTCTCAATAACGTTGAATTCTCTAGTGCGGATGTAAATAGTTTAAGATTATAATTTCGGATATCTTTACGAATAGCTATTTTTACAATTTCATCTTTAGCACTATATTCTATTCTGTTATGAATTGGTTTCTGTCTCTTGTTTATAAAAATTCCGGCAGCTTTGCTAATTTTCTTCTGTTTCTGTTTCTTTGGTTTAATTTTTATACAAGCCCTTCTTATGTTATCTTTAATTATGTTGTATTGGCTTTCTATATCATTATCCGCAATATTGTTAATGTCTAAAGAGCTAAAGCTATTTTGTAACTCTAAAATGAACTTATCTTGATTGGAAATGAATGTATTTTTATCTACTCTTCCTATTGTTTTTGTAATTATTTGATATCTATGAATTTTTAAGTCGAATTTCAGTCTCGCGCGTACTAATCTATGGTCAGAATGGAATTTGAAATTATTTTATACTTCTACATTTTTAAGTCTTGCTAGATGAGAGACAGAAATCAATCTCATTTTTTGTCCTATTATTTGGAGAAAGCCAGGTCCATCGACGATGAGATTTCTTGTAGAAATAACTATTACAGATACTTAATTTTAAACTACTAGCAAATTGAAGAAGGCAGATACCTCGTGGATTTCTTTCCCCTAATCCATTGGGTCCTAGAGTGTTTGGATCGTCAGTTTCCTGTCGAGGCCCAAGTTCAGCGTTGAAATCGCCCATCACTATGGTCCATGAGCACTTATGATATTCAAAGGCTTTATGAAGGGCATGGTAGAAAACTTCGATTTCATCCCCTGAGTGACCACAACAAGGGGCATATGCTTGTATAAATGTTACTGTTTTCCTGTCTGTTACACGGAACCTAAGCACTGCAACTCTTTCAGAATATGACACAAATTCCATAATGTTCCCTTTACACCTCTTTGCTACCAGAAAACCCACCCCGTAAAGACGCGGTGTTTACCCAATGTAAAAGAAAATGTTACTGTCTCTTTAAATGATATCTTCGCCGATTCTTCTTACTTCCGAAAGTCCTATCACATTCTATTTTATTTTTCTAGTGCATTTTCAAGTTCTTCAAGCTTTTATTCAGTTCCTAAAGTTTGTGCGTTAAATGTTAAAACATTGCATCGAAATCCTTCAAGGCTAGTTGGTCGTACAGTGACTAGAATCCGCCACCCGGAGATTTAGAAGCCCCGCGGCACCGGGTTCCGCTCGTAGCGACTCCTCCGCAGTAGCTGCCGAGAACTTTTGGTTATAAGTGTCATGAGGCTGGGAGATTGAACATTTAACCCCAACGTTAGTCCATTACGGTTTGGAGGTGTGCAGTAAGCTACCTGACTGAGCTTGTGGATGCTACCGTTGACGTGTGAAACGTTCCTTCGCCGCCGTAATAAGTTGACATCCTGCACTGATGCTATCTGTTCCATTCAAACCTTGAAGGGCTAATTAGTTCTTCCTAAGCTCTGAATGGCGTTTACACCAGAAGGTTTATCCACAATTTAGCTAAGGCATTGGGCTATTTTTTCCTACAAACTACTGAGATTTTTTTGTTTACAAGTAATTATAACTATCGCGTCATCTGCAAACAAAACGACTCTTTCTGGTACTACTGAAGGGAGTTCGTTGATATAAATAGAGAACAACAAGCATCCTAGGACGCTACCCTGCTGTATAGATCCTGTTACTGTTGCAGTGGACAAGTTTATTTCATTTATCACTCTGCTATTTTTATTAAATAATTAATAATAATAATTTCGTTATTTGCTTAGCAACACAGTATTATAAGCTGGTACAAGTTTGACAAAGCGCATATGTTTCGCCATAGTGAAAATAGCCTTCAAATAATATATTGAATTTAAGAATGTTATAATGAGATTACATGTCAATCCATACTATTAATATAATAATTATTACCAAATATACTATATTACTGTTATAGTTGTAGCACGAATGGGTCAGCTCGACCGGGGAAGGACCACGCTCTCACAGGATACCAGCGAACAATAGCAGCTTAACGCTGCTGTGTTTTGTATGGTGAGTGTAGAGAACCGGAGATCCCTTTTACTGGTAACGAGGCATTCCATCTTAGTTCTCACGGGTGAGAACGTATCTGCATTTTGATTCGTAATCGAGGATAGATGAAGATGTCTATGGGCGACAGCAACCACTTACCATCAGGTGGACTGTGTGCTCGTTTGTCACCCAATCCTATAAAAAAATGTCACCGAATAAAAATTGAATAAAATAAAATTTTGTGACTATATTAATTTATGTTAAGTTTTTTGTACAGAGAAATGAATCTATGCTGTAAAAGTTATTCCGACTTAGCCATTTGTACAACCTGTGTTTAAACATATTGATATTGAGCATTTTAATGTCTCTAGGAATCTTTGACACACATACAGAGGCAACTTATTGCATACTTATCCGACCTTGGAATGTCATTATATTATATCAATCTGTCAGTATCTCTCAATCGAAAATTATTTATTTTGTTAAATAGTTCTTTCTGTGTTTTTGTGTACAAAAACCGCAACTTCATAAATGTAAAGTGAAGGTAGTGGCAATAATCCTAGACTTTTATACAGTGGTTTACAGGACACTTCAGGCAAACCTCCACATATGGCCCTAATGCATTTTTTGGGCTGTTTTTGTCCGTACTGTTGCCCCATAGTAGGATGCCATAGCGCAATATCGATTCTATGTAGGCACGATAGGACATAATAGCGGTCTTTTTGTCGGTTACGTTCCTAACACGTATAAGAGCATATACGAACTGGTTAATTAATAATAATAATAATAATTTAATAATAAAATTAAATGATTTACGATCAAAGATAGCACAAATGACACAATTCATTAATGGCAGTAGAAGTAAGAAAATAATAAAACACGTTAAAAAGATACTAGAACAATATACAATTCACACTGTTCATGAAGAACCAAATACACAAGCAGCTCACACATTAGACACGCTTAAACAAAAACTGTCAGTCGTAGCAGGCCGACTACAAAGATACAAATCACGGGGCCCAAAGAACACTACAAAACACTCAATTGAAACACAATGAAAAACTTTCCTACCGCAATATAAGACAGATGACATCTAACGTTCAGGATAACAACCCAAAGGATGATGATGATAACTATCCTGACTCAGAGACGTTACAAAACTTCTGGGAAGGAATTTGGGAACAACCAATCGAACATAATATCCAAGCAGAGGGGATACAAACAGAACTGACAAACAGCAACACAAATATTTAAGCAATGACATTTGACCAAATATCCCCAAAAATTTTCCATAAAGTACTTTCTCGTTTACATAACTGGAAAGCATCCGGTTGAGACAACATTCATAGTTATTGGTACAAAAAATTTACATCTGTCCATTTTTCGTTTTCTATATAATTACATAAATACTTTCATCCGGGACCCTAAAACAATACTATCCTACGTAACTTCAGGTACAACTTTTATACCTAAAGATCGTAATGATCTCTCAAATCCAGCAAAATAGCGACCAATGACATACTTACAGACCTTGTACAAAATTATCACATCTTGTATATCTGAACTAATATATCAACACATCGACACTAATAATATCTTAGCTGAACAACAGAAAGGATGTCGCAAATTCAGCCAAGGCTGCAAGGAACAATTAATCATAGACTCAGTTATCCTTAAAAAAGTTCAAAAAACCAAAACCGATCTGTTTAGTATGTATATTGACTACAAGAAAGCCTACGACTCTGTCCCCCATTCATGGCTTGTAAAAATTTTAGAGACATACAAAATACATCCAACTATAGTAACATTCCTACAGATCATGATGACAAACTGGACCACTGTACTAAGACTAACGTCTCCTACTAAAATAGTAGATCTTTCAGGGAGATGCTTTAAGCCCACTGTGGTTCTGTCTTGCTCAAAATCCCCTATGTAATATATTAAACGCAACTACTTTAGGAATTCCGTTAAAAAATACAACTACCGAAGGACAAAATGAAATTCAAAAAATAGAATTAAATCATCTGCTGTACATGGATAATATTAAACTATACGAAAAAAGTGAGACTCAACTCTATGAATTAGCAAACTTGACAGAACAATTCTCAAACGATATTAAAATGGAATTTGGCATAGATAAATGTAAAATAAATTCAATTAGAGCAGGACAGAATTACCAACACCAATACACTTTAGGAACAGGAGAACAGATAGAATCATTAGAGGAACAAGATAGCTATAAATACCTAGGTTACACACAATCACGACAGATACACTATAAAGAAACTAAACAAAAATTAACACTACAATTTCAACACAGACTAAACACAATTCTGAAAACGCAACTATAATCTCGAAATACTATGAAAGCAATTAACATCTTCGCTATACCGGTTCTTACATATTCTTTTGGGATAATCAATTGGACCAAAACCGACCTGAAAAACCTCCAACGAAAAATTAATACCACAATGACCAAATTCCGCAAACACCATCCACGATCATGCCTGCAGAGATTAACACTGCCGCGGAAAGAAGGAGGTAGAGGCCTAATTGATATCCTAAAACTACACAATAGACAGATAAAAGCACTTCGACAGTTGTTTTTTTTCAAAAACCGAAACCTCTATTCTTCATAAAATTATATCACAAAACGACCAAAACATAACACCCTTAAATTTAATAGATACAACTGAACAGAAAAATGAGAAAGTAATTGACGACAAAACCAAGCTTTTAGAATGGACCCAGAAATCTCTACACGGAAGACATCGTCAAGACTTATGCCACATAAATGTCGACAAAGAAGCGTCGAACGCATGGTTAAATCGAGGCGAACTCTTCCCGGAGACTGAAGGGTTCATGCTTGCTATACAGGACCAGGTAGTTGAAACTAAAAATTACAGAAAATTTATCATAAAGAATTTAAATAATGACACATGTAGGAAATGCCATAGCTCTTCAGAAACGATTCAGCATATCACAGGCGCGTGCAAGTCAATAACCCAAACATACTACAAATACAGACACGATCAAGTAGCTAGTATCATACACCAAAAATTAGCACACCAGTACAAACTTATAGATTTCGTTACACCATGCTACAAATACAATCCAGAAAATGTATTAGAGAACCCCTCAACAAAACTATATTCTGACCGCGCCATTCTTACCGATCGGACAATCCATTTCAATAGACCAGATATTACACTTATAAACAAGATAAACAAAACTGGATATTTAATAGATATCGCTATATCTAATAACCATAACCTGCAGACATCAATAGCAGAAAAACTGAGCAAATACACTGAATTAAAAGACCCTGGCATCTGCAAAAAGTTACAATAGTACCAATAGTATTATCTACAACAGGAGTAATACCGAAACAACTCTACCAGTCCCTTAATTCCCTCAACTTACCTCCAAATACCTATCATCTGCTGCAGAAGGCCGCGATTCTAAACACATACAGACTCGTTAGAAAGCTACTGCAATGTGAATCAGAAAACCCAGATCAAAACACAAATACGCTACTATCTTCTGTGCAATCTTCTACTTACTTCTACATGACCATATTTAATCCAATTGATAATCACTTGGCTTGGGCCCGTGTTATCAGCTCTTCCCGGCTTGCCGAGAATATAAAATCAATTAAATAACAATAATAATAATAATAATAAAGATTTTTATATATAGATTAAGATATAAGATTATATATATATATATATATATAGATATTTTATATAATTCTGTTACACAAATGGTCTATATGTATTTTCCAGTTCAAGTCCTCGTCAATAGTTATACCTAAGAATTTCAATTGTGAAAAAGCGCGCTCACCATGCATAACAGCGAAGTGTGCAGCCTCCGTAATTACTTCCTGGCTAGATCGGATGATTCATTCTATAAGGACGTCATTTCTTGTGATAAAGGGCTTAACCCTCTATCCTTAGCCAACGAGCATTGGCAAGACCCGGCAGTACAAAGCATTTCCGACCGGGAGACCGTATGGAAGGAGAAGGAGCCCCACGGGAGGTTCTACAAGGGTCTACATGAGCCTTTCGTAGATACAGTCGCCTCCCTCCACTGACTACGTTTCGGAGACCTCTTTGGGGATACCGTGGGTTTTGTCTGTGCGATACAGGATCAGATTATTAAGACCAACAACTATCGGAGATACATCCTAAAGGATGGCACCGTCGTCATCTGTCGAGCTTGTCGCCATCCCGGTGAGTCACTTAGGCATGTCATCTCCGGTTGTTCGGCTACTGCCTTATTATAAGTACTTTCCGGAAGCCGTGCTCGAAAGTGACCGCGCCAGGCTCTACTGGGACCGGGCCATCATCACAAACAGGACTATTCTTGCGAATAAGCCTGATATTGTGCTGATGGACCGGGCACAGTCAAAGATATTTTTGGTCGACATTACCATTCCGTATGACGAGAACCAAAAAATAATAAAAAACTGTGGTTGCCAACCCGCTCGCCAAGCGTGGCAACTATGGCAATATACCCCCCATGAGCGACGACACAAAGAAACGGCCCCCAGTCCCCGGCGGCCCCGCTATTCCTGGCTACGGTGGCGACCATGGTAACGGCGGGGCAGGGGGTGCTAATAATCTCCGGTGGAGGTTCGGTTGCCACCTACGACGACTCGACCTGGCAACATATAACGCACACACCCTGAGGACTGACGAGAAGATCCTGGAGCTGGAAGAAGAGATAGATAAGTTACGCTGGAATATAATAGGACTATCCGAGGTCCGAAGAGAGGGGGAGGACACGGTAATCCTCGAATCCGGCAACTTGTTCTATCACCGGGAGGGCGACAATCTGTCCCAAGGAGGTGTCGGATTTATCGTCCACAAGTCTCGTTAACAACGTTGTAAAGATCGGGAGGTGTCGACGAGGGTTGCGTACCTTATACTCAGAATCACCAAACGGTATTCGCTGAAGGTCACAGGTTTACGCACCAACCTTCTAGTATACCTTCTAGCGTACCTTCTAGTATATAGAACCTTCTAGAATATGCCACGCACATATGGAGCGAGGCACTCATGAACAGGGAAACACATTTCCTTGATGTCTCGAAGGCCTTTTACAGACTTTGGCACGCTAGCTTTTGGGTAAGCTTCCAGTGCTCTAATCCAAAGTCCTGAAAACTTTCAGCTCGAGTTACAAAATCGTTTTCAGTGCCTAGAATTTGGCAATGAAGTGGACGATATGAATGAAGTTTGGAAACTGTCCATGCGGTCGGAGCTAAGTTCTGTAAGACCCGTCGCAGAAGAACACAAAACTCTCCGATCACACTCTTAATCTCATGGTTGTTAGACGGGAGATGAAGCTGCAGTCTTCAGCAGATTTGACAGCATACAGGCAACTGAACAGACAGATCTCCAAATGCATGCGGCGGGACTTGCGCAACTTCAATACAGCTCGTATTGAAGAAGCGATCGAGCGGAACCAGGGCTCCAAAGTCTTTGCCAAAGATCTGTCTGCCAGAAAGAGCCAACTGTCGAAGCTGAAGACCGATTGTGGCAGCATCGTTTCCGGGACACCTGAGATTTTGAGTGAGATTGAGAGGTTCTATGGGCAGCTGTACACGTCATCGTTGGAGCCACGCGCAAGTGTGAGTAACGATCCAAGAGCAAGTCTTATCCGACACTATTCCGATGATATCCCGGACGTCAGTCTGAGCGAGATTAGAATGGCTCTCCAGCACCAAAAAAACGGCAAGGCCCCAGGCGAGGATGGAATTACAGCGGAGCTTCTGAAAGCGGGTGGAAAACCGGTACTTGAAGTCCTTCAGAAGCTCTTTAATTCCGTTCTCCATGGTGGTATTACACCGGAGGCGTGGAGCAGAAGTGTGTGGTCTTGTTCTTCAAGAAAGGCGACAACGCTCTCTTGAAGAACTACAGACCGATTTCCCTTCTGAGCCGCGTCTACGTGCTGTTTTCGAGAGTCATTACGAATCGTCTCGCATGCAGACTCGACGACTTCCAGGCTCCCGAACAAGCCGGTTTCCGAAGGCTTTAGCACCATAGACCACATACATACTCTTCGGCAAATTGTACAGAAGACCGACGAGTACAATCTGCCACTTTGCCTTGCGTATGTGGACTATGAGAAAGCCTTTGATTCCGTCGAAATTTATGCTGCAGTCCCTTCAGCGGTGCCAAGTGGACTGTCGGTATATCGAGGTGCTGAAGTGTTTGTACAGTAGGGCTATGATGGCTATCCGAGTACAGAACCAGAGTACGAAACCTATCCAACTGCAGAGAGGTGTAAGACAGGGTGACGTAATATCCCCGAAACTCTTCACCGCTGCATTGGAAGACGTTTTCAAGCTACTGGACTGGAAAGGATACGGTATTAACATCAATGGCAAGTACATCACTCACCTTCGATTTGCCGACGATATAGTCCTTATGGCAGAATCGCTGGAGGATCTAAGCACTATGCTCAATGACCTCAATAGTGTCTCCCAACGGATAGGTCTCAAGATGAACATGGACAAAACAAAAATCATGTTTAATGTCCATGTCACACCTATGCCGGTAGTTGTTGGGAGCACTAAGCTCGAAGTTGTTGACGAATATGTTTACCTGGGACAAATAGTCCGACTAGATAAGTCCAACTTCGACCGAGAGGTCAATCGACGGATTCAACTCGGCTGGGCAGCGTTCGGGAGATTACGACCCATCTTCTCGTCAGGCATACCTCAAAACCTCAAAACTAAATTGTACAATCAGTGCGTGTTGCCAGTGATGACATACGGAACTGAGACGTGGTCCTTCACTGCTGGCCGTATGAGGAAGCTCAAGGTCGCTCAGCGAGCTATGGAGAGGCTGCTCGGGGTTTCTCTGCGTGATAAACTTAGAAATGAGGATATCCGCAGTAGAACCAGAGTAACCGACATAGCCCAAAGGATTAGTAAGCTGAAGTGGCAATGGCCGGCCATATAGCTCGAAGAACCGACAAACGATGGGAAGAAAGGTTCTCGAGTGGCAGCCTCGTACCGGCGAGGCGAAGTGTGGGCCGTCCCCCACTAGATGGAGTGACGACCTGGTAAGACATGCAGGAAGTCAATGGATGCAGGTGGCTCGGGACCGTGCTTTGTGGCATTCCGTGGGGGAGGCCTATGTTCAGCAGTGGACTTGTGAAGGGCTGTAATGAATGAATGAATGAATGACGAGAACATCGTGAAAGCCGAAGCAGATAAGAAGACAAAATATCTGGACCTGGCTCACGAGGTGACCGACATGTGGGGTGGTCTGCCGACCGAAATTATACCTGTAGTCGTTTCTGCGAACGGGCTAATCCCGGTCAGCTTCTCGGATCATCTACATAACATATTGTCGTGGAAATTTATAAATGCCATGTTCGCGTCAAACTCCTCGTAGACTTCAGACCATGATAAGTTGTAATGATAATGTTGTAAGTGATGCTAATTCATACTGGGCAACATTTACGAATTTATTGTGATTGGACGTTAGGAATGTTTCAGACAAACACAATACGTCTGGATTTGTATTTGAATCTCACAATTCCTCCGGCGTGAGTTCCAGTAAGTTTTTCTTTGTAAGTATGCTGGCTATATTCTGATGCATGATTGTAAATTATTTATATGTTAGAGACTCGAAAAAAACTTTTCCTATTGTCTATAGGAAAGAAGTCAGTAATAAGATGTTTGGGTGTGGGTTTTTTTTCCTCGGTCTTAGCAGTAGTGCCAAATGTGGGTTGACGTTTAAAATAATAAGGAATTGTTCCTTTAGGATATATGTTTACGCCGCTTTTTTGTTTCAATGGATTATTGTCACGTCCTATCAACTTTTTTACTTCACGTACATCAAGATACATTTTTTCGTAGTCAATATAGTCAGTAAGAAAATTAATTGAATTACACATGTCAAAAATAGTTACATTTGTACATGTCACAAAACGGCACCTTTTAAATTCATTACATATTTTTAGTATACTATTATTTAAGACATATATTAATATACATATTGTCATTATTTTTAAAAGTATTTAATAGTTTCCGAAGTTCAAAATGTTTATATCGTAGTCATTTTCACAAATACATAATATTAGTTTGTCATTGGGCGTTGAATCCATAGACTTAGAATATACTGGCGATATTCTAAGTCTATGGTTGAATCAACGTTTTGATAGTCTTTTAAAATATCTGTATTCAGGGCATCAGTCTTCGTTTGAGATGTGACTGAATATTTTTCATACGACGTATTTTCTCTTGATCGAATTAGGGCTGAGGATAGGCCGATCACTGTTGTGATCCGTAGATAAATATTCTTTTCCTGTTATCGTTTTTCTTAGCAGATGTAGGGGTCAATTTAATACAGGGTTGTGAACGCGATGAATTCAATTTCAGTTTCAACTTATGAATATGTTTATCGAGGTTTCAATTTCTATTTGCACATCGCTCAGTTTTTTGAAACTCTGTAATTTGCCGTTGCAGGTTCAACTGATCATCGGTTATAAAGATTGTCTGTGTAAGCGAACTGTATGGCGAAGTAAACTGACTTTAGTTATTTGCGTAGACGTCTTAGATTTTTTCTTGGTGCTTTTTATTATACTATTGTCTTGTATTGGCGATTGGCACAGCGTTTTTAAGACTTTATTTTCTTTGAAAAGTTTAGAGTTTTGATCTCGAAGGGCGTTATTTTCTAATATATAACTCTCCAATCCCTTCTTTGTACTAGCTAATTCTAATTGTAATCCGTTAATAGTTTCTTTTAATTCTTGAACATCGATTGCGTGTGTAACTGTGAAATACATACTTCTTGAGAGTAGTTGGTCTGACATTGAAGGTGAGTTATCCAAAGATATGTTATGTGCGGTAAGTACACGTGAGTCTTCAAAATGGCATGATGTGTTTTTTGGTGTCGACTGTATTGGCGTTTGCATGACGACGGGTGATTTTTTTTCGGCAATTTCTGGCGTAAATGGTTTTTCCTCGTTGTAACGAAACAAGGCTCTGTGTGACTTGTCTTTGCATATTGCACCCATCTCTTTCTCGAGTCTACGTCTTTTAACAAGTATAGTTTTTCAGAGTAACCAGTGCAGTCAAGTTCCAAATATTTTTTGCATCGGGAACAAAGTAATGCTTTTTTTGATTAAATTTTCTGTTTACATATTTCACATGTTACCATTGGCGACATCTTATGAACGGCTTTTGATTTGGTTTGTTGCGATTTCGTTGTTTTGTTGCTCAGCATTGTGAAATTGTGATAATTATTACATTTTTATTGACTATTATGTGCGTTGTTGATAGATGTCACCGTTATATTAAATAAGGAAAATAAAATCTAACACAAAACCCTTTAGTGCCTCGCTCTGGATGTATTTATTTTGATTTGATGATATTGTTTTTGCTATCACCCAGTATCAGTAGATTATATGAGTCAATTTTTCTATCTTGATTAATATCTGTAAAACAGATCATCAAATTAGTTTAGCTACTCCACAACAGATGTCACTGTATTGTCTCTATGTCGGTAAAACAGTTCATCATATTAGTTTAACTACTTCACAACAGATGTGGCTGTACTGTCTCTTTTATATTGTATGGGTCAGTTTTGATAAAACAGTGTAAATTTCAAATCAAATAACAGCTGAGTTTTGTTGACATAAATTTTTGTATTTATTTATTCCACTAACCTTCGTAATAAAAAAACATAGGCGCTTTGGCACTGCAGTCCATCAAATTTCAATTATATCTTCATCCAGGTGTTAAAATCGAAGATATCTCTGCAATTAATATTTCGTTGTTTTCTTTGTTATTTATGTACACTTGAGATATATATTGATAGTGCTTATTGCTTTATTCCTAATATAACTATAATAATAAATTTAGGTGGGATATTGCACTATTTATATTTTAAATTGACAAAATCACATGACATATGTTTACTGTTGCACGCTAGCGACACTACTCTACCAAATGGTATATTTTTGGTGGTATTATTTAAATGTGATACCTGTACATACTGTTTTCTATTCGCAAGATAAAAAGAGAGCCATTCGTGCGGTTTTCCACGTATACCTAGTGAAAATATTTTTTCTTGCACGGGGCCATGCATAACGTATGCTTTGGACATGTCCATAAAAATAGTTATAGCACATATTCCCTCATTTAGAGCATTCAGAATTTCTAAGATGCAGTCAAATACAGCGTAAGGTAGAATGATTTTTTCGGAATTCATGCTGATATCTATTAAAAATGCTGAATTTTCGAAGAAAAAAATATTGTACTACAAAACATTCACTCAATATTTTTTGAAATTACAGGCAGTAATGCGATGGGGTGATAAATAGAAACAGTAATTTTATCGCCTTTTTAGAAACGGGTTTTATCAAGGCTAATTTAGTATTTTCTGGAAAAACGCCATCCTCATACGATTGATTTATAAGAAAAGTTAAGGGCTTTACAAACTCAAGTATATCAGCAAGGTAGCTAGGATTTCATCATATTCTCAAGAATTGTTTCTTTTATGTTGTCTCAATATTATTTTTTTTACATCAGCCTCTGTTTTTCATGTTTTCCAACTCAATTGAATATAATTTAAGTTTACTAATTAACTCTTGCTTTTCCTTACATACATTTGTATAATTTTAAGTATTAATTTTAGTATTGCATTTTCTTAATTTCTATATATTTTCTTAATTTCCTTCTACAGCCAGTAATCCTTTCTGGTGTTCTAGATGTGGCAGAATCATCATTCAAATCTATTGTTGTGGAGGGTTGCAACGTTTAATAAGATTAACATTCTACAGGCTCCTTGAACAGACTCTGAGTTTGAGATGCTTGCAAGTTATAAATGTATTGCTTGAATTGCGAAATCTGCTCATTTGCTTCAGTTAACTGTAACTGCAATGCAGCAATTAATCTGAGGGCTTTCTCGTATTTTTTGCTGCATCGGTCAAACTATTCGACTGTCCCCTAAAGCTGATCCCTTTCCTTTGGTGTCAAGAACACAGCGCTTAAGCTTTTTATTTCATATTTATGTAATAGAACGCAGAAGGTTATTATCAATTGTAAAAGTTCTTCCGGGTCACCTGTACTAATGGGTGTCCCTCAGGGCTCGATTCTCAGCCTATTCCTATTTCTAGTGTTTATTAATGACTTACCTTTCCTTGTAGGGGATAATCATGATATAGTATTATTTGCTGATAATAATTCCTTGATTTTTAAACTTAAACGTCAATCATTTAAATGTGACGAAGTGAATAATGCAATATCAAAATTAGTGCATTGGTTTAACGTTAATAATCTACATTTAAACGGAAATAAGACTAAATATATTAAATTTACAACATCGAATGTTAAAAATCTGCATAACAATGTGTTTTTAAATGGGGAAGAACTGATCCCTGTTGAATCCACTGTTTTTCTTGGCATCACTTTCGATGCAAAGCTTCAGTGGGGCCCCCATATATCCAAACTAGCAAGCAGACTAAGTGCTGCAGCCTATGCTGTAAAAAAGATTAGAGGCCTCACTAGTGTTGAGACAGCTAGATTTGTTTATTTCAGTTATTTCCATAGCAAAATTTATGGGATTTTGCTGTGAAATGCGGCTGATTCAGAAACTATTTTTGTTTTTTACAAGAGGGCCATTAGAGCTATTTACATCTAAAACCAGAGAGTCTCTTGAGATAAATTTAAAAAATAAATATAGTAACTTTGGCCTCTCAGTATATTAATATTTTGTTAAGCTGAAACATAAAAGGGTTATTATGATATAAATCAATACATGGTTGATAATAACCCTTGGAAATGAGGTGGTCGCTTCCAAGCAGTTTCTAAAATAATTTTTGTACTTAAATAGTTTGTACAACCATTAATGTAAAATTTACTTTTAAAAAAAGTCCCGCTGGGTTTTTTGCTGGTTCTTCCCAGGACAGAGGGTTTTTTTCGAACCAGTGGTGAAGTAAAACATGACTTTCAATAAGAATTACCCTTGTAATCTATATTGAATAAAACATTATTCTATTCTATTCTATTCCTTTAAAACACTTGTGTAGCAACTTCACCATATTACATTTTGGTGGTATATTTTTAGAAATTATACTTATTATTTCTTTTTTATTGTCATCCGTTTCTGTTTTTCGCCTTGAATTCTTGGAGCGCAAGATGAAATTGGTTCTCCATCTGGCGCGTCTTGGCGTTGCGTGTATTTATTTTACTATGTATTTTAAATAGCAAATGAAAACAAAGATGGAAAATCAAGAAAGCAGAGTAAGCAAAAATCTAATTGTAGAACTCTAATTACAGACCTCAAAATAAATTATCAAGAAAACAATTAAAAATTAAATCCACAAAGAACAATACATCGTAAATAACGTAAATAAAAATGGATAACAAGAATTACAGTAACTTTAGAGTTTAAAAGATTTTCGTTACCTGCTGTCACTTTGAGATACTAAGAATTTATATATTTAGATATTTACCACTTTTGATTATTACACAAAACAAATCGTAATTAACAACCATAACTTAAATTTGAGGTGGAAATTATCAATTTACTATATCTATTTTTACGAAATTATTTGGGAGCAAATAATTTAACTACTTGTCACTGGGGTTGCCACAGAGACCACCTACCTATTCACTTTGGCAACAAAATTGCTAATATTGTTAATTAAAACTAGCACCAACGTATCATAGTAGTGCGCTACTAGGAAGCCAGTAAGCAAATATCCATGTATCATAGAGCAATTGCACTAAAAGATGGAGTTATGTATGCTTGCTGCACTTAAAAGTACTACCAAACACACTCTCCCTAATCCGGAAGATAGTCGACGTATCATAACGGTGTAAAATGTGTGCGATATACACGGATAAGTCGTATTGCTACAACAAACCCGCTCATCACATGCACTAAGATGATATGCCTAGGACATATTGATTAGCAAGTCCCCGCGGTGTCGGTTAAGGTGAAGCAGTCTATCGCCACTATAATAATCCTGTTCAAGTCCCATTTCTATCACTATCACGCTTTTACATATTTGAGACTTTCCACAACTCTGCTAATATAATGCTTATGCATTTTACAGTCCTTCCAGATTATTGCTTTTGTATGATAGACCTCATTATCATATTTAAATCCTTAATATGATACTATACATTATGCAACAGTAATTCGGTAGTCAGCCACCTGACCAACACACATATATGTGTATGAATAGCAACTCCCTTATAAAATCAATCATTACATGGACACGCTCCAGCATAGCTCGAACACGCTCGGTAACGTAGAAATATTTTGACCCATTTCCATATAAAACTAATAAATGTAATAAATTGTAACTATTTATCTTTATTATTGTAATATATTCGACTTGTAATTTTATTATTTAATATCTATTTTAAGCCATTCACTGTCCCGTGTACTAGGGCGTTCAATGTATTCTCGGTATTAGGGTGATTTGCTAATAATGTGGGTAATTAAAAAAATCATTAGCTAACGACACTACGTGAGGGTATAAATATGAAATTCTGTCTTGATAACTTCATTACTTCTTATATAACCTTCAGTCATAGACGACGGGAATGACTGACTCGACAATGTTGAAAAAATCGAACACCGTGCGGTGATTAAATTCCTCACTAAACAAGGGAAAACTCAAAAAACATCCATGAAGAAATAGTGGACGTTTACCAAGAATAGAATAGAAAAGAATAGAATAGTATCATTTTTATTCAATATAGCTTACAGTACATAATACTTATTGAAATATTTTTTTTACTTTTACCACTGGTTCGCAAAAAAACCTCTGTCTGACTTGTTTTTTAAAAAGCTCAATTTTCAATATAAAGTACAATTGTTATGAAAACATTTAGAAACAGCATGGCAGCGATCACCTCATTCCTTACTAGACAAAATTTGCTTAATAAATATTTTAAACTTTTTGATAGATAAGGTCTACATATTTTCTAGGACTTTGTTGTAAAAGCGTATAAATTGCCCCATGAAAGAATTACTGACTCTTTGGAGTCGAGTAACTGGTATAACTAATTTGTGCTTGTTCCTAGTATTTACAGAATGTACATCACTATGTTTAATAAAACTATTTTTGTTTTTGTGTACATACATTACATTCTCGTAAATATATTGAGAGGCCAAAGTAAATACATTTTTTTTTAATTTTCTCTAAGGGATTCCTTCGTATCTAGGTTATAAATTGCTCTTATAGCTCTCTTTTGCAAAGCAAAGATAATTTCAATGTCAGTCGCATTACCCCATAGCAAGATTCCATATGACATTATGCTATGGAAATAACTAAAATAAACTAATGTTTTCTTATATTTATGCGAAGACTACACATTAAATGAAACTAATTTTGGATTATATATTTTAATTTTAAATTTAAACGTTTCGGGTGCTTTACACCCATGGTCACCAGGGGACTGAGGTGTTTGACGTCCCAATGTCATAGTTAGCCCGGCTACCTTCAGTTTTTTAATATTCATTTTTGGTTCGATCTACGCAGAATGAACTTACAGTATCTTGAAGTCTAGCAGTGGTATACTTGGGTTTGGATTTAATTTTATTAATTATAGGATCCCAAGCAGATGGCAGCAACCATCCATCTTCTCTACTGAAATTAGGATGTTTTTTAATTTCAATAGCCTCTCGAACTAGTTTCAGAGAGCACGAGGGATCTGTGACAGAAAACATCTGGCCGCCGAGCTTCAGCACGTCGAGCAAGTACTGCAAGACAACAAGCCTACGTCACAGTGACCGAGTGAAGCCGGCCACAGTCGAGCGTGTGCCTGCTGTACTACCCTATGTCAGAGGAGTTACAGACAAGGTTGGCTACATCTTGAAGGGCTTACATTAAAACATACTTCAAGCCGCCGAAGAAGATTAGTCAATTTTTACCATCCGTCAAGTATCATATCCCTCTGCAAGATGCAGGAGTGTACAAGCTGGATTGTGAATGTGGTCTCTCTTACATTGGACAAACAAAAAGATCTATAAAAACCCGCGTAAAAGAACATATAGCTGACTTGAAGCACCGACGTATCGGGAAGTCTGCAGTTTGTGAACATGTTCAAGATCGTCCCCACCATTACATTAGATTTGATAGACCACAAATCCTCGCAAAAGAACACCGATTCCTACCTAGGATGATTCGTGAGGCTATTGAAATTAAAAAAAACATCCTAATTTCTATAGAGAAGATGGATGGGTACTGCCATCTGCTTGGGATCCTATAATTAATAAAATTAAATCCAAACCCAAGTATACCACTGCTAGACTTCAAGATACTGTAAGCTCATTCTGCATAGATCGAACAAAAAATTAATATTAAAAAACTGAAGGTAGCCGGGCTATCTATGACATTGGGACGTCAAACACCTCAGTCCCCCCCGTGACCATGGGTGCTGTAAAGCACCCAAAACTTCGGGAATTAAAAAGTAAAATTAAACGCGATATAATCCGTAAAAATTAGTTTCATAAAATAAACTAATCTAGCTGTTTCAACACATGCAAGGCATCTAATCTTTTTTACAGCATATGCTGCAGAACTAAGTTTGCTAGCTAGTTTAGATATATGTGGGCCCCATTTAAGCTTCGCGTCAACTGTATTTCCGAGAAAAACAGTGGATTCAACAGACTCTGCTCCTTCAATGCCAACCGTACAGAAGTGGTCAAGTGAATTCAAAAGAGGCAGAGAAAGCATCGAAGATGACCCCCGCCCGGGTAGGCCAATTACAGTGGCGGCAGAAGAAAATGTTGAAATTATTGAAAAACTTGTATTGGAAGACGCACGAGTAAGAATTAAGATGTTAGCAGAAATGACTAACTTATCCATTGATACCATACACACCATATTATTGCATGAATAGCTCAACCTAACAATAGTCAGTGCAAGATGGGTGCCACGAATGCTCATTGTGCTTCAAAAGCAGGCACGAGTTGACTGGTGTAGTGAGTTTTTAGAGCTGTGTGGTGACAACACGTGTTTTCCTATCGAAAACACGTGTTGTTACAGGAGATGAAACGTAGGTTAACCACTATGATCCTGAGAGTAAACAGGAGTCTATACAATGGCATAAAAAGGGATCAGACCCCCCCAAAAAGTTCAAAGTCAATCAATCGGCCGGTAAAATCATGTCCACAGTGTTTTGGGATTCCAAAGGAATACTATTAATTGAGTACACAAAAAAGTTGAAACCATCAACGCAGACAAATACTCAGCCACTTTACGCCATTTCAGAGAAGCAATAAAAGAAAAGAGAAGAGGAAAACTGACCAAGGGAGTGCTGCTTCATTTCATCCCTTCCCCCCGGACCTTCAAAGTAAATGGACGTGTTGAGTGCACGTAATTTAGGAAGATTTTTCTATTTTATAACTAAAAAAATAAGCTTTAAATATTAGGAGCACAGTTTGCTGAGGAAGTTGTGTCAACAAACCGTTCTATGTCAAAGCTATGTGTGAGTCAACTATTTATTATTCGATATTGCAATAAGTTGGAAGAGAAGCACTTAATAATACAACACACGTCAGTCTACTTAAAAAAAAAAAGGATAAATATACTTTAAGCACTCTGCTTATGAAGAGGTCTTGCTTAAGTGGACGGATCTTTAATTTGTACGAACTCATCGCTCGACGTCCAGATTGCTTGACCCTTAGCAGGTATATTTGAAAAGTGTCACTAATTGTTTAATTTTGCTATCCTAGTAAATTCATTTGAACACAATCACAATGCCGTTGAAGCGTACGCCCCCTCCCTCGCCTCTCACCACACCAATAGCGCCCACGTTCAGTAGTGCAGAGTACAGTGCTACTTTAACAACAAATGAAATCAGTTCTATGCATCACAGCGATTCTGCGCCTGTTTAACTAATCTTAAGACGACTGTCAGTGAGAGGAAAAACGAAAGCACCCTGGAGGAGATGACAGCATCACATCCTTGATAAAGATATGTTTACCAATTTCTCTAAGGAACAGGAAACGCGTTTTTATAATTTACAAAGTACAATTGTAGATCTCAAAGAGCAAAATTATGAGTTAAAACGAAGTGTGAGACATGTCTAACAAATATGACGAATTCCTACACAATAATAGCTAATTTGGAAAAAGAAAAAGGACAAAAGGCGTATGGCTTTGGAGGACAGATTAGAAACTATGGAGCGTAAAATGCGTGCATCGGGGATTGAAGTACGAAATATTCCTAAATCAACAGGTGAAACAAAAGATTTTTGTTTAACATTATTAAAAGACCGGAAGGCCGTTAATATTAGTATAGAAGACTCCGAATTGAAAGATGTATATAGATTGAACTCCAAAGACAGTTCTGGTCAATTATAGTGGAACTAAACTCTGTTATCAACAAGGAAAAAATACTTAAAAGCGGTAAAAGTTTTAATAAAACAAATCAAGAAGAAAGAAATTAAATACTTCTCACCTACAACTGCAACAACCAAAGAAACCAGTGTTTATATCAAACTCTAACTCAAAGACTCAAAATTATTTCACCTCATGAGAACATTCAAAAGGCACACAATTTTATATACTGCTGGACTCTAAACGGAACTGTTTACCTACACAAGATGAAAAATCTAGTCAGATACAGATTAACAGTGAAGCTGATCTCGAAAATTTAAGGAAGATTCAATGACTAGAATTAACATTTATTTTTAATATTTATTTTAAATTTTACTGTTCTTTTATTTCTTTTTGTTACTTTATCATACTACTAGCGGTTTACATTACACAAATACACTATTACACTTCGTACTTATTTTTACACTACAAAAATTACCTTTTTAACAAAAAGACATCACGAAAAAAAATTAAAATTAAACTTTACATGCAATTTATTAAATTATCACAAAAAAAAAAAATATAAAAATACTTACTGTAAGGATGAAATGTTGTATAAAACATATTTTGATATTTTGTAAATATTTTGGCTTTCTTCTTCCTTCTATTTTGTGCCGTATACAAAATCAATTATGAATAAATTAATTCATTTAATTTTAAAGATATATTTTGTTAAAAAAATTAATTTATATAATAGCTACAATTTATCATGCCTTCTATGCCTTCTAAATTATAAGAAAGTATTAGAACTTATCGGAGTTCGTAGTAATCACATTATTCTCTTTGTTCAGAACCAGATTAGGATGCAACTGCTGTTGCAGAAATATTTTTTATTAAGCAAAAACAAATAACTTATATAAGAACACGGCTATCAACGTAGAAAATTTAACAATCCACATTGATAATATATCTGTGGCAAAATCATATAACTGTAGCACAGAACACAGTAATAATATTATTCAGAATGTCAGTTTTCCAAATCTATGAATGTTTTAACTCAGAATATACAAGCGTTTATAAAAACATGGATGGGTTAATAGCACAGTTGGAAAGATTTACTTTTGATGTGATATTCTAATTCTAACGGAATGCTGGTTAAAGTCACAAACCTCCTCCACTTATTGACAACTACAGTATTTTTCTAAAAACTTTAAACCAAAATGATGGTATAATTATTTATGTAAAATTTGGAATGAATTGTATTGTAGAGGCCAGATTCGATTGGAGTAACTTCCTTTTGCTAAAGATGGAACCAAATATTGTAATATTAGCCACATATAGATCGCCATCGTTTTATAGTATTGACAGCTTTCTAAACACAGTTGAACACGTTTTACAACCGATTAAGGCTAAAAATATATATCTTCTAGGTGATGTCAACATTGACATTAAACCGAACAATGGCGATAAAATAGCTCATCTTATTTAAATCTTATGGCAGAACTGGGTCTTCTACCAGGACATACTTATCCAACGAGAGTCAATAATTGTTTGGACCATATGATTAAAACTTATTTGCCTGCCACAGTAGTTGTTCTAAATTCAACT
This sequence comes from Parnassius orleans, assembly GCA_029286625.1. NCBI lineage: Eukaryota > Metazoa > Arthropoda > Insecta > Lepidoptera > Papilionidae > Parnassius > Parnassius orleans. The sequence goes on along the minus strand of JAGSMP010000043.1, from coordinate 94,256 downwards.
GTTACTGACCACAGTTTTGTGCTTCTAAACCTTTCTCTTAATAACTATTATACTCATAAAGTAGATATAATACAAAATTGATTACAATGAAATTCTTAAAATCTGTCTACAATTGATTTTTCTTTTATAAACACCAACTGCAATGCAGATAACGCTGCCTCACATTTAGTTGAAAAAATATTCCATAGTTAAATCTTGCACTCAAGAAAAAGTGATTACTAGGCGGCAAATAATTCTCAAGCCATGGTTACACCGGAGTTCTACAGTGTATTCGCCATAGAGATAAATATAAAAGCCTCAAAAGGACCCCGATAATAATATTCTGGTAGTTTCATATAAACGATATAGAAGTTTTGTAATTCTCTCTCTAAGAAGGCTTAAATTGATTATGAAAGATCTCTTCTTGAAAAGGCACAAAATAATAAACAAAATGGAAAGCTATTAAAATAATTACAAATCAAAATACTAATAATGCCAGCTAAGCTCAAGAGTTGCTGAATAATATAGACAACAAGTCCTGTACAATTGAGAGTGTAAATGATTTTTTCTCAAATGTGGGTAAAATTTAGCAAGCAAAATAGGTCAAGACAAAACAAAAACTACCGGTACAACTTCAATGTGCCTTGTATTGTCAATTCCTGTGTTCTCATTCCACCTGACGAAGCGGAAATAGAGTCTATTATAATCAACCTTAAAATGACTGCGCTGTAGGCTGGGACTATATCTCTAGCAAACTAAAGCTAGCTAAAATATTCTTGTTCCGCCTAACTAAGCTATTTAATATCTGTCTGGATCAGGGTGTATTTCCAAAGTCTTTAAAAATCCATTATAACTCTAGTACACAAGGTGGCTCTAAAGATAATATAAACAATTACCGGCCTATATCTGTATACCTGCTCTCTCAAAATTTTGGAAAAGTTTTAAATACTCAGTTGAATTACTTAGAAAAGAATAATATTCTGTCACGGCATCAATATGGTTTTAGGTCGGGAAAAAGTGAAAATGCTGTTAGTGACTTGGTTGATTACGGTACCACTAAACGATAATAAACAAAAATGTATCGGTGTTTTCTCGACCTTGCCAAGGCATTTGATACTGTTTCGATTCCTCTCTTGACAAGCTAGAAAAGCAGGAATTCGTGGTGTAGCGTATTCCATCTTCAAGGACTTTCTTTGTGATCGTGTACAATGTGTTAAGATCGATCGAATAGTAAGTTCTTATGCCGCAGTTACATATGGTGTTCCACAAGGAAGCATACTTGGCCCAAGTCTCTTCTTGATTTACATTAATGATCTTTTCAACAACCATTATATAATGGACAAATATTTACGTATGCAGATGACACGGCGATTGTATTTTATGGAGAGACTTGGGATAAGGCTTAAAAAATGCTGAAGTTGGAATACACAGGTAAATTGCTGACAGCTGAGGGTGCTTACTCTAAACCTGTCAAAAACAACTTTTATCCAGTTTAATATCAAGGAAAACCACACGGCAAATATATCAATCAAGCTACATTGCTGTAACTTACTGAAAAATCGACATTGCTCATGCCATATGCTCAATAAATCTGATACTGTTAAATACCTAGGCGTCATTTTAGATTGTAAAATAAACTGGCTTAGTCATATAGATCTACAAACCTCTAGAATAAGGAAGCTAATTTGGGCGTTTAAATATCTAAGGTATGTGGCTGATTTTGATACACTTCATGGTATATTACGCGCTTGCTCAGTCAATAATATTATTGTATTAGAGTTTGGGGTGGCACGTTACAAAACCTACGTTTTGCGACTTGAAAACCAAGGTCGTTGCTTAAAACGATGACTTTTAAGCCTATGATTCCCAACTAGAACACTTTATAGTAAAGTTCTTACTGTTTCGGAGTTTTACATTTTACAACTTATAAGCAGACAACATCTTGCTACTGCGTATGAAAAGACAAAGTAGAAAAAAACGTACAATAGTTAATGTCTTAACTCAACCTTTCCACGTCCTTTTGCCAACACCAACATGGTTATCTTAGTGTACATTTGTATAACAAAATAAACAAAATTTAACATTCTCTATAAATTTAATATTATTTTGTTGAATTATGGAAATTGTGTGTTATTTTCATATATATTTATAATTACACACCATAGTACAAACATACCTTCTTTATTTTATACACACACACACACACACTCTCACACACACACACACACACACACACACACACACACACACACACACACACACACACACACACACACACACACACACAGTGTAAAATACTATGTTACTATTTAAAATAAGTAGTATGTACTGTTTGAAACATTATTGTTATTCTGAACCTTTATTGTTAATTTATTAGGTCATAAAATTGGGAGAGGGCGCTGCTTGCTGAGATACAGGTATAATTCCTAGTTCAGCAATCAGAGACTTCACATATTCACTGTACAATTATCAATAAAGATTATTATTATATTTAAAAAAAAAATGCTTATTTTTTGTTCTCACTTTTTTTGGTTTGATGAAATGAAGCAGCACTCCCTTGGTCAGTTTTCCTCTTCTCTTTTCTTTTATTGCTTCTCTGAAATGGCGTAAAGTGGCTGAGTATTTGTCTGCGTTGATGGTTTCAACTTTTTTGTGTACTCAATTAATAGTATTCCTTTGGAATCCCAAAACACTGTGGACATGATTTTACCGGCCGGTTGATTGAATTCTTTCATGGGGCAATTTATACGCTTTTACAACAAAGTCCTAGAAAATATGTAGACCTTATCTATCAAAAGGTTTAAAATATTTATTAAGCAAATTTTGTCTAGTAAGGAATGAGGTGATCGCTGCCATGCTGTTTCTAAATGTTTTCATAACAATTGTACATTATATTGAAAATTGAGCTTTTTAAAAAAAAAGTCAGACAGAGGTTTTTTTGCGAACCAGTGGTAAAAGTAAAAAAAATACTTTCAATAAGTATTATGTACTGTAAGCTATATTGAATAAAAATGATACTATTCTATTCTTTTCTATTCTATTCTTGGTAAACGTCCACTATTTCTTCATGGATGTTTTTTTGAGTTTTCCCTTGTTTAGTGAGGAATTTAATCACCGCACGGTGTTCGATTTTTTCAACATTGTCGAGTCAGTCATTCCCGTCGTCTATGACTGAAGGTTATATAAATAATGAAGTTATCAAGACAGAATTTCATATTTATACCCTCACGTAGTGTCGTTAGCTAATGATTTTTTTAATTACCCACATTATTAGCAAATCACCCTAATACCGAGAATACATTGAACGCCCTAGTACACGGGACAGTGAATGGCTTAAAATAGGTATTAAATAATAAAATTACAAGTCGAATATATTACAATAATAAAGATAAATAGTTATAATTTATTACATTTATTAGTTTTATATGGAAATGGGTCAAAATATTTCTACGTTACCGAGCGTGTTCGAGCTATGCTGGAGCGTGTCCATGTAATGATTGATTTTATAAGGGAGTTGCTATTCATACACATATATGTGTGTTGGTCAGGTGGCTGACTACCGAATTACTGTTGCATAATGTATAGTATCATATTAAGGATTTAAATATGATAATGAGGTCTATCATACAAAAGCAATAATCTGGAAGGACTGTAAAATGCATAAGCATTATATTAGCAGAGTTGTGGAAAGTCTCAAATATGTAAAAGCGTGATAGTGATAGAAATGGGACTTGAACAGGATTATTATAGTGGCGATAGACTGCTTCACCTTAACCGACACCGCGGGGACTTGCTAATCAATATGTCCTAGGCATATCATCTTAGTGCTGGTGATGAGCGGGTTTGTTGTAGCAATACGACTTATCCGTGTATATCGCACACATTTTACACCGTTATGATACGTCGACTATCTTCCGGATTAGGGAGAGTGTGTTAGGTAGTACTTTTAAGTGCAGCAAGCATACATAACTCCATCTTTTAGTGCAATTGCTCTATGATACATGGATATTTGCTTACTGGCTTCCTGGCACTACTATGATACGTTGGTGCTAGTTTTAATTAACAATATTAGCAATTTTGTTGCCAAAGTGAATAGGTAGGTGGTCTCTGTGGCAACCCCAGTGACAAGTAGTTAAATTATTTGCTCCCAAATAATTTCGTAAAAATAGATATAGTAAATTGATAATTTCCACCTCAAATTTAAGTTATGGTTGTTAATTACGATTTGTTTTGTGTAATAATCAAAAGTGGTAAATATCTAAATATATAAATTCTTAGTATCTCAAAGTGACAGCAGGTAACGAAAATCTTTTAAACTCTAAAGTTACTGTAATTCTTGTTATCCATTTTTATTTACGTTATTTACGATGTATTGTTCTTTGTGGATTTAATTTTTAATTGTTTTCTTGATAATTTATTTTGAGGTCTGTAATTAGAGTTCTACAATTAGATTTTTGCTTACTCTGCTTTCTTGATTTTCCATCTTTGTTTTCATTTGCTATTTAAAATACATAGTAAAATAAATACACGCAACGCCAAGACGCGCCAGATGGAGAACCAATTTCATCTTGCGCTCCAAGAATTCAAGGCGAAAAACAGAAACGGATGACAATAAAAAAGAAATAATAAGTATAATTTCTAAAAATATACCACCAAAATGTAATATGGTGAAGTTGCTACACAAGTGTTTTAAAGGAATAGAATAGAATAGAATAATGTTTTATTCAATATAGATTACAAGGGTAATTCTTATTGAAAGTCATGTTTTACTTCACCACTGGTTCGAAAAAAACCCTCTGTCCTGGGAAGAACCAGCAAGAAACCCAGCGGGACTTTTTTTAAAAGTAAATTTTACATTAATGGTTGTACAAACTATTTAAGTACAAAAATTATTTTAGAAACTGCTTGGAAGCGACCACCTCATTTCCAAGGGTTATTATCAACCATGTATTGATTTATATCATAATAACCCTTTTTATACAGTTTCAGCTTAACAAAATATTAATATACTGAGAGGCCAAAGTTACTATATTTATTTCTTTAAATTTATCTCTAAGAGACTCTCTCGGTTTTAGATTGTAAATAGCTCTAATGGCCCTCTTCTGTAAAACAAAAATAGTTTCTGAATCAGCCGCATTTCCCCATAGCAAAATCCCATAGAAAATTTTGCTATGGAAATAACTGAAATAAACAAATCTAGCTGTCTCAACACTAGTGAGGCCTCTAATCTTTTTTACAGCATAGGCTGCAGCACTTAGTCTGCTTGCTAGTTTGGATATATGGGGGCCCCACTGAAGCTTTGCATCGAGAGTGATGCCAAGAAAAACAGTGGATTCAACAGGGATCAGTTCTTCCCCATTTAAAAACACATTGTTATGCAGATTTTTAACATTCGATGTTGTAAATTTAATATATTTAGTCTTATTTCCGTTTAAATGTAGATTATTAACGTTAAACTAATGCACTAATTTTGATATTGCATTATTCACTTCGTCAAATTTAAATGATTGACGTTTAAGTTTAAAAATCAAGGAATTATTATCAGCAAATAATACTATATCATGATTATCCCCTACAAGGAAAGGTAAGTCATTAATATACACTAGAAATAGGAATAGGCTGAGAATCGAGCCCTGAGGGACACACATTAGTACAGGTGACCCGGAAGAACTTTACAATTGATAATAACCTTCTGCGTTCTATTACATAAATATGAAATAAAAAGCTTAAGCGCTGTGTTCTTGACACCAAAGGAAAGGGATCAGCTTTAGGGGACAGTCGAATAGTTTGACCGATGCAGCAAAAAATACGAGAAAGCCCTCAGATTAATTGCTGCATTGCAGTTACAGTTAACTGAAGCAAATGAGCAGATTTCGCAATTCAAGCAATACATTTATAACTTGCAAGCATCTCAAACTCAGAGTCTGTTCAAGGAGCCTGTAGAATGTTAATCTTATTAAAGTTTGCAACCCTCCACAACAATAGATTTGAATGATGATTCTGCCACATCTAGAACACCAGAAAGGATTACTGGCTGTAGAAGGAAATTAAGAAAATATATAGAAATTAAGAAAATGCAATACTAAAATTAATACTTAAAATTATACAAATGTATGTAAGGAAAAGCAAGAGTTAATTAGTAAACTTAAATTATATTCAATTGAGTTGGAAAACATGAAAAACAGAGGCTGATGTAAAAAAAATAATATTGAGACAACATAAAAGAAACAATTCTTGAGAATATGATGAAATCCTAGCTACCTTGCTGATATACTTGAGTTTGTAAAGCCCCCTTAACTTATAAATCAATCGTATGAGGATGGCGTTTTCAGAAAATACTAAATTAGCCTTGATAAAACCCGTTTCTAAAAAGGCGATAAAATTACTGTTTCTATTTATCCCCCATCGCATTACCTGTAATTTCAAAAATATTGAGTGAATGTTTTTGGTACAATATTTTTTCTTCGAAAATTCAGCATTTTAATAGATATCAGCATGAATTCCGAAAATCATTCTACCTTACGCTGTATTTGACTGCATCTTAGAAATTCTAGATATAAATGAGGAATATGTGCTATAACTATTTTTATGGACATGTCCAAAGCATACGTTATGCATGGCCCCGTGCAAGAAAAAATATTTTCACTAGGTATACGTGGAAAACCGCACGAATGGCTCTCTTTTTATCTTGCGAATAGAAAACAGTATGTACAGGTATCACATTTAAATAATACCACCAAAAATATACCATTTGGTAGAGTAGTGTCGCTAGCGTGCAACAGTAAACATATGCTTCGCGTGATTTTGTCAATTTAAAATATAAATAGTGCAATATCCCACCTAAATTTATTATTATAGTTATATTAGGAATAAAGCAATAAGCACTATCAATATCTATCTCAAGTGTACATAAATAACAAAGAAAACAACGAAATATTAATTGCAGAGATATCTTCGATTTTAACACCTGGATGAAGATATAATTGAAATTTGATGGACTGCAGTGCCAAAGCGCCTATGTTTTTTTATTACGAAGGTTAGTGGAATAAATAAATACAAAAATTTATGTCAACAAAACTCAGCTGTTATTTGATTTGAAATTTACACTGTTTTATCAAAACTGACCCATACAATATAAAAGAGACAGTACAGCCACATCTGTTGTGAAGTAGTTAAACTAATATGATGAACTGTTTTACCGACATAGAGACAATACAGTGACATCTGTTGTGGAGTAGCTAAACTAATTTGATGATCTGTTTTACAGATATTAATCAAGATAGAAAAATTGACTCATATAATCTACTGATACTGGGTGATAGCAAAAACAATATCATCAAATCAAAATAAATACATCCAGAGCGAGGCACTAAAGGGTTTTGTGTTAGATTTTATTTTCCTTATTTAATATAACGGTGACATCTATCAACAACGCACATAATAGTCAATAAAAATGTAATAATTATCACAATTTCACAATGCTGAGCAACAAAACAACGAAATCGCAACAAACCAAATCAAAAGCCGTTCATAAGATGTCGCCAATGGTAACATGTGAAATATGTAAACAGAAAATTTAATCAAAAAAAGCATTACTTTGTTCCCGATGCAAAAAATATTTGGAACTTGACTGCACTGGTTACTCTGAAAAACTATACTTGTTAAAAGACGTAGACTCGAGAAAGAGATGTAAGTGCAAAATATGCAAAGACAAGTCACACAGAGCCTTGTTTCGTTACAACGAGGAAAAACCATTTACGCCAGAAATTGCCGAAAAAAAATCACCCGTCGTCATGCAAACGCCAATACAGTCGACACCAAAAAACACATCATGCCATTTTGAAGACTCACGTGTACTTACCGCACATAACATATCTTTGGATAACTCACCTTCAATGTCAGACCAACTACTCTCAAGAAGTATGTATTTCACAGTTACACACGCAATCGATGTTCAAGAATTAAAAGAAACTATTAACGGATTACAATTAGAATTAGCTAGTACAAAGAAGGGATTGGAGAGTTATATATTAGAAAATAACGCCCTTCGAGATCAAAACTCTAAACTTTTCAAAGAAAATAAAGTCTTAAAAACGCTGTGCCAATCGCCAATACAAGACAATAGTATAATAAAAAGCACCAAGAAAAAATCTAAGACGTCTACGCAAATAACTAAAGTCAGTTTACTCTCGCCATACAGTTCGCTTACACAGAGACAATCTTTTATAACCGATGATCAGTTGAACCTGCAACGGCAAATTACAGAGTTTCAAAAAAACTGAGCGATGTGCAAATAGAAATTGAAACCCTCGATAAACATATTCATAAGTTGAAACTGAAATTGAATTCATCGCGTTCACAACCCTGTATTAAATTGACCCCTACATCTGCTAAGAAAAACGATAACAGGAAAAGAATATTTATCTACGGATCACAACAGTGATCGGCCTATCCTCAGCCCTAATTCGATCAAGAGAAAATACGTCGTATGAAAAATATTCAGTCACATCTCAAACGAAGACTGATGCCCTGAATACAGATATTTTAAAAGACTATCAAAACGTTGATTCAACCATAGACTTAGAATATCGCCAGTATATTCTAAGTCTATGGATTCAACATAATGACAAACTAATATTATGTATTTGTGAAATGACTACGATATAAACATTTTGAACTTCGGAAACTATTAAATACTTTTAAAAATAATGACAATATGTATATTAATATATGTCTTAAATAATAGTATAAAAAATATATAATGAATTTAAAAGGTGCCGTTTTGTGACATGTACAAATGTAACTATTTTGACATGTGTAATTCAATTAATTTTCTTACTGACTATATTGACTACGAAAAATGTATCTTGATGTACGTGAAGTAAAAAAGTTGATAGGACGTGACAATAATCCATTGAAACAAAAAAGCGGCGTAAACATATATCCTAAAGGAACAATTCCTTATTATTTTAAACGTCAACCCACATTTGGCACTACTGCTAAGACCGAGGAAAAAAAACCCACACCCAAACATCTTATTACTGACTTCTTTCCTATAGACAATAGGAAAAGTTTTTTTCGAGTCTCTAACATATAAATAATTTACAATCATGCATCAGAATATAGCCAGCATACTTACAAAGAAAAACTTACTGGAACTCACGCCGGAGGAATTGTGAGATTCAAATACAAATCAGACGTATTGTGTTTGTCTGAAACATTCCTAACGTCCAATCACAATAAATTCGTAAATGTTGCCCAGTATGAATTAGCATCACTTACAACATTATCATTACAACTTATCATGGTCTGAAGTCTACGAGGAGTTTGACGCGAACATGGCATTTATAAATTTCCACGACAATATGTTATGTAGATGATCCGAAGCTGACCGGATTAGCCGTTCGCAGAAACGACTACAGGTATAATTTCGGTCGGCAGACCACCCCACATGTCGGTCACCTCGTGAGCCAGGTCCAGATATTTTGTCTTCTTATCTGCTTCGGCTTTCACGATGTTCTCGTCATTCATTCATTCATTCATTACAGCCCTTCACAAGTCCACTGCTGAACATAGGCCTCCCCCACGGAATGCCACAAAGCACGGTCCCGAGCCACCTGCATCCATTGACTTCCTGCATGTCTTACCAGGTCGTCACTCCATCTAGTGGGGGGACGCCCTACACTTCGCCTGCCGGTACGAGGCTGCCACTCGAGAACCTTTCTTCCCCATCGTTTGTCGGTTCTTCGAGCTATATGGCCGGCCCATTGCCACTTCAGCTTACTAATCCTTTGGGCTATGTCGGTTACTCTGGTTCTACTGCGGATATCCTCATTTCTAAGTTTATCACGCAGAGAAACCCCGAGCATAGCCCTCCATAGCTCGCTGAGCGACCTTGAGCTTCCTCATACGGCCAGCAGTGAAGGACCACGTCTCAGTTCCGTATGTCATCACTGGCAACACGCACTGATTGTACAATTTAGTTTTGAGGTTTTGAGGTATGCCTGACGAGAAGATGGGTCGTAATCTCCCGAACGCTGCCCAGCCGAGTTGAATCCGTCGATTGACCTCTCGGTCGAAGTTGGACTTATCTAGTCGGACTATTTGTCCCAGGTAAACATATTCGTCAACAACTTCGAGCTTAGTGCTCCAACAACTACCGGCATAGGTGTGACATGGACATTAAACATGATTTTGTTTTGTCCATGTTCATCTTGAGACCTATCCGTTGGGTGGCACTATTGAGGTCATTGAGCATAGTGCTGTGGTCTTCCAGCGATTCTGCTGTAATGACTATATAGTCAGCAACTCAAAGGTGAGTGATGTACTTACCATTGATGTTGATACCGTATCCTTTCGAGTCCAGTAGCTTGAAAACGCCTTCCAATGCAGCGGTGAAGATTTTCGGGATATTACGTCACCCTGTCTTACACCTCTCTGCAGTTGGATAGGTTTCGTACTCTGGTTCTGTACTCGGATAGCCATCGTAGCCCTACTGTACAAACACTTCAGCACCTCGATATACCGACAGTCCACTTGGCACCGCTGAAGGACTGCAGCACCGCTAAATTTCGACGGAATCAAAGGCATTCTCATAGTCCACATACGCAAGACAAAGTGGCAGATTGTACTCGTCGGTCTTCTGTACAATTTGCCGAAGAGTATGTACGGTGTAATACCACCATGGAGAACGGAATTAAAGAGCTTCTGAAGGACTTCAAGTACCGGTTTTCCACCCGCTTTCAGAAGCTCCGCTGTAATTCCATCCTCGCCTGGGGCCTTGCCGTTTTTGGTGCTGGAGAGCCATTCTAATCTCGCTCAGACTGACGTCCGGGATATCATCGGAATAGTGTCGGATAAGACTTGCTCTTGGATCGTTACTCACACTTGCGCGTGGCTCCAACGATGACGTGTACAGCTGCCCATAGAACCTCTCAATCTCACTCAAATCTCAGGTGTCCCGGAAACGACGCCACCACACTCGGTCTTCAGCTTCGACAGTTGGCTTTTCTGGCAGACAGATCTCTCGATCGCTTCTTCAATACGAGCAGTATTAAAGTTGCGTAAGTCCCGCCGCATGCATTTGGAGATCTGTCTGTTCAGTTGCCTGTATGCTGTCAAATCTGCTGAAGACTGCAGCTTCATCTCCCGTCTAACAACCATGAGACTAAGAGTGTGATCGGAGAGTTTTTGTGTTCTTCTGCGACGGGTCTTACAGAACTTAGCTCCGACCGCATGGACAGTTTCCACAAGCTTGTCATTCATATCGTCCACTTCATTGCCAAATTCTAGGCACTGAAAACGATTTTGTAACTCGAGCTGAAAGTTTTCGGGACTTTGGATTAGAGCACTGGAAGCTTACCCAAAAGGCTAGCGTGCCAAAGTCTGTAAAAGGCCTTCGAGACATCAAGGGAAATGTGTTTCCCCTGTTCATGAGTGCCTCGCCCCATATGTGCGTGGCATATTCTAGAAGGTTCCCAGCTGACCGATTTCGGTGAAAGTGTAATGGCGGTCACTGAGGAGGTCATTCTCATCTAGGTATTACATGAGATGGGCGTTCAGTATACACTCCACAATTTTGCATAGTATTGAGGTAATTGAGATTGGCCGATAATTAGCAGGGTTTGCACGTCTGCCTTTTTTGGGAACAGGCTGCACGTTTGCCACCGCTCAGGATTTTGACACTATTTCAGTCCTAAATGAGAGGCGGAATAAGCATGCCAGCACAGGAGACAATCCAGGTGCACAACAAAAATATTTAACTGACTATAAAATTGCAATTATATGTAGTCCCAAATCGAAGAAACAATTTTGATATATTCATTAACAAGTTAGAAAGCTTTTAGTGTGTGCTTCAAAATTAAAAGTAATAATGTACTAATTGCTAGTGATTTCAAATGATTTTATGTTAAAAATAATAATATAAAGTCTAACCTAGAATATATACTATCAAACTATAATTTTAAATTAGCTCTTAAATAACTGACTAGACTTATTAGAAAACTTGTATAGATAACTTTGCACATAACCGTTGAAAGGCATGTAGGGCTGAAGTGTTGGAATTTGTCTTGTCTGAACATACTGCACAATTAATAAAACTCGCGGTCAAAAAATAATTAAACTAAAACACTGGTACAAAAAATACGAGATTATAGTGAAGACAACATACAAAATTTTTAAATGTATAGAAAACCTATCCTTTTCTGAAATGTATAATATTAATGACCCTAATTTGGCATATAATTATATCTTGCAATAATATAGACTTTTCTATAACTTATGTTTCCATTAAAACAAATCAAAATAAAAGTCATTTATAAACCAAAATGGATATCACTTGGATTAAAAATTTGTAAACTTAATTACAAAAAGTATACAAAACTATTTAAAAAAATTATATATCCGACTAAACGAGCCCAAAATAATTAAAAAATAAAATCAAGTGATAACAAGTCTAAAAAAACATGGCAAATAATTAATGAAGCGAGATTAAATATACCCACTCAATCCATATCAAAAATAAGGGTAGGCAATGAGCATATAACTAATCCTGAACAAATTGCAGAGGCATTTATTAACTACTTTATTGACAAAATTAAACCATTGGAAGGATATGGAAAAAGTGTTGGTAAAAACCTCAGACGCATGCTAGGCTCTATCTTTTTGGCTCCAAGTCTACCACTACAAATATTTGACATCATCAAAAATATGAGAAACACAAGTAGCGTAGGGCATGATGGCATTGCTACAAAAATAATCAAGTCCGTAAATAAAGAAATTTGCTATCACCTGAGCTATATCATCAACCTGAGCATAGAAAAGGGTATTTTTCCTGATGAACATATAGTGCAATGAATCATAAGATGGATGAAGTATGGGATATGATGTATGATAGAGGAATAGATGTGTTATGTGTAAATGAGACGAAACGGAAGGGAAAGGATGCCACTACACATGGCATGTATACCGCGTACTGGTCTGGTGTAGACGAGACCGAGCGGGCATGGCAGGGAGTCGGTATCATCTTTTCAGAAAGAATGGGTCATTGTGTTAAAGAGTATGAATGTGTGAGCCCGAGACTGCTATGTATACGAATGAAAGTGGGCTTAAAGAAGTGTTTTGTTGTAGGGGTCTACGCTCCAGACATGTCTAAGCCCACTTATATCCGAGATCAGTTTTGGGAGATGTTAAGGATGGTGCTAATGAAATGCAAGGATAATGAAAATATTGTTAAATTAGGAGATTTCAATGGAAGAGTTGGCGTGAAGAGGCTTGGTTACGAAAGGATATTGGGAACGTTTGGTGATGAAAGTATAAATGAGAATGGTGAAAGCCTCTTCACCGCATGTGTGGAAAAGAATCTTTTTGTGACGAACACTTTCTTTCGTCATAAGAAGATTCACATGTATACATGGGAAAGAGGTGGTGATAGAAGCATGATAGATTTCATAATTGTGGATGAAAGCATGAGGAGCGCAGTGGTAGATACAAGGGTTTACCGGGGGTCCAACGTAGGGCCGGATCATTACTTGGTATTATGCCGAATTAATGGTCTATTCAGACGTTGGCGGCATCGGATATCTGTGTCTACCACTGCGTTACAGTGTATAAGAATAGAGAGGTTACAAGATGAAGGTGTGAAAGAGAAGTTCAAATGTAGAATGAGAGAAAATATAAGTGGTATGGATGAATTGTGTATGAATGATTTAGACTTGGAGACTGTGTGGTATAATGTCAAGAAAGGTTTGGTGGATGCAGCTACCGAAGTATGTGGTGTAAGTAAGAGAACGAATGAAAGGAAAAACAACACTTTATGGTGGGATAACGAGGTATGGATGGAAGTTGAAGCAAAGAAGAGAGCATGGCTAGATTTACTAGCAACCAAGGCTAGTCATTCTAGCGGTATGAATGATAATATTGAAAGAAAAAAGGCAGTCTTTAGACATCTAAATAAGTGAGTAAAAGAAGTAGTTGAAAGGAAAAAGCAAGAAATAACGGATAAGAATGATAGAACAATATCGGGTAACTTCCAGGCAAACATTAAAATGTTCTGAAAACTCGTAAGAACTGCCAGGGGACATTCAAAACAGCCTAGAATGAATGCTATACGAGACCAGAATGGCTGTATTCTGAATAACGAAGTTTCGAGTTTAAGGAGATGGAAGGAATACTTTGAAAGCGTATTTATGAGTGATGAGACGTTTGAATTAAATGAAATAGAAATTCCGAAAGAAGAGGAAAGAGACAGAGAGATAAGTATAGATGAAATAATGAAAGCAATGAAAAGTATGAAAGCAGGTAAGGTGGCCGGATATGATAGAGTATCACTCGAAATGCTAAGGGCTGGAGAGGGAGTAGTGGCAGACCTGCTGTACACCTTGTTTAATTTGTGTTGGGAACTTAAGTGGCTACCGGGAGACTGGTGCAAAGCCGTGATAGTCCCACTATATAAAAGAAAAGAATCGCAGCAGGACTATTAAAACTACCGTGGTATCATTCTTCTAAGCATTGTGGGAAAACTGTATGCTAAGGTACTAATTGAAAGAGTTATGAAAGATACTGATCGAAAAATTTGGGATGTGCAAGCGGGATTTAGAAAGGGAATTGTAGAAGAAGTGGTCTTGTTCTTTAAGAAAGGCGACAACGCTCTCTTGAAGAACTACAGACTGATTTACCTTCTGAGCCGCGTCTACGTGCTGTTTTCGAGAGTCATTACGAATCGTCTCGCATGCAGACTCGACGACTTCAAGCCGGTTTCCGAAAAGGCTTTAGCACCATAGACCACATACATACCCTTCGGCAAATTGTACAGAAGACCGAAGAGTACAATTTGCCACTATGTCTGGCGTATGTGGACTATGAGAAAGCCTTTGATTCCGTCGAAATTTGGGCGGTGCTGCAGTCCCTTCAGCGGTGCCAAGTTGACTGTCGGTACATCGAAGTGCTGAAGTGTTTGTACAGTAGGGCTTGGCTATCCGAGTACAGAACCAGAGTACGAAACCTATCTAACTGCAGAAAGGTGTAAGACAGGGTGACGTTATATCCCCGAAACTCTTCACCGCTGCATTGGAAGACGTTTTCAAGCTACTGGACTGGAAAGGATACCGTATTAACATCAACGGCGAGTACATCACTCACCTTTGATTTTTCGACGATATAGTCCTTATGGCAGAATCGCTGGAGGACCTAAGCACTATGCTCAATGACCTCAATAGTGTCTCCCAACGGATAGGTCTTAAAATGAACATGGACAAAACAAAGATCATGTTTAATGTCCATGTCACACCTATGCCGGTAGTTGTTGGGAGCACTAAGCTCGAAGTTTTGACGAGTATGTTTACCTGGGACAAATAGTCCGACTAGGTAAGTCCAACTTCGACCGAGAGGTCAATCGACGGATTCAACTCGGCTGGGCAGCGTTCGGGAAATTACGGCACATCTTCTCGTCAGGTATACCTCAAAACTTGAAAACTAGACTGTACAATCAGTGCGTGTTGCCAGTGATGACCTATGGAACTGAGACGTGGCCCTTCACTGCTGGCCGTATGAGGAAGCTCAAGGTCGCTCAGCGAGCTATGGAGAGGGCTATGCTCGGGGTTTCTCTGCGTGATAAACTTCGAAACGAGGATATCCGCAGTAGAACCAGAGTGATCGACATAGCCCAACGGATTAGTAAGCTGAAGTGGCAATGTGCCGGCTATATAGCTCGAAGAACCGATAACCGATGGGGAAAAAAGGTTCTCGAGTGGCGGCCTCGTACCGGCGGACGAAGTGTAGGGCGTCCCCCAACTAGATGGAGTGACGACCTGGTAAGACATGCAGGAAGTCGATGGATGCAGGTGACTCAGGACCGTTCTTTGTGGCATTCCTTGGGGGAGGCCTATGTTCAGCAGTGGACTTGTGATGAGCTGTAATGATGATGATGGTGAATATTTTCATTAGTTGAATTAAATTTAATTGTGCCACATTTCACAAAAAATATAAATTTAAGTATTTAATGTATACTGATTTTTGCACAATTATATTAATATGTACAAATTCAGATCGGTATAATTTGATCGTGTAATAGGAGTTTATAAGAGTTGTATTATTATGCATGTAACTAACAAGAAAAATCAGTTCAGTTCATTTTAGGATGACTTAAAATACATTATTTTACACATTTCTTGTAATGAAAACTACTAAGTTATATTAATTTACACCAAATGTATCTCTCCAATTATAATTGGTAGAAGAACGAGGATTGAATAGGAAAAATGCCATTTTTTTCTGATTAACGTAGTTGAAAAATATTAAAATTGATATAGGTCGAGTTGTATCACTTTTCACTGAAGGTACATAAATATTTTTATGTTTTCGTTGAGTTTAACTGCATTATCGCATGGCTTCATAAATTTTGTCATGATAAAACAGTTCTAAGCGCGACCTTTTTACCTATAGTATTTGTATTATCTGACTGGAGATGGAGGTATGTGTATCCAGCAGATCTCGAATAATATATAGTAAAATCGATCCCTTGTATTGATAATAATTTTGTATGGAAAAGAAACAGAAAGTTTTTATTCAATATAGATTATAAATAATACTTATTGAAAGTCACTCTTTTATTTCAAGATGATTGTCTCATATAGGGGATATTTCCGGATTAACCACTTGTAGGCAAAATAAATACTTGTTCCGTAAGGATTTTTAACGTGAAGGAGCCATGCTGCAGCTCTATTATGGTTATAGCACGAATGTGTCAGCACGACCGGGGAAGAGCTACGCCCTTATAGAATTACCAGTGCAAAATAACAGCTTAATGCAGCTGTGTTTCATATGGTGAGTGTCGAGAATCGGAAAGCCTTTTAGTGGAAACAAGGCTTTCCATCTTAGTCCTCAAAGGTGACAACGCTTCTGCATTTTGATTCTTTATTGAGTATAAATGTAGATGTCAATGAGTCACAGCATCCACTTACCATCAGGTCGACTGGGTGTTTGTTTGTCACCCTTATTCTAAAAAAAAAAACCGTCAAACAAAAACAGAAATATAAGTATTTAACCTTATGCTTATTATTGCATTTTAATACTTTAAAATATTTTTTCTATGATGTTTTTAGACTACTTTATATAGAATTTAATTATTTTTAATTATTGATAATAATACATCGTCACAATGTGCATTAACGCTAACGGCAATAGTACAGGCATAAATTATTGGCTAGCCACCATATCCACGCCAAAACCAATATATTGAAGCGACAGTCGTCTAATGGTAGGTTGCGGACTGCAACCTCAAATAGGTTTTGCAACCTTGTTGGCTAAAAAAAAACTAAATAAATAAAACTAAATATGCCAACATTTCTTTTAACATGTCTTGGTCACTGCGGTAGCGGGACCAGACACATGTATTACGTGTCTTGGTCCCGCTACCACTGCTACGTTACAGCCTAATAAAGTCCTTTGCTGAACATAGGCCTCCCCCATATATTGCCTCATAGGGATGATATTTGCCATAGTTGCCATGCTTGGCAAGAAATATCGCTCCATGAAATCCTTGCTGAAATATCCCAAATGTTTTACAGCTAGTTTCCTCTGCATGTCAATGGGCATCATGTTCACCTGGCCATCATCAACTCTGAAGCTCTTCTCTTCTACCAACACGACCCTTGACCGACCAATGACGGAGACCGAGATTTCTCTTTTAGGCAGCCTGCCTTTAATCAGTGGCTTGATAGCACAACTTTTGTCAGCTACGTTATGGATACTCTTGGAAGAAAGTATTGTTGTGTGCTGTTTTCAGTGCTTGAAGTAGTAAGTTTTATTTGTAGTTAGAACTTTAGAAATATTTTGAAAGCGATCCTGGCTAATATTACAGAAAAACAATGAATGGCATTTCGCCTAAGGGCAGCGGAGTAAAAAAAGCAACTCGTGGAAACCAATTATGTGCCTATAAATAATTGCTCTGGATCTACATGTTTGTAAACGTACAATTTATATTAATGTAAAATACCAAAAGGCAAGTCCACAGTTGAACATAGACCTTTCTTAATGTAGACAGGATTTGCCTCAATAGTCACTTTGCTTCTTTTTATTTCTAATCTAAGCCATCGTTTAACTACAATCCCCATGGTAAGTCAATGATGGTAAGTGGTGATGTAGCCAAAGATGTTGATGATGATGAAGTGCACTGATTTAACAAAAGCCTATTCACTCTTGCCTTGAAGACACTCACATTGTAATCGGATAGAAAGACCGCGGAAAGATGCTGGCAACTTATACCACTCCTTTGCTGTACGAATGTTGAATGATATAGCAAACAGTTTGGTTCAAATGTGTAGTAAGTCCACAACGAAAAGATGGAGACTGGTCGAGCGTCTGGTTGTTCGATGATGGAAGGGAGAGGGAGGAATTAAATTATCCAATTCCTGTGCACACTCCGAAATGCATCCTATAGAAAACCGAAAGGCTGGCTACTTTGCGCCTATGTTCGATGCTGGTGAGATTGGTTTTAAACAGATTTCGGTCACCAATAAGCCACTTAGGACACTTTTTATTGAGCCCAAAGCTGCTAGGTGGCATTTTGCAGCACCAGCCCATATATGGCGGCAATACTCCATGCACGCTCGGACTTGCGCTTTATATAGAGCAAGCAGCTGTCCCCGCGTGAAGTCGCCGCACCTTTGCAATGACTCCTAGCTTCTTTGCAGCTGATTTGGCCTTGGACTCAATGAACCGCCCGAAGTTCAGGTTTGAGGATATCTTAACCCCAACAACTGAAGGCAGTCGGTGTTATTCCAGTAATACATTTCGAAAAGAAGGAGCTAAGGTAAGCTAGCTCGTTTTTGCAGTGAAGAGAGATGCTTATGTTTTGGAGGCGTTAAATTTCACAAGATTTGCCTCACCCCATTCGGAGACTGTCTGTAATGTGAGATTCACACGCTAAACCATAGCTTCTCTTTCGGACTGGATTTTATCCCAGCTGGCTCAAGCACTTGGTTGGTATTTTTCCAAAATATAGCATAGCATAAGCGCACCATTAATATGCGGCAGGAAGAGAGTTGTTGAGAGAACGGACCATTGAGAAACTTCGACGTTAGTCGCCATAGGATCGAATGAAAAGCTACCGAAGACGACCCAGAGAGACCGTTCACTCAGAAAGTACTTTACCGAGTCAATCAGGCCAAAGCATAAGACGTACACTGGAAGCTTACCCAAAAGGCTAGCGTGCCAAAGTCTGTAAAAGGCCTTCGAGACATCAAGGGAAATGTGTTTCCCCTGTTCATGAGTGCCTCGCCCCATATGTGCGTGGCATATTCTAGAAGGTTCCCAGCTGACCAATTTCGGTGAAAGTGTAATGGCGGTCACTGAGGAGGTCATTCTCATCTAGGTATTACATGAGATGGGCGTTCAGTATACACTCCACAATTTTGCATAGTATTGAGGTAATTGAGATTGGCCGATAATTAGCAGGGTTTGCACGTCTGCCTTTTTTGGGAACAGGCTGCACGTTTGCCACCGCTCAGGATTTTGACACTATTCCAGTCCTAAATGAGAGGCGGAATAAGTATGCCAGCACAGGAGACAATCCAGGTGCACAACAAAAATATTTAACTGACTATAAAATTGCAATTATATGTAGTCCCAAATCGAAGAAACAATTTTGATATATTCATTAACAAGTTAGAGAAGCTTTTAGTGTGTGCTTCAAAATTAAAAAGTAATAATGTACTAATTGCTAGTGATTTCAAATGATTTTATGTTAAAAAATAATAATATAAAGTCTAACCTAGAATATATACTATCAAACTATAATTTTAAATTAGCTCTTAAATAACCGACTAGACTTATTAGAAAAACTTGTATAGATAACTTTGCACATAACCGTTGAAAGGCATGTAGGGCTGAAGTGTTGGAATTTGGCTTGTCTGAACATACTGCACAATTAATAAAACTCGCGGTCAAAAAAATAATTAAACTAAAACACTGGTACAAAAAAATACGAGATTATAGTGAAGACAACATACAAAATTTTTAAATGTGTATAGAAAACCTATCCTTTTCTGAAATGTATAATATTAATGACCCTAATTTGGCATATAATTATATCTTGCAATAATATAGACTTTTCTATAACTTATGTTTCCCATTAAAACAAATCAAAATAAAAGTCATTTATAAACCAAAATGGATATCACTTGGATTAAAAATTTGTAAACTTAATTACAAAAAGTATACAAAACTATTTAAAAAAATTATATATCCGACTAAACGAGCCCAAAATAATTAAAAAATAAAATCAAGTGATAACAAGTCTAAAAAAACATGGCAAATAATTAATGAAGCGAGATTAAATATACCCACTCAATCCATATCAAAAATAAGGGTAGGCAATGAGCATATAACTAATCCTGAACAAATTGCAGAGGCATTTATTAACTACTTTATTGACAAAATTAAACCATTGGAAGGATATGGAAAAAGTGTTGGTAAAAACCTCAGACGCATGCTAGGCTCTATCTTTTTGGCTCCAAGTCTACCACTACAAATATTTGACATCATCAAAAATATGAGAAACACAAGTAGCGTAGGGCATGATGGCATTGCTACAAAAATAATCAAGTCCGTAAATAAAGAAATTTGCTATCACCTGAGCTATATCATCAACCTGAGCATAGAAAAGGGTATTTTTTCTGATGAACATATAGTGCAATGAATCATAAGATGGATGAAGTATGGATATGATGTACGATAGAGGAATAGATGTGTTGTGTAAATGAGACGAAACGGAAGGGAAAGGATGCCACTACACATGTATGTATACGCGTACTGGTCTGGTGTAGACGAGACCGAGCGGGCATGGCAGGGAGTCGGTATCATCTTTTCAGAAAGAATGGGTCATTGTGTTAAAGAGTATGAATGTGTGAGCCCGAGACTGCTATGTATACGAATGAAAGTGGGCTTAAAGAAGTGTTTTGTTGTAGGGGTCTACGCTCCAGACATGTCTAAGCCCACTTATATCCGAGATCAGTTTTGGGAGATGTTAAGGATGGTGCTAATGAAATGCAAGGATAATGAAAATATTGTTAAATTAGGAGATTTCAATGGAAGAGTTGGCGTGAAGAGGCTTGGTTACGAAAGGATATTGGGAACGTTTGGTGATGAAAGTATAAATGAGAATGGTGAAAGCCTCTTCACCGCATGTGTGGAAAAGAATCTTTTTGTGACGAACACTTTCTTTCGTCATAAGAAGATTCACATGTATACATGGGAAAGAGGTGGTGATAGAAGCATGATAGATTTCATAATTGTGGATGAAAGAATGAGGAGCGCAGTGGTAGATACAAGGGCTTACCGGGGGTCCAACGTAGGGACGGATCATTACTTGGTATTATGCCGAATTAATGGTCTATTCAGACGTTGGCGGCATCGGACATCTGTGTCTACCACTGCGTTACAGTGTATAAGAACAGAGACGTTACAAGATGAAGGTGTGAAAGAGAAGTTCAAATGTAGAATGAGAGAAAATATAAGTGGTATGGATGAATTGTGTATGAATTATTTAGACTTGGAGACTGTGTGGTATAATGTCAAGAAAGGTTTGGTGGATGCAGCTACCGAAGTATGTGGTGTAAGTAAGAGAACGAATGAAAGGAAAAACAACACTTTATGGTGGGATAACGAGGTATGGATGGAAGTTGAAGCAAAGAAGAGAGCATGGCTAGATTTACTAGCAACCAAGGCTAGTCATTCTAGCGGTATGAATGATAATATTGAAAGAAAAAAGGCAGTCTTTAGACATCTAAATAAGAGAGTAAAAGAAGTAGTTGAAAGGAAAAAGCAAGAAATAACGGATAAGAATGATAGAACAATATCGGGTAACTTCCAGGCAAACATTAAAATGTTCTGGAAACTCGTAAAAACTGCCAGGGGACATTCAAAACAGCCTAGAATGAATGCTATACGAGACCAGAATGGCTGTATTCTGAATAACGAAGTGTCGAGTTTAAGGAGATGGAAGGAATACTTTGAAAGCGTATTTATGAGTGATGAGACGTTTGAATTAAATGAAATAGAAATTCCGAAAGAAGAGGAAAGAGACAGAGAGATAAGTATAGATGAAATAATGAAAGCAATGAAAAGTATGAAAGCAGGTTAGGTGGCCGGATATGATAGAGTATCACTCGAAATGCTAAGGGCTGGAGAGGGAGTAGTGGCAGACCTGCTGTACACCTTGTTTAATTTGTGTTGGGAACTTAAGCGGCTACCGGGAGACTGGTGCAAAGCCGTGATAGTCCCACTATATAAAAGAAAAAAATCGCAGCAGGACTATTAAAACTACCGTGGCATCATTCTTCTAAGCATTGTGGGAAAACTGTATGCTAAGGTACTAATTGAAAGAGTTATGAAAGATACTGATCGAAAAATTTGGGATGTGCAAGCGGGATTTAGAAAGGGAATGGGATATACGGATCAGGTCTTTTCCATGCGCATGATCGCGGAGAAGTTTTTGGCCAAAAAGCAAAAGGTTTTTTGTACGTTCGTGGACTTGGAAAGGGCTTATGACAGAGTAGACAGGGATGTGTTATGGCAAACACTGAACTCATTTGGGTTGAGCGTTGGGTTGATACAGGCATTGAAGTCTCTGTATCGGAGATGGAGACACTCCAGTGGATTCAGTCTCTGTATCGGAGGCCTGGGCACAGTACTACCACAGCTCTTTGGAAAGTTACGGAAGATTTGCGTACTGGAATGGAGAACTCAAAATTGACTGTGTTAGTCCTAATAGATTTCTCTAACGCTTTTAATGCTGTCGATCATGATATTCTCCTAGCTATACTTCGTCACCTGGGTTTCTCTTCGTCAGCACGGGGAATGGTTCTCCTCATATCTTTGGGGTCGTCAGCAGGCAATTCGGGTAGGTCATATTATCTCTGATTGGTGCTTGTCTGCTGGCGTTTCTCAAGGCGGAATTCTCTCTCCTCTCCTGTTCTCAGTCTTTATAAATCTCATTACATCCCACATTCGCTGTTCGTACTATCTGTATGCTGATGACTTACAAATTTATGCTCAAGTTGAGGTGGCGTGTATCGATGATGTGATTGAGAACATCAACTGTGATCTCAATTGTATTTCTAATTGGTCAAACATATTTGGTATTAGGGTTAATTCATCAAAATGTCAGGCTATTGTGGTTGGTAGTTCTCGTAGACTGACTAAAATTGACATGAAGGCACTACCTCCCATAATATTTAATAATGTTATTGTTCCTTACTTAACAACTGTTAAAGATCTTGGCATAATTATAGACAACACCCTTAGTTGGCGACCGCATATATATGAAGTGAGCAAAAAGGTCACTAACACTCTGCGTGATCTGTATCGTCTCAAGATTTTTTTACCGTAAGGGACTAAGGCAATGCTAATACAGACTTTAGTGTTGCCTATTCTAGATTATGCAGATGTTTGCTATGCTGATGCCTCGCTAGAACTTCTAAACAAACTGGATCGACTTCTTAATAATTGCATATGCTTAATTCAAATATAGCAAGTATTCGCCATATGTTAAACAGTTGAATTTCATGGACTGTATTGAATAAATTAAAGTTGTATTAGACAACTCGTTAATTACGAGTAAATCATCATTTTATTAGGTACTATTGCTCAATTTTCTGTTAGTCTGTTTGTATTGGTACAATCGATTGGCTTATTCAAAGTATGAATAGCATTTCTTTACTATCAAACAAATTTTAAACTAAAAAGATTGAACCAAAACTCTACCAAGAAATGGATATAAAAAAATCTACATAACTTTTTTCTAAACGTAGTTAAGCCGATTATGGCTGAGCACAAATAGGCCAGCTCGACCGGGGATGATCCACGCTCTCACAGAATACTAGCATGAAAAAGCAGCATAATTGTACTATGTTTCGTTTCGTATATTGAGTGACGAGAACCGAATACTCTATTTAATGATAACGAGGCATTCCTTCTTAGACCTTAGGGCTGACGACACATACATGTAGGAATTTGATTTTTAGAGCATAGTTAGTTTTTCATTGTCTTAAAAAATTATATAATTGTAATAGCAAAGATGATCTGCGATCATTCTATTAATTCAGAACGCAACAAAATACAAGATAGGAATAAAGTGTATTATCTATGGCATTAGCTATATATAGAGCAACGGGGAGATAGGTAGATATATGACTGAGAGTAGGACGACGACCTGTTTAAATAAAAGCAATAACGTGAACGATTGTAAGAAGTGAGAAGATTATTTTTAACGTTGTATTTTAAAGAAAATAAAAGTATATTTAAGAAAAAGTCTCCTTTTCTTTGGACCCAAGCCCACATACAATGTATTTTAATTTTTCATATAATTACCTACTTAAAATATAATAAAAATTAAGCTTTTACAATATTCTTGTTTACTCAGAACTTATTTTTATCCACAGATGAATTGGGTCATTATAACTGTTTCCTACAACGTGGAAGCCATCCTCGCTGCAATTTTTCTGTCTGGACTATGCAGATGTATGTTACTGGTTGTACCGATTTACGTCAGCGAGATTTGCCAAGACTCCATAAGAGGGACGATGACGTCAGGCGCGATGGTCTTCCATTCGATTGGGATGCTCGTATCTTACCTCATGGGAGGCTATTTGAAATACGAAATCATGAACTACATCTGTTTATCGATGACAGTGCTTATATTTGTTCTTTTATCTTTTTTAAAGGAGTCACCGTTGCACCTGATGAGGAAAGGCTACAAGAAAGTAATTTCAATGACAACAAACTCGAACATTTCGTGTTCTTCTCCTTATTTATCAGCCCGTAACAGCAATAGTACTGGTCATGGTCATCTCTAATTTTTGGAATGTTAACTATAACCGCTTGGAAGCTTTTTTTAAACTTAATAAAACACGAACTTACAGTCCACCTGATAGTAAGGAGCTAGACATCTATTACTGTGACACAAATCTTTCCTAACGGGAAAGGCTTTATGTCCAGCAGTGGGTTTTAGCGACATAAAGAAGAAGTTCAGATCTCAAATTATCTCGCTCGTTATCAATTCCTCTCGAGTTTCTAAATTCGAGATATGACGTGCGTAAAAATTGCGTTACGTCATATAACCGAGATATCCCGTCGAAGAAGTTTATTGTGTACTGTTCCAAAAATAAGAGTCATGTTGCCATATAAGTGAACCTGTAGAAAAAGTATTGTCGACATCGTGATGATGACCGGAGCCAAATTTTGTGCAAAAAAAATGTTTTGTGCATACTTAGTGCGTGCCCCTGTACGTCTGACACTGCTCCCTAACGTACTTCCTATTTTATCATCATGCCGCACATGATTTTCGAAGTCTTATTACAAGCTGTTACTAAGTGTTTTACGTCGTAAAGCCAAGTTGCAGGTAAGATATAATTGCAGCAGGAGTAGATCTGCTCGACCAGAGTTGGGTGCTCTCACAGACTACCAGTGTAAAATAGCAGCAAAGTGCTGGCGTGTTTCCAATGGTTAACCATACTAAAATTGAGAAGAAGAGACTCATTTTATTGGTAATGCTTCGCATTCCATCTAAGACTTCATGTATAAAAACGCATCAAAATTTAGACATTTAATCGAGGATAGATGTAAATGTATCTGAACCACGGAATCTACTGTTGTTAAGTGGATTCTCAGATCTTTTGTTACCCTTACTTGTATGAAAAATATACTCCTCCGCATGGTTCTGATTATGATGGTGATTTGATACCATAACCACACTCGGCAGGATAATTAGCAACCGCACTACTGGACACCTCGTACTTTAGATTACGTAGTTTTACGTACGTCCATCACAAGCCCATTGCCGAGCATAGGCCTCCACCAAGGAATGTCACTAAGCACGGTCCTGAGCTACCCGCATCCATGGACTTCCTGCATTTTTACCAGGTCGTCACTACACCTAGTGGGGGGCCGCCTTAAACTTCGTTTAAACATGTTCAAGTACAAGTCTAACACTCACGAACCTTTCTTCCCCAAAGATTGCCGGTTCGTCGAGCGTTGTATCCGTTGTGCTATGTCTAATACTCTGGTTCTACTGCGAAAATCCTCATTATAAATTCTATTACACAGAAATACTCCGAGCATAGTCCTCTCCATAGCTCGCTGTGCGACCATGAGCTTCTTCATACATCTAGCAGTGAGACTAAGTCACAGGCCCATTTGTCAACACTGGCACTGATCTCGTCGCCAGTTCCTAGAGTCGCCTAGAGATTTTATTGCCATTATAGCTGATGAAAAGTTAGGCCGATAGTGGGGATTTTTGCCATAGTAGTCATGCTGGGCGTGCGGTTTGGCAAACGCAATTGATTGTTTTTATTCAGCTGTTATCAGGAAGCTTTTACTGCCCATCTCCTGGTTCAGTTTTCCTCGGTTGCCTCTTACGATAACTACGAGATGATATGGGGCAGTGAATTAACCATGTAGTGACGGTGTTAAAGATTTAATACTTTCTAACACAAATACAACGTGGTTATACCGTCATATATCTAAGACAAAAAATTTGGAATGAGTCTATCCTTAAACTCGTTTTTGTGTTACCCACCAGATGAGATGGGCATCCCTTATTACAAGCGGCTTTAGGTATTCGTGCGAGAAAATTTGAGCCTTTTTACTTAATAACCTAGTGCTTGACTACAATCTCACCTGACGATGTAACACGAAATGTAGCCCTTTATTGTGACCGGATTCGCTATAATGGGATAATATCAGATTCATTCTTGGGTCAATTCACCGCACTGACACGTGGCCCTCTTGACTCTGACGTCTCGAGTGATCACCCAAGTCGTCCTGCCCTAAAGTTGTCACTGTGCAACACCGCATGGTGAACTAATACGCGTATGTGTATCATATCTTCTATTTACAGGAGGCTGCACAAGCAATCGCATTTTACAGAAGCACATCTGTTAATTCTAATCTAGTTGAAGAAGAATTGCAAAAGCTTCGAAGGGCGCTTAATCCAGATTTTGGCGGTAAGGATTATACAAAAAATAGTTGTTGTTCTTTAAAAATATCAATAAGTACAAAAAGTTCACATTTGCACATGGCGCTTTCACATTACTAACCGATTTGTTAGGTCTTAATATCAAATTAAGGTTATGGGATATAGCTTATCCCTACCAAAATAGTTTTCTAGGTGGTAGAACTCCTTTTCTGTCTAAAAGTCTGTCTGGGTAGGTGCCACTTCTTTAGCTATTTCTGCTGCCAAGTAGCAGTGCATGCAATGCTGTGTTCCG
The DNA here is from genome assembly GCA_029286625.1 of Parnassius orleans. Taxonomy (NCBI): domain Eukaryota; kingdom Metazoa; phylum Arthropoda; class Insecta; order Lepidoptera; family Papilionidae; genus Parnassius; species Parnassius orleans. The sequence goes on along the minus strand of JAGSMP010000043.1, from coordinate 67,014 downwards.
CTCCGAAAGTTATGAGGAACCATCATAATTGCAGGCTGTGAAACATTTACATTATAACTTAGATATCATTTCGCGTCTGTAGCTGTCTTCGTTTAAAGTTGGTTGTAGGAGTCCGTGGGTTGCAGTAGCCACTTACCATCAGATATATTTTTTATAAGATTCATGTGATAAAACAACACATTTTTTTAAAAATAGAATAAGGGTAATAAACGAGCACACAGTCTACCTGATGTTAAGTGAATGCTGTGTCCCATAGACATCTACATTTATACACAATTAAGAATCAAAATGCAGACGCGTTGTCACCCCCGAAGACTGAGATGAAATGCCTCGTTTCCAATAAAAAGGATCTCCGGCTCTCTACACTCACCGTAAGATACACTGCAGCATTAAGCTCCTATATTATGCTGGTATTCTGTGAGAGCTTGGGCTACAATCATAATACAGCTGCAGCGTGGCTCTACCACGTGTTATTATAGGTTTATCATATCAATTTTTTTTAAATTGTATACGAATTATTGAAGCAAATTATTGACAAAACGGATCGTATACACGATTATAACCGTTCTAAAGACATAGATTCGGTCCAGCGATCAGTTCTGAGTATTAGGGATAAGATATTCTTGCAAAATTCAATACCAGAGCTTGTAAGTACGAGTACGTAAAAATACCAGGATCGAAAACCAGGTTTTAAAATACTTTAAAATATTTGTTAGTATTCAGTCTAGGTCGTGTCGCGCCAATGCCCCGGGCACCGCGCTACTCACGATGTGTTCTCGACTTCCAAAAGTGAAAATATTTGCTCTTATGCAAGTTTTTCAACTTTCAATTGATCCGTATTCCGTGTTATCCTATGATGAATAAATTACACAATCGTATAAATTAAATAAGAATACTTGGAATTTCAAAGTATTTTTATCCGTAAATGCGATTTATTTATTTATTTATTTACACTTTATTGTACACCTTAGTAAAAAGGATTACAAAAAGCGGATTTAATGCCTTTTGGCATCATCTCCTAGAAGTCAACCCGGGACGAGTGGAAAATATTGTGATAGGTGCTAAAAATAATAAAGAACATTATAGTTAATCAGACAAAAAACTACTGATATAAAACATGTTCATAAAATTAAATAAACTAATATTATAATATTGTAGTGTAGCCACCACAATAGTATATATTAGTGTTAAGGTAGAATAAGTTCGGATCAGTATAATTAAAGTTCTTGTACAAGCAACACGTCTCCTATTTATTAAAAACCTTCAACATTACATGGCGACCCTGCCAGGCGGTGCGCTGCTACAATGTACGCGCACCGCCGGGCCTACAAGAATAGGATTTTTTTTTTTTACAAAAAATAAATAAATAAAGAAAATCGTCATGGATTAACTTGTAAATATTATTAAAAATATATACATTATAATAACGCAATGGACGTAATACCGGATGTGACAAGAAAACTATAATATGAAATACACGAGGAGAGGCCACAAAATATATTGTTTTAGAAGCAGACTGAAAAATTAAAACTGGCGGATTCATTGAAAAAGGGAAAGAAGCGGTTGTATTCTAGCGAGCATCATCCAGAAAATGTGAAAATTGAGTCAAAAGAACAAAGAAGAAATTAAGAGGTAATTTCGCACCTGTGTGATTTTAATTCCATTTAAAACTTTATTTATCTGATTAATTTGAGATTGTTTTTATGTTCTTTTGCTGTTATTTGAAGTTGTGTATTAAATATTCTGTATTTCATATATGTTTAAGTTGAAATTAATTATTAGATACTTAATATTAACGATTTAGTTGTTATTTTATTATTGTTTCAAAAAAAAAAAAAGAATCATATTACAATATTATAAAGTTACGTAAGTACTTCAGTGGCATTTGTATTAAGGCACTAGACGATTTTATATTCATTTTTTATATGAAAGATTAAATTTTACGTACTTAATTTCACCAAATTTATAGTTAAAATAACACTGTGATACGTTTTTATTTCTCGAATCCAAATTTTAAAAGGGTTATAATCAATTATTTTTTCTAAATTCACGATCACGATATACCTAAAGTTATATTATGATAGATAATTTATTTTTTCAATATTTTAAATAAATTAATGGTTTGTTATATGTAAACTCGATAGCTGCTACAGCGATTGTTTAAATTTTTGTATGCGATATAACTAACATCATAATATTTCTAGCAACGTTAAATTTAAGAGCCAATGAGTTATTGGATGTATGTACTATAACTATGAACGACGAAACTATTTAAATGTCTGTAAATTAAAAAAAAATGCTTAGAATCTCATTTTAAGGTTGCATTCATATTATAATATATTGTACAAGTTATATTAAAATTAGGTATGAATCACACGGTGTGCTTCAGTTCAGGCTTAGGTAATCATAGTTCGATGCAATCGCAAACGTTTCCATATACTTACTTTCGAATTTAAAACAAAGGTGTCTCAAATTGCTAGCGCTGCTATGAGTACAATTTGTATTTTGATCTGTTTGTTGTTATAATAGTGATGACGACTTACGTTCCCATTATTATTTCTTTTGTTTTGTTCATTTTAATATGAAACGTAATAATTTACTTTTGGTTTTATATTGTTTGAACTTTTAAAGCTTTTAAACTATTATAATCTCTTAAAATAGTACTTGTGTGGATTATGAAAATAATTACTTCGTTTAATTCGATTTTGAAACTCATTACATAAGGTATACAATTAATTGATTTAAATTCTGTTGTGCCCATATTGTGAGCCTCAATTCCTGACTGACAATGATGTAACTAAATATTTTACGAGACTATGTCATATTTGTAAAAGATGTAAGTAAATTTATGGATAAGTAAGAGAATACATAATTAGAAATGAAAAGTAATGATAATGTTGTAGGTTTGAGTGACATAGGCAAAGAAAATTGTCGGTGGTTAGCATATCACATACAATCAGCCTGATCAGCTGAGAGTTTGGAAAACTAATAACCGATTAATTTTAAGGTTGTTCGGATGCGATTAAAGACGTTATGAGTTTTAAAGAGGGAATGATAATTTATTATGAATTGTATAGAAATATTGTCCATAATCTTGGGTACAATTAAATAATGACTAATAAATATTATAAATGTAAAGAAATAAATAGAAATAAAACAAAAGTTGACCTGCATAAATAAGTAATGGAGAGATACGGGAACGTCCATCACTGGTAAAGCATATAGTCCTCGAGCAGGGTATGTTTCCATGTTTGGATGATAAAATCGGAGATAACGGGTACTAGGGAACAATACCTTCAGTACAAGTGAGATGTGAACAATTTTACTCACATTAGTACTGTTGGGGACCAGAGAAGTCTTAAATTTGTTACCCTTAATAATGGTACATTGAGGTCGTATCCTTCATTGGATCATAGTGTGAACTTAGTTTCCTCCGTGACAATTGTTGGAGTCTTTTTAAAATGACTTAAACGTTGACCTCAAGGTTGTGCGCACAACCCAAGGTACAGTTTTACCTTGATATAGTATGATTTAAAAAGTTTATGTACCAATAAAATAAAATGAATGTAATGAAAATGTAATATAGTACCCAAGTAAATGGGGGGCCCATATTTATAAAGTACCCGCGTGATAAATATCATGAAATAAAATATAAATGAAGTGAATTAATACCCGTTTCCGATATCTAATAAATAAATAAATGAATAAGAGAATAGAAATACTAGCTAAAGGTCAAAAATATTAAGAAATAAAAGAAAGTACGTACAAGAAATATGAAAAAAAGGCCTGATAATCGAAAACAAAGGATATGAGAGTACTGTTAGTATGAAAATAAAGGACATGAGAATAATTAAAATGAGGTAAATTATTACCTCATTTCAAAGAATCCTGAACAAATCTAAATGTGAGATATTATGTTGTTATTTTGCAATTCTGTATTAGGGTTACACCTACAATGTTACTCAAAATGCTACTTACAAGCTACACATCTAGTAACTATAGGATCGATCCACACAACCACATGTAAAAACAATTAAATTTGATTAATACATTTTAGCGTAGATTTACATGAATTTACAAGATTTTTTTTCATATTTAGGCACATTGATTCATAGTTACAATAACTCTACCTTAAATTTCTTTTTGTGTTATTTTTTTTGTTTATGTATAATTTGTACAATTTTAAACTAAATTTGGTATATTGCTTACTAAAATCAAATCCAAAGCGTATCGATAGTCTATTATTATAAGTTTGATAATGTAATAATTTTTTTTTTCTCTATATAGACAGTCAAATCTAAATTTACGTTAATACATATTTACTTTAAAAAAAATTGTCTTTTCAAATGTTAAACAAATATTTTGTTATAACTTCTAAATTAACTTTATTACACTTTTTAAACTCTGTATTCAATTAAGATAAACATTTTTCTATGAAAATCTTTTTTCTAAAAAGAGAAAAAGTAGTAATCAGTTTTCGACTATTATAAATAACTTAAATAATAAACACTCGATAATGTATGTAAATGTAAATGTATTATAACAATGCAATGTAACGATCTCAACTACGTACATTAAAAAGTGTTTAATACTATAATTTTCAAATACTTTTAAGTGTACTCATAATAGAACATTTTGTAAGTTATGTTGAATTAGATATTATGTTTGTGTCATACGATGTAATTGAAAACCTTTCCTTATACGTGCTTTGGATATTATAACAAAGGTGTCTGTCACCAACCGCTTACGCGGCTGAGATTGCAACTAGAAACACTAACTATAAATAGATAACTTTATTTTTTATTTTATTTTTGTCGGTGGGAGGTGTAGTGTAGCCACCACAATAGTATATATTAGTGTTAAGGTAGAATAAGTTCGGATCAGTATAATTAAAGTTCTTGTACAAGCAACACGTCTCCTATTTATTAAAAACCTTCAACATTACAATATTAACAGAAATACAATAAATTTCATTATCATTACAGCCCTTCACAAGTCCACTTCTGAACATAGGCCTCCCCCAAGGAATGCAACAAAACACGATCCTGAGCCACCTGCATCCATCGACTTCCTGCATGTCTTACCAGGTCGTCACTCCATCTAGTGGGGGGTCGCCCTATTCTTGGCCTACCGGTACGAAGCTGCCATTCGAGAACCTTTTTCTCCCATCGGTTGTCGATTCTTCGAGCTATATGGCCGGCCCATTTTCACTTCAGCTTACTAATCCGTTGGGCTATGTCGGTCACTCTGATTCTACTGCGGATATCCTCATTTCTAAGTATATCACGCAAAGAAACCTCGAGCATAGCCCTCTCCATAGCTCGTTGAGCGACCTTGAACGTCTTCATACGGCCAGCAGTGAAGGACCACGTCTCAGATCCATAAGTCTTCACTGGCAACATGCACTGGTTGAACAATCTTGTTTTGAGGTTTTTAGGTATACCTGACGAGAAGATGTGTCGTAATCTCCCGAACGCTGCCCGGCTGAGTTGAATCCGCCGATTGACCTCTCGGTCGAAGTTGGACTTACCTAGTCGGACTATTTGTCCCAGGTAAACATACTCGTCAACAACTTCGAGCTTAGTGCTCCCAACAACTACCGGTATAGGTGTGACATGGACATTGCACATGATCTTTGTTTTGTCAATGTTCATCTTAAGACCTATCCGTTGGGAGACACTATTGAGGTCATTGAGCATAGTGCTTAGGTCCTCCAGCGATTCTGCCTAAAGGGCTATATCGTCGGCAAATCGAACGTGAGTGATGTACTCGCCATTGATGTTAATACCGTATCCATTCCAGTCCAGTAGTTTTATAACGTCTTCCAATGCAGCGGTAAAGAGTTTCGGGGATATAACATCACCCTGTCTTACACCTCTCTGCAGTTGGATAGGTTTCGTACTCTGGCTCTGTACTCGGATAGCCATCGCAGCCCTACTGTAGAAACACTTCAGCATTTCGATATATCGACAGTCTACTTGGCACCGCTGAAGGGATTGTAGCACCACGCAAATTTCGACGGAATCAAAGGCTTTCTTATAGTCCACATACGCAAGGCAAAGTGGCAGATTGTACTCTTCGGTCTTCTGTACAATTTGCCGAAGGGTATGTATGTGGTCTATGGTACTAAAGCCTTTTCGGAAACTGGCTGGTTCGGGAGGTTGGAAGTCGTAGAGTCTGCTTGCGAGACGATTCGTTATGACTGTCAAAAACAGCACGTAGACGCGGCTCAGAAGGGAAAACGGTCAGTAGGGCTAGCATGGGCAGGAGACAATTTTATCCCCGGGGAAAGGAGAAAATATTTATCTGCTCACTTAATTTTATCGACCCTTCGAGCAGACTTATCGATTTAGACTTAGATAGATTTTTTGTAAGGACATAAACTTAAACCCACGTCCAATGAACTAGGATAAAATTGTACCTTTCAAATGTCAAAAAAGCATAATTTTTTATCTTTGATTTGGCTCCTTACACAAAAACGAAAATAGTGATGTACATTCTGTAAATACTAAGAACAAGCAAAAGTTAGTTATACCAGTTACTCGACTCCAAAGAGTCAGTAACTCCTTCATGGGGCAATGTATACGCTTTTACATCTAAGTCCCACAAAATTTGTAGACCTTTTCTATCAAAAGGTTTAAATTATTTATTAGGCAAAAATTGTCTAGTAAGGGTTATTATACTACTAAAGAGTACATGACTGATTATAACCCCTGTGAATGAGGTGATGGCTACCATGCTGTTTCTAAATGTTGTCATAACAATTGTATAAAATATTATATTGTTACAAGATAATTTTATCTCTTGTCAGTGGTATAATAGGGGGATAAATTTTTTGTCCCCAGCCCATGCTAGCCGTGCTGTAGTACTTTCGTACTTTGTAGCCAACAGACTTGACATTATCGGTAAACTATCTGGGCAAAAATTGGTATGGACGTTATTTGATCATTGCAATGAATTTCAGTGTGTCTTTAGTTCCGCGAAAACATATGTAGGTCGCTACTACTCGGCGTATATCAAAGCTGCGTATATTCAACTTTTTTCTCCATCGATTATTCCGCGTATCCTGCTACCGTATATTGTAAAATGTTTTCAAAGTTTTTGTAAAATCAAATTGATGATTTAATTACTTCCGCAAAGTGAGCTCCCGATATGGGTTGTGCGTGTAAAGACGGGCGGAAGGTTCTTAAGTGGCGAATATTTGTTTACTATTGGGCGAAAAAGCGCTTTTAACAGTGGTAGTTGTTGCACGGATGGGCCGGCTCGAACTGGGGTGGTACCACGACCTCACAGAATACCAGCGTCAAGTAGAAGTTTACTTATCCGTTTCACATGGTAAGGGCAAGTGGCCGGAGACAGAATTCCCCCCTCCCCCCACGCCTTTAACATGGCAACAGAGTTAAATAAAAAACACTACCCCAGGAGGTTACCAGCACCTCTGGTGACGTAGAATCCCTCGCTGATCATCCAAGCTCACACTACCCTACTCTTTCTGAGACTGGGTGCTCAGTCCCGCGCATTATGAGGGGGGGGGGGGGAATTTCACTGTGACTGAAACTGCTCTATGCAAGCGGAGCAATAACACAAAGGCGACCCCTGTCACGCTATCCGTGAACTTCTGCAACATCAGGGGACTTCATTCAAACTTTAAAGCCGTCCGCTATCATCTGGAGACGGCGAAGCCGGCCTTGCTCTTCCTTGCCGACACACTGGTGTCCTTTCCGGACTTCGTATCTGTCCTACCCGGGGTACAAATTAGAACACTTCTTTGTGCCCCGGTCTGGAATTTGCGTATACATCAAAGAGGACATCTGTTTTCAACGCTCTCGTCAGTCTTGAAGGTTGACCTGTCCATCCTATGGCTGCGCGTAGACAGCGACGACAATCACCGCGTCTACGGATGCCTCTATAGGTTCCATAGCGGTAATACCGAAATAGTGGACGGGACGGAGCCTGCAACCAAATGGCTGCAGGCTCCGTCACATCCGCAGGTATCGTGATCCTCGGTGATTATAACGCCCACCAAGCAGAATGGCTTGGTTCCTGTTTAACCCAGTAGATCTGTTTATGACTTTGCCTTGGCATATGGTCTGACACAACTGGTTACTTTGCCTACGCAGATCCCTTCAAAATTGTCATTGCCAAGGCAAAGTCGGAACACATTGGCAGAATTGGCAAGAAACTAGTTCGACTTCGGGAACCTTCGGGAATGGGCGTGGCATTCTGGTCTCTCGCCAAAGGTGTCCAAGGAAATTTCTGCCAGCCATTTCTGCCATCTCTGCACCAGGAGGACAACTCACTGGCTCATGCCGCAAAGGAGAAAGCTAGACTCTATCATTGCGTCCAATTCGACTCTCGATGACGGGGGGAACACAACGCCGACCATTCCGCGGACCGAGCGCTGTTTACACAGCGCTCGGTGCGCAAAGCACTCCACTTCCTGGACTTGACGTCCTGATGGAGTTCCTCCTATTGTGCTGAAGAGGTGTGCTCCAGAGTTGAAACCGGTTTTAACGAGCACGCCAAGCTTTTAGAGGCCAAATTGGCCTCTAAAAGCTTGGCGTGCTCAGCAGTGCGGGTCAGTATTTCATGCCGACACCGCCTGCAACTTTACAAGGCACAGGTTCGGCCTCACTTGGAATATCTACTGTCATCTCTTGGCCGGGGCTTCCTTGTGCCAGCTCCTTCCATTTGATCACATCCAGCGCAGAGCGGTTTGAATTGTCGGCAACCGAACTTTCTGATCGGATTGACTCACTGGCACTGCGAAGAGATGTTGCATCACTTTGCGTATTTTATCATATCTACCGCGGGGAGTGCTCTGAGGAATTCCTCGCACATCGCGACAAAACTCGCGATACCATCCATACCATTTAGATGATTGGCGGTCCACTCCTGGTGATTTACAAGAAGTTTTCTTCCTCGCACAACTTCCTGGTCGAATCGACTACCACCAGCGATTTTTCCGGACCGATACGGCTTAGAGGCCTTAAAAAAAGAGCCTATTCTTTTTTAAAAGGCTGGCAACGGACCTGCAATTCCCCTGGTGTTGCAGTTGTTCATGGGTGGTAGTCGAAATTTACTATCAGGTGAGCCAAATGCTCGTTTGCTCCCTCTTCTATAAAAAAATGAAATAACAAAGATTTATTCGCAAGGAATCTTACACCCGACAGCTCATCAAGTGTAACAGTTGCACTACAAAAACCGCTATGATTTCATATGGGATAGAGACGGTCTCAAGGTCGACAAATAACGCTAGATGTGCTCTCTTCTGTATAAAGCCCTACAAGCCTAGTCACTACTTATTTGCAACCTTAGGATATAAGCTATCTCCAACCTTGATGAGTTAGAGAGAGATAGCTTGAATACGAAAGCAGGCCCGAGGTCGCAAATTGGGAGTAGGGAGAAGTGCAATCTCTGCACACTCTTCGTACGTTCGAGTTCGGATTGGGCGTAAAAAAGTGGCAAAGATATTTATGCAAGGAATTTTACAAAAGCCCGAACGTTCACTGCACGCCTAGTTGCTCTTTATTTGCAACCTTAGGATGATGCTTCTGACGTAAAAACAGAACTCGGACAAAATGTAGTACGATTATGGAGCTCAGGCAAGACTCCTCCGACAATATGGAACTCCAACACCATACAACTCAGGCATTACGTTACTCCAATTTAAACTAACTTCCACAATACTGTATTCAGACAAAACAGTAGACATGAGTGTACATGTCCATGGCACCTAACACATAACATGTGAATTTTGAAAACCAACCTTATTACTGCGAAATATAGGCAATTTCTGGGTCAAAACTTGACTGAATGGCTGTGTCAAAAACTGACGTAAGGTGTAGAGCTATCAACATGTTTTGGTAAACTCATGTCTACTGTTTTGTATTTTTAAAGTTCATATCCGTCGGAGTAACGTACCTGATGTCTAGAGTTGTATAGTATCAGAGCTGCATAATGTCGGCGAATTGTCCTGACGGAATTCCATAGTGGTATCAATTCTGTTAAGCATGCACTAAAAATTTTAAACTATCACTGTCTTTTACTATAAGTGAAAACAAGAAAGTGATAGCAAGAATTTAGTACTGTCAAATCAGTTTACGAAATGCATTTCAACGTGGTTTTAATAGACGTGCCGTTTAAAATTAATCGGGAATTTTAGTTTCACTAATTTGACAGCTGTAAAATTATTGCTATCTCTTTATTGTTTTATGCGTAAGTACTTAAATTATAATATTAGTTTCAAATGAGTTTATTGCGTATTTAACTAATTCCATACTAGTGTCGAAATAGCAAGGATCATACTATTTTTTTTGTCGGAATTCTGTTTTTACGAAGATGTTTTTTATCTCTATATCCATATTATAAACAAATGTTTACACACGTGAGTTTATGACTGTCTATGATTATCCCTATTATTCATGACAATCACTGTTTACATATATCTAAATCAGTAACGGAAGCATTTCCGTAAAAAAACAGAGAACTGTTTTGTTGCTATTTTTAAGAACACTTTTTGTCAGAATTCATTGACACCGCCTGCCAGAAAATTCCTTTCGTTTATCTGTGTGTTTTTGGAATTAACATACCTAACAATGAGAGTTTTGGCGGGAACTTGACTGGATTATCGCTAAGTGACGCATTTGCATATTGTGAAGAAGATAACATAATAATCCGAATGAAATGAAGACATGGCTTAAAGAACAAGCATCCAAGTCAAAAATATTAATAAACGTAACAATGAGTTTAGACGGAAGTAGGGAAGATAATGCTATGTACAAAATGTGTACGAAGATTCATATAGTGTGCTTCATGATTTTTGTCAGGTACGGAAGCACAAAACTGGAAAAACATACAAAACATTTATGAAAATATATTAAAGATATTCACATAATTTTCGTCATGAACGGATGCACTAAATGAGCTAAATACACATACAACGTACTGTGGAGAGATGTGTTTGCAAAGCATGTCTGGCAGGTTGCGCCAATAAGTATTCAAAGCCCTTCAAATAAGTGTTCAAATGTTGTTGCTATATCTGGCACCAGCTTTATGAACGGATGCATGAAGTGAGCAAAACATACGAACCATATACGTTATATAAAGAGTGCCACATGATTTTTATCATGAACGGACGTCCTTAATGACCAAGGAATTTTTGAATTTAAAATTGAATATCGTCCTATCTAATATAAATCAAATTCCTATTCTACTGTGTTATTTGTTACAGATTAATTAATTAACAAACACATTAACACAACAATATTTACTCTCTAAACATTTGAAATGTTGTCGAAAATAGAAGATGCAATACGTATTTATCATACTCGTAAAAAGACGCAAGAAGTTGTCAGTGATGTAAATACATATACATATATATATTTATTGTACACCACACCACGGTTTACTTCGTGGCATACAATCGTACACCATACAATACTGCTTTTCTAACCCCGGCAATACATGTTGGCCAAGCCTCAGCTAACGCGAGCATAGGCAAATTGATACAAGACGAGTGCTACAGTCTACACATTGGTCAAGTTCGAAAGAGACCAATGCCAAATGATAATGTTCACAAGTTTTTGTGGAGCTTTCCACATGTTGGCCGTAATTATTTTTCATTGAGAATTGGACGACGCAGAAGTTATTGCAGCTTCTGCTATTTATTTAATGAATGCATATAATTATCATGTCAGTGTACTCCGCAGTAAAGTTGTAAAAAGAAGAGGCAGTGATATTGTCGAAATTATTTTGAAGTTGCAACTTAATTAAAACATAACATCTCACCGGGACGGACGCCAAGCTGTAACTGACATGGCTGACTAACATGTGGACGCAACTTGCCGAATGCAGGCGAGCGCGTTTGATTTGTGCAGAAAAACCGACACTGTTCCTAAGTGAGACGAGTCGCAGCGAGCGATCCCGAGTAGTAGCAAGGCACGCCAAACGATCCGTATACACGTTGGCGATCGCCTGCACTCAGCCAGCTAGGCTAGCGTTGACGAGCAATGTAGAGGCTAGACAAATGGGCTGTCTATACGTTGGTACTCGCCTTCGCCCGGCCAACATGTATAGCCGGCTTAATGATACATAATATTCTACTCAACATACCGCCCACCTAGAACAACATTGTTTTACACCATACACACAAGTCTCAAATTAACAAAATAAATATTTAAAAAATCCTTACTTATTCTAACTTACACTACATCATTATTTTATTAAAGTTAATATACAAATTTTGTTTGTTGGCCGCTTATCAATAGAATTTTTTGTTCTTGTGGAAACTACACGAGTAACTTTGTCTGCACCTGGATATCTTGTGACTGCTCTGCCATAGATCCACCAACAAGGTGGTAGATTTTTTTTCTTAACGATGACAACATCGCCTAAATGAGGTTCAGACGTTTGGGAGAACCGTCTTTTGGTTTGGAAAAAATGTCGTAAATATTCAGACGACCACTTTCGCCAAAAGTCTTGAACCATTTTTTGCCTATACTGCCATTCACGCAACGAACTTATATTTGAGGATTCAAAATTCAGATCCGGTGCTACCAGCGGAGGTTCACCTATTAAGAAGTGTCCCGGTGTTAATATGTTCCCGTGTTCACCATCATCACACAATCTAGACAGTGGCCTGGAATTCAGACACGCCTCGATTTGCGCCAAGACCGTCGGCAGCTCCTCAAAGGTCAGCATCGAATTCCCAATAACACGTCTTAAGTGATAATTAACCGATTTCACACCGGCTTTCCATAACTCTCTAAAGGTCGGGGCGTGAGATGGAATGAAATGCCACGTGGTGCCCTTATTAGCCAATAACTCAGCTACTTCTCTTACAATATTATACTTTTCTGAACGAAACAAATGGGCAAGTTCCTTGGCTGCGCCCACGAAGTTCGTTCCGTTATCGCTCCTAATCTCCTGAAAAAATACCTCTGCGACCCACAAACCGTTTGAAGGCCTGTAAGAAATCTTCACTGGTAAGGTCGGATACCACTTACCAAGTGTATCGCTCTGGTTGCCATGCACACAAACAGCCATATATACCCTTTATAAGAGCGGTTTCCCCTTTTTTTAGAGACTCTTAGCTGAATAGGTCCAGAATAGGCTACTCTGCTGCACTTGAATGGTCGTGTTGAAGTTACACGAACAGCACGTAATTGGCCCATTAGTTGATTTTTTTGTAACTGGCCTGTTTTTAACGGTGGTTACACATCTATGAACGCAAGCTTTAATTAGTTGTTTCACACCAAATATCCAGTCAGTAGCATTCAGAACGGTCAACATTAGCAGCGTGTTTATGTGCGTAGCTGAGAAAATTAACTTGGTGAAATTGCAATCCTTGGGCAATATGATTGGATGTTTCCGATCATTTGGAAGCTGTGATTCACTTAGTCGACCACCCACCCTGAGGATTTGTCGATTATCCAAGTACGGCATAAGTACCCATAGCTTACTTCTTTTATTTACGCTGCAATCCCTTTATAGCTTCTCTATCTCTTCCTGGAAATGTTCCCTTTGACAATGCTTTATAACATATTTTAACGCTTCTCTTAATTCATCCCCAGTAAGTTGACTCGTGAATTTTTGCCTCGAATAGTGTCTTAAACCGAGGAACCGTCTACAGCGTGCCACACGCTCAAAAGTCGGGTTAACGATGAATATTTGTCCTACAGCTGCACTTGGAGTGATGCACAATGAACGCGCACTTGTTCCAATTCTGTGCGAATATTATTTGATTTCTCATATAAAACCACTTTATCGTGAAGGAAATCGGGGCCATTCAACTATAGATTGCTCTTTAACAAGCCTAGAGGGCTCATTTCTTGGGAAGCAATGTCTGCAGGATTTTAAGCCGATCTCACGTGACACCATTGACTTGAATCAAATCAAATCAATCGATTAGATTTCAGAAACCCTGTTTGCCACGATAACCTTCCAACGATTCGGGTGATCGCTCAGCCACTCAAGAACAACCGTTGAGTCTGTCCGGGCATGCCAGTTTACACCACACCACGGTGTACTTCTTTCCTTCCGAAATGGGGGATAGTCTTATAGACTGTTGTTGGTATACCATAAACAACGTATCCAGTGGTACATACATTTATTTAGGAGCGATAGTGTTTATTTTATTAGGTGAGCGACATCTAGCGTGGAGCGGCGGAACCATACATATACTGTGTTTCTAATGATACATAACATTCTACTCAACAATATATATATATATATATATATATATATATATATTGTGATGTATGTTAAAATAATACTACTCTGTGTTAATACTCTATATTGTATTACTCTATATTAACCTAATTGTTAACCAGAAACAGAAACAGAAACAGAAACTTTTTTATTCAATATAGATTATAAATAATACTTATTGAAAGTCACTTTGTCTAATTACCACTGGTTCGAAAAAAACCTCTGTCCTGGGAAGAACCAGCAAGAAACCCAGCGGGACTTTTTTTAAATAACAGCTTACAATCATGTATATTACACAATTAACCACACAAAACAAATTAGAAACAGCCTGGCAGCGAACACCTCATTCCCAGGGGTTATTATCATCCATAAATTTCTTAATATTATAATAACCCTTTTTATACAAACTATGTTTAATAAAGTTTTTGAATTTTGAGCAGGTCGAATTTTGTATATTTTCTGGGATTTTGTTGTAAAAGCGTATACATCGCCCCAAGAATGAATTACTGACTCGGTGGAGTCGAGTAACTGGTACTACTAGCTTGTGTTTGTTCCTAGTATTTACAGAATGAATATCACTTATTTTTGTATAACTACTTTTATTTTTGTGTACGTACATTACATTTTCATAAATGTATTGAGAGGCCAAAGTTAATATATTAATTTCTTAAATTTTGTCTGAGCGACTTTAGGTTTTAAATCATAGATTGCCTTATGGCCCGCTTCTGTAAAACAAATATAATTTCAGTGTCAGTTATGTGTCCCCATAGCAAAATACCATAGGACATTATGCTATGGAAATAGCAAAGTAAACAAGTCTAGCTGTTTCCACACTGGTAAGATTTCTAATCTTTTTTACAGCATATGCTGCAGAACTAAGTCTGCTTGCTAACTTTGATATATGGGGGCTCCATTGAAGCTTCGCGTCTAGTTTTATTCCAAGAAAAATGGTGGTATCGACAAGACTAAGTTCCTCCCCATTTAAAATTACATTAGTATTTAATTGTTCTGACATTTGGAGTCACGAACTCATACATTTCGTTTTAGTGCTATTTAAATGCAAGTTATTAACATTAAGCCAATTTACTAATTTAGATATAGCATTATTTACTTCGTCATATTTTAATAATTGTCGTTTTAATTTGAAAATTAATGAAGTGTCATCAGCAAATAATACTACATTATGGTTATCCCCTACTATGTAAGGTAAGTCATTAATATATATAAGAAACAGAAAGGGGCCGAGAATTGAGCCTTGAGGCACGCCCATTTGTACTATCGACCCGGAAGAGCTCATACTATTAATGACAACTTTTGAGTTCTGTTACTTAAATATGAAACAATTAATTTAAGAGCATTACTTACACCGTAGTGTTGTAGTTTCTGATTAATGTTTCATGGTGAACACAATCGAAGCTTTGGATAGGTCACAGAATATACCCAAAGCATCCTGTGAATTCTCCCATGCATTGAAAATATATTTAATCAGCTCAACACCAGCATCAGTTGTCGAGCGACCCCTTGTGAAACCGAATTGATTTTTATGAAGTAAATTATTAACATTAAAAAAAAATTAACATTTGATCAAGAATAATTTTTTCAAAAATTTTACTTAGTGTTGGCAGTACAGAAATGGGTCTAAAATTGGCGGGGTCTAATGTACTAACCTTTAAACAAGATGTTTTAAAATATATTACTCATTATTATTCGAGCATTTGGTCGTTTCATTTACCTAACACCAAATCGTACATGGCGACCCCAAGGACAAAGCCTGTCGCGCCGCGAATTTGAGACTATACGTTGCTCGATAGTTCGAAGAATTTGTAACAATGGAGATAGTGCAATTAAATTGTTAATACGGGTCATACGTATGCATTATAATAACCGAAGCCAAAAATAAAGAGGAGACTGTAATTGTGTAAAACGCGGCCGCTGGAGACAATAAATCTTCTACCGAAGAAATTCGTTTTCATATGTCAACAACCAATATAATACTAGCTGTCATCCTGTTTGTGGTATTGCTTGGCATTATATAGCTTTTGTATAAAGAATACAGATTGTGCCATGCCAAATGGATAGACAAGGAAATTAATCGAACAACCATAAGAAGATCGCTTTTTCGCCGCCAAATGCAACCTGATCCCGGGGAATATCCAAAGATTTTTCAAATTATATAAAATGCTGGTAACTAAATTTCTATGACTGTTTACGTCTTAAAAGTGAATATGTGTAAAGTAAAATTAATAATTTTTTGTGGAAAACTCAAAAAGAAAAAGGTCAACAAATAAATACCTAATATAATCTCATATAATTAAATTCAAAATCAAATTATTTATTGTAAATATAGGTTGATACAGTTGGTGCTTATATAGTTTATCACTTATAGAATAAACATTTAGTTCAGCTATATCCCGCCATTTGGCATGCAATATTCATCACATTTTATTAATTTTATATTAAATTACTTAAACATGCTCTAGTTATAATTGGAGTTCATATGATAAATAATCAAAATAATACAGATAAGTCAATTTAGATAATATTATATAAGTGAATCAATTTAGTTATTCTGAGTCATGTAACAGCCAATTATTGAATTGCATATTTGTCTTCAAAATATTATTTCTAACTAGTATGCCTTATTAACAAGAAATTGCTTCAATAGGATTTTAAACTTATTCTGTTGGAGCATTTCAAATATTTGTAATGGTTATAAATTCAAGGGCCATAGAAAATATACTGTTGTTAAATTGCACTGTTTTGTTTGATGGAAAACATATTTTGTGATTATTACGTTTACTGTAGGCACTCAAAGAAATATGCGTGATAACAAAGACAGCTACCTTATATATATAAAGGCATGGAAGCGTTAACAGTTTCAGACTAAAAAAAAAATACAACTATCCGTCTGTTTTAACTTCACAATGGCCCTTACACATCTCTTTAAAATTCAGAACTCAAAATCATGTATCTTCATATATCATATATCTTTATCTTTAATCGTAAAATTTGTATCGCATCGAGTATCTATTATCCATAAAAATACAGTGACATACCTTATTTAAACGATGTATTGTGCGAAATGAAATTTGAACTGTAGGATATGTTTTGATAATTACTTTGCATAACTGTTGTAATAATTTATGCTAATCTTAATATGAAGTATATAATAGTTTTTTATTTAATATACTATGGGGTGTTATGGATGTTATTTTAATACTATGTGAAAATTTAAAGAAAATAAGAGTACACTTGATTAAATTAGGACCACGATAAAGGACCGAAAAGTAAATTTAGTGAGAAATGTTAAGTGAACTTAATGTTATTTATGAACAGTATGAAACTTGCCTAATTGATTTTAAAGATATTGTTTAAAATAGATATTTTAATAGCCAAGATATTTCATTAACCGATAACTATTGTCGTTTATTTTTAAATTTGTATGAAGACATTTTATTGTTGTGTCAAAGTGAATTGAATTTAAAAATTTCTTCATTTGATTTAAAAACGAAGAAATTTGGTCATGGATAAGAACAATATTTTCTAGTGGATTCGGGTGCGTCATTATCGGCATATAATTAAAAACATGCGCTTGAAAATAATATTACAGTCCATAAAGAGAACATTACCATAAATAGATTAGGGGGCACTGTTCATGGCTGTTAGACGGGTAATGAAGCTGTAGTCTTCAGTAGATTTGACAGCATACAGGAAACTAAACAGCGGGACTTACGCAACATTAATACTGCTCGTATTGAAGAAGCGATCGAGCGGAACCAGGGCTCCAAAGTCTTTGCCAGAGATCTTTTTTTTTATAATTTAATAATTTATTTCAAGAAACTGTAGAATTAATTCAAATAATGTCTTAATTTAAAATAGTCTAAAATAACAGGCACCTGTTAGATAGGGCGGAATTTTGCGATTTTTAATACAGCTCTTTGAGCGCGTTCCAGTAGTAGCAGTGGAGTTTTAGCCCCTCCCCATGAGGTTATACAGTAGGTGAGAATTGATTGACATGGGAAATATCTTGCTTACTACCTTAAAGCAAAAGAACGAATATTTGTAAAAACTAACATTAGTTTACGGACTCTATTGCACAGGTGGTCTATGTGATTTTAAAAAGGTAATTAGACAAGAGTGACTTTCAATAAGTATTATTTATAATCTATATTGAATAAAAAAGTTTCTGTTTCTGTTTCAAGAGTAGAATCTATAATTATTCCAAGGTATTTAAAAGTTTTTGTATTAAAAATAACTGGGGAGTTATATTTAGACTCTGCAACTGAACAACTTTGATGCATAAATTTCTGGAAGAGTTATATGCTGAGGTGCGCATAGATAAATGAATATATTTGGTTTTGTCCGTATTCAGTGTTAATATGTTTTGTTGGAGCCATTTATTAACCCTCTCAAAACCTTGCTGTGCACATAAAAAAACCTTGACTACTGTATTGTCAGAAAAAAGGAGCACGGTATCATCTGCGTAAGATATTGAGATTTTTAATTTATTGTTACAAAAATTCCTATATCTTTTATACGAAATATGTAAGAAGGAATTATCTGAAGAAGATTTTGTCATCAGGTGTAGTTTGTCCCTATGTTTCATGCACCTAATTAGACCGGGTGGCAAGGTTTATGTTATTTTTTAACTACTGTGATATACGAAGTATTGCTAACGATGGTATTTCGTACGTTATTTATTAAGTAAGGCAAAGAAATGTCTACGTCATCGATTTTATAAACTGGCTAAAGTCAATGTTTTGAATTGCATGTTCAAGGTTTTTCATATTAGTTTTAGGAATGAAGTATTTACACTTCGGTTTAAGTATTTTAAGGCTTAAGTTAAGAACGACGGCACTATGATCGGTTAATATAGGATTGGTGACAAGGGTTATAGATGGTTACTTAGTTTTAGTAAAAGTGGTCTAAACAGGAACCACTTAGATGAGTAGAGCAAATGTGCTGGTAGCAGACCCTGGCATGCACAGATATTAAGGTAGTCTTTTGCTCCACCATGACTGCCTTCTGGGTTGAGATCTATATTCATATCACCCGTTAACACTATATTTTTGAAAGGCGACAGTTGCCTAAGTGTATTGTCTAATGTCGTGATAAAATTGTCTATTTGTTTAAAACCACAAGGTCTGTAAACAGCAAGGATAGCAGTTTCATGGCCCACTTTCACCAATAACCTACTACAATCTAGCATATCAGGTTCTTCGACTGATATATTTATATTTTTTTTTGCAAAGACTACTACACCGTAATTTTGGTTATATACAGATTTACTGAAACAGAAACTTTTTTATTCAATATAGATTATAAATAATATTTATAGAAAGTCACTCTTTTGTCTAATTACCACTGGTTCGAAAAAAAAACCTCTGTCCTGGGAAGAACTAGCAAGAAACCCAGCGGGACTTTTTTTTTTAAACAACAGCTTACAATCATGTATATTACACAATTAACCACACAAAACAAATTAGAAACAGCCTGGCAGCGAACACCTCATTCCCAGGGGTTATTATCATCCATAAATTCCTTAACATTATAATAACCCTTTTTATACAAACTATGTTTAATAAAGTTTTTGAATTTTGAGCAGGTCGAATTTTGTATATTTTCTGGGATTTTGTTGTAATAGCGTATACATCGCCCCAAGAATGAATTACTGACTCGGTGGAGTCGAGTAACTGGTACTACTAGCTTGTGTTTGTTCTAGTATTTACAGAATGAACATCACTTATTTTTGTATAACTACTTTTATTTTGTGTACGTACATTACATTTTCATAAATGTATTGAGAGGCCAGTTAATATATTAATTTCTTAAATTTTTGTCTGAGCGACTTTAGGTTTTAAATCATAGATTGCTCTTATGGCCTCTTCTGTAAAACATATATAATTTCAGTGTCAGTTGCGTGTCCCCATAGCAAAATACCATACGACATTATGCTATGGAAATAGCTAAAGTAAACAAGTCTAGCTGTTTCACACTGGTAAGATTTCTAATCTTTATTATAGCATATGCTGCAGAACTAAGTCTGCTTGCACTTTGATATATGGGGCTCCATTGAAGCTTCGCGTCTAGTGTTATTCCAAGAAAATGGTGGTATCGACAAGACTCAGTCTCCATTTAAAATTACATTAGTATTTAATTGTCTGACATTTGAGTCATGAACTTCATACATTTCTGTTTTATTATTTAAATGCAAGTTATTAACATTAAACCAATTTACTAATTTAGATATAGCATTATTTACTTCGTCATATTTTAATAATTGTCGTTTTAATTTGAAAATTAATGAAGTGTCATCAGCAAATAATACTACATTATGGTTATCCCCTACTATGTAAGGTAAGTCATTAATATATACAAGAAACAGAAAGGGCCGAGAACTGAGCCTTGAGGCACGCCCATTTGTACTATCGACCCGGAAGAGCTCATACTATTAATGACAACTTTTGAGTTCTGTTACTTAAATATGAAACAATTAATTTAAGAGCATTACTTACACCGTAGTATTGTAGTTTCCTGATTAATGTTTCATGTGAACACAATCGCTTTGGATAGGTCACAGAATATACCCAAAGCATCCTGTGAATTCTCCCATGCATTGAAAATATATTTAATCAGCTCAACACCAGCATCAGTTGTCGCGACCCTTGTGAAACTGAATTGATTTTTATAGTAAATTATTAACATTAAAAAAATAACATTTGATCAAGAATAATTTTTTCAAAAATTTTACTTAGTGTTGGCAGTACAGAAATGGGTCTAAAATTGGCGGGGTCTAATGTACTACCAGATTTAAATAAAGGTATTACTTTACTATGCTTCATCAAATCAGGAAATACACCATATTCGATACTAGTATTAAAAATAATAGCTAGTTGAGGCGCGATTATATCGATTATAGACGCAATAACTTTAACGGAAATGCCCCACAGATCCGCAGTTTTCTTAACATCAATAGTTTTAAAATATTTTACAATATCTTTTGATGATATTTTATGAAATGTAAAATTCTTTGTACACGCATTTACATTTTGTTTAAGCAATGATTCGGCGACGGCAGGAGAAGAATTCAGTGACATAGTGGTTAAGATCGGAATATCCGTAAAATATCAAAAACCATTGCAACATCCTGATCTGATTCCGTTAATTTGTTGTTAAAACTCAACCGGTAGTTTGAATTGCGAGAGTTGACCTTACCAGTTTCACTATTAATTATACTCCACGTCATTTTAATTTTATTAGAAGCTGTCTTAATTTTGTTGCTCAAATGCAAAGATTTGGCTTTGGAGCACACTCTTTAAATATTTTTGAATATTTTTAACATATTCCCAATTGACGCTAGGGTTATATGACCTTCATGGTAAAGTTCATATAACCTTTGTCTGCTCTTATGGACTCCTACTGTCGCCCATTCATTGAAAGCCTGACTGTTCAAGGAGAACGTTTTAGAAGTAAAATATTATCAAATTCATTGCAAATAAGTTTAAACACTGTTCCATACAAAAATTAGGATCATTTTGGTATGAAAGTGATGGAAGTTTCTTCACTATGTTACTTCTAAACTTCCAAGCGACGTATTTACAGGAACAAACACAATTTTCTCATCTACTTGCTTTTTGTGAACATAAGGTAACGAAACTAACTGTCTACAGTGATCAGAACTCAATTTTTGAATTATACATTTATGCAACGGCTTAACATTTGTAAAATGTTATCTATACATGTTGCACTACATTCAGTAATACGCGTTGGCTCTAAAATAAATTAAAAGACCATATGATTTAAACAATGATCTAAATTTAATATTGGTGGAGGAAGTTTAGAGATTGATATTAAAGTCTCCACATATTACAACAGATTTATTCTGTTTATTGCTTAACAAAACTTCCTCCATAATTTTTTCAAAAGTATTGTATATAGAACATGGGGTCTGTAGACGCACACAACAATGAGGTGCTCAAACTCAACACATGCCATTTCTACAGTTCGCTCAACAGAGAGGCTCACAATATCTTTACGTTCCTTACATGATAATAATTTACTAGCTAATATTAACGAGCCACCCTTAAAATCGTTTCTATTGAACGAACTGACCACCTGGTGATTACTGAAATTAAACATTATGTTATAAGCTTTTAACCAATGTTCAGTAATACATAAAATATGAATATTGTTGCTATTTAAGAACAATTCAATTTCTAGCTCTTTGCCTATCATGCCTTGTATATTCTGATGCACCAGTGTAAACAATTTTTATTTTCACTCTGTGGAGTCATACAATGAAGGTTTTGTAAGCTACATTCTAAATTATTTAAATTATTATAACTGCTAGAGATTACCTCTATTGTCTCATTTTCTAATTTAAATTACTTGGAACTGATTCCAAATTACATATTAAGTCATTACACTGCTCAAAAGAAGCAGATGTCGGTGTAGCCAAGTCCTTGGCTGAGTTAATATAAAACAATAAGATAGCACATTTGCTATCTGTCTTAAATTATATTTGGATAGGTAATACCTATCTCTAGTCAAAAATTTCTTAATTAAATTATTTATGTCTATTAAATTAATTATATTATTATAATTATAACAATTAGCTGTCAAGTTTATATTGTTATTAAATGAAAAGTTATTCATTAATAAATTTAAATTGTATCTAATTTTATTTTCCTGTGGCCAACCCTGTATGTAAGGCAATGTAAACAAGATAATTTTATGTACATTTAAAGTATTTAGATGATCAATATATTTTAATAATTGAGTTTTGTTTACATTGCTCTTCTCCCAACAAGAATTATTAATGTGCTATTAGGGCAAACTTACTAGTTAAAACTTTATTCATTATATGACTAAAGGATGCTCCAGGCATACAACAATTACTAACCTGATGCCCTTTTAAACAGTTATTTAACATTGTGCCCAAATTTTTGCCTATGTCATCACAATACATAATAACTTTATTTTTATTAATATTTAAATTACTTTTTAAGTTAATATTCTTTGTTATAGTACTGTCATAGAGTGTAGGTGAAAATAATGAGTCCTTACTGTTATCATTATTTTTACACATATTGTCCCTGATGAACCTGGTATAATGGAGCGTTGATGCTCACTCTGATGTTTAATTAAGGAGTCAAAGCGCCCTCATTATACTTACATGACTTTACCAGATCATTCATGGCCAATATGTGTTCTTTTATCTCATCCTGAGCCGATTCATATTTATTTGATATACTTTGTAGGAGTTTTAAGTGATAAAATTGTTAAATTTAGACACTATATCAGTCTCATAACAGTTATTCATATTTTCCACCTCAATTGAATATAATTTAAGTTTATTAATTAATTCTTGCTTTTCTTTACATACATTTATATAATTTTTGACATTAATTTTAGTTTTAATTAACTTTGTACTTTCCTAATATATTTATTAATTTTATGTATTTCTTTAATTTTCTTCTACTGCAGGTAATCCTTGCTGCTGTTCTTGATGTGACATAATCATCACCAGTCAAATCGATTGTTGTGGAGGGTTGCAATGATTTAGAAGATTCTCATTCTATGAGCTCATTGAACAGACTTTGAGTTTGGGACGCTTTCGTTATCTATGTATTGTTTTAATTGCACAATCTGTTCATTAGCCTCACTTAATCAGGGATTGCAACGCAATTAATCTGAGGGATTCTCATATTCCTTGCTGCATTGGTCAAACTCATCGACTGTTCTCTCAAGTTCATCCTTTTCTTTTAAAACAAAAGTATATTATTTATGCAACTTAACCATATCACTTTTAGCTGAGTATTTTTAGCAATTATATTTATTATTTCCTTTTCGTTGTCATCCTTTCTTTACACAACAGCTCACACTGCCCTTTGACGCCTTGTTTTTGAAGCGCCATTTGAAGTTGGTTCTCCAATTGGCGCGTTTTGGCGTTGCGTGTATTCATTTTACTATTAAGTGTAAATAGCAAAAGAAAACAAAGAAAGAAAACCGAAGAAGCAGAGTAAGCAAATGTCCAGATCTATGGGTTTATTTACAGATCTCAAATTAAATTATCATGTAAATAATTCAAAATGAAATCCAGAACAACACTTACTTAAAAGGTAAATCTTAAAATGTTAAAGGGATAACAAGAATAACACTTACAGTAAGTTTAAACGATGTTCGTTACAGCTGTCACTTTTGGTTAGAACACTAAACACAATTTAATTAAAATACTTATGACTTTTACTTATTTTACAAATAAAAATAAGTCGTATTTAACAATTGTAACTCAAAATTGAGGTGGATATTATCGATTTACAATTTTTAATTTTTTAAAATAGTTGGGAGCAAGTATTTTACAACTAGTCACCGGGGTTGCCACAGCAAAAAAAAAAAAAAAACTACTACTACTAAAAGTATTATATCCTAGCAGTGATGGCAAGTTGTTTTGGCTTTTAGATAGCCAGCATTCTGTTATTATGTTAACGTCGCATTCAGTGTCCAATCTTCGAAGGAGTATACAGAAATTATCAATGTTTTTATTTATACTACGAATGTTCTGTGTTAAAATAGTAAGAAAGTTCGCGGCCTTGAAGAGATATTCCTTGCACATATCAATTTCACATGTTTTCGCCACTGATAAAAAAACAGCATCGATTTCATTACTTAACTTATCCATATTATTTTTCTTAATAAGTAATTACTTAACAACAGAAAAAAAAGAAAAAAATATATATAAACTAAAACTTATAAATTAGGGCAATAAGATTAAGATGAACGGTGGCGCTTTTAGGCGCCCTCATTATAATCTATGGAATTAATTTACCTAGTTTCAGCCATCTTCTTAGCCGGCCATTCAGCGTCACCTGTTTTGTGGTTGCTCAGTTTTTTAAAACGCAGTCATGTTGCACACTTTGCTGGATCAGCTTTCTTAATGCAAGCATTTGCCTGATGTCCTAATTCAACACAATGTCCACACGTGTCGATGGTTTCTCGGCAAGTTCTTGCAGCATGACCGTACTGTTGACATTTGAAGCACCTGGTCACAAGTGTGAAGTCTCGAACTGGGCACGACGGCCCAGTTCAGACACAGCGTCTTTCTGATGCCAGCTGGCACTTCCAAAATAAAGTTGCATAAAAGTGCTTCTTTTTTACCTGATTTATGACTTAACTTTACAGACGACAAAAAAGATTCCCGCGTTAAGTTAGGGAACTTATCGACTAAATTTTGTTCATAAATGCAATCAAACACTTCTTGTTCGCTAAGGGCGGCAGGTATACCTAAGACTATGATCCGTGGTCTTCTTTTATGGTGCTCTTCCACATTAAGAGCGGAACTACTAAGCTGGGTAGATTTTTTTAGCTTCTCAATGTCGTCCTTTGTTTCAGTGCTGATAATAACGCCTCCATTTTTAGTTTTACGTAGTCCTCTTACGTGTTATTTAAATTGTTCGGGGCATATAATTTTTTGAACAAGAGATTTTGTGTCTTCACTATTTTTTAACTTATTCTCCAGGTAATTTGCAATGAAACTGAATCTCTTGGGGCGCAAGTAATTATTTTTGTTTATCTTGACTATATCAGCAAAGGACATTTTTTCTAACGGTGGTTTGGGGAGCTTTCTTGAATAGTTTCCATAAGAGATTTTCTGAAATCATTTAGGCACTCCATTAGGTCTTGTTTTTCTCTCAGTGCTTCAAGAGACGTGCATTAAAATAGCATTTTGCTTCAACGATTGGTAGAATAAAGTTACTAGTAATACTAGTAGTTAGTTTTACAGTGGTAGAGCCACGCGGCAGCTTTTGCTGTCGCATGGATGGGCCGGCTCAAACCGGGGTGGTACCACGACCTCACAGAATACCAGCGTGAAGTAGAGGTTTACTGCATTTCGCCTGGTGAGTGCAGGTGGCGGAGGCCCAACTCTCCAATCAACATGGTAGTGGAATTAAACAGAAGACTACCCCAGGAGGGTACCAGCATCCTGGAGAATCCTCGCTGAGCATCCACGCCCATGCTACCCTACTTTTTGAGCGTGGTGCCCAGGCTGCCCCGCGTATTCTGGGGGCGAAATTCCGCTCAAGACGAAACCTGCTCAAAAGCGGAGCAAAAGACAAAGGCAACCCTGCTACGCTTTCCGTGGATTTCGCAATATCAGGGGACATCATTCAAACCTTAACGCCGTCCATCACTATCTGGAGACAAAGCCGGTTTTGCTTTTCTAACCGAGACACAGGTGTCCTCTCCGGCTGATATCTGTATCTCTCCGCCTGGGGTACAAATTGAACACCTTTGTGCCCCGGGCTGGAGTTTGCGTACGTCAGAGAGGATATCTGTTATCGACGCCTCGGCAGTCTTGAAGGTACGGACCTGTCCATCCTATGGCTGCGCGTAGACAGCGACGACCATCCTCGCGTCTACGGCGTCTATAGGTCTCATAGCGGTAATGCCGACACAGACCGACTCATCGACCACGTCCAAATGGCTGCAGACTCCGTGCTACAACAGATCCTTCCGCAGAGATCGTGATGCTCGGTGATTTTAACGCCCACCACGCTGAATGGCTTGGTTCCCGTTTAACCGATCATGCGGGTAGATCTGTTTATGACTTTGTTTTTACATATGGTCTGACACAACTGGTTACTTCGCTACGCGGATCCCAGATGTGAAGACCATGTACCTTCCTGTTGGACCTTCTGCTGACCTCTCATCCGGACGGATATCAGGTCTCCGTCGATGCCCTCTTGGCTCTTTCGGACCATTGTCTGATCCGGAGCACGGTACCACTCACGCTCCCATCGCAGTTGCGATCTGCAGCTCGCCGCCGTGTTTGGCACTATAGGTCAGCCGATTGGGATGGGATGCGGTCTTTTTGCATCCTATCCTTGAGGGCGGGTTTGCTTCTCGCCGGATGATCCCAACGTTGTTGCTGATTCTGTCACTGATGTGGTACTCAGGAATGGAATTATTTATTCCATCATCTGTGGTGCCTATCGGAGGCAGAACTCAGCCATGGTTTGGTCGCTCCTGTAAAGTTGCATCACGCTATAAGCAGGAGTGTTACGGGCCTGGGCTGATGCATCAACGTCCCGATGTAAACACTAGCGCTCTTAAAAGAAGTATAATTCGCCTCCAGGTCCTTCAAAAGTGTCATTGCTAAGGCAAAGTCAGAGCACATCGGCAGAATTGGCGAGAAACTAGTTCGCCTCCTACGGGAACACGTGCATTCTGGTCTCGCCAAGGCTGTCCAAGGAACTTCTCAGCCATCTCGCCATCTCTGCACAGGGTGGACGACTCACTGGCCCATGACGCAAAGGAGAAAGCCGATCTGCTAGGCTCTTTTTGCTTCCAACTCGACTCTTGATGACGGGGAACATACCACCTACCATCCCGCGGTGTGAGTGCTCCATGCGGGTGTTGCTTACACAGCGCTCGGTGCGTAAAGCACCTCTCCTGACGTCATCGTCGAGTGGCCTGATGGAGTCCCACCCATTGTGCTGAAGACGTGCCCGGATTTGGCACCGGTTTTAACGCGTCTTTCCGGTACTCCTACCCTAGGCGTAGTCCGAACTCGAAGGCAGCTGGTGCACCCGATCCCCAAAAAGGCGACTGTTCAGATCCGTCCAACCAGGCCTATCGCTATCACCTTGTTCTCCAAAGTTATGGAAACTGTTATCAACTGCCAGCTCATGCGGTACCTTGAGGATCATCAGCTGATTAGTGACCGCCAGTACGGTTTCGTCGAGGTCGCTCAGCTGGTGATCTTCTAGGTTACCTAACTCATAGATGGGCGGAGGCAGTGGAGTCCAAGGAGAGGCGTTGGTCGTTGTTTGGACGTAGCGAAGGCCTTCGATCGGTTTGGCACAAGCGCTTCTTTCGAAGCCTCCTATGGGCTTCCGAGAAATTGTGCAATTGATCACTAGTTTTCTTGCAGATCGGAGCATCAAGGTCGTAGTAGACGGTGCATGCTCCGATTATGCCCATTAACGCTGGTGTTCCATAAGGCTGGTGCTATCACTAACGCAGTTTCTTCTGCATATCAATGATATGTTGCAAACTGGTAACATTCATTGCTATGCAGACGACAGCACTGGTGATTTTATACACCGGCCGTGCCAACATTTCTGGAAAACGTCACTGAGTACGGAACAAACTTGTGTTCAGTCGAGACTTTGTTGAACAAAGTCTCAGACTCAGCGACTAAACCAGTCCAGTTCAACTCAGAAGACACAAGTTTGCGCGTTAACCGCTAAAAGAACCCTTTGTCGTATCTCTCAGTTTTAAGGCACTCCTTGTTGCCTCAGCCAGTATCGGAATCCGGTGTCGACATATCGAGTGATGTGCAGTTCGTGGTCACTTGAAGAGAAGGCCAATTGGCCTCTAAAAGCTTATGTGCTTCAGAGCGGGACAGTATTTGCTGGCACACCGCTTGCAATTCACAAGGCGCAAGTTCAGCCCCACATGGAATACTGTTCCCATCTCTGGGCAGGGGCCCCAGTGCCAGCTCCTTCCACTTGACCGCATCCAGCGCAGAGCAGCCTCGAATCGTCGAGGACCGAGTTCCGTCCGATCGGCTTGACTATCATACCGCGTAGAGATGTTGCATCTCTTGCGTATTTTACCGCATGTACCACGGGAGTTCTGAGGAATTGTTCGACTAATTCCAGCTGCTCATTTCACCATCGCACATCGCGACAGAACTCGAGATACCATCCATACCATCTGGATGATTATGGTCCACCACGTGCGATTTAGAAGAAGTTTTCCTCGCACAACTTCCTTGTGGAATCGATTACCACCAGCGATTTTTCTGGACCGATACGACTTAGGACCTTCAAGAAAAGAGCCTACTCCTTCAAAGGCCGGCAACGCATCTGCACCCCTGGTGTTGCAGTTGTTCGGGCGGCGGTAATCACTACCATCAGGTGAGCCGCATGCCTGTTTGCCCCTCCTATAAAAAAAGAATACTGCCATCTGAAAGGCTGCATTATCGACCTATCGCGATAGGGAATTGATTCTCAGCTTTTGTTCAGTTTACTTTTCCCTCCTCGGCAATATGACAAACTTCATTAAGGCATTGTTCGATTGAGGTCATCCAAGTTTTAATTTCGAGGCATGCTGGGCGGACTCCGAGGTGTAATGGTGCTCCGATTGAAAGGGCTGTTTTCGTTATACATGATTTCTATCAAATGTTTTTCATTATAATTTGTTATTTACTACTGTAAAATCACAACTTAGCAGAAATTGTCCAATGGCTTATCTAGGTCACAATTTTATTGAAAATATTTAAACACTTGTACGTTATTTAAAAGTATAAGTCAGGTAAATGGGGAGCCTGCTACTTTGGACTCCCGCACAACACCTCAGGGAGGAGGGAGCGGCTCAAAACAGCTCATGAGATCTGTATCTCATTACACAAAGCTGAGCCGTTCCCTTTGTCTCAAATAATTATAATGTTCTTTGTTTTTAACGTGAATGTAACTGTGTGTTTTAGAGGCAATAAATTTATTATTATGGGATATTTATAGTATTCTCATTTGGTTGGGCTGAATAAATATATAAAAGAAATATAGTAAATAATACATAAATATATATGTATATATATTAAATATACTAACAATAATAATATAAATAACAAAACCCAACCATGGAAGCCTCGGCAGGGAGACCAAACGGCCGAGGGTTAGGGAAAGGGAAAGAAACCGGCGGACGATGCGGGCGGTGTCGAGGAGCACCGCCTTCTGCATTTGAGCACGGAGCGGTCCGTCACGGAGTCCCAGTCGCCCCAGATGACCTGAGAGGCTGACCGGGATTAGCCTGTTCGCAGAAACGACCACAGGAATAATTGGTCGGCAGACCACCCCACATCGGTCACCCGTGAGCCAGGTCTAGATATTTTGTCAGCTTATCTGTTTCCTCTCACGAGGTTCGTCATAAGGAATGGTAATATCGACCAAAATATCCTTGACTGTGCCCGGTCCATCAGCACAATATCAGGCTTATTCGCAAGAATAGTCCTGTTGTGATGATGGCCCGGTCCCAGTAGAGCCTGGCGCGGTCATTTTTAACGGCTTCCGGCAAGTACTTATAATATGGCATTTTCATCCACGAGACCGTATTTCAGAGCGAGCCCTGGGTAGAATTCTGGCTATTAGGTTGTGTCTGTGCAAATACCAGTGTTAGAAAGCGCGAACAACCGGAGATGACATGCCCAAGTGATTCGCCGATGGCGACAAGCTCGACAGATGTCGACGGCGCCATCCTTTAGGATGTATCTCCGATAATTGTTGGTCTTAATAACCTGATCCTGTATCGCACAGACAAACCCTCGGTTCTCCAAAGAGGTCACCGAAACGTAGCCAGTGGAGGGAGGCGCCTGTGTTCACGAAAGGCTCATGTAGAGTTTGTAGAACCCCGTGGAGCTCCTTCCTTCCATACGGCCTCCCGGTCGGAAATGCACTGTACTGCTGGGTCTTGCCATTGCTCGTTGGCTAAGGATAGAGGAGAAGCCTTTATCACATGAAATGACGTCCCTGTAGAATGGATCATCCGATCTCGCC
This sequence comes from Parnassius orleans, assembly GCA_029286625.1. Taxonomy (NCBI): domain Eukaryota; kingdom Metazoa; phylum Arthropoda; class Insecta; order Lepidoptera; family Papilionidae; genus Parnassius; species Parnassius orleans. The sequence continues at coordinate 36,244 of JAGSMP010000043.1, read as the reverse complement.
TGAAAGTAATTACGGAGGCTGCACACTTCGCGATTATGCATGGTGAGAAGGGAAAAGCCGCGCCCACCATGTTTCCGCGGCAAGTACAGCCTCATTACTGACGATCCGGTGATGCATTCTGTGTGACGTCATAACAGTGCGGACTTTTCTATCCAGAGCGTTCAGTTCGGTCTGAGTCCACCTGAGCATGCCGAAGGTATATATGAGGACAGGCATGACCCAATATAGGTGTGTCTTATTCACACCCGACAAAAGACTGTTGAGCACTTTTGTCAAGCGTGCATAAAACACATCGCAAACTGACTGTTTCATATCCGCCTCATCGATACCTATGTTCTGTGACATACCCAGGTATCGGCATGTTTCAGCCTGGAAAGGGTCCTTATGTTGATGGGCATAGATAAGTCTATACCTCAGAGTTAGCAACCCCACCCCTCGACATGGAGGACCGCACACTATCCGTCCCCAGCCCTATTCAATAGAATTGCTAAAATCACAAGTGATGTTTAGCACCCACAAGATGTGAGCGACTGAGGCGAATAACTTGAGATCATCCATACAGAAAAGGTGGGTCACTTTTGTACCTCCTTCCGAAGCTGAAATCCTCCAGAACCCTCCACTAAGGTACTGAGAGGTTCAGAGAGAGGCAGAACCAGATTGACCAGACAATCGCCCTGAAAATACCCTCTTATCTCTTATGTGGTTCTCCTGCAGCCGTCAACCGCTCGCCCAGATGACAAAGGATCGTATCACCGCCCCATACACTGCCTGAGGAAGTCTCGAACTGTACAGTCAACCTTGTACAGCCTGAGGACCCTTGCGGCATGCGAGGCACCGAGTCGAATGCCTTTGTAGTCTATCCAGGCGGCGGAGAGGTTCCGACGGTTGCGTTTAACCACCCTGCCAATGACGGCGTCAATGAGGAGTGGTTTTGGTTCTCACGACCACCGCCCTCGACATCCATTTTGAGCGCGCGACATCACCTGATTTGCGTTCAGGTGACGAGTGATTCTTGATGTTAGTGTTCTATATGGTAGGTAGACACGTTATGGGCGGTATTTGCTCGGTCTGTGGAATCCCGGTCTTTAGGAACCAAATGAGTGATCCCAGTAGTGAAGAGGCTCGGGAGCGACTTTGGTCGAGAGCCTCTTGAAACTGTCGGCGAGCACAGCGTGACACACCACGAACCCCTTCAGCCAGTAGTGATGCAGTCCGTCGAGGCCCGGACTTTTCCAGTTCGGGGTCGCACGGACCGCCCTCAGCTACGTCATCCGGCGTTGCGATGACGGGGTCCATGGGCGTAACACTCGCACACTGACTCGCCACAACTTCCGTCCAAGGGCCCTTGTTGTGGTTTACGGGCTTCGACCACAGGCCGCGCCAGAATGCGATAGTGTCGGCCTGATTCGGTGCTGAGCCCGTTCCACGTACCATTGGCCGCTCCAATAATTTATAGAGCTCTTCTGATCTCTCTGGAAGAGACGATTCTGGTTGAACCGTGTCGACCTCTCGGTATATCGCCGAATCCGCTTCCCCAAGCAGCGATTCTCTGCTTCAGGTCGTCTATGCGCTCCGTCATTTTTGCGTTGAGATCCGGGCTGACAAACTGATATTTGTCCCAGCAAACGCCATCCTGACGGTGCGCACAACCTCGGCCTGTTATTGCCTGACCTGAAGCTTACAGTCTGCCGATGAGGGTTTCGTTTGCGATACGGTCCTCAATCCTTCTTCTCCAGGCTGATAGTGCTACTTTGCCCAGCAGCACGTCCAGACGTGGGAAGTTGGCACCAACAATGCGGCAAACTGCCAAAGCGGCGCCAAAGAGTATTGAGTCCGTATCGCAAAGGTCCCGGCTGGTTTCCAAAAAGGTTGCCAGCAGGGTTCAGGCCGTCACGACATCCTGATTCCGCTTGCTTAGGTTATGCGCGCGGAGTCGCGGTCGATTTTCGAGAGGCGTACAGCGCGTTTCCACAATCGCCTCCTCCAATTTACTCCTCATCTGCTCTAGTTCATGGGTGACCATTCCATCATCGCCTGAATCAACCAGAGCGGAAGATCCATGGCGGCCTACACGTGGCTGCTGGGGTCTGGGCTTAGGAGCCGCATTCCAACTATAGCTGGTTCATATCTGATGAGGGAATAGCCTCACGCCGTAGTCGTTCGAGTTCGGCATCATCAAATATTTTCGAGCGTAAGATGTACCGAACTCTGTCTGCCAGGTTTTGCTCTGTGACGGAAACAGATGGTTCCAGCTCAGCAAAAGCGATGCATCCGGGCCCGATACGCCATCCCTCCAGTTTCTTCCTCTCGCCCTATAGTACGCCCGCAATGCGTTTGTGTTCATATTTTTTGTCCAACGCATGTGGCGCACTACTCCACCAGCGGCGGGTGCCGCTTGCCGAGTCCGAGAGACCCCTGCCGACACCAAGCCATCTGGTGGATGATGGATGCGAGGGCTGCTAGGTGGTCTGCAGCACCGCGCTCGGCTGGCGGCCCGCATGCCGTCGCGTCCAGCGCCAGCTCCAGACGCGCCCCGGCGACCCCAGGCAGCGGCCCGCGCGTTCTATTTACTTCCATCATCCGTTGGTTATTATTATTATTAATATTATTATTATTATTAACACTTGTATAAATTCTAATAGGCACGACTGCTCGATTTGAGCTCCGTGAGCGTCATCTATCTGCCAGAAAGAGCCAACTGTCGAAGCTGAAGACCGAAATGCAGCATCGTTTCGGGACACCATCGTTGAGCCACACGCAAATGAGTAACGATTCAAGAGCAAGTCTTACCTGACACTATTCCGATAATATCCCGGACGTCAGTTTGATCGAGATAAGAATGGCCTCCAGCACCTAAAACAGCAAGTCTCTGGGTGAAGATGGAATTCTAAGCTTGAAAGCGAGTGGAAAACCGGTACTTAAAGTCCTTGAGAGCTCTTTAATTCCACCTCCATGGTGGCACTATCTGGAGGCGTGGAGCATAAGTAGTAGGGGTCTTGTTCTTCAAGAAAGGCGACAATGCCTCTTGAAGAATTACAGACCTATTTCCTTCTGAACCTCGTCAGGTGTTGTTTTCGAGAGTCATTACGAATCATCTCGCACGCAGACTCGACGACTTCCAGCCTCCCTGAACAAGTTGGTTTCGAAAAGGTTAGCACCAGACCACATATACCCTTCGGCAAATTGTACAGAAGACCGAAGAGTACAATCGCCACTTTGCCTTGCGTATGTGGACTATAAGAAAGCTTTGATTCCGTCGAAATTTGCGTGGTGCTACAACCTTCAGAAGCGGTGCCAAGTAGACTGTCGATATATCGAAATGCTGAAGTGTTTGTACAGTAGGGCTGCGATGGCTATCCGAGTACAGAGCCAGAGTACGAAACCTATCCAACTGCAGAGAGGTGTAAGACAGGGTGATGTTATAACCCCGAAACTCTTCACCGCTGCATTGGAAGACGTTATCAAACTACTGAACTGGAATGGATACGGTATTAACATCAATAGCGAGTACATCACTCACCTTCGATTTGCCGACGATATAGCCTTAGGCAGAATCGCTGGAGGACCTAAGCACTATGCTCAATGACCTCAATAGTACTCCAACAGATAGGTCTTCAAACTCAAACTCAAACATTTTTTGCGTTCATGTGGTTACATAAATAGTTCTTATGTTGATATAATAGAGCAAACATGAGCCTGATAGGGCTACAACATTATATATCAATTTGATTTAATTGATTTAGAAAGAAGAATTACTAATTTTATTTACTTAAACTAAACATTACTTTTAGGTTTAATAAACATTTGCAATAATTTTAATACCATGTTAATAAAAGTATAATATATGTCTATATTCAATTAAACAATTATTATTTTTCACCGAAAACTCCGACAACGAATAGAAACTTTTTCAATTAAATATTTTTAAGCTCTCTTTGAAATTTATTTAATGATTCTTCTTTTAATAATTTAGATTTTATTATAAATTTTACACACATACCATAGGGTCCTGATTTAACTGTTTGTAATTTTGTGATAGGTGGAGCTAATTTATTATTAGGACGTAAAATGAGGCCGGAGTATATTCAAAAAAGGTGCATATTCTTTTTAACAAATGTGCATACTTCTAGTATATATAGATGTAAGTGTTAATATTTTTAAAAATGAAGTAAGGTTTACAGCTGTCAGTGTTATCTATGTTTGTAATTATGCGGATACATTTTTGTAGAATAAATAATTTATTTACGTCTGTGCTGTTTCCCAGTATAATGCCATACTTGAGCCATGCATGGGCATAAGCAAGTATGCACACGTGGCGTTTTTGAATCTGTGACTTTTTAAGTCGTATAGAGCATACGAGAAACGGGAAAGTTTAGATGATACTTTCTTTATGTGTTCTTTCCAATTTACCTGAATCTATGTTTATACTAATAACGTATATGAATCAACATTCTAATTTAGTATCGTTGTAAGAATAATTTATACATAGGGTATTTTGATACGGTTTAAATTGCATTAGCTTAGTTTTTGTTATTTAATACGAGATTGTGATTTATTAACCATTTAGAGATTTCTATTAGTACTATCTAGACAGTTGTTAAGATTGTTATTTTTATTATTGTCGAATGGGATGACTACAGAAAGATCATCGGCGAATAAGGTACAGGGAGCTTTGATTATTTTTGGCAAATCATTTATATAAATTAAAAATAATAAACAACCGAGAACACTACCTTGTGGTATTGATTTAGTGACAGGTGCAAATTTAGATCTGACTTTAACCACGTTTCCACTGGTTGGGTCATGGTGTTCTATCTCCACGCACTGCTTTCGATTGGTGGTATGACTCGAACCAGTTGTAGGGTGGGCCTCTTACTCCTATTCCGTGTAATTTCCGTAAAAGTATGTCAAATCGAACTCGAACATAGGCTTTGGTCATGTCCAGTAAAATACCAATCACATATTTCTTTTTATTGAATATATTTAGTATTTCATTGACATATTTGTATACTGCTATAGTTGTTGATCTGTTTTTGAAAGCCATATTGATTTTCATTTAATATATTGAACTTTTCATGATAAGGTACAGTCGATTATACATAGCAGATTCAAATATTTTTGAAAACGTTGGAAGAATAGCAATTGGGCGATAGTTATTACAGTCAGTTTTAGAGCCTTTTTATGGTGGTTTAATTATTGAAATTTTAGGTGGTCTGGAACTTTACTTTCTGTAAACGATTGATTTATTAAGAATGTCATAACTGGGGCTAGTTCTTCGGCGCATTTTCTAATTAGACAAGGCGGTAATTCATCGTGACCAAGCTACGCTTGTTTTTAAATTACGTATAGCTTTTATAATTTCTTGATTGGAAGTGAGTTGTAAAAGAATGAATTTTTACTGGATCAAGGACAGGCTGGCCAGTCGCTTGTTGAGCCAAAAGTAGCATTATCGTTTCCAACCGATAAAAGAAATTATTGAAACAATTAACTATTTGAACAGGGTCCTCAGTGATACTATTTTGGACATTTAATTTTATGTTCTTTTTATTTTGTGTAAGCTTATTGGTTTGCTCCTTTACAACATTCCACATTGATTTTATGACACATCTGAATTCTTTATTCTTTTAATATTATGGTTCTTTTTTGAAATATTTATAGTTTTTTTAAGTATTTTTGAGTAATTTTTATAATACATGTTTAGTACTGGATTTTTTGTTTGAGATAAGAGTTTTTTTAAGAGTCTTTTATTTTTGCACGATGTTTTAATTCCATTTGTAAGCCATGGCTTTTCTTTTGTGCTTCTAATTTTTATGCGAATTTTTGGTATAGTTTCGTTAAGTATTTGATTAATTTTATTACAAAATGAGTTATAATTTTCATTAATGTTTTTATCAATGGTAATTATTTTGCTAAAGTCTACTTCTCTTAATTTAGATTTGAAATTTTGGATATTTTTTTCACTAAAGAATCTTTTTTCTAGAATCCACGTATTACGTACGAGTATGTTTCGTTCTTTTGTAGGTATATTAACTATAACTCTTTGTGGTCAGAGAAACTCAACTCTACAACATTAATTACGACTTGTTCGACATCAAAATTTGTGAATGTTAAATCTAAGCATGAAGCTGTAGTCTCTGTTACCCTAGTTGGTTCTTGAACATGTTGAATGAAATTATAACTACGCATTAAATCTAAAGTCTTAGAGTTGATGTACTTTGTTTGAGCATCTACGTTAAAATCTCCACCTATTAACGTTTTTAAATTTTTTGCTGTATTCGTTGTGAGCTTTTCTAATACACTGTAAAAGTATCAGGCATTCTGTTGCTGTTTGGCAGTATACATTTATTACTAATAAATTTAAAACTGGTATTTCTATGCCACATATTTCTATTATAGGTTCTATAGACATAGCGTTTAAATCGTTTCGTTCAATATAATCTATTTCATCTTTCACTAGTATACAAACACCTCCTCCTACTGAATTAGATCGACTGAAATAGGATGCCAGGGTATAACCTTGTACTTTGAGTCAAGTTTCGCAGCGTTGATCCAGGTTTCAGATAGACAAATAGCGTGTACATTTTTATCTTCATCTGTCCAAGCTTCCAATAAATGTCGTTTTTTATTAAAACTTTGTATGTTTTGGTAAATAATCCTTATTATTATCGAAAAACATATTTTTTAGAGTTGGCGAGGCAGGTCCTGGTTCATTTTGATCACTCCGAAATTCTGTCACTGATTCTAATGTTTTCTTATGGCCATAATCTTCAATTTCACACATAAGTGCATCAATTTCTTTAAATATGGTTTGCATTCCATAGTTATTTACGATACCTGTGTGTTTTTTAAACATCGTATAATCATATTCTAGATTCAGGTTGGAATCAATTAGGTATGCATACTCATGTGTCATTACATCTAGATGTAGTTATTAAAAACTTCTACTCGCCAGTTAAATAAATTTCCGAATTTACAGTATCTAAAGGTAGGCAGACACAAGATGATGTTTGTATGTGTAATTTCTGATAATGTTTGTCGAATGTATGTTATTAATTCAAAGTAATTTGTAGTGGATTTGAAATCTTGATCGCCTATTAGTAATATGCAGTAGTCTTCCATTGTATAATCAATAAGTTTGGTCTTTAGTCCCATCATAAGAGGTTTTATTCCATATCAGTTAGAAGATAATGGCAGATGTCTAAATTTCCATGCAAAATCGTTGCGCAATGGATCTTGTTTTAGTAAACTTGTTAGTACTAAGCATACAAATCTTCTTCTTGTTCTGCTGAGTTATTTTAGAGTCATTTAATTTGTTCTCTTGTTGGCTTGTTATGTCGCATATTGGCGACTTGTTCATATTGCTAATATTCTTTTGCCGCTCGCTTTCTTTAGCCTCACTGGTGTTGTGACCCAATGGTATATTTGTTATAGTAGATGGGGCATTTACTGGGAGTACTAAATAATATATTAGTCGTATACTTTTTTGCATTATTTTCACAGGTATTGTTCTGGGAGGGACTTACGACTTTCTTTTTTGTGGTTGAGCGACAGATACGAGATAACTGGTTTATTTTGGCATCTCTTTTTTTATTTTGGCATTTCTTCTCTTAATGAATGATTTTCTGATAACAATCTTTCCACTTCCAGGTCAGCACTTTCGAGCTTAGTTTCCAAATTTTGCAGTTTTAATTTCATTTCCTCGAAATCATCCATAGCTAAATAGTTATTTTCGGGGCAGCTACGATTTAAAGCGGTGTCTACAGAAATCAACGTTTCACCTAAGTCGTCAATTTGGGAAATTGATTGAGAGCTGCTATCACTTATAGATGGATTAAGCTTTTTTCGCAATGTTATATTATCAATTGCTCTTTCGTGACAGCTAGATTTACTGCTATCCAAATTAGGAGATTTTTCTGATGACGTATTTCTATTTTTTGTCTTATTCTTTAACTGTATGCAAGTTGTGCACTTCCAGCATTTGGTGTCTATTGACATCCAACGAAATCTTTTCAAAACTATCGTGCAAGTTAAGTGAAATTTTCTTTACATATTGAACAAGTTAAATTATCCTTATTCAATATTTTGTTACTACATTTAAAACATAATAGTGACATTTTGAATTTAGTAGAATTAATGATATTTTATTCTAATATTTTGAAGTGATATTTTATTGTAGTCTTCTCATTTAAAAATCAGAACGGGGACTTTTTTCAAAATTAAAATATTTTCAAATCATATGAATGCGCGCCCTCTAAAGGATAATCGTAGATTTAATCAAGTTGATCTATTAACATAAATTGTAGCTTATTTTGCCAGTAAATAATAGATGGCGTAATAATACAAAATAGTTAGTCTCCTTTGATAATCAATTATCAATTATCATAGATGTCGCTTATTTAATTAGTTATACATACATTTTAACATTTTATACTACCGTAACCGTCACTTTAATACTAAGTTAATGTTTTTTCACTTTAAAACAAAATAAAATGTTGATAGCAATGTCACTTAGTTTACTACTGTTCCTTAGTTTTCACTTTAAAGCACTGTCTTATTACAATAAATTCAATACAATAACAATTTATAGTTCACTGCTTCACTGGATTATTAACTTCACACTTATAATCTAGCTCCAATCAGCAATATAACACTCGACACACTAAATTATGTTAGAATCTGTACTTAATTATAGAAAAGTTCAGTAAAGATTGTTTGTAATATTTTTAAACAAAAAATTATACGGAGCCTATGTTAACTGCTTAAATAGCGCCACCTATATCAAGATATATCATCATCATATATCATCTTAAGATGAACATGGACAAAACAATATAATATAACGTCTATGTCACACCTACGCCGGTAGTTGTTGGGAGCACTAAGCTCGAAGGTGTTGACAGTATGTTTACCTGGGACGAATAGTCCGACTAGATAAGTCCACCCACGACCGAGAAGTCAATCGAAGGATTCAACTCGGCTGGGCAGCGTTCGGGAAATTACGACACATCTTCTCGTCAGATATACCTCAAAACTTGAAAACTAGACTGTACAACCAGTGCGTGTTGCCAGTAATGACCTATGGAACTGAGACGTGGTCCTTCACTGTTGCTCAGCGAGCTATGAGAGGGCTATTCTCGTGGTTTCTCTGCGCGATAAACTTAGAAATGAGGATATCTTCATTAGAACCAGAGTGAACATAGCCCAATGGATTAGTAAGCTGAAGTGGCAATTGGCCGGCAGATAGCTCGAGAACCGACAACCGATAGGAAAAAGTTCTCGAGTGGTAGCCACGTACCGTATGGCGGCGACCCCCACTAGATAGAGTGACGACCTGGTAAGACATGCAGAAGTCGATGGATGGTGGCTCAGGACCGTGCTTTGTGGAATTCCTTGAGGAAGCTTATGTTCAGCAGTGGACTTGTGAAGGGCTGTAATGATGATGAATGATGATGATGATGATGATGAATCGATTACAGAAAACTAAACAAATGTAAAGAAGACGATAAATTCTTTACCAGATATCACTGATATCTTAGAGTCCCATAGAAGCATCTATTTCACTCATTTAGATTTGTACCAAGGTTATTACAATGTCAAATTAGATGAAAATAGCTGTAAATTTACTTCATATTATCACAACAATATCAGATGACGCTTATTATGCCAATGGGATTAAAACTAGTCCTAGTTCATTTTCTAGAATGATTACAATTGCAATGGCAGGATTAAATAACGAAAAGTGCTTAGTATATCTAGATGATTTGATAGTTTTGGAAGAAATCCAAAATTCACAACAAAAAACTTTCAGGATATATTTAAAAATTGCGAGTAGTAAAAGCAAAGCTAAATCGAGCAAAATGTAGTTTCCCAGGAAATAGATTTTGTATCTCGGCATGTTATTTCAAGTAATGGAATAAGGCCTGACCTCAAAAGAGATACAAAAATTATGCATGTCCTAAAATACTGATGAAGTAAAAGATTTGTAGCTTTCAACAATTATTATAGGAAATTTATACCTAATTTCGCGGAAATCGCTTAACCTTTAAATAAATTAACAAGAAAGGGTGTAACTTTTGAATGGAACAGTGAATGCCAGAAATAATTTATGATATTAACACAGTGATTAATTACCCCAGCAATGTTAGAATATCCAGATTTTTCTTTAAAAAATAAATTTGTGGTACAAACGGATGCGTCAAATATTGCTTTAAGAGCAATTTTATCAATTGGAATCGGACAACCAATAGCTTATGCCAGTCGAACTTTAAACAAAGGTGAAAAAAACTATCCAGTTATTGAGAAAGAACTACTAGCAATAGTTTGGGCAGTAAAATATTTTCGATCACTCTTATATGGCTGACTATTTAAAATACTAGTTTACTTATTCAATATGAAATTTAGATTCGCATTAAAAGAACATAATTTCTAGCTAAAATATATTAAAGGTTCTGACAATACAGCTGCAAATGCGATGTCAAGAATTATAGAAGATTTGAATAAAATGCATGAGAGTATAGTAAATGTAATGACAAGAGCACAGGCGGAAAAATAAATAACCCTGAATCTACGGTGGATAAAGTAGACAATGACTCTAGGCCTGATCAACCAAGAGTTATCAACACTATATCCAACAGAGAATCAGTTGAATTAAGATTTATTAATGACGATAAGTTAGAAGAATTAAGGAAAATGAGAAAGATTACGAAGGAAAATAACATATTTTGTCATGTTGATAGTGAAAAATATAAATGTAAAATTTCTAAATTCTCAATGACAGATGAGGCGAGACGCATTTAGAGAGAATTAGATAAATTTTAATCCTTAAGGTTAGAAGAAATATTAAAAAAGTAAGGATAGTAATATTTTTATAAAGAAATTATTAGCAGAAATAAAGAATAAAAAGGCGGGGACCACATATATGTATTTTAAGTGATGTTGAAAGAATTGATAATATAGACGATAGACGTGTTATTTTAAATTTCCATCTCCTACTAAGTAGTGGCCGTGCTGAGAGACGGATGTCGAACAATATAAAAATACTATTATTGGCCTGGCATTGAAAATGATGTCCAGAAATTTGTAAATGCTGTGATCAATGTCAACGGCAGAAATATTCGTTACCAAAGAAAGAACCAATGGTAATAAATAGCACAGTGTGTAGTGCATTTGAAAAGATATATTTAGATATTGTTGGTCCCTTAGAACTGACCATAATTTTTCTAACATTACAGTGTGAGCGAACGAAGTACGTAGAGGCGTATCCTTTAATTTCCAAAATCTGAGGTAGTAGCGAGAACATTTGTTAATAATTTTATTCTCAGATACGGTGTGCTGAGAGAAATAACAGACAGAGGGAAAGAATTTCTATCGGAAATATTTCAAGAGGTTTGTAAACTACTAAATATTAGACAACTTAATTCCACAGCATATCATTATCAGTCAATCGGAGCCCTAGAGGTGATACACAAAATTTGAATGCGTTTTGCGTATTCAAACCCATAGCTACCCTGAGTTATAGGGTAAGTGGATTCCTTGGTATTTTGCATACAACACTTTAGTACACTCAGAAACAGGATTTACACCTGTATGAATTGGTGTTTGTGAAATATTCTCTACCCAATATTTTGTCAAAACAATTAGATCCGTTATACAATCTAGAAAATTATCCTTGTTAACTAAAATACTGTTTAAACTTTCTCAAAAGAGGCACGAGATAGTCTGTTAAAAGTAAATTGAATAGAAAACTAAGATATGATAAAATATTAATCCTATAAGCTATAAGGAAAAAATGATTTAAATCTTGTTAAATGAAACACCTAGTAATAAGTTAGACAATGTATACTCAGGTCCTTATAATAAATTTTAAAAGACGTACCACGAAACGTAGAGATAATTAATAAATATGGACAAAAGGATGTAAATCATAAAATCATCATTTTACGTGGTAGAGCCATGCTGCAGCTATATTAATAGTATAGTTGTAGCACGAATGCGTCGGCTCGAACGGGAAGGACACGCCTCACAGAATACCAGGTAAAATAGCAGCTTAATGCTGCTGTGTGTTTCATGGTGAGTGTAGACCCAACCGGAGACCCTTTACTGGAAAAGAGGCATTCTATCTTAGTCCTCTCGGCTGACAACGCATCTGCATTTAAATTCGCAAACGAAGATAGATGTGGATGTCTATGGGCCACAGCAACCACTTACCATCAGGTGGACTGTGTGCTCGTTTGTCAACCTTATTCTATAAAAAAAAATCGTGCAAAACCTTATTACAAGCAGAATGAACCTTTATAATTTTCGTATGTAATTAGGGTATAATATTTGCATCTTATTATAAAAAAAATGTATGTGATTGTTTTTTTTTCTTTAAGTACGGTGATGTGATGTGTGTTTAAATAATACTACTCTATGTTAATACTATATATTGTATTACTCTATATTAACCTATTTGTAATCCTTTATATAAGATGTTTTATAATATTATTCTTTATTATCCGAGCATTCAATCGTTTAGTGTCATTAAGTGTTCACGTACCAATCTTTTAAAGGCTGTCTTATTAGATATTTTTCTAACGTAGAAGACGTTTTAGAGACGTGAATCGTGAAGCCTGATTGGTGAAGGATTCACAAACAAAATTAGTGAAATGTAGTGGGATACTTATTTTATTATTAGACGAGGAACGCAGAATTCTATCATGCGTTGAGGAAATATACTGAAATTTACCCTTCAGATAAGAATGAGTAGATGGATCATTTAAGATAGAGACGAGAACAAGCCAAATTCAAGAGTCACGCCTCTGTTTAATAAAGCCATTTAAGGCGAGGACGATAGTGAGAGATATGATCATATTTACAAAGACTCAAATGTATATGACGCAATTGTTCAGTTGGCGCTCTGGCTTATTAAGAAGATTTTGGTTTAAATCTTGGTAACACACGCCTGCATAATCAATCATCGGTAGCATCAGTTACTGTACAAGCATAATTTTAGTCTTAAAGGGAAGAAAATGTTCTAAGCGATAAAGATAACGTAAAGCACCAGAAACTTTACGACATGTTTCAGATATATGAACCCCCAGCTTTGAGTACTATCAACGAATGTGTTCCTTATACATATAACGATATGGATCGTTTTCCTGCATACGATTTATATCACATACTTGTTAGTATTTTCTGCTCGTACCAGGGCGCCTTACTTTGAAGTGAACCTCCCTACCGAGGAATATGTGAAAATTATTTTAATCCTTTTAGATTTTTGATGGCGATTTTTTGAGTAGACGTAATATCACAACCACAAGGTAACAATTAGAATATCATCTAAATACCGATTAGAGATAATTTACTCTTGTTTCTGGCGAGGGCAATGACTGGTTATTCATATTTGTATATACATATTATATATTTATAATTTCACTCATCAAAACCCCATGGTATATTACATCCGTAACAAATTGTCACGGAATGGTTACGCACGTATCCGCAGCACTTTTTGATGTTGCTAAGAACTAATTAACAGTCCAATTTAATTTACAGTTGCTACGCCTGAAGAAGAGAAACTAACGTCTGACCTAAAGGAAAATGCTAAACTTTCCACGTGGCAATTTTTAAGTAAGTACATTTCGACTATCCTTTATGTATAAAAAACTGCTTCTTACTTAAATGTGTACTTACTAAATATTACAGTAGAAAATATTATAGTTTTAAAGAGGATAATAAGGTTCTACCTAGTAACTTCATATTTACACGTTGTGTACCTTAATGATTTTTTAGTGTATTTCGTGATTATCTCTTTAGTTTAGTGAATGTTAGCGTGACTGCTGATCAGATAGGACGGTATTCGAATCTCGGATCGGTTCGAAATAAGTTATTGGGTTCTTCTGTAAAGAAATTCTCAGTAGCAGCCCGTAGTTAAGATGTTGGTGCTGTTTCACCAGTGTGCCTCGGAAATCACGTAAAGCCGTTGGTCCTGCGCCTGATCTCTCTCCGGTCGAATCGAATTGCTGCCCAATCAGAGTAAGAGTGTGAGGGAAAAGAGAGTGAACATTTGCTAACGCACACACCCCACTCAAGGAGTGGGAGGAGGTCCCTTCGAGAAGAGGCTGCCATGGGCGGCTGGCGCTGGGGGTCGCGGATGTGCGAAAGCGTGACCGTGGCCCTACACTAATATGTGGCGAAAATAATAATTACAATAATAATATAATTATAATTATTAAAATAATATTGTGTATATATTGTGTATATATATTTAAAATGTTTCCACGTAGTGTTACACTATTTATAATTCATTAGTCAAACCACATATTGAATACCTTATAGAAGTCTCAGCAGCAGAAAACCAATATAGAAACAATACAGGTAGCACAGAATAAACTGATTAAGGTACTTTTAATTACGACTTTTTCACTCCAACAGCCCAAGTTTATAAGGACACTAAAATCATGAATATATCACTTACATATAAATATTATACTTGCATTTTAGTACGTAAAATACTAAATAAAAGTATTCACACAGAATTAAGTTTTACAAAAAATAAACCTATAACAAAACTAAGACCAAGACTTTACATAGAGAATTAAAACTACGTACAGCACGTACTAACTACGGTAAAAAATGTATTTAAAATGAAGGTGCCTTAATCTACAACAAACTACCAAAAGAGATAAGGGATGCCAAATCTATGACAACCTTTAAAAGATTACTAAAACAATATTTTCTAAACACATAATCAGGTGGTTTACTTCTTCGTGAAATTGTGCTTAATTTGATTGGTGTAATATTGCTAGGTAAATTAAAATGCTAAAATGTTAATAAATTAGCATAATATCAGCTTCGATCTAAAAATTATGATTAATAAGCCTTACTTTATAGCAATATAAATATGTGTCTATAGGTATGTATATATGTATGTATATATATGTATATACGTATATAAAATATGATTAAATATATATGTATGTATGTACTAATAACTCATAAAAAGCAATAAAACAAAATATTAAAAAGGACTTTAACAAGTATACATATAAATACAGATATAGTTATTAAATTTCATTAGGTCATTTAATTATCCAACCAAGTAATAATTGCGCTCAATCAAGAATACATAATGTCACTTCCAGTCTCTATTGCTCAACGTAAATTGATTCAATGAAACTAAAAGTCGGTATATGAATATTTTGCACTCGGCGATCGAACCAAATAAGTAAGTAATGAATGTTTATTTTAATCTTTGGTAGCTTCTTTTATTGTTGTACTATGTACTCATAACGTTTTAACATTATTTGTTTAGAGTTTAGACTATATAAAATGGTGTATTTTTATTTTGTTATCAGTTTGTTTGTGTCGTGCCGTTTAATATAAATTATGTTAGTGTTGTACATTTCATGTAAGAATTTTAATCTTTTGAGAAATAAATATCTTAAACCATATATAATTGTAAATGAAATATGTATATATTATATATATATAGCTGCCATTCGAGAACCTTTTCTCCCATCGGTTGTCGATTCTTCAGCTATATGGCTGGCCCATTTTCACTTCAGCTTATTAACTGTTGGCTATGTCGGTCATTCTGTCCCACTGCGGATATCCTAATTTCTAAGTTTATCACGCAGAGAAACCCCGAGCATAGCCCTATCCATAGCTCGCTGAGCAAACTTGAGCGTCCTCATACGGCTAGCAGTTAAGAACCACGTCTCAGAGCCATAAGTCATCACTGGCAACACGCATTGGTTGTACAATCTCGTTTTCAGGTTTTGAGGTATACCTGACGAGATGTGTCGTAATTTCCCCAACGCTGCCCAGCCGAGTTGAATCCGTCGATTGACCTCTCGGTCTAAGTTATTTAAGTCTATTTCTTAAATATATGTGTATAAATAAAAACAAATTTTATTGAGATTACCGCGTTTAGTTTAAACAAATTTTATTGAGATTATCGCGTTTAGTTTAAAATTATTTACTTATTTAACTCCTGACATGAGTGCTTTGCAGCATCCACGGTTACGGGAAAACTGAGTTGTTCAACGTCCTGGTGTCATAAGTTAACCCGGCTATCTTCAGGCTCTTAATTTTTTTCGGACCAAAACAATAAGAATAATAATAAATACTATGATATAACGATGGAGTTCTCTTTCTGATGACAATTGAATATAATAAAAAAATACATTTGTTAATCCGGCTGACAAGCGTGGCATCTAAGGAAAATATAATATGTAGGCAATCTACGGGGAATGCCGTTATTTAGCGGTGGATTTTGATAGACTTTAATGTGTGAATGAATAAGTAGAAACGGACATTATGCATGCCAGCTAAAACATACTTCTGCTCTCCGCTAAAATAACAATATAGCGGTAATTTTTTTATAGAATAAGCGTGACAAGGAAGCACAATCCACATGACGGTAATTGGAAGCTGTAGCCTATATACATGTGGATATATTCCTCGATTAAGAATTGAAATACAGATGCGATGTCACCCCTGAGGAATAAGATGAATTGCCTCGTTACCCAGTAAAAATTCTCCGTTTCTTTACACTTACCATATGAAACACAGCATTCTTCTGCTGTTTTAGGCTGGTATTCTGTAAGAGCGTGGTCTTACTCTACACTACCCATTCGTGCTACAGCCATGATATATCTAAGCGTGGCTCTTCCAGGTAAATGTATTTCTGTATTTTTATTTTATTAACAGAAAAATCAAGGTCAACCAGACGAGCTCTCTTCATGATATTAGTGTTAGACGCGGCGGTGATATTCCAAGGTCTGATAGTGGCGCAAGTGTATGCGGGGCCTCTCTTCGCCGAGGCTGTGCCATCATTGTCGCCAACTATCTGCAGCGTGGTCTTCACCTTAGTGACCATTACGTCGGGTTTCATTGGTGCCTTTGATTGAGCGGGCGGGGAGACGGGTGAGACAAAAGTTTTATGTGTAATTATCTTTCTTTTTGACGTATTGTATAGAAACAAGGGAGTAACAAACTGTGCTGAAGCACGCAGTTCATCTAATGGTAAGCGAATGCTGTAGACCAAAGATATCTACAATGATCAAAAATTAGGAATCCTAATAAAGATTCGTTCTCATCCTGAGGACTTAGGTAGGATGCGTGTTACCGGTAAAAACAGAAGCACGACAAGCAACCCTTCCGAATTTGTAAATAATCTTATTATTAATTCCGAAAAGATGGATTGCCTATTTCCAATAAAAGGGTATGCGGTTCTCTACACACCACAAAAACACAGTAGCGTAATGTTGATTTTACTGATCACTTTCCGCTTGGAAAACGCTCAATATTTACATAAAAGTACCCAATGCAGGGGCTTGTACGTCCCACATTTAAAAATAATGTGGAGGAGGCACATGGCCCCACACAGGCCAACGCCGTGTGCGGTGCAACCCAAACGACGCGCTCTCCCAGATTAGGGACGAGAATATGGGGACTGAACAAAATAACTGGCGAACCAGTAAAAGAGAAAATTGGATCACCAGTTTTCTTGCAGATCGGAGCATCAAGGTTGTAGTAGATGGTGCATGCTGCGATTATAAGTCTATTAACGCTGGTGTTCCACAAGGCTGCATGTTATCACTAACCCTGTTTCTTCTCAATATCAATGATATGTTGCAAATCGGTAAACGTTAACCGTTAACGGAACAAACTTGTGTTTGAAGTCGAGACTTTGTTGAACAAAGTCTCGGACTGGGGGCGACTAAATCTAGTCCAGTTTAATCCTTAGTCACCAGTTTGCGCTTACCGCTAAAAAGAACCCTTGTCGTATCTTCTCAATTTATGGGCACTCCTTGTTGCCTCAGCCAGTATCGGAATCCTCGGCGTCGACATATCGAGTGACGAGCAGTTTCATGGTCACTTGGAAGAGAGGACCAAATCATTTCTAAAAAACTTGATGTGCTCAGCAGTGTGATGTATTTTATGCCGGCACACCGCCTACAGCTTTATGAGTACCTCGCGCGACACCGGCCGGTTAATATATGTTTTATTCTGCTCCGTAATAATTGATCTTAATTAGTTGTTTAAAGTTGACGTTTAGTGTTAAACGATATTACCTTTTAGCTTTTAAAACAAGCTCACTAGTGGTACAATCAAATTCAAAATCTGTGAAATATTTCCCATGTTATAAATGAAAATATTTCAAAAATTTGAATAACTGCTGTGTTCTTACGCGTAACTTGAGTCGCCCATTGAAGTGAGTCATCGTATCTACGACCGGCGTTCACAGCAAGTGACTGTCGTCTGTATTACAATGTCGCCTAAAAGAGTTAATTGCGCGATGTCGAACTAATTGTCGAAGGTAACTTGTTTATAAGATGTGTCAAATGTAAACAGTATTTTGACTTGTTATGTGCAAATTTAACTGCACAGATGTACGCAACGCTTTCCTGATTTGAAAAACCTCTTGGATTTGCGTTGAATGCCGTTGTAAATACCAAAGGTGATAACTCGCACACACCTGTTCGTCAACAATTAACGCATGATATGACTATTGTAAATGATTGCCCTGATGTATCTATGAATAGCCCGGACAATGTAACTATTCGTACTGGGGCTCGCCATGCACCACCACTATCTTCTAGACAACACGGTACTTTGCTGAAGAAATCCGGGTTTCTGTTGTGCATGAATTAAAAAGATGCAGGAGAGTTTTGAAAAAGTTTGACTACTAAAATTAGTAATTTGATTAGTGAACAATCACGTTTAATACAGAACTGTAATATGATGACTGGGTTAACAGGTAGAATTATTGAATTAGAGAATAATATTGAGATCATGACTAAATCGACCCAATATAAAAACAGCAGCGAGGAGACTAGTACAACTGCATCATTACCCACAGTCCATCCAGCCCCCACCAATACCCCAATTAGCCAACAAAAAAAGAAGTGGAGTAATGCCAAGAAAGATATTAAGGTCTCCACTGCGGCAGCTGTTACTCCGAGAGCCCGAGGGTCGATCAATCAACCAGTGCCGCCATGAATGACAATGCCTGTAATGTGGACCAGGCAGGGAATGGGTGGAAGTTAAAAAGACTAAAAGGTTGAGAGCTTCGTTACCTGAGTGCTTTGAGGTACTGCAGCGCCAGGTGTTACATCTCTGCGCAGCAGAGAGATGGAGGTACGCACTTGTATTATGTTCAGGAGGGTACAACTGTCGAACAAGTGCGGGCTCATCTACTTATATGGAAGTGATGTTTGCACGGTGGAAGCGTTGAAATCACGGACGATACTCGTCATTTAAGCTGGGAGTTCCGGCCAGCAAGCTGAAAGTGTCATGTCACCGGCGCATTGGGCAGAGGATATTTGTGTTAAACTGGCGCCAGAACTTTCAAAAAGAACATATTACGCAGCAATAGGCGCCAACGGTTTACGAAAACAACTCTGTTATATCAAAATGTTCGGTTTGCGCTCAAAAATAAGAACTTTCATAACAATGTGACTCAAGCTTATTTTGACATTATTGCCTTGACTGAGACGTTTTGACTAGCTCTGTGTCTGATGGTGAACTTTTTCCATTATGTTGTGATTCGTAGAGATAGGTTAGGCGACGTTGGTTGGGGAGAGTATTGTTGGCTGTGCGTGATAGCTGAGGTACGTGTGATCTCGGATATTGACGGTATGACACCCGATAAAGAACTAGTATTGGCCCTTATAAGCTGCAAAATGTAAAGTTTTATGTTGTGGTATACCTACCACCAAATTATCGTGATGATCAGTATATTGATGTTCTTACTTGCATAGAGAATGCTTTGTGTGCTTATTCAAATATGAACGTATTAATATTAGGTGATTTTAATCTTAATTCTTGTAGCACTAATGTTAAAACTCAATTTAAAATTTTTGTGACTTCTGTAACCTACAGCAACATAATAATGTATATAATATCGCGGTGGACTATTAGATCTCGTGTTGAGTGACTATGACCGTAACCAATTGGAGGTGTTGCCTGGATTGGATCCACTCGTACCAATAGATGAATATCACCCTTCGTTGAAGTCAAAATCAACCTCATACAGTAAGTCCTTGCCTAGGCTGCAATTTCAGATGGAAGTTCGGATAGGATCGCTGATTGGAATTGGCGTAAGGCGGACTTTCCAGGTCTGTATGCAGCGTTATCGGAATTAGATTGGTCTGATTTAATGACTTTACAGACGTAAATGCAGCCGTAGATTTTTAACAACAAATTGAATGAAATTATTAATTTATATGTACCAAATAAAAGCTTTTTCTAAATCATCGTAAGTATATCTATCCCAAATGGTTCACGCCTGAGATCATAGAAAATATCAAAAATATTTCCATCTGAAGAGATTTAAGCAAGAAGGAAATTATTTAACAAAGAACTATTTAACTTTTATCGATGGAGGGTTAAAATTTTGATTGACAAAGCATATCAGCAGCATCTTAACTTGATACAGAAAAGCATAATTGATGATCCGGTATTATTTTGAAATATGTAAGTGATAAAAAAAGAAAGACGACATACGGAGACATATAGTTATAAGGGTAAAGAAGTATCAGGTCAAGATGCGGCTAATGCCTTTGCTGAATACTTTGCTCTGTATTTCATGATGAAAGCCCTATAAATTATGCTGATGAAAGTGCGGCTAATTTACAAGTTAATATGGTGCCCATCTCAGTCAGGTATGTAGACGAGAGTGATTTAGATTGGCAATAAACGCCTAAAGCCGCGATCCGCTGGTGGTCCTGACCGCATTCCTGCTTTTCTTGTCAAGGATTGTGCGCCAGTTCTAAGATCACCGCTCTTATTCATTTTAATCTGTCTCAGACAGGCTAAATATCCAGAACAGTGGAAAATATCTAGGGTGACCCTGTTCCAAGGGAGAACCTGGAAAGGATGTTTCTGCTTTTAGACCTATAGCGGTGCTTTCGGTTCTGGGAAGGTATTTGAAACCATATTGAACTTTCACATTAGCAAACAGTTAGATAACATTTTGCATGACAGTCAACATGGTTTTGAAAAATCGCTCAACGAATAACCTGATAACACACGTTGACTATATGTACAGAGATGGATTCTAGAAGACAGGTAGATGCCGCATATTTCGACTTTAGAAGGCTTTTGACCTGGTGAGTAATGACATACTGTTACAGAAGCTAGCTGTTGGGTTTTACTCGAAGCTTCTTCAATTTTTTGCTAGCTATTTGGATAATCGTCGTCAATTCGTTAGAGTAAGCGAATCCGATTATTATTTTACTAGATCTGTGAGTCAGGGTAGTACTTTGCCCAACACTGTTCTTGAGTTTTATAAATGACTTGCCTAATAGTTAAATCTGCGAAGTGCCTGTTATTCGCAGATGATCTGAAATTAAGCTTGGGAATTGGCAGTGCTGCTGATGCACAGGCTCTTCAACAGGACATAGATAGGGTATCGGAATGGAGAAGTGAACCATCTTCCCATAATGAGACTAAAATGTTATTACTTTGCATTAAAACCGAATCCTATCATTAATTATAACTTATTTGACGCGCCTATGGTAAGAGTATAACATTATGAATTGGGCTTATTATTAGATACTCAAATTAAATTTTCACAATCATATGACATCCATTTGCAAGTCGGCATAAGACTTTGGGTTTTGTGATGAGGACTGCTGACTTTGACGATATAAGGTGGCTAAAACTTTGTATAATGCGTATGTTCGAGTAAACTGAGCATGCAGCTGCGGCCTGGAACCTTATGGAGAATATACTATCACTTAGAGAGAATACAACGTAAATTTGCTCGTTGGCTTTATAAGAAGATTCACGGTTACTACCCTTATTTGTATCCTCCCTATTTGTTTTGGGTATGGTTGATTTAGAAACCCTAATGTTTAGAGGTGATGTCAACTATTAGGTACTATCTTTTATAATTCACCACAAGTTAGACTGCCAGTCGGTTGTGGAGAGACTCGGTTTGCTGGTGCCCAGGTACCCGCAGAGTGATAATGGAGTAACGGCTGGCTCCGCGCCGTAGGCTGCGTCTCCAGACAGACCAGTTACACGTACCAAACGTGCAGCCTATGCACCAACAAATCGAGCATTGATACTAATAGGGACATACCACCAACACGATGAAATTGATATATTTGCAGACAGCATGACACGTCTGCTGAATCTTTTAGTAAAATTATCGATAATAAGATAATTAATAATTTGACAATTTAATTTGTTTGACAATGTACTATTTATTAATTTGTATTTAAGATGTAATTTAATTATGGACATATATTGTAATTAGCTTTTATTGACATTGCATTGTAAATTAATATGACAAAATTTCATAGCCTGACATTGTATGACTGTATCTTTTTCTTTTCTTTTATATTCATATTTTATTATGTTATTTTCATATTTTAATTTCTCAACACGCGCCGCTATAGGCTTGGAGATTTTGAAGTACTAATATTATAATTGTTTAATTTATTACTATTATTTTAATTATAAATTTATAAGTGATAACTATTAACTCGTTTATTATAATTGATGATTTTTAAAAATATTTTTGCATGTAAATTAAACTTTGTGTGCGTGTTGACTTGGAAGCCACAAGAGTTTTTAAAAGAAAATAAATAAAATAAATAACAGCAGGCAGTTTCAGCCTCACATGGTGAGGCTGAACATCATACTGTTCCCATGTCTGGGCTGGGGCTCCCCAGTGCCAGCTCCTTCCATTTGATCGCATCCAGCGCAGAGCGTTTCAAATTGTTGACGACCGAGTTCTTTTTGATCGGCTTGACTCACTGGCACTGCGAAGAGATGTTGCATCTCTTTGCGTATTTTATCGCATCTAACACGGGGAGTGCTCTGAGGAATTGTTTGGACTGATTACAGCCGCTCAATTTCATCATCGCACATCGCGACAAAACTCGCGATACCATCCATACCATCTGGATGCTTGGTGGTCCACCACTGTGCGATTTACAAAAAGTTTTCTTCCTTGCACAACTTGCTTGTGGAATCGACTATCACCAGCGATTTTTCCGGATATATACTAATTACGGACCTTCATTAAAAGAACCTACTTTTTTTAAAAGCCGGCAACGCATCTGCAATTCCCCTGTTGTTGCAGTTGTTCATGCGCGGCGGTAGTCACTTACCATCAGATGAGCCGCATGCTCGTTTGCCCTCTCTACTATATACATAATAAACATCGATTGAAGTCACGCACATCAATGCGCGTAACTATCATACAGAATTCAATAAAATGCAACCAGTGATTGGACGTCACACGTCGAATAATTGGCACACTGTCTATAAAAAACCCTCTGCGAGTCCTTCCTTTTATTAAAACTGAAGTAACAAACGAACGAGGAATAAGAACAACACAAATATAAATATTGCGTGAGACTACACTATGTGATTTTTTTAACTTAACTAAAATTCAACGATATATTAGCTTGTTTTGAAAATAATATAGAATACATAAAATTTACGGACATAGAAAAATGGAGTATGTATATGAAGAAACCAGTTAAAGAATTGCGAATAATACATTTAAATATTGGATCATTAAGAAAGAACTATAATGAATTGTTAATACTATTAAAAAGTTGTGAATACAAGATAGATATTATAATATTAAGTGAAATCAATGTTAAACGAGAAGAAATAACGTTATACCAAATAAGTGGATATGAGATGTTTGAATATACTAGAGAAAAATGTCGAGGTGGTGGATTGTTAATATATAGTAAAATTAATTAAATATAGAAAATGTAATTATATACGAGGACGTGAGACAGAAATATTACATTGCTTAATAAAACATCAACAAGAGACATACACATTATAGCATTATATAGACCACCTAATACCAATAAACTATCTTTTATAGAAGAATTAAGACTATTACTGGAGCAAATACCAAATAAACACGATGTCATCATCACTGGGGACACAAATATAAATATAATGGAAAACAGCAGCATCGTGGAAAATATAAAAACACGTTATGTGAACGAGGACTGCAATGCGTTATCAATGAATATACAAGAGAAGAGTACACCTCTTCTCTTGTATATTCCGCCAGTGTTTTGACTGCGTCATGTATCGATCATGTGTGGGTGTGCGCGCGCTAACGCACATATGCTCACGTGTAAGTTGTCGGATCACTATATGGTAGGAGTTAATTTAGCGTTCGATGCATACGAAATGAAGTGCGATAGTGATAATTATATGAATGTTTTAAACGATAAATTAGTTAAAGAAAAATTAAAGGGGATAAATTGGAATAAATTATTAATACTTAACTGCCCTTTATTACATTACGATAGGTTACGTATTTTGTTTAAAAATATTTATGAGGAGTCCATAATAGCCATAAAATTATGCAGAAATAAACGAGCAGCATCCGTGGATTAGTCATACATTAAAATGATGATAGACCGAAGAGATTATTTGTTTAGGAAGTGGAGCTAATCCCAAAATATGAATTATAGGCTAGAATACACGGCACAGAAACAGAACAAATAAATTAATAAATTTAGCAAAAAAACAAAACTAGGAAAAACGAAATTTTGAATTGTAAAGGAGACTGTAGGAAGATCTGGGCAATTATTAATGGTTGGTTAGGAAAGAATAATAACAATTTAGATAATGTTATTATGAAATATTTAGGTAAGACAGATACAGTGACTAATATATGCTCAAATTTCGCTAAATCATTTACGGAGGAAATTGGTAAAATAAAACATTACTGTGATTGTAAATTTATAGATCGTACCACTTATGTGGATCCGAGTAACGTATCTTTTCGTTACCAAGAAGTATCATCGAACGAAATTGAAAAAATTATAGATAAATTAGACCGTAATAAATCACCGGGTATAGATGAAATAAGAGTAAAGGATTTAAAGTATGTGAAGAAAGAGATCAGCCCGTTGCTTGCAAAATTTGTGAATATGTGTGTACAAAACGGTGTATATCCAAATTACTTAAAAAATGCAATTATTCGTCCAATATTTAAACAAGGTAATCACTTAGAATATTCCAATTAGGCCGATTGCTATATTGTCAGTAATAAATAAAGTAGTTGAAAAAATAATTGTTAAGCAAATTAGTATGTTTCTGGAAAAAAATCATATAATATGTAAAGCACAGCATGGGTTTAGAAAAACGTACAGTACATCTACCGCACTAGCACGATTTGCCGATGATGTTAATGATGAACTAAACGGTAAAAAATATGTCGTTGTATTGTTCATTGATTTTAAAAAAGCGTTCGATACGTTGGATCACGAAATGCTTCTTGAAGCAATGCAAGAGTGTGGGATTCGAGGTCCAATGAACAAATGGTTCCGCAATTACTTGAAGAACCGAAAACTACGCATTATGATCAATGGTACGATTGGGGAAGAAGCTGATGTAACACTGGGTGTGCCAACCAGCTCCGTATTCGGACCTGTCGGGTGAATAGCATTAATAACGTTGTAAAACATTGTTCCACCTATATGTACGCCGATGACACGTGCCTAATGTACGCCGACAGGGACGTTAAAGTTATAGAGGAGAGGGTGCAGGATGATTTTATTAGTATACTAAAATGGGCACATGACAACGGCATTATACTTAATGTATCCAAGACAAAGTGTATGCTTCTCCACTCTCCATATATGAGAAAACCTAGTGAAGAAATTAACATCTTTGGTCATTCGTACGAGTGCTTACATAATAAATTGGAACAATGCAAATGTACAACCATAGAATTTGTGAATAGTTACAAGTACTTAGGGCTAACAATAGACTGTAATTTTAGTTGGAAACTGCATATTAACATTGTCTGTGATAGATTAAGATCCATATTATCTAGGCTTAATAATTTAAAACCTATATATGTTAGCAGGTCAATCTTAAAAATGCTTTATTATGCACTAGCTGATTCAGCCCTGAGTTACGGACTAATTGCATATGGACGTACTTTTCAAACATATACAGATAAAATTTTGCTACAAGTTAGGTTAATAAAATTGTTTATTGATAAAACACAAAGGAAAAATATAACATAGACGGAAACTATAATAATTTATTTAAAATTTTAGAATATTACCTATACATGTAAAACTTAAGTATTTAATTGCAATAGATCAATTTAAATCTCTAGAGTTTAAAACATTTCGAACATTTAGCAAAAATACGAGGATTACTTCAAAAGAAATACGTTGAGCATTTGAGGGTTAACAATTATTACGGTAAGAGAACGAGAAAATATCTAGTACCACGTATTTTAACGAGATATTTTCTGAAGACGAATGTAAAAGTAAAGAAATATTTAAAAGAAAGTTGAAAGCGTGGTTGCTGGATACGTGTAATAGTTAATACTGTCTAAATAAATAAAAAAATATTAATAGTCTTAATTAATAGGTAAATGTGTAATTATTAATAACTTTAAATATTTATAAGTTTAAATATAATTAAGTATATAAATAACACTGTTTAGTTTAAATTTAACTTTTCTTATTTTTTCTTTTTATTTTTTTTTCTATTTTAAGTTTAAAATCTAAGATTAAGTTATTAATTACAGTAGGTACATAGAATGTGGGTGGGTGATGATCTGCCAACAAACTGCCCTGCAGTTTGGCGAAAGTAGTATAAGAAATAACCGACTGTATTTTTGTGTAATAAACATTAAAAAAAAAAAAAACTTGTAGTCTCTCTGATGGTATGTGGCTACTGCAGCCCACAAAAAAACTTCAAACAAAGATGAGGATTTGAATATAATACCTCATAGCTTGTAATTATACCGGCACTCTATACCCTTCAAATCAGACACGAAATAGGTAAAGGCTGCTACCTACCGAGATGGCCTCCTAGGCATGATAGCGGTCCTATCACCTAAATATATGCTAGATCAATTATAAAAATGCGCGTTTTCTGAATTCCACGAATTAAGAAGGACAAGTCTTCCAGGTGCAACTCACCAAGATGGTAGAGATAGAATGTTAAGCCTCTATCTTTACACGTACGCTATCACAAGATACAAAAACCGATTCACGCCGTAGAGTGTACTTGTAAAAGCGGCTGATATTTACTCAAATCCGCCAAGAAATGTCTGATTCTATTAATTATTAGTACCAACACGCTAGATAATTGTCATGATTATCATCAATACAGCCCTTCAAAAGTCCACTGCTGATAGAGCCACCCCATAGATTATTCATAGAGTGGATATTTGTCATAGTTGCCATGCGCGTTGACAACCGCATTTTTTACTATAATAAAGCTGGAATTAGGAAAATGCTGCTGTCCATCATCCGTTTCATTACCGTTGTCGCCTCTTACAACACCCACGGGATAATATGGGGTAGTGGATACTCTTACGCCGCCACTACACGGCTTCCATGTAATTAGCTAAAATTCATTTACCGATTTCAGCTATTAATAATCTACGCTTCCCTTGCTACTGGTATATGCTGCATGATCTTGGGTATCCAAATTCAGCTGCACTGGGGCCCGCACTGGGTCACCGCAATGTTCATGTACATATTCGGCGTGACTTATACGTGCGGAGCGGGCACGGTTCCCGGCGTGTTGCTTGCGGAGATATTCTTACCAGAGGTTGGTAATGATGTTAGTTTTTAAACGAGCTATTAAGCCTATAGTATAAATCATGTATCTCATAAATACATACATTCATTCAATTTAGCAAATTAAAAGTCTGCAGTTGAACATAGGCCTTCCCATAAATTGCCCCATAATATCCCCCATATTTGACATAGTTGCCACGCTTGACAGTTGGGATGCCAGCTGCAGTTTTTTAACTATTATAGAGTTTTGATTAGGAAAGTGCTGCTGCTCATCTAATACTTCAGTTTAACTCTGTCATCTCTTTAGACACGGGCTCTTGTTGGATGCTGTTACACCGCAACTGCGATAAAAATAAATCATACTATTACCGAGTTACCGCTACAGCCTATCAAAATTCCTCTGCTGAACTTAGGCCTCTCCCAAAGGTTGTTTCATAGGGAGTATATTTACCGTAGTTGCCACGCTTGGCAGGGCGCTGTTTTTTATTTTAGTTGTTATTAGGAGGACGTTCACAACCACTGCCTGATTTGTTTCCCTCTGTCGGTACCCTTACGGTAGCGGATATTTGTACACCAGCCCTACACGGTTACGACTATAAATAAGTGTTTATTTTTAATAAGTTCATATTGGCCAATTTTGGCATCTTTTTATTATTTTTGCATAGCAGAACTCTTCTAAAATTGTTTTATATCTGAATATTTGGATTACTTAAAAATATTCATATACCATCTTATTCAATATCATAATTCAACAACCACAAATTTATAAATATAAAATTTATATGGGACCATTATAAAACCTACTACACCTCAGAAATATATGTAGGGGAAACCTGTGTTTAGCAGTGAACTTTTATAGACTTTAATGGATGGGTCGATTGTCTTAGGTTTAAGCAAGTATTTGTCACAATTCCCTTAGCCACGGCGCCACAGTATTCGCGATATTTGAAAAGTATATTTTCGTTCGCATATTTTCCCACGGGACTTTTGTAGTGTAAAGGAATCTAATTTCAAAAACTGCGACTGATTATTTTTTGCAAAATGACAGTTTTTTAAAAATAAAACTGACCAAACGAGCGCAGTCCACCTGAAAGTAAGTGGATGCTACGACTTATAGACATTTGCAACTATCCTTGATTCAGAATCAAAATGCAGATACTCGTACGTTGTCATCCGTGAGGACTTAGATAGACTGCTTCGTTTCCAGTAAAAAAAGGTCTCTGGTTAAATCCAATTCCTCAATCTGGCTCCAATGCCATAAATAAAATGCGTCCTCTTGCACTGCTTTGTTCTGGTCTGATGAATATAATTACAGGCTGTGAGGCGTTCCATCTTAGTCCTCAAATGTGACAACGCATCTGGCTTTTTTGTTTGAAGTTGGTTAAAAAAGTTGTTGAATGTTAACTGTAAGTTAGTTATTTACTTCAATTTTATATACCGTATTTCAGATCAAAAGCATCGTATCAATGTTTGTCATCCAGTGGTTTTATCGTTCTCTTCATCTTCAACCCGCTCGTCACGGCAATCGGCTTGGGTCCAGTCTACTACTTCTTCACCGTTGCCTGCTTCTTTACTGCTATCTTCTGTAATTTCTTCTTACCGGAAACGATGAGTCTTACTGTGGACGTTATTCAAATCCTTTTCGGAAAGAAAATAATTCGACGACGTTATGTGGTCAATACAGAAATAACATTTTAAAAACTAAATAACTGCGTTAGATCACGTTAATGCCTTACCAATACAGTCATCAATTATTTCTAAAAGTTAAGTAGGCAAATAACCCTGCCGTCTTAGAAAAAAGTATTTTAGGTAATGTAGAAAGTTAGAAAAAGGTGGACCAAACCCGACAGCGCATTGCCTAGGGGTGCCTTATATGACTTAATCAAGCCCTATTTCTACTATACTAAGTGCATACAGTAGTGCTTGCATCATGATACTTTTAAAGCTAATGAAAATATCCGTGCTACAAGAAATTTGAGAAATAGATTTCTAATGACCTACTCGTCTGGCTGCACATTGCCCAAACGACCGAGCCAGACAACCGAGAGAGACAACTGAAACTGGGATTAACTATACCTAAAAAAATTACTAAATTACCACCACCATCCCGTATTTCCAGTTGATTTC
Organism: Parnassius orleans; assembly: GCA_029286625.1. Lineage (NCBI taxonomy): Eukaryota > Metazoa > Arthropoda > Insecta > Lepidoptera > Papilionidae > Parnassius > Parnassius orleans. The sequence goes on along the minus strand of JAGSMP010000043.1, from coordinate 6,578 downwards.
AATATTTTAAGAATAATGTAAGAAAGTTTTCTTAGATTTTTATGTTTATAAAATTTGTTTAAAAAATTGTTAAAAAATATACCTTATAACGGCGACGTTACTAGTTTTAGTTATTTTAGGTTTCCAGATTGTAAAATAATTAATTAATGAAAAAAAAAAGTAAACCTAGGAACATGGAATGGCATGGCAGATATCGCTTTATATAAAAAATATTTCCTCTAGGTCATTATCCGGGAGATAACTAAGAATTACCTTTGTGTGAACTAAAAGTAGCCCATCATAATTTTTTATTTTTTTACCCTTAATGTAAATTTTACCATAAAAACGTGTGTGCAAAGTCTTTTATATAAAAAAAAAATTATTTCCTCTAGGGTCATTATCCGGGAGAAAACTAAGAATTACCTATGTGTGTACTAAAAGTAGCCCATCATAATTTTTTATTTTTTTACCCTTAATGTAAATTTTACCATAAAAACGTGTGTGCAAAGTTTGTACGAAAAACCGACCAGTCGTCTAACGCAATGTTCGAAGACACCCAAATGTCGCGATATTTTGACGTCATTGAGTAGCGGTAACTCCATACAAAACCTTTTCCAGGTTTCGACTATATGCTGCGATGGACAATCATCCCAATCAAGTTTCAACTGCCACAAATCTTTTATGAGAAGTTTAGCGAAGAGAACAACTGGCGCTACGAAGCCCATTATATCCCAAATTCTAGTTACAGTGGCTAAAATGATTCGTTTTGAACACTTTTCGTCAGGCGTGATTACTTTAAATTCAAACCAATCGCGAGATTTATCCCAACTCAAGCCCAAAATTTTTAACTGAGCGGTTTTATCAAATTCAAGAGGCTCAGACATCTTATATGACGAAGGTAGAGCGCTTAAGACCGAGTCGGAATTACATGTCCATTTTACTAAATCGAACTGCGCACGTTTAAATAACTCAATCAGCTCATTAGCAGCTGATTTACCTTCTTCCTCTGACATAATGCTAAAAACGATATCGTCCATATAGATATAGAGAGAAGCAATTATCTTTGCTAGCCGAAATGAATCTCCATCATCCGCAATGAGTTGCTGAATGGCACGGAGCGCGTGGTACGGGCTGGACCTTAGTTCAAAACAAACCCTATTAAATTCATATGCGGTAAGTTCTTCTTGCGGGTGAAAACGATATAACATGCGTTGAAAGCGACGATCGCGCCTATTCATTATAATTTGAAGGAACATCTGTTTACAATCAGCGGAAAGCGCGGTAGCGAAAAGACGAAAATTTAAAATAATTGCAAACAGATCACCTTGTAAATTAGGACCACTATGGAGAATATCGTTCAGTGAGCGGCCTGAAATCGATTTATGAGTCGCGTCGAGAACCATGCGAAGTTTAGTAGTGGTCTTATGTGTGCGCAAAACACCGTGGTGTGGTATGACGTACACGGGATAGCAATTATGACTGTCAACAAGCGGCGCGGGTGACACATAGCCTTTCTCTAAATATTCGTGGATAACTGAGTCATACGCGGCCTTAAACTCAGGAGCGGCTTCAAACTTCCTTTCCAACACCAAAAAACGTTTCCGAGCGGTTTTATAAGTATCACCAAGCGAAAATATATCATCCCGAAAAGGCAACGAGACTATGTATCTGCCTGTTTATTTGTCACGTTTAGTGGTTTCGCTAAAGAAATGCTCACACTCTATCTCAGTCGGGGACTGAGTGGGAGGAGTTCTCAAAGGAGATTCATCTATTTAACAAAACCTTTTTACTAGCGTATCTGGCGGGTCTTCATCTGCGTGTGCGGGTAAAGTACTACAACACGTCAAGGTTACGTTTTTGCGAGCGGGAAGAGCGGGCACTGTGCCCATAATGACGTAACCGAGCGTGGTTTGTATAGCAGGCGGTATAACGGAACTATCCCTTATTATACCGGGTAATAAAAGTTGCGAAAATAAAGAGGCACCGATCAAAACATCGATCTGTGATGGCACAAAGAATTTATCATCGGCCACCGCAAACATTGTAAGAACGGCATAGCGGATGCGTCGACAAGCGTATACGGTAAGTCATCTGTTATTCTATCGACGACAAGCGACGAAATATTGTATCTTATGTTAAGGTTAAAACGAGAAGTGAACTGGAATGCCACAACTCCCTTTGCGTATTTTTCTGAACCTCCGATACCCTTTACCTTTATATAGTCGTTATTTACTGATAAACCTAATCTATCACAACATTCCGACTTTATAGTTGTTGCGATGCACTATCTAATAAGCAACGCACACTACGGCTCGTGCCATATGCGTCGGGTACCATAATCGTCGCAGTGGATAACAGAACAGTAGTGTATACATTGCGTGTAAATAAATCTTCGGTTACGCAAGATTGCGTTGATAGCAGCGCGGCAATGGACGTTGTACACAACGAAACGCTCTTGCTACTCGCATCGGGCGACGACGCGGGAGCAGCTGTTGTCGGTACGGTTGCGCGTGTTATCCCCGATGGCTCGGCGGCGGTGGTCACGACGCAAGTGTTAGCAGGTTTGAAAGAGTCAAAGTGAAGTAAACTATGATGTTTACCTTTGCAAATTTTACATTTAGAATTAGAGTTGCAAGTCCCTGCCTTATGTATCCCTCAAACAATTTACACAAGCGTGTCCTTCTTTAACATATTTATAATGTTCGTTTGCTGTCATCTTAAAAAATGCAGAACACTTGTATAAATGATTATGCACAATATCCTTGCACAAACATTTGTATGTATCGGCCATAGCGACATAAGATTGGGGTTGTGGAGCTTTTGCGGTGGGTCGGTGATTCGGGTTCGAATTCTAAGTCGAAGTCGAATGATAAGAGCGCGAAAGATAAGAGTTAAACTTTCAAATTTAGGAATTTTATCCTTTGAAATAACGAACTATTTCGGGATCTAGCTTTTTGAAAGCGGTATGTAATATAATAAAATCAGTTAAAATATCAGATCATTGATGAAAATATCAGATATTTGTAAGTTTTTAACGCTAACCGCGGTTACGAATGTATGTAAAATAATTCTAAGTTTCGAGCAGAAGAGTTAGAAATTGGTTTAAAGTCGAAAATTTGATTGATATAGGTCGATGCTAGCATGCGTTTATCATCGTACTTCTCTCTATAAGCGTTCAAAATAAGTTCATAATTCTCAGCACAAGGAGTAATACCGGCGAACACAGAATGCGTTTTGATTGTTGATTTGCCTAGCAGGTAATACAATTTATCGGCGTCTGATAGTGACGGATTATCATGCACAGTGGATATAAAACTCGCATAAAATAATGACCATGCGTGGATATCACCATCAAACGACGCTAGCTCTATAGGCGGTAAAGACGGTCGCGATATTGTGGCCGATTTCGGACATTCATTTGTTATTCGACTTGTAAGACGAGACATTACACGTTTTATATGACAGTATATTATTTCTTTGAACGCGACCCATCAAACGAAATCGCGCCAGAGAGGAACTCTTCCCTGTCCACCTCACTATCTACTTGTTCAGATCGATCATAAATTGTTTGTAAGCGGTTAAATAAAGAATCGCGCCTAGCTATAGCTATATTCAATAACATCATTAATTTGGAGTCTAGCGTTTCAGCCCTAGTTTCATTAGTTTTGACGTGCTTGTTTTCGACATTTTAATAATATATATATATATATATATATATATGAAATATTAAAGTTATAAGTAAAGTTTTAAATTTAACGGGCGAGCGATGAAAAAATACACAATTTATTAAAGGGTAGTAAACACTAATCTATGGCGGAAATATCAGGTAGATTTGTTAAACTGATCTAAATTTGTTTGTGAGCGAGCGGATATGCAGACATTGTATTATGTATTGCGGTAAGTATATGGTAAATTATATAATAGCGATGAATATACGGCTTTAATTTAATGTAATAAATATATAATGCGTGTATATATGCGAAAAATTAAGTAGAATATTATATTTAAATGTTTCTAAGTATATGTATATGGCTTTAATTAATATACTCGCGTGGAAGAAATATAACGAGTTCATGGGAAAAATCACGTCGTGAAATGTGATAGGTTACCTCAATGGTATATAAATATGTAGGTCACATATGGCTATATATTATGCCTATTGTGCATGAAAATATTCCAACGAAGTTGCAAAAAAAATGGTTGTCGAATTGAAAATTTTTAATACTGTCTAATGGACTGGAGAATATGGTTCTAATTCGGGCGCAGTGATCAAAATGGTGATGCGTAATTAAAAATTGGTATAAAGTAGACTGTAATAGGTAGTTCGAATTGGATTTCGTTGAAATTTGCAACCGACACATAAAACTGAAGGTACGCAACTGGAGTACGCCAGCAGCTTCTCTTCTTACTTGAGGTTGACACTGGCGTGGTACACTCCTAGTTTTCTTGCGTGATTTACACTTATTTGATACAATTCACGGCCGTGATTTTAAGTGTATGATAATTAAATAAATATTGCGAGCGTGACACAATATGCTTCCGCGTGCGGGCGTGTTTTTTACTTAGACTCCTTCTTCTACTTAGACTCCTTCTTCTGCGCCTTTAAATTTTCAATAGCAATAAAACTTAAAAGTCTTTTTTTACCAAACTACGCGTAGGTACTAGGCTATTGATATATAATAGGGAAACAGTTGATGTAATTCTGAAGCTAATAAAAAAACCCGATCTTGATACGTCAATTTTTTCGGGAGTTATCGTGACCACATACAAAATCAACATCCAGACGTCCACGTATTTTTTTTCAAACTGGTTTTTTTTTCAAAGTTGCAATATAAAATTAGATTTTAGAAAATATAAGATAGATTTCAAAATTGTCGAATTACATCTATATTCCTGCCCTAACATTGAGGAGTGTTGTGGAGTGGAATTAATAGAACACGGCATAATTATTGTTTGTTTATATAGATCTCCGAAAGAAAGCATACACGCTGTAACTACCTTTTTCTATAATTTTGAAGGTATGTTACAAAAAATTTGTAGTTCTAGTAAGAAAATACTTCTAATATGTGGGGATTTTAACACAGATATTTTAAAAAGTACGGCTCTACTGAATTCAAAAAATTATTGTTAAATTTTAACTTATGCCCGAGTATTCGCGAGCCTACTCGTTTACAGAGTGGCAAGTGTATTGATAATATAATTCATAATATAAGAGGCAGTAAAGGTGAAGTTATAGAGCTTGGGATATCAGATCATATCCCAAGCTCTACACCGCTCAAGTCCTAAAATGTCTTGTTAACAAATCTTACACCATCTCTCATTGGTTTGTGTTAAAACGGGATTACAGCGTAGAAAACTTAAATAAATTTAAAAATACCATTACAAGTCTCAGTTTTAATAGTGTTTATGAATGCCTTGATCCTAATGAAGCGTTTAATGAATTCAATGAATTATTTAAACTATTTTATAATCTTTGCTTTCCGACACTTAAAATTAAAATTCCTATAAATAAAAAACTTACTTGGGCTACAAATGGTATTAAATTGTGCTGTAGACGAAAGCGAAAAATGCTATGGCATTCTAAACTACAGCCTACTAAGGAAAATAAGAGAAAGTTTAAAATGTACTCTAAAAGATTAAAAAGAATAATTAATTTAACGCAAAAATCGCGTAATATTTATTATATCAACAATGCGAATAATAAAACAAAAACCACATGAAAAATGATAAATAAGAATAAATACAATTTACCTAGAGATAATATTACAAAACTTAATTTTAATATATATATATATATATATATATATATATATATATATATATATATATATATATATATATATATATATATGATCCGGAAAAAATTGCTAAGTAATTTAATAATTATTTTATTATTGAAGTCCAGCCTATAAACCAGTTTAGTAACGACCACTATAATTATTCATGCATAAATAGTAGAATGAACTCAAATATTTATGTCTGCATCTATTCCTCAAAATATAATTTATGCCTGTATCTATTCCTCACGATTTATATAAAATAATTAATAAGTTAAAAAAACTTACAGTGCCGGTAATGATGATATAATCACAAAAGTAGTTGAGTATGTGGCCGTTGAAATTTCCCGAGTTTTACGTTACGTGGTTAATCTATGTATAGAAAATGGTACTTTTCCTAGTAGTTTAAAAATATCCGTTATAAGTCCTTTGTATAAAAAGGAGGACAGACATGACCGTATAAACTACAGGCCTGTCGTTTTGCTTCCCATATTCTCCAAAATAATAGAGAAAGTAATATATAACAACTTATATTTTTACTTAGAAAGTAATAACATCTTAGCAAAGGAACAATATGGTTTTAGGAAATGTAAAAACATAGATATGGCCATGTATGGTTTTATGGAAAAAGTGATAACTGGTATAGATAATCATACAACGACAACCGCTTTATTCAAGGACATGACTAAGGCGTTTGATTACGTTGATTTAAATATTCTAGCGCTTAAACTGGAAAAATATGGAGTATATAGAATAATATAGAAAACTTATTACATCATACCTGAATGATAGAAAACAAATTACTTAAATAAAAGATCTGTC